>JANBXA010000729.1:0-1440000 GCA_030556225.1 Cricetiscus sungorus | reverse complement strand
ATTGTATCCAACAGCTGAGCAAGTATACCTTTATCTGGACTTTACTTCAGATGTAAAATAGCATTTGAGCCAGTCTAAATTGATATTGATACTGTTTCGAGCATAACTTTCACATTAATATTTCCACTTTACAAATGAGGAAACTGAGACTCTAAGGGAGTAAACAAGCTGACTGAGTCACCACAGTGATGAGAACCAGAGCTGGAAGCTCAGCCTCTTACTTGCTTTTAAGTGCAAAGGATTTCACTGAGTATCAGTCAAGCAGGAGTCTCCCACAGCAAAGACTTCCCAGTAGTCATGAGGAAGTAAGGTCCACTTTCTCTCTCCAGTTAGATTAAAACATTACCTAGTGTTTGTGCTTTGAATTTTACAGAACATTCCCTTTTTAAAAAACTAGATGATTAAGCCTGGGACATTGGATCAATTCTTTCTTGCTTGGGGGCCAGACATGGTCATAGCGCTTCATTATCAGGATTTTATTATTTATGTAAATGTATGAAATGAATGTGGAATGACTGAGCTTCAGTGTCTTCCTTTGGGGTAGTGGTTGTGCTCTCCTTCCCCCTGGGGAATCCTTTCTTGCTGCCCAGAAGAAGGGAATTTGTGCTTTGCTTTTGTGGGGAAGGCATTGCTGCTCAGTGAGCAGATGGATCTTTATGTTTGCCTTCTATTTTAATGGGAGGTGTGTTGAGAAGATATCTTCCAAATTTATCTTCGAATACTTGATGGTTTTATAAGAATTATTTGAAAAATGTCTTTTAGGTAACACATTCAGGAAAGACAAATTCAAAATGAAGATTGAAAGGGTCCTTCATTGGTTCCCCAGAGCAGACCCCTGCAATTTTCACTGCTCAAACACACTCCTGGCACTATTTTCTCTTGATTCTGTATACATTTCTTTTGGTTATGCATTTTCCCCACCGAAGTTAGCCATACCATGTGTATTATTTTTATTTACAAAACTACCTTAAAATCCAGTAAAGATATTTGTGGCTGCCTTCTCATGTCAGCATACTTATATCTACATTTCCATGTGTATGTTTGTATCATTTATGGCTTTAATATATCTCTTGAAAACTCTCATAATCATTCAAACAGTTCACTAATATTAGACATGCATCCATAAGGAGGTCGGGATACTTTTGTTTTCTGTCTGATCTAGCTCTGTATAAAATCTATTTGATCTTTTATCAAACCCTTTGGTTTTCTCTGTGTTAGACATTGTCCCTTGGGTTTGGACCACAAAGAATGAGGCATCCTCTGTGTCCTTAAAGAGGCCCAATCACAAGAATACTGGAAACAAATAATTAATAAGCAGATGATGAATCTATCTTATTTTGCCTAACTCACTTTGAAATTGTGTAGAGCAATGAGCTATGTTTTCATTTCCTGTTTTTGTTGGTCTGATTATTGAATAGCACTTTGATTTTATAAATAAGTTTACAAAGTTTAAAATATAATTAAAAGAGCTATGGGATCCTTTGGTTCTTCTGTTTGTTGTCTGGACCAAGAGAAGAAACATGAAATAGAAGAAGCCGGTGGCCCCGTGTTTAGGTGGAAAGAGAATAATGCCCTTCTCTAGCATGGAAGGGTGGGTCTTCTGGGTGCCATTCCAGCTTGTTCCTGAAGGGGGTACATGGTCCTCAATTTTGGGTTTTACGAGCACAGAAAAGGACCTCATTGGAGTTGGACTTTAATGCCACCTAGCCACTTAGGATCTCATGACAGTATATGCACCCTTTGCAGTTCAGAGGGCCAGCAGGGTGTGATCCCAAAGCTGCCAGCTTCTAACAGAGTGCTCTGAATTTCCATCCCCTCTTCTCTCCTGCTTGCTTTCCTATCTTGGTGGTGATGGCGCTGTTAGGTTGATGTAGAGAGCAATGTTGACATCCTTGATTGTCCTCTGACTGTAAGTCATTCATGTTTCCTTTGTCAGCCTAGATAAATGGGCCCCGCTCTCCTGTTCTGCTCCTGCCCCCCCCCCCCTTGCCTGAATGATCCTTTCTTAGCTTCTCTCCTCATGCTCTGGATTCTCCCAGCTTTCTGCAAATTTAATCTTGGTAGAATTTATAGTTTGCTTTGTGGTAGTTTAGCGCCTTCTCTACTTGGTGAAAATTGCAATGCCAAAAATACTCCCCAGCAACCACAAAAAATAAATAAGTAAATAAATAAAATAATAATAAAATTGGTGTCTTCCTGAATATAAGCAGTATTTTCATCATGTTTGAAAGTTTCAAGGCTGGTTTTGACTAAATTTTCCTTAGTGCCTGCTGGTCAATATTCATATAGACAGTCTTTGAATCAGTCCTCTTCCAGTTTGCTTCACGTGTCTATGATAAACACCATGGCCAAAGCATTTGTTTCAGCTTACAAGTTACATTCCATTGTTGAGGGAGGCCAGTGTCAGAACCCAAGCAGGAACCATTGGGAGATTCTCATTGGCTTGTTTCTAAGCCCTTGATCAGCTAGCTTAAGCATTCCAGACCCAACTACCTAGGGAAAGCACTACCTTCATCAGTTAGCAATAAAGACAATGCCTCACAGACAGGCCCACAGGAAAATCTGGTCAAAGCACTTATACAGTTAAGGTTCCCTTTTCCTAGCTCTGTCAATTGACAACCAAGATTAGCCATCATGAGTCCATTTAGTAAATCACTCCCAAAGCCTCTATACCAGTCAAAAAAAGGTCAAGTGCAAAGTACAGAAGAGAGGCTGAGCTTAGCTAAGTGAGTGTGAATGTTAACTCATAGCTTCTGTTTAGTTGATAGTCCTCTATAATCCAGACTCAGTTCACTTGTATACCTTCCTCCAAGTATAGGGCCTCTGTTCCTTATTCTCATTTTGCACAAATTAAGATGAACTGTCTTTTGGCAGACTTTAAACATTTGACTGTTTCTTTCCTTTTTTGTGGGGAGGATTGGTCTGCTTATTTAACAGTAGTTCCTTTATAAGTGAATTTGCAAGGTTAAAAAAAGGAAATGAGCTGTGAAAGGGGCAGACCCATGTCTGTCCTTTGAAGTGTTTGCATTTTTAATTCTTTTTTAGAAAAAAAAAACCAAATTGAAATCCTACTTTGCTTTTGGACCTGGATTTTATAATCCAAATGGAATGTACAAAAATTGATTAAAATTGGCTATTTCCTAAGAAATACTGCTGATATACAGTTACGAAGCACACCCCAGGATGAAGTCATTCCTACTTTATTGAAGTGAGTCTTTCTAATTGAAGCCTCCGGTGGCCATGTTTTTCTTTCACAGGAGATGGCTAATATCTTGGCTCAGAAGCAGCTGCGCTACATCATTTTAACAGTGAGTACCTGTGTGCCAAAGCCACCGTGTTGGGAAGAGATGAACTGGTGTATGTGCACTGTTCTGTGGTTAGCCACCAGAGTTTATCAGTAGGGTCAGGCCAGGAGAGGGAGTGTGTCTTAGAATTGGCACAAATGGTGCTCTGCTGTAGCAACTACCTTGTGTTGCTGGAGAGCAGAGTCTCTGTCTGCTAGAAGAAGTCAAGCGGAACATAATCAGAGCATCAAATTTACTGCAGGCACCTCAGCTTTGCTTTGCAGGAAAAAGAAATCAAGAAGTACTTGGCTAACAAATCCCACCAGTATGGTTTTGTACTGTTTTTGATGGTGAAGTCGGAAGTGTGGAAGGTTCTGAGAAGGTCCTTCAACTTCAGCTGAGAAGAAGCTCACAGTGTTCACCTTGCAGATGTTTAGAGATGAACCAATTAGAAACCGTTCTTTACTACATCCTTATCATTATTGGAAGGAAGCCAAGTTTAATGTTTATCAAATAGCAACAACCTAAATCTGATGTTATAGTTCTGGGGTTCAGCAAGCTTACACACACACACACACACACACACACACACACACACACACACACACACACACACGAAATACAGGTTTTATCCTTGTTCAGGTATGGAGAAGAAAGGTGGACCAGGTGGGTGGGTACTCCACACAAGTGAAAGCAAAAGGTCATTGCCACGAAACAAAACAAACAAAACAAAACAAAACAAAAACCTGTGACTTAAAATTCACCAAAGGAGTATCATATCCTACATGAAGGGATGAGCTGTACCATAGGAGTCACACAGAAGGAGCAACAAGGATATAAGAAAACCACAGGAATTTGTGAGCCAAAGCCTGTACTGTGGTTTCCTAGGGAAGGGATGCTTTGAGGAACACATTCCAGCAATGTGGCTTTTCAGGTTCAGGGTTGGCTACCTTGGTGATTTCAGTGGGCTGTGGAGTTTATGGGTTGTATCTAGACTCAGACTTTTGGCTGTGGGTGTTTAGAACACTAGGAGTGTAGCCATAGCCTTCCTACTTTACATATGAAAGTTGTCCTCCTGTTTTATCTGCAATTGTCTGGGCCTTAGGCTTTGGTGATGGTTCTTCAGGGTTAGGAAGGTCTCACATGTCAGGGCTTCAGAATCAAGATGAGAGTTGACTTCGTGATCTGAATTCTTTCTTTACTAACTTTTAAAAATATTTTCAACCATGTCTCTAGCATGTCATCCGAGCACAGCGGGCCATCAACAATGAGATGGCACACCAGTTATATGTTCTCCAAGTACTGACCTTTAACCTTCTTGAAGACAGGATGATGACCAAGATGGACCCCCAGGACCAGGTGGGTGGGTACTCCACACAAGTGAAAGCAATGATGGAGAGATAGTGTCATCAAATATCCATCCTTGAGCTACCCTGAAATCAGGAGTATTATGTGATTTTATAATTGTTTTATTGTCATCTTAGGACTTGTGTATGAGGCTTTATAGTCTAGGTGTACTTAGGATCATCAAATAAAATGAATGGATTTTCCAGGGCCCCGTGTACATGCATATTCTTCCTTTATGGCTAAGAACTTGAGGGTGAAGCCCTGGGCTCTTGACCATAATATATTAAATGGAGTCAAGTTCCCAGACAACTGAGGGGTTATGGAAGGCTCTGTGTGGCATCAGTTCTACAAGTGGGGAATGATTTGCATTCTCCAGTAACTTAAGGCATAAAAGGAAGACCTCTTCCTTTTTCCCTAGTGACCCCTCATTTCTAGGCTGACATTTTTGTTGGCTGGCTGCTTTCTCTAACTCCCTGCTACCTCTGTCCCTGTGTACAGAACAGTCTGTTTCCACCCAGAAGGCTTTGAGGGAACTTTCCTGTATGAGGATAGAGTGAGGGGAAACAGCTGGGAACCCTGCCCCCGCTGTACACATTTTCAACTCAAACAGTGCTGCAGCTTTGGAAAGGAAAACATTCATTATTGGCACGTGAGGGCCTGATCTATTGCAGATGTGGAGCTGCATGTGTGGAGTGTGTGGCTGCTGCAGCATTTCATTTATGGAGAGAACCATGTGCTGAAGAGTGATGGCTTGGATAGGCCAATGATTGTGCCCCGCCCCCTTTTTTGGCCAGGCAAAGAATGGTAATCCCAGGGAGACAAGACAGTTACCTTGCTGCTTGGAGAGAGGGAGACCAGTGCATCTGGATATGGAGGAAGGGAAGGAAGATTAGTACATCTTAGTGTGGAGAGAGGGAGACCAGTGCATCTTAACATAGAGAGAGGGAGACCAGTGCATCTGGAGAGAGAGAGAGAGAGAGAGAGAGAGAGAGAGAGAGAGAGAGAGAGAGAGAGAGAGAGAGAGAGAGAGATCAGTGCATCTGAATATGGAAAGAGGGAGACCAGTGCATCTTACTATGGAGCAACACTCTTTGTTTGTAAACTCTTCCTGTTTTTTATTGAAAAAATGCACATAGCATAATTTATCACTTTAACTACTAACTACATTCACATTGTTGCAAATCTCACTACATTCATCTCCAGACCTCTTTCTGTGTTGACAAACTGAGTTTCTATGCCCTTTAAACCATATTTGCTTTCCTCACATTGCTGCCCTCCCTTCTGGCTCCTTCTAAATCACTGTTCTGCCTTCTATTAATTTGACTACTTTAGGAAGATCCAATCAGCAGAAAAAAAGATATTTGTCACTTTGTATGTAGCCTACTCTTCTCTAAATTTTTATTATAGATTTTTTTTTTATTTTTTAGATTAAAATGTAATTAATCACATTATTTCCCCTTACCTATCCTGTCTCCCCTCTAGCCCCTCCTATGTATGTGCTTCCCTTGCTTTCAAATTCATGGCCTCATTTTCTTCTTATTATGTATATGTGTATTCCTAGATACCTAAATATAACGTGCTCTATCAATATAAAGTTACCTGTGTGTGTGTGTGTTTTCAGGGCTGACCATTCGGTATTACATAACTAACTGGTGTGCTCCTCCCTGGAGAAGACTATTTTTCTCACCCTTAGTATTCCCTAGTTACCTGTAATTTGTCTGAGGTTGAGGCCTCATGAACTTCCCCCTTCCATGTTAGCGTGTCTACTGGCATTGTCCTTGTTCAGGTGTTCTGTAGGCAGCCATGCTGGTGAGACTTCATAGTTGTAGCTTCCCTTAACAGTTCTAGAAGACAGAGTCTTACAGCGTATTTGTAAGGTTCTTTCATGTGTTCATGTGTTAGAAATTTGCTCCTGTCTGGGACTGAGTAACACCCCACTGTACGTCTGGAACCATCCTCACCCTTGGAAAGACACTTGGCATTACTTCTGTCTTCGGGCTCTTCCTTTTATTTTTATGGTGTGCTAGTTTCCATGAAGTCAGGCCTTGGTGAAGAGAGATCCCTTCTAGCCCAAATACTGCTCAGGAACCTTGTGTGCCTCTTACTTTGTTTCAAACAGAACATTACTCATAGATTCTCCAACTTAGCCACCTCCAATACCAGCCCTTGTGTTGTATTTGGGGCTTTTATGTAGGACCGCCCTGGCTAATATTTATCAGCACTTGGCTGAAGGATAACTGTAGATTAGTGCCAAGCCTAAGTAGCACACACACAGAGGAGTCTGTAGAGCTCTAACTCAGGACATGGCTTTTTCCCTTCTGCTTCTCCTGAACACAGTGATGCATTTAGACTCTGGGGAAACCGTGTGTGTGTGTGTGTGTGTGTGTGTGTGTGTGTGTGTGTGTGTGTGTATGTCTTACGTCATATCACACAATGAAAGAAGCAGCTTTCTTTTTTGACTTTTGTCTTTCCCTCTCTAACTCCTTCAGGCTCAAAGAGACATCATATTTGAGCTTCGAAGAATTGCTTTTGATGCGGAGTTGGAGCCTAACAACAGCAGTGGCAGCATGGAGAAACGCAAGTCCATGTACACACGGGATTATAAAAAACTTGGCTTCATTGTAAGTACCCTGTCTCCAGGAAGCTCTCTCTTCCCTCCCTCCCCATCTGACCTCAGTCACATCGAACGTGTGGTCCGCTTGTGCTTTACAGAATAGTTTCCACATTTCCAGATGTTTAGCTGGTTTAAATAGGATCACATGAAAATCTTTTCTGGCTTCGGTGAAATGGAATAAGTTACACAAGTGTGACTAATACTTTGCTTGTTTATCCAGTTCTGATTAAGTGTAACGGAGAGTAGTTAGCCCGAAATGCATTGAGTCTTCGTAAGCCTCCTTCATAAGATGCTGTGGTTCTCCTGAGTTAAATGAATGATGACAGTTCTAGGATGCATCTTATCATTGGGCTGGTTGAATTGCTCACACATGTTGATTTCATATCTAGAGAAAGCTGGACATCTCCTGGAACTGAGTCATGATGAGATTTATATATAGTTTTTTTTTTTAAAGTGTTATTTCCCTACAACTGTTAATAGGTTGTTACACACATGCACACACACACACACACACACACACACACACACACACACACACACCTACCAATCAGAACACAGCTTGTCTGGAATCTAACCTGCTCTTACAGTTGTTGCCAGCGTTCTACTCTAACCTAAAGTGTCACCAGTTTGGGAGTGACCTTTAGCTAACTTGAAGTTCTGCAGTTGGAGAGTTAGGTTTCCATTTTAACCTTCATCATTAATTACACAAACAAGATTTTGGCTTTAGTGGTTAGAAATCACTAGGCAGTGGTTTTTATTTCAGATACTTTTTCCTGAAAAAAAAAATCTCAACTAGTTTTTGGTTGTGCCGAATTGCTTTCAATAGGCATTCAGTAATTTACATTTTATCTATAGTGGGTCAAAATGACTGTATTTCAACCTTTTTATAATGTTTCTTTAATTTAAAAAGTCCAAGATATTGGTTTTATAGTGTGAATCATTCCAAATAAGAATATTTAATAACTTTGCAGCTTATTTAAAAATGTTTTCTAGCAGGGCTTATTTTATCATCTCATATCTTTAGATGAATTCAATTAACTGGCAAGATTTCGCTGTTTCTTGTTGGTCCTTTCTCAGAGATGCAGCACAGTTAAGGTGGGCAGCATCCATCTCTCACTTTGCCTCCACTGCCTTCCAAGTCTTCCTCCTTTATGGGGAGGGTGAGGCATGTCTGTTTGACTTGGAAGCAGTACAGGATCATCTGATCTTTTTTTTACACACAAATCATCAAAATTACCACGTGGAACTCATCCTGGCACCGATCTCTCTTGAATCATGTACCAACAACTAAGTGCTCACTCTGTGTACTGTTTATCTGTCCAAGGTCTTGGTGGACCTAGAAAGCCAAAGATGCTAGGTTTCTCTGAGAGGCAAGTAGCACACACACAGGGTGGGGGGGCAGTGCTTGAAGAGTCATCCTTGGTGTTTTCAGCCTGTGTTTTTATATCATGAGCCAAGGGATGAGTGATTTTCCTCAGTGTTTTGCCATCTGTCCTAGCATTATTGGTAAATCCTAACCAACTTCTGTTTTCGGGTGTAGTGTTCTGTCTAGTGTTTCTCAAGTATGTGATGGACAAGGATGGTGTTTTTTCGCCAAAAGGCAATTTGCTCTGATTCTGAGGACTCTCGAATTTATTTGGAACTTTAGATTCTTCTAAAAGACTTTCACTAGAGAATAGCCCAGAGGGAATGCTGCTTTCCTTGACTTTTTCCCCCATGATTCCTTAGTTTTCATTTTAAAAACATCCCTAGAAGTGTCTTTCAAGGTCCAGGCCAGGTTCTTGCATCAGAGGGTTGAGAAATTGGAAAGACTGTTGAGTAATGATCTACATGGGAAATGAGCCAACAGTCTTGATAAACTTGTGCTTCTTTTGAGAAACAGGGTCAGGCAGACACAAGCCTGAGTGTAGATGCGCAGGCTCATTCTGCCACCTAGGGGCCGCTCTGGGGAAATGATGCTGGCTGGTTGGTAACTTTCCCCACCCACTATGGTCTCAGCAGACCTGTGTCCAAAACAAAGACCATCCTGCCTTTCAAACTCTGAACTTGAAAGAACAGTCTGAAGTTTAGATAACAATTGTATCTCTTTGAATAAAAGTTGCATTTATAAGAGAAATGTAATTTCTTGTTTTGTTTCTCCCAAGTAGACAGCCCAGGAAGCCGTAAGTAGACAGGTTCTTAGGAGTTCATGCAGGCTCAATTTCAATTTGAGCTTCTCTTTTCCTACTTCCGAGCCATGGCCTATGCATAATGCCTGTCTTTTAATGCGTATGTGATTAGCTCTCTCAGCTGCAGATTGGGCAAAAACTTTTTGTTTCAAGGCTACTGAAGGCTCCTGTAAGACTGTCCACTGGAGCCCATGGGGACCTTAATTGTGCCAGAGACCACCTTCATTTTGGGAATCAAATGGCTTGGGAACCACAGGCAAAGGCAGGGTTTTGTGTTTTACCAGTGTATTAATCAGGTCAGGGTCCACTAGAGGAACAAAACCAATAGGGTGTGTACGTGTGAATTTAAGTCAGCTTTAATTTAGTCACTACAGCTAAATCATATCTGAAAAGCTGAGAACCTGGTAGTTTACTCCCATTTAAGGCTTGTGTCTCAACTGCCAGAGCAGTCATACTGTAGTTGCCTCTCACTGGAGGGGTAATGCCAGTAGAGTTATTCAGTCTATACTGTGAGATACCCCAGTAGTCCTAGCCTGGCACTAGCAGACTGGCAGATTCCTGGATAACCCACTTGTCCCTAGTCAGTGATGAAAGCTCTGGAAAGAACTGGTTCTGCTGTTAGCCAAGGCAGAAGCAGAAAAAAATACCTGGGTAATTCAGCTCAGCTGAGTGTGCGGTGGGTGGGAGGGGGACCAGTCAGAGCTTACCCCCTTTACCTGGGACATTACCAGATGGTGCTGCCTACAGTGTGTATGTGTATGCGCGCGCACGCGTGCGTGCGTGCGTGTGTGTGTGTGTCTTCCTATGTCAAGCAAGGCAACCGGGACAGTTAAGTCATGAGACTCCTCACTCAGGTGACTCTAACTGTGTCAGGTTGACATTAAGAAGGTGAAAGATTTATATGATCTGAAGAGAAACCAGAGTATGGAAAGTTGACATTAAAACCAACCGCGATACTAACATAGAAGGGGCTGCTGCTCCAACAAGGCAGAACGGACAGTTTGATGGAAGAGGTAAATAGATTTCACACTCCTCGGCCCAGTATCCCAAAAGAACAAGGCTTCCTGATAAAATAATTCTAGAATATACATATAGTTTAAGACAGTGCCTCATTATATAGTCCCAAATTCCAGAATCTTGAGGCAAAGTTATTGTGTGGCCTGTGTTGTAAAGTTACTGTGGGGTTTCCAACAACGGAGAAAGACGCCTCCCTTTAAAATGATGCTGCTTGATCTTGTAAGATGATTTCAAAAGGCCAGGTCCAGGGGGAGGAGCCACAAGTGGCGCAGGGTGCTAACATTCTTACTGTAATGGAGGAGCCGTGTGTTCATCTATAGAATGACCGCCGGGGCACCAACTACACCTCTCTGCCTGAAAGGACTGTGGGGAGCAGCTTTAATGCTTGGTGACAGTTGTAGTCCTGGCCAGGGCTCTGTCACCATTTCTTTCTGACCTGACTTTGAATGTGTGGATTCCTGCATTGAGACTATGCTGTGTTCAGTCTTTGGGGCAAGCATTAGCAGCTGTCCTAAGTCTTTCTGCTTTCGTCTCAGTCAGACAGATCACTGATTAAAACTTTGTTTTTTAAGTGACCCCATGACCCTTCCCCATCCCATTGCCTCAACTAAGAATAAAGTAAACTTTAAAAAAATTGATCTGGCTTTCAACCATTGTTATTTGCTTTAATGTGAGTTTTAGACATTTCCTTTAACGTTTTAATAGTCATCCTTAAAAAATAAGGCAGAAAAGATTATCAGTGAGCTGGAGAGATGGCTCTGTGGCTAAGAGCACTGGTTGCTCTTTCAGAGGTCTTGAGTCAATTCCCAGGACCCACATGGTGGTTTACAACCCTCTATAATAGGACCTGATGCCCTCTTCTGGCCTGCATGCATACGTGCAGATCACTCATATATAAAATATAAATAAATAAAAATGTTTAAAAAGAAAAGGTAATCAGTGATATGAAATATATTTCCTCAGAATGAATATTCATGTTCAAATATTCAGGAGACTCTGTCCTCTTGAGTGATAGGAGGTAATTATGCAGTTACACAAACGTAATTACACATTATTACAAGTGCAGTGCTATCTGTCATCTTGATATGTCTTCCCGAGAGTAGATGGCAGGGAATGAAATGGACTGTGTTTATTCGTACCTCCCTCCTTTTGCATCCCAGTCCCCACACCATTGTTTTTTTTTTAAATGCTATTCAGTGAACTTTTGAGAATGCCACATTGAGATTAAAGATGGGGTCTGGATTCAGGTTGTTCACACTGTTTCTCACTCTTCCACGTAGAATGAGTGGCTACACAAATCAGTCCTTATTTCTCCCTCTTTTAAGTCTTCTAATAAAGTATTTGGCCTAGCTCAGTGGTAGCACATTTCATCAGCATGTTTAAAGGCCTTGGGCTCAGTTTCCCCAAGCTGCTAATTAGTAAATACAGAAATAAAAATAAGGAAGGTATAATAGCCATCTCTATCAATAAATTGTATATACTAAATTTTCAGATACTTAATAAATTGTTCAGAGTAATGGCTAGCACACGGAAACAGTCCATGAATCTACATACTCTTATTGAAGTTATGAAAGCTACTGATGGTGCCCAGTGACTCATGACACTGTGACATATGGTGGTAGGAAAATGTGGACACTGTCAGTTGTCCTGGTCTTAGGGAGAGAGTGCACTGTGCACTTGGTAAATGGCTGGTCTTTTGCACTCCCAGTCTTTATGCTTTATGGAAAGGAAAAGAGTAGAACTGGCTTCGAGAGTGAGGGAAATATTATAAAGATATTTAAATTAAAAAAGGGTTTGAAATACATAGTCAATCCTCATTACTCATGGATTCAATACTTGCAAATTCTCTTATTTGTCCAGATTGTAACTGCAATATTACTATTGCAGGTACTTTTTGATGTAATTCTCAGACATACACATACTGGCCTGCAGCTGCTTAACTCATGTTTGAATGCAACTCCACTGACACTGAGCAGATGAGTGTGTCAGCCTTCATGCTGCAAGCAAACTGTCTGCAGCCTGTCTCAGCTCACAGTCTCTTATTCCTGTTGTTATATTGACATTTAAAATGACACAGTACTGAAGGATTGGCTAGGGTCCCCAGGTGAAAGGAGACTTTGATGTATTATGTGGAGAAAATGCACAGTGTGTTTAAGCATGGGTGACAATGCAGTTGGATACATGCTGAATGAAACAAATAAACCTTAAATAGTAAGTAAGATGTCTTTAAATAGTAGTTCACTTAAACTTGGCTGTGTAGTACTCTATAGTTAACAACAACAAAAGATTTTGTGACCAGAGGCTCACATGAATCTAGTCCTGTGCTTCCCCAAGGAGCCATGCAATTGTGGGTTTAGAGCTTGCGGTGATGTGTAAAGCATACCTGAGAAGGTGAGATTGTGCAGCAGGTAAAGGTGCTCGCAGCCAAGCCTGAAGACCCTGGGACCCACAGGACAGGAGTGACTCCTGAAGGTTGTCCTCAGACCTCCATGTGTGTGCTATGCAGACAAGCATGCGTGCACACACATATAGTTAATGGATTTTTTTAATTGAAAAAAATTATAAGTGCTCCTGGTTGTCCTTGTGTAGCTGGAGAAAAGTGTCCTAGAGGGTCCTGTCTGTGGAATATGGAGAGGAACAAGCCCCTTCCTGAGTTATAGGGTTTGTGCATACACTCCATGATCTTGGAATAGTACAGGAATGTGGAGTGGGGAGGGCACTATACCTTACAGTGGATTGATTCAGGTATTTGGAAGCAGCAAATGCCTTGGAATTGCTGCTAACCTACTATCAAGGCTGTGCAACTAGATGGGTTTTCTCTAAAACTCACAGGCTGAGAGCTCAGCCTGCAGCAGCCTGTCTGCTATTTTAGCATGGTGTGCACCATGGTGTGATCAGGTTTGTTCAATGTCAGTGTGACTCAGTCTCTGCGAATACAAGGGCAGCACTAGGAAGAATGGCTAAAACATTTGTGAGTCAAAGAACTTAAGCTGTGACACTGACCTCACTTTTGTGGTGTGACACTGATCTCACTTTTGTGATGTGACACTGACCTCATCTTTGTGGTGTTTGTCTCACTTTTGCATGAAGGAGTTTATCGAAAGCACAGTGTATGAGCTTTTCTGAAAGATTGAACCACTTTCCCATCAGAACAATGTGATAATTGGGTGGGATTACTGGTCAATGCTGTGGCTTGACTCTTAGTTATATAAGTACCCATAAACAGTAGATAACAAAAGTCGAAAGACTCTTCATAGTTCTTAAAATTTTGTACATTTTAGCTTTATATAATTCTGGCAGTCCCTGGGTGCCCCCCAAGGAAATCCTGGCTAATATTTGTGAGGACCCATACTCTACCTAGTTCTTCCTATCTAGGGAGCTCGTGGGCCTAAATGGAGTTCTTAATTGTTTTAAGTAATAAACACCCAGAGTCAGATATAGAAGAAAATGCTGAGAGATCAGAGAGAAAGAGCAAGCCACAGCCACACCTTACCTCCTTAGCATCTCAGCAGACCAGAGAGGGAGTTCCTGTTTTTCTCTGCTTATATCCTGCTTCTGCCCAGCCACCTCACTTCCAGTGTATCTGTACAGATCTCCAGACCTCTACGATTAGTGACAAGCTCCGTTCTCTAACCTTCAAACAGACTTTATTTGTATAAGCAAGATATCACCACACATGGGGGATGCAGCCAAAGGGATTTTCAGAAACTTAGTATGTGGTTCCTATGTTTCTTTTTTTTTCACTTTTTTTCTCTTTTCTTGTTTTAGACAGGATCTCACCATGTAGCCTTGGTTGGCTTGAAATTTGCTGTGTAGACTAGCGTAACCTTGAACTCATAGAAATCCACTTGTCTCTTCCGCTAAAGTGCTGGGATTAAAGGCATGCAGCTTTGTGTATGATTCTTGTGTGGATCTGGTCCTAGGGGAAGAGTTCTTACCTCTGTCAACCTCCTTGATGCTTCACTCATGTACACTCGTTCTAATAATTCCTAGGTGTATTGTTGTTTCAAATTGAGGCAACATGGACTTAAAACAAGAATATAAATTTGAGTGGCTAGAGAAGGGGGGTCTGGCAAAGTTTAGGATAGGGGGAAAACATGAGCAAAATTATTATATCAAAACAAAACAAGCCAACACCAGCAAGAAGAACAAAACACAGTTTAATCACTTGCAAAATCAGAGCAGAAACAGCCACCAGGTGGCGCAAAATCACAGAGATTAGCTTGCAGCCACCCTGCAGCTCCTGCTGACACATGTCTGGTACATTGTGTGAGAGCTTGCTGAGTTAGCAGGTAGAGGACCAAGTCCGGCCTTGGAGTCACCAAGCCTGCATAGGTGCCCTGGAAGGGACTAGAAAGATGTCTCACTGTCCTCCTTGCCTGCTGCATCTGGGAGACGAGTTTTATCGGCACCTTCATTTTTGGAGTCTCATTTTCAATGGTCTCTCGTCTTGCTGCTCTGAAAGTTTCTGAGTGTGGCATAGTACATCCAGTTTTATTTTGTTGTCCTCTCTTGTCATGGAAATGCTAGAAAATCTACTTGAAATGGAAAATCCAAATCAATATGGACTACACAACACTAATAATGTGTTTTGAGGTTTTGAAACATACTTCACTAAACCATGTGACAGGTGATAAATGCAGCCAAATTGAGCCAGGGTGCTGGGGAGCTGAACAGTGGTCGGGAAGCTTGGCCTGACTCCAATAGCATTTCTTGTCTTAAGTAACTCCCTTTGACAGCCATGTTCAACATGTTCCTGTAAGCTGTACGGGCTAGATTCATTCTATGGTCTTTCTTGGTTGGCTTTGGTCAGAGCACATAGTAAGCCATAAGTAACATGGCTTACTCTGGCTTCATGTTCCATTTCATGTGCAGAGACTACAGATGGTTGTCTAAAAGTTGTAGTTGACCAAGCAGCAGCAGAAAGTGAAAGCTGGAAGCTCTCATCAAGAGCCCAGGAAGACAAGATGTTTAACCTCTCTTCTCATGATGGAACTGAATAGTTTCATAACTGGCAGGGCTCTGCCCAGAGCACCGCACACTGATGCCTGAGGTCTAGCAGGGTGGTTCCACTGAAGTAGAGAAATCGGCCCCGTGTTTCCTTTTGGTGAAGACATGTGCTGCCATTGCCATTTATGTCCATTTGGTGATTTTATGGATGTGATATGCCACTTTCTTCTCTTGACTCAGCAAGGGGAGAAAACAGTAGTGACAATGTGGAATAATCCTATTTCAGGGCCACCAGCAACCTGCAATTGATACTGTATGGAGAAAGAACATATGGATAATCGTACTATTAAAGCATTTTTTTAAAGAAATCATTTTGAAGAAAAATAATAAAAATAATGACCTGTGACTCATTGCCATGACAACATCTGAGTTTCATTCTTCCTATAGTTTAAATTTTTTAAAATTAATCTTAGCTCTAGACAAAGTTTCCCAGGGTTGGCTATCAGAAGTGGGAAGAGAAAACAGGTTTATTCTACTGCTGGTTTCCCAGTTTCCTTCTATTTTAGGACCTGCTGCTGCTGGCCTTGGAAAGGAAGGTTTTCTCCTAGCAGAGGTAATCTGCTATCTAGCCATTAGGCAGGGTTCCAGAACAAAGTCATGTAATAGGAAACCCCAAGAAAGAGCAAATCTGTGCTTGAGGACTGTTTAACCTGTCATGTATGTAGTTCTAAAAGTTTCAGGAGGGTTTTCCCAATCTGTAGTCTTCTTCCGTTTTTAGCTTTAAATCTTTAAGAATCCCTCTTATAATATGGTTGTGACAGAAGGCAAACTAACAGATCCATTATTCATCTCTTATGTTTCATTTCATATAAACCTTCCTGGCAGCTTTTCTTCATAAATGGAACTCTGGAGCAAAAGGCATCATTCAGCAAATGAAGGGAGGGTGAATGAAGGATGAAAACAAGAAAATAGGAGGGTCTAGTGGTGTTCTTGGGGGTAAAAACAAAATCTCCAATTTTACTGGAGATGAGTGTTGCACTCCATGTTTTGCATCTCTGCTCCATTGCTTGTTAACTGTTGAGCGTGAACAGTTTATTTAACCTTTTAATGGCACATTAGCAAGAAGGGTATAGTAGCCTTTCCTACTTATGCTTGCAATGGAGATTCATGAGTCAACAGACACTAGAAACCTGCCTCACCCTAAGCAGATTCCGGGTGTGTGTGTGTGTGTGTGTGTGTGTGTGTGTGTGTGTGTGTGTGTGTGTGTGTATGCATGTGGAGACCACAGGTTAGCCTCCCACTGTCATAGCCAGGAGCTGTTCATCTTGGTTTTTGAGTTAGGGTCTCACACTGGTATCTGGTGCTCACTAAGCTGGCCATTGAGTCACAGGGATCTTTCTGCTTCTACCTCCCTGGCACAGCAGCCTAAGCTGAATTAGCCACAAACACGCATACACCACCACATCTGCTTTTTCTGGTGATCAACTCAGCAGACAATTAAAGACTGAGCAAACCCCCTGCACTAACACAGCCTTACTACTGATACTGCTATTTGCAGCTGATGGTTGAAATGAGCTGGAGCCTGAACTGTTCCTGCTGGGTGACTGCAAACAGGTCTTTATCTGACCATAGTCAAGTGAGTTAAGGAGTGAAAACAGGAGCTTTCAACACCAAACCCAATCCCCAAATCCCCAAATCTAGGGAATTTTCCTAAGAATGTTTATAGAGTAGGAATTAATTTTTCTTCTTCTGACCATTTATCACACATCTTTCATAATGAAAGAGTTTTTGTTTACCAGAGAGGATCTACCCTTAGGCACATCACTAAGCATGTCTCATTCTACTAGACCCATTCTACTAGAGTATCTTCTCTCATGGGGGGCATGATTTGTGAAAACAAGAAAGTCTCAAAACCATGACATATATTAAATTGATACTGTTACATACAATATAAAGCTTTCGAGTCAAATGACCCTATCCATGATATATTTTTTGTCTTGGAGAAAAGGTCTTGCTGAGTAGTCCAGGCTAACCTCATTTTCATAGTCATGCCTCATCACCACACCCAGCTTCCACAGTACCCTTTTGGGGACACCAAGGTCTTAGTACTAGGACAAACATACATGATTAGAGTCTAACATAGGCTGAGCATTTAAGAGATTCCTTGTCATAAGTTCAAGTTCCTTTTCCTCTTACCCTTTGTTGTAGGTACCTGGGTGGCATTTAGATTCTGGAGAATATCAGGGCAGCCCAGAGAATGGAGCTGGGCATTTTGGGGGACAAGTAGGAGCTGACGAAATGGCCAGGTTAGAGACTCATAACCAAGACACCAACTTTCCATTGACTTTGAGTTTGACCGTTTTGGGGAATGCAATGTGAGCTGGGCATGCCTCTTGTTTTGGCCTTTTTCTGGGAAACTGCATGGTTGCAATACACTTTCTTTTGTTCCTGTTCCATTTGCTAGTGTCCTTCCTAACTCTAAATTCTGTGTGATGTGAACTTACTGGCCGTATTCACTTGGACATATCTGTTTCATGTCTGTAAGGAAACCGGAGCTGGGAGCTGGCTCTGTGGCGTGGGATTCTAATTCTGGGGATGACATTTTGGATGTGTAGGATGATTGTCAAAACCTTTCCAATGGGAAGGGACAGAACCAATTTGAGAATTACATGGTTATATAAGAGCTGTCCCCATGCAGGCATCCTGGCCCACTCTCTGTTTTATTCTTTTTCATTATGAAGAAGAGAGTGGAGTATGGGAGGAATTTTTCGTGTACTCCTGAAAACATGCTAACATTTGAATGGCTGTTTTGAGATGGTTCTTGGAACACCAAGGATTGGAACTCACCATCCTTGCCCTTACTCTTTAAATGATTGCATTTCCCAATTGGTTAGCCTGCTGAATGTAGATCTTTTTGGTAGTTTGTTGGGGGCGAGGGGGGGGGAAGTGTTACCAGTTTTATATCACTAAAGAGTTGTATCTGCTGGGAGCAGTAGCATTTTGGTATCTTTTCAAGTCCTCAATCTTGTAATAATATCTCACTTTATCTGAGATGCAAGGTGTTGATATCTGACATAGATGGAAATGAAACATGACTCTCCAGTTTCATAAATTTGCTGTCCCCTTAAGGAGCTTCCATGTTAAGCTGGACATGAACACAAAAGACTTTGTTTTTATTCTCCCACTGTTTAACCAAAAGTGCACTCACACTACAATGGAGGCAGAGCAGAGAGCAGATGAAAATAGCATATCACCATTTGGCTTTTTTTGTGGCTCCCAGGCACTGTAAGGGAGATGTAAAAGTCATTTTGAATGCCCTTGTAAAGTCCTTGAAAAAGCACCTGATGCTTGCTTTACACTGAGGATATACTATTGTGTATAGTGTTACCATCAATGAGGAATGTATACTAACTCTTTTGTCTCTCCATGAGGGAGTATATATATATGATACTTGTCAAACGGAACCTAGGAGCAAGGCCACATGTTGGGTCCAAAGTTGAGGATTGCTTGCTTGTCACTTAAACAGCCTCGCAGTCTGCTTTCTGTGGGTGCTAGGAGACCTTCCTAAATGTCAAAGCAGCAAGTGGCAGCACTTCTGTCTGCTGTGTGCCACCTGAGGACTGTGGGCACTCAGAATGAAAGGCCATGGTCTGTAGAAGCTGTGTATGTCTAACAGGGACCATGTCCTTTCCTGCTTGTTTGCCTCTGCTGTTCCTCAGAGCTACAGTCATTGGTTCTAGTTTTCTTTGTCTGCACTCTTCTCCCTGATTTAGAGACCCATTTGCATTCCTTCTTCACCCTTCTATGGAGCTGAACAAAGTAGCGAAAGAGAAAGTAGTGAAAGACAAATGTTTTGAAGGTCCAGTTTGTAAATACCCATCACCCTCTATTCACTAACAACCCAGCCATTGGTCTTGTCCCCCTCCCCCCATGACACACCCATCTCTCATAGTTCAAACAACATGGTAAAGTTACTAATTTGGTTTTCTTGATTAGTCTGCAAGACTGTCTATGTTTCCCCGAGAAGTAATGCACTAAGACTTTTCTTAGTTCCTTAGAAAGGTTTTGCCATATTTGAAGGGCAGCTGGTTCCTTGTTATTCCTGAGCTAGGAAAATGGTAAGGGCTGGTTTGTGGGAACGAGTGTGGCTCTTCATCCAAAGAGTCGCCAGAGAGCATTGGTTTGGGAAGAGGCATGTTGAGAGAACAGCCAGGTGAGACCTCAGAGAAGAAAGCTCAGGGTTCACCCTTCTCTCTCATCTGAGGAAAACATTGCAAAGTCCTTGGAGAAAACCCATCTCTAGCTGGTTGAGTGTGGGTAAGAATTCACACCAAGTATCAAAGGCTGAGGAGAGCTTGGTGAACCACTGTCTGGTTCACCAAGATAGCTTGTCTCCCTTGGTTACCTGTATGGTACCTTTATAATAGATCATGCAATATGGTCAAGTTGACTTTTAGTCTGGTCCAAATATAAGAACCAAATTATCCAGTGCACTTAAAAAAATCTAGTTATTAGCATGTATGATATTTAAGACTTTGAATAAACAAATCTCATGTCACAGAGATGAGTTAAGGAAGGGCTAGGCCTCCTTAGAACTCAGTTAATGAACATGCTGCCACTCTGGGCCTTCTCACATGCTGTTTCCTCTGCTTGGAGTCTTTCTTTTCTACAGTTCTCAGCCCTGCTATTGCTTCTGTAGTAGAGCGTGGTGAGGGCTGCCCTAGCTCTAATCCCTTTCTGTTTCAGCTCTCACCACTTTGCACTGCTAGCACTTTTTCCCCAATCCGATACCTTCCATGGCAGTAGGACCTTATTTACTTGGCACAGCCTTGCATCCTTGTTACTCTGCATAGTCCCAGTCTTCAATAGATACATGATGAGTGTATGTTAAATGAACAAATTAACAAATGAATCAGTGGGTCAATGAATTCTTCTCCATTTAAGAAAGGACAGTTGTTTACTTTGTGTATACATTACAAGTAGAGTCACATATATGTATGTGCACACACATATATATGTATATATATATATGTATACATACATATGCATAATATGAATAAAGACTATAAAGTGCCCTTGACATTCACAAAAGGAATAAAAGTACCATTTTAGTGGAATCCATGGAATTTTCTAGTAATGAGTAGGCTGTGGCGAAGTGGGTGACTAGGGGTGATGAACTAGGATAAAAAAAAATTGAAGAATATAAATTTTTCTTCTATTTTTGCTCCTTTGAATCCACATCATGGAAAAACATTTGCTGGAGCATTTGGTGTTTGGTAACTTTTAAAGTAGGAAATCGTTTTAAATTATTATGGCTAGAGCTGAGAATTTCACAGTTGTGTGAGTATAAAGAATATAATAGGCACTTGGGAAAGCCTGCTATGGATGAGCTCAGTGGGAATCCATTTGCCCCTTTCTTGCTGTGGGGACAGTGTTAAAGGTGCTGTTTTGGAGTCCTCACCACACATGGAATCTGCTGGCAGCTTGAGGTTGAACTTCTCAATTTCCAGACCTGTTGGAGGGAAAGTTTTGTTCCTTATGTCACCAGATTTGAAGTGGTTTGTGACAGCATCCCAAACAGAGTGAGATGGAGGGCATCTGAATTACTGATGGGCCTTCCCTTTGGCCCTGTCCAGAAAGCAATTCAAAGGCTTCATAATACTTGAATCTTCACAGTTACTCATGAGACTATCCTGACCAGTGTTTTGTTATCTAAAACAGAAAGCTGAGAAGAGAAAAGACAATTGCTTATATCTGTGGTATAAACCCCACACAATTGGTCTGGGGTACCTTTCTTTAGCCCTTTCAATGATTGTTTCTGAGTACATCATGGGTAGGGCTGAGCTTCACACAGAGCATGCTGGTTTGTAGAGGATGAGCTGAAGAGAGAACCTGAGTTAGATTTTGCCAGAGCCACCTGCATGGGGGCCGTAAGCATCTGCCTTCAGGTAGAGGAAGAAGGAACCAGAGGAGATAGTTGGCACAGACGTAGGTCAGTGAGGGGAGTACTGCCACAGGAAGAAGCATGGATCATGAGCTGTGAACACCACAGAGAGAGATGGGTAGATAGGAATTGAGAGGCTGCAGCATTGGGAGTAGAGCCAGCAGGAGGAGGATGCCTGGGTGACCTGAGAGAAAGGAGTTACAGGAGTTTGTAGGGCTGAGGTCATGTCCCACGGACCTATCTGGTATAGAAGAACAAGTAAGAAATATGAAGGGTTTCTGCATGGCTGAACACCTTTTCATGAAAAGAATATTTTGTTATAGGTACTTTGTAGTTATGTTATGGAAATTTTAGGATGAATTAGAAAAAAGAAAAAACAAAACACTACAGGCTTACCACCGTCACAGAAAAATTGGGAGTTTTTGTCAATATCCATCTCTGTCCTGTGCACATGTGTCCTTCCTGTCTCTCTCTGTACACATGTCCTTCCTGTCTCTCTCTGTACATGTGTCCTTCCTGTCTCTCTCTGTAAACATGTGTCCTTCCTGTCTCTCTCTGTACATGTGTCCTTCCTGTCTCTCTCTGTAAACATGTGTCCTTCCTGTCTCTCTCTGTACATGTGTCCTTCCTGTCTCTGTAAACATGTGTCCTTCCTGTCTCTCTCTGTACATGTGTCCTTCCTGTCTCTCTGTGTAAACATGTGCCCTTCCTGTCTCTCTGTGTACATGTGTCCTTCCTGTCTCTCTGTGTACATGTGTCCTTCCTGTCTCTCTCTGTACATATGTGTCCTTCCTGTCTCTCTCTGTAAACATGTGTCCTTCCTGTCTCTCTGTGTACATGTGTCCTTCCTGTCTCTCTCTGTACATGTGTCCTTCCTGTCTCTCTCTGTAAACATGTGTCCTTCCTGTCTCTCTGTGTACATATGTCCTTCCTGTCTCTCTGTGTAAACATGTCCTTCCTGTCTCTGTACATATGTGCCGTTCCTGTCTCTCTCTGTAAACATGTCCTTCCTGTCTCTCTCTGTACATGTGTCCTTCCTGTCTCTCTCTGTACATGTGTCCTTCCTGTCTCTCTCTGTACATGTGTCCTTCCTGTCTCTCTCTGTACATGTGTCCTTCCTGTCTCTCTGTGTACACATGTCCTTCCTGTCTCTTGTGCACATGTGTCCTGCCTGTCTCTGTGTACATGTGTTCTTCTTGTTTCTACTGTACACATGGGACCTTTCCATCTCCTTCCTGTGCCCATCTACTGTTTTTATTTCTTTCCTGTGTACACATGTAAGACAATTAAGTTGAATGCTCAGGGTGAAGTCTGAGAGTGTGTGTACTAGATTCATGTTTGTGTGTGGTCATGTCTTTGTGTCTGCCTGCATAGGGTTGTATGATCATTCATGTACCTCTCTACCAGCAAGAAGAAAATTTATAAGAGAAAATTGGAAATGGGATGGCCTGAAACTCTTATTTGTTATAAGAATTAGGGAACAGAATTGATAGTTTCCTATAAAAAGCCATTGGCGCTGTCCTATTTTTGGGTTTCCTAATGACTCAGCACTGTATATGGTGTTCCATTATTTTCAGTACAGAGGATGAGTAAGTTTGCTGCATAAAGCTACTGGTTACCAAGGAACCACACTGGAGCTCTGGGCCCTGCAGGGAGCTACTCTGAGTGGGGACTCCTGGTATTGCATCATTTGGATGCTCCCTTTATCTCTGTGGCCAATGCTTCCATCTCTCCTCCCTGCATTCCTAATTATGTAATAGTGTCATCCCCCCCCCTCCCCGAGAGAATAACAAAGCTCCAGCCTGGGCTCTACCTGGCACAGGGGCTTACCCTCTCTGAGCCTCTGTTCTCCAATTCCTTCTCTGCTTCTGTCCCAAAGATACTGCCTCCAAGGCTCTGGGGATCACACAGTGGTACTAACCCAGTGAGAAATGTCCTATTTTGAGGTTTTCAAATTCCTCACAAAATCACGTCTGAACACACCTGTGCAGTTTTGTTTTGTTGTGGGTTTAACCCATGGACATTTTCTTTACACTTTTTAACATTTATTTTGGGAATCAATATGATGATGTTCTTACAGGGGAAGCTTGGGGAGGATATTGTGAAATAAGCAAAACAAACACTCAGGAATCACCCTACTTTCAATAGGCAAGCCGTGCTCCAGATCTATATCTTTTGTTCTCTGCACTTTCCGTGATTTGTGGATTTTGCTGCTGTTGTGAGTTTTTGTTTTCTTTTGTTGTTGTTGTTTGTTTGGGACAGGGTCTCATCATGTAGCTCTAGCTAGCCTAAAACTAACAGTGATCCACCTGCCTTACACTTCCTGAGTTCTGGGAATGAAGGCATGTGGCACCATGCCTGACAGAACTGTGTATTTGTCTGTTTGCTTCTGAGGATCTTTCTGTGGAGCACAGGCTGGCTTCTTGTCTCATTCTACAGGGTGCCAACTCCGTAGTTTTGTCCTACCATACCTACCTTGCAGAACTGTGCACCCCAAATATCCATATGTTCTCAATAAATTTTGATAGATAGCATTCCATGACAGGGTTGGCCCATGATTTAGGGACGGGTTCTCCATACCTGTGCATATGTGGATATATGAGTGAAAGTTTCTTTGGTGCCCGGTCTGGCAGCTGTTTAGTCCCAAATAAGCACACAGAGGCTTATCTTAATTATAAACTTTCTGGCCTATTGCTCATGCTTCTTATTGGCTACCTCCTCTTAATTATTAACCCATGTCTATTCATCTGTGTATCTCTATGTGGTCTTAGCCTACTGGTGATTCCTGGGTCTCTTGCTTCCTTGGCAGCTACATGGTATCTCCTTCACTCTGGCTTTCTCTATCCCTGCTCAGATTTTCTGTCTGGCTAAATCCTGCCTGTCCATTGGCTGAAACAGCTTTATTCATCAATCAATAAGAGAAACATATCACAGCATATAGAAGGACACCACCCATCATGTGGGGGAGTTTTACATTTCAAAAAAGTATTCTGTAAACAAATCTGTGTAACTTTTGTTTTCACTAAAGATTATTTCCTTAGGCAAGATTAATCATAGCTTTTAGTCAAAAAGTGTGAAAATGTTTGTGAAAATCTTATTTTAAATTAAATTTAAATTATTTTTACTTTTCTTTCATGCTGGTCTAGGAGTTAGTGATTATTGCAATTCTGTAATTTCCATCTGAGATCAACGTCCATGTGACCAACCAAGGAAGGGGAAGGTGTCTCTCCGAGCACTGCTGTTGTTGCTTTTTTTTCCCCAACCAATAGCCTGTTGTTAGCATATTGTTTGTTTTATTCTACTGCAGACATTTTATCAACTGAATTGCAGTTCATAAATATTAGCCTATTGATCTTTACTGCTCCTCTGTCTACTGTGAGAATCTTTGATAAATATCATTATTTCTTTGTTACATAGGTGAAGGATAAAACAATAAAGTAAATCCCTAGGTAGGTGATGTTTCATACAGCTGTGAAATGATGCAGGGTGCTTTGATCACATAAAAATCTCCAAGCTTTTTGAGAGACTTAAATTCTACTTGATATATAAGGTCCAAGCCTTTTACTCAACATTTCACTCAGCAGTGTGACTTGTGGCATACATCATAATGATTAGACTAGAAATGATCAGATAATATGCTTGATTTATTTTGCAGAAACCTGCCATATTTTATTTTTACATTTTAGAAGCAATTTATTGAATATTCTTCCCTGGAATCCAGTCTCTTTATTCATTTTGGAAATTGTTATTTAACTAAGAGACAGCCTTATTCCATGTAGTCACCAAGGACCAGCTTTTGGAGTGACCATAATTGTATAAGCATGTAGCTCCCCCCCCCCCCCCCCCCGCCCAGAGTAACCATCTGCTCTTATCCCTTCTGAACTTCAGTTCCCATAGATCTGTGTTAATATCTGTCTTCAGGTTCATTTGACCATCACTGTATCTTCATTGAATGATTGCACATGTTATGGAGACCATTTTTTTTTTTTTTGTCTTGATACAGAGTACATGTAGATGTCTTCTTCTCGTGAGCACTGTGGATCCATTCAGGGGTGTGGAAGCATATTTCAGTATTCAAGAAAATATATTCATGTTAGAATTCCCATCCTCTCCGGAAAGGAAGTCTGGTATTTGGGAATTTAGTTACATGGTAGAGTGCTTGCTTAGCAAGATCACAGCCCTGGGTTTAGTCCAGCATGGTGGGAGGGGCTTTAAGAGGTGAAGAGGGGAGAGACAACAAGAGTGAGAGCAAGAGGAGAGGGGAGGGGAGGAGAAGAGAGGTTCTGATCTCTTCTAAGGTCAAATGGCATATCTCTGCTTTCTGCACTTTGTGTATTTTGAATTAGGAATTACTTTTAGATTGGAATTTGTTTGAATCTTTTCATGTAATAAATGATCCAACATTAAAATAGCATGGTTCCACATATTATACATTGTTTCAAACAGTTCCCTAATTTTAAGTGTATGAGCCTGTTTTAAAACTGTTATCTGCTCTGTCACTACCTTTGAAGGGTATGTTCAAATCCTACTGAAAACCCATCAATCTTGTTATTATTGACTTGGGCAGGCTCAGAGCATCTAGCTGTAGACACCAAGGTAGCAGCCCCAGAAACAGTTTTCACTTTGAGCATAGACCAGAAATCGTCTGCCAAACAAATGAAAGCATTACTCATTAGAGAAAACTAGAAGAATTCAGGATCTCCACAACTGGACACTCACAACATCTGCAGTGTGATCCAGAACACGTTAAGAACAAAGACCAAAGAAAAACAGGCACATCCAACTCCATGATGAACCAGGTGTGGAAACGGACAAATGAGGAATGTAAATCTACCTGTGAAGTATCCCCACTGGGAAAACAAATACGTTTTTATGAGTGAACATCTTAGCAGAGAAATGAGAAGTCTCAGTAGAGAAATAGAAACAGTGGGAAGCAGCCAAGTTGAAACTATGGAAATGAAAAGTACAGTTTCTAAAATCCCCTAGCACTTGATAGATCTGTAAATGTAAACTCTTAACCTATATAAAGATAGGCATGCGGTCTTTCCTCCATCTCCTTATACTCGTACTAGTGAAGTAGAAGCAGACAGGACAGTTCTGTTTATATGGTAGACCTTGTTCTCTGTAGCCTCGAGGAATCCAGTTTGGGAATATAATAGTGAAGGGACAGAATTGAGCTACTGGCTCCTCTGTCTCCTGTGTGACCCTCTGCTTGGTGCAGCTAGTGTGTCAGACCTTTTTAGGGCAGGTTCCGTATCCATCCTTAGCAATCTTTCTTTGATGAGGCTGTGTGTAGATCAGCCTTCAGGTGTATCTCTTCTCTTCCACAGCAGAGTCGAGTGTGGGCTGAACAAATGGGTAAAGCTTTGATTTCTCCATCACTATTGTTACCCTTCTGACTGTTTCTCTTAATTGTCATGTCTTTATTGCTAATGCTTTAAGGGAGATTTGAAAGAAACTGTATCAATTCCTGTCTCATTATTTACTGACTATTATGGAATAATATTTACTATTTTCAGCAATCAGGTTGTATGCATTCATCTCTAAGAATGAACATATTGGCCATTGCAAACAGCTCAGCCTTTTCTCTCCTGATTTCTACTTTTGTGTTAAACATTTTCCTCAACAGCTTCAGTTCATCCTTCAGGAAGATTCCTATGATACTCATTCCTAAGTTTTCTTCCTTTAAAACTCATTAGCAGTTAGTGCATCTGTCGACTTTTGATTGTTATGTTGTGTCATCCATTGTACCATAAGCATATTAGGTTCTGCATATTAAATGTCTTTTCCATGTTTTCACCCCTGCTAACATTCTTGAAGGTTTGTGTGCCAATAGGAAGAGCAGCAAAGGTGTGGCTCCTTTGTGGACCACCAGCTTAGGGGAGAAAGAGGGACTAACTGTTTTGTGTGTGTTTATGATTAAATGCAGGGCTGTCTTCAGTACCTGGCATGCTTTTTCATTTACTCTTCCTGGCAAAGTAGGTGTTTTATCCTTAAGTCACAAGCCTTACCCACAGCAGGAAAGGGCTCCAGGAATCACCAATGATGTTGCCCCTGGATTATTAATTTTCTTCTTTATTAAGGATACTAAGTATCTTCAAAATAGAAAGTGAAGAAAATTCAGAAGTGCCCATGAAAAGTGCTTTTAGAGGAAGATTGACCTCTGTACCTTCCCATGTTGTCACTGTAACCTTTGTAATTACCAGCATGCTCAAGGATAACATTTCAGTGTGTACCCTATTTTCCTGCCTGAGGCCTGTTCTGTTGACAGTTTTCCACAAGGTCTCCACACTACAGTCAGTAAAAAACTATTGTAGTGGTTGCTTTGAACCACATTAGTATGTAGTACACATCCCCATCAATCTTGCTACCTACCACATTGCTTAGAGAAGGATGTAAATGGTTTCTCTATGTGCAGCTTATTGCCTACTGCTGCCACCAGAGGGCAGCATCTTTACATAGTTTTGCACACACTCCTTGGGGCTTGTGAGCAGTGAAGAGAGCTGACAGAAGGCTAACGCCAAGCCCCTCCCTATTTCACTCACCTGATCCTGATCCCGTTTGGGTAAACCAAAGGTATGCAGCTGCTAGTTGCTTTATCTTTTGTGTGTAGGGGATGGGGTAGAAGAGAGGGAGAAAATAAGTCTTACATGTTATCATACACATTTAAAGCATTTAATACTTTACAAAAATAGTTGCTTCATGTGTATTTAGTATTCTTTTCTCTGAAAAAATATATCCAATTCTTCCCTCTGTCCTAGCCGACATGTTCAAAACCCATCTCATAAACTTTTTTTTTCCTGATGTGTGGATTGCAGTACTATGACCTGTGTGTATACCTGTGTATACCTCTCAGTTAATTTTCAAATAAGTTAGCATCTTGTTTGTTGACTAGGTTTTTATTTCTGTCAAAACTCCCTGGCTGATATAGAGAACTTCAAAGGCGATCATATCTGTGCATGTAGGGTGAAGAAGCCTACAGCAATGGCAGTGTATTCAAATGATGCTGAGTAATTGCGATGACTACAAAGAAGGTGACTTGGTAAACGTCACTGATTTGAGGCATCCGGACAGAAGTGGAGAATCTATTGACTTCTGAGCTGGGTCTGTCATTGGGCAGGCTGATGTCTTTCCATGGAAGCCTGTTTGTGCTACTTACACCCATTTGGAGTTTAGACGACTGTGGTCTCCCAAATCAAGGATTTGGAGTCTCTCATCACTTTTATATTTTAAGAATTAGTTGTATTATTTTAAATTTTGTGTGCCTCTGTGTATCTGTATGTAAGTATGTGCCCACAAGTGTAGGTACCTGTGGAGGCCAGGGCTGTCCGATCCCCTGGAATGGAAGTTACAGGCAATTGTGAGTTATGTGGCAGGGGTGCTTGCAATCATTATTGTTATTGTGATAAACCACCCAATACAGCCATTTTAAAGTAAAGAATCCATTAATGGCACTCACAATGTAGTATACCGACACCTTGATGCCAAGAACCATTATATTTAACTTTTCATTTTGATTCAGCTTTAAATTGGAGAAAGGGTGCAAGAATAGTTCAAGAAGAAATCTTTCGTAACTGTCAATCAAATGCACCCTTTCATTCCACTCCTCATTCACTGGTTGGTATTTCCTGTCTGCGTCTCTGAATGTGTATGTAGGCACATGTGCACTCTCTTCCACCCTGGAACTCTTGCAGGCATGTTGAGGCCCTGTGCCCTGTGTCACTAAAGACTATGGCTGACACTTCCCTCACAAGGCTTTCAGTACAGTTCTAAAACCCTGAAAATATACTGTTAATGCACCATTCTGCTCCCGTGCAGCCATCGCCTTCCTCAGATTTTCAGCAAGTGTCCCTCACGTCTTTTCCCCTGGTGTAGGGTCCTTCTGCTGTGCCCATCTGTTCTGCTCCGTGCCCTTCTAACCCAGAGAACAGCCTTTCTTTGTGTTCCTTGACCTTGGTGCATCCTGGGGAGTGAGGCTCTCTCAATTTGAGTTTGCCCACTTTGCTGACGCTCAGTTTTCTACTGTATCTTAGGCTGTCCTTGCTCTGTGGAACTGCTTGTTGGTTTTCAGTATTAACCTCATGAGCATTGTTAATTACACAATTCCTCCAAAAGTGTGTTGGGGTGGCATTTCCTAATTTTACTGTGTAAAGCTGCCTCGATTCCATGGGCTCTGGTGATAGCAAATAGCTTAACTTTGTACTCAGCAGTCTATAACTAGAGTTTTTATGACATCAGAGTGGAAAGGCCTGCTGTGCTGCACTCTGGGTAAACTCACTGTTCTTGATCTGTCACCAAGGAGTTTGTTGTTGCCGTGTTCACTTCTCAGATGTTGAATGGGAATTGGCACGATCGATTGTGATAACTAGGTCATCCTTCCATGGAACACGGACTCCTGAGGCCAGAGACTGGGCTGTCATCCTTCTGAGGCAGGTTGGATCACTGTCCTCCACGACTTCCCCCTCTGTCTGACTTCCTCCTGCTAGGCTGAGTACTGCCACTACCCGACAATAAGTTGGTTGTCCCAGTTTTGATTTATAGCTAATTTCTCGTGATTTATTAAGCTCATTAGTTCCCAGGCAAAATCAGGAACATGCTCCTGAAGAAGTGATATGGCCACTCTGTTCTTCTCTCCAGCCCCTCACTTAGCCTCTCCTAAATATTTGTGTCTTCTGACCCACCCTGATGATTCTGATAACAACTTCTCATGAAGATCTGTCTGCTTTTGTCGTAAAGTTGAAATACAAAATCAAAATGCATCAAGTACAGATTACACCACATGGGCAAACATTCACAGCTGTTTGTTTCTGCTAAGGAGGAGTTCTCTGTTGCTTAAACGTCATACACTTTTCTTTTGGAATTGATGTTGTGATCTACTAATCCCTTACATAATCAGAGAACTAAAAGCTTCCACTAAAGATTAAGGCGCGGTGACATTGTTAACCACAGGGACTGGTTAGTGGCACTGGCTTTCTACTAATGCCCTCCTTTCCCTTTGGAACCTCCCATTGCATTAGCTGCCATGTCTTTGTCTCCTTCGACCTAGGCTAACTCCTCATGTTTCTTTGCCTGCCAGCAGTGTGTGTGTGCTGCTTTCTAATGAATTCTGGTCAGGTATCTTAGAAACTGTTCTTCAATTTGAGTTTGCCTGATACTATCTCATGATTAGACTCGAGCACAGAGGTAAAGGGCCCTTCCATCACAGCATGAAGGGATATATGCTGCCTCTTGACTTTTAGCACTGTTCTTATGGTTTTCCTGTGCTCCATAGTTTGTGGTTCAATTGATATTTCTTTAAAGTGAAATACCGTGGGCAGGTTAGTTAGTTATCTGTACTTTTAATTGTCTGGATAAAATGGGGACACTCAGTGTATGAAATCAGAACTTGCTTCATCTGCCCTGAGTCCTTTTGCAAATTTGAACCTCTACTTGAAAAGCATGAATATATTACTTTGAGAAATATTGAGAGACTCTTGGACAAAATATGCCAAGTCTTGAATGCTCCTCTGGGGTTTTTAGGGTGACTCTCAGTGAATCCTGAACTGAACTCTTACAAAAGGCACAAGGGGAATGAAGTGATTTTCGGTATTAAGTTTCTCCAAGAAGTAGGAGTGAGAGGCTGCCTATTTATAAGGAGTTGCCTACATGAGTATCAGGAATTCCTGATCTGGCTTCTATGAGATGGAGACCCAGGACAGCTAACTGTGTTGTGGAAGGCTTGGGCACTGAGAGCTGATGGTCTGGGCTCCAGTCTGATGCCTGAGAAGTAGAGGCCTGGGGGCCTAAGACCCATGCCCTGGCTCAAGAGGGCAAGTGTAGATTTTGTTTCCCTTCACCTTTCTTGTTCTCTTTGACTCTTGACTAGACTAGATGGTGCCCATTCATATTAGGGAGGCTCACCTGCTTTACAGACACACTAAAGGATTATATTTAACTAGATGTGGGAAATCACATGGTCTCCTCAAGCTGACAACTGAAATTCACTAGTATATTTTGAATGTCCCCTCCAAAATAGTTTGAAATGTAATTGCCATTGTAATGCTACAAAGGGTGACCTTGAGGAAGTTTTTCAGCCATACAGGCTCCACTCTCATGAGTGGATAAAGGTGATTATTGAATGAGTGGGTTAGTTACCACTGGAGTGGGCAATGGATGCAAAGGCCTTGTTCTTCTGTCTATAACACACTCTGTTTCCCTCCCTTCACACAACCTTACCAGGCAGCCCTCACCAGATGTGATCTTGAACACCCAAATCTCTGGAATAGTGGGTCAAATTAGATTCTATCATTTATAATTATTCAGTCAGTGGTGTTTCCTTAAAATAATAGAAAAAAGATGGAGACATTAGCCATCTCATTAACCATCCCACTAGAGCGAGCCCTCCAGTTTCTGACTTCCCACCCAAGTGACACTACGTGCCTTGATTTTGAGAGGAGCAAATTTGAGAGGAGTTGTTCTAGAAACTGATTTTCATCAAATATGTATACACCCAAAATAGAAGTAAAATAGATATGGATTTATGTTGTTTCATTCACCCAAGAATCCTCTTGGCCTTAGTATACACTGAGTATTAAACGACAAGTCAAAGTAAAGGGAGGGAGCAGTTCACAAACGCCATTCAGTACATAACCACCCAGCAGCTGAGACAGTCATTCATTAACAGTGTGCCTCGGAAAACTGTCATAGTGATGTCCTTAGCACAGTGACAAGCATGAAATAAAGCATACAACAGAGGAAAACAAATATGGGTAAGGCTTTTTAAAAATGAAGCTAATATTTAGAAGGTCACCTTTGTTTGTTTCCTAAGATTAAATTCTGCTTATGGTTCCTGGCACGCTCTCAAAATTAGTGTGCTGTAACTTGAATATCACTAATCATCTATGCTTCCAATTGGAAAGAAAAATTAATTTGCTGTGACGCTGGGGAACTGTGGGGACAAGCTTTGTTCCCATGCCACCCCCTGCACCCTCGGTGCTCTGTTGCTTTCACTGTTGGTGTTCCTTGCTTGGTGAGTGCTTGGCAGCCAATGCCAGAGTGTTTGGAGCATTTGCAAGCTACATATGTGCAGAAGGCTTCCAGACAGGCAGGGAAAAGTAAGTTTATTTGCTTCAGCCCACAGTCTTCCTTAGAACAAGCTATGTTTAGAGGACTGCCCCTCAAAGTACCCAGTTGGAAAGGTGACCTGTGATTCAGCCCCACTGAAAACACTTCCTCCCACACTCTACCTGGTTTTAAACATGCTAGGTGTGTTGGTTTCTGTGTGGGGCCCCATCACCCACTGAAATTTGTACCCAAAGTTCTTCCTAAGTATTTTCTGCTGCTATAGAAGCTCTATGCCTTGTCAGTGAGCTATATATTCTTACTGGTTTATCAGGATCATTTGACATAAACTATGCATATTTCTGAAAGCCACAGGATATGTTCTTTTATTTACTTTAATTTTTCTTGCTACTTTTGTGTTTTCTGCCAATATTGGTGACAAGGCAAAGATTGATTCTAGGCTCCCATTGCTATTTTTATTCTCTGATTCTTTCTAGGTTTTGCCATCACCAGGAGAAATTGTTCTGTTTTACTTGACACACTGTGTCACAGTGCTTTCTCATTTTGATATATCACAATTGCCTTGAAGTTGTTTCCTTCACTGAGTTGATGCACTACCATAAATTTGCATGCATGTATGCAGTGCCTGCCAAGTTCAGGAGAGTGCATCAGATTCCCTGAAGCTGGAATTGCAGGTAGTTGTGAGCTGTCCAATGTGGGTATTGGGAACTGAGCTTGGGTCCTGTGTGAGAGCACTTAGACATTGAGCCATCACATCTCTTCAGCCCAACTTTGGTGTTCTACTTATTTGATATGTTGTGTTTCTGTGTTTTTCTTTTTATAAACATAATTCAACCAGGAATGTTTGCTTTTAACAGCTTCCCTTTTCCATTTGCATTGCTTGAGTGTTTGAAGATATCTGTGGCTCTTAGTCTGGATGTTGCCTTCTGCTTTTTTTGTTTGTTCTTTAGCAGTATCTTTTCTATGGAAAGTACTTTATCATTGGCCAAAGATCAGGAGATAATCAGGCAGTCTCTTTGGAAGCAGCCCTCTTAAGTGATGTCTTGCCATTCTCAGGAAATTTTTAATAGGAAATGGCAATGAAGGGATAGTGTCTGGGGGCCTCTGAGTAACTTGTCCAAGTGCAGAGTTGTAAAAGGCTATCTTGAAACTAATTATGTAGCCTGCTGGCCTCTCCCCAGAAGCTATTTCTTCTAAAAAAATTATATATTATCTTCCATACCCAGACCCTAGAAACTAGCTTTGTTCTCTGCTCTGTCATTCCAAATATTACTCAAACGTTGTATGTCTAATCCATCATCTACTGTTATTAACAGTCTTTTTCAAACATTGCAGCCTAACTTTCATTAAAAAGTGTGCATGTTCATCTAAGGGACCTCAGACAATGGAACCAGGATGTATTCCTGGTGCACAAAAAGACTTTGGGGCATGTCCCCCATGGAGGGATATTCCCTTAACCTAGAGACAGGAGAGAAGTCCTCGTCCCTACTCCAAATGACTTGACGGATGTAGATGACCCCTCCTGGAGGGCATCACCCTACATGTGGAGTGAAGGAGGGTGGGAGAGGAGGGTGGTTTGGGGGCATGGGAGGGTGGGGAAGGAGGAAAGGAGGGAGGGAGGGAGAACTGGGATCATTATATAAAATAAAAATAAAAATAAATTAATATATAAAAACAAAGGAAATATAAAAAATAAAGTAGGTTACTTTCAAAATAAAAATTAAATATTTCCTAATTTTGAAACATTTTATAAACACCACAGTTCATAATCTCATGTAAAAATAACTTCACAATTTGCTTTGGTTAGTACATTGAAATATTTAATGAACTTTTTTGCATATGGAATGCAAAAAAAGTGTGCATGTTCTTCTACAGTGAGAATAGAGATGCTTTTCAGTCTAATGTGATCATGGGCCATTTGTTGGGCTTTGAGTTGTCAAAAGGAAGAGAGAAAGCAAAGGCTTGAAAAGTGTTTGAAGGTGTCTCTGATGGGTCTGTGGCAGGGCAACTGGGCCAAACAGCTATTTGGCTTCCCTTGCCCTGGAGGGAAGACTTACTCCAAGCCTGGCAACAGCTTCTGTGATGTGTCAGTGTTGTCAGTCCATTCTCACTGGACAGGGATATTTGCCCAACCATCTTAAACCAGTATGAACAGTGGCCAGTTTGTATTGTAAGATGCTCATGCCACATAACAGCCTGCTGTGAAGCCCAGGCTCACAATTTGGAAGGAGCAAACATTGACCATGCTCACTCACACAACATCCCCCTCCTTCCCTTTTCATCCTTGTTTATTCTGCCTGAGGAGTGGAATATATTGTTTCTCTTTTCCCATTCTCCCGGCCCTCCCCATTGTTCCCTTTGCAGTTCTGCCCTTCTTTCTGTATGTTTCCTCTACTCTGACTTTAGATCCCACTCTGCCTTATTTGGGGACATTCTTAATCCACTGTGGAAACAAGTTTAAATTTGGAGTTTTCTAAGAAAATGTGATTTTATAGTGAAAAACTGCAGGACTTAAGAATTGCATTTAGAGGCTTTTGACAGAGGCAAGGCTGCTGTATGTGGTACTGTGAGTGACTTAAGGGTGATAATGCAGTGTGTCTCAGGTGGACTTGACTATATTGCGGGACAGCTGATGCCATTTTAGCTAGATGCTGACCTCTCTCTGCCATGTAATTATCAGTTTTCCAGCCATAGATCATAAAGTGACTGCTGTTCAGTGAATAGTACCAGGTGCCAGAGTCTGGAATTTCTTACCCAGGGGATCCAGTGGGCACACGCAACCTTGAATATCTAGCCAGGAATGCCATTTAAGCTCAGTCACTTGATGCTGGATTATGAGGGATCTGACATTCATCCCCAGACAGCTGCTCAATACAGATGGCTGATGAGCACCGAAGCTTCAGGCTGACATGTCCAGATGCCCACGGGTAAACTGATGCTTTTCTTTTTAGGCAGTGTCTGTACTGACTGTTTAGAAAATAATCACAAACCATTTCAAATTCTTTTATAGATGATTCCTAGGAACTCAAATTTTGATGATTAGACTGGATTGCTAAATATATTTTCCCCAGGCATCATAAACAGAGATCTATGCATTGAAACAAGCTTGCCTCCTTCCGTGGGTGTCTCAAGGAAGCCAGACCTTTTACAGTTGTACACTAAACAACAGAAATATGAGTTTGTTGGAGGCACATTTACAGCAGGAATGGCTTGAAGCCTAGGATGGATAACTCATTTTTCTTGAGGTGTATATATAAAAGTTAAAGGAACTTGGTCAAGGTGCATGAAAAAAGAGTTAAGCCTCTAGTCAAAATCTCATGTACTAAGTTAAGGAATTGGGAAAGTGCTTCCAACAGATCTAGGACTAAGAATGTATGTATACCATGTCCCCATAGCTATAAGGTTTTATATGTGACACAAACCAGATCACTTATATTTCACCAAAAGTTATGCAGATGTGACCATGTAGCTTGGAATCATTACCACCATGACAATGTCTTTGACCTTTCCAAAGCTACTGATGCAAGCCATGTTAAATGATCTTTTAGGTATATGGTCTTGGACGTTCTACATGGAGCCAGCAGGGGACAGAAAGGCTTTTAGAAGGAATGCAAGATTTCTCCAAGTTTAAAATGTAACAAACTGATGTGGAAGGAAGATTTTTCCTGTGTTTACCTATTCAGGGTTTTTGAGGCCAGATGTTGCTACAAGCCTTGTAGTGGTCAGAGGAGATGGGACTCTGGAGCTGTCACAAACGCCTTTCAAAGATGCTGCTTTAGTTATCAACTCAAAAATCTCATCATGACTCTTTGAGATTTTGAAATATAGCTTCTCTATTCCACTTGAAATAAATTCCCTGATAATTGGCCCTATTTATAGCCACAGGCATATTTGATATAACACATTGCAATGAAAATAAAAGGGAGATTTAGACATTGAATGCGTTGCTTCTTTCCATCAGTAGTCAGTGGGATACATGTTCTCAGTGATTCTCCTTGGAAACTCGGGTGGTCACTCAGGCCAGCAGTTGTGTCACACACAAGAAGTGATGTAGTCCTGGTACCCCTACTGGTGAGGTTAGAGAACAGGGTGTGATACTGCTGTCCCCAAGTCTAACTTCAGAGTAAATTAAAGAAGTATGTTTTAAATTCTGGGCTACTGTAGATGTCATTCTTAGAGATATTTTATTAGGCAGATTAAGTTATAATACAGAAGTAGCATTTCACATTTCATTGAAGAGCAAAGTTGTAGGCAGAGTCTTCCTGTCCCGACCAACCACCCATTCCCAAATAACCAGCACAGAGGTTTACTATTACTTACGGATGCTTGGCTGGTATCTCAGGCTTAACCCTTAATTCTATATATGCTTTGCCATGTAGCTCATGACTTGTTATCTCATTTTCTACATCCTGCTTCCTCAGGCAGCTGGCTGGCATCTCTCCTAACTCTGTCCTTCCTCATCCTATCATTCTCAGTTTGTCTTTCCCACCTAACTTCCTGCCAGGCTACCAGCCTGTCAGCCTTCTATTGACCAATGAGAGTAACACATACTCACTGTGTACAAAGGACTATTCCACAGCAGAAGGTGTGTTTACTATAACAGAAGCTTCTGTGTGTTCATTCTCACATCTTGCATTGTTTTTAGGCTCCAGGTTCCCTGCTGCTTTCTACTCCCAACCCCCCTCCCCCATAGCAGAAAGTCAACCTGCTCAGAGCTCACTGAGCTGGGGAGCAGGATAGGTTCTGTGACTTTGCCAATGGGGCCTCTGTTTGCTATACTGAACTTGAAGTATCTGTAGGAACACTTAGAGCCTATTGGCTTGCCTCAAGTGTCCCAATGAATATGCTGCCTTTCTTTCTCAGCATGTATGTGTTTGCAGTCCACTAACTGCTTGGTGACTGAACATTTGTCTTGAGTTCCAATTCTGATGGAATTGATGTTTCAACTAAGAAAAGTCACTGGGCCACTGGCTATGGATTGACATAGCTTAGCTTGCCACATTTTGTGAATTTGTTTGGGTTTTTTGAAACAGGGTTTCTCTGTGTAACAGCCCTAGCTGTCCTGGAACTAGCTCTGTAGATCAGGCTAACCTCAAACTCACAAAGATCTGCCAGCTTCTGACCCTTGGGTGCTGGGATTAAAAGCATGTACCACCACTAACCAAAGTTTACCTTTTTATCCCCCATTTAACCAATGAGGCTTCTGAACGAGGGAGTGAAGTATAATCAATAGTCCTAGGTTACAGTCTCTGTCTGGATGGAGGTTCAGGGAGGCAAGGAAATAAAGACCTGTTGAAATGCCTTTTAGTCTTTCTTATGTTAAAGCATCAAGAGAGCATTTCCTGGACATTACAAGTTAGCTTTGTTTCTGAAATACGCTACGTAGCTAGAAGAGCACTTCAGTTTGCAATGACTTCTTTTTTGGTGGCTTTCAGAGGAATCCACAGACACTCCCTCTGCACCCTCAGCCTTCACTTTTTAGAAAAAGAACAAGGTGTTTCAAAGGAGAAGAGGACCAGAGATGAAGGTGACAAGAGGACCATCTAGAATCGATACTGCCCATAGGGAACTGCTGTTTTTTTGTCTGTTTGTTCTGATGATGTTCTCATTATGGCCCCAGAAATGCACAGCCTTTGAGCATTGTCTTCTGGATGGCTACTGGAGGCTCTTTTTACTCTGGCCCCGAGTACTGTCTGATCATTTGTATCCTCTGTATGCTCTGTGTGGTAGAAATGTTTTTGAGATAGCAAGTGATCAGTCTCAAAAGCACGGTCACCAACTGAAGGGACAATAGTGCACAGTTTTAAAGCTATGGCACAGTAAGTGTCCCTGAGCACTTTCCTTTTAGGCTTGCTTTTCTCTTTTATAGAGGCAAGGATTATTTCCAGCTTTGTTGTTGGATTTCAGTTTTTATGGAGCTCCGATTATACTCAGAAGAAAGTGAGGCCTGAATACACTCTTTAAGCTGCATATACTTTATAGGGTCTCATACATTAAAGAGGTATTAGAAGAGAAACAAGACCTGGTTTTAGGAATAAACTAATAAATTACTTAGATAATAAGTTGATCTTTTCTGTATCTACATGCCATATGTCCTCATGCAAATGGCACCAAATAAAGGATATACTATGTCCAATGATAATCTTTTGAACTATAACCCAGTGCCTTATATTATTAAGATCTTTTAAAAATATAAGATCTTTTAAAATGCCTACTGAATAAGCCCTGGTGGGCTCAGAGATACAGATATGTCTATATTTAGCAGTCCTATATACACAAAGTTTGAGGAAAATAATTCAGCTAGAACTTGTCCCTGAAACTCCTTTTTTTGTGTGTGTTTTTAAAGTATCCTATTTATCTCTAATTATTATGTGCATGTGTGTATGTGCTTTTGTAAATTTATATGTACCACGCTCACACAGGAAACCTTGGAAGTCAGAAGAAGAGTGTTGCATCCTCAGGAACATGGTGTGGAGATATCTTGTTTGTATAAATAAAGCCTGTCTGAAGGTCAGAGAATGGAGCTTTCCACTCGCTAACTATAGAGGTCTGAAGGTCTGAACAGACAGATAAGAAGGAAATGGTCAGGCAGAGAGGTTATAAGTGGGCAGAAGCAGGGATTCCCTCTCTTGTCTCCTGAGACGCTAAGGAGGTAGGATATGGCTGTGGCTTGTTCCTTCTTTTCTCTGACCTTTTAGCATTTTCCTCTATATCTGACTCTGTATTTTTATTAATTAGACCAATTAAGAACTCCATTTACATTTTAGCACCCACTGTGGGGCACTGGTCCCAGGCTTATGTTAATTATATTTGGCTGATGGCTCAGGCTTCTTTATTGGCTAGCCCTCTCTTAATTATTAACCCATTTCTATTAATCTTTGCATCTCTACATAGTCTTGGCTTACCAGAGAATACCCAGACATCCTACCTTCCCAGTAGCTACATGGTGTCTCTCTGGTGACTTACTCTTGCATTCCTCTTCTCAGAATTCTCTAATTCTGTTGCCCCACCTATACTTTCTGCCTGGCTACATCCTGCCTGTCCATTGGCTGAAACAGCTTTATTCATCAACCAATAAGAGAAATGTATATTCACAGCATACAGAAGGACATCCCCCATCAACATGGAGCTACCATGTTGGTTATGGGAACTGGACACCGTCCTCTACAAGAGCAGTAAGTGCTCTTAACCATCTCTCCAGCCCCATCCCTTTAGAGTTCAACACGTTTGAATAATTCAACCTAGCTGTACTGTTTCTCCTTGGTGCTGCTCTGAGTTTTTGTGGAATAGCTTTAAAATAATCTGAAGCAGAGCACAAGGCACCAGTGCTAAAGCTGCACACTTGAGTGAATCTGTAGAGCAGAACACTTCTGACCACTTCTGGGCTAAGAATGGAGAGAAACAGGCTTGCCTCCATGTGGATCTTGGCCTTAGAAACTGTTCTGAATGCTCTTGGGTTATCATCTAGACCTTGATACCCATTCTGCTAATGTGATGCTGACATTTTTAATATTCATACATGGCCACTCAGAGAAAATGATGATGATGGCAATTAATTTGTAAAATATTCTTTCCTCCAAATTTGGAACCACTAAAATTTGGAGGAGTAAGAAAAGGCTTCTTAGAATCAATGAAAGGTGGTAATGTTAATTTTGAGTCCTACTAAGTAAAAATAGAAAATGTGAGTTCAGAATCACCTCTAAATTGTGGAGTTTTGTAACAGTCATCAATTACAATATTAAGTCACAGACCTTTCAAGAGTTGAAGTATGTTCATTCCCTAATGTAAAGCACATTCCTCTTGGGATGCTTACAAATATTAGCAATATATTTGAAACATCTGGAGTGACTCAATTTGAATATTTAAATGGGAAATTAAAACTTGTTTTTCCGTAATGAGTCAGCTACTTGTTTTTACTATAAAAAATCCTACTTAAAGAAATTCTTTTAATTAAAAACAGGAAGGACAAGAGAAAACCGGCAGCTCTCATACCTTAGCACATCTCATAGCTTTCTCTTGTCAGGAGTATTGAATTCAGTAACCACAACTTGTCATCTTTATAGAAATATAAATAAAGTGGCAAAAATGGTATTATGGCATTTCCTTTCAAGGTCTCATTAAGCATTTTTAATAAGGCTGTTCAAGGATTATTTAATCCTCTCTAATGTCTGACTCTGTTGTCAGTTGTTCACTAAGCAGCCAGGGGGCAGCTGAATGTCAATGCTAGGATGTTTGATTGTTGGGACAGGAAGGTTCACAGCAAAGGTTGTATTGCTCCATAGGACATTGTAACTTTCCAGATAGCCTAGTAGTCAAGTTTCTTCTGGAAACACAACAAACAATTTTCTACCCAAACCAGTCTTTGAACAGCGAGCTTTTTTAGCATCCTGCCAGGTCCTTTATTTAGTATTAAGCTATACAAATCTTTATATATATGTTCACTGTTTTTGTGAGTCCTAGGTTTAACTTTTAGAGACTTTTGTTTTATCTAGCATTGACCTTTTCAAGCTGCATAGAGTTTCCATTTTCTATAATTTATATTTATAGACTGCCAAGCGTGGCGGTGGTTCTCAGCAATCTGAAAGTATGACATGTATTTAGCATGTTCAGAGTGGGTATCTGAGACCATCCCTAGGTTACACTGTATCTAGTAGTTCAAATACGATTTATCAGTGATTATGCTTGTGTGAACAAAAGTTTCAGGAGCTAGACCTGGGAGGTGTGCAGTGGGACAACCAGAACTGGGACACCCACCTGAGGAGCTAGGGACATGGGCATGCATGCAGGCAGCCCTGGGGAAGCGTTTGGGTTCTCTTATGTTCTGTAGTAGGGCATTTTCCTCCTCTGCGAAGTGCTTCTCAACAGTTACCCCGTATCTTCCAAGGAGTTGGAAACCATTCTGTTTTTCAGAGGCCCCTAAAACTCATTAGTTGGGTCTTTAGAATAATCTTTTAGGAAAATGTTCTGAGACATTAAACCCAATTCAGACCTCTGCACACTGCACACTGCTTGTCATTCTCAATCTTCTGTGACTTCCATTTCTAGCCCTCCCTTCACATCTCTCTCCTCCTAGTTCCTCCTTCTCTCACTTAGAAATGCTGCCTCACTTGAAATGAAGAAGACCATGCCGTGTTTAACTGAGATACATATTTATTTGGTTGTTTGAATGTTTTCTGTAAGATCTTCTAAGGTGAAATGCATAGAAAATAAGAATTTTTTTTGGTATATTTTGATATTGTACTAGTTTTGTCTAGTACAAATGACCAAGCCATTTTTTTCTCAAAATAGCATAGGTTGAAGTTGAATATCTATCATTGATATGCTTGGGGCCAGAAGTATTTCAGAATCCAGAAGTTTTGGAATTTTAGGATATTTGCATAGATGTTATTTACTGACCACCCTTAGTCTTAAATCTGATATAGTTCAACATTCAAAATTCTCTAAGTGACATGTTGGTGCTTCAAAATTTTCTAATTTCAGAATTTGGATTGTCAGCGTGAGGATACTTGACCCCATGACTGAAGTGACTTAGGTCTCTAATTTTGATTGGAGAGACTACTCCAGGCACATTACTGCAGTACTTACGTAACTCAGCACCTGGAAGATAGGTGAAATATGGCTGAATCTATACATGTGTCAAAACTGAGAAATGTTACTGAGTCTTCTTTGCCAAAAATCCTTATAAATAGAACAAGTTACCTTGCCCATGGGACACTGGAAATTTCCATGATAGAATGCAGGGAGTCAAAGTAGGTAGACTATATCCACCATTCTTGGGGATTTTTGATTCTTAATCACTATTATCTGGTCCTTTTGGCAGCAGCCTGGGTATGGGGAGATGATGTCATAGAATCAGGCAGGAAGGCCCTTAGGAGGATGTTTTCAAGGTCTAGGGGTCAGTGTGGGCTTAGAACAGTCTCTGGAATTGGAACCTTGAATTTCTTGAAAAAGCCAACTTTACATTGACATGGGAAGTCTAAACAGTTTTTCGAGATCCTAAAGGATTCTAGGCTTGGAGTGAGCTTGGAAGATTTGCACCCAGAGCAATGCTGAGAGCAGTAGAGGGGTGTGAGGTTGAAATCTACTTATGGGTCCACTGCTAACATTTCTTTAGGGCCCAACTGGTACTCTGGTGCTGGTTTTGTCTGTATGCCAGAGCAGTGAGGAGGTACAGCCTCGACAACAGACCAGGCAAGGGAGTGAGTGGAGGTGAGATTTCTAGACAGGCAAGCTTTCTTTTCTCAGATTCTCAGCTAATATAAAAGATTACACTGTAACCCGGGTAGTGCTTTGATGCTGACACCCTGCTGCCTCCTTAGATGCTGTGACAGCTTAGCTCAGCCTGACAGAAGCCTGCAGGGCCAGTGTCTTAAAGACATAAAGTATTCCGAAGAACAGAGGTCACGAAAGCCCCTGAAGCCCACGTCCTGGATAAGGAATTCCCCTAGGCCTCTTTTGGGAGCCAACTGTGCATTTTGGGTTCTTTCTTGATTTATTTATTCCAGCACACCAGAAGGAGTCTGTTATCTCTGCTTTGAAGAATGAGTACTTGTGACTGAGCAAGGCCACCCATGTGCTCTGGGTTCTGTCCGACAGCTTGAGGCATCCACAGAAGTTTCTTCCATCAAGTACCAAAGAGAAAACATAGGCCTTGACTGGAAACTGTGGACTGAGTGAGGGAAATGTGCGGCTCTTTTGTAGATAGAGGGATGTATAATATGCTGAGGGTGTCCCTACAAGAACTGCACACACACGCAGAGTCTATTCAGAAAGGATTCATTTGTAGAGGACTGAAATATTCCTATTAATATTCCTTATCTGAGAGAAACAGAGGCATCTACTGGATGTCAGAAAATGTAATATGAAAACTGATCCCCAATGTCGTCTTTAGTATAACCCTTTCCCCCTCTTTGTTGAGCTGCAATTCAGTTCTTTATTTGCTGGAGAATAGCAGCGGGAAAGGTTGCCATTCAGCATTGAAGTATTATTGAAAGTAAATACACATCCGGTCTTTGAGCATCAACCACCTTTTGATTTATTTTGATTATATTATTTGATGATATTTAAAGTGCAAAGTCCTGAAGTAATTCAAACTACCCAGGTTCCTTGTGGTCATAATGTGCTTTAAGCATAGTTATGCTTTAAGCTTCAGATGCCAAAATAAAGTCTACCTGTCCTCAATTAAAATTTTAAGTTCTTAGTATTTTGAGTATTGGACAAAATGGAATGCCAGTGATGGTGTTTATGCTCATTATCAAACTTCCTTCAAATTTGACTATTTTATGGTAACTAAGAAAGAGGAACAAGATGGCTGCAGATGAATTTAGCCCACTGGTTTTCTTCTTTTACATGTTTCTACCATTGATGTCTATTATTCTCCTGCATGTTTCTTCACTTTGAAAAAATGATGGTGGTGACATTGAGAATATTTCTCTTGCTAACTTAATGTTACAGTGACATTATCAATTTAGAGCCGTAAGAATAATTTAAAGTAAATTTTCAGTGGGATTTAATTATTGAAATGCCTACTTGTGAGTTGTTTTCTTAAAAAAAAAACAAAAACAAAAAAGGCAGTTGGACTCTAAGAAAGTAGCTCTCCTTTCTCTTTCCACAATGCCTTGCTCTCTCTGGATTACAGTGCAGATCCTCTGCACACATGCCCTGTGGTGTCCCTCTGGTAGGTACAGCTTGAGTACACACAAAAAGCCATAGGTTGCTTTGTTCTGTCTTTTCTCTGCACAACCAATATACATACATACATACATACATACATACATACATACATACATACATACATCACAAAAGGTTGCTTCTTTGTTTTTCAACATATCACAAGCATACTCACAGTAGTATGTGAATGTATATAGATCCTTTCTAACACATTTATATATAAACTGTTCCCACACATTCTATTAATTTCATGTTCTTTTACATGTAGCCTCTTCTCCTTCATGGACATCATCATCAAGGCCAGTTTCCTCTTCATAGCTACCTTCCTTTCAGTAAGACAGCCTGATGTGGACTCTGCCTACTATTTCTAAATGTGTTCCTGCTCTTGCCTGCAGATGAACACATGAAAAGTACACACACATGTTTAGGTCCACATGGTCTCTGCTGCTACCCCAGAGGGATATGGGAAACTGCATCAGTTGTTGCATTGTGTATTTGTACTTGCTGTTACTGTTGATATCTGGAAAACATTGGTTAAACATTCTACAGAGAGTGAGCATTGTTCCAGGTTCCTTAATAAACCCAGCTGCGCCCAAGCTCTCACTCAGGTCTGACTCCCCCAAGCCTCAGCTTTCAATGAAGATCCCTTTTGTCCAACTGAGGACTAAATCCATGGTTGCTGAGACAGGCATTTGTGAGTTTTTAAACCCTTCTCTGATCCATCATAGCTTGTACTGTCTCATTTCAGGCCCAGATCCCATGGCTACATCCTGTTCTGCCTGGGACCATGTCTCACGAGGGTCACCAGAACAACAAAAGCTTTAAAGCAAATAGTAATTTTTAATTCTGTTTGAGCCATTTGCTAAGGTTAGGGGCCACTGGGCAGCTCCCTGGTATTTACTTAACATTTCCAACACTTCTCATTCTTTTGGGGGATTTATTGCTTTTGTTATTGATAGTTGTCCAAGGTCCTTACTCCAGGCTAAGGGAAGTGTTTGGCTCTATTTGAGGCTGGGCTGAAACAAAACTTCTGGCCTTGATCTTCTCTGCTAATGTTTCCTTGTTGTTTTTTATTTATTTTTGACAATTTCTTATATGTATATAATCCATTCTGGTGACACCCATCTCCCACCCATAGCTAACTTTTGTCGTCTTCTTTACCTAGTCCTCTTCCCAACAAGACCCTCTCCCACTATCAGGTCTTTTTATTTTGTAACACACAAGTTTTAACAGGGATGCCAGCATAAGAATGAGTATGGTGCTATCCTTTGGACCATGTCTAACTCTTCAGTGGCTACTCTTCCTTCTTAGCAGCCATCAGCTGCCAGTAGTTCTTAAAAGGAATTGGATTTTGTCCTAGATTATATCTGTTGCCACGATAAAATGTTAAGTAAAATCAAGCTGGAGAGAGAAGGATGTACTTCAACTTTTAGGTTTGCAGGCCACTTTGGGAAGAAGCCAGGGCAGGAACTTGAGGCAGTAACTAAAACAGAAACTGGGGACTGGTTCTCAAGCTAATAATCAACTTCATTTCTTACACAGCTCATGCACACCTGCCTAGGAATGGGTCTGCCCATAGTGGGCTAAGCCCATCTACATCAATTGGTAATCAAGAAAATGCCCCATAGATGTGCCCACAGGCTGACCTGTTGGAGGCAGACCTTCAAATGAGATTCTGTCTCCCCAGGTATGTCAAACTGATAGTCAAGATTAGCCACCACAGACTCATAAACCCTTTCTCCTTCCATGACTGAGTGTTGGTGGGCCCACTCTTGTGTAAGCCTTGTGCAGGTAACCACAGTTGCAGTGAGGTCATAAGTACAACAACCATGACATGTCACATGCTGACAAGACAGAACTTTGAGGTCTTCTTCCTATAATACTAGTTTTATAATGTGGTATCACAAATGCAATTTAAAACATTAATTTAAAATTTATTCTGGTGTTCAAATTAAAACTATGACAGTCATTATGCCCAAGTCATGAAGATCCCCAAAGACCACCAGAGAGACAGACTCACCGAACTGCAAAAGCAAGGTTTATTGTTTTTTCATCTAATTGATGGGGACTTCAATTAGTTAGCTGACATAGCAGCCACCAGGGGAAGTGAATTCCTTGTCTATTGCTAGAATTTTTAAAGACAAAAATCACAGGATTAGATCAGTAGGTAGGGGGAGTCACAGGTCAGATTCTGATTGGTTGACATTTGGGGAATAATTAGGGAAATTTCCCAGAGTCAGGGCAACTGATTTGTTAGCATTTTTGACTGGTTAGTTACAGATGGGAACATTTAGTGGTTTTTTACGGCTTTGTCTGTTACTTGCAGGTAGCCTGTTCTCATTGGTTGATACTGGGAGGGTATATTCTGTGGTTTCGATGGCTTTGCTTGTCCGTTGCAGGTAGTTTGTTGTACATAGTTCTCAGGACCAAGTATCCTGAAGTTTCTTTGTGTCCAAACACAATATTCAGGGTCTAACCAAGTCTCCTGGGGCCAAAGAGGAAGGTTGTCTTGGAGTTTCTTTTGTGTTTAGTTTTGGCTTTTTTCTTGCAAGTGATTGGTTGCTCACAACACAGTCTCCAAGAATTAAGTTCCTGTTTTGCCTAGGGTGAAGGGTTAGATCTGGAGTTTGGCTTTTCAACAATCTTCCTGGTCTTTTACTCACATTCCTGACTGATTCCCTCTAGAGATGCTTCAATGTCTCCACATAGCCATTGCCTTTCAACCTTCAAGGCCACTTTTAAACCTTGTGTTTAGCTGTTCTTACATTGAACTAGAGTGGGTGGATATTGATGGTCACTCTGCATGCTTATAGGACCCCATGCGTTTATATACAGAGCACTGGAGCTGGAAAACCACAGCAGGAGCTTGTTGTTAGTTTCCAACACTGCCAGGCCATCCCTGGAGACTAGACTTGGATTGCATTGATGGTATTGAGTCTGTCCCAGGTGGAAGTCTGGATCCTACAGTTCTGATTAACTGGTCAAATTGTGAGGTATGGTGTAAGCTGTCAGGAGAAACTGGCTGACAGGGTCAGGGTGCAGGTACAGGATCTTGGTCCTTCTATGCTCTCTTGGCTGGTATCTTGACAGGTCAGGAAAATTGAGAAATTGAGAAAACATTTTGGTGCAACCCAAGTCAAGGGGCCTGAAGATGTGGGATTGTCCTTATGATGAGGGTGGAGATCCTATAGGGGTCTCTCTCTCTCTCTCTCTCTCTCTCTCTCTCTCTCTCTCTCTCTCTCTCTCTCTCTCCTCTCTCCCTCTCTCTCTCTCCCTTTCTCTCCTTCCCTCCCCCCACCCTACTCACCATGCTGACTGAAATGGTGCTTACATCTGTGCCATTTTCTTACCAAAGCATGCCTGTTTTGCATAGTTGGATACTGACTCTCAGAGAAATTATTGAGAAAGAATGGAGCAGGATGAAGGTCCAGGCTATTTTTCACGTTCTACAAGGAATGAATTTGTTTTGTTAGAACACCTTGCAACATCCCTAGTCAAATATAAGTAAAAATCAATGTACCTTCATTAGAAAAAAATGAACCCCAAGAAATATTATCCATTTTCCTGCCACTACAAATTATTATTAATAGTCTGGTGAATTCTCTTAGTTTTAGTGTATTAAGAATAGTCATAAAATATCTATCTTGATTTATCTAATAAGAATATAAACAAGATTATGGATAATACATACATAGGAAATAACATGTACTCTTTACCTTTGTCACATGTGATAACTATGAATATAGTAGAAAAGATAAAACACCTGTAAATAGATACTCCACTGTATAATTAAGTTGTCTTATAAGGTATAAGTTTACAGCATATACTGTGTACTATTGAATTCAAATCCTAGGACTCTGGTTAATGTGAATGTGGGCAAAATGGTTAGCCTCTCTCTACTCCAGGGTTTGTTAATATTTAAAATGAGATTGTTATGGGAAAGGAGCTGTGGTGCTTAAATTGAGAAGCCAGGATCTGTCATGTTCCTGTGATTCGTTGAAAGGAAAAAGAAGCAGAATGCTTTTCAAACACTACCTAGAGCCATACTTCATCCAAGTGATAGGCAGTCTTTTCTATCTGAAAATTTGGAAGGTGATGGGAGACACCTTTGTCTTATTGTTGATGAATAAAACACTGTTTGGTTAGTGGCCAGGCAGGAAGTATAGGTGGGGCTACCAGACAAAAAGAATTCTGGGAAGTGTACGCAGGAAGGAATCCACATGGGAAGAGAGGGAAGAGAGGACATGAGTCAGGTGTTCTCTTGCAAAATAAGACCATGTAGAAATACATAGATTAGTAGTTATGGGTTAATACTTAAGGCAGAGCTAACCAATAAGAAGCCCAAGCCACCAGCCAAGAGTTTCATAATTAATATAGCATCTGTGTGTTTATTTTTGGCTTTAGGGTGTAAGGACCCTGTCAGGACAGAAAACTCATGCTTACAAAATGGCACCCAACATGGGGTGCCAAAATGAAGGCGAGGATGTAATGACTTCACTAGACCCAAGATAAATGATAAACAAGTGTTTATTGGGGAACATTTACACAGAAATACACAAAGAACTGCCAGAGCATTTCTCTGCCCTTCTACCGGATTGGTGGACCCATCAGAAAGAGTGCCCAATCAGAAGCCACGCCTCAGGCTTCCCTCCTCCTGCTTCTGTCCGCCTGAAGCCACACCCAGAAGGGTGTGGCCACCACTACAGGTTCACAGATAATCCACCTACAGGAAGGCCCCACCTGGTTTGTTTTCAGACAATATAGGGAATGAGCCAAGAAACACTTGTTTGGGCACATGAGAGACTGCGACAATAGCTGGCAGGGGAAAAGGGAAGGGGACCTTCAGTAAGAGTGATGACTGATGAAAGCATTCCTTTCAATATATCATTTCCAGGACAGAGTTGTCTAGCTAAGTGCCAGTGAATCTGTAATATCATTACAATACTTGGGTAAACACTGACCACTTGCAAAGAGCTGTAGTGTTGTCCAAGGAGTGAAACACTAGGATTTTAATTTCTGATTAGGGAGAACTGTGTATGTTTTTAACCCATGTTGTTGCTGTAAGGACCAGTGTTTATAACAAGGGCTGGCAAATGCTTTCTGTGAGGCCGGGTGACAAATGTTTAGGCTTTGTTAGCCATCTGAAGGTCTTTATTACAAATCAGCCCTAGACAAATGAGCATGATTGAGTTCCAAGAAAAGCCTTCATTATAGACATGGGAATTGAATTCCATGTAATTTGCACACCACAGATTATTCACTGCTTGATTTAAAAATCTATTTAAAGTTATAAAAGGAAAAAAAAAACCCTAGATGCACATCTGTACAAAACCATATAATGGGACCCAGTTAAGCTCTTGGGCTACATGGTGTCCTACCTCCCACCCTCCCACCAGCTTGGATGAGAGCTTGTCATCCATTAACATGTTATGAATGTTTCAACATCTGCTCCTACAATGAAGTTCCTGCTGTTGGCACCATCCGGGCCTTTCAGCTATTATAAACAAAGCCTGGAAGGATGTCTTGGCATAGGTAACAGCTAGAGCGTGATGGGTTCCTGGGTCACTCTTGGCAGGTTTTGTTTCTCATGCCAGTGGCTTTCCTGTATGAGAAGCTGCCCAGACAGATGGATGGAAATGCTGGACTCCAAGGGAAGAGATTGGTGATGGATAGGTATCCTGCAGAGATGGTTGCACAGTGGTTGTGTGCAACCAACAGGATGGTTGCACAGTCCTCTGCTGGATAGCTTAGCCTGTGTTCTTCCTGGAAATGAAGTGGAAAACTTACTCAACATGAGTGATGACTGCCCTTACTCCATCCCTAGTTTTGAAATAATAAGGGATGGTTAAGGGGCTGGTATTCAGTACAGGATACCCCAAGACCAAGTTCTTAACACGAAGATTTATTTGTTCCCAGAGGGACCAAGGTTAGGGAATAAGAAGACAATGACAGGAGATAGAGGATGAGGGCTAAGGGGGAAGGGGACAGAGAAAGGGGAAGGGAACAAGGGGAAGGGAGCAGGGATGTTTGTCCTGGAGGGACAAAGGACAGCCTCTGGATAGAAGGGAGACAGACATGGCCCATAGGCAAATGACAGTTTATAAAGGTGAAAGGGGAAACCCCATGTTATGATGAGGAATTTAATTTTAATTGAGGATGTTAATTAGGGCATCCAAAGGGGGCTTTTGATTGCTGGACTTCAATACTTTGATAGCTGAACCGTGGTAGTCAGTCAGCCTCAGGAGGAGTGACTGGCCAAATAAGGAAATAGCTTGGTGGCCAGCTTTAAGAATGTAATCTAAAGACTTTTAGCAAGGAAGAGGGGATGGGAGAAGGGCAAGGCATGCCAGAGCCATATTTGCCATGTGTGAATGGCTAGAGTCCCTTCAGTGGTTGAAAAGAGGAATGAGACAAAAATGAGCTGGGAGGTGAGGGCAGGTGAGAGATAGGAATGCTACCTGAAATGTAGGGTGATCTTTGGGTTGTTAATAGTCCCATATGTGCTTGGTTGATTAGAAAAAATGTGGGTATCTTTATAAACTCTGACAGCACAATTTCCTTATTCATAAAGGCTTAAGAAAACCTTTAGCCAACTTCATTTTAAAGAAAATTTATTCCCAAGGCATTTTAACTGAGTTTTTATGGTAATTCTGTGTATTACCTATTGAATCAACGTACCAAATAAACAATGCTTCTGTTTATCCTTTTATTCAGTAGTGAGTCTCTACTCTTATGTCTTCAAGATAATGAAACGAGTCAGCCCAGATTTTCATGAATTGTATGCACAATAGGGCAAAGGCCTTCTTGGTGTTTTACAACTAGTTTAAAACAGTAATTTTCACCTGGTTTTCCTTAAGTGCCTATTTTAATATTTATTTGTTTGTTTGTGATATGTGTGCATGCCTTTACACACATGGGGGAGTTAGAGGGTAACTGAGGGGATTAGTTCTCAGTCTACCATGTGGGTCCCAGGGATGGAACTTGGGTAGCAAGCACCTTTACCCACTGAGCCATGTCACTGGCTCCAAATATGGATGTTTTGATGATGGATTCTATTTTAAAGGTTTCATTTTATTTTTTTATCATGTGTATATGTACAGAGGTGGGTATGTACATGTGAGCGTTGGTGCCTATGTTGTCCAACTGAGGGTATGTGATCCCCTGGGGCTAGAGTTATATGGGGCTGTGAATGGTGTGATGTGGAACCTAGGAACTGCACTCAAGTCCTTTGCAAGAGCATTATGTGTTCTTAAACAATGAGCCATCTCTGACTCCCTAGCCCCTTGATTAAGGGTCTTTTATATGTGCTCACAAGATGTAAATTGTGTGTAAATGCATATGTATGCATGCCTGTACATTCTTGAACTTAATGCCTACTCTTATGTCTTAATTCTTATCAATATGGGTAGATATAGACTTTCCCAGGCTGTGGAACATTCCCAGAGAGTAGGTTTCCTTAGTGGCAGTGGTAATTGGAGATGGCTCACAGTTCAACTGAACCAGATTCATTGTCATCAGTTTAGTTTGAAATTATCAAGGAGCCACAGAGCTGTGTCTCAGGGCCAGGAGGTAGCTGGTTGGTGAAAAGACTTAGAAGGTCTGCAGAGGTACTAGGCTGTTCAGGCACACAGGGACAAACTTCAACCTAGAAAAGGCATTGACAGGTGAAAGTTTGGGGCCTGCATCTTCAGCATTATCCTGGGTGTTTCTTTCCCAAGGCTCCTTTGTGAATTACTCAAAGAATCAAATTTTAATGACAAGGAACTGGGTTTCATGAATTATTCTTAAGCCAGATTTCCCTTGTTCTGTAAAGATGTGCTTAAATTTCTAAAGATCGTTTTACATTTCTCTGATTAAGTCCTTTTTTGCTGTCTACTTTCTGACGCTTTTTTGAATCTAAGTTAGAGGGGAAAAACAAAACTATGAAATTGTCAAGGCGGTGACCCTGTGACTTTGTAGAAGTATCAAGTCCTGACCCTCATCTGAAGATCAGAATAGCATCTCCCCTTTTCTAACCATGTTTTATTGGGGACTTGGAGGAGTATCTGAAATCCTGAATTCAGAGCCTGACATGCTGCCCATGCACCCAGTGCCCAAACAGGTCAGTCATGTTTCTGCCCCTCCTCATGTTTGCTGTCTTCCCCTCTACAATTAGACAGGCTGCCTTCTCTGTTATTATCCTAGAGAGATTTTGTTTGTTTAGCTCACTCTGGTCCTAGAGTCCTTTTGTAGTCTAGGCCTGACATAAACTTGGAACATCCCCTTGCTTTCCACATCTGCAGTGCTGCCATTATAGCCATGAGCTACCACCAGCAAAACTACAGATTCTTATTGCATTTAATGGAGAGAGACCAAGGCTAGGAAGAAAAATTCTTCAGTGATACTTGTTGAAGATACTGATCTATGTGGGGAAGTGAAGAAAAATCCTTTCAAGAGGCCCATTATACAAATGAGTGAAACCAAAAGGTGAGAGATTAGTGAGCTGTGCAAACTTGGAATGTGTATTCTGCAGCTATTGCAGAAAAGGTGCCATCTGGTCTAGGAAATGGACGGTTCCAACTGCATCACCAAGGACTACCTCCCTTTATTTTGTTATGGTGGCTTTAGAATAGTGCTGATTATAAAAGAATTCAGTTGTTTTGCAATTTACATTTTAGTTGATATTAAGAAGCACTTTTCAAAGTACATGTTGCTGAATTTCGTCTCAATACACCTGAACAATTGGAAACTTTTAAATATACATATAAATATACTCATTTCTTCATTTCTTTTAAAAAATAAGAAGCCTGAGTTGATTTGATGAAGAGAAACATCCTTTAATTTTTGATCTGACCCTTTGAATTTATTTTAATAACTTTGATATTTATTGGAAAATCATAGTTTTGTAGAATGAATTTTGATCACATTCATTTACCCCTAACTCCCTCCAGCTCTTTGTGGTTCTCCTATCTCATCTCCATCCCTACTTCATTTCTACCCTTTTATGTTATTAATAACCCCAAGTCCAACCAATGTCCTGTGGGCATGAACAACCTACCAACTGCCATATCCCCAAAGCAGGGTGTCTCTCCCTCCCTCAGCAGCCATCAATTGTTCCTTTGCTGAGGCTAGGGTCTCCCCAATCTATATTGAATTTTGACTGGCATGATCATATGAGCCTATATGCAAAATCCATGGCGTTTCTAAAAGCCAGTATTTCTCAGCTCTCCTCTCCACCTCAGCTCTGACCTTTTCCACCCACTCTTATGTAATGTTCTCTGATCCTTGACTGAGCTGAGGTTGATAGAGATGACCCACCCATAGTTGAACACTCGCAGTTATTTGTACTTAGTACTTTGAGAACAGAACCAATGTATAAGTATAAATGTAAATATTTAGAAGACAGTTTGACAGCATTTATTTAAAAAAGCCTACATTAGTAGGCTGTCCCCTTGAGTGTATGATCTCCCTTATTAGGGGTTTTTGACCAATTTACAGTGCCAGATATTTTTCCTGTGGTACAGGCTTCATTCCAAATTAGAAGTCAGCTTGTTATCACCATAACTGCCCTACTACTAGTGCACCAGTGGGCATAATTTGCCAGGCAAGTCAGCATTGTAGTCTTCAAGGTCCATTGCTGAGCAAGATGATGTCTTTTCTCCTAACACCTTCTGGGAGAGAGATTCCTGGTCAGCTCAAGATTGTCTTCTCTATGTTTTGCATCCAAAGTGAGTGGTGTATTCAACAAAAAGGTTTTACCTTGTAGTAATGGTGGGTAACCAAAATCAGTAGTAATAGCTTGTGTTTTTTTGGGTGCCTCTGTAGCTTCCCTGACCAATAACTTATAAAGAGCTATCCTGTGCCTGGCTGTGAAATTTTCAGTTGATAACCCACGTCTTCTGAGATCAGCATGGTGCACCCATGTAGGGTACTTTTGTTAAAACCATTTTAAAATATATATTTTAAAATGGATATATAAGCTAATTTCCATAAGGTTTCTTTATATATCTTTAGCTTTGGATCTACCCTATAGCCTTTCCTCATATCTGCACTTAGACTTTTAGATGCAAGCTCTCCTGCCTTCCTTTCATGTCGCCAGTAGCCCTTCTACCATTTATATTGTTTGCCTCAGGTTGAAGGAGCATAGGTTTCCATATAGCTTCATCTTTAAATAGTTCTTGAGCTCTTCTCTGATCCCACTGAACCAGAAACAGCCTCTGGGAAGTTCTGAAGTTCCTTCTAGTTTGAGAATTACTCGTTTGGAAAAGTGGTTCCTGGTCTTTGGGGCATCATAATCACATGCGAGTTTTAAGACTCTAATTGCTTGACTCTCAGTTAGTTTCTCACTAATTTGGGATATAGGAGGCACATTGGGATTTTTAACAGCCCCCTAGTGAATTTCTAGCTATATCCCAGCCCTACAGAGCTTGATGAAATATCATTCACTTAGTACTCCTGAATGGGGAGGTGAGGAGAGAGGCATGTCACTTCCAGCTCCTACATGACCCTCCTTCCCCCTGGAGAACAAGCCCTTTCACTGCTGGATTAAACAATGTCTGTGAATGGGGCATTTCCAATGCTAAATGAATATTCATTCAATGTAATTTGTTTTAAAGGTTGCTTATAATGCTATAGTTGTTGAACAAATGTAGATACTCATATAGCACAAATAGTAACTCCTAAATCCTCCAAGGTTTTCCCCATGAAATGCCATCTGGCAGGCATTATTGTAATCATCTCTTTATTATCCACAGTAATGAAGGACTAGCATGGCATTGGTAATTGAAAAACACTGATCATTTAAAAATCATTCAGGCTATTACCAGCTCTGTTTCCCCAACCAGGAAGCACCAAAGAGTAGGAAATATTGACAGATTATCACTTGCCATCAAGGTGCTAATGCATACTATTCCTGTTAGAAAACGATAAATAGGAGGCTCCTCAATTATAATCCTTCTTTCTGAATAAATGCATTTTTAAATGAACAGCCTAAACACAGAGCAGGTGAACAGCATGTGTATTACCATTGAACCAGTGAGTTAAATGTGATGTAGTGTATGTTGTATGGGATTCAGGATATTGGGAGATCCAGTTCTCCATCTCATGTCTGTATAACTGGAGATGAGCTTATACCCTTTAGTAAGTCTCAAAGTAAGGTCTCCCAGCCAGCAGCAGGCATATCACCTGAGACTGTGTTAGAGATGCAAGTTCTTGACTCAGACATTGCTAACAAATTGGACTCTGACAATGAATCCAGCAATCTTTGCTTGAGTAAGTTCCTTGAGGGTTCCCAAGACCTGCTGGAGTTTTAGCATTGCTGTTCTCTACTCCAGGGTGTTCAATGTAAGGGGATGGCCTGGGTTGTAGATTCAGTCTAATACTCTCCTCAGGGGCCTAGAATAGGTTCAGAGATATTCTGGAGCTTGTAACCCTTAGGCTATATTGACAATGTAGTTCAGCTGAAAATTATACATGTGTGCAAGAAGATACCCAGTTGCCACAGGCCTAGGTACCAAAGTGTATGTACCGAAGGTTCTCATGCTAAAGAAACTGGCTTTATCTCCAGCTGGTTAGCACACTGTCAGTACATTGTCTGCAAAGGGTAGACTCTGGTGCCTTAGAAAAAGAAGCAGTCATTCTGTTCCCCATCCTCTGGGAGCCGAGAGCTGTTCATTGTGATTCATGGAGCACCACTTCCTCGGGAGCTAACAAATGACATTTCAGAATAATGTACAGAGGTGCACAGGCTTCGCAGTAAAACAAGGAAAATTTCAGGCTATTCATCAAAGGCGTATACCTTCCTTTTCAAGGCAGGTGGGAAAATAACACAACATGGAAAGGAAAAGAAATCTGTACTCAGAGCATCTCATCAATGAGGAAGGAGTGGTCCAGCTCTTGCCTTAACTGAGATCTCTGCATTGTGTCTGTGTGTGTGCGTGTGCGTGTGTGCGTGTGTGTGTGTGTGTGTGTGTGTGTGTGTGTGTGTGTGTGTGTGTGTGTGTATAAAACTTTTAAATATTTAGGCATGTAGTTCCAGATCTTTCGGCATGCAGTTTCATTCCTTTTCTTGTTATCAAAAATCCATTGATATAAAATGATTTCACTCACTATTAAATCACAGAATCAAAAATATCACTTCAGGAGACTGGGAATATGATATCTGGAATCAGACAGAGAGAATAGTTCTCCCATCTCAAAATTAGGATATTCTTCATCTAAATTGACTGATGTCTTTCCTTCCCTTCCCTTCCCTTCCCTTCCCTTCCCTTCCCTTCCCTTCCCTTCCCTTCCCTTCCCTTCCCTTCCCTTCCCTTCCCTTCCCTTCCCTTCCCTTCCCTTCCCTTCCCTCCCCTCCCCTCCCCTCCCCTCCCCTCCCCTCCCCTTCCGTTCCTTTCTTTTCCCTTCTGTTCCGTTCCGTTCCTGTTTGTTCCTGTGCATCCTGTCCATTCCTGTCCTGTCCTGTCCTTTCCTTTCCTTTTTTTTTCTCTTTGTTTTTTACCAGGCAGGGATTCTCCATGTAGCTCTCTCTGGCTGTCCTAGAACTCACTGTATAGACCAGGCTGGCCTTGAACTTACAGAGATATGTCTCTCTCTGCCTTCCTAGTGCTGTGATTAAAGCATGCATCACTACCACCCCCCCACTCTCTCCCTTTCTTCTTTCTTCTTTTTTGCAGTGGTGTTTCTTAGTTAAAACAAATCATTGAATAATTAAAAACAATTTTCTAATTCACTTCCATGTAGCAAGAGCCTATTTGTTGGAGATCAATAGGATGTAGAGAATCTGGTCTGTAACAGGGTCTGGGAGGGATGGAGACATTATACTCTTGCTAAATAGGATTCATCATAGGCCCATTCTGCCAGAGGGAATAATGTGGCTTCAGAAGACCTGACAATTAGGGACCTGCACTGGATATCTTTGTGAAATTTGTGGCAATGTCAGATTGATCAGCATCTTGGCAACACAAGATTCTGCTTCAAACCTGCACCCTGGGTTCACCCTCTGGCTCTGATGTACACTGGCTCTGAAACTGACAAGCTATTCAAACTGTCAGAGCCTCTGTTTCCTTTTTGTCAAAAGAAGATGACCTCTTGGGCCTGGTGAGGGTTTGATGAGGATTAAGAAGTAGCATTTGAAGGATACTTTGCACAAAATCATCAGCATCATAAGTGATTTTATTATATACCAACTGCCTGCATGGTACCTTAAAGGAAAACTAAACATCAATCACAGTCGGCCTTCTGCATGCATGGGTTCCTCACCCACAGATTCAACCAACCATGGACTGAAAATACTAAGAAGCTTCTTTTGTACTGAGCATAAATAGACCTTTTTGCTTATTATTACTCCTTAAAGATACATTATAATAACATTTCATAACATCGAGATTGTATTAGATAATACAAGTAGTCCAGAGGTGGTTAAAGTACTCAGAGAATTTGCTTAGGTTTATAAAGCTCTATGCTATTTTAGATGAGGGATTTAAGCATTCTGAAATATTGTTGCCCTGACACAGGGCAGTCTCCTATGGACACAGGGCAGTTGCTCCTCCTCATCCCTCCCTCCCTCCCTCCCTCCCTCCCTCCCTCCCTCCCTCCCTCCCTCCCTCTCTGTCCCCCTTTTCGCTACAAGGACTCTCTGAATATCAGCACTCTATTTAATAGCCACATATGGCCGAGAAAGAATGTGATCAATGGGAGAAAGCTTCCCGGGGCCTAGTTAACAACACTTTTATTGAGTTGTTAGAATTAGATTCAGGATTCAGAGAAGTTAACTTTTTTTCTGTTGAGTACTGGGGATTGAACCCAGGGACCCATGCATACTAAGCAAGCATTCTACCACTCAGGCATATTCTTAGTTTTCCATAGTTTTTTCTGTTTGAGACAGGCCCTCACTAACTTGTTTAAGATAGCTTTGAATTCCCTCTGTAGCCCAGAAAAACCTTAGACTTGGGGTCCTCCTGCCTCAGCTATCTAAGTAGCTAAGATTATGTAACCAGGCATAGCTAGATTTCTTTCGTGTTTATTGTTGGAGTAGATGAATAAGTTTATTCTAGAAATGGGTCTGAAATGAGTGTTGTGTTTTGTTCTCTTTTGTATCACTCTGCCTTGTTAGCTAGTCCATACTACATAGCAGCTGATACTGGATAGTATTATTTTGTGAAATAAGCCCCTTTTAGTCAAAATTTCAGAAACACCAAAGCAAAAGAGTTCGGTGTCTAAGTTGGGAAAGGGAAAATGTGGGAGCAGAAGGTGACTGAGGTATAGTGTCCAAAGAGGACGTTACCAAGACTTGGCCAAAGTCATGCTCTGAGCTCCTGCTCAGGCTTCAGGAAGCCAGTTTCTCATGAGTCACACAAGGGTAGCAGTGAAATCTGCATGATGGGATGGGGTGAAATTTAATGCACACAAAGTTCAATATAGCAATGGCACCTTCAGTAAGTTGCAGTCCTTGTGATGTCACCTGGCTCAGAAAGAGCAGGTGCATCAAAGTATAGTTTGTTTACATGAGACACATGCTATTTTTAAAATTACACTTTTTTATTGATTCTTTGTGGATTTCACATCAGGTACCCTAATACCAGCTGTCTCCTCGTCCCTTTACATCTGCCCTCTTCCCCTGCATCCCCACCCCACCAAGATAAAACAAAGATTTAAAAGAAAAGAATAGAAAAGAGAAATCTGGTCATGGAAGCTGTAGGGTGCCACAGCGAGTCCATACACCTTTACTTGCAAGAGTTCATCGTAATGAGTCAGGCCTTTGCTTTCTGTTGTACTATTGATACTGGGCCCTCAATGGGACTCATCTTGGATAGTCTGTTGTCCTATGTCATGGAAATCCTGCAACTTTGGAGCTGCAGGACTGGCCCCTTTACGTGCTTTAGCAGATCACGGATGGGGTGGATGTTGGGCAACTCATAGCCCTGGTTCTGTACTTGGATGGTTGCTGGGTTGGTCAGCCACCAGGTTTTCCTCATTCTCAACACTAGGGCGAGCCCTTCAGCACTGCCCTGGCTACTTCACCCATGCAGCAAGGGGCTGGGCAAGTTCTCCTGCTCTCATACCCTCCTGACTGACTGACCCACCCACACCTGCACTGTCAGAGCCAGCTCTACTGTCTTGCTAAGGGTAAGGTGCAGGGGGCACTGTGCTGAATGCTGCAGCTGGTGAGGAGTAGCGTCAGCTGTCTTGTCTCTTGCCCTTGTGATCTCAGAGACAGCTCTCCCACCTGCCACAGGCAATGAGAGGTATGGGATCAGGGGCTTTTCTTCCTAGCTGACACCACCATATAGCAGATGAGGGGCAGGGCCCGATCTCTCACCTCATGTTCTCAGTGTGCCTGTGTTAATGGGATCGTGTCTTCTGTGCTGCCCAGGGGAGAGGCAGGACCTACTCTCCCCAGTGCTGCAGCTGGAGAGGGACATGGTCAGCTCTCTAGCCTGCCACAGGTAGCCAGGGGAAAAGGGGGAGAGAGCATCCTTCCTTAGCCCTTGCCACCACATGGCAAGGAGGGCCAGCTCACTCACTCTCACAACCTCAGAACAGGTTCACCCACACCCCTGCCTGCAGGGTCAGTACTACTCTGCTGTCCAGGCAAGGTGCCAGGGCCTGCTCTTCCTAGTGCTGCCGTTTCTATGGGGCTGGGTCAGCTCTCCTGCCTGCAGCAGCTGGTGAGGGGTGAGGAGGAAAGGTCATTCCCACCACACATGACAGACTAGGGGGCCAGAACCTGTTCTCTCAAGTGCTGCAGCAGACGAGCAGCAGAGCCAGTTGTTCCTAGTGTTGCGGGCAGTGAGGAGCAGATCCTCTCAGCCTTTGATGGAAACAGGAGCCATGGACATCAACACTGACCATGACTGTGACAGGGCCACAGCCAGAATTCAGTTCTAAACACCACATAAGGTGGCTCACAACCATCTGTAACACTGACTCTAGGAGTTTTTTCTGTCTTCTGAAGGCACATGCATAAACTCACACAGACACAGACAAAGGCATTAAAAAAAAGAAAGAAAGAAAAGAAAGGAAGGAAGGAAGAAAGAGACTGGGCTGTACTGTATTTGAAATGCCAGATGATTTCTTGTGATATTAATTTCATGAACTAAGTCTAAGTACATATTTCTCATCAGTACTTGATCCTCTGTATTTTAAAAGCTTTCCAGTGTGTTATCAGATGAACTGGGATGGCTGGGATGGAATATCATGATACCATCTAAACTATTGTGTTCATACAGTCCACTGAAGTGACACACGATGAGATAGCTATTTTGACATAGGAACTTGGGGCTACAGACAGAGCCACACTTCCAGGATTGTAGAGTTCTTAAATAAACCTTCAGGTCATCCTGGGAAAGAGAGGTGACATGAACTCTTATTAAAGTGAGCACCTTATTCAAATGTGAATAATTGTGGGTGGTTTGAACCTGAAGCAGTGGGTAAAAGGCTTTCTTATACTAAAGTTAGAAAGAAACACTGTTAACCAAAATTCCCCTAGCAGACCAGAGATTTAAGCTGTTTATTAGAAAGTTCCCAGAGATAAAATGAAAATAATTGTTTTATGCAAATTATATATACTTTTAGGGAGCTCTAGAGAGACAGGGGAGCAAAAATGTTATCATTTTTGAATATTTGGAGTTTGATTTTTTTTTAATTTTTTATATTAAAAATAGGTTCTTCACACCACCAGAAAAGCTAGGAAACAAGGGGGACCCTAAGAGGGACATACATTGTCCCTGGGAAAGAAACAAAATCTCTGGAGCAAATTGGGAGCATGGAGGGAGGAGGGGAGGGAGTTGAGAGAAAGAGAAGGGGAGAAGAGGAGGCGAGAGGTGGGCATGAGGGAACAGGAAGATTGAGACAGGAAAAGAATAGAGGAGAAAAAGAAAAGAGATACCATAATAGAGGGAGCCATTATAGATTTAAGGAGAAATCTGGCACCAGGGTGTTACAGCAGGTTTTTCCTGCCGGCCGCCAGCCCTCCAGCCCGCCTGCCGCGTGTCTGGGCCCAGAGCCGCAGCAGCCCCAAATAACACTCAGAGACTCTGTATTTGATACAATCCTGTTGGCCAGTTACCATTATTGTTTATGGGCTAGCTCTGTCTTAATGATTAACCCATTTCTACTTATCTAAGTATTTCCACGTGTCTCATCTTATCGGGGAGCTGCGGCTGGCGTCTTCCTTCCTCCCTGGTCTGCATCTTGACCCCTCCCAACTACTTCCTCCTTCCTCCTAGTTTTCTAGCCCCGCCTATCTAGTTTCCTATTGGCCAGCAGGGCTTTATTAATTAACCAGTATGAGAAACATATTTACAGAATAAAATCTCCCATCATCAGGGAATTGCCCAGAGATCTACAAGGATAAACCCAACTAACAATCTAAGCGATAGCAGAGAGGCTACCCTTAATATCCTTCCACAATAATGAGATTGATAACTACCTTATATGCCATCCTAGAGCCTTCATCTAGTAGCTGATGGAAGAAGACATCCACAGCTAAACACTGAGCCAAACTTCTCCAATCCAGTTGCAGAGAGGGAGGAATGATGAGCAAAGGGGTCAAGACCAGGCCGGAGAAACCGAACGAATCAGCTGACCTGAACAAGGGGGGCGCTCATGTAGCCTAGTCTGACAGCTGGGAAACCAGCATAGGACTGGCCCAGATCCCCTGAATGTGGGTGTTAGTTAGGAGGACTGGACAGTCTATGAGGCCTCTAGTAATGGATCAGTATTTATCCCTAGTATAGGAATGGACTTTGATAGCCCATTTCCCCATAGAGAAATACTTACTCAATTTAGACACATGAGAGAGGGCCTAGGTCCTGCCCCAAATGATATGACAGATTTTGAAACTCTCAAGGAAGGCCTCACTCTCCCTGGGGAGCAGAAAGGAGATGGGCTGGGGTTTACTGGGGGTGATAGGGGAGGATGGGAGGGTGAGGGAACAGGGATTGACATATAAAACACACTTGTTTCAAATTTAAATAAAAAAGGAAAAAATAAATTGGTTCTTTTCTTATACAATATATCCTATTTACAGTTTCCCCTTCCTTGACTACTTCCATGCCTCCCCACTTCCCCTCCCCTCCAGATCTAACCCCTTTCTATCTCTTATTAGGAAAGAACAGGCTTTCTAAGTGTGTGTGTGTGTGTGTGTGTGTGTGTGTGTGAGAGAGAGAGAGAGAGAGAGAGAGAGAGAGAGAGAGAGAGAGAGGTGTGTTTGTGTGTGTGTGTGTGTGTGTGTGTGTGTATGTGTGTGTGTGTGTATGACCTGGTACAGACCCACGTAGGCCCTGTGCTTGCTATGTCAGTCACTGTGAGTTCATATGAGCTTTGTTTAGTTAATTCAGATTCAGAGGACCTTGTTCTCATGGTGTCCTCCATCTTCTCTGATGCTTAAAAGCTTTCCACCTCCTCTTCTGAAGGATTCCCTGACCTATGAAGGGAGGGATTGATGGAGACATTGAATGTAGACTCTCTCTCTCTCTGTATAATACCTGCCAGTGGTTCTTTGTATCTGTTCCCATCTGCTGCCAGATGAAGTATTTCTGATGATGACTGGATAAGTCACTGATCTATGAGTCTAAAAGAATATAATTGGAAATTATTTTATTGTTTTTTACTTTATTTTTAGACCAGTAGTGTGTTTGGTTTTACCTAAGGTCTCTGGGCTATCTAATCTCAGATGCTTGATTACCCAAGCAGTCTTGGGTGTGGGTTCCTTCTCATGTCATGGGCCTTAGGTCAAATCAGACATTGGTTGTCTACTCTGACAAGTTCTATGCAAATTTTCTACATTTCAGATAGCATTGTATGCATTTTTTTAATCACATGGGATTCTGAAGTAGTTAGAGAGTGTGGAATTTTAATTCTTGTGACCTAACAAATTCATTATCTCATATAGTTATAATTTATATGGTGGATCAGGATAACATTTGCATAATTCTTAACCAACATTGAACTGGAAGTATCAACTGGAACAATTTGGTAAGAGAAAGAAAGTCATTTATACTGGGAAAGAAGTCATCAATTTGTTCCTGTTTGAAGATGGCACCATCCACTATCTATGGAAGACAACTGATGACAGAACACCCAAACCTGCTAATACTAAGTGAATTTAGCAAAGCTGAAGGTTATAAAGCCAGTATACAAAAATCAGTATTTCCATACAGCAAGAACAAATTGTCTTTGACAACCTTTTCTTTTCTTTTAATATAAAAAACAGTTTCCTTGAATTCATCACCATTTAGATCCTTGTAGTCTGGGCTGGCTTTGGTGATAAAGAAAGAAAAGCAGATAATTCAGGCTTCAGCCTCTCATGGCACAATTGTCTTGAGTCATCACCATGCTGTGTGTAGTAACTGACATGCTAGATATCATTCTTAAAGGCAAGCAGATGTCAGTACCTTGTGCACATCTGCACTGTTCCCACTGTCTGTACTTAGAGAATGATCTAACCCTGGACAGTTCCCAAACCAGCCAAGAGGTATGATTATACCTGTCTTCACACGTGAGTGTGAAGAAGTTAAGATATGGGTGGGTTGTGGCTTCCTATGGCTTCTCCCCACAGCTCTTCTCCTGAATGCCATTGACTTCACATCAGGATAACCACCATAAATATAACTCATTCATTGTCATTTTCTTTTTCTTAACTTGTTATTTGTCTAATCATGTATTTGATCTCCAACTGGGTCCATGAATAAAAGCAGATTTTTGTTTTTGTTTTTTTAATGAACCTGAAGAGCTGGGAGAATTCCCATCCATATATTTTGGCACAGAGACAAGCAATTCCATCATTTTTGATTACATGGCATTCCCCTTATGATGTTTCAGTTCAGAGGATCTCGGTTCTCTTGTGGTTGATGACATCTGCTGAAGAATTAACAGTAAAAACATTTTGGTCTCCCCCACAGAATCATGTCAATCCTGCCATGGACTTCACACAGACCCCTCCTGGGATGCTGGCTCTGGACAACATGCTGTATTTTGCTAAGCACCATCAGGATGCATACATCCGGGTAAGTGTGCTGGCCCCACTCACATCCTGCCACCATCCTATGGAATTCTGTTTTCAAACCTACACACAGAAGGTTATTATTAGATGAGTCACCCAGTTGATTTTCTTTCATCAGTGGTAAACTAAAGAAATGAAATTGATCAAGAGACTAAAATAGGATGCTTAACTTTTACATTTCTCTCATTTATTTAAACAATATAGTTGCTACTGGGATATGTTTTCTATACTTTAATATTGAGGAGTGGTAAAAAAGGATTAAGTAACAAAGGGAACAGAAATGAAGTGCATACCCAAATCCTGAAAAACCTCAAATTTGGTAGAGACTCCCTTTAGACTTATTTCTGTGCTTGGAAAGGGGCCCAAGATCCTTACTGTTACATTGCTTCATTTCACTCTAATGTTAGAGATACAATGGAAAAGCACAAATAAAGAGAAAAATGGGAGAGTTGTGGAGAGAAATCTTTCCACATTTCATAACAGACTGGGCATACTCTGAGCACTAAGCTAGGTTGTTGATTGGAGGTAGAAGGAAGTGGAGATCTCTGTGCTGCGGTGAAATTGCAGATGCCACCTGCTGCCAGAACAGGGCCCCGTAGAGAAAAGAGTGGGTGACAGTGACACAAAAGCTTGTCCATTGGGTTGCCCATCTGAATTCCTCAATTCATGATGACAGCATGTCCATGTCTTCAGGCATGGAATAGAAGCAAGATTGAAAACAAGGAGGGATTGAATAAAAAGGGAGTTGGTGTGTACTTATGATGATGATGACTAATCCAGAGGTTAGAAAGCATTTGAAGGACAAATTGCTTAAAATAAGAAGAAGAGTCAGACTGAGTGGAAAATTGGGCATGTCCTTTGTGTACTGGGACATTCTCTGCTGTCCTTTCAGTGGAATTGGTTTCCTGGAGATGTGGATGGCACTGTTACTAGTTAGTGATTTTAAATGTGGATGTTTCTGTTGTGTCTGGACAATAGTTTCTTCTGTTAAACAAAGGAGATGTTTAACAGCCACGATGGCACTTCCTTAGCACATCTTTGGAAATGAGTGTTGCTGTGCCCATGGGAAGGTACATATATGTGGGAAGTCTGCAGTGAGAAATTGTACCATCCAGCAGTGATTCCCTTGAATGAAGTCATGTTGGATTCAATATTTTCTGTAGACCTCATATTTTAAATGTGTGCACTTTGAGACGCTCTGATCTATTGTGAATTGTTATTTGGATATGTAAAGGACTTTATGGTCATTTCTCTGAAAGGTTTGCAGACTGGTACAGGATCAGAAAGTTCAGTCTTACCTTAGATACTTGTTTTTCCATAATATTTTGATCTGAGTCCCAGGGATGGTATCCTCACACCTGTAATTTCAGTACTTGGGAGGCAGAAGCAGACTGATCTCTGTGGGTTTGACTCCAGCCTGATCTACATAGTGAATTCCAAGCCATCCAAAGCTACAAAATTAGAACCTGTCTCAAAATAAATAGACAAACAAAAAGATCCCCATCACAAAAAAACCTCTCCTTTAATTTCACTAACATATACATATATCTACTGCACAAGCATTTTCTGCGGATATAATTTGTTTGCACCATAAGAAAATTTGTATTTAGAGAGATCATGCAATATCTAGCCTCAGAGAATTGAGTATGAAAAGTAGAAGCCAAGTAGAAATTGAATTTCACATCAATTGATTGATGGTTGCAGATAAATGCCTCTAAGATTAGAGCTCGCTGATGCCAAATGTATTGTTAATTGCATAAGAAGCATATGTCTTATGAAAAGTAATTTAATGTTTTAAGCTTGATTTCTCAATGCATTTTCTAAACTCTGATAAGTGAAATCAATACCATGGCAACCCGAAAGAACTTTGTATCTAACAAAGACTTGAAGCTTTGGGGCAAAACAAGGCGGGTACTTTTTGTTCTGCATGTTACTTAAGAGGCTGGAATGTGTGAACCTCACATGTTGTAAAATTTTCTCACAAGATTTTTTTTCACGATGTTTTCTAGGTCCCATGTGACTTTGACTTTGGGGCATGATAGAAGGCCAAAGTTATGCATATAAATGCTACTTACATGTGTAAAGTCTGAGGTTTTCTCAAGCTTTAGTTACTGAAGATAGACACACACTGTGGTGGTTACGCACTCTACAGCCCAGAGTGACCCCAGACACTTGGCTTCATTTGACCTGGGAGGTCCCTTCCAGAACATTGAAGGGGGTTTTGTTTTTAAAAATCATTTTATCAATTCCTTAAGAATTCCATACAGTGTGTTTTGATTATATTCACCTCCCCCAATTCCTCCTAGATCCACTTCCCTACCCCACCCATTCTATCGCTCTCTGTGCATCTCCTCTCCCAGTCTGGTTTGTGCTGGCCAAGTACTCATGAGAGTAAGGTCTGCCTGGGAGGGTGACAATATATCAGAGGTTACACCATTAAAGAAAACTTGGCTTTACCTTACCCATCAGCTATCTATCAGTTGCCAATAGCAGCTCAGTTAAGGGAAGGAATTCATCTGGTTTGAACTGGCACAGGTCTTACTTACACTGTCACAACCTCTGGGAGTTCATGGTGCATCTGCCTTGCTGTGCCCAGGAAACATTGTTTCCTTTAAGTCATCTGACACCTTTGGAATTTAAATCTTATGTTTTAGTAATAATAATAAAATAACCCACTCTTTTTTTTTTTTCAAACAAGGTACAGCTCCAGTATGCACTCAAATGTTCGTTTATTATGTGTGTGTTATTTGATAGATTCACCTTCTGCACTTGAGAATAGACTTGCCATTCATGTTGTTTACCATAAACTCAGGTTTATGGTAGGGATTTGTTGAAAAAGAGAAAGTGTGGTCCCTTTAATACCAGCATTTGGGAAGCAGAGTTAGGTAGTTCTCTATGAGTTTGAGGCCAGTCTGGTCTATAAAGCAAGTTCTAAGACAGCCAAGGCTGTTACATAGAGAAACCCAGTCTCAAAAACAAATAAACAAAACAGAAAGAAAAAGAAAGAAAGCAGAGAAAGTGTGGTACTCTCCCCACTGGCACACACCAATACTCTATTTGTTTTTGATGTCCCTCTACCCTTATGCTTCCTTGATCATTTTGTTCTTAGGTGTTGTCTTGCCCTCTGCTTTGCCCCACCTTTGTCTTAGAAACCTTGGGCATCCACATTTGTGCCCCCATCACTTTGCATATGTTCCTCACCTTTGCACTTCTGTTGATACTTGGCAGTATTTCTTGCTCAGAAGCCATTTGGTCCTGCCTCATGGGATTGTTGCTCAGCTTTTCTGGGGGTTTCTTTTCCTCTGTCTGCCTATGAAATGCACATGACACTGAAGGGTCTGACCATGAATGTTTGCAGGCTTCATGTGTTTTTGAATGACTACAGTTCCTTACAATGAGCCAAGTGTTGGCCTGTCTTCAGGTTGATAGTGGGTCTCACAGTAAGGAATTTCCTGTCTGAATCATCAGGAGAGGAGCACATTTGTGTGGGTGAAGAGACTGTGCCAAGCAGTTTTTAAGTCACTTGAAATGTACTTTTGTATGAAAAGTGGTGGGTACTGGACAGGGGATAGTCCTCATCACAGATGAGGGTCAGGTGGGGAAAGCTTCCAGAAGGAAGTGGTATATCTTAATATGCTATTGCTATGAAGAGACACCATGACCAAAGCAACTTTTATAAGCATTTAATTGGGGGCTTCCTTACAGTTTCAGAGGGTTTGTCCATGACCATTATGGTGGGAAGTGGACAGCCATGGTGTGGGAACAGTAGCAGAGAGCTCTACATCTTTATCCTAATGTAGCAGGCAGAGAGAGATAGAGTGAGACTCGACCTGGTGTGAGCTTTTGAAACTTCAAAACTTACTCTCAGTAACACACCTGCTCCAACAAGGCCATGCATCGTACTCCTTCCCAAATATGACTGGGAAACGAACATTCAAATATGTGAGACTATAGGGGCATTCTCATTTAAACCACTACATTTTATTAACTGGGTGTTTTAGTCACTTTATACTTCTCTGTGATAAACTACCTTGACAAAAGCAATTAGATGAGGAAGGATTTATTTCAGTTCACAGTGCCATTGAATTTAGTCCATTATGGTAGAAAGGCATGGTGGGAAGAACTTGATGCAGGAGGTCACATTGCTTTGGTCAAGAAATGGGAGATAATCAGCTAGCTTCTATTTTTAGCCAGTCTAAGATCTAAGCCCAGCGAATGGTGCTGCCCACTTTTAGAGTAGGTACCCCTCCTCACTGATCAAGATAACCCTCCAAACATGTTGGTGTAAGTCAACATTCTGTCCAAGTTGACAGTAATAACCATCATACTAGGTGAAGGGAGACCTAGGTGAGTGTATCAAATAAAGGGGAAAATGAGAGTGAGGTGTGGTGGCATGTGTTTTGTTCAGGAAGCCAACAACTATAAGATAGCAGAGGCAAGATGGCAGTGGAACGGATGGTTGTACCCTACAGGGGAAGTGGGGACAGGTCTTTAGAGACCTTTGAAATCATATTAAGGAAATTTTCAAACATGAACATCATTTCCAAGCAGATATAACAATTTCCAAACAATAAACACAAACATTTTCTTAAGGGAATTAAGCAGAGATAATAACTATAGAAAAAGCACTTCCTTGCCAGAAAACCAACATGAGAAATAGAGGATAGAGGCTAGTGAAGAAAGTTAGGAGTGGACAGTAGGAGCTAAGACCATAAATATGCTGTAGAAACAGAGCTTAAGGAGTTGAGAAACTGTAGAGAAATGATGTTAACTCATGTAGGGTAAGGGTGTGACAGTGGGGAGAAGCAAGTTGGTTGCAGATAAAGTAAATTTGTTTATTTGAAGAATAGGGGAACTTCTGGCTTCAAAGCCCTAGAGGATAGTGTTGTATTTGGCCATTTGGAGCCCCAATTTTTTTCTCCTGGTCTATGTCTTTGGACTAACTGTCTCGATGTCTCTATAAAGGAGACAGTGAGCTTGAGGTGCAGAGCTGAAAGTCACAGGAGATGGCATCCTTTGTGTTCCACCTTGTAAGGATTTACACCCTGTCCTTTCTGTGCATCTGTATGACTGCTAAGTCCTCCCTCTACACCATCCACCCCTGTGGCTTTATCTCTCAGTACCCATCCTTTTCTCTCTGTCCTCTGAACTCCCACCTCACCCTTTGTCAAAACAAAATTATGACAGGCCACATGTTAGCCAGGCAGATCCTCACCCGAGTGTCTGTGATGCCCTTATGTTTGAATGTCTCATGCCATCTGCCTGGTGGACAGCTCTCAAGGCAAATCTTGTCCTTAGATAACCTGCTGGCCCTCTCCCTGGAGGATATTATTGGCTCTGCACCTTCAACACTCAAATTGAATTCCTGTGACCTTTTATAGCTTTAAATATATTTACCTGTCCTTCCTGCCTCCTGTAGTTGACTAAAATAAACTACATGAACAGACACCAAAGTTCACTTATGTTCCCAACTATTGGCCCAGTGGTCAGTGTAACTTCCAATTATTCATTATTCTTATTAATCAAGTAATAAAAGTATTAGGTTGCCAACACAGAATAGACTCCATGTTTGTTTTTTGTTTCATTTTGTTTGGTGGTTTTTTTTTTTTTTTTGGTCTTACTGTTTGCTTGTTTTTTGTTTTCTCTCTTTTGAGAAATAGAGAACAAAACATAAAATTGAGTAGGTAGGGAGGTGGAGAGTATCTGAGAGGAGTTGGGGGAAAGGGAAATAGTAGGATAAAAATATTGTGTATGAAACAAACTCTCCCAAGGAAAAAAGAAAACAGAATTTTCTTAGCTTTTGCTTTCTCTTCGTCTGAAATTCTTGGCCTTCATTATTACATCACTTCTAAAGATATTGTTTGCCCCATGAATTTCTTGATGGGTGGCTAAGTTTCTTATGTAATACTTGAATGAACTACAGTAACTGTGTTCTGGTGAAAGCTGTCGATGTAATTGAATTACCCACAGTTGGATGGGCACACAAACCCAGGAGGAATTACAGATCTAAGCATCTCACTGAGTGTGGAGTGATTTCAGATATGGCTCTTTCATCATATTATCAAATATTTGATTAACACCAAACAATGTTATTTCAAAGAACAAGAGAGCTTGGTAAAGGTGTCATAGCGGAGCATTCTCTATTGATCTTTTGTTTCAAGGTAGTGACATGAAAAGTAACAGGAAGAAGCAGTCCAAATAAATATTCAGAACCTATTGTCAGTCATGAGGCTGACCCTTAGAGAAATCAGGTAAGCTTTAAATGTGCAACAATGAAAGCCAAATGCATGCAAATGAGATTCCTTTATGGTTGCTTGTGTATTGTTAGAGAAAGCAAAGGATGTGGGGGGGGCAGGGGAAGCATGTGTGTCCTTAGATGCTAAAAGAAAGTCTCCAAAAAATCACAATCATTCATTCATTGTCTCATTCAAGAATATTATCCAACATGTAGCAGACAAGGTAGCATGTACAGTGGATGTGGTAGTAAGGAAAAAAGCTAAGATTTGCCTCTTATATAGAAGAACTAGTCTCTCTCTCTCTCTCTCTCTCTCTCTCTCTCTCTCTCTCTCTCTCTCTCTCTCACACACACACACACACACACACACACACACACACACAGATGCAATAGTAATAATTACTTTCGATTTGGGAACTCCTTTGTATCCTTAGGGGATTTCTCTGTACACTGTACTGGGAACCTCTAATAGGTCATAAAAGCTCTGTTTGATAATGTGGAGTTTTTTCACAATGTGTGGAAAGTCAATATTCTACAATTTTATGAGGAATTACACTGTTTAGCTATATCAGAATCATTAAAGACTTCCTTCCTCTTGTGACTTAACTTTAAACAATGACCTGACTTCGGAGAAACCAGGTGGTGGTTGGTCAGTATGGAATAGAGCAGACCGGACACTTTGTTCAGCTTCAGTTCTTGCGGGGCTATAGCATAAATATGTTTCCTTAATGAAGCTGCATCCTCACTGATTTATAGAGTCTTGGCAACAAAGGTGTTACTCAACAGAATTTATAAGATCTGGAGGTTTCCAGGAACAAAATGAAAGGCTAATCCTGCCAATGGTTTGTTCTTTACATAACCTGCAATCCTTTTTATTTTTTTAATTGAAATTGATTGGTCTACAAAAACAATTTGCATAATAAATGTATGCAGTTTGGTGAAGCCCCCTGCAATTCTCTCTTCATCATCCTTCCTAATTAATGACTAACATTTTATCCCCTATAATATCATGGGATACTAGGTGACTGCAGTGGAAGATGATGCATTTCCTGATGAGGGATATAGAAATCATTCTAAAAATAAGATTAATTATACTAGTTTCACATATTTGCAGGCCAGAGCACATATATGTTTCTAATACTATACCAAATAAGAACAAAAATGAATATTGATAAAATGTCTGATGGATATCTATACTTAAGCATTGGTTTCTCAAGGCCCTTTTCATTAGTGTCACATTTTCCAGACATGAAATATGTAAAGTACATCTATACTGTTTAAAAATCCATAAGTGGAGTTTTCCCCTATACCCATCAAGCAATGCTTTTAGAATTAGATGGCAGGGCTAGGAATGTTGGCAAATCCCTAGCACTTGGGAGGTTAAAGCAGTGGCTCAAGTTCAAGGCTGGTCTCAGCTAGTGACACTGTCACAAAAACATAAATAAATGAAAGTAAGGGAGGGAGGGAAAGAGGGATGGGAGAGACTAGTTAGATACTGATCTGAGGCTATTGAGACAGAAAGCGCAGGGAGTGCTGGATGAGAAGTGTGACAAGTGTCACTTCTGAGGCCTTAGAAGACATTGTGATCCCTCCTCAGTGCTGGGTGATGGGGTGGCTCTAAACAGTGTGTTCTATCTGCATATACCTCTGCTCTGTTAGTAGAGGTTCGCCTCAATTTAGCAGGGAAGCTCGTGTCAAGTTTCCTCCCTGCTGTGCCAGAGAGCTCCTGCACAGTTATAATAGCGAACACTTGGTATCCGAGCTTGCTGGGAGGTAACTGCAAGGTTTTCACTAATTACTCACCTGACACACAGAGAGGGCCGGCCCAAGGTCACAGAGTAGAGATGTATCAGAGCTAAACTTTTAAAAATTATGATCTTTAAATGCATTTTTATTAAAATATAATGACTTCACATCCCCTCCCCCTTCAGCCTCTCCCATATCCCTCTGCCTTCACATTAATAGCTTGTTTTCTTTGATTATTGTTATGTGTGCATGTAAGCATATATATGTATATGCACACACATACATAAAGCATATAATGCAGCTATCACCCCATCGGAAATGCCTCACTTAGCAGCACGTGGAAAGCATCACAGAAAACCTCAACTGGACTTAATGCACGGATCGATGCTGTCAATCAATGCACAATGCAGTTTCACGGCAGACATTGTGAAATTCTGGCTCCTGCAGTCTTTCTGCCTTCTCTTCCAGGCTGTTTCCTGGGCTCTGGATGCAGGAGCTATGATGGACAGGTAACTATTGGGGCTGGGCTCCCTATGATCTATTGATGTCTGCACTGAGTCCAGGTGAGGTTTTCTGAGATGGTCTCTCTCCATGTGCTGCAGAGTGAAGCTTTTCTGCTGAGGTTAATGGCTACATGTATCCCTGAGAATAAGAGTAGGATTTAGAATGTAGTTAGGGATTATGCTGTTCTAGCAAAGAGGCTGTGGTAGATTCTTTTCTATGGTCCATGACCTCACTATCTCTGGGAATCTAGCCCAGTTTCCAGTACCAACCATGATTTCCCTTCTGTTGAGTGAGCTGCTAACATGTAAGTGTCACTCCTTGCACCATTATCTTGCCATGTCATTATTGTGGTTTGCAGGTATTGCAGCTGGGCATGACTACCTGATTTCTTCCCCCTCTCAGTAAGTCAGACTGTAAGAAAGAGGCTTGTAGGTCAGATCCAAGTGGAGTCATCCAAGTGTGTGGCCTTCCTTTTTCTTTACGGCTGGGTCGTATTCTGCGGTGCACATGTGTCACATTTTCACTGTCACCCACCTGTTAAAGTACATTTGCATTGCTCTCTTTCCTGGCTACTGTGAATAGGGCAGCAATGAGGATGGCCAAGTGAGCATCTGTGGAGCATGATGCTGAGTGCTTTGGATATGTGCCGCAGGGGGAGGTATATGGTAGGTTTTAGTTTTCTGGGGATCCCCTTACTGATTTCCAGAGTGGCTTCACCAATTACACCTGGATAATCTGTTTTTTTTAGGACCTAGAAGATTTATGTGGAGGTTTTGGCCATACTTTGGGAGAATGCTTCAGATGTCCCTTGCTCCACTAGCCCCATATTTTCGAAGGAAAGGGAATTGGATTTCCCAGGAAGCAGTTCTTATTCTCCTTCTGTTAGCCAGTCACCTAACTCCTTATTCCATTCTCTTTGGCTTACTTTTGCTTTCTATGTCTGCTTGCCACTTCTAGATGTTGCTTATCTTGGTGGCCATAGATAAGAATTGACTGCAGCTGACTGAACCTTTCAGCCCCTTGCTGGTACCTGGGAGGTCTTTGTATGATTGTATCAGCTATGCCCTTTGCCACTACTCAGTTAGTGCTGAGTAGATTCTCAGTCTTCTCTATGTTTGCTCTTCCCCATCCCAGTCAGCTCCCTGAGATCAGGGCTTTATCTTGTCCTGGATATATATTCCTATTTTGGAAATGAAGGACTTAACCCCAGGCCCTTGAGAGGAGGGAAGGAGGGGTGATGCTTCACAGTTCTCCTGCTGTAAATTTGAAAGGATAGAAAGAACACTACTCATCCGTGTAAAATTTCTGGTTTGTGTTCTGGGAGCTGGGAGCACCATCAGCCCCTGGTGGCTCTAAGAAACAGAAAGGAATGGTTGCTGTCCACAAGGCATCCTGGAGGGAAGCAGGATCTAGTGTAGTAATCCGCTTGTGCTCAGGCGGGTGCGGGTGGGGGTGATGCTGACTCTTCAAAGTAAATTAAGGAACTTTTCACATTTCAAAGGGGGAAATTGGCAGTTTTCCAAGCAGCATAATTGCAGGACAGTGTGTAATATGTAATTAAACTTAACTATGAAGCAAATGATTGGAATACAGCTTGCTGGAACATCATTTTTTTGTTCCCATAGCACTGACAGATCGTCCCCTCCCCTTGTCCCTGAAGCAGCTTCAGCAGCAATTGCTCCTAATTTTTTTTAAATAAAATTATATGTTGCCAGTTAAACACACAGTTTCATGTAAAGGAACCTTTTTTATTTGAGTGACATTTTTCTTCTAGGGGATGTGGAGCACAGATTCAGCTTAGAATAGCAAGGACCCCTCAGCAGAGCCTTGCAGTGACTTTTAAAATGATTCTTTGTCTACTAATTCACGTAAATACTTTTTTCCTGCCTCTTATTTTCCTATTTTCCTTCTCTCTGACCAAGGTCCATGCCTCAGAGGCTTGTTTTTATGTATAGGGGTTTTAAATATTTTTTTCATGCTTTAAAAATAGCAGCATTAATTTCGTTGATTGTGAATACGCAAGCTGTTACTGCCAAACAATCGGGACCCCTTGAGAGTGTGAATGCATGTGATTAGATTTACTAATTGGGCTAGAAAGCACAAAATCTTACTTCCAAAGCCAAAGATTTGAATGGAATGCTTCAGCCCTTAGGATGAGATCATTGTTAAACATGAGCCTGTCTTATTTCAGAGGACTGTTCCTTGGGGATGGAGGGCAGACACATAGGGATACACTGCTGGGTGCAATGGATATATGCTGTCCCTATACCACCTGCCACCTGCTGTAGCATCTGCCTTCCCATTCCCTCCTCACAGTGTCTGAAATGTCAGTACTTCTGTTTGAACATGGGTATGTCCCTGATTTAGTTTTTCTTAGTTGCAGATCAAGCTGGGAAATAGGTTCGAAGTTTTTCACTAAGTTTTAAACAGTCTTCTGGTTAACTTTGGCATGGTGCTTGGCATATGCTTACCATGATGAAGACCCTGGGTTAAACCTACAGCAGCAAACAGATGCAGTAGACTTTAAATCACTGAAAAGAAACTCACCCTGTGATGAACTGTGTGTTGTTACAAACCCAGGTCCGTTGTGAATTATAAGCTATAGAAGGCATATAAGGGTATGGCTGCAACCCTTATGACTCTGTTGGCATTAGCTTCTGCTTCTCAGGGACCCTTGGGGTTTTTCTGTCACAAGCCCAATTTCAGTTCTTATTTCTGCACACCTGTTCTCCATGTGGACTCTAGCTTGTCTGTTTTATTTCCTTACTTGGTGAGTTAACTAGAGGTTTATTGGATCCCTCCTTTATAACAAGCCCTGCTTCTTTCTGCTATAATTATGAAGCCTCTTCCTTCAAATGCATGTCTATCTGTAAAAACACACTCCTACCTATTCCTTGGAGAGGGAAAGGCCTTATAGAGAGATAGAAGGGTCATAAGCCTTCATGCCTTCTTGTTATTTCTCATGGACAGCCTTTGTAGTTGAGAAAAGTTGTAAGTCTGTAGAAGAAATTCTATCCTGTTGCCATGCTGGAATTGCTTAACAGTTGCAGGGAGTTTTGCTTTGAGAAATCATGTCATCTGTGAACAAATGCAGCAAGATTATTTATTCCTTCCTAATTTGTAGCAGTTTTTCTTTTTATTACCTTATTTTATTAGCTAAGACTACCAATAAGATACTAAATAGGAATGGTGGAGGACTATTGTATCTAATTTTAAGGACAAAGTGATGGGTATCTTACCTTTGGGTATGATGTCAGCTGTTGTTTTCTTATAGATGTTCTTTACAGAATTGCTAAAATTTCCTTATGTTTTTAATTTCATTACAGTTTTGTCATGGGTGGGTGTTATATGTTGTCCTATGCTTTTTTGTATTTATTGGTATCAGTATTTCTTGAATTTTTTTAATACTATGGGTTGTTTCAATCGATTTTCAATTAATTGTGGTGTATACTTTTTATTTACAGTTAGGTTCTACTTAATGTTTTGTAGCTCCTTTATTGCTATAATGTCATTATGTTATACACTGCATAATATGCACTGCATAAAATTGATATCATCACCAAAGTCAGGAGTGGTGAGCTATTTTTCCCCACATGTTATATGTACTGTTTTAGCCTCCCGTTTCTTCCCCCACTGCCATTCTTTTTTATTTATTATTTATTGTGGCAATTACCATCATGTTCCCCATATCTGTGATTTTGTGATTTTAAAGAATGTTATGTAGATGGAGTCGTGAACATTTAGTGTTGTGGCTATATTTCTGCACCGGGCACAATTCTATAAAGAGTGCACATTATCTGTAGTAAGGATATTCATTATATTTCCTAAGTAATGTTCAATGGATCCATATGACACAGTTTGTCTTACTGTTTGCTCATTAACAAACATGATTCATTCGTAATTTGGATTATTATGAATAAAACCACTATGACAACACACACTCAGCTGTCTGTGTGAGCATTCAGTTCCCAGCTCTCCTTGTTAAATGTGGAGAAATCTTGCATCTGTGTTAAAAAGAATTGTTAGTCTGCAATCCCCCTTCTTTGTCCTGCATTTGATTTTGGTGTTAGGGTGAGTTTAGGAAGTTTAGGAAGGAGTCCTTTGTTTCTTTCCTCTGGAATACATTTTAAGGAATTAATTCATATCCTTCCTTAGTTGTTTGATAAAATTCATCAATGAAACTGCCTGTGCCTGATGCTTTGTGGTTAGGGAGGTTATTAATTGTTGGGTCAATTCCTTTAACAGACTTGGAAGTACTCTGATGATCTGTTTTGGTTCAAATGTCATTCAAGAAATTAGTCCTTTACACCGTATCATTATCTGTATGAGCATAGAGCTGTTCCCAAGATTCTGCTACCAGGTCCACAGATTCTATAGCCTTGGCTCTTTTTTCACTTTCAATGTCTGTAATTTGTTTGTCTCCTTTCTCCTTAAGTTAGTTAATATGTTATAATTGTTCTTGATGGTAACAAAGAGTCAACTTAATTTTCTTGATGTTTCTTTATTGTGTTTTCAATTTCATAGATTTCTACTCCTGCTTGTGTTCCTTTCTTTGGGTTTTAATTTTCTTCTCCTTCTCCTTCTTTTCTTTTCTTTTTTTCTACAGTGAAATTGTAGAAGTTGTTCTTCCTCCTGCAGGATTTTGTATTAGCTAAACCTCTTTGGGACTTGTGTCATGGGAGTGAATATGCTTTGCTTTACTATACCTTCCTAGTGACTTGACAATCTCTGCCTCAAGTTTATTCTTCATTATAGTAAGGACTGTTAGCTGAACATCACCAGCAAGGTCCACTGGCTTTACCCTCAACCATCTGAGCCTACTTTTACATACATACATACATACATACATACATACATACATACATATATATATATATATATACATACATACATAATACACACCACTGCTGAAATAGCATCATGTCAGCTCTCTGTCTTGCAGTCTCATAGCAACTCCTGCAGTCCCATAACAACTCTTGCAGTCCTATAACAACTCCTACAGTCCTGTAACAACAACTCATTAGTTGGCTCTTGTAAACCATAGCCATATAGACACAAATAAACACACAGAGACTTATATTAATTATAATAAGAAGCTTTTTAATTATGATAAGAAGCTTAGGCTTCTTACTGGCTAGCTTTCAATTATTAACATATAATTATTAATCTGTGTATTTCAACATAGCCTTATCTTGCCAGAAATGCCAGCCACCCTATCTTCCCAGTAGCTACATGGCATCTGTCTGGAAGCCTCTTTCTGTATCCTCTAGGCTCTAACTGTTTTCAGCCCTCCTCCCCCCACCCCCCACACACTTGACTGTTCTCAACATGTTAATCACACTATTAAGATCCAGTGAGATCCTTCCAAGCTTAGTCAAACATTCCTGCCATGCTCACAAGCCTTAGTGGTTTCCTTCTAATGCAAATTTCAATCTAGAATACGCACTGGTGCTCACTTATATCTGTTGTGTGCCTTTCCTTGGGGAGCATAACACAGATGTCTACTCACCCAAGGTGGGGAACTCACACCAGCATAGATTCTGCTAAAGTCCAATGTGGTGGACCTGTGAGCTTGGCGTTGCCTACAGGAGTAGGGGTGAGGTATTAATTACAGGAGCACAGATGATGCAAAAGCATCCATGTCACCAAAAAGCTCATCCCAGCATGGGTAATGACTCATAGAAGCTGCACCTTGGAGCTGTCAATGCAACTTGCAGACATCTGGACAGGTCAGTCCCCCTTCTTCTGCAGTCATTTGTAGGTGTCAGGATCTTTGTCTTTCACCTTTCCCAGGCTTGTGAGGTTTGCTTACTTCCTGCGTCTTCTTCCCTCCAGCATCTAAGAGGAGACCTTTGGACAGGAGAAAGGGACTACATAGCAACATAATGTGGCCGTGCCTTTGTGTCCTCTACTTCTGTTCCCACTTGACTCCAGCCATTGGTTCTTTGTATTCCTCCATTAGAGCTCACATAACCAAATAATCACAGTCTGGGTGGAAAACAACAGAAATTTAATTCCTTATAGCTCTGAAGGTTGGAAGTATAGCATCAAGGTGTCAGCAGGGTTAGTTTCTCTTGAGGACCCACCCTCTCTGTGACTGGCATATAGATAGTTTCCCTCTTGGTGCTTCTTTGCCTAGTACATGCCAGAGTTGGTTGTTGTAAGAACACTAGGACTAAAATTCCACACTGATATGCTCATTCCTCAATTGCTTGTTTACTAGTCATTTCTCTCCAAATGTAGCTGTGTGCTGAGACAGTCTTCAAGCTGTTAGATGTGAATGGAGAGGCACAGTTCATTCTATACCATGCTTGCTGTCCTTGAGGGTGCCTGTGGACATTCTTCTAGCTTTTTCTCTTCTGCATCTGTGCCCTAGTTAGACATGTAGCTCACTCCCCAGCTTCTTCTGCTGTAGAGAATTACATAGAAATTCCGCCCCTTTGCTTTCTGTCTACTCCTCCTCCTTTGTTTTTCTAAAATTCTTGTGGTTCTCTCCACCCCTTTCTTGGTATTTAATGTTCATTTCATTTCCTGGTGGCCCTCATGAACCTGGAAACCCCAGAGGATATCAGCTGTCAGGTACCACTGCAGCCAGAGCAGGGAACTTAACTCTTGTTTATTAATGAGTGCCGGGATCAAATTATTGCCAGGGTCTTCTCAAAAAGTTCTGGTATCATGCCTCCTAGTGGGATTTGCCCTCAGGAAGGAATCCATTTTCTAACTGGAGTTGTACTCTCCCTGGCTGCACCTGCCCTTCTGGCTTGTGTCTGTCTTGGCATGGGGACCAAAGAGAGAGCTGTATTGACATGCTGCAGGATGGCCTTGACCCAGATATGCTGGCACTCATACTTGGGTGACTCATAGCTGACTTCCATTTTAGAATTATATTCATGTGACCATGTAATACTGGGCCAGCCAGTGTCAGCAACCTGCCTGAAAGATCCGAAGTTCTTTTGTATTGGCGTTACAAAATCTAGGTGGTAATAGTTCCCCAAATCCCATTATATTACTTAAAAATAGCTCCCTACCTTAGGAACTGTGATAGACCTATTGTACCTAGGAGTACATGACATTGCCTGATAATTTTACTTTTACAATGGCCTTAATTTTTATCAAATTTTGCCCTGCATTGATAAGACACAAGGACAATTTTAGTAGCAGATAAAATGGTGCTAGTACCTAACTTCAGTTTAGCTAATTTATCATATGCTCTTCTGTAGCAATGACTCTTAGAATCTAGGGCCCTGGTAGATGCCACTTATACCTGTATTACTCAATGTTCTTTAAAGGAGAGCCAACAGAATGAACAAATAGTAAAAGGAGGGTATTATATTGGCTTATACAGTACTAACTATGTAGTTCAGCAATGGCTGATTCATTTTGTAGAGGCAGTGAACTTGGTAGTTGGCAAGTCCATGAAGCTGGATGCCTGAACAGCCCCAGCCTGCTGCTGAGGGACTAGAGAACTCCTGGAAAGCTGCTGATATTCATTCCAAGTATGGATCCCAGGATGCTGGGTTCTGACCAGTGAAGGGATGAAGCAGGAACAACAGAGTACATGAACTTACTAGAGAGATACCAAGAGAAGAAGGCGAAGAACAAAGGTGTTTTCCTAGACTGCCACTGGAGGATGCTGCCCAGATTTAGCACAGGTGTTTCCATTTCAGTTAAGAAAATCCCACTGTGATGTGCTCACTGGCTTCCGTGTTTTAGTTGATTCTGGCCAAGCTGCCAAGCATGATTAACCCTCAGAGCATCTTTCTATAAATTTGCTGTTACCAACCACAACAAAGTGGCCTGGATGATCTTTTAGTTTCTTAATTGTGATGCTCCTGTACCATAGGACCCTTGCACATGAAGGGAAGAAGGAATCTGAGTGGCAAGGCATTAAGCAATATTAACTGTTGTGGAGGAATGCTATCATTAGGCTCTGGTGAGGTGCACATGTGAGGAATGTTGGCAGAGGCAGAACCTGACCTCAGGCTTATGTGAAACACTAAATTCTGTTTCTAGTTCTGTATAAATAGGTGCAAATCAGCCAGCATAACCTCTTTACCACAGTATCAGAGTTAACTACATTAGGGTCTTCTTCTTTTTTCTTTTTAAAGTATTTATTTTTGGTGAATTTTTAAGAAAAAATCTGAAAAAAAATATCGAAGCCCTTTTGTGAGTCTGAGATACTTCCTCAGTATCACGATATCTACACTCTTAATTTTGCGGGCTTCTCAGGAACCAAAAGCAGACTGCCTCTCTGTGATGCCAGATTGAAGATACTGGGGTCCTACCTGATGGCATTTGAGTGGTTGGAATTGCTTCCTAGGAAGGTCACAGGTATCCATTGCCTTCATTGGCTGCACTCTCTTTCCCTCTGTACCGGTCTTCAGAGATTCTCATTCTTCATAGAGATTGAATTAGGAAAAAATCACCCCACTAATCCAGTTCTTTGAGGATTTCTTGAATGTTTTCACTCTTCATCCCAAAGAGCAGTCTTCAGGCCAGGAAAGCAGAATGGGCACACAGACGGTTTCCAGCTAGAAAAAGGGGCCATGCTATGAAAGTACTCTCCAGTGAGTGTGAAGGGGCAGGAAAGCCCACGGGACATCTTCTCCTAGGAAACAAGTGAGTTTTATTTTCTTCACTGCCTGGTGTGATCAATATCTAAGTGTCCTTTCACAGATTGTGACTTCCCCACTCATTGTGATTCCCATGGTATCCTTTGTGGGTGGTTGGGTGCTACAGTGGAGGCAGTAGGTGGGATGTGTTGGAAACACCTCCTTGGAGTGGGAGCTGGCTCCCCATCATCTTATGTCTTGTTCTGCTTCCCACTCAGCGTTTATAGGAACCATTTATAGCAAATACTGGCCAAGTGTTTTCCAGAAACACACAGCTAGGACATTTCCACATATTCCAACCTTACATAAATGTTTATCTCTTTAACAATACAAACTTTAACAAAGTTTGAGCTCATGGACAGGCCTTTGCAGTTTAGGTTTTGGCCATGTTAGGATCTGCTTGTGAAGTCTTTCTTCTACATGAAGACATCATCCCTTGGAGCACAACAGGCACAGGCAGTCGGTACTGATGGTTTCTGAAAATATTTTCCTCCAGATTTGGACACAGTTTGTGGATATGTGCCTTGCTAGGTAACACCAGATCCCTTTCTCATGATGAAGAGTAAGATTGGAGATCTGTGACCCAGGCACTCTCCACAGGTGAAAGGGAAAGGGGACTGTGGAAGGCAGAAAGCAGGAAGGTGACCATATCTCACTGTGATTAAGTACAGTGAACATACAGACATGCAAGTTACAGGAGATGATGTAGAAATCAAGTGTAGTGGACTAACTTGTGAATGACAGAGCTGCTGGTTCCTTGCACAGCTAGCTCCACCAGAGGCTAGAACTGTTTCCTCCATTGTTCATCACTTGTATAGTAGCTATATTAGTATTGCTGGTGTGAGTATTCCCAGGTAAGATAGCCCTATGAAGGCCTTGATCCTACCAAGAAAGCCAAGACATATATTTTCATCCCAACTGGGACAAAATATGAGTAATACTCTAGGAAAAAGAAATATACAGAATTGTAGCGTTTTAGAGGAAGGAGTTATGGAAAGATTGATTTGAGTAATTGTCATTTGAGTTATATCTAAGGGAAAGTGTGTGAGAGGGGTTAATGTGATTTCTATAGGAGGCGGCCCATATCTAGCCTGGCTTTCATAGGAGTGGACTACCGTAACCAGGGTCTATTCTTCAGTAGAAATACACAAGCTTTAGAATTCTTGTACAGGATAAGATGAAAAACCATATGAAAACCTACTACTGTAGAAGCTTCCTAAATATATATACCAAATAGATATCTTATGCCACAAAGTGTTGCTGCATTTTTCTTGTCCCACCAGGCTGGTTCCACAGCCACTTCTACCCCAAATAAACACATAGACTCTATATTAATTATTAAACTGTTGGCCAATGGCTAGCTAGGGCTTGTTATTACTTAGCTCTGTCTTAATTATTAAGCAATTTTTATTAATCTGTATATTTCCACATGGTCTTATATTACCATAGAATGCCTGGTGTGTCCTTACATGACAAATCTTTTGCAGTCTTCCTCTGTCTACCTTTCCCAGAATTCTGCTCATCTCCTTGCCATGCCCATCTTCCTACCTCATTATCCAAGTAGTGTTTTATTCATCAACCAATAAGAGACACATATATACAGAAGGGCATACCCCATTAACCAAGTAAAACCTTTGGGGTATGGGAATGAGTTACATCTTGTTGACTTGTTTGTTGTCCTAAGAGGCCACCATGGAACCCTCCAAGCATCACAAGCTATTCCCAAGGCTATTGGTTGCTGTCCTCAGCTTGATGACAGTGTCCCATTATTGAAGACAACTCACTTGTGTCATTGGATATGGAAAGGACAAGCTGGTACCTAACTAGTAATGTTACCACTGTTGACTAGGAGAAGATGTAATAAGATGAAATCCATTTTAAAAGCTAGATTTCATAGAACAAATGACTCCTTTTCACATTCCTTTAACTTCAGGTACTTCAGGTTGAACAACTTACGACTGAACTGTTTAACTGGATTTTAGTCAGCAACCATATCTAGTGTAGACAGTTTTGTATGTGTGAATTAGAAAATGCATTCTATTTAAAAACAACTTTCTGAAGTATCCAGAAGATGAGTGATAGTTTCCTTCCCCATTCCTATGCCCAAGATCCTCTCTCCTGAGCAAGAGTGGATTTGTGAATGGAGCCTCTATATTGGGAAATGAGATGGGAGCTGATGTACAGAAACTCATCTCACTGCTGAGTCACTCACAAGAGCCTCGTTTAGTAAAGCAAGTCTGTCCAAACGTACTTCCAACAGTATCCTGGAAGGTAACTTGACTCTAAGAAGTCTGTAATGTCAACAGACTGATAACAGTATGAAATCGGGATTTAGAAGTGTCAGGCTTACCTTTTCATCTGATAGCAGCCACAAAAACAAATCACATCATGCCATCTTTGCATTCTTGTGATGGACATAAGAGGCACCTGTATTCAGTCACATAGTATGAACAAGTCACAGTTTTGCCCTGTGATCATTGATACTTCGCCAAGACGCCGAAGGTCTCAGCTGCTGCCCTTTTTTTAGGCCCCACTTCCCAGTTGTAATGAACTTTTCTTGCACACTGTTGCTCACCTTGGTTCAGAATGGCACAGAGACACCTCAGGAGAGATGTTGCAGACTTTCTTTTCCTTTGAGATTGAACTTGTGATTGCCTCTGCATGAGTCTTTCCTTATTGGCCTTCTACCTCCCACATGCACCTCTACTACAGAAAGTGGTACTGCCTTGCCTCACAAGCAATGTAATCAAAGGAAGTATGTCAGAGCAAAGGCCGGAAGTAAGTCTGTCTGACCTGTCCTACCCTTCTGTCTTCAAAATCAGCTGAAATCTTCAACCTACTATTTTCTTCATGCATGTCTTTTTTTTTTTAAATCTGGCAAGTTGATCTACAATATAAATGCTTAAAATGTTTTTTGTGAATGTATCAAAGAGTGATGAATGGTCGGGAGGTGACAAGGTGTGTGGCTAGGATTCAGCTGCTAGACAAAGGGAACCATACGTTGTGTTTCAGAACTTGGTCCTTGGACTTTGAGCATCAGAATAAGCTGGGAGTTTGGTAGGAACTCGTACTACAAATCCTACTGCTGAATCAAATACATATTTTACCATGGTCTCTGAATGACCTGTAAATACTTTGAAGTTTGATGGACCTGGGATAGTCAATGCTCATGACACAGTGAACACAGCAGCTGGTAAAACAGAGATAAGCAAATATGTGGTCCTTTCCCTTCCCCCCAAGCAATCAGTTCCTGCTCTTTGTCCTTCTGTAGGACTCATCTGAACTGCCAGCTATGGCCACTCGTCTGGTTAGTCCTGACCTTAAAATAGTTTGTTTCAAGGAATATTTTTCTCATCTGTGAAAGGGAATATTATTCCAAAGGCTTGTGAGGGTCACATAAGCTGAAGATGTGGGAATTTGTGCCTGTCAATCATTTAATGAGATTGAGGTGAAATCCACATGCCATAAAATAAGGCATTTTACAGTGAACAGTAGCATGCCATGCATTTGTAGTGTTGCACATTCAACATCTCTGTCTAATTCCAAGACATCATCACTTCCCCCAAACCGCCTTAAGCAGTTGCTGCTATTTTCCATCCTCTCCAACCTCAGCAGCCACAAGGTCACATGCTTTTTCCAGGGCTATTCATTCCTTAATGGTATTTTATATTAGTTATAGAAAAAAACAATTGTACTGTTCTTCTATCTATTCTCTTTGCTTTGCATGTCTTTAAAAATAGAAATATTGTTAATGAGAGAAACTTAGAGGATAGTTTTAGACCACCTTGTTTATTATTCCTTTTTGTGGTGCAAGTGGCTTCTAAGCCAGTGATGCACTACTGAGTTACACTCCAAGCCTCATGAAGAATAGCTTCAAGCCCAGGATTCTTGAAATATAGACCCAAAGTAGCTGCACTTGCTTCATCTGGGGTCTTGTCAGGATTACAGATTCCCAGGTTCACACCAAAATCAATGAAACACAGTTCTGGAGACAGAACCCAGAAACAGGTGTTTTTATAGGTGCAAGATTAAGCAAGCAAATCATTCCCTGAAAGAAACCATCCTGGTCTGATGCCTACTGGTGCCCAGCACACCTATACACATCTTTGGGCACAGTAACACATGCAGTAGCCTAGAAAAAGCATCAAAGCCTGATTCTCTGGAGGAAGAGTAGCAATGTCTCTACTACTGCTAGCTTTCAGGTGGTCAAGAGGGTCAATTTCTTGGCTTCCCTCACTGATGCTGGTTTCAGTGGACATACAAGCACACCCGATCCATTTTCTCTGCTGTTATTTATCCTCTGCCTCTGCCTAGTTCACAGGGCTGGGCCAGCAGCGAGTGTTGTGATTGCTTCGTATGTTCCACGTGTCTGGCTTTTGTTGCACTATACCAAAGTGCAGGCAGCGTTTCTTTTTGGTTGATTAATGTTCAATTCGAGGTCTATTATGAACCTCCAGGCTTTAATTACTACACCATTACCCAGTCGATTCCTTGCCATTTTATATTTATGGCCTTTATTATGCCTTGGTATGTGCAACTGCCTAATTCTATTCTAAATGCATTTTACCTCATTAACTGGATTCTATTCCATTTTTCTCATTTGTCCAGATTGTTATTTATCTCATTCCCTGTGTGTATTTTCTGCTTTTGCTTTTTCACCAATCTGACCTCTTGTGAATTATCCTCTTCTTTCTTTCCTGGCCTGCATCATTTTCTATTGCCCTCAGATTCAGCCCCTAGACCTTCTGAACATTCTGCACTGGGAATTCTACATCCTGGCTGTCAGTTGTACTTACTCTAACCTTTTGAGTTTCAGCTCCTGACATTGTAGGCTTTATCCATAGACTCTCAGTTCTGTACAGCTGCCTTGTAAATTTTAAATAGCAAATTGGGGCTCAGCAAAGTTTTGTTTTGTTTTTGTCTTTGTCCTTATGATTATACTGCTAAAAATATTTTAAAATAATATCTTAAATGTTCTTCTGATAGTCCTTATTCCCAGTGTCTTAGAAAATTAATTGTTTATTTTCCCAAGGTGTAGATTTTCTTGGGTTCTGGTATAGTCTAGTGGCATGGAATCTCATGGGAACCAAGCAGCACCTGTGTTAGATTAGGTTACCAGAAGGTTCTGGCGTACACTGAAGTTTATGAACCACTGTTCTAAAGACATGCTATAAGATCTTGAGGAGCACGGTCTAAGTCAGAGATAGTGTTTGTTGCACCCAGTCTGCTTCTTGCTGTAGAGCTGTTAATAGAGCGTACAGCAGCTCTTTGTTGCTTCCTGTTATCTTTTGAGTCCACTTTGCCCTTGAGCCATAAGACTGTTTCAGAGACACAAGTGTTAACCACCTGGAATACAAGCTCCTGTGTTTGCTGCAGCAGTATAGTCACCATGGCCACCATCCACGTCTCTGTGGAAGCTTTTGTGGTAGACATTTCTGCTTTATTTTTACATGAGAAAACAGATGAGAAATATACACAATGTTAGAAGTAGATTATGTCAGAAGTTATCCCTGAATTGTTCCAATCCAGAGCCACAGTTCCTAGTATGTTAAGTCCTTTTCCAAACAAGGTTGCTTAGTATTTCCTATTTCAAGTTTATTAGTGTGGCCTTGGAAAACTTGAACATCTATCTCTTTGTGTGTGTGTCCCCATCTTGTGAAGTAGGTGGTGTCACAATTCAGTTATTTATCCTGTGAATGAAAGAAGGTAATAATAGCAATGCTCTTAGAACAAGGTCTGGGACATAAGCTTTATGGTGGACTGTGGATACTTATCTTTTGTTGCTGTCTTGCCTGAATTCTCAAGGATTTTTTTTTACCTGTTAGGTGTATTTTCTCTGGAGCCTCACTCTCCTCACCTGCAGATCTGGTGGCCGTATGACCCCAGTTGGGTAGTAGGCGATGGATCTGATTTGTGGTGTGCTGGTGTGCTTGTTTGCATGAGTACCTTCTATAATTCCAGAACTCATGTCTTACCCACTTAAAACTATCCTATTAGGACTTTGGTATGTTTGGTCAATCCCATGGACTTGCTTAAAATTCATAATCACAATTAGCCTTTTGTTCAGTCTTGTTGAGATGGCCTTGTGCTCTTCTCTTGCTTTAGGGGACCAGTCATCATTTCAGTGGAGAGGGGAGTAAAAGTATTCTTGCCTGGCTGCCAACTTTATTCAAGAGGAGACAAAGTTGCTTCCTCTCAGCCCTTGTAGGAATCTAGTGTTGGAGACATTTTCCAGAGTTTCTGTTGATCCTGTTGTTAATGCAGAAAGACCCTTGTGTTGGGGCATGTGAAAGCTGATTGTTACAAATCAGGATTTTAATTTACTTCTTGGTTTATTATGGGGTGAGACAGGGACTTCTAGGCAGAAAATGGGTGTTATAGTTTGTGTGCTGTTTTCATGTCATTAAGGGTTCTAAGAGTGAATGTTTCAGGGTGGCTCTCCATAATTAGTATTAGGATCTCAATGCTAAGAGCAAGATGCCATGAGGGGAATTGTTCTGGGATTCCTTTTTCATCTTGGTGTTGTTCCACCTTGAATCACTGTGTGGATTTCTGCTTTAGCGGGGCATATAATTTCCCAGCCTGTACTTCCAGTGTAAGTTGGTAAGAACACAACCAGACCTCTAGACCCTTTATACTAAAAGAACAAGAAGGCTTCTGGCTTGCTTTCATGTGTTCCCACAGGCCTCTCACTGGGGAGGTAATCTTTTACAGTTATGGTTTTAGTTTAGTTGCTGGTAAAAAAAAATGTTGCATAAATGTTGGCCAAGGGCCACAGAGGGACCAGAAGGCAGAGTGCCATAGAGACAAAATGAACCCTGGCTCTGGGAACTTTGCTTCCAAATGTTGCTTAACATGCACAACAGCCCCATGAAGTGGGTGTTTTGGGAGATCTGTAGTCTTTGGTGGTGCAGTGTCTTTTGCAAATCATGATGGGTGAGTAGCAGCTCCATTGACCTGGCCCTGTGTCAGAACTGGGCAGTACTGACACCCCTTCCTCCTAGAAGAGAGCAGAATTGGATCCTCCACACTGCCCTCAGGGCCAGTGAAAGCAGCACCGTGTCTTCTCATACCCTCACTTAGAGTTAAAGCAACAAAAAATAGATTGAGAGTGGGAGAAAACCCTCCAGTGTTGATAGGGACATTAACAGCAGCTAGCTAGCTCCAGGACTGGTCCCCGAACTACTGAATGGATTGTACTTAGCAATGGGCCATGGAAAGTGGAAGTAATGTATCAGAGATAGCACACTGAGTGCTCATCAGCAAAGGGCATGCATGAGTAATCTGTCAGAAAAGTGCACCTCCCTGGTACTGAAATTCAGTACCTTTAGTCAGGCCCAATCAAATGGGTTCCCCATCTGCGACAGCCAGAAAAACCAGCATTTCTGAGCATGCCAAGGGGATGTAGGATGTATGGAAACTTGTGCAGGCCACAGCAACTTAGTGACAAATGTCTAATTTATTTTAGGAGTTTTGGGTTTTCTAGAACACACACACACACACACACACACACACACACACACACACACACACACACCTTCCCTGAGCTTAATTGGGCTAAGTGGTTTTCTTTTCTTTTATTAATAATATAATTTAAAGTTTTACATGTCTATCCCAGTTTTCCCTTCCTCCCTTCTTTCCTTCCTCCCTCCTTCCCTCCCTCCCTCCCTCTATCCTTCCCCCCTTCCCTCTCTCTCTTCCTCCCTTCTTCCCTCCCTCTCTCCTTCCCTCCTTCCCTCTCTCCCTCCCTCTTACTCTCTTTCCCCCCTCACATGAACCCTGACCACCCTCCCCCTCATCCCCCCACCCCCATTTTACATGTAGGGCTATGCTGTCCAGGTGGGGTCATGTCAAGTCATTTGAAGTAGGGACTAGGACTTCTCTCCTGTCTCTAGGTTAAGGGAGCATCCCTCCATGGCGGATGTGTCCGCAAGGTCCTTTTGTGCACCAGGAGTACATCCTGGTTCTACTGTCTAAGGTCCCTTAGAGCTAAGTGGTTTTCTAGAACACACACACACACAGAGAGAGAGAGAGAGAGAGAGAGAGAGAGAGAGAGAGAGAGAGAGAGAGAGAGAGAGAGAGAGAGAGAGAGAGAGAGAGAGAGAGAGAGAGAGAGAGAGAGAGAGAGAGAGAGGAGAGAGACCTTCCCTGGGCTTAATTGGGCTAAGTCCACTGACTTTCATGGCAGGTGTGTGAAGTCAGTATTTACTCTTAATGGGGCTGGGAGAGATTTGGTAATGGAAGAGTAAAGAGAGAAAAGTTGTTGTTTGAGATAGTTTCTGACTGTGTAGCCCAGCAAAGCTTTGAACTCAAAATACACTCTACCTAAGGCTCCTGAACGCTGGGATCACAGCCATCATGTACTACCATATCCACCTAACACTTTAAAAATTGAACTCCAAGCTGGACAGAGACTAGCTATGACCTGAGACCTCACAATTTCTTGTTGCTATCTCAACAGTCTTGAGAGGATAACATTGGTTAATACATTCTTCAGTCCTGTGATCATAAAGGGGATAAGTTGATAGACAACAGGTAAAGACAATATGTGAACTACAAACTATTATATATTATATAAAGTACATTTAACGTTACACAGTATCTGGTATTCTTATTTTGTATAGCATACAGATGGTTATAACTTCTTTTGGTTTGTGACATATTCTAAGATAGTCAATAACAGTGATTTTTTAAAAGATTTTATTCACTGGAAGCTAATGCTGCTCTTGCAGAGGACCTGTGTTTTGTTCCCAGCACCCATATTAGATGCCTCACAACTTCCTACAACTCCAGCTCTTAGGAGTCTAGTGACCTCTTCTGGCCTTCATGACTATTGCATTCTTGTGCACATATGTTTGGTTTCTGTCTGTGCTGGCTAGTTTTAAGTCAGTTTGACAGAAGCTAGAGTTATCTCAGAAAAAGAGGCTTCAATGGAGAGTGCCTCCCTAAGGCTCCAGTGTAAGCTTACTTGTTTTTTGGGTTTTTTGTTTGCTTGTTTTTGTTTTTGTTTTGTTTTTTTTGTTTTTATCCACACAGGGTTTCTCTGTGTAGTCCTGGCTGGAACTCCCTCTATAGACTAGACTAGCCTTGAACTTAGGGATTTACCTGCCTCTGACTCCCAAGTTCTGGGATGAAAAGCCTGTGCCACCATACCTAGCTGACATGTCCTTAGTGATTGATATGAGGAGGCCCAGCCTATTGTGAGTAATGCCAAACCAGGGCTTATGGGCTTTGGTGCTGTAAGAAGCAAGCTACAAGGAATAAGCCAGTAAGTAACACCCTTCCATGGCCTCTGCATCTGCTTCTGCTTCCAAGGTCCTATGCTGTTCAAGTTCCTGTCCTGACTTCTTTGATGATGAACTGTAATAAGGAAGAAAAAGCCAAATAAACCCTTTCCTCTCCATGGCATGCATCATAGCAATAGAAACCCAACTAAAACACATAGTTACAGAATATAACTTAGCAATAAAGGAGAAAATAAAGATTAAAGAGTATGCATTGGTGTTTCCAAATGGAGCTTCTCTTACTGGCTCAAGTATTCACAACTTATTCCAAAATATTGATGTTGGATATAGTTATATAAATGTGTTTAGAAAGTAAAAGCTACTTCCCTGTAGGACCTCTTACTATGATAAAACCTCATTAGTAATAGTTGAAGCAATAATTTCTAAACTATTCCTGTAAAATTTTCCACTTTAACACTTGAACAAGAAACATTAAATACTGTGCCTGCCTTGACTGCAAGAATCAGGAATGAGGGTTTGTTTTTCTTTGGGCAGGTAAATTTGAGAAGATAGATGATGTATTAAAAAAAATAAAGAGAAGAGCTTCTCCCAGTGATTTACATATTGATTACTTAAATTACTACTTAATTTAGAGCCTGCTAATAAACTGTGCCTTGGAAATGTTTCCTGAACATTTATTGGCTGTGGTAATTCTACCTAGTGTATGCAGATCACATCCTCATTAAATATTGATGCACTCATGAAATGTTAATAGAATGTTAATGTGAAATACAAGGGAATGTGCTCACTAGGAGCCTGGAGCTGGATGTGAACTACCTATCTCTGGCTTTACTTTATGTCCTGTCTTCTCGCTGTTTTCTTCAGTTTGTTTCCTCATTATCAGGAGATTCACATTTCTCCCTGATCTGCTGTCTCAGATACAATTTTTTAAAAAGAGAAACAAGGTTTTATGATTGATTGGAAAGCAGCTGTTCTCCCTTCCTGCTTTTTCAACCTGGAATTTCTGCTCTGTACCAGAAAGAAGTCTGGGGGCAAGGGGGGGGGAAGCATGAGGTCTAAGGTTACTGCTCACAGCATACCCTGGCCAGGAGCTAGGGCTTCAAGGACTCAGGAGATGACTCTGTCTAGAAAAACCCCTACTCTGGGTGTCCACATCACTGCACTTTTGGTAATGACATTGTGTGCCGTGATAAGTCAGCCTTTGTCTCCCCCCTTTCAGATTTCCTTCATCCTCTGATGGGTTCTGCCCTGAAGGCTCCAGGGCCCTTAACTCAGTAGAGCAGACAGAGAGGTGTCCCTGATGTGCACCTATTTGCTTCAAGGGGCTGTGACTTTTATCCCTCTGTGTGGGATGTTTTCCTACTCACAAACCCAAGCCTTGATCTTCCTCTGACTCTCAAGGACCCCGGAAGCATGCTTGACCTTGACCTGCTGACACAGACTCCCAGACTTTCTCTCTTCGTACCATGTGTGGTGGATTGGAGCTGCGTCCTAGCTTTTCATCTTTCTCTTCATCTCAGAGTACATACACAGTGAAGTCACACAATTTTCTACCTTGTTCCTTACTTAAAGTTGTCCAGCAATCTTCCTGGTAGCTCATAGTTGCTCAGTTAATATTGTTGGTTAAGTGAACAAAATACTATGCCTGCCACCAAAGACTTCACAGTCTAGAATGGTGCCTTAATCTGTTTTGTGCTATTGTAACAAAATGTCTGAGGACAAGTAACTCTCTAAAGGAAAGACATTTATTTTGACTCACAGTTCTGGAACCAAAAGACCAAGGCCCCATGTATGGTGATGGCCTTTTTGTTGTCAATAGTCAGTCCTGAGGTGTGTAGGGCATACAACATGGCAACAGACAAGAAGCACACACACACACACACACACACACACACACACACACACACACACACACACCTATACCCCCTCTGGTATCTGTTTTTTCTGTTGACCTGGACATACACACACACACACACACACACACACACACACACACACACACACCTATACCCCCTCTGGTATCTGTTTTTTCTGATGACCTGTCTCTCTTCTTCCCATCTGTTCTTCCCACCTCCTTTATCAAACTACCAGTATTCAGTCCTGATGACCCGATGACCCGATCTGGTCTCATCACAGGCCACTCCTCTAAACACCAGTCTTAATCCCTCACAGTGGGGATTAAATTTCAGCATAGCCTGGCTTGGGGAAGGGCACAGGCACATACTCAGACTGCCTCCAAACTGTAATAGAGGAGAAACTGAAACACACACTGCACAGCATCTTTGTAGATGCTCCTGGCAGGCCAGCATCTAAAGAGGAATGGTAGATAAGGGGATAGGAGTCTGCCCTTACAGGGGAAGAGTTTCAATACTAGTTTCAGATATGTATAATGTGGTTCTGTATATGTGAAAAGTAAGCAGCTTCCTCAAATATTATTGCTTTTGTTGACATACGACTTTGGACTTTATTTACTTTGGAGAGCTAGTGTGTTATGTTTTTGTCCTATCTATGTGAAAGATGGTTCCCTTAGGTTTAAATAGTGAGATCATTTTTGAGCTAGCTATAGGAGACAGGAGAATTTCTAATGAAAAGCAGAATTTTCAGAAGATGGACTGAGAGGCCAAACTCTGACTGCGGGGAAGTATCCCCTATCTGAAGAATAGGAAACCTGGGATTCACAGATGTCCCTCTAATTTGACTTACTTTCACTAGCATATGTGTAATTCCTGAACTCATACCCCACAGATGCTGTCAGCATGGGTAGGGCAGTTTTCTATAGTTCATCAGTTACATTTCTTGTCACTGTGATTACCTACTGTCTAACTGAAAGAACCAAAGGAAAGATGGCTTTATATTCTGGCAGCACAGGTGTCAGGCTAACAATGGGTCAGAGGGTGTGGCAAAGCAAAGTGGTCACATTATAGCAGGTTAGAAGAGGAGAAGAAAAGTACGTGGAAGCATCCAAGGGAAGATATAGCCCACATCTAAACTCCCAGTAACCTCTTTTATCTAGATAGATCATATGTCCTCCATTTCCCCACCTCTGAAAATACTGTCTTCTTATGGTTCTATCAAGGAATCTGCCCACTGATTAGATCAGAGCCTTGTGATATAATATGTAAGGAGTCTTTGTTCCACCAGGCAGCTCCCAAATAATGACACTGAGACTTATTAATTATGAAGGCTTGACCTTTAGCTTACTTAGGGTTGTTTTATCTAGCTCTTATAACTTAAATTAGTTCATATTTTTATTAATATACATTCTACCATGTATCTTTTACTACTGTCCTATTCTGTGCATCCCATTTGTTTGGTATCTTCCTTGCATTTCTCATGTGCCTAGATTTGGTTTCTTCTTACTGCCTGGAAGCCCCACCTATCTCTCCTGCCTAGTTATTTCAAGAGACACATTTTTACAGTATAAATAAATATTCTGCACTATTTTCCTCTTTTGTCTGATTAAAAGGGGAAATTATTAATAGTAAAACTATATTCAATAAGAACAATTATCAAGTAAGGATTGCATTCACAATGTCGAGTTTATTTGTGTTTGGAAAAATTACTCTATTATCTAGTCTATCTTGATGAATTTAACATTTTATACCTAAACCATTCTTTGTATCATAACTTGTATCACCATGCTAAAAATATCCTTTTAGGCCTTAAGACATTTTCTTAGATAAGCAACTTAAGCTTTTATGGTTTTCAACCTTATAAACTCTACATCTCTTTTGTAAGTTTTTTTTCTAAATTTGGTAGCAAGAAAAACTATAAAACTATAGCTATCTATTCTTTGGTCCCATCAGATACTTATAACTACCTATTCTTTGATCCCTTCTGATACTTGAGAAGGATATAATATTATCCAAGTAAACCAGAAATGCAAAGCAACAACTTCTAACACTATAGAAATGACAGAAACCATTGGCTGCCTGAACAGTCATCTAGGGTTTCTCTGTGACATTTGGACTTTCATCTTCAGCCTACAACCCTAGAATATCTGCTAGACTTTTCTGTGAATCAGGGATTTTGAGGGAATGTGCTACTTTGTCTTGGCAAAGTTCAGCATTCACCTTCCTTTGTGCCCTCTTTGTCCTATTTGTACAGCATATTGTCAGCAGTCAAAGTAAGGGCAGTTTCTTGCCCAGTGGCTAGATTAGCCACATTAAAAGAAAACTCCATATGGAGGTTTGGTTTTTGATGCTCTTTATCCTTTTTATGTACTGGATTGGTGCTGCTGGAAGCAGTGTGTCTCACTGTCATAAAAAGTTGTATGTTAATAAAACATCTTAAATACCATATTATGTAGGTCTCAGAAGTGTTTGAAGACTACATTTATATCTAGACTATATCTCTGTTTGACCTTGAAAACATACCTAACATGGCCACAAATTTGCTTGTTACAGAGGGCTAACTACTAACCTGCATTTCTTATCATCTTTAATAACTTTTAAGGATTAGAACTTTACACTTTTTTAATGAGCTGCATAGATACAATACATTAAACAAGAGCAGAAACATGTTCTAATAAAAATAATATTAAATTTGTATCAATATACAAAAATGCATACTAATGTAAAATATTTGAGGCTATTGTTTGTTTTAAAAGTAGACTCAACAATCTACCCCTTTTATCCCATCATTTCTATACTAACCCCCCCTCCAGATTTCCCCTTCAGAAAGAGATCACTGAATCTAATCTCCTTTGTTTAGTTTTAGCCATGACCATGACCAATAACAATGTGTAACTAACCACCCTAAATAATGGTAAACATTCATAATCCATTGAGTGAACAAAACTGCCTACCCCACTTCTTAGGATTGTGGATGTCATGGTCTATAAACTGCTTCCTGTTGTCTGAGGGTTAAAGTATCTCTAGGGGCACTGAGAAAATTAAAATAATGGTCAAGTCCTGGGAGATTTAGCTGTGTCATTTGTTGTCCAGTCTGTGTATGACAGAAAAGTGTTGGGCTTATCTGAAGTTCTTGCTGGAGTAGTGCGTGAGGCAGGACCATCTCAGCTACCAGCTTTCAAGTTTTTCTGGATGCAGACTTTTGAGGAAACTGCCACAGAGCCATTCTAAGAGGCTGGGTTTCCTGGGCTGCTTGTCTTTATTGCTGTTTGATCCTTTTGTTCTAAAAACACACAAACATTTATAGGTAACATATATATCTGCATTAATATAAGTATGGAGTGTCTTGTGTCTACAAGCCAGCTAAAGACAATTTTTGTTTGTGAACAGGTAAAAGACTTCTTTTAATTTTATAAGTTTGTTTAAACTTTATAAACAAACCTCTATTCATGCCATATAAAAGGATGACATGTAATAATAAGTCACAGTGACTCTGTAGCCAATAAGGTTCATAATGTCTTATCCAGTCTCTAAGCTGTTCCAATGGAAAGGGATCAGCCTATACATCACCCAACTTGTAGGGTTTTTTTGGGGGAGTAGATTTTCCCCTGAAGCCAAGATCTTCAGAAGGTCTCTATCAATCAAATCTGTTATTTATTAAATGTGAAGGAGTCCTTAGCTTTTCATCTGTGGAAACAAAAGCATAACCTCTCCCACAAAGCAACATATTTCTTGACTTCCACTTTGAGGTTATGACATCCCTAAAGTATATAGGCTGGTTTAAATCAGTAGTCCCTTCCATAATCCATTGTTTCTCAGCAGCTGCCATTTGCTCATCAACATTCAAAAAAATTCAAAGTCCACAAAGCACTATATAAGACCTGTGTATTTTTCATCCTTATGTGGTTTATTGTATTACTTTACTCCTTCTTTAAAGACTTTATTATTTTCAAACTATTTTTCTGTGTGACTGTCTACACCCATTTTTTACTGTATCTGTTTAAAGGTTTTCTCAGTTTTTACTGTGCACCCACAGCCATCTCTAACCATGTGAGGCAAGCCTTAAATCTGCTGCATGGTACTTACTGGCTCAAGCCAGCCCTGGAAGGGAATGGAGTCTTTGTAAGCTGCAACCCACCAGAGAGACTGCAGGACTAGGAAGCCTTGTCTGGCTCCGTGTTTGGAACTTTGAAAAATAAAACTTTAGCTTCTATGTGCAAACCGGCGTTCCCACATTGGGCGCCAGTAATCATTTCTGGAAATGCCTTTGCATACACACCCAGAGTGTGTGCCACTCAGTGCAGATGTATTTTACAATCCAATCAAGTTGGCAAGAAAAATAAATCACTTAGTTAGTTGGGAAGATCTCCTGTTAATACTCTGGTTGGTCCATTTCACATGTTCCCCAGACATGGTTCAGTGAGACCATGAAAAAATAAGGAACTTTTAGCAGGAAATAAACCATGGAAATGTTGAAATTGAAGTTACATAGGGTTGCTGTTCCTAAGGAAGAGAGATGGCCTGGAAGAAAAGGGTGATGTCCTGTCACTTAAGTAGTAAATCTGTATTGTTTCAACTTGTAAAACTCTTCACAGGTACCGCTGTGCAAATGAAAACCAACAAGCCAAGCAAAACATCTTCCTGGAGGCCAGAGGGTTGTAGAGGCTTGAGAAATATCAACATATTAGGGGCCATATTGACTATGTTCTATTTAGTCAAGGCCCAAAATAGTCACTGGTGGAAGATGACCCAAAGTCTGGGTGATTGTTTTTGTGTCTTTTTGGAGTGAGCCAAGAGTCTTGAGGTGTGCAATCATAGAATTCCTTCTTTGACCACTTTCTTCTTCTCTACACAGATTGTGCTTGAGAACAGCAGCCGAGAGGATAAGCATGAATGTCCCTTTGGCCGTAGCAGCATAGAACTGACCAAGATGCTATGTGAGATCCTGAAAGTGGGCGAGCTGCGTAAGTACTAGTTTATATGTCCTGTGGGTGTAAAATTTGTCAGATGCTCAACTTCCAAGATTGAGCCACCACCTATGTAATGAATTTCCAGAGTGGTGACACCTTCACATGCCTCTACAGTAAGTCCATTCTCTGTCTCGGGTTTCCTGTGTGTGTGTGTGTTTCTACATGTTTACTCTGTATAGAAACATTAAAGGCTACAGGAAGAGAATTCGGCAGGTATTGTGGCAGTTTCCAATATTCTAAAAATGAGTACATATTACAACTGCCTCACTGTTGGTTAGATAAAAGATATGTTGTGGATTTCTTTCTTGTATTCTACTTTTAAGCCTTCTCATAGACCATTTCCTTTTCTTTCTTTTGAAACAATTTTTCTCTATAAAGAAAAATTGAATACTTTAATGAAATTCTCTTGCTTCCAGTGTTTCAGTTGTGGGGAATATTTACTCTTAAAAGAAAGAATTATTGAAGAAAATGAGTATTTGAAATTGAAATATTGGCCGGAGATGTGCTTTAGGCTTTTTTTTTCTATTCGTACTTACATTACTAAATGTATGAGAGGCTATCCAGGAAAAGAGATAATAATGTCCTTGCCTGTTGGCTCACTGGTGTACTCTAGCTTTAACATGAAGGTGGATATGACTAAATCTGCTTCCATTCCCTTACCAATGTCAAGTCTCCTTAAAGAAGCCAGTTCTCAAATCTTCTACCATCCACAGAACTGGCACACACAGACGAGTCCTTCCTCTTAGGCTTAATAACTCTAGTGATAGAGAAGACTGTATCAGGAAAATGTTGGGGGTGGTATATGGTTTTATTGTGAAAAGCACAGATATATGGTCACTTGCTTTTAATGGTGTAGAGTAAGTAGTTAATAGGAAGGAGGATCCTGGTGATGAAATTGAAAAGGGGATTATATTTTATTTGCATTTGAGAGCAAGATATAGGTACTGTTGAGGAAATTTAGGAATTAAAAATAATAAAAAAAAGAAAAGAAAAGAAAAAGAAAAGAAAACTAAGAGGTTGAGCTGTTGGAAAGAGCCAATCATCTTTCATTGGCTGCCAGTTGGGCAAAGAAGCTGACATTGTCATGGGACTGCTGAGGAAGTTCATTGCCTATCGGGCCCCAGCATTGCAGAGTTGCATTAGGACTGGGGCAGCCTACCCAGGGGAGTCTGTTAATTTGTGCTCTGCACTGAGTGTTGAGATGTCAACCCACAAGGATCCCTGATGAAGGTTGTTTGCCTATTCCCTAATGGAGGTTGTTGTCTTTGGTATCGTTTACTGCTTGTTCAGCTAAATTGCGTAATTGTTAAGTCAAACAACCTCATGGAATCTCTCCATCTGATAACAATTTAGTGTTTATTTCAGTTTCATGGAGGGGACTGTTTAAAGTTTACTAAAAAGGCTATCTGAATCTTTCCATTTCTAGAAAATTTAGAGACACCGGGTTTTCTGTGTTCAAGTTACTGAACTGCATTGCCTCTTTGCACCCACCTTCCCATCTTCCCAATATCATATGTTGGCATCTTGATCTCATCTTGAGGGAAACAGAAGGAATATTCTTGTGCTGTAATGTTCACTGTACAACTTTCTGTTCATCTCCTTTGCCCTGATGGCATTGCTTGCTAGAAAAGTGGCATGGTGCCACGGGAAGGGATGTTGGCAATACAAAGGAGCTATATTCTTTTTAAATTACTCAGCAGAGTCATTGTGCTCTTTTAGCCATCCCTGATCCCCATAATAGAACACCTATAGTGGTAGCATTTGGGGTGAAGATCTAAGTACTGTCTTCACTTTGTAATGTCAGTATGATCCCCTGTTAGAGGGATAATACTCAACCCGAAGGGACTAGCTTGGAAGGCATGGTTAGATTCTGGAGTGGGTTGTAAACAGGGTAGATGTGGACATGGCCTGACTTGATCTGGTCTTCTGGTCAGTGGGGCCATCCTGGTAAAGGAAAGGAACTGAGGTGACAGGAGTCTGAGGCTGCAGCCATCTAGCAAGTTTTCACTCTGTTTTTGTGACTGAGGTTGAGCTGGAGGACTTAACAGGTCCTTCTACCCTTTGGCAGTGTAGATTTGATCTTGCCATAATGTTCAGGATAATGATGGGACACCACTACTGGACTGAGATAAGAGGGTAGAGATGAAGGCAAATAGCCCATGGACCTGGCAGAGTGTTGTAACTGCTCTTCTTCCAACTCCCAGCTTCCGATGAAGAAAAGTCCTTGGCTTTCTTTACAGGTCACTCTGCAGGTGTTTCAGCTGCCTCTGCATAGAGGATGGACTTACCTGGCAGAGTGGTGGTATTGTCCCTTTACCTCACCTAAGGATACTTGTATCCATTTGTTCAATAAAAATCTACTGAACATTTATAATGTGTCACATTGTGCAGCTATAGGTGAAGCAGATAGGGCCTCTCTTCCCAGGAGCTTCCAGAATTTCTTAAACTTCATAAAGTGAAAAAATGAGCTGAGGCAGATGACTTATCCTCTGATTTCAAATTTATTATGTTTTTAAAATAACGCCTATTTTATTTTATCTGTATTTGTGATACAGAACAATTTTCCAATGTTTTGATAGTTTCAAGTTTAACTTTCCAATTTGACCTCCTGCTAGCCATCATCTGCAAGAGCCATTCTGAGCATCTTTCAAGGCTTATAGAGTGTTTTCACTTCTCTGAAGTGAAACATGCCCAACTGAATTGTTTTCTGCTCATAAAATATGAAAGGACAGCTGCACTCTGATTGAATGCTAGACCTCAAATGATAAAACACCCCATGGTAAGAGGAAAATTGCTTTTTTAAATGGATTGCCTTTTGCCCAGTGCCATATTAAATAAGTTACCAATATGAAAAACAAATTTGAATGCACCCTTATGTTGAAGGAGATACCTATTTTTCTTCTAAGGCAAATTAGTTTCATACGTAAATTCATCTTCTTTTGGTTAATTTGCCTTTTCCCCCCATTCTCATTTCTAAGTTCATAGTTCTGAATGCTTCTTAGAGTTGTGTGAATAATTGACCTTGAAAACGATGGTCAGTTTAACTATGTTAACTAATTCTGAAAGCAAAAGAAGAGCCCACCTAAAAATCTAATGAGTGGGGGCAAAAGGATGTTTACAAATAGACAGATGTAATTTTCTAGAAATTATTTATCTATTTGTTTAATTTTAGTTCTCTTGAGGAAATCTAGTTTGGAAGTGCCAATTATAATTTTGTATCTAAAGCAAACATGTTAAATTACAGATACCAAATACATGTGTACATTTTCTCTTTAGGTTTCTTAAGTATGCACATACACTATTCTGCTTGCTAGTTATTGGGATGTCAAGAGGCAAATATTATCTCCAATAGTATGGCTTAAAATAACATCTATTTCTATTCTCAGAACACTTTATCAAGGTTATTTAACTGAAGTCTGTTATACCCAAGATCAATAATATATGTTTATTAATAAAGGAGTTTTTGTTCTGATGACATGCCCAGGATACTCGGCAGAAAGATAGGAAAAGTGAATAGTGGCATTTGGAGGTCTAAGGGATCCAACTTGGAACACAGCTCAACCCCTTGTTGGGTATCTTAGCATACTTCTCCGCTATCTTGATTCCTTATCTATAAAATAATACCTGTTATGCAGGTTTTGGAGCTTAAATGAACTAATGAATATTGCTCTAGTTGAAACATCAGTAGGATTCTTCTTGTTTCTTTGCAAGTAGCCCAGTCTTGCTTTGCATAAGGAAAGTGAGGGTTAAATGAGTGGGGGATGGTGTTTCTACTTTAGTGCGAGCGGGTACAATGACTTTGTTTCTTCACTTTACATAGTCAGCCCTCCACATACACAGAATCTGGATCCATAGAACCATCCAACTATGGCTTTAAACTATGTGGAAAATAAATTTCATACATTCTGAACAGGCACAAACATTTACCTTCTTATTGTTGTCTAATACAACACTAACTACTTATGCACCATTTACAGTGTGTTAATTATTGTAGGTGGTCTAGAAAGCACTTCAAGTATATGGGCAGTTATTCATAGGTCATATGCAAACAGTGCATGATTTTATGTAAAGCACTTGAGCATCCTTGGATTTGTGTTCCTAAGGAATATGAGTTTGCAAATGTGAGGATCATAAGAACTAAGTGTAATATAGTAGAACTCCCAGAATATAGACAAATAGGTCTTGCTAGGAGGATGGTACATACGACTGCTGAAAATCCTAGCAAGAAGAAACTATAGGTGGAAATTCTGAGGGTTCAGAGTAAATACTGCCTCCTAGAAATGTTAGCAACACTACAGAGGGAAAAGCAAATGTGGAATCATAAGTATTTGTCATCCTGAGGGATTTGTCCTGACCACACAGGCCATGGGAACCAAAAGAAGGACTTTGATATGCAAAATGGTGGTGTTGTCATGGACATTGCATTCTAGGATTTGATTGTTTCCTGGGTGTGAGGAGAACTTTTAAGAATGATAATGTATAAATCCAGGAACAGTGCCAAGCTGACATCCAGTAAGCCTCAGCCTGATAATGCAGCACCAAGGATGATTTCAGCTACAACCAGTAGATCTCCCAGCTGATTGAATGAGGGCAGAGTCAGTCAGGACCCAGGGCTGATTAACCTCTCAGAGATACCCTCAAGAATCCTACTTCCATCCGGATGCTGTTGGTAGCAGGATGGCAGCTCCTTTCACATAATGGCTGGCTGCTTTCCTGAGGGTCACTTCTCTGTGTGTTAACATGTTTCTAGAAGTCATCCTACAAACTACTTTGATGTATCAATGACAAATATCTTGGCCTCTTCCAAACTAGATGTTGGAACAAGGAATGGGCCTGGCCCAGGTCAGCCCAGTCATTGCTGCTAATTAGACTGGAAGTACTGCAAGCCTCCCCTTTGTGTGCCACTACCAGATGCTCACTGCAGCTAAGAGCACCAGAGTTTTGTTCTGATGGAAAAATAATGACTCGGAACCCTTTCTGTCCTTATATTTGAAATAGCTCTTTTGCATTTTTCTTACTGATGCAGAAAACTACAACAAATTATGGTCAGATTACTGCCCTGTTTTGTCTTCACTAGGAATTGGGTAAATGCACTATGGATTGTGTGTGTGTGTGTGTGTGTGTGTGTGTGTGTGTGTGTGTGTGTCAATATTAAAGGTTGCAGAAAAATGGAAATTAGGGTTTGATTATAATGTATTTCTTTCTCATCACTAGGATACAAGGACTGGGGTTCTAGTACATTATGCCCATGTTAGCAAATGGATATTCCTGTTTCCTCAAAATGCTTCTGTATTTCAGTCCATATGTGTTTCAAAGGGTAGAATGGACACATTGGTGATGAAAGGCTTCATTATCCCCGCCCCCAGTTTTGCTTTCTGTACTTCTTTAACCACTTACAGTTAGATCAAATAACGACTTCTGTTTAGAACAATTAATGAGGAAGAGACTTACATCACACCATGAAGATAATGATCACTTCCAGACTTTGTCTTTCAGGGAAATATTTATTATAACGCTCCAGCGGTGCTGAGTGCAGCACCTTGCTCCATTTATCACCTAGACACTTCTGCTTTAGCAAGTAAAAATAACAGACTGAGGGTGTGGAAGGGCTCTTTGGCATGCAGCACCAATTAGAACAGGCACTTAACTCTGGGACATTGGTGTTTGCGAATGTTGAGAACTACAATCCATCATTTTCATTCTTAGTCACAACATTCTAATTGGAGAAAGGACAAGAAAATTAGATTTTAGCAATTAAATCTATTAAGGGCATTTCCCCCCACTCCTAATACTAGCTTGAGCTCTTAACCCTTAGAAAGCTGAAGACTCTCAGATCTTGTTTCTGCCTAGAATTTTTATATTGTATTTGACTTTCTTATGCAATTTCAACCTTCAGATTGAAAAGGAAAAACAAAATAAATATTTAAATTCAAATTTGTCTTGAGAAAATTATATGTAGTTTGGTCCATGGAGAGGTGATTGAGATTTTTTTTTACAATAATTATACAAGTCATGGCAGGATTTATAATGGTATCACTACAAGAACTTTATTCTAGAATCTGGCATTCAGAGTCCACATCCCTGAGTAGGCATGGATGATGTGTAGAGTTCTGTCAAAGTGGTTCACTTCTTTTTCACTCTCTGTCCCCTATCTGTGACATGAGATCATCATCACCCCCTCCACAGACACAATCATTTGATAACTGGGCAGGGGACTGTGACAGGAAGGTTTCTGTGGATGGGGAAGTATGCATGGGCAGGAGTGACCTGCATCTGGTTGTACACAGACTACGAGACGCTGAGATGTATGTAACAGCAGTGCTAGCTCTTCCGCACATTCTAGGTTTCATAACTTTCTCCTCTGTGGTTTATTCATGTTTGTGAAGGCAATATCCTAGGGGTTTCGGAAATTACAATAAAATGTTTATCCTCATAAGACTCAATTGTGAAGAAAAATTAAACTTGACAGTTAAAAAGGACATTACATCCAGCGTATTTCCATTATAAATAAGGGAAAGTATTTTATCCTAGGCTTTTTATTGGCACTTTCATTTTATGCTTTCTGTGAAATGATATGTGAACTGGAAGCATTAGGGTCTGCTCCCATTGCCTCCTTGAGTGAATCTCAGATTGCTATATGAACCTGCCCGTTTGCCCAGGCTTATAGGGAAGAGAGATGCTTGGCCTCCCACTGTCTGCTCCTGCTCTGTAGAAACCCTTCTCTAGATGCATCTCCAGCATCAGATGTGTTCCACTCTCCTGGTCCTCTCTTCCATCTCAAACACTGGTAACATTTTGTCTTTGTCTCCTGTGTTATACTTCTGAGTTCCTGTTAATGCTTGTTTTGTTTTTGTTCACATTTTCTTTGTCATCAATTTTCCTTGCAAGTTGAAACTTAAATTAAAGATTAAAAAAACTAACACACATCAATAAATAAAATAAACTGAAAATACTGAAGATTTGTCTTTGCAAAGTGCATGTTGTAGAAACCTTTGTATGTACCTCTAATGGACACTGGATTTGACTCTGAATTTCATTTGTAAGGGTATGTGTGTGTTTGTATATCTAGTTTTATAAAGAGAACAGTGCACCATCTCATAGGAATAAGCTCCATAGAAATTCAAACACTACTTTTATTTAATGTTAAACTTTTTTGACATTTAATATCAAGTACGAAGGATGTTGAAATAGGACTACTTTCTCTCTCTCTCTCTCTCTCTCTCTCTCTCTCTCTCTCTCTCTCTCTCTCTCTCTCTTCTTTGTGTGTCTGTCTATCTGTCTGTTTGTCTGTCTGTTTCTCTGTATGTGTTTGTGTGTAATCCCAAGGACAACCTCAGGTATTATTTCTCAGGGGATCATCTTCCTTTTTTATTTTCTAAGGTGTATTTACTTTTGTTTTATGTATATGCATATTTTGCCTCCATATATGTATACATACCATGTGTATGCCCATGGTTGCTAGAAAAGAGAGATACCCTGGAAATAAAGTTATGGACAGTTTTGACCTACTACTTGGGTACTGGAAACCCAACCTGGGTCCTCTACTGAAGGAACTAGTGTTCTTACATGCTGAGCCATCTCTCTACCCTTGGTTTGCTTTTGAAACAAGATCTCTCACCGTCCTGGCATGCACCAAGTAAACTGGAATGGCTGATCAGTAAGCCCCTGGGCTCTTCCCATCCCTGCCTCCCCAGCTCTGGAATTGCAGGCTTGCTCCATCATTCCTGGCTTTTTTATTACGTGGGTTCTGAGCTTGTAAGTCAGGCGCTCCTGTTTGCAAGGGAAGGGCTTTACCAACTGAGCCATCTCCATAGCCCCAGAATCATCTTCATATCATAAAAAAGCTGCTATAAACCAACAAATTAGCATTGTATTTAAAACTGAAAAAGGTTTTAAGAACCAAAGTTGATGCAATAAAATGCTGAAATTCATATATATTATTTTACTTGGTCAGGAGAACACAACAGAGGTAGAGTTCATTGATAGGAATAGTGTTTTAAATTATGCATAACAAGGCTTTCTATGTAGAACTCCCTGCAGAACCCAAGTAAAAGCACTGTTAGAGCTGAACAAACTTGTTAGAGAAACAAACTTGGTAGCTTTTCTGTATGCCACTGATGATCACGTCATTTTAAAGTAAAAGGAAAGATTGTAGTAGGGGTGGCAATGGAAATCATCCCAATGGGAAGTACCTTAGAAGGGTAAAGGAAACTATAAGGCTTTACTAAAAAATAAGCAAGCAGACACTTTATTTCAAATAGGAAAATATTAAGATGTGAAAAGTGGGTGAGTTGTCCCAAATCAGTGTGCTAGCTCATATCTTATCCTGCAGTAAGTAGCAATGGAAATCAGTGTAAAAATGCCACAAAATGATTGAAGCATTCATTTGAAAGAAAAAGGCCAAAATTGGTAATAAAAACTTGACAAAGAATAATGATAAAGATCAATAAAGAATTCTGCATTAAGTAGCACTCCTCCAACCCCATGAAGCTCTAGTCTAAGCTTTTACATCAGAATACCTGAGACCAGGTAATGTGTGAAGAACAGATGTACTTCTTTCAGTTCTAACATTTTTGAAGTTCAAAATCAAGGGGCCACATCTGGTACAGCTTCCCTGAGACTCCCTCTGGGATTAGAAAGTGGAAGAGTCAGGAGAGCTGCATGAGTCAGGTGGGGTGTGTGAAAGAAGGGGCAGAACTCAACCTTTTCCAGGACCTGCTAAGGTAACCACTGACTCCCAGGTAAAGGTATTAGTCAGAAATCGTCTATAAAAGTTGTCACTTCTGGAAATTATTGCATTGTGATCCAGTATCCAAAAAGTGAGCTACAGAGACACAGCCAAACAATAGACCTTTTACCCAGACTCACAAAATACAATTTTTAGCTGTTTGTTTCTACAATTAGCATTTGTGTTCTCTCTCTCTCTCTCTCTCTCTCTCTCTCTCTCTCTCTCTCTCTCTCTCTCTCTCTCTCTCTCTCTCTGTCTCTCTCCTCCTCCTCCCTCCCTCCCTCCCTCCTCTCATCTCTCTCATACATACCACATACCTAATGATTAGATTATGAAAAATATGTTTCTTATGGCCAGCACCAAAAAAAAAAAAAGTTTTGAAATACACGGAGAAAGGAGAAAAAGTAAAATAAACAAACAAACCACTCAAAGGCTGGGAATGCTGTCACAAGACTCTGGGTTCAGCATATAGACCCTCAACAAAAGGAAGCAAACTGATGAACATCTTCAAATTAAACTTGATTCTGGCCTCTGTCTGTGAGATATTATTTAGCCTGGCAAGCCTAAGAGGCCTTGAGGAGGAGGAAGGGTGGGAGGCATCGAAGACTGTGACTGAAGAGGCATCTCAGTGTCCTGCTGTAACTTGTACTGACTAATTGAGGTTGGAGAGAGGCTTCTTGCCTCCTGTGGACCAGAGGTGCCTCTCAGGGCCTTTCTTTTGACCAATGTAAACCACCTTTACTTCTAAACTGCCCTACCTCTGAGGGTGTGGCTTACCTAAAATCCATGGTTATACACATGAGCAGCTATGATCTTGTGGCTTCTTATGAAAGGGAAACATAAAATAAATGAAAAACATAAAATTAATAGATTTCAGTCCTCAAGGAAGCTGTTTACATGAATATTGTTATCACGTTCCATCTACAGAGTGAATCAGTATTATTGTTACTCCAAAAGGTGGTATTGTCAAATCCTACTTTTCTTGGTCTCAGAGATGCTGGCTGACTCATATCCCCAAGCATGGAGCTCCGGATCTTTGGCTTGCTTGCTTGCTTGTTTATTTTCTTCCAGAGCAGCAGGCACCATTCCAGCGTTTGTTGTAGGATCATCTGGACCAGACCATTATCTCCAAGTCTGAATTCTAAAAGTTACATTAACATTAAAGGGAATATAGAAAAAAAATATAGAGCGAAGTTTAAGCATAAAGCTGAGAGGGTCCCAAAGATTTAAACACACACACACACACACACACACACACACACACACACACACACACACACACACACAAGAAATATCCCGAAATGATGACAAATACTAATATGTAAAGTTTCTAAAGACCCCCCCAAAAAAGCAGACCACAACAGAAAGGAAGTATGCTCACAGTGAAAGTTTATGAGTCTGTGACACTTCTTAAGTTCTGTGCCCATAGGGAGTCCCCAGGGCTTGGGGGAGCCACAGTGGAGAGAGCTCTAAAAGGGCTTTTATTCTCCACTCTGAGCCTGCAATATCAGGGCTTAGAGATCTGCCTTGGGTGGGGTAGATTAGAAGTTACCTTTTAAAAGATTGCTATCTATCTATAGGCTGTTTTCTATAAGGTAGAGAATTCCCTGAGGTCAACACTAAGCACAAGTTATCTGTGTTGAAACTTTAAACATTTACAAATGAGAAAACAGAGACACAGAAAAGTGAGGCAGACAAGGTCAAATAGATGGGGACAGACGGACCTTAGTTGTCAGCTCTGTGTCACTTGCTGTTATGAGCCAGTTTCCTTTTCTTCTTGATTGCCCTTTGCTCCTTACGGACTGTAAACTCCTTGAGGACTTGACTCCGGGTGAATGCATTTCCCACCCTCACCCACACTAGTTCACACACACAGATTGCATTCAGTAAGCAGTTGTTGCTGTTTGTTTCCTGAACTTTGCATCTTACCATAGCCTTGCTCTCTCAGACACTTTTCTTCCAGCCTGTCTGGCAGGGAGGTACATAGAGCATCTCTTCATCCCTCTCTCCCCCAGAGTAATCTGGTGAGGGACCATTGGTTCACATGCCAATTAGAATGTATCAACACTATAGTGATACAAAGAGGAAACATGATCTATTATTAATCTTGTGTTTGAGAAGTCATGTGACTTCCCAATCTATTTTGTCCCCAATTCTCTATAGACAGTCCTGAACTTGCCCTGCCCCCTTAGATGAAACATCTCAGATTTTAGCACCAAAATTTCTCTCTGATTACAGGTTCTAGGAATGTTTTAAATGGACCAATGAAAAACAAAAATTTCTCCATAGCTGCCCTCACCTTCTTCAACAAGCTGCATGAGCAGCACTCTAGAAACAGAGTCTTGAGCATGGCGACTGCAAGCCAAGGAAGACTGTGCTGTTTGATCTAGTCACTTGTAGGTCAGCACAGCTATGAGTCTGTCTCTTTGAATGCACTTGCTCTTGCTCCCCAGAGAGGATTTATGACCCACATGGAGGACTAGAACAGCCCCAAACTAAGTTCAGCAAACATGGAGCCTGCTGTGTCTTCCCTTAATTTGGATTTCCAAGGGTTTGGGACACAAGAACAGATTGCAGCTGTGGCCTGAGCATCTTTAGAAGTGTGAATCATATTTTTCCTTCTGAAGAAGCTATTTTGAGCTTTATAATTGCATATTCCCCGTGTTGTTTTTTTTTCATAGAGTGAGTAAGAAGAATGACTTGCATCTTTTTAAAAATGAAAGTCTGAGTTTCTTTGCTCTTCTGTCTTATGTAACCTAGTCTATTGATTCCTGACCTTGACTGTGTGTCAGAGGCACTTGGGGAACTTCTGGGGAATTCAAAGTTCAGCATGGAAATGCAGAGGCTGGATGTTGAATACTCTCTAGACGATCCCTAGGTACAGGATGGGAGCATGTTGAGTTTGTACCTACTTTCCTTGTGCTGATTTGGATTGTGCTTAAATGTCCATTTCCATAGGACATAGCTCTCAAAAGTCACTTGGAAAATGGGTTCTATTTATAGCTCACTATAGACCAGCTCTGGACAGGTCTTAGTGTGGTCCTTATGGTCCTCTGTCATCAAGCACTGCAGATACCCAGGTGGCTTCCAGCTTCAAAGCAGATGTAAATGGAGACTTATTTTTAGCTTAACTAATATGATATTCCTAATTACTAAATTAATAATACTAGGAATTTTCAGCCATCTGTCCTTTTATGGTGAGTGTATTGACTACCTTTATATTGTGACAAAAATTTCTGAGAGAACAACTTAAAGGAGGTTCCAGAAATTCTGCTTCTGGCTGTAAGGCTCCATGTCACACCACTAAGTATTACTGTAGTGGAAACACATGACACAGGAAGGTTTTTACCTCTGGACAGAAAAAGAAAAGGAAGAAGGGACCAGGGCAGGATAAACCCTTTTAAGATACCAGTGGCCCACTGTCTCCACCCAGAATACCTTTGCTATCTAGAACCTCTTGAAATAGAAACATAATCTGGAGACTAAGTGTTCAGCGCACATACACACTGATGGGATGTCTCATATTTAAACTGTAATGGAGTGGAGTTTTAGTTTGTTTGTTTGTTTGTTGGTTGATTGGTTGGTTGGTTGGTTGCAATATTGAATATTGGGCCCAGGACAACATGTGCGCTGGGCAAATGCTCTGCCCATTTACCACATCCCCACCAGTACCACAATCTGCTTCAAAGAGAGTTTCTTGCCTGTGTTGGCTACCAGACTCTTTATAAGAGAAGCTAAGAAGTGCCATGATAGAAAGGGATATGGGCTAGATTAAGAGACAGTATGGGCCAAGGACTTCTTCTCAGGGAGGTGTCACTCTCTCACTTACATGGACAGAGAATTAAGGAAATTTTGCCATTCTCACTCTGAAATTTTTTCTAGTTTGAATTATAAATTCAATATCACTTTTATGGAATATTTGTACCAGAAGTGTTTAAGATTTGTGATATTTTTAGATCTTAAAATACTTAACACATCTATAATTAGATAATGTAATATCTTAAAGATGGGACCCAAGTGGAAATGCAAAATTCATTCATGTTATAATATGCCCTATAAACATGGTTTAAATTTAATGTCATCTAATATTCTTAACAATTTTATTCATAAAGTTGCATAATGTGGACTTTTCCACTGTGATGTGATATGGTTGATCAAAAAGGTAACAACTGGGAATGGTATTACACTTTTCTGTTTCAATTTATTGCCAGCAACAGTCATTTGAGAATAATTAAGCTTTGGTTTCACAATTCATTCCACTGCATTCCGTGTGTGTGTGTGTGTGTGTGTGTGTGTGTGTGTGTGTGTGTGTGTGTGTGATTGAACCTGGTGACTTGCTCATGCTAAGCTTTTCTTAGTTTTAAGTGAAAGTTCTTATAAGCCACGTGGATGCCATTTGTAGCTAGTTGTTTACCGCCAGCCAGCCTGGTCCCGCTGCCACGCCAGCCCCAAATAACATGCAGAGACTCTGTATTTGATATAAGGCTGTTGGCCAGTTAATAGTTTCTTACCGGCTAGCTCTGTCTTAATGATTAACCCTTTTCTACTATTTTAAGTATTTTCACGTGGCTATCTTACTGGCCAGAGCGACTGGCATTCTACCTCTCGGGGCTCTCCATGTTGACTCCTCCTACTCCTTCCTCTTTCCTCCTTGACCCCTAGCCCCGCTTATCACGCTTTCTTGTTGGCCAACAGTGCTTCATTCATTAACCAGTATGAGAAACATATTTACAGAATAACATCTCCCATCATAAGTGTGTGCCATCCACTGAAAAATGCCTCAACCTATTCCCTTCATTCCTTTCTGCTGGGCTCATTTGCCCCAGGCATTCTTGAACCTAGACATCTTGTAAGTTGGCCTTAGAAGCTTTTGATAGGACTGCCAGTTCCGGGCCTGGGCTGCCTATATGGATCCTTTCTGAAATTAAAGGAATAGGAGAGAGTAATAGGTGATAGGACAGCATACAGATGAGGGCTGCCCACTGTGCCCGAAGGTTCCTGGGAGGAGTGTATGAAGCAAGGTCTTTGCAGCTATTAGAATAATTTGTCACTGTTAGTGCTTCCAGATACATGGTTTGTTTTCTAGTGATTAGTTTTGAAATGATATTGGTTTCTAAACAATAGATTAGAGAAGTGAAATAAATCAGCCTTTACCACAGGTACAATGGATGACTGCTTAAAGGGAGCTATCTACACAGTGAAGCAAAAAACAAACAAAAATAAGGTTGATGTGGAAGAATATTATCATCAAGTAGGGTTTGGAAAATTCTGTATGTGTTTGTATATGCTCAAAAGACAGATTAAGCGGAGAATAAACAATGGGACCCATGTGTCCATAATTCACCTTCCTTCCTTCCTCCATCCTTCCTTCCCTCCCTCTTTCCTTCCCTCCCTCCCTTTTTTTAAATGGTGAAAGGCAGGTAAAGTAAAGAGATTTATTCAATGTAGCTTCATTGGGAAGAGGAATAAAAAGATTCAGAGACTCCCCCAAGTCTGCCTTCATTATTCCTTAAGTGAGAGTGGGGTTTAAGTAGGAAGCAAGGGATGTTCCTAACTAAACAGTCAAGCAGGGTGTGGTCTCCTGCTCACACTGCCTCTGCTTCAAGAAAGTCCTTAAGGGTCTGTCTCCAGGATGCAAGTTCCTCTTCCTGGTGCCTCTGGAACTTCAGTTTCTTCCTCTCCCAGAGGGAGACTTTTGGAGCAAGTCTAATTTCTTAGGGTCTGCTGCTTCAGCAATCAGCTAGCCAAGTAGACAGCTCAGTTATATTCCTCAGTTCATCAACTCCTCAGTCTTGTGAAATATGCCTGTGTCTGAAACAAATAGAAACAAAATGTAAGTAGTGACCAAGCTCAGAACACATTCAGATAGCATCAGGGTACTTAACTCTGCATGAGAACTGTTTCCATATAATCTCTGTATTTTAGTTACTTATGGAAGGAGGGCCTGCCACAAGCAACCACATCCTGTTTATCTGTGTCAGGGTCTCCACATAATAGAGACTATGGCTAGCCTCAAATGTACACTTCTCCTGCTTCATCTTCCCAAGTGTTGGGTATAGAGGCAAGCACTCCCATGCCTAGCTGACTATTAAAGTCACACATAGTTGCATCTTTGCACATATCCTAGTGATTTCCACAGAGAAATGTCCGCAGTGTATCTTGAGACCAGACTGTATATATTCTCAGTACCTTTTTAAATTCCAGATTAACAGACACATTTCTGAAAAGTCTTAAAATGCAGGGAAGCAAAACTAATAACCATCCATTATTCTGCCACCAAGATAAAATCATGTTTCTTTCTAAATTTTTTTTTTTTGGTATTAAAATAGGATTAAACTGTACTATTTTATATTCTTTATATTTAATATATTATGCCTATGTTTCCACAAACAACAGAGATATAATGATATCATTATTTCATAGCTGTTTTGACTATAATTAATTTACTAAACCCTTTTTGGCAGGATATTTAGGGATGTTTCCATTTTTAGTGAGAAATAGCACCATGGCAAACATCCTCATATTTTCATCTGGTTATTTACTGAGGACTAATTCACAGAAGACAAGGCCAGTGTTAAATGGCTTGATATTTTAAGACTCTTTTATTATTTGACACATTTTTTGACACAATTTATTTGTAGAAATGCAGCAGGGTCCACCTCTGCTGAGCAGGCCTCTGGCTCTAGACACAGCGTTGATACAAGGTTTAAACCATTGCTAAAATGTTGGATGGGGAACAGTCTCACTGTATTGGTGACATTGAGATGTGATCATTTGTAGTAAGATAGTAAGAGACTGGTGAGTAATTAATAGATATCAACAGAGATTGACAACTATGGACATGCTAGAAATCTCTATGTGCATCTAGCTGTAGCCATGTCTTGACTTTGATGGGTGATGGGTGCTTTTGCCTTTGTGAGATCTTCTCATTGTAAGATATTATCAAGCTTTGTGTTTTTATAACTATGCTGTTATAAAGAATATATCGAGGCTGAGATCATTACATATTCATTATTATTGTTTTGCATTTGATTTAAAATTAATTGACATTAAAATATTGTTAAGGGACTGCTGCTTCAAAGGTTATACACCTTGATTAGACAGGTCCTTACAGCATAAGAATTATTCATGGCATAAAAAGTGAAAGAGGAAAATAACCAAACTGAATGTTTGACTATTCATGGCTCCTTAGCAGTTAAAGGGAGTGTTGTGCGCCTACCTCGGCCAGCAAGGAAACACGCAACCACGACTCTTCTTCAAGCAGTTTATTCAGGATCCTTGTACATCAGCTTCCTCTGCTCCCATCAGCTTCTGTTTCTCCCATCGGCTTCCTCTGTTTCTCTCATCAGCTTACTCTGCTTCTCTCATCAGCTTACACCTCTCCCAGCCCCAGCAAGCCCTTAAATGTGCTCACAGCCCAATCAGCTCATGCCACCTGGTGATCCCGGATAGGCCACAGGAGGAGGAAGCACACCAGATCCATCAAGCACTTCCAAATAAGGCTTGTTTACAGCTAAGTGCGAACTACCTGGCATCCAGCCAGGCGCCATCTTGGGGCTGTGGCTTCCCACAAGGGAGGAGTCATGATGTTCTGTTCTCATAAGAATAGTGGGCTAGAATGAAAAAGCTGGCTCCTGTCCTAAAGAAAAAGAAAAACACTTACCTAAAAAGTAGAAGTTCACTAGTTTCTGCAATCCCATGGCTTGCTGCTGTTGCTGATCCCTGTGTGCCAGACCCTGAAACCTGTCACCATCAGTCACAGCTTCCTTAACATGCTCTGCCTCCAAACACATCAGTGTCCCTTAGGTCTCCTGTTGCTCTGCATTTCTACTGTCCTTACCTTCGCCCCCATCACCACCATTCCACTTTCATATGTACCTCCTCTACTCTGTCCCTGCTTGTCCTACATGCTTGTTTTCCTCCCAGATCTGGTTGGAAGCCCTTGTATGCACCTGCTTCCTCTTTGGATAAATCCTAAGCTTGTTTTCTCCTTACCACACTTCACAGATATCAGGGCGATCGGCTTGCTCATGGCTGTGGGCTCTTCCACACTTGGGCTCTTTGCTTTAGAATGTTCTTCTCCTTTCCCAATTCACACCCATGCCTGAGCTTTGTTCCCAGCAGTGCCCTTCTCTGTAGCATGTTGTTTCCGCCAGCCCGCCAGCCTGGGCCCACAGCCGCGCCAGCCCCAAATAACACTCAGAGACTCTGTATTTGATACAATCCTGTTGGCCAGTTACCATTACTGTTTATGGGCTAGCGCTGCCTTAATTATTAACCCATTTCTACTTATCTAAGTATTTCCACGTGGTCGTCTTATCCGGGAGGCTGTGGCTGGCGTCCTGCTCCTTCCAGGGCTACATGTCGACTCCGCCTTCTACTTCCTCTTTCCCTCCTAGTCTCCTAGCCCCACCTATCTAGTTTTCTATTGGCCACAGGGCTTTATTAACAGTATGAGAAACATATATACAGAATCACATCTCCCATCATCTCCTCTTTTCTGTCTAAAGTAAAAGAAGGGGTTTAACCTTAACATAGCAAAATATACCATACAACAGTTATCAAATAAGAATCACAGTTAACAATATTTAGTCCATTAACATTTTGTAAGACTTAAAGAAAATATCATCTATCCTATCTTTGTCAGTCTAAAGACCTATATGTAACTTATTTTTAATCCTAACTAAGAAAAACTATAATCATAACTATCTGTCTTCAACTCCTTCAAAGACCACAGAAGGATAATATATAAACTCTAGAAATGACAGAGACAATGCATTGCCTGGTCAGTCACCCGAAGTTCTTCTGTAATGTTCCATCTTCAGCCCATAGGCCATAATGTGTGTCCAGACTCCTCAATAAGGCAGGAAACTTTTCTCTGTGTCCTGTAGACTATCTGGCTGTCTGGCAGCCTCTTCCATGAAACAGGAATCCTGTAGCAATGTCCATGTTGCATCAGCAGTTACCTTTTTGTGTGGGTCCTGCATGTCCAGTTTCTACAACATAAAGTCAAACAGTTCAGAAGAGCAGTACCTTGCCCAGATGGCTAGTCTTGCCATATTAAAAGCAAACTCCATAATGTGTTTCTTCGATGTCCATCTTCCTTTCTTCTGTAGGTGGTGTTACCAGGAGCAGTTGTGCCTCACTGTCAAGAAAAACCCTAAACCATTTTAAATGCCATATTCTGTAGGTCTTTGAAAGGTTTGAAGAATGCCTATCCATCTCAAATACATCTCTATATATCTAGAAATCCAAACTAACTTAACTCCCATAGGTAACTCTCTATAATCTGTACTAACTTATTACATTACATTTTCTAATGAGCTATATAAACACAATACCTAAACAAGAGGAGAAATATACATATCACAAAATTGACCTTAAATTGTATCAATAAAAGAAAATCCATTCCAAAGCAAAGTATTCATATCTATACCTTAATTCCCTTTTTTACCTTTACAAGGATTGCTTGTGTCATTAACCATTTATAACCAAGCCCATATAAATGAAAACAAACATTTATAAACAATATTTGGGAATTTGGGCGTCGTTCTTTCCAAACTACTTCCTGCTGGTATAGGGCGCTGTCATGGGGTTCCAAAGAAGACACAGAAATATTGGCAGTAGTCTGCAAGGCTTTGTTTCAACTGCTTTGAATGTTGGATCACCTGGGGAGTTGTTTCAGGGGGTCTGGCTTGATCAAACCACATAAGTCTGGAAAGAATCCATAGCTTTTTATTTTCTGTGGAAATAAAAATAGAAATCCTTTTCCCCAGTAACTTGTCCTTAGGCTTGAATTTTTGAGTCAAAGCATTTTTAAAATATATAAATTGAATTAATCTAGCAGTATTTCTTTTATCAGCAGTTGTTATTTTCTCAGCAATCAAATAATTTAAAGACAACAGAAGCGCGTATAATATCCAAAATATCTCTGTGTTTCCCATCTTTACGTGGCTTTTTTATTACTCTATTTATTCTACTTCTATTTTTACATATTTTGAGACAGGGTTTCTCTGTGTAACTTTTATCTGTCCTGGAATTCATTGCATACCAGGTTTACTTTGAAATCACAGAGATCTGCTTGCCTCTGTCTCCCTAGTGCTGGGATTAATGGCGTGTGCCACCATAGCCATCCATTTAATTCCTTTTTTCTTTTTTAAACCATTGTATCCTGTTTCCTTTTCTTTCCCAAGCCAGCGTACTTTTTAAAAACACAGTGTAAACCTTTATTGCAGCTCTCCTACACACCAATGAATTGTTAGCAGAGCTCTTTAAAAGCCAGGCGGCTTTTTGCCGCTTATGCTAATTTTGGAAACTTCCCTTAAAGGAGCCGCAAATCTCTGTCTACAGCAAAACAAATCCAATCAAGAAAATGCTGCTATCAAGAAGTCTCTGTTCCCTTGTTTCTAAAAACTATTTTTTAAGCTTTTGTTAAGTTTTAAATGAAAGTTCTCAATCCCACTTCTGACACCAGATATTGCGGTTCAATAAGGGTCAGGATAAACAAATAGGTCGAATAGATGTTTATTAAGGGAGAAACAACTCACAACACAGACAGATGAACACAGCAGTTAAAACTGGATGCTCCTCTCTCCGTGTCCCGCCAGAAAAGCCCCAAATAACACTCAGAGACTCTGTATTTGATACAATCCTGTTGGCCAGTTACCATTACTGTTTATGGGCTAGCGCTGCCTTAATTATTAACCCATTTCTACTTATCTAAGTATTTCCACGTGGTCGTCTTATCCGGGAGGCTGTGGCTGGCGTCCTGCTCCTTCCAGGGCTACATGTCGACTCCGCCTTCTACTTCCTCTTTCCCTCCTAGTCTCCTAGCCCCACCTATCTAGTTTTCTATTGGCCACAGGGCTTTATTAACAGTATGAGAAACATATATACAGAATCACATCTCCCATCACTTCTCCTCAGCTTGACCCCTGTCCTTCAGCCTGGAGCTATGTCTCACCCTGTGTTGAAATTGCATATTTGCTTACATTTCCTTGAAGACTTTCTTTTTTTTTCTTTTATTATTATTTTTTTTCTTATTTTACATATCAATCCCAGTTGCCTCTCCCTCACATCCTCCCATGTCCCCCAACCCCCCTCACATCCCACCCACCCCACTCCACATGGAGTGTGAGGACTTCCAGGAAGGAACATGAAAACCTGTTAAATCATTTGGAGTAGAAAACCTGTCAAATCATTTGGAGTAGGGTCTAGGCCCTCTCTCCTGTCTCTAGGCTAAGGGAGCATTTCTCCATGGGGAATATGTTCCCAAAGTCCTTTCATGAACCAGGGATACATCCTGGTTCTACTGTCAGAGGTCCTGTAGACTGCCCAGGCCTTCTAATTCAGACTCATGTTCAGGAGGTCTGGGTCAGTCCAATGCTGGTTTCCCAACTATCAGTCTGCGGTCCATGAGCTCTCCCTTGTTCAGGTCAGCTGTCTCTGTGGGTTTCTATAGCCTGGTCTTGACACCTTTGCTTACCACTCCTACCTCTCTGCAACTGGATTCCAGGAGTTCGGCTCAATGTTTAGCTGTGGGTGTTTGCTTCTGTTTTAAACAGCTACTAGATGAAGGTTCTATGATAGCATATAAGTTCGTTACCCATCTCATTATCAAGGAAGGACACTTAAGGTAGCCTCTCCACTGTTGCTCATATTGTTAGTTTGGGTGATCCTTGTAGGCCTCTGGACATTTCTTTAGATTGAGTTTTCTCTTCAAACCTATAATGGCTCCCTCTATTATGGTATCTCTTTTCTTGCTCCCATCTACTTGTTCCACGACTCAATCTTCCTGGTCCTACATGTTCTCCTCTCCTCCCCTTCTCTTTCTCCTAACTCCCTCTCCACTCAATGCCCCCCCTCTCCCACTTCCAATATGCTCAGGAGATCTTGTCCCTTTTTTCTTCTGTGAGGGATCTTGTATGACTCGCTTAGGTCCCTCCTTGTATCCTAGCTTCTCTGATGGTGTGAATTGTAGGGTGGTGATCCTTTGCTCTATGTCTAAAAACCATACATGAGTGAGTACATACCATGTTCCTCTTTTTGTGACTGGGTTACCTCACTCAGAATGGTTTCTTCAAGTTCCATCCATTTGCTTGCAAATTTCAAGATTCCATTGGTTTTTTTTTTTTCCTCTGATAAATATATCACATCTTCTTTATCTATTCTTCAGTTGAGGGCATCTAAGTTGCTTCCTGGTTCTTGCTATTACAAATAATGCTGCTATGAACATAGTTGAACAGATGTCTTTGATGCATGGATATATATATCAGTTAGATATATGCTTAAGCGTGGAATTGCTGGGCCTTGTGGTAGATTGATTCCTATTTTCTTGAGGAAGCACCATACTGGTCTTCAACATGGCTGTACAAGTTTGTACTCCCACCAGAAGTAGAGGAGTGTTCCCCTTTCTCCACATCCTGTCCAGCATGAATTGTCATTGGTGTTTTTTATTTTAGTCATTCTGACAGGAGTAAGATGGTATCTCAGAGCTGTTTTAATTTGCATTTCCCTGAAAGCTAAGGATGTTGAGTACTTTCTTAATTGTCTTTCAGCAATTTTGCATTTCTCTCTTCTCTATTCAGTTCTGTACCACACTTTTTTAATTGGATTATTTGGTGTTTTGGTGACTAGCTTCTTGAGTTCTTCGTATATTTTGGAGATCAGCCCTCTGTCAGATGTGGAGTTGGTGAATTCTTTTCACACTCTATGGGCTGCCATTTGGTATTGTCAACTGTGTACTTTGCCTTATAGAAGCTTCTCAGTTTAAGGAGATCCAATTTATTAATTGTCAATCTTAGTGTCTGTGCTACTGGTGTTATGTTCAGGAAGTGGTCTACTGTACCAATTTGTCTAAGAAGTTTAGTGTGGCTGGATTTATGTTGAGGTCTTTGATCCATTTGGACTTAAGTTTTGTGCATGACAATAGATATGGATCTATCTGCAATCTTTTACACACCATCATCCAATTGCGCCAGCATCATTTGTTGAAGATGCTTTCCTCCTTCCATTGTATAATTTTAGCTGTTTAAAGAAAAATCAGGTGTTGGAAGATGTGTGAATTAATATCAGGATTTTCAATTCGGTTCCATTGGTCTACCTTTCTATTTTTGTGCCAACACCAGGCTGTTTTTAGGACTTTAGCTCTATAGTAGAGCTTAAAGTTAGGGATTGTGATGCCTCCTGAAGTTCCTTTATTGTACAAGGTTAGCTATCCTGGGTCTTTTGTTTTTCCATATAAAGTTGAATATTATCCTTTCAAGGTTAGTGAAAAATAGTGCTGGAATGTTGATGGGGATTGCATTGAATCTGTATATTGCTTTTGGCAAGATTGCCATTTTTGCTATGTTGATCATACCTATACAAGTGCATGGGAGAGCTTTCCATTTTCTGGTATGTTCTTTAATTTCCTTCTTTAAAGACAAAATGTTCTTGCTATACATGACTTTCACAAGATATTTTATGTTGTTTCTGGCTATTTGTAAAGAATGATGTTTCTCTAATTTCTTTTTCAGCCCCTTTATCATCTGTATATAGTAGGGCTACTGATTTTTTTTTTTTAGTTAATCATGTTTCCTGCTAATTTGCTGAATGTGTTTATCAACTGTAGGAGTTCCCTGGTAGAGTTTTTTGGGTCACTTATGTAAACTATCATATCATATACAAAATAGTGAAAGTTTGACTTCTTCCTTTCCAATTTGTATTCCCTTGATCTCCTTTTATTGTCTTATTGCTCTAGCTAGAACTTCAAGTACAGTATTGAAGAGATATGGAGAGAGTGGACAGCCATGTCTTCTTCCTGATTTTAGAGGAAATGACTTAAGCTTCTCTCCATTCAGTTTGATGTTGGCTGTTGGTTTGCTGTATATTGCTTTTTATTATGTTTAAGTATGTTCCTGTTATCCCTGATCTCTCCATGACCTTTATCATAAAAGGATATTGGATTTTGTCAAAGGCATTTTGAGCATCTAGTGAGATGATCATATGATTTTTCTTTTTCAGTTTGTTTATATGGTGGATCACATTGATAGCTTTTCATATGTTGAACTATCTCAGCATCCCTGGAATGAAGCTTACTTGGTCATGGCTGATTTCTCTGATGTGTTCTTGGATTTGTTTTGCCAGTATTTTATTGAGTATTTTTGCATCAGTGTTCATGATGGACCTTGAAGATTTTCCTCTGAAACTCCATTTATCTTGTGCCTTGATTTTGTATAAGGTTGCTTATTAATACAATATGTGTATATGTAACATATATGAAAGACTGGTTGGAGGACAGTTTTTGAGTACCATTGAACTGTATGAAAGACAGCTACATTAGAAAGTTGAATCCTTGTCTAGGTTGCTACAACTGAAGCAGTTGATAGTTAATAGAATATCCCAGTCGCATAAAATAATAGACGACAGCATCACATATACATGGAGTGCTCAGCACAGTTAGATTATTGCTGTCATTCCAATGGAGGCTGTGTTAGGAATTTGGCTGGCCAGGGGTTGCCCTAACTCACTCTAGGTAATGTTTTCTGGGGACAGGTAATATGTGTAACTACAGACCAGGTAAGGTCAGAAACCAGCGGTTGAGGCCAGCTGTGCTGTTGCTGCTTCCTATGTTAGTGGTGGTAAATGATGGTGATGGTGATGATGATGATGATGATGATGATGATGATGATGATGATGATCAGTAGGATTTGGATCTTTGTTCTTTCTCTGTGTGAGACTGGGGCCCAAGTTTCTTTGCTACTCCTAGTTTTGAGGAAAAGTTAGAATTGAAGCTGGACAGAAGATGGGGTTTTCAAGTGTTGAAGCATGTGTGCTTCACAAACTCCAATGTCCAATGTCACATACTCCAATGTGCCATGGACTGTCTGAATTTAGACATAGAAAATAGCATCTTTTCTATCATTTTTGAATATTCCTTTTGAGTCACGACCTTGAGTCATTTGATTTCTGACGTTGAATAGTGCATGAGATGTGCTTTTGGGGCATTTTATCTCAGTAGAAAAAGAAGAAGACAGTATCTGGAAGGAGGCAGTCATCAGGTGGGTTGTTCTCTGGAAGAACTTGCAAATAGTGATCCATGGGGTGGGACCTGGATAAGGAAATCACTTCAGTGTATTCTGAATAGTGTTTTTAAAAAGTGAAGTAAAATAATTGCTAGAGTGTGTACAAGCACCTAAGGGTTAGGGTTAGGGTTAGGGTTAGGGTTAGGGTTAGGGTTAGGGTTAGGGCAAGTGTTTCATTAAATCAATTTTTCATTCTTCTGCAGGTGGACTAAGATATGTTCAGAATGTTTTTTTCTGTAGGTCTCAGCTGGAAAGTTTTAGAAGTTCCCCTAAGCCCTGCCCATCACAAGCAATTTACCTTGAAATTCCTTACCTAGTAGTGCATTGTCTGCTCCCACTTCAATGAATGGGTTATGCTTTTTTCTCCCCACTCTGGTTCAAGTGTGTTATTTTCCATCAGAGCTAATGCTTGGGGGTGGGTATCCAAGAGAGTCTGATCCTCATCACAGTTTCTGCTTACAGGGACTCTGGCTCTGAGTCTCTGGTGACAGCCTTGATTCCCAAGGTCTTTCCCTCTTGGATTAGGAAATGTCATCTGTTCATGTAACATTTCCCATGGGTATATCTGAGGGAGCCATAGGGTGCATCTTTAAGTAATGGGGCAATGTCCATTCTTTTAGCTACAGAGTCATCTACAGGAGTCAACTTCAGGAAGCAGAATCTGAAACAGCTTTTGGGCCTCTCATTTATTTCACCGTTTTATGTGAAAGAGAGGATTTGGTTTACTATATTTCCAAATGGAAAACCATGATTTAAAAGCCCCATATCTAAACCCAGGCAGAGATGGCTGGTTAAGTGATGAATACCATCCTCCTTTCTGAACTCCTTCACACACAGTCAAGGGAAGGGAATAAGAGGGGCATGAAAAAGCTATTTGGATTTCCACAGTAATAAGGAAATAGTTGAATAAGATTCTTTCCCACTCAATGAAGGTCTCTGGAGAGTTCCCTATGCCCGAGGCCTAAGAAGGCTATAACCTGGCCTCTATTTGCTTTTCTAACATAACTTTATAAGACAATGTTATAAAAACCTAAAGCAAAGACCAAAATCACTTTATATTTTGTTCATCTGGCTCCCATTTGCCAACTCCCTAAGCAAGGAATAGTACCACATGTTTTCCTTGACCTCTTTTTTTCCCCAGATGTGTGTGATCTAATATTGCCCAGCCTCTGTGGCTGAGGCTCAAGCTCTCTCTCCTGCTACACAACCCTTAGGAGCCTTCCAAACTCACTGAAGTTATTGCACTTGTGTTGAACAAATGCTGCTACCACGTAGAGGAGGTAGACCAAATGTTGTTATGTGTTCCATTCTGGCCTATACTCTCTATATTTGTATCTGCATAGATCTTCCTGTGTATATAATTTACATATATATGCATATAGAAAAACATGGGGCCACACTGCCGCTGTAGTTCAGAATTCTAGCTTCATTACTCAGAATTATTATATTAGTAATTTCCTAGAGGAGTACAATCTTAATTATTATATTATCATAATCATTAATATTATATATATATTCCTGTGTATAAACATATCATAATTTATCATTTACAGATATATGCTTTTGTGTGCTGAGGTTATTTCCTACTACAAAAATCTCTTAGATTTGCCATGAGAATGAATTCATACAATTCCTCTTCCATCTTTTACTTGAAATAGATTCCTAAAATTGCATTTGCTACTCAGTAAATGTGTCCAACCTTAAGGCATCAGATAGTTACTATACCGCTATACTCTCGAAAGCCTCTGGCATATTCAGGAGTTGGGAGGCAGATGAAACTCGTGGCTGATTGGTTGTAGGAACTGTTCCAGAGAGTTAGGATTTTGGGAAAGAATAGTACATTTCATTGAAGGAGTGCTTATTCCATTTATCTCTTTAGCATGGGTTAAGGTGAATGCCTATCTAAGGAATGGTCCCTTAAGCAGGTCATTGGCTTAGCTTAACTTTAATGCTTAGTCTCTACCAAGGCCAGAGATTCTATTCTCTGAACCAGGAGTTTTTCCATAATGGACCTTTACTGTATTATAATCTAGCATGATGGGGGCATCACATGGCAATGGGAGCTGATGTGGCAGCTCAGGTATCATCTCCATCTCCTCCTCATCTTCCTTCTAGCAAGAGGTATCATGGAAACTTGCCTTCATGTTTTTCTCTAACCCTGATTGCCAACTCCCTCAAAGATGCCACCAGATTTGACTTGGAAAATTAAGTTTACATTACATGTTCATTGGGTTGCACATCAGATCACATCAAGTCACTTTACACAAAGCCTCTGCCCTGCAACTTCAACCATTGATCACTTCCCATTACCGAGGTGCCTTTTGAGTAGTGTGGTTGGGATTTAATGTTAAAATTTTTAATTCTTTTTAAAAACTTTTCTTGAAAGACTATCTTAAGACATCGGAAAGTTTTAAATTATGGAGGATATTTAAAGTGAAATGCCCTTGCTCACTCATGTTTTTTTATTATTATTTTTTAAATATTTTTTCTTATTTTACATATTGATCCCAGTTCCCTTTCCCTCCCATCCTCCTATAACCTCTCCACCCGCCACTGATCCTCCCATCTCATCCCACATCCATTCCCCAGGGAAGGTGAGGCCTTCCATGAGGGATCATCAAAGTTTGTCAAATTACTTGGGATAGAGCCTAGACTTTCCCCCATGTCTCTAGGCTAAAGAAGTATCCCTTCATGGGGAATGGGCTCCTGAAGTCCATTCCTGCACTAAGGATGTTTTTTCTTGAGTTGCAATGCCCATTTATGGAATCTCCTATGTCTCGTTTTCATTCTACATACAATATACATACAATATTGTGTGTGTGTGTGTGTGTGTGTGTGTGTGTGTGTGTGTGTGTGTAGGTGTGTGTCAGGAATGAAGTGTTTGTTCCTTGCTCCTCTCACTCTCCATATCATTGGAATCATTTAATGTCTTGTGTGTTTGGGTCTTTCATTCTTAATAAGTATGCATTACAGCCTCTGAGGTTGTGAAGTGCTTGCTGACTAGCCAGTGAACTTTAGGTTGCATTTTTCTTCCTTCCTTACCACACTTTTCTAAAGTACACAGTAAAAAGGGCCATTTTTCAGGGCACATTTTCTTCTTTGCTTTGGTAAAAGTATACCAGCTCATATATGATTATTAGGTTTACACTTCCACTCTTTCTGAAAGTGTCCTCTTGACAATGTGTTTTGCCCACCTAATTAGTAGTTCTCAGCTCAGAGAAGATCACAGGACACAGTCACATTGACTCTCAGCTCATCAATTCAGCTTTTCAGAACTACACATGTCATCGTTAGTGTGACTGTGCCCTGCCCCGTGAGTTGTATAGAAAGGAGTGCCCCAGCAGAGAAAATGTTTCAAAGGCAAATGTTCCCCTCATCTGAATATCTCTTTAGTTACCTGTACACAGTTGGCCAGAATCACTCCCTGACCACAGAGCATAGCTGCTACTTGTCATTCTGAAACAGCCAGTTATCATTCAGTGGAACCAGGCATGGACACGTCTAGATAAGAAAGCCCAGCTGAAGAACACAGAGAGTCAGGAACTCATGAGATAGGGAAAGAGTGATAATCCTTCCTCATTTGGCATTTTCTTCTAATATATGGGTATTGCCTCAAATTAGCGCACAAAACACTATCTGAGTATGAGGCATACTGAGTGTTAAAAACCTGCAGTCTCACTCTGTTGGGCCATGCCCAACCCCCACCTTTTTAATAGTAATAAGAGGTGGAAATGTTGAGGCTCAGCAGTCTGTGGGCCCCGCCTCTGATGGGCGGGACCTGTAATCACTATGTCAGGCCTTACCTGGCTGGGCGGAGACTGGGTTACGCCTGCGCAAACTCCCCTTTTAAAGCAAGCGGGCCAAGAGCACCTCTCTCTCTTGCTTCTCTCTTGTTTCTCTCTCTCTTGCTCTCTCTGGGGCCCCTTCTCTCTCTCTCTCTCTCCCCGCTTTTGGTTGGCCACCAGCTACCCCCCTCTTTCCTCTCCCCTCTCTCAATAAACTCCTCGTGGGCGCTCAATCTCGTGTTTGTGTTTCTTAGGTCACAGCAGCTGCATCACGGCAGCTGTATCAAAAGAACAACACTGAGAGTCCATAGGTTTGGGTAGAAATTAAGAAGTGTCATTTTTAAAAATAAATTGACCAGTCTGACAAGTCCTGTTTGAGGTCTTAGCTCTCTACAGCAAGTGAAGAAGAAATCAAAAAGAGTGCGTCTTCACATGACATTTTCTCAGCCCACCACCTCCTCCTCACCACACCCCTGCAGCTTGGCAAGGTTTATGGGAAGCTGCAGGTGAAGTGACTTCAGCAACACAGGCTCTCTACTCTGAGATGGTGCTAGGGCAAGATGGTCAGAGGATGTAAAGTGACAAAATTACAGTTTCCTTGTTTATACCTCCCCCAGTTGCGTCTACTCAACCCCTACAAGAATATCTGCCATGTCTAGTAGGATGAGGTAGAAAAAAGAAAATTGCATTTATTTTAAGCTTGACTTTTAGCCAGATGGGAGCTAGCTTAAGTTTCACTGGAATATATATGATTTTCTCCCTCTGTCATCATCCTGTGGTAAATTCCCTCTGACAGTTGATAGAATTCACTTTTTTTTTTTTTTTTTAGTGAATGGAGGATTTAGATATAAATATGCAGTGAGCACACAAATTAACTCTTGTTCTCAAAGTTAAAAGGGGGGGCAATTGGAGTAACTTCACCTGTGAAAATTTTCAAGTTATGTGAATAAGAGGGAACAAAATAGATAATAACACAAAATTAGATTTCTAGAATTCTTCCAGTTCATGTGTTTGGCAGTCTGAGGGATGTTCTTCCTGAGCTGATGACTAAGTCCAAGGCCCATCTTCTTATTAACTTTTAGTATGCAATTGGAGATGGGCTCCATTTCAAACGATTCCCTTCAAACATTCAACTGAAAATGAGATTAATTTAAAATTGTGTTATGAAACATGAGGCTCCAGAGTTTAGTCCCCGTAGTGACTCATTCCTGGTGCCTGGTGCAGACTGAGAATTCCTCTTCTAAGGGATTTCTTCATTTCATATTTGCACATTCTCTGTGGCTCTTGGTCTTGGTTCTGCCAAGTCTAGAATTTTATGGTGAGCTGGGAGGTGATGGTGTGAGATATAGCTTTGCTCTCTGTCTGAGGGTGGGTTTTCCAGCTCTCCTGATTTGGATGTATTAGGTTCTTTTTCTTCACAGCAGATCAGCCTCAAGAGCAGATCTGTTGGTCGCTGTTGAGTCATTGTGTGTTTTCCTGCTATCTTTGGTAGATTCAGGGTGGAAAGAGAAAAGGGTCACTGGCTCAAAGTAGTCAAGGGTGAGAGATTCATGCAGCATTCCATGGTGGAGATGATTATGGCTCATGAGGAGGCTTCTGTGAAGCAGCAAAGAGTCTTGCTAATTCAGGACACCTGGGAAGTTACTGCATGGCTGCTGGAGTAGACAACCCTGAATCATACAACAGAATAGGCATTTTGGGATAAATGATCCAACAATCATTATAAATAAAGTTATTAATATGTTTATATTCCAGGTGTAGGATTGTTACTAAATTCAAACTGTATTCTTACATTAGGTTGTATCCATCATCTTGAAGTCATTACTTGGCTGACCTTATGATGCTATCCCAGGGGCAGGAAGGATGTCTTGGAGTCAAGTCTTCTACAGGAGATTCTGTAGGGATCCCTCAAGATACCAATACTCAGTGGAAATTATCATCCTTCCTTTGTAAACCTGGCTAAGCACTGTTAATTTTGTTTCATCCAGGAATGAACCAATATAGCAACCCTCTTTATCTGTTCCCTTAGCTTGAAATGCTGTTTATTGTATTGGTTACAGACTTGAATGCATCATAAAAGTTTTGACTTTCCAAAAGGTTGATTTTCTGATTTATGTTGTACTCAGGCATGTGTTAAGGTATGTCTTCCTCATATTATGATGTGGGTCTCATAATTACACTAGAAGGTGAATTAAGAAGGTGTGGATATTTTGTGGGAATTAACATTGGCATCATGTATCCTAAAGATTAGCCACATTCACTTACGAAATCATCACATGGTAGTTACAAATAATTTGCTACTAACAGTTTCGATTTCTGAACTTGCAGTGTCTTCCTAGAGGTTCAAGAACTATTCAAGTGACCTCTCTTATTGGCTAATACTATTTCTCAAGAAGAAAATAGAACTGAGTGTCACTTGGGATGCTGGAATTATATATCTGCCTGACCCATCTTTTGGCATGCAGGCTTAATTTAGATCATACCTGTGAAAGGTAAGGCCTGTGACTTTCACAAGTGACAAACTATAGGGGGAGAACTAATCAGTTCCACTATAGTGCAGCTGACAGGTGCCAAGTTACTGTGTAGCCAGTTATCTTTTCATCCTTTCTCTTAGTCCAATATTTTCTGACATTCAAATGTGGATTTTTTTTGAGAATATCTATAATAACTGAATTTGGGATTCTCATAATGTCAAATAGAATTTGAACTGTTTCATTATGATTGAGAAGAGCATGTAGAGAGTTCATATCCCAACTTGTCCTTCTGAGATTTGTGAATGAATCTAGCCCAAGGGGAACACACAAGAGTGTGTTCATCAGCCATATAACCTTCAGTTCCCAGAAACTCTTTAACCTCCGCAGCGCTGATAACAGGGAAATTCAGTTTTTAAAAAATGATATGCATTTTCAAACTGTTCCAGACTTACTGTTTCTATTTCTGGTTTGTTAATTTAGTGATTATATAGTTAGTAGATATAGTTGAGAGAGAAGCAAAAAAATGGTTTAGTCTTTTAACAATGTACAACCATTATTAAAATTTTCTTTCTTTTTTCATATTTTTAAAATTGTTTATTTTTTTTCTTATTTTTCATATCGATCCCAGTTCCTTATCCCTCCCATCTTCCCATGTCCCCTGCCCCCCAACCCATCCCATTCTTCATCCACCCCAGAGGGAGGGTGAGGCCTTTCATAAGGGATCATCAAAAGCTGTCAAGTCATTTGGAGTAGGGCCTAGGGGCTCCTTCCTGTCTCTAGGTTAAGGGAATATCCCTTCATGTGGATTGTGTTTCCAAATTTCTTTCATAAACCAGGGATACATCCTGGTTCTACTATCAGAGGTCCCTTGGACAGCCCAGGCCTTCTAAAATTGAGACCCATGTTCAGGGGTTGTGGGTTGGTCCAATTCTGATTTCCCAGCTATCAGTCTGGAGTTCATGAGCTCCCCCTTGTTCTGGTCAGATGTCTCTGTTGGTTTCTGTAGCCTGGTCTTGACCCCTTTGCTTATCACTCCTCTCTTTCTCTGCAACTGGATTCCAGTAGTTGGGCTTGGTGTTTAGCTGTGGGTGTCTGCTTCTGTTTCCATCAGCTATTAGATGAAGGCTCTAGGATGGAGTTAGTCATCAATCTCATTACTAGGGAAGGGCATTAAAGGTAGCCTCTACACTGTTGCTCATATTGTTAGTTGGTGTCATCCTTGTAGGTTTGTGGACATTTCTCTAGTGTTAGTTCTCTCATAAAAGGAAAATGGCTCTCTCTATTATGGCATTTCTTTTCTGTTCTCATCTATTCATCCCTCCCCCCGACTTAATCCTCCTGGGCCCTCATGTTTTTATTAATTTTTAAAAACATCCCTGGTCCAACATTCCATCTTTAATACTTGAACCAATTTTAGGATGCATTTATATTTACTATGTTTTTGATGATTGTGTGCATCTCTCTATGCATACCTCATATGTGTGGGTCCACATGGAACTCATAAGATGTTATCTGATTCCCTAGGAGCTAAAGTAAGGTTTTTGTGAGACAATGGCATGAGTGTTGGAACTAAAGTCAAGGTCTCTGTTGGAGTAGCAAGCTCTTTAAACTACAGAGCCACCTCCTAGCTCCTAAAGATATACTAATAAAAATCTTAAATAAGTTACGCAATAGTCGATTAAGTATAAGAGGAATAAAAATTTACCATTAATCAGAATTTTTTCCTTTAAAAGATGTGAACAAAGAACTAATATATTCTGGTTTCTGTGAATTTTCTATAACACTTTAAAAAGGATGTGACTTATTCTAATACACCAGAAAGCCATAAAAGTGATATGTAGACTTTCAGTTTTTAAGAAATCATGTTCCAAAAGGATTATTTTATTTCAGGAAGGTTCAATTATGTTATAGTTAAATTATATGACTAAAGTTTGTATTGGCATTATAAGTAGTTTATCAAGGTGTGTAGATAGAGATAAATAGATTATAGATAAATAAGTCATAGAGATAGATGATTGATAGATAGATAGGGAAAGAAGGAGGGAGAGAGAATAACTGTTGAGATTTTATAATGAAGGGAACTCTTCATGTCAGTTCTCTCTATGAACTGTTCATTAATGAGAGACACATCAAAAATAGAGGCACCAACTGGAGCTTTATATAGATGGTGAACTATTAGAAAGGGTCTTAGACTATGCAAGGGAAAAGCATTTTCTATCACTTGACATTTTTTTCCCCATAAGATAGACTTTTTTTTTCAGGTAATGAAACAGATACTTTATACAATTGAGTCATTAGGAATTTGGCCATGTAAAAGCGGATAAACATCATTGTATAATAGATTTGCATTTCTGTTAACTTCCGGAGTGCATCTGCTTCAATACCTTATTCATCCCAATTGATGTAGCACCTTAACACTGTGTGATGGCTGTTTCTTTCCAGAGTATCCCATCTCCTCATCCATGTTGATCTGCTGCCTCAGACATTGTCCTATTTAGTGTTTCTATTTCTGTGACAAAATGCCATGGCCAAAAAGCAAGTTGGGGAGCAAAGGTTTACTTGATTTACATTTCTATATTGCCTTTCATCACTGAAGGAAGTCAAGACAAGAACTCAAATAGAGTAGGATCCCAGGGTCAGGAACTGCTGCAGAAGCCACAGAGATGAGGTGCTTACTGACTTGCTTCCCATGGCTTGCTCAACCCACTTTCCTATAGAAACCAGGACTAACAGCTCAGGGATGGCACCACTCACCATTGGCTGGGCCCTCCTGAATTAATTTCAGTATGAGAAAATTCCTTGAAGTTGGTTCTCATTGAGGTATGTCCTCAACTGAGGCTTCCTCCTCTGATGACTCTTGCTTGTGTCAAGTTGATACACAAAACCAACCAGTACAGAGATCCTGGTATTTATGTGGTCTTTTAAAAATTGTGGCCAAGTTTGCTACATAAATGCAGCTTATACAGCCAGGTCTTTGTCTCTAAAATTACCTGGATAGTTTTCTTTCAAGTCCTTTAAACTAATACCTCTGTAATCACTCAAAACCCTTGTAAGGTTATTCCAATGTGCCTGCTCTTCTCATCTCTCAATGCCACCCCCTTACAGTCAAGTGGGCTTCCAAATATCAAAACAATTCACAAATATGGTGCTGTCCAATTTATCTGTCTTATAAATTAAAATTCCTCTGGTCAAAAATTCAGATGAGCTTTTGAGTTCATCTTTCTCTGTATCAATAGCTCTTTGAGGCACTGAAGCTTATTGACCCATGCTCCCATGACTTCTCTAGATAAGAAGCCAAAAAGCCTAGGCATTGGTTGCTGAGGGTCACTTCACTGGCTATATAGTTAGGGGTCTGCACTTGTTCCTGTAGTCACTTTGTACTGAGGGAAATTCAGTTCTGCAGTACAGATATTTTCCTTAAATTACCAAATACTGGCTTCAGAGGAATTGGCATGCACTTTTTGTATTAATGGTCATGCCACTGTGGCCCACAGACTGTCTTTGGTTCTTCTTTGTGCACCTGTAATCTTCATGGTTGGCTGTCTTCAGCAATTATAGAGTATCTTCATCCAAGATAGCCTGAATATTGCTCAAGACTTTCAATATTGCTATGCTTGTCTTCATTCACCCTTTGCTTGGGAGGAGTATTTTAACTTTTATGATAGATGACTATACAGAGATGGTCTTTGAATCCCCTGATCTGATGTCCCAGCCCTCATTCATGCCATCTGTGCTACATCCCAGAGAAATTGTAGATTCTGTGGCAGGAAGTTGCCCTGTGTTCCCTGCTGAAGTTTCTTTTTCCTTTAAGAAGAATGTAGTAACATCCACTTAGACTGAGGGAGGGAAATAAGATGACAGTAGAAAGTGTATGAGATAATGTTGAGGCTCTTAGGGGACAGGGTTAGTGACACGGGAGAAAGTGTCCATGTAGTGCTAAGAGCTTTGGTACTACGATTCTATAGGAATAATGATGCTACTGGGTGGGGAGGGGGGTTGTGCTTTGACAGGCTCTGCAGCTATTCTGTTTAGATGCAGAGAAGCAGCCTATAAGGGTCCTCTAGTTAGGTTTGACTGATCAAAGGGAGGTTGAAGAAATTTAAGAATTGAGGGAACTGGGAAGAAGAAGAATAGTTACAGGCCTCAGCACTGGCACAGTTGTGAAGGCAGGAGCTGTCTGTTGAACTTGAGCCTTGATGAGACAGAAGAACTACCATTGTTAGAAGATTTCAATTAGGAGATAAGAGAGGAGACCATCTTTGAAAACAGAGGCATTGTAATATATCAGTTTTGGTGACAGTGCATTTTCTCATACTCTGCATTTAGTGGCTCTTAAAATCAGTGAATGTAAACAATAATCATTGAACATGAGGTCAAAGGTCATACAAAAAAAGACTACTACCATGGATATTTTCTAGGATATTTACTATTAAATAACAAGTCATTTAGCTTCCTTATATGATGCTGACTTTGCAGACAACCACTACAATTCATTTTGTGTACAGATTTGTTATATTTGTCGAAGAGGAAAAGTATCTATATAAATTTTGTTTAGTACTGAAGTTCAAGATCGTTAGGCAGATTTTGAAGATTCAGATTCCCTTTTGAGCCTGAAAATGAGTTCTGGCTTAGTGAATAAATCCTAATTGGATAGTATTCATTAAGTTCGGTCATCTGCCCAAGGCTGCTTAATGATGAAAATACAGTATACAGCCCTTCTTGAGTACAATCACACTTGATCCAAGGTGAACCTCATCAGTTTCAATGGCAATTACACAACTTTGACCTTCACATAGCTTCCAGATCTCCATTTGTTTTCTTTCCTGTTCTTTTACTAAAACCCAAAAAGGAAAAATGGCATTTATAATCATAGTAAGTCACACCATGTGTATCATAACCCTTTTCTTCTTGGCTAGGTGAAATAAATTTATGTCTCTTGCCTTGGTGTGTGGAGGAAATGCATCTGTTACTCCTTTTTTTGATCCCTCTGTAAGGTCTGGGCTCTCACTCACTACACTATTCCCTGGAGGTAGTGCCAGTGAGAGAAGACATTTTTCTTCCTGAAAAATAGCCAGCAGTGCATTGTGAATGCAAACATTGTTACCCTTGGATCTCCTCTCCAAGACAGTTTGCCGCTTAGTTAATACAATGCTTAACCTGACTGTAGCTTTCCGTATTTATGAGTCCTGTTCCCTTACACTCTAAGTGGGATTAATATTTGTAACTCAATTTACCAGGTTCAGGAGGCAAATCTACAATTGCTATGAAAAATGTAACTGAATTTCCTGGGTTTTGTACATTGAATACATCATCAATGATGTCATAGTGACAGAAATATTTCTTCCTATTCCCTCTTTTCTTTTCCCTTTTTGGATAGATTGTTGTTGAGGAATGTAGATCTCATTTCACAGGCTGATTTATCTGATTTGTGTGGATTCACCTAGGGAGTTATTTTTGTGGTCGTTACATAGAATGCATGTATCTAAACCTTATTTCCTACCTTTGTTGTATTTGATGGATTTTTCAAACCTAATGAGACCCATGCAGAAAGTTAGACAGATGTTGTTCATCTTCGGACCATTTGTTGAACCTTAAGTTGGCTTCTTATACTATGGTAGGTGAATTACAAATGTAAAATGTGTACTTATTCATTTCTTCCCTAAAACTGAAAGGCCTGTATGCTTGGATGTCTATATAGCCCCACAGAATGATTGGCAGAGAAGTACTTGCATTGCATTTCTAGGCCAAGTAATCTTTAGCCTAGCATTTGCATATTAATAGATAATTGTAAAACATTATGTAAATTAAACATGGTGGTGAATATATTACCAAATCAAATGGCCTTTAGGGGTAATTACAGGATGGTGCTATGTCAACTAGGACACTGCAGGTTGAATGCTGAACACTTTCCCTAAGATGAAATATAACCCAGGCAAAGTATTTATTTCCATCTACAGTCATGGGCTTTTCTTTGAGTGTGACTGTTTTTGTTAGATTAAGCACATTTGGGGTTAAGTCACAGGATTTCAGGAACTAAAATAATATTCTGAATAAAAGGTAAAAATATGAACAATTTGGGTGGTGATTAATCCAAATATATGATTTACAGAGACATTCCTACAAATATTAATATCTTACTATGTCCACTTGAATATAATTTATGTTTTTTTATTAGAAAGTAGTCCTGCTATCATTGTTTGTCATTGTTGCAGCAGACAATATAGTCTGCTCAAGCACAATACCATAGTCCATTTCTGCTACTCTAACAATTCCTCAGACTGAGTAATTTATAAAGAACAGAGAATGGTGATTTGTTGGACTTATTGTTCTGAAGGTTTGAAAATAGAAGAGCATGTCATTGGCATCTGGCCAACACCTTTGTGCTTCCCATGTTCCCATGCTATGGAATATGAAATAAAAACAAGATGGGGGAACAGAAGGGGAAGGAAGAGAGATGGAGACCCCACCCTTTTTTAATGACCCACACCTGCATTAGGTAACCTCTCAGATAACAGAGATGATGTCATCATCACTTTTCACCTTTCATACTTCCCAACTGCCAGCACTTGTTGCAGTAGGAATTAAGTTTTTAGCATAATGAATTTGGGGGGGTATACATTAAAACAACAGCACACGCTATTCCTGAAAAATTAACAACTTGACTCTATTACTGCTTACCTGTAGTCTAAGAACACTACTTGCTGATTCATCCTGTTGTTCTCCATGAGTCTACCTCAGTGTCTACGTTATATGGGGTCAGAAACATGAAGGAAAAGTAGGGAGGAAATTGGTCATTTTCTTTAAACCTTCAGCTTAAAAAAAATCTTTTAGTACATTTCTCCCCATAAAATAGTTATCTGAACTGTGTGTTTACCTAGTACTTTGTAAATATGCAAATATTGCCTGTTGTTAAAGAAGTGACAGCAAGCCAGTTGATCTTTGTCATTATTTCAGCATGTTCTTTTCTTGTCACTTCTTCCTCTCCTGCTTGATTCCTGTACAATGCCTCCCTTTCCCTCCTTCACTCCTCTCTTCATGTAAGTGCTTGTGGTTCACCAAGTACCTGGTGTTATTCAGTGACAGCTGAATGTAGCAGATTTTATGCTAAAATAAACCTGGTGTTATGGCAAGTATCTTCCATTGCAAAACCACAGTATAAATATTGATCAAGTTTAGGTAAGAAAAAGAATACTCATTGACAAAAAGAGTTATATACTTTGAAATCTGAATCTCAGGCTGGGGAAGCTTTTAGTCACAATCATTTTCTCTGCCCATCGTCACACAGGGTTGCAGTCAGGGGATCTAGGGCCATGGTCTACCTGCTTGAAAAAAAAATTATGACTTGATTTAATTGCATAATAAATAAACTAAAGATAATGACACACCTTCATTAATAGCAAAACTCAAACTTGACTGAAAATTTTATCCTCTGGTTCAGTTGTTCTAGAATTCTGTAGACCTTCCAAGAAAAGGGGATGAGAAATATGCTCATCAAAAGACAATTTTATTGCTTTCTCAGCAGCAGACACTTTCTCTTTGACTCTTTGCTGGTCTGTAATATCTGCTGAGTTACCTAATTCCCCCACTAGCCTTATTAACACAGATAACAATTATTAAACCAAGGGTGTATCATGAAGGTTAAAAGCAATCAGGTAGGAAAGTGCCTAACAGAAGGCAGAGTCCACAGTAGGTGCTCAATGCAAGCTTTTCTCTAAGACCTGCTCCTTCTTGCAGTGGTGTCATAGACATTTCAAACACTGATGCCTGTCATAACTAAAATACCCAAAGGCCTGTACCTGCCCTTAGGCAAGTCATTTATTTATCATTGCTTCCCTCTTTTCCCTTCCTAGCTCAGATGTGTAATTTGAAGCCAGTGGGAACTAATGAGAAAATGAAAGGCGTTGTTACCATTATTGCTCTGGTGCCACAAGATCTCTGGTGGGGACATTTGAGGGAGGAAAAGGATAATAAAGGAAAAAGATACGCCTACCTAGATTTAAGCTGTGCTGTCTAGGGTCTCCCGCACATGACTTCAAAGCTGCATTTCTTTAAGTAGGAGTTAAAGGCTTAATCTCCTTGCCATTAGAAATAATTCCTAATGATTAACATAATAACAAATCATTTCTGGGCTCTGTGAGATACTATTGATTGTGTTCTCCACTGAAAATACAGTGAAACACAGAAGCGATTTCTGCCACACAATGAAAGAGGAAAATACAACAGCTAATTAATAGACCATGAAATAGTTTCCACCACTATGCACTGCAAGTTTGACACACATATTATTAGTTTTCCCCCAAGAAGTTGTCTGCTTTGTATGGTATTTTTATATTAAAAACCAATTCATAGCCCTCTCTCCCACTCTTGCTTTGCAGCCATTTTAGTGCACAGTGTTGATGGGTGTTGTTGCAGACAATCATGACTTCTTGGCACTCACCATCTGTGGTTTCCCCAAGAGACCCCAGGGAACCTGAGCAATATAACAGTGTCAGCGCTTTACATATTATCATCTGCTCTCTCTGACCCCAAATTATACATCTGAGCGAGTAATGGATAAAGAGGAAGGGATGATGAATATATGGCTTGCCCAAGGACAGATGCCAGTGTTAAAGGTACCCATGGTACCATCACAAGAGGATGTGAACAAAGAAAACATACATTCAGAGATGGACAGGCATTGAACATCTACTGTGGGTAAGGACTGGATTGGAATTGCCCACCTTAGGTTCATTGAGAGAATTCATCAATGCAGTGTCCAGTGGGTATGGAAAGGCCCCAACATCCAGGTCTAAGTTGTGTATCACCTCCAAAGGCCTTAATGGAAATCCTGAGTCCAATACCCACAGGCTTTAATGAAAATCTTGAGTCCCTGTCAAGAGACAGTAATACTAGGATAGGTAGGGCATTGGCTTCTCCCCACAGTCCTTGATACTTTCGTAGATCACAGATATCTTATCTCTGTGAAAGTAAGGAAATAAGAATGCGTTGTTTTGTATTGTTTTGTTTTGTTTTAAGTCCTTGTGGGTGTGTATGAAATAAGACTCTTACATCTGGACTTACTCAAATAATTCTCATACTTAGATATAACCCTTATATGGTGCTACCCTAGATATCTCTTAATTAAAATTTTGAAGGGAGGAGACGATATTTTGATTTTTTGGAGGTGTTTACCATCATGGTGTCCACAAAATTATATTCTACTAGTTTCTTTAGTTGGTCTGAGGGAAGGTTGGTAGGCCTTTTTCTATCTCTCACTTTTTTCCCTACTGCCTTCTAGCTGAATATAATCCCTTATGCTATAGAACAGCAGAGCTTTGCCCTGTGGACAGACGATGGAATAATAGTCTTAAATGAACACTAAAATCTACAATGAAAATGCAATAAGCCAGCTACAATTCTCCCACAGTTTTTAAAACTTGCATCTCTGTTGCTTTTACTGAGTGGTACCTACAGGAGTAGACAATTTATATGGAAGCAGGCCAATGGAGTGAGAGAAAGTGAGAAGTAGTAGACTGTAGCGCAAAGGCAGTTTGTAGAGCTCCGGACTGGAGTCCTACTGGCCTGGGATAGAATTCTCAGGTGGTCAGTGGCATATGACGAATGGATAATGTGTGTGTCTTCACTTATGCACAGGTGTATACATGTGCATGCCTGAAAAACAGTTCATCTTTCATTTCTTTTTTATCTCTTATACATTGTTTCTGGAATTTTGCTCTGCCATCTTCCTAGACTTATTTTTCCATTAATGTGGTTACAGTAAGCAAAACTTTACTTGATGTTGTTAGACACAATGAAGAGTTAGTAGCCTTGTCAATGGCCAAATTTTCTAATCTGAAAACTCCTCATGTAGAGGTCATTTCTTAAGAAAATTCTTCTCTCACAGTTTCCCTCTATCAGCTTCTAGATGAAGCTTGGAAACATGAATCAAAACTCTCACTGACGGACATAGCAGCAAGTTCATAGTGAGTGCATGGACATCTGTGTGTGTGTGAGCTTCAAAGGGTGAGACAAGAGGCAAGTTCATAATGGGTACGTGTACAGCTGTGCACGTGTGTGAAGTTCAGAAGCTAATAGAAGATGTGAGCTCATGGTGGGTGTGTGTACAACTATGCACATGTGTGAGTTTCAGAATCTCACACAAGCTTCTACTCTTCCACAATGTTTATTTTGCAGGATTTGTGAGCAGTGGCTGATCTGGGTACAGTTTTCACATTTGGGGACATCTAAAGATGAAATGATGAATGTAATGTTAAAGAAAAGGTCATGAAAGAACTTCTTTTGGGGAGAATATCATGAAAGCCTCTTGGCTTGAGAGAACTTGACTTAGATGTCCAAATGGTTTTGCCATTATCTCTCAGGGGTAAGAGTAGCAGCACATCTCACCTGCACACAGAGAGTGACCATATCTCACCTGTACTCAGGGTGGCCCCTTTGTGAATAAGGGCAGGCAGTCTTCTAACACTTATTTTTCCGTATTCCTGTGAAGTTAGGTCTTGGCATAACAGGCTGTTAAAATTTATTTATCTTAGCCCGGTAGTGGTTGCTCACACCTCTAATCCTACCACTCTCGAGGCAGAAGCAGTCAGACCTCTGAAATTTCAAGACCAGCCTGGTCTACAAAGCTACACAGAGAAACCCTATCAAAGAAAACATAAAAAGATTAAGATACTATGTAAAAACTCTACTGGTAATATAATTTTCCTCAAAATGGTTAAAATTTATGTCTGTATTATTACATGTTTGTTTAAATCCATTTACTAGTCATTCATTAAGTGTCATTTTCCTCTTCTCTGTATTATGCACATGATACTCAAACCAAGAATTAAATGTTTTAGTACTTATAACGTGTTAGAAATTATGCTAAAAATATTGCATGTATTATCTCATTTAATTCTTAATTTATTTTTTGAAACAGGTTGTTACCACTGGCATCTGAAATGTCCCACAGGGGTTGCTGCCACTCTGTGGTGCTTTGGGAAATGGTAGAACTTTTAAGGGTTGTGACATCGTTAGTAGGAGGAAGTTAGGCCATTGGAGGTATGCCATTGGCAGTGGGATATTTGGATCCAGCCCCCTTTCTATTTTCTGTATCATATCCTTCCTAAAAATACAAACAAACAGATTAGAGAAATGCAGTTTATGCTCCTTTGTTTTTATTTGTTTGTTTTGTTTTTGCAGTGCTGGGTATTGAGCCCAGGACATCCCAGACAAGTACTCTACTACTGAGCTATATCCCAACCTCCCTGTCTAGTTTTTCAGCAGGCATTGACACTCAATTATGATGGCCTGTCATTTGGTTTACAATGTTCAGAGGAGCTGGGTTTGTTCTGAGCAAAGTGGGTATAGTAAGAATTCTGAAAGATGATATGACCAGAATTATTTATCTCATTGTGAACTGATGCATGAAAAGATGACCTGGCTGCATGTCCCTGTCAAGGAATTCACTTAGAAGAAATGGTGACTGTGCTAGCTTTTTAATCTCTGCATATCTTCCCTCCTGGGTGCACATGCCTTGTAAAGAATTGACTAGAAATCTATAGTCATAAAAAAAGCTTAGGCTTATAAATCATTTTTACTTTTACATAAAATTCTTTCAAAAATTTACTAGAATCCAAATCTTATTGAAATATCAAACAAAGCCAGGCTATAGTAAATTGAATTTTGTGTGTAGTGTGTGTGTGTGTGTGTGTGTGTGTGTGTGTGTGTGTGTGTGTGTGTGAGAATGATGTTTTACTTTTTTATTTTTCCTCCAAAGCACCAATGTTTATCAAACATTTTGTGGTTAATTGGTTCCTGGTTAACACTAACCTAGTGTTAGATTTCAATGGATTACAGGTACTGAAACTTGACCATGAGGGGCACTCTTTCAGTTGAGGCTCGAGTAGAATACCTACTTTAGAAATACTGATGTAGCCCACTGTCTGTGTCTCCTCATAACTAGGCTGCATCATTCATAAAATCTATGAGGGCCTACATCCTTCAATAGTGTCCAAGCTTACCTGTGGGACCATGGTCACAGAGATAGGATAATGCAGATTAGTGACATGTGCATCCTCAAGCAGTCCCTTGTCTTATCTTATTTAACCATGTTGTCTTATCTTATTTTAAGAGTTTGAGCAAATTAGAAATTCCACCTGCTGGAGGGCGGGCACTAACACCCACCTGTTGACATCAACTCATAAAGCTGGTCGGACAAATGGATAGCTTGAGACCTCATTTTGTTGGTTGTTGGGAGAGTATCTATGTAGTGAGCTGCATGGGGAGTAGGGATCTTGATCGTTAACGTTTTGACTATAGTTTCAAATACGTGTCTGGAATTCTGAAATCTGTCATTATATTCATCCTAGAAGCATCCCCTCCCTTTTTTGGCTTCTGCTATAGTATCAGTTGCTAAAAGAGGGAGCAATTCAGGCTACAAGAAGGACTTGATTCACAAAGCTTAGTTGATTAAATCTTAGGAGATTAAGTTCATGTAAATATTTCAAGGTGTGTCCTTCATAGTATACCATCTTCTAGTATTGATGTTTGTTTGTTTTCTTTCTATAGATATTTGAGCTTTCTTATAATAATTTCTGTGTTGTTATCTACTGGTCACAGAAACCTTCTGCTCATGTTCACTTTAATGTTTAGTGTTTATGTTGTGGGATGAGTTGAAAGTGCATTTTGTTATGGCTGACAAGGAGCCATTTTGTTATGGATATCCTAGGAGGTTACATGATAAACACCTTAAAAATCCATCTCTAGGTGGTGAAATATACTCTGTCCTATTGTTTGTAAGCAATAGTGTTCCTGCTAGGACAAAAAGGGCAATACATATGCTAATATGTGCATAAATGGCTGGGAAGATTTTGAATAGAAGAAGCTTGCCTACTTCACATCAACAGAAGTGAAATTCTTTTAGTGGATTTCCTTGAAGGTGCAGGTAACCAAGTGAAGCCTTCCTTTGAACTACTATAAGCAGGTGAATAGATGGATACTAATCTTGAAATTCTATTTCAAAAATACCATAGACTATAAATGAGACTAATTCCTCAAAATTGTTGGACACACTATGAATAAACACAAGGTCTTAAATTAAACTGCATTGAATTAGGATTATGCAAACTTGAAGAAGCTTTCAGTACTCTTATGAAGTATTTTTAAAACATTAGCAAATTTGACCTGTTATCACTAAGCTCAAATAAAATGAATCCTTTAGCATTTGTTATTTTACTTTATCATGGCAAATGTCATTTCCATTCTTGAAGTGAGGGATTTGCATCCATAACCAATCCACCTCACACACCATTCCTCCAGGTATTTGAAAACAAAGCATATGTACTAAGCATCTATCTTGAGGTAGACAGTCAATCTCTATGTGTCAAGGAACTGATATGGTATTTATCCTTATACACTTAAAGGTGGACTTTATTTACTTATTTTGATTGATAAATATTTTTTAATATATCCATACCCAGTTCCCTCTCCCTCCCTCCGTCCCTCTGTCCCTCCCTCTTTCCCTCTTTCCCACCCTCCCGTGCCCCTGATCACCCCCCCATACTCCACATATAGGATGATGCCTTCCAGGAGGGGTCATCTAAATCTGTCAAGTCATTTGGGGTAGGGACTAGGCCTTCCCTCCTGCCTCTAGGTTAAGGGAACATCCCTCCATGGGAAATGTGCTCCCAAAATCCATCTGCACACCAGGTATGCATCCTGGTTCCACTGTCCGAGGTCCCTTAGACTGCCCAGGTCTTTTAACTGAGACCCATGTTCAGGGAGTCTGAGTCAGTCCAATGGTGGATTCCCTGCTGACAGTCTGGGAGCCCATTAGCTCTTTCTTGTTAGGTCAGCTGTCTCTGTGTGTTTCTGTAGCCTGGTCTTGTCCTCCTTCTCTGCATCTGGATTCCAATTTTGCTCAGTGTTTGGTTGAGGGTGTCTGCTTCTGTTTTCATCAGCTACTAGATGAGGGCTCTATGATGGTGGATAAGTTAGTCATCAATCTCATTATCAGTGAAGAGCATTTATGGTAGCCTTTCCATTGTTGCTGAAATTGTTAGTCGGGGTCAGTCTTGTAGGTCACTGGACATTTCTATAGATTCAGTTTTCTCTTCAAACTTATAATGACTTCCTCTTTTATATTCTCTCTCTCTCTCTCTCTCTCTCTCTCTCTCTCTCTCTCTCTCTCTCTCTCTCTCTCTCTCTCTCTCTCTCTCTCTCTCTCTCCTCTGTTCCTCCCCTGACTTAATCTTCCTGGTCCCATGTGCTTTCCTCTCCTCCCCCTTCTCTTTCTCCTAGCTTCCTCTCCAGTCACCGCCACCAACCCCCACTCCCAATACGCTTAGGAGATCTTGTCCTTTTCCCCTTCTGTGAAGGACCTTATATGAATCTCTTAGAATCCTCCTTCTATCCTAGTTTTTCTGGTGATGTGAATTATAGACTGGTGATCCTTTGCTCTATGTCTAAAATCCATATATGAGTGCGTACATACCATGTTCCTTCTTTTGTGACTGGGTTACCCCATTCAGGATGGTTTCAAGTTCCATCCATTTATCTGAAAATTTCAAGATTCCATTGTTTTTTTCCACAGATCAGTATTCCATTGTGTAAATGTGCCACATCTTCTTTATCCATTCTTCATTTGAGGGGTATCTGGGTTGCTTCCAGGTTCTTGCTATTACAAATAATGCTGCTATGAACAAAATTGAACACATGTCTTTGTTGCATGGATGTGGATCATTTGGGTATATGCCTAAGAGGGGGATTGCCTGGTATATGGTAGACTGATTCCCATTTTCCTAAGGAACCATCATACTGATCTCCAAAATGGCTGTACAAGTTTGCATACCCACCACAGTATCCTTTCTCCACATCCTCTCCAGCATAAGTTGTTATTGGTGTTTCTAATTTTAGCCATTCTGGCAGGAGTAATATGGTATCTCAGAGTTGTTTTGATTTGCATTTCCCAGATAGTTAAGGATATTGAGTGCTTTCATTCAGCATTTTTGATTATCTCTATTGAGAATTCTCTATTCAGTTCTGTTCCTCATTTTTTAATAACGTTATTTGGTGTTTTGGGGACTAGTTTCTTGAGTTCTTTGTATATATTGGAGATCACTTAAAGGTAGATTTTAAAAAAACATCATTGGCAAATTTTCAAATGGATTATTGAAATACCATATGCTTATGAAACAAACAAGCATATATATATATACAAATATATATATATGGAGAACCATCTTGTCTTCTTAAAATGTAATATCTATTCAAATCACTCTACTCTGTCAGAAATATTAATATGATAAAATAGACAAGTGAAATGGTAACACCTAGATTTTTAAGATTGACCAAAGTTTTTGAAAGATTTAATGCACAATCTGCATGAAAGCATATAGACAGTTCTCAACAGATTTTTCTTTTAGAAGACGTCTAAGTCAAGAGAGTAGCATTTCATAATTAAATCATTTTTATGTCCTCATAGATTGAATCTATGAGACAACTATATAGGTCACCTTAATCTTATGGAATTATGTCTAGAGATTGTATGTCAGTTGTACAGGAGTAGAACTCAGAAGTTTTGGTCAATATTTTTGTATAAAGATTCTGAAAATGAAGTGCCAACATGTTCAAGTTATGGAAAAATGGCTATTGAGCAAAATCAGTAAGGTATCATGATTCACTCACAGAAGTAGAAATATACCCTCCTCACATCTTAGCTGAGATACTAGGAAGCACCCTGGGGTATGTAATGTAAGGAAATCTCTGGAAACAAAGCCCCTGGAAAAGAGGGAAAAATGACATCTCAAAGCTGAAGCAGAGGAAATGGGGAGTGGAGGCAGGATTGGCTTTGGTGCTCTCCTTGGTGCTGAACTGAGGCACAGTCTTTCAAGCCTCCTCCCAGGCTAAAGTTTGCATTTTCTGATTCCTGCCCTGCAACAGTTGAGATCACACCTCTTGCCCTATCATCTGCCTCCATGTTATGGTATTGGCTCACATAGATGGCGTCCTCATGGCAAGCCTTCTGATAATGCTGCTTGCCTTTGCATAACTCCAGCTGGCACTTCCAAGATGACACAGAGATGTGAGAGGAAGGTGCCTCAGGATGACAGCACATTTGTGGGTTGTAGGTCTATGTTGACTTACTAAGCATTTATATTTATTATCAGTTTTGAGGTCCATGCATGATATATATTTATTGACTTAATGAACACAAACGTGAAAGCAAATATTGGCTATGATGGACTTTGCTTGAGGAAGGTAATTTTAAGGGTTTGGTGAGGCTACCAATAGGCTATGTATGGGAATTAGATTTTCCCCTTATGATTTGTGGTTAATCTCACATATGGAAAACATAGTTATTGGTAACTTGAATGCTAATTCTTTAAATATGCTTTGCATAAAATGAAATGTCTTAGATGACAACTTAGAGGAACTACATTGACAGAATGTCTTTGTAACAAAACCAGAGATTCACTCACCCTGGGGTGTCAGAATAGACATCTCAGTGGAGTTGGTGGGTGGACTCTGCTACATCTGTAGAGGAGAGCTTCTGCCATCCTGCAGCTCACAACAGTCAGACAGAAATGCACTGCTGTAAGCATTGCTTCTGCAAGGACAGAGAACTGAAGTTGAATGAGACAGAATTTATGTGGAAGATCTTAGAAATCTCAGAATTAAGAGGGGGAAAGGAGATACTGAAAGGAAAGAACAGCATGGATTGTAAGGAAAGGGAGGACAGAGAGCTCCATATTTAGTGACTTTTAACGACATAAAGATCTGACTAAAAGACAGGCCACTTCCAGCTTATAAATTATATAGCCAAGTTTTAATGACAGAATTCCATGAGTGAAATGTTAAGAGAACATTGCTACATTCCATTCAATTATACAGTTTGTAAATGTTTTCCATAACTCATTTGAGCCTGAGGAAAGTGATATTTTCAAAAATAAAGGGGGAAATAAAAAACAAGGTTCAGGAAATAAAACAAGATAAACATTCTTTCCTCTATATTCATCTAGTGTGCTTCTGTGATTGGATAAAATTTAAGAGTAAAAGAATTCATGGTAGTTCATAATTTTGATCATCTTCTGATAACTGGCCAAGCTAAAGGTCAGATTTATTAGTCCTGGAAAACATTATCTCAATCGAGGCTAGTCACTGAAAAGCAGCTCATAGATTCAGTATTCTCTTAATGATGTCCAAAAATATTCTCATGAGCTAAGGTCCTTTTTGAAAAGCTCTTGTGGTAGTACTTCACCCAGCCTGCTCAGGAGGCCAGGTAGGCAAAGTTCTTTGCTTCCTGTTTTCTTGTCCTTTTAGCATTCCTGTTTCTTCCAAAGCTATTCTGCTACTCAGTTCCACTCAAATAGAAAATAATATTCAGTCCTGGGGTTCACAGAATGACTAGGATCAAGCCCTATGTACTTTTTTCAGGAGGAAGGAAGACACACATATCAAAGAAAGAATTCCCTTAGGAAATTCCACAGTAGCAGTAGGGCAGTCTCAAAGCAAACCAGGCCCTCTGGACTGTATTCTCTGCTGAAATTGCCTCCCTTGACAGCAGTTAAGCCCCAGTAAGGACAGGCTGTGATTTTTTTTCCCTCTGAAGTTCAGATAAGTTTGTGATAAAACACACTAGTCATCCTCTGAACTTGACTTATGTGTCTGTCAACACATAACGTATTTATTTTATTATTATGTTTACTGTATAAGTAACACACATACTGTATTTAAGCTATACAATGTACCATCCTGATAGATTTTATAGTTTAAGGCCTTTGCATATATCAGTAATGAGAGTGTAATGTTTTCATAACAGAGGACACAGTTGGCATTGTCTGGAGACATTTGCAATTTTTATATCTGGAATACATTATATTGGCATTCAAATGAATTAAGGCCAAGAATCCCTGAACATTCTCAGTGACCTGGACAGTCCCCCCTCAACTAGCATCACTAGTACTGGGCTTGAGTGATCATGGTTGTCCACACTGAACTAATGTTGTCCAAAGCCTCGGGATGTGAAGAGTCAGTTCTACAGGGCAAACTGGTGATTGTAGTAAAGTATAAAGATGTTTGAGATCAGTTGTCATAGAAATATTTCACATGGCTGACAGCTGACCAATGAAAGTAGAGTTTGTTAATTTTAAAAATACTGATTCAATGTGTGTGTGTGTGTGTGTGTGTGTGTGTGTGTGTGTGTGTATACAACACTTGTGTGGATATTGGAGGACAACTTGTGAGAGTCAGTTTCCTTTACTGTGTGGGTTCCTGTGATTGAATTTAGTTCATCAGACTTGGTGGCAAGATCCTGTACCCACTGAACCATCTTGTTCCCCTCTATTTTAAGATTTAAAGAAACCCAATTCCATCCAAAAACATCTATAATACAACATCTTTCCTGGGGATGCTTAACCAATAGCCTCAACTAATGACACCAAGATCTTTTGTTGATGAGTAAGAAACTTCAGGTTTACACACTATTTGTCTAGGAAATCACATTCTCACTATTTTTAGTGGAGTTGTGGTCAGGAAGATTTAGATCTGTTGCTCAGCCCAAATTTCTCTCCTTGGAAGATCTGGTGTTCTCCTGTATTAATCCCACAGAGAACAAAGCACACTTGGATACCTTAACTGCATCTAATTTCTTGAATAAATGTTCTCTTTAGTGTTTTGATATTCTTGACATCCTCATGGAGTCTAACCTATTGTTCTTGCCTGCTTAGAACCCTTTTGTGGTCACTCCAGTTCTCTTGACAGTTTCAAAGCTCAAAATGTTACACAAACATCAGGCAATGGAGAAGAGAGGCTGCAACAGGAAGGTAACACCAATTAATGAGCTATTTCTGTCTTTAACAAGATTTCCCCCCCCTCCTAAATTAGCCTGTAAAATGAAATGCCAGGTCATTTGTATTCAGCAAACATATACTGCAGACAGTGCTAAAGGCTGGGGACAGAAGGTGAGTGAGCCCCTGTAGACATGCACTTAGGTGGCTCCACTCTTGCTCTTTCTCCTTTGCAAATTAGATAAGCAATAGCAGCAAGGGAGTAAGATAAAGTCCTTTTAACATCCTGGTGTTTGATTTATCCTGGGTTATAGTTTCTTTTGACATGAACCCACAGCCTGTAAACATTGAGACAATTTCTCATTTCATCAGTGAGCACACAGTGAGTTCCTGTCTTCTCCCAGTTTTCTCCAGAAGCCTGGAAAGATCTTGTATACCCATTTATGTTTTGTGCCGGGATTCTTTCGAGTTCCTAGGTTCCCTTTATAAGTTCAGACAGTGAATTTATGGCAGCTGTTGCCATTCCAGAAACCCCCTTGATTTTTCAGAGGTCTCCTTGTTGGTCTGACACAATCTGACACAAGGTACATATTGTTGCTTTTCCCTTGATCTTCCGGTGCATTGCGGAGCATTAGGGGTTACTGCAAACACTGGCTTTGTCCTTTGATTGTCTCACACTTTGATTCCTTGCATTGTTTTCATCATTCCTGTTCACCCATTTGATTCATCAGTGATTATTAAATATCAAAACATAGAGCTTCAACCCCTGGTCTAATGAGAGCAGCCACAGTGGGGTTCTTTCCTAATTTAACTCAAAATCCTGAGTAAAGCTCTAAAGGGGATATTTCCATGCTGTCATTCTCCAAAAAGGTCACTTGGAGAGGCCTGGGCCCTTTCACTTTTCCTCACATTAGTAAGTGGTGATATCTTGGGATTCTGTGTGGAGAAAAGTACAAAGAATGGCTGATCTTCCTGGTGGAGCTATGTATGTCAGTCTGATCCTAACAACCCTGATGTTATATTAATAGAAACAATTTCTCTTCTTCAAAAGCTGACCTCAAATCATCTCAGAAAGTGTATAATTGCTGTGCTGTCTACAGTTTTAAGGTGATAAGGAAAATATAGGTGACAGTTGGCTCTGGGCTTGTTCATATTATATGAGCAAGAGCAAGGAAGTTTGTGTTGATAGAAAGGCGGGCATAACAAAAGGACTGCTTTAGATTGTGGGAGAGTGTACATGGGACATTCTCCACTTATGGCTGCTACTTATGGGGCTGCCATGCGCTGGAGACTTCCAGGATGGAGGGCACGGCATGGCAGTTGCAGGAAGTACACAGTGCTACTACACAACTAGGAAGGTTTACTTCATCTCTCAGAACCCCCATGAGAGGAATAATTCTGAACCTTATAGTGATCATCACTATATATGAAGTATGTAGGAAATGCATTCTGAGCTGTGCAGTAGTGCCTATGAGATGCCGGTGACCCTTCCCTATCCTTAGCGATTGTAGCAATCTGGGAAGGAGGGTTAGTTAGTAACGGCCCTTTCTCCTGTATTGTGCAGAGGGATGAGGCTCTGCACAAATGTATAAAAACATGCCTTCTCTTAAGTTTAAATAAATGAATTTTAAAATATTTTCTATAATAAAATTTCAGAGAGGAGAAAAAAGGGAAATTGCTCCTGAGCAAGAGCAGTGAGCAAAGGAACAGAGGAATATTATGAAATAATGGAATTTGGATTTTAGTAAGGTCACATCGTAAGTTTGGGGCAGCAAGTAGATAAAACAAAATATTTAATATTAGAGCAACATAGATTTAAAGATAAATGCAAAGGTAGCACAGAGACTATGAAACCTTACATGAAATCTTTGCCTTGTTTAGCTACGATAAGCTAGTTTATTACATTTGTTACTATTAATAATAGCTACATTAAGTAGAGCCATAGTCAGTTTTTGTGTAATGTGCTTTTCCTGTTTCTAAATCAGTCACTGATTTGTACTCGGTCTCAGGTTGTAGTGTGAGTCTGTGGATCAATTGGTTATTCTTTCCAAAGGTTTTTATTGATCTCTCCAGTAAAGCATTCAGAGTCTCACCCTGATTAATAATAGCACCTCTATCCCATAGCTCAGCTGCAAAGCCTAGGCAACACTTAGCTCAGAGGAGGCACAGTGAATGATAGTGGTAACTATATTCATGCATAGCATTTCTAGCTTTATTTTTCTAATTTATACATGCTGATTTTACATGTATTTTTAGCCATTTTTATCATTAAATATTTTGATGCTTAAGTTTAAAAATGAGTCCATGTCCATAGCAGCTGATATTTAATCACAATTCTAGAATAAACCTTGAAGACAAAGGTCCAAAAAGATAGTGTATGGTTTCCTATTCCTAATTTTAAATGCTCAGTATCCAGCATGTGATGAAAATGCAGATGGTGACAATAGAGTCTGCATTCTGCTCCCCTGTGTTGTGCACAGATTAATGAATACCTGGCATTTGGTGGGAGTCAGAGCCAACAAGATCAAAAGAACAGGGCATAGTGGTATTATGACTCCTGGAAAGAGGACAGAAGGAGCTGGAGATCAAGAAGAGTGTCTCCTAAAGACCAAGGACTCTGAGGTTCAGAGCCAAGAGCTGCTTTATTAGCAAGTACAGAGCAGGGCCAGGAGTTAGGGTGGCCCTAGGCAAGGTGGAGAGTTGATGGGCCAAGGCCAAGATAAGGACTTGTGATTGTCTGTAAGTACGATGATTGGGAGGTTTTTGAGGCAGGGTGACAGTGACATCATTTTTATTAAAATTGTAAATGGATTACTTTGAATTCTTCATGAGAGCAACAGTGAAACAATGCAGCTAGGAACCCTCATTGGACAGGAAGAAAGGTAGTTTGTTTCAGGTGGTACTGGCAGGTAGTAGGATTTCAAATTTATTTTTTAATCATATAAGGCATTTGAGGAATCAGAGATGCTTCAAAAACTTTGATCATTTTGATTAGGAATAGAGAGTAGATGAATACAGAAGAATGGTGATCAGAAGTGCTATTGTGGATGTTGAACTTAGACCCTCCAAATGGAGGTGTTGGCAGGCAATTAGAAGTCTGTACTAGCTAGAGGGAAAACACTTGATCCATGAGCTAGGATAAGAGTTCATTATCCAAAGAGAGGACGAACACAATGCAGTCCCGCAGGACTACTTTTGAGATTAAGCGTGGTAAGAAGAATCAATTTTATAGACATTCAATGTGAGCAAGAACCTGGAGAGAGAGACAACCTACCTGCCAAGAGAAAGCAATTGCTACATCAAACCTTGGTGTAGTCAGACAGAAGCACGACTCACCATGCACTGTAAGTTTGGCAGAGTAGAGTTCATGGGAAAGCCAGGGCTGTTCTATTTTCAGCCAAAGATTGTATCAATGCATGCCTGTAAAGTTGCAGAGCTTAATATGCAATGGAGGCTGACTTTTGGGACTGACAATGTTGTGTTCGCGTCAGCTGCCTTAATGTGGTAAAGTTTATACATCATCTCCATATGTGGTGGCTGCTGAGCCTCCAGGTGATCCGGAAGCAAGGGTAGGCCATTGCTGTACTTGTCCATGTTCCTAAATGATACTGCTCAGAGAACCTGTGGTAACAGTTCTCAGTCCATGCCTCCCTGAGCATTTCACACCAAAACTAAAACTAAAGGAAACATGCTTATTGTAATTCTTCATTTAAAAAAAATGAGTGGAATTTAGAGTTTCTACTGCATAAACACCCCATGTTTCACCCTCTCCTCTTGGATTTTTTAAACTTCTTTTAAGAATGAGAGTAGTTACTAGCCCTTGTTAAACATAGTAAGAGAGGAACACTAACTTGAAAAGGAGGACCCTGAGTCCTATACCTAGGATGGGCTGCACAGCCAGCCTAGGAGCCCTGAGTTCTGTGTCAAGAGTAGGTTGCACAGCCAACTGTGGGGCCCTGAGTTCTATACCTAAGATGGGCTGCACAGCCAGCCTAGGAGCCCTGAGTTCTGTACCAAAAATGGGCTACACGCCAACTGTGGGGTCCTGAGTTCTATACCTGGAATAGGCTGTACAGCCAACTGTGGGGCCCTGAGCTCTGTATCCAGGATGGGCTGCACAGCCAACTGTGGGACCCTGAATTCTGTATCTAGAGTGGGCTGCACAGCCAGCCTTGGGGCCCTGCGCACAGCTCCTCTGACAGCTTTGGTTGTGAGATTTATATTCACACATTGCTCCATTCTGACTACATATGGAATTGCTGGAGAACATACAATGCTCTTCTTCTGGCTCTGACTTCAATTTTCTGACTTAATTTATTTAGCATTAGTGCCAGATAGCAGGGGAAATTTTGAAATTAAGTTTTTTGAGGTGTAATTTTCATGCAATAGTATTTTCCCTTTTTAAGTACACTGTTGAGTTCTAGCAATGCATATTTATACGGTCAACATCACAGCCAAGATGCAGGCCCTTTGTGTCACTCTAGACCGCTTTGTACTGGTTTCCTTCCCAGAGGACCACTACCTGCTTATGGATTAGCATTTTTTATGGGGGTGATTGTGATACACTGCCAGGCAGGCAGCCTTTACTAAAATGTTAGCATACGGGGGATGAAAGCTGTGGGGTTTTCCATAATCTCAGCGTTAGGATTACTTTATGACCATGAGCCTAGAGAAGTCAACTCTGCTCTTGACTCTTTTTTAAGACTTTGTTTTAGCATAGTGGGTCTATGGAAGGAGGAAATGGTGTGGGTAGGAAACTCTAGGGCATTGTCTGGGGGAGGGTCAACCTCTCAGATCAGCCACAGTAGGCACGGTGAAGACATCATGCATATACGAAGTCTTTCCTTGTGTCCACTATTGTTTGTCACAGCAACATTCACTGTGGTGAGTCATGAGCATAGCACCTCTGCCCAAATGGGACTTATTTAAAGTGAGTGGAGATGGGCAATGGCAATCAATATATTCAGAAGAAAGATTAGGAAATACCACACAGAGCTAGCCCTGAGTGAAATGACAGGGAAGGTGTGGGGCTGCTTTATATTTAACAGCCCACAAGTGGTTTCTCCATCACCTTTAGACTGAGACTTGAATGTCCCAAGGATAGCAGTTGTGTAGAATTAAGAAATATTTCAGAACACACATGGGGAGGCTTAATAGTGGAAATGGCATTTGTGAAAATCAAGGCAGAAAACAATCCTGTGTGCCTGGTGAAGGGTAAAGACAGAGCAGGGGGATGGGAGGAGAGGCAGATGGAGGCCGCATCTCCTGGGGCTGTCAGCGTAAGAGAAGGTTTTACCTAAATAGATAAGTGTCCCATCTGGTACAGGAAAATATTATGTCTGTTACATTATGAAACGTTATGTTGGTGACTGTGTGGAGGCTATACTGTAGGAATTTTTTTTGGAAATAAGGAGAGATTATTCTTCCTGTAGTCCTTCGAATCTCAGACACAGCAGTTTTTGCTCCTGTGTCCCCAAAAGAATTCGATCAAGGCCACAGTTGAAGCAAACAAGTAAGCTGGGTTTATTTTACCAGGTGAGAAATGGACATGAAAAGTAAGTTCACCCTGCAGGGTAGAGTGTCTGGGCAGAGGAACAATAGCAGAGGGCTATTACCCCTGGATTCACCTGGATTTACAAGTCCTGATTTACCCTGTAGTGACCTCATTCCTGGAGCAGGGAGAAGTGTTTTAGAAAGTGGTCTTAGCCACGATTCAGTGTGTTAGAATCAGATGCAGGAATACATGTAGGTGTAATCATTCATAAAGGTAAGAAGTTTGCTGGGAAAAAGGCAATGATACTTTGCAAGTAGCCCCCCAGGAGGCACTGACTAGTACCCAGACCCAGTCTGTAAAGACTGGCTTTATTGTTTTTGTCAGAACCTTGTCCTCCTTATTCTGCTAGGCTGTCTCATACCCTGTGGCCCTCCGGTACACTTCACTCTTGTTTTCTTCATGACACATAAAAGACTGGGCCTAACTAGTGACGGGAGTAGTAGTTATAATGCCTGTAGGGTAATGCATCCAATCCAAGAGAGATGGCAGTGACCTGATGGGTACACTTTAGAGATGTGTTATTTGGCTTCACTGATGATTTGAGTGTGGTGTGAGGCATGAGGGAGGGTGGAATCCAAGATCTCTCAGATCTGGGCATCTTCAGTTCACTTGTGATCAATTTCTACTGCCCTCACCCCATAGAAACTGCATTTTCCTGTAGAGATCTCCACCAAATAGCTGGGATTCTAGCTTGCTGGGCTCATGGACAAGTGGCCACAGCTGGGATGGCACATGGCAGTTGAACATTGGCTTTGGATTGTGGTCTCCTGCAAATAAACACAGGGAGGGAGAAATTAGACACCAGGATTTCTTAGTGGCTAGCAGCATTAATTGTGTTAAATATGGAGATCTTTAATTAATTACTAGTATATACCCAAGAAAATATGTTGTTTTGTTTTTTCACAAGAGATAGCCCTGCAAATGACTTTTTAATGCAGCAGTGAAGTAGGAAACTCGCATTGCCAGCTAATATGTAACTCTTTAAAAAAAGAGAGAGAGCTGTGAGCTGTCAAGGGTATGTGAAAACAGTCACATGTGTTATGAAACAAAAATCATAAAGCTCTATATTTTCAAAAATGTGCCATCCAGATTGAGAACAAATCCTGTGTGACCACACCTGTGTTCTCAGTGAATAGCCATTCCTTTGTAATCTGCTCCTGGGCAGGGCTGGAACATTGACTATAAACTCACTGCTATTCATTGTGTGATGCTCTGATTTCCCCTCTCCTAGTTTCAGCCAGTATTTTATAGGATGCAACTTCATTTTGGAGATATTCACGTACCTGTTTTAAATGTATTTTTTGAGATTTTATTTAATGTGTAGGGGTGTTTGGCTGATACATATGTTTGTATACCATGCACATGTAATGCCAGCATTGGGTAACAGATCCCCTGAAACTGGCACTACAGATGGTTGTGAATTGCTGTGTGGGTGATGGGAACAGAATCTAGGTCCTGTGGATGGGCAGCTAGTGCTCGTAACCACTGAGCCTTCTCTCCAGTCCCCAGTGTGCAACATATTTTAAACACATAGTAAAATCAACTTGTCTCTTTGGCTATGCTTTTCAAGCAGGGTGTCTGCATTGTTTCCCATCCTTTCACTCTAGATATGAACATCTGGAAGTGAAACTGAATATAACACTTGACTGAAATATTACAAATTAGTGAAGAAAGGCAGTGACAATATACAGAAATATGAGGAAGAAAATATGAACTAAATATGATATGCAGAACTAAATCTAAATGCAGTGACAGATGTTAGCCTTATAATGAATGCATCCACAGATGCCTCATAGTTCTCTGACTACCCCTACCATAGTCAACTGAGGAGCCCATGCTAGGTCATCTAGGTAGGTAAAAACCTTCCTGTTTATATTTCAGAGTCCTGTAATCTGTCTATGATGAATATGGCTTTCGGAAGTCTCAGGCTTATGGCTATAAAATGACAAATGGTAACATTAATCTTTGTGTTGTTTCTTTCCCCTGTGGTCATTATAGGGACAGCCAAGGTCAGTGCAGCAATATGACCTGAGTGCAGTTTTTCTTCTCCTTCCCTGTGGTGTGCTGACACTACCTATTATATGTATTTTTTCTCTTGTTTCCCCAAATTCCTATTCCAGTATAGATTTTTAGAGCTACAGAGTCCCTATGTTCCAAACACAATGGGGTGGGCAAGTTTCTTCTAACTGCCATACAGGCTGCTGAGCCTCACCTGTGTCCTGCCATTCTCTGACAGAGAAACCTGTAATAGGCATGAAGTAACAAGGTATGGGAAACATGTACTACTTCAAGTCTGCAATGGCTGTGCCTTTTCCAAGACTCACTGAAGGCAATGTCATCACCTGGAGAAAGAGGAGAGATTCATCATCCATAAACATCTAAGTAATTGACTTGGACCCATGCCATTAACAGCCACACCTGCTGTTTGCATGGCCTTTTCTGTCTCTGTTCGTGTTTTCACCATTATGACTTCCTCTACTTATTGATTCTTTTCTGCCCAGCTTCTGTTCTGCAAGATCTATTGGGACAGAATCACAGCTATTTATGTCCATGATAAGTCAGCTGTACAACCAATACCCCAGGGATTGACAAAAAGGAAAATGATCCTAAGCTATTTCTTTGAGGATTATTTTATGTTTTTGTGTATAACAAATCTTAAAACTGTGCTGTTAAGTACATCAGCTCCTAGTTCCAAGTGGCTATTTTAATAGGAACCAAATTGAAATTGGTAAAATTTTATTAATACCCAACTGTTCATGCTAGAACTATTACAGGTGTTTTACACACACACACACACACACCTTCAACCATTACAGAAAGTTTTACTGGGCAGCACTATAGTGTAACACCTTTCCTAAGTAAAATGAAAAAAAAAAACCAAAAAACAAAACAAAACACTTTTCAGTTTTAAATTATTTTTTATTAGTGCATACATTTCCTGTTAAATCTCCAAAGTGCCGATGACATGAGGAAAGAAATTTTTCTCAGTAAGTAAAATTGAAAATTGTATTCATCTAAATGGGTGTAGTCAATACTTAAGAAGCAGAATAAAGTGTCTGCTGGATTATTGTCAGCTGAACTCAAGTTAACAGGGAAATTTTTGCATAAGGAAACCATGCAGGATGGGCATAGTATTTTGTTTGCTTATTTCTTTTGTGATGATGTCAAATAGTACTACAAGATCGTGCAGTGACTATTAACACTTAGGTATCTGAAAAATCAAATGGTGATCCTTTGTGACAGCTTTTCCCCTTACATCTGTGTAAGACTAGCTATATTGGTGAATCTATTCTTCACCAATCTATTCCCTATTCTTATGGAAAAAGGGTGAGACATAATGCTAAGAGCCTATCTGCCTAAGTCAGCCAGACCCAGAGCATATTGCTTACTGTATGAAACCTACTGTACCTCTTTGGATCTATGATCTGGAGGCAGAGTGATAACAGGCTTTTAGAGGAGAGAAGCAATGTGGGTCCATATAGGAAAGTATTGTTAAACCATTTGCCATAGGCCATAGCATGCCATAATCTGTGTGTCCGGCCCCCTTGGCATATGATACAAAATGCCATCCATTTGTCAGCCTGTGTACATCCACATGACTGCCCTTGTTAATTAAACTCTGTCTATAGTAGCACTAATTCATTACATTAAAAGTCATTTAGAACATTTACCATTTATTTTATGATAATATGTAAGTTCCAGGTTTTCCTAAGTGCTACAGAAGCCTCCCCGCCCCCCCCCCACACCCATAGAAACAATACTTCACCCAGTGTGTAAGGTGAAGGCCAAATCCACAGGGCATTGCCATCTGAAGGTGGAACCTTAGGGTGGTAATTATTATGGGTTTAAATGAAATCATTAGTGTGTGACCCTCATAATGGGATTTATAAAGAGACAGTGTGTTCTCTCTGCCTTTCTCCATTGCCATGTGAACACACAGAAAGAAAGGTTCTCTCTCTCTCTCTCTCTCTCTCTCTCTCTCTCTCTCTCTCTCTCTCTCTCTCTCTCTCTCTCTCTCTCTCTCTCTCTCTCTCTCTCTCTTTCTGTGTGTGTGTGTGTGTGTGTGTGTGTGTGTGTGTGTGTGTGTGTGTGTGTGTGTAATGTTTGTCAGTTGTACAGTACTTGCTGAGCAGGAATAAGGCTCCATGTTCTCCTAGATACCCCTGTTCCCTCAAAAGCTGCTATCCACAAACTAGGAAGAGAGTCCTCACAAACCCCGAGAATGCTCTCACATGAGGCCAATACAGGAAATGCAACAGCATAATATGGGAAGAAAAACTCTAAGCAAGGAAGATTTCCATTTGTTTTTCTATTTCTAGTTGAGAATGGAAATGGAAAGAGAAACTTCTCTGAGAATTTAAGGTGAAATTGGTGCTTAGTGTTCAGGCAAAGCAGCCACTTTTATGCTAAGAATCAACCAGCATGAAAAAGCCCACTCTGAACTAAGGGGAGCATCCTTTACGTCACTAGTGTGTACTCAATTGCCCAAATTCAAAGCCTCTCACAAAAGAAAAGCAGTAGTTCCTGGAGGTGAAAGCAGAGCCTGGGTGCAGTGCCAAGGTTACAGAAGCCTGCACACATGGGTCTGAAACCAGCAGCATGCAAGGCTGGGATGAACCTGGAGCTGTTTAAAATCTGTAGCACACAAGCTAAGAGCCAAGTAAGCAAGAGGAAAGTTGAGAATGCTTTAAGCAAACAGACATTAGAGCCAACAGAAGGGATGGGCATGATGTAGGTGAGATGGAAGCTTCAGGTTAGCTATTGCTCAGGGATTTGTGATGGATGCTTGTCTTGGTTGGCTTCCACTGTAGCTGTATACACTAGTTCTCTGGTAGAGAAACACAGGTTCATGGCAGACAGCTAAGGAGCATGTCTTAGGATATAGAGGAGAGGGGTAGCCAGATTTGGTGACTGTATTGTAATCTTGTCTAGGATGGGGTATTGTGTGTGTGGTCAGAGAAGGTGGGCCCATATAATCTGGTTTAATGTGGAGGGGACGGGGGAGAGAAGGTAGCCAGAACAGGTCCATCTGCTGTAACCTGGCTTAGAATGTGGAACATGGTGGCCACAGCTCTTAGGTCTATCCAAACCTTGTTTAAAATGTGGGCAGTGGTGACCAGAGCATGTGAGCCTAGTCTAATTTTGTTTTTGAGGTCAAAACAAGTGAGACCACCCTAACCTGGTGTAACATGTAGTGTAGGGGATACCTGCCTTGGGCAGAGGGGTCCCTCTAACCTGACATGTGCTTAAATTGAGCTGTGGGTCTCTGGAGACATGTACTCTCAATTGTAATTTCCAGGTGTGCCATTCAAATGAGCTGCTTGTCTGAAATTTCTGTGTCTTCTTATTCATGTTAACCTGTGTAGAGGTTTCACCTGCTCACCCTAACCACTTTTTTGCAGTTATTCTCTATAAATATTTCCTTTTAAAATAAATTTTATTTAAATTAGAAACAATCTTATTTTACATATCAATCCCAGTTCCCTCTCCCTCCCATCCTCCCATTCACTCCCACCCCCATCCCATCACCCATCTACTCTCCAGGGAGGGTGAGGCCTTCCAAAGTCTGTCAAGTCATTAGGGGCAGGGCCTAGGCCCTCTCCCCTGTATCTAGGTTAAGAGAGTATCCCCCCATGGCGAATGTGCTCATGAAGTCTGTTCATGCACTAGGGATAAATACTAGTTCCGTGGCCAGAGGCCCTATAGACTGCCCAGGCCTCCTAGTTGACACCCACGTTCAGGAGGCCTGCACTAGCCATATCTTGAAGTCAGCCGTTAAAGCTTCTTCATGTGTGTCTCATTATTGTCTATTTAAACAAAACGACAATCCCGTAGTATGCAATTTTGATTTGATTAATAAGAGGTCTGGCCAATGAGAACTCTGTGTTTTGCCCCAGATTTCTTAATCTCAAGCCCATTTTCCACTAAACCTTCCTGTCTTCATCACCAGTCACTTTCAAAGGCAGCAAGCCTGTGTTGTCCTGTAGTCCACTTTGGGACACTGCCTAGTACGTCCTTGGCTGCAGGTGACAACAATCTACATGTTTTCTCAGCTGTAAGGGTGAGTAGACAGAATTGACTGGAACCAGGGAAGGAAAGGTATATCAGATTTTGAATGATTCCGGGAAGGAAATGAGAACATAACTGTCAATGTGGAATATGCTTTTAAGGTCATTGAAAGCAGCAGAAAATCCTGTGTAACCGTCCCGTCTGGTACTCAGGAACCGCCAGCACCAGATATATTCCCTTGAGAAACCACATCACTGTAGATTTTCCTTTTGTTAAAACATTGAAAGGGCATGTTCTACACTTTGCAGTGGAGAACTGACATGGCGAGTGTTGTGGGTTTAGCTTGTGGGTGTAGAAACCTTCCATAAAGTAATAATCAATGCCCACTTTATTATATTAAATGCACATGGGTTATTCTGCCGTTGCCCACTGGTGCTTACTGACAATGGTCCCCTTACTCCTTTTTATTTCGTCATAGCTTTTCCTCTGTTTAGTCTTCAAACTCAGGCTCAAGGTGACCTTTGCTCCTTTTATTTTTCTCTTGCACTTAAAATTTATTGAAAATCTGTTTTTGAATACTTCCTGCCATGGGGTACAAACCTTAGTGATGTTACTGCTTAGTGATGTTAGAGCCATGGCATAAGCTTCATCTAACTTCACTGTCTTGTGTCTCCTTTTAAAAGAAAAATAGGCAACTAAAATACACATGTGGCTCTCATTTATGGATGTTCTCTTGGTTTTCTGTCATTTCTAGATTTAAGCTCAAATTATAATTACCCTGGCATTTGTTTGCTAGAAGACCTCTCTAGAGGGACTGCTGATCAGTAAGGTGTGTGTGTGTGTGTGTGTGTGTGTGTGTGTGTGTGTGTGTGTGTATACGCGCACGTGTATGTGTGTTTAATTGAAAGTAGATTATTTTCTCATGATACACCCCAACCAGTTTCCCCTCCCTCCACTCCTCTCAGCTTTCTCCCTGTCTGATGATCCACTCCCTTCAGAAAAAAAAAACAACAACCAAACAAAGCAAAACAAAATACAAAACAAGGCAAAAATACCTACCTGAGGCTGGACAAGGCAATCTAAAAGGAGCAAAAGAGCAACCATGAGCAGTCAAATGAGTCAAGGACACACCCCCAAAAAACAACCCCACAAAAACAGCAAACTAACAGCCACAACACATATTCAGATAACCTGGTGCAAATCCATGCAGGTCCCATGCTTGCTGTCTTAGTCTCCGTAAGACTATATGAGTCCTGCTTTTGTTAATCTGGTGAGCCATGTTCTCCTGGTGTCTTTCCACCCTCTCTTCCATAGAATTTACAGAGCGCTGAGGGTAGGACCGAAAGGAGATCTCCAGTTTAGACTCTCTCTCCATGTAATGTCTAGTTGTGGTTCTCTGCATCTACTTTCATCTGCCAGAGGAAGCTTCTCTGATGATAACTGGACAAGGGACTTATCCATGTGTGTAGCAGAATGTCATTAGGAATCCTTTGCTTTGACTTCTTTGTTTTTTTTTTTTAAGTCCAGTCATGTTTGGTTCTTATCCAAGGTCTCTGGGCTATACAGTCTCTGGTTCCTGGCCATCTAAGAAGGGTCAGGCTTGGGTTCCCTCTTGTGGAGTGGTCAAGTTAAATCAGACATTGGTTGACCACTCCCACTAGTTCTTCCCCATCTTTGCCTCAGCACATCTTGCAGGCGTGGCTGATTATTGACTGAAGGTTTGCATGGATGGGTTGGTGTCCATGTCTTCGTGTAGTCTGCAGAGTGTCTTCCTGCACCAAATGTGTGGTTGAGGGCTCCATGCTGGCACCAGCTCAACCTCTCCACATTCAATGAGCCCTGAAGATACTGTCCTCAGCAATAACTCCTTACAGTCATTTTGCAGAGAGTGACCCTTAGCATCAGACTTTGCTTGGAGATCTCCATGTGACCACCCCCATGCCAACAACTCAGATATGTAAGTTTCTTGTAGCTGGTATAATGAAATTCAATAGCTATAGTGGCTTACAGTTATCTTTTCTATAAGCCAAAAGCCAGGAGGCTGGGTCCAGGGTTTGAGAAGACTGGATTTTCCATGGAGCCACCCCCACCTTGGCTTAGACACACTGTCTTCTCCTAGAGTTTCAGAGTGTGTGTGTGTGTGTGTGTGTGTGTGTGTGTGTGTGTGTGTGAGTGTGTGTGTGCGCATGTGTGTGTGTGTGTGAGTGTGCATGTCAGTGTGTGTGGGAGTGTGTGTGAGTGTGTTCGTGAGTGTGTGTGTGTGAGTGTGTGTGTGTGTGTGTGTGTGTGTGTGTGCATATATATCTTTCCCTTTGTACCAGTGACCAGTGTCCCCACCACTCCTTTTCCTATTAGGACACCAGTCACATTGGATTAGAATGTTATTTTTTTTTTCTTAATCATCTCTTTACAGGTTCTGTCTTCCAAAACAGTCCATTCAGAAATACTGAGTCCAGCCTATGATTTTCAGGACCCATAACTCTGTTCATGTTATTTACATCTTGTCTCTCCACATCTTAACTCACCCTCTAAACATATACTTATTTTGTATTAGAGCAGAGTTATGACTTGGGCCCTCTGAAATTCAGGTCAATTATTCTAAACATTGCTGCTCTTGCCAGAAATCTAACTGAGAGTTATGCGTGCACTGTTCCTGCCTTCCCTTTACTGCCCAATTTGTTTGCTCAGCACCACTGAATACTCTGACACTGGTTCCTTCTTTCCTTGGATGCTGAGCAGACAATCATGGACTGTCCCTCATGTGTCCTCTTCTCACGTCTCCATTATTCCGTCCTTGATACTGTATCAAGGGAAAAATTGCCTAATTCCTCTCTAGATCACATCTTTTTCTTCATGTATTCATAAGTGCATAGGCCACTGGACCCCTGCTTCACTGAGTGAACATTTTAATCTTAGGTGGCCACTGCTGACTTGCTCAGCATTGTAATCTTGTGTCTGTGAGGTGTATGTCTCACTAAGTGTGTTTTCTAGACACTGGCCTTGTTTCATTTTCACCTACCATCCCTGAAAGGAAAAACACTGCTTTAGTAAAGCTCTTTTCTCCTGAAAAATTCAGAGTGTCATGTGCACAATCTGTACATGCAGTATGTCTGTAGGTGAGTGGGAGGCAAGTATTTTTACCCCATTTTATTAGAGGAGAGACAGATTTCACTGCATGCCAGTCCCCTGAAAAGCTGAACAGCCTGAACTAAGCCAATCTCTGCATGCTTTATCCACCACCATCAACTCACTCTGGACTAAAGAACAGATCTTGCTCTAGAATTGTGGAGTATGAATATCAGTGGAATCTAAGACTAGGAAATTGCTCTGAAAGAACAATGCACACTCATGAATTAGATGGATTAGAGCCCACCTATCTTTGGATGCAACTCAAATACCAGTTTTGTAGGGAAAAAAAACCCTGCCTCTCATGGCTCTAATTCCTTTTCTGTTCTTCTGTGGTACAGCTGTGCCTGTTATCCTTGGTTTTACAATATGTGACATTGTTTACCCATGATCAACAATGCTCCAAATTTATCAAATAGAGATTAAGCTGCTTGAGTGATGGCCCAGTTGGTAAAATGCTTGTTGAGTAGTTATGAACACCCAGATTCATATTCCCCACCACCCAAATGGAAGCTGGATGAGGTAGAACTCTAACAGAGCTTGCTTCTTTGCTGGCCTAGCCAATCAGTGAGTTTCAAGTTCAGTAAGCTGTCTTGTCTCAAGAGAACATGTGGAGAATAATAAAGAAAGGCAATCTGTCTTGGTTTCTGGCCTCCACACCCATGTGCATACGTATGTTTAGGCATTCTCAAGCAGATATGCATGTATACACACAAACATTACATATACAAAATACATCCCATACAAAGAAAATTATAGTAATAGACATTTAATGAGTTTTAAGTTACATACTGTCAATAATAACAATGATAATTTGCAGGATCCCAGGGCATCCTCTCTAGAATCTTCCCTTTGCAGTGTTTCCTTACTATATATGCTATCCTCACATTAGGTCACACGTAGCTGTTTCTGTTATCAGATTGACTGTCACAGTATTTCAGCACATGTGTTCAGAGTCATCTTTATTTTCCTTAATAATGGCACAAGTCACTAAAGCTGACAATTGGAATGCTTCCTGTGGTGATATATTATTTATGACTTATTAAAGCTTGCCTGAGGATTCAGACAGCAAAGTCAGCCTCAAGCTATAGAGATCAGTCAGTGGTGATACACACCTTTAATTCCTAGACTCAGGAGAAAGGCAGATATAGCTCTAAATCCAAGGCTACCCTGGGCCACTAGAAAATATAATCCCAGGATTTGAGAGGTAAAACAGGTAGTGACATTCAGTCTGAGAGTTAGTCTCTACCCATGTTGAGGAGAGAATAGCAATCTGGGATTACAGTTTGAGGTTTGATGGAGCCAGGATCGCCTTTCATTCTGAGGTAGAGCTAAGACTACTGGCCGGCTGCTTCGCTTTTCTGATCTTCAGCTTGAAGCTTTAACCCCAATACCTATCCTTGGTCTTTTATTTTTTGTTCTACCGCTTCCTTTAAGTGAATAATTAAAGTACCTGACTTTAACACATGTATGTGCCAAAAGGAAACATACAGTATCTGCATGCTGCATGTGGTATTTAATAGTGTCAATGTTCTCAAGTTCCTATGAGAGTCATGGGATGTGTTCCTCACTAATAAGGGGGAGTTTTCCCATAACTTATACTCTGTTCTTTTACTTATCTGCATAGAGTCTATGCCCTTTTCACCTTGGTGGCTAAGTACCCAAAAATATTTTCTGGAGTGGAAAGAAAGGAATTGATCTCTAGTGTTCCATTTATCTTGTTCTTGGGAGGTCATGAGTCCCTTGAAAGGCATGCAGAATGCTTATTTGCCCTCTCCACTAGCTTATTGCTGGACTGTATTGAAGAAATCTCTTCTTTTTGGCCAAACCTTTATGTAATAGACAAGAGTGTATGATCCAACCAGCCACTTTGCCACCAGCTTCTCCCAGAGCAGCAGGTGTCAACCTTCATGGGGAACATCAAGCTTGCCTTTACTTCCAGCAAACTTTCCCCTTGGATGGACACAGCAGAGTGTCAGCAGCTGGGTACTGACCTCCAGGAAGGATGCTGAGAAGCATTTGGAGAGCTCAGGCTTCCAAGTGTCTCTGCTGCTTCAATAAATGGTGCTTTAAATAGAGTTGCCTGTTAAAAATAAGTACTGCCAATTCTCGAGCTGCCCCCGTGTTTCCCTTTCCCTTGCTCCCTTGGATGTTTTTCATGATGCCCATAAAGCCTGAGAAACATGGATAACGGAGAGGAAAGGATAGAACACTTTTTGTCATAAGAGTGAACCATGAGTCATCATTTCTGACTCACCTTGAACATACAAAGGAAGCCAATCAACAGGGAGCAGACTAAAGGATGTTTCTCTAGTGACTCACACAGTCCTGGAATGAGGAGCCTGAAGCAAGCCAAACACAGAGATATTTTTAAATATGGGAGGGAGCATTTCCTAGGACAACATGATGGTGAGTCCTACACACTTGTGGACTTATTTTAAGCCAGGCACAGAAATGTGTGGGCTTTGTCTCCACAGAGTCTTCTCTGGTGGTTTTGTTTTCTTTTTCGATGTTTGAAGGGTGTGTTAGATCAGCCAGCACTTGCAGGAATGGAATACTCTAGGACAATGTGTCACATGAGGAGATAAAGAACGTTCTAATGCAGGGACTTCATTGACTTTGCTGCTGTGGATAGAAGGCCAGTTCATATCTAACTCCACAATGACAGAAAATTAATAGTCCAAACCCCATGGTGCCTAGAAGTTTTATAGAGGAGCAGGGGATGTAAGAGCAAGGAGAGTCTGAAATCTCTTAGGAAGACTGGCCTAAAGTGACGTGTTAAAGATGCATAAGAGGTGGACATGAGTCCACCAGCTCCTGAAAAACCTGTGCTTGCTGCTGCCAAGGAAGGCAGTGAGGAGAAGAAGGTCACTTAAGACAGAGGGAAAAGCCAAGGTGAAAGTGGACAAGTCATGGAAACACTTTCTGGTTGGGCTCATTCTATTATGTTCTGAACATTTTCACATTGCTTATTCCTCATTCTAGAACTTTTAGTTTTTGAAAACTGTATTCTGTTTGCCCTCTTGAAAGACTTTCCCTCCTCCACTACCTTTTACTAGTGTCCTAACCTCTTTGAGTATTTTAAATGAAACACACATTTGATGGTTCAAAGCTAATGTCCATATATAAAAAAAAAATGTGCAGTGTTTGTCTTTTGGATCTGGGTTGTCCCACTCAGGATGATTGTGTCTAGTAGCATCTATGTATCTGTTAATTTCATAATTCCCACAGGGATTATCTGGATTAGGTTCTGTGGGCTTGTCTATCGGGGATTGTCTGGACTATGAAAACTGAGGCGGGAAGACTCACCCACTGTGAGTGGCATCATTCATTAGGAAGGGTCTTGTATTACAAAGACTGGAACAAGTAAGCTGAGCATCAGCATTCATGAATTAATTCACAGTTCTGTGCTCATCACTCCGGATATAGTATGACTAGCTGACTCAAGCTCCTGCTACCTTAACTTTCCTGCTGTGATGGACTATAACTTGAAATTGTCAGTGAAGTTAACTCTTTCTCCCCTCTCCCATAAAGAAGAAAAAGAAGAATATAGAAAACAAAACAAAACAAAAAATTAAGTCTGAAATTGGCTCACTGGAGGATTGTCAAGATTCACTCTGAGAAGAATAAGAAATAGTTAAGAATTTACTGAACAGTTTTTAAGGAGAGGGAAGGTGTAGCTCTAGTTAGGTTATGATGTGTGCCTCTCTAGAGGTCAGTGTAGCCCACTGATCCATTTTAAGGCTGGAGGGAGCATTTTGGAGTCTTTTTCCTTATTCTATCGAGCAGTACCACTAAGTGAAACCAGGTGAGTAGAGAAGGAAAGTTTGACGGATATGATAGCATAACAGCCCACCATGGTCTAATTACGGGCAAGCATTGAACCTGGAGGTCTGATAACCTTGTGTAAGCCATACAGGTGATGTGTTCACTAGTCCATTGGAGTTTACTGTGATTCAAATACATTCTGGTATTCATGTCCAGCTAGAAGCTGACAGGCTAGAGCTGAAGGAAATGTGTAGGTTCCAAAGATTTGGCAGTTTAGGTATGAGATCCACAAGACAGTGTTCTTATTGGTGACAATGAAAAGTGAGAAAAGATCAGGTTAATGTAGAACCTTGGACAGGATACACGAAGAAAAAGAAGATGCAGTAGGCAAATCAGTCTGTGAAGGTGACATTGGGTAAGCAATTATCCAAGAATTTTCTAGGCTGTTTGGCTTTGCTCTCTGAGGACTTCAGAGCTGTCCAATAATTGTGATAGGTTCACAGGGACTCAGATTAGTCAAATACACAGGATATATTGTCTTTTTTATAGAGAAACTTGCTGTCTTACTGGGTGACTTATGGTGGATTCCAGCACACATTATCATGTGACAGGCTGATTATATGTATAAAAGATTCTAATAATGATTATGTAATCTCTTTGGAGCTGATGGGGAGAGAGCCAGAGACACAGAGATATAGCAATCTATGTTGCAAAATGCATTTGTCAGAGAACTGCTTCCAAAATATCAGTCATAAAATTGACTGACTAAGACATAAAACTATCAGCAAGGAATGGGAATAAAAGTGGTTTTGAGCATTAACTTTTGTTCATGTAGAAGAAAGTTCTGTAAGTTTTATCCATACCTTCTACCTGAGTTTATGCTACCTTATTTTTATTTTCATCTTTATTCATGTTTTTTATTAAGATGTGTTCATATCTAAAACAGCTTCTTTCTGGCACAGGTTTAAAAAGAAAAAGAAATGGCATCAAGATTTTGGAAACTGAAGTAGCCCTTACTGAACTGGGTGTAGGGTCAGTTCAGCTGGAGGCAAAGTCTGTAACAGAATTGTATCTATTGGAAAAGTCTTAGAGATTGTATTAACACCTTAGGAGTTCGTCCTTGTAAGCTAGAAGGAGACACTATTAAGGTGGGAAAGGGAGACACTATTAAGGATGTGGACAATAACTAAGTTTTAAGAAATCTTCTTTTCCCATTGATTTAAGCCTGACTTTCTCACAAGCTAAGACATGATTTACAGGTGCATCTCTGGCCATGATCCAAGAACATGACAGCTATGTTTTGTTTGTAGGTGAGTAAGGCATAAAGAACTTAAGGATGAAAGGAGACTACTTAGCACAGGAACTTAACCTAATTTCATTAGTGCTCTTTACAAGGCAAGTAATTTTTATCAACTGCAAACTATACTCACTTCTACAACATTTCTGTGTTCAAAGCTCTTGAATAAGATCAGGCAAAGCAATCTGGATAGTCCATGATCTCTTTGGCAAAGCTGACCCTAACCCTAAAGTAGTGAGATTTACTCCTTATTTTTGTTTAAAGAAATCAGAGTAAACAGCATTGTTTTAAGTGTGTTGGTGTAATATAATTTGTCAAGTTTTCCATTTTTACATTAATTGTCACATGGTAATTGCATGTATTCGAGTGGTATTGTGTAACACTTCAGTGCCTATACACAATGTGTAATACTCAACTCAGAATAAATGGCTATTGACTTGACTACTTATTGATGAGATATTCTAATACCAAGAAAGCTGGGATGGTTGTAGATAGATACATAGGGTTAGTGATGATCCAACTCCAGGCAAGCCTACATCTCTTATTGAGCAACTGACTAGGATCAATGGCAGTGCTGGGCCCAGGAGCTCTGAATGAATATTCATTCATGCATCAGTTTGGTTAAGAGTATCTGCAGCCCAACTACTTTCTAGAATTAATTCTGCCTCTGCAGACCCAGACAAATTATATAGCTATCTATGCCTGTCAAGAACTTAGCCTGATACCAATCTTGGTAGCACTCCCAGCATTTGGTGGACTGTGGCACAGAGACAGATGGATTGTAATGAGTTTGACACTAGCCTGGTCTACATAAAGAGGTCCAGACCAGCCAGAACTACTTAGTGAGACCATGTTTCAATCAAGCAAAGCAAAAAACATTTAACCTGTCTCATGGGGGTCCTGTGAGAATTAAATAATAATCATAAAACACCAAGAACAGAGACTAGCATATATGACACGTTACATAATTATGTAATGAAAATACAGTAGTTTGGTTGTCAATTTTCTTAATCTTTCTTAATTTATATTAGCGTTGCTTTAAAGGAGACATATTTTTCTGTGTGCGTGTCATTGTTATTAAGCAAATGAACAAATTGACAGTCCTTGAAATTGAGTGTTCAGAAATTGTTTATTTTTTTAAACCACTAACACAGTAAGATTGGAAAATGCAAGACTATACTCCCACATCTAAGCACTGTATATTCAAAACTCACCTGAGATGGGCAGGTAAATCTTCAGTAAAATAATGAGACAATTTTTGTTTATCCTTGTTTTTCTGAGAAAAAAAAAATCATACTGCATAGCCTAGGCTGGCTGGAATTCACTATGTAGTCCAGACTAGCATGTACTTAGGGCAATACTTCTACCTCAGCCCCTGCATCCACTTGGTTTAATGATTATTTATTTATTTATTATTAAAGCACTTCAGAGACTCATCTTAAGGACGCTTAACTTTTTACCCATGATAGAAACTCTTTCTCTTTCTGGTGTAGTCAGGACTCCAATCCCAAGTGACCATTAAGGCCTAGTTCCTGTTACTTCTGCTCAGTGAGCTGAATGAGCACCTAGCTTTTATTTCCATTCTAAAATGCGCTGACCAGGCTCAACCTGAGGGAGGATTTATTTGCTTACACTCCCAGGTTACAGTCCATTATTAGGGAAATTAAGGCAGAAACTTGAAGGCAGCCCGATTTGCTATTCATATTGCATTCATTACCTCAGACCAGTGAACTCTATAGCCATGAAGTAAAAAGCAGGAACCATGGAAGAGTGTTACCAGCAGGTTCCCCCTCCACCCCCCCCCCGCCACCGGTCTAGTCCCACTCTTTGTCCCTCTTGTTCCTCCCGCCAGCTGCCTGGTCCTGCAGCCACACCAGCCCCCAATAACACGCTGAGACTCTGTATTTGATACAATGCTGTGGGCCAGTTATTATCATTACTTATCGGCTAGCTGTGTCTTAAATATTAGCTCATTTCTTTTAATCTAAGTATTTCCATGTGGTCTCATCTTACCGGCCAGAGCAGCTGGAATTCTATCTCTCCGGGCACACCATGTTGACCCCCTCCTAACTACTTCCTCTTTCCTCCTAGTCTCCTAGCCCAGCCTATCTTGCTTTCCTTTGGTCAACAGTGCTTTATTCATTAACCAGTATGAGAAACATATATACAGAATGACATCTCCCATCAGAAGAGGGTGACTTACACTAAGCAAATTTTCCTACACAGTTCAGAACTACCTTCCTAGGGATGGTGCCATCCACAATGGGCCGGCCTACACCAGTTAACAATCAAGACAGTCTCCAATAGACATGCCCACAGGCCAATCTTCTCTCGGCAACTTCTCAATTCAGAGTTTCCTCTCAGATGACTCTAAGTTCTATCAATTGACAATTGAAGCTAACCAAGACATTGAGCTTGCTTTAGACAATAGACCAATATCAGTGGCACCCCATGGATTTGTTATGGAGATGAAAGAAAATCTTTGTGAGAAAACAATTCCTGATACTTGTGTTTCCAAGCAGTTTCTCTACTCGGCTGTACCCAATGCCCCAAGTATCATGGAAGTAAGATTATATACTTCTCAATATTTTTAGCCAGTTATTACTCTGTCTAGCTGCTGAGAGACCTCTGTTTGCCTGGCTCAAGGCTTTTCTTGCATAATCTTTTGCTCACAGAGTGTGGTCCGTATATGTTTCTATTTAAGGGATTGGACATATCTGTTTGAGGTAAAAATGTTAGGGATTTAACTCATTGCTTTTTTTGCTGATACGAATCTCTATCCTTCCAAATCTCACATTGGCAAAAGCAAGATTGTCAGTAGATTTACTCCCTTAAAGTCATCCGTGCCTTTCTTAATTCCACCCCCTGGGGTTAAGGCACTGTTAACACTGCTAAGCAAGCCTTGAGGCTGGTGACAGAATGAGAAGGGCCTGCAATGAGCACTAAATGCCATGCTTCTGTGCAGAGCCATAGGTGGTTACTGCAGGAGCCCCCTGCTGTGGATTGATTTGCAGAGGCTCGATGCATCTCTGTACTTTAGAAACAACCAGATATATTTTCCATTGAGATTGTATAATACGTTGGCTTCCATTATAATATTCATTAGTTTTTGTTTGTTTGTTTTTTTTTTTTTTGGAGAGGATTTCTACGGTCTTTATAATATTCTTTACGATAGCTTTCAATGTTTTCTTTCTTGATGGGTTTTCTTTCCTGTTCATAATACTTGTTGTCTTTTTTTGAGGGAACCTGTACAGTGTTTATAGTAGTCTTCATTGTTCTTCTATCAGGATCTAATTCGCAGGATTGCTATGGAATGTATACTTTTTTTTTTAAGTAATAGTCTTCATTGTTTTGTTTTATGCTGAGTGTCTATAAAGTGTTTAGAAGGCTAGAGTAAAACAAACTAGGCAGAATATTTGAGACACAGAGATGGGATAAAGTATGCCAGACAGATGCCAGCAACTTTAAGCTGCACCACTGGAACAAAAATAATTCACTGCCATAAAATGTATCAAGAGTTGTCAAAGCCTGGCCAATTGAATTTAGGAGCTGATGTCTTTTGTTGTCCTCTTTTAAGAGAACATCTAAGAAAGTTGAGGTTGGAGAGACAGGCACTGGCTCTTTTAAGAGGATGGACTATTTTAAGGCATCAGATAGAGGTGTATGTGATGGAGAACCTTCCTGAGCAAATCCCCTTCTGTCTGCTGCCCCACTGCAGGAGGGCTGTGATGGAGTTGATTTCACAAAAGCTGCTAGGAGATATTCTTCTTTTCTTATAAAATAAAGAGTGGCATAATAATAACCACAGGGAAGGAAAGTGTGAAGTTGGAGGCACAGAATGAGAACCAAGAGAAGAGGTGTGAAGTTGTGTGTTTCTGAAAGACTGAGCAGGTGGGAGCCATGACCAGACATGACCAAGTCACAGTCCTATTTCTTGTGGGCTCATTGTTGGGAGGGACTCCAGCAGGTAGAAAAGATGGGGTCTATGGAAGGTCCAGGAGTGAAGTGACTCTAGCAGGGTGCTAGTCTGGAGAAGGTAACCAACGTGGTAGGCTTCACACACAGGAAAACCAAGAGCTGGTCACAGGAAGGAACCGCTGTGGTGGGAGAGGGGTTGCTTCATAAAGAAATATCAATTGTGATTGACTTTAAGAGCCTACTCACTGGTCAGAAAAAATATTTCAGGTAGCAGTATGAGGTGGAACATAGTTGCCTGCGTTTCTGAGGTCTTTGTATTTCAGTCAGTGACATCTTTGGTGATCAGTGTTAGATCATGTCAGGAGAGGCATTGACTGATCAGTGACAAGTAAGCACATAGAAAGAATTAAATTCACATGCATCCAGTCAGAATTACTTTTCACCTGTTTTTTCTGCTCCCAATATTAATGCCATGCACTTCAGGTCAGGGGTGGTCTAAATCTCAGGTTGGCCTAACATAGAATATAAAGCCAATGGGATACATCCTAGCTGCATTTTAATCAACTTGTAACCCCTGTAACCCTCAAGTGCCCATCTTGCATAGTGAGGTAGGTAATTATTTATATCCATGCTAAATTTTATCTGTGACTGTCTCTTTTTTAAAAACAATTATTGTAGATATGTTCTGTGTATAAATGCACACCATTTGAGTGGGAGTTACGGCTGGTTGTGAGTCACTACGTGGGTACTGAGAATTAAGTACTCTTAACCACAGAGCCATCTTGCCAGCCTCTCTGATAGTCTCTTAGTGTGCCATTTTGCAGGATAGATTTCCTAAAATACTGTATAAAAGGGGTTTACTTAAGCTGCCTTCTGAGTGTGCTCCCCACAGCTGCTTTGGACTGTTTACCACCCAACTAGAACATTCTTCTTAATCTGTCACTATCTTTGAATTTGCTCCAGAGAAACAAAACTAACATCCATACATACATACATACATACATACATACATACATACATACATACATACATACATATATATATAATCTCACATAGTAAAACTTGTATGTATTCATGAATATTCAATTATTTAAGAGGTTTATTATGAGGAATTAACTGTTAGAGTCATTGGAAGCCAAACGGCCCCAGCATGTGCAACATGAGAAAAGAAAACCCAAGGAAACTGGTGATATTATTTATTTGGACCCTGTCTGAGGGACTGAGAACTAGAAAATAGATATGCCAGTCCTTGGCAGAGGAAGCTGAGCTGACATGTCCCAAATCATGCAGTTGAGTAGGAAAAATGAACCAGATTCCCCCTACCTCTAAATATAGTCTTCTCAGACCTGGTGGGTGCTCACCCACATGGGGTAGGGCAGCCTGTAGTATACTCATTCAAATGGAAATATCCAGAACCACATCTACAGACCAGCTAAGGTCCATCTTGACCCATAGAATTAAACTTCATACTGATTCCCAAAGCCAGGTAGCATGTATTTAGTCAGCCAAGAACACTGCACTCTGGTAAATGTGTTCCTTGTACCCTCTTTTCTCCCCAGAAATGATGGGACTCTTTTCCCCAATCAGTGCAGTACCAGGATCCTATTCTGTTCCCTACTTTTCTTGGTCTGAGTTAAAGGACAAAGGAAAGTAGCAAACTATATCAGCATGATCATTTTATAATTATAAGCCAACTCCCAGGGGTTGCTTCACTCCTGTTATCAGAAATCTTCATTTACTGGAATTTCTCAATATTTGCTTTCAGCTAAATAGCTCACAAGATGACCTTGCCAATGTTGTTTTATGATTCAACAAAAGAACAAGGGCTAAGTTGTGGGAAGCCAACTCAGTAAGACTTCACTACAACTTAAACTTTTTTGATTTTAAAAAGCACCACATTTATATGCTATACATTTGATGGAGTTAGCATGTGCAGAGCACTTAATACATGGCAAATATCTCCTCTTTTCCTCCCCTCTCCTTTCATGTCCTAAATTCAGTGAGTGGATATGTAGGTTTCTTAGTGGAAGCCCAGTTTGTTTCCAGATTTTATTTTCCACCTATGTACCAATGTTTTCTTCACATAATTACTCTGGTACTGTCATTTATATGTCTTTGTATTTTATGTTTTTGGGTCTTCTGAATTTGCCATTCGAACTATATACATTAATTGCTTTATTGAAACTGGTAACAACTATTACTTATGTTTATCATTGTGATATTTACATTTCATAACATAGTAATCACTTTACATTTATTTCTAATCCTAACAGCTCAGTGAGATCCAAGGTATCATTTTTATTTTAATGGGAAAATTAAGGTCCAACACAACCATAGGGTACTCAAGATCATGTTGCTACTCCGTGGTGGTATCATGATTGGCACCTAGACCAACCTCCTGTAGTTCCTCTGGTCTTTTGTAACCAGACTCCATGACTGAGACACAGCCTCTGTAGTATTTTGGTGAAGCAGACGTCTTGCTTTGCTGTCTGTCTTAATTTGCCACACTAGCACTGTTTAGTATTTTTTTCCTTTTTCTCCAGGACCTGGAGAAAGGCCTGGAGGGAAAGCCAACAGTAAAGCTTCACTACTGTGTCTGCCTAGTCATTGTAGATTTTATACTTTTTTAGGCTTGGTAGATGGTAAAAGGGACTACCTAGAGTCCTAATAAAAAGCCAAGTTCAGGAGTTGTGAAGTGCTGACAAAGTTTAAAGCCTTCAATTCTGACTGAAATAGCGGGGGTGGGGGTGGTAGCATCTATATTGGCTAAATTTATGAAGATGAGGGATCTGCAAGTTCTTTGCCCTGGCTCTCCTCTTCTCACCTCTCCTACCTACAAAAGGTTCTGAACTTTGAACATCTTCCCACACAGTGTCACTATGTGAAATCAAACAGTTAAGGAATGCCAGTTCTAAAATTAGAAAGCTCAGGGTCTTCTAGGGGACAGCAAGATGACTTTCCTGCAAAGATATATGTATGTATGTATGTATGTATGTATGTATGTATGTATGTATATATATATATATATATATGCATTTGCATCTGAGAATTCATAAATGTGTAATCCGGACTTTCAATAGAACCACAGATAGTCCTAATGTGAGTTTCTGTGCCTTGGATAACTACTGACTTTTTTTTTCTTATTTTATATATTGATTCCAGTTCTCTCTCCTTTCCATTCTCCTATATACCCTACCCTGACCGCTCCCCATCCCATTCCTCATCCACTCTCCAGGGAGGGTGAGGCTATTCAGGAGGGATCATCAAAATCTGCCATGCCATTTGGAATAGGGACAAGGCCCTCCATTGTGTCTCTAGGCTAAGGTAGTATCCCTCAGTGGAGAATGTGCTCCCAATTTTCTTTCATGCACCAGGGATACATCCTGGTTCCATTGTAAGAGGTCACATAGACTGTCCAGGCCTCCTAATGGAGATCCACATTCAGGGTGTCTGGGTCGGTCCTATGCTGGGTTCCAGGCTATCAGTCTGGGGTCCATGAGCTCCCCCTTATTCAGGTCAGCTGTTTCTGTGGGGTTTTGCCACCTGATCTTGACAGTTCATGCTGGAGAGGATGTGGAGAAAGGGGAACACTCCTCCACTGCTGGTGGGAGTACAAACTTGTACAGCCATTTTGGAGATTGGTATGGCAGTTCCTCAGAAAAATGGGAATCAGTCTACCACAGGATCCAGCAATTCCACTCTTAGGCATATTCCCAAAATATGCACATCTATGCAACAAAGACATTTGTTCAGTTATGTTCATAGCAGCATTATTTGTAATAGTTAGGACCTGGAAAAAAACATAGATGCCCCTCAACTGAAGAATGAATAAAGAAAATGTGGTTCATTTACACAATGGAGTACTACTCAGCAGAAACAAAATAGAATCTTGAAATTTGCAGGCAAATGGATGGAAATAGGAGAAACCATCCCGAGTGAGGTAACCCCGTCACAAAAAGACATACATGGTATTTATTCACTCATATATGGATTTTAGACACAGAACAAATGATCATCAGTCTACAATTCACACTGCCAGAGAAGTTAGGAAACAAGGAGGGCCCTAAGAGAGACATACATGGTCCTCCACAGATGGAGAAAGGAACAAGATATCCTGAGCATATTGGAAGCAGGGAGCGGGGCAGTAAGTGGAGAGGGAGGTAGGAGAAAGAGAAGGGGAGAAGAGGAGGGGAGAGAATATGAGGAAGCAGGAAGATTTCATCAGGGGAGGAATAGAGGAGAGCAAGAAAAGAGATACCATAATAGAGGGAGCCATTATAAGTTTAAAGAGAAATCTGGCACTAGAGAAATGTCCAGAGACCTACAAGGATGACTCCAACTAACAATCTGAGCAGTAGTGGAGAGGCTACCTTAAATGCCCTTTCCTGATAATGAGACTAATATATCATCCTAGAACCTTCATCTGGTAGCTGATGGAAACAGAAGCAGACACCCACAGATAAACACTGAGCCCAACTCCTGGAATCCAGTTGCAGAGAGTGAGAAGTGATGAGCAAAGGGGTCAAGACCAAGCTACTAACATTTTATGATTACTCTGGCAATTGTTGTGAATTAAAGTCTTTTGAGTGTGTATGACTTTCTCTTCTTCCTTTTAATTCATAATTTTATAGCAAAATGCCATATGTGTAAGTTCCATTTATTAATCTTCAAAGTGCACATTTTCAAAGATCATTGCTAGTCAAATGGCTCACACTGTCATGGTAGAAATAGTACAAAATTTCCCAGTGCTCCTCAAGCCCATGTGTCCTAGATGTTGCAAATAAGTCCAAAGGCTCTTTGCATAACTCAGGTTATAGAGATCTTTTTTTAGCATCTTAAAATTTACATATGTCTGAGAAAATTACCATGAAAGAGCAAGATTGGTCATCTTATCATCTCATCATTCGTTCACTGATTTTCTTATGTAATGGTCCACATTGGCTTGTTTGAAAAGGTACAAAGGCAACTAACAATTTTCTTATGAAGAATAAATACCAGCATAGAAAACATAAGCTTATCCAGTAAATGTCATTTTTATTCCTTAACACCATAACTAAAATGTATAGATGGAATGTGTGGCCATCCTGTCTCTAAAGGAATTGACAGAAACTATGAGGTTCAGTGCAGACACAGTCTCCAAGTTCTCTTAATTTTTTATGAACATTAGAGAGTAAAAAGAGAAAAATGCACTGTTGCATGTGTGTGTGTGTGGGGGGTCAGTGAGAGTTACCTATCTCATGTATAGTTAAGAAGGGAACTCTGATGTGGGTTGTAAGGTTGCAAGGTCACGGGGCATTTTTAGAACCAGCTCTTCCTTCTCATAGCATATTCACTACAGTGCAGAAACCATTGTTTTCTGACAACCCAGGACACTCTTGGTCTCATCTCATATTATCCAATAGAAAGTAAGAACGCATCTACTTTGGCAGGTGCTGCTGTTTTGTATGACTTCTGTATTTTGTGAGTTCTTGTACTGAAGGTTAAGTCCCCAGTGTAACCCTACTAAGCAGAACTTTGAAGAAATGGGGGCTAATTCGCCACAGGGGGCATTTCTGTGGTTAGGGTTACTCCTGGTTGTTTAGAGTGACCTCTCTCATGTGAATAGGTTTTTACAAAAGCAAATTTGGCTTTTCATCCTAGGATATCATCTCTTTTTCTCACAGATATTCTCACAATTTTTCCATCTGGCATGTAGCCAAAAGGCCTGCAGATGCTGGTACAATGTTCTCAGACCCTCAGAACTGTGAGTGGCATAAACACCTCTATGCAGAGCATGCAGCCTCCAGGATTTTCTTACAGCAATAGCAAATGGGATGATAACAGTGCAGGCAAAGTGCTTCATAGTGTGTCACACTCTTACTTTATTTTCAAAACTTACATGTGGCATTTATAGCTACTTATAAATGAATTAGATGTCGGCAAGTTAACATTCTAACTTAACCCTGAAAATATCTTCATATACCAAATTGAACACTGAGTCGACTCTCCCATATAAAGTGGAATCTCACTGAGTTAAAAAAATAGTGTGCTTAGAACAATTTGGCTTTTAAAATGTCTTACTATTTTTATCTCATTGAATGCTTCTTTCTAAATTCCATTTATAAAATCAGTGCCTGCAACTTGAGTTTTTTTTTTTCTTAAATAAGCCTTGCTGTTTTCCTTAAAAGACGATAATAAACTCATCCTCCCTATATTTTTTTTATCTATGAATTAAAGACTTTTCTTGAGACATAGTCCTCCTTTGTGATCATCCACAAACTCTCTCTCTTTTTTCCTTTTTTGGTTTTTCGAGACTGTTTTTGGTTTTTCGAGATGTTTCTCTGTATTGCTTTGGAGCCTATCCTGGTACTCACTCTGTAGACCAGGCTGGCCTCAAACTCACAGAGATCTTTTTGCCTTTGCCTCCTGAGTACTGGGATTAAAAGCAAGTGCCACCAATGCCAGGCCACAAACTCTCCTTTTTTTAGTGTGTAGCTCTGGACACCTACACCATGATGGATGAACTTGATAATCCTCTTTACCCAAACTACATTGAGCTTACTTTTGTGGTTACTGTTCCCATCCTTTCTGTTACCTGATAACATTTTCTTTAATGCTGCATATGAGAAGACTGGCATAGATCATGAAAATGATTTCCTTTGTAATCCGGGTGATAGAACTAGGATTTGAACCTCAGTAGTTTAACTTAAAGCATCGTTGTGACCCTTCTGATACCATAAAGTCGTGGATATACCACTTCATCTTTCTGACAGCTACTCCCTGTAAGTGTATCAGATGATTTGGGTGGATTCTGTGATAGCTAATCTCCTTGTCAATGTGACACACCAGGGGAAAAGAGAACCTTAACTGAAGTATTGCTTACATCAGGACTGCGGATGTGTCTGTGGGGACATTTCATTGATTGCTATTTGATTCAGGAGGGCCCAGCCCATTGTGGGCAGCACCATTCATAGGCATGTGAACCTTAGTTGTATAAGAAAGAAAACTGAATATGACTGAGCCAGATGGCAAGCCAGTAGCAGTGTTCAGTGGTTTTCCTTCAAGCTCCTGCCTTGAGCTTCTGATTTGGCTTTCCTGGGTGACACACTACAACCTGTAAGCTGGAGTAAACCCTTTCCCCCATTAAGTTAAGTTGCTTTTTGGTCAGTGTTTATCTCCTGCAACATAAAGCAATCTAGGACAGATCCTGAATGTCTGCATTTTGAAAATTTTAGAGAAAAAGACTCTACTACTAAGTAATATTTTAATTTATAATTTTAATGTGGGAAGATCCTTAAAGAGCCTACTCTGTTTCTTGTGTATCATGTGAAGGACTAACTTGCCCCTGATTTGTTCTCTGCCTTCTCCTCAGTGAAAAGGGCAAGTCTTAAAGAATCATAGGATAAAGTGTGCATGATTCCACACACCTGCATTCGCAGGAGGCTGAGTTAGGAAAGCCATGAGTGGAAGGCCACCCTGAGGAACAGTGAAAGGCCCCACAAAGCAGAATAAAACAAAACAGGAGTGTAGGATGATGGCAAGGCAGTCCTTTCATGGATGCACTGGCTCGAGAGACAGAAAGCTGGGTTCTCTTCCTGGCCCTCCACTGCAGGACACTTAACTCCATTATTTCTTAGGTTTCTGTGTGTGGAATGCAGATGGTGGAACTACCTCCAAGTAGAAAATCTCAGTTAAGAGTTCTCAGCCATGTGTTCCCTCTACATGTAAAATTCCTTAGAGTCTTCTTTCTTTTTCATCTCTGACATTGTTGAAATCTATGTGTAGCTATGGAGTACCACCTGATGACAGTGGAATAGTAAAGAATATTTACCAAGCTCTTCACCATGTACTTGATAGAAGTGATTTAATTTAATGCTTTTGAATATCATATGATTGCATTTCACAGATTATCTAACAGACTCCAGGAGCTTAATCATCTAAGGATATACAACATGCGAGGAAACATCAAATTTGATGTTTGCACACAAATATGTTTAACCATAGCCTTACTGGCTGCTCCTTCCCCCTCTTAATGACTGCTGCATAATCTTAGCTGTGTTTCCTTTAGTTACTATCTGTGGCCTTCCTGAACTTTAACTTTCCATATCAATAATTATCAGTCTGAGCATAGTAAAAAACAAAACTACAACCAAGATCTGAAAGCAGTAATTTATACACAGAATTCCAGAGGATAAGATTGGGTTGTCATGGGATCTTCATGGTGTCAGCAAGAGCTCTTTCTAACTATCTAGGATATAGCCCTCATTTTTAGGCTGACAAAATAGTCATGGGAACTACAGTTATTGTCCTACATTTTCAACATAAAGGAGTTAAAGTAGGAAAGCAGGACTAAGGATAAGATAATCACTACTTCCCTTTCAAGTACCTTTCTTGGAAACTCTACTGAGCAATTTCTACTTTTTTGTCACTGGTTATGATTTGTGCCTATGACTTCTCTTAGTCAAAAGAGAAGCTCAAAATTGTATTTTATAGCTGCCTGCATTGTTTTCAAGATCAAAATTGGGTTTCTGTTTACATGGACCTTATTAGATTCTTGAAATACATCAATCACATGAATTCATCCAGTGGGAAGTTTGCCAGTGACTGACTACCTGAGGGTAATTTGTTGTATGGTAGACACTAAGAGTATATTTATGCAATAGCAGCTTGGAACTAGGTTAATTTTCTTGGTACCCAGGAGAGCTGTCAAGATGAAACTTGACTCAGACTCAGAGAAAAGAGGGGAAAGGCTCAGAATACAGTGTCCCTGGTAACCTAAACTCCTCTTGTACCATGAGTAGCAGAACAGAAGCAGAGGAATAATACACCTGAAATGTGTTTTAAACATTTAAAGTTGACCCCTTGGAAAATTTTACTTTGTAAATATGTGGGGAATAAAAAAGATACTGCTTTAGATTTCTGTTTGGGAGGTTCAGCAGGCGCAGTTAACCAACAAGCACAACTAAGGATTTAGAGCACAATAGAGCAGCAGGGATAGTCTTTGGAGTAATTTCTACCCAAGTTTTAATCCTAGAACACAATGTGTGGCCCATGTATAGTGGTTTGAAGGAGAATGGGCCCCATTTACTCACATACTTGAATACTTTGTCCTCAGTTGGTAGAACTACCTGGGGAAGATTAAGAGGTGTGGCCTTGTTGGAGGAGGTAGCCCAAGCCATTTCCAGTTAGCTCTCTCTACTCCAATTTGCAAATCAGGATATAAGCTGTCAGCTGCTCCCAGCACTTTCCCTGTCTTCCTGCTATAATGAGTCCCTGCCATGATGGTCATAGACTTACTCTCTGAAACAGTAAGCTCCCATTCAACTGTTCTTCTATAAGTTGCCTTGGTTATTGTATTTTCTCATGACAATAGAAAAGTAACTAAGACAACAGGCAACTTGAAAAGTCATCTCACCTTTCTGAATCTCCCATTTCTTTTCTTTCAAATAGGAAACAATGGAAATTAAAAAAGAAACTAATACTCCTGCCATGTGCTTGTAAATAAGTGACTATAACTTAGACAAAACCACTGGGGAGGGGGGCACTCACACACACAGCAGTATTAATTGCGTTTTCTGGCAGCCCCAATGCACTGCAATTCATGATCTCTTTTCTTGTTGAAGGAGGGGTACAGGAGGTCCAGGAAAGTATGGTGAGAAATTAATTTTCTAAGCAGCAGCCACTAGGACATTCCCTGTGCTCTTGATGTCAGTGAAGGTTAGAAGCCTGCAGCTAGGTCAGCTAAATTGTAGGTTTCAAGTGCTTACTTAGGACCACCTAAGAAAGAAAGCTCATGATGGAAGGCTTCTTTTCTACAAATTTTACCTTCCTCAGATGCAAAATGAAGATACCCATAATGCCCACCTTCCTGGGTGGTTGCAAAGCTAGTGCCTGTGGAGCCTGGCACATAATGTAGATCCAATAAATACTGCCTATTATTATGAGCTTCCTTTCCTCTCTCTCTACTCAAGCAAAAACGGGGCTCATGGGTTTTGGAGCTGTCTCAGTGCCAGTAATGCTATAAAATTTTAACTAGGGCATAAAGTACACATATAATCATACTAGGTCCAAAAATGATAGTGTGATAATGTGATTAATAATGAGTTCTTGGATGGTAATAGCATCTTAAGTTGCTTCTGTAGACTTGTAAATTTCCTGGACTCTAGTGCTCATGAAGGTAAGACTGATGGCTCATTGCCCAGGGCAACAAAGTGCACAGTCTGCCTGTATTGGCGTTCCACACTCCCTAAATAGCTTTGTGTCTCAGGTCAAAGCTTCACATATGCTGGAGCCTCTCTGGGGTGGAATGACTTTACTTGTGTGTTCTTGCTTTTCATTACTGCGATGTGAATAAGCTTGACAATAGAGGAAAAGTCCTTGGAACAGTGTGCTGGCACCTGAGGCTTGGTGTCATGACCAGTACCTCTCTCCATTTTTATGTTAACTTTTCTCTTTCCTGGGGCAGTTCTTTTTCTGAGTTGTGTCATCTGATCCTCTCTAAAGCCTAGAAAGAAGGCAGAATGAATTTGATTTCTATATTTTAGTTAAGACAATAGAGGCTGAAAAATGCAAAGTGAATGTCCCCAGCTTGGCATGGGCTGGTCATGAATCCAAATCTTTGCTTCTAGGTCCTTCCTGAATGACTGTATTGCAAGTAGCCTCTGTCCTTATGTTGTCTGGGAGACAATGACATTTATATATCTTCATCAATTCGTCCTTTCAGAAGGGGTGAGCTGTGAAAATGCACACCCATTTGCTGCTGCTTTAGATGGTCAGATGTATGGACTCACTACACACATTAGGCCTGTGGATGGATGTGGTTGACATATAGCAAGTCTGCCAGGGCAGAACGTACTCACTGTAGAAGTGCTAGGCTCACTAGCTGGGGGCCTGGAAAACCATTGTTGTCCCAGAAGTAAAGTGGATATTCATATGCAGTAAGCTCCACTCTTGACCAGTCTGTCCCTTCCTGGACTTCCAAAGCCTTAAATTCTACCCCCTGGTCTTGAAGATTGGTCAATATTTGAAGAGATTCCAATAAAATAAAGTATGCCTGTCATTGTGTATAGCAGCACACTCATAATTGGTGTGTGTGTGTGTGTGTGTGTGTGTGTGTGTGTGTGTGCACGTACATGTGTGCGCATGTATGCGTGTGTGTGTACACACACTCACGCGTTTAAATCTTAGAATTTCTTGGTGGGGCTAGTCACAAAGCTAAGTGCCCTGAACACTACAGCATTCTTATCCCTGACACAGGTACTAAGAGATTCTTCAATGATCAAACAAATTGTCACATTTATATAAAAAAAAAAGGACTGTATTAGGGTTGCTCTTGATAAGGGCCTGGGTTCTGTTCCCAGCATCCATATGGCAGCTTACAACCATCTGTAACTTCAGTTCCACATCTGGCTTCCTCTTCTGGCCTTCATGGACATCAGACACTCATGTACAAGGAACTTACATACATGCAGTTGAAACACTTGAACACATAAAAAATAATTCTTTCTGTTTTTAAAGGACTATTAAAGTGCAAGGTTGGAAAATGGCTGGGATGTGAAAAGGGGCTGGATGCTGGACTGAGGGGATGGAGGGAGGTGGCTGACCTGGATTTTTCCCAGAGAAACTCACTCTAGCTGAACTTGGAAGCAGTCTTCGCTGATTTCCTGGTTGTCTGTTTGTGAGAGCTGGCTGTTGCAGCATTCAGGGCACTTGGGTTGCTTTGACCTCCAGCCATCTGTGCCTGGCCTGAAAAGTTAAATGGTCAGTGGCATCAGATGGTGAATGATCACAAATAGTCCCTGCTCATTGCCATACGAGGGGAAAAAATGCCCCCTGGAGAAATAATCATAGATGTTATTTTCAAAGTTAGAATTAATTGTGTATTCAGGAAAGCCTTTCTTCTGCCAATTATTCTATTAGTGTGATAGAGGCACTGTGCCTCAGAAAGCAGTTGGAATGGTCCCTCAAAGGTCACCTATGCCAACACTCCTGGAACAAAGCCTTTGGGGGGCACATCCTGGGGTGGACTAGTAACTGACATTTTACAGTCAAACTATGTGCCTAAGAATAGTTCTGACCCCCTGGCCTTAAGCTTTTAAGGGTGGGAGCTGTCCTTTGGTGCCTTTCCAAAAGTATTTTTCTCCATGGCCATGTAATCAAAGGTATGTCTCTTTCTCTATGTGGACACCTAATGTGGGTTTGACTTCACATTCTACTATATTAAAATGCCCGCCTCTGTTCTCTTCTCTTTCCTCCAGCCAGTGAGACCTGCAATGACTTCCACCCGATGTTCTTCACCCATGACAGATCCTTTGAGGAATTTTTCTGCATTTGCATCCAGCTCCTGAACAAAACATGGAAGGAAATGAGGGCAACTTCTGAAGACTTCAACAAGGTAAAGTGGGTGGTATACCCTGGTGCGTGTCATGTCAGCTGACGGGTTTGGGGCTCATGCCTCTGACATGGTATGCTGTGTTTCCTCAGCTGTGCACAGAAGTAGTAGCCAAGGGCAAGAAGGGATGTAATTTTAAATTGTCCCCAAAATGGAAGAAGCCACTAGGCATCTGCTAGAGGCAGCTCTGGTCCTTTGTCTGAGCTAAGCCACCAACAGATGTACTTTTGGGAGAAAACTTGTTACTGCGAGTTGTTATTTTATGGTTTTGGTACAGAATACCTTGTCACTGATGTAAGGTTAGTAGGGAAAGTGTCATACTTCAACCTGTGTAGAAGATAAATACAGAGCCAATACAACCAGAAATGTCTGGCTGATTGGTCTTTGTCTCGGGAAACAGGGTTACATGCACCATTTTTTTTGGTTTAAAGTAAGTATTTGATTATTCAAATAAACATGTTGTAGGACTTTTAAATGTTTTTATTACATGTGTTTGTTGTGTGTGTATCTGTGGCACACACACAAAGAACAATATGAAGGAGTCAGCTATTTTTTTTTCACCCTGTTGGTTTCAGGGCTTGAACTTGGGTCGTTAGGCTTGGTGGCAGGTGCCTTTACCTGCTGAGCCATCTTACCAGCTCCTGTATGTTTGTTCTTATGCTGTCAATGCTTTCAAAAATTTGACTTTTCCATTTCCATAATTGTGAGAATGTTTATTGAAAATTTTTTGGCCAACTTAGAGGAGTTAGAAGCAGAGTCCCTGCTTTTAGAGACAAAAAACATATTTATCCTTCAGCAGACATGTATAATAGGGATGCCATGGTTAATTAGGATGTGTTTTAGGAAATGCACAGGTATAGTTTATCCTATAACACTTGTAACATGCTTCTAAAAAAAAGCTGTGACCCATAACCCAAGCCTACTTTCCTGGTATGAGATCATAACTGTCTTTAAGAGGCTAAGAATTTGGCGCCCCACTTCTATAGCCTTGGCACATATCTAAATTATAGCTGTACTTGGCTCCCTTTTGCCTTCTCTCTGAATTTATTGCACACCCACTTTGTTTTGTTTACAAGTTCTGGTTTGTGGCATCTTGAACACAATATCTTTAAAAGAAAGGAAAGCGGGAAAAGAGCTGAAGCTTCCGTCAGGCACTGACCTATCTGCCCGTCTTCTTGGACATAGTCATCTCACTCACAGTCAGGGTATTTCCCTCCTTGGTGCCTACCATCTTTCCTTCCTTTGCACCCCAGACTAGTTGCTGACATCACTGAAATCCGGTTATGCCAATGTGCCCCACTGTTACAGCAGGTTTTTCCCGCCGGCCATTGTAGTGGGTTATTAACTGTGTCTGCTTCTGTGGCACTGACCACACCCATTGAGGGGTGGAGCCAGGGGCGGAAGTGACCTGTGGGGCTTGGTCTCCGAAGGAGGCAGAGAAGGCTCTCTTGCTGGTGGACTCGGAGAGAGGAGCATCCAGTTTTAACTGCTGTGTTCATCTGTCTGTGTTTTGAGTTGTTTCTCCCTTAATAAACATCTATTCGGCCTATTTGTTTATCCTGACCCTTATTAAACCGCAATACCCCACCTTGATCCCTGATCTACAAGTTGCAGTTTAGAGCCACTGTGGATCTGAACAGCATTGCCTGAGCAGACATGTTTCAAAGAGGATCAGGGAGGGAAGGAGTCATTAATTCTCTTGCAATCATAGTCTCAGCCTCCTCAATGTACTTCACTTGATTATGAGAGACTTTGCCATTCAGGTGCAAATCACCCCAGAGAAAGAAGGCCTTCCACATTCATGGTCAGAAAGGACTTAAATCAATAGCCTTTCAAAGTGGCTGTGGCCACTGTGCCCTGGTTCAGTGTGACTCTTCATATGCTGTGAGGGCCAGCTATCAAGTGGCAGCTTTATGTGTTGGGACACTCACTCTCCCAGGGGAAGGCAACCTCACTGTCAGTGATATATGTTAACATTGGTTCAGGAATGAGTGTTAGAGAAGGGTCAAACATGGGAAAGACAGGGCATTTTAATTTTCGGTAATAATCTGCTTTTTCCATGCTTATTTTAGAAAAGCATATAATTAAATGGATAGATTTATTGAAATATAAAGATACAGATGAATAGTAAATAGCTTATGTATGCATTTTCTATTGCTCCTGCAATAAATGACTATAGAATTAGTAGTTTAAACAATACAAGTTTCTTATCTGACTGTTCTATAATTCAGTAGCTAATGGTATCTCACTAAAACACAGTTACAGCTTCAGTAGAGCTCTGTTTCTATCTGGCAGTTTTTAGAAGAGAATTTGTTATCTCGCATTCTTTAGCTTCTAGAGGCTGTTGTCTTTCTTAGTTTGCATCCTGTTTCTCCCTCTCCAAAGCCAACAGCTGTGAGTCCAGTCCTCTCCGATGCCAGCCCTTCCCTCTGATGTCATCTTTTTAAGAACCCCTGGATTGTATGTTAGATAATTGAGTATAATAATCTTCCTGTTTCAAGATTGCCAAAAAGCAACTTTAGTCCTACCTGTAATCTAAATCACACTTTGCCATGTAACACAGTCACAAGTCTTGGGGATTAAAACATGGGCATCCATAGAGGGCATTTTTATGCCCATCATAGTCTATATTTTATTTGTGGGTGTATTTGATCTTTAAGTTCATAACAACTGTTAATGTAATATTGATAGATTAGCCTTTTTGTTTTTTTTACTGGTAGGTATAATTTGAGAGTTCTGCTGGTAGTTGCTTAAATACAGATATGTTTCTGTCCCTTTTCTTTTGTGTCCCTGTTCTGCCTGCAGTAACCTTTTTATTTTGTCGGGGGGGGGGGAGAAAGAAAGAAAAAAGGTGGGAGGCTGCTTGCGATAGCCACTACTGCAATTTGAAGACAGTCTTTCTCTTTTTATTATTTCTTTTCTTCTTGCTTCCTGCCTATCTGCCACTGCGCTGCTTTACTCAATAATAAATGGAAAGAGAGAGAAGAGCTGAAATTGAAATCAGTTCACTTTTCTTCGTGTTATTAACTTGGTAGCAGAGGAGATTGAATTTAGGAACAAATGTGGGTTCGAAGTTACTTGGTAGATTTAAATGATTTCATGTTCCCGAGGCTGTCCAAATTCGAATTCAGAAATATTTGAAAAGAACCCAACATGAAACATCATTGCTTTTGAATTATTTTGGATACTATCTTAGACTCTGGTCAGTTTGTACACAGCAGGGAAGGCAGAGTGAATTGAGTATCTCAAGGTCCTTAATTCAAAATTTAAATTTTACCGACACATCACATATACCATGATCTGTCAGGTACAGGAATAACTTTTGCTATCCACCTGCCTTGGACTTTGGTCTGAACTATCGGGAATGTGCTAGTTAATGCCAGTGCTTGAAGAAAGTGTTTGGATAAGCAGCTGTCTCCTGCTCTTCCAAGCTTGAGAAGTAGCAGATGGAACATTTTCTTATTTATGTAAGAGAAGTAAAATTGGAGAGTGATTAAAATATTTATGCTTTGAGAAGTACTTTCACTTCCTCAATATAGCAGTCTACAGAATAATCCATTGATTCAGGCCATTGGGTTTGTAGTCTGTGTTTTTGCCTTTTATTACTAATATTTTAGAGCATGCATTATTCATTTTTATGAGCATCGGGGAAGAGCTAAACTGCCACCAGTTACTTCCTCATACAAGCAGGCCAACCATCATTTGAAGAATTCACTTTTGATGTTTGGGTACAAGGATATTATTTTATGCCTTTGTGGATAGTGTTTCATTTTAAATATTCTAACAAGGGTTTATGTGTGGAATATGGATCTATGTGGCACTATTCTTCAGCCTTGGGTACATTTAAAGCACCTGAGCCTCTCATCTTAGTGGACAGTTGAAGCACAGGCCAGTGAACCTAGGAGGTGGGTAAAAGCTACCCATGAACATTTTCATGAAGCTAAACTTGCTAGCTAAAGCTGATTTGTATCATTGGAATTTCTATATGTTGCTATGGACCACACATATCTCACTAATACAGATTGCCTGCATTAATAGAGTACTATGGCCTCCCCATAGTTCTCATGAGTTCCCTGAGACCCCAGTGTCTCCTCCATCTGCTAAGTTCTAGCTGTGCAGGCCGTGAGGCACACTAAGTATGACAGAGAGGGGAAATGCTTCCATTTAAAGTTCCAGTCTCCAGCAAGGACTCAGCTGCTTACTAGCCATGCTGCTCAGCCAGGGACCACTGATCTTTCTCTGACTCTCAGGGCTCCCAGAGATAGTGGGAATGCCATCTCAGGATTGCAGGAGGAGGCATTTGTGGGAGGAGCCTTGGAAGCCCCAACCCCTTCTGCTGATCATTGCTGCTGGTTAGTATCAATCATTCTGAAACCTGATGTGGCTCCAGGGACTAAATGTCCATCTCTGTAGTGTAAAGACACCAGAATCACCAGCAGCCAATCTAGGTCATTTAGGTACTCCAGAATTCTCTGCCTCAAAATTCACAAAAATTTTAAAAACAGAGATGGTATTTCATTCTCTCCTATGGTGGTGTTATAGTAATTGAAGTAATAAATATAAAAATGCTTTGAGGAAGTAAATTCATATGCAGATATAACAGATATTTTTTTAGAAATCATTACATAAATCTTCTGTGAAACATGAGTAAACAGCTCTTTTTAAAGTCATTTTATAGTATATTATGTTAAAATGATAGTGAATTGTGAAGATGCTCATGAACCTTACATTAAATTCTGAACGGATTCCCTAACCTTCTAATAGTGACAAAAATAAACTTGTGTTGATTTTATCAACTTGTTTTTCAGCAACTTTATGAACTGCTTTGGTTTTCCATGTTGCACACCATGATAGCAGCCTAATAGAAAATTAGCAGGTATCAGGAATCTTTATCCTTTACAGTTGATGAGAATTAAGTCCTCTTCAACCATTAACTATGTGGCCAGACATATTTGGTGATGGTCAAGCCATTCTAGGGACCATCAACTACCTGTTTTTATGGCTCCATCTAAGTCAACATTATAAACCAAGATCACATGACTTTGCATGTTTTAGTGTACAAAAATGGAAGTAGCAATTTTTAAAACACCCTTACTGTGGAGTAACATGGCTACTTTGGAACTTGATCTAACACTAAAATAAGCCAGGCACTCTTGGAATCCTCTGCTAACAGAGGAAAACCCATGGATGCTTAAAATATCAGACACTGCTCTGGGACAGCCCAGACCCAGCAAAGCAGCTCCCCATGGCCAATCTGAGAGCCTCGTCTGTGTCAATGGAGAAACTCCCATTTAGGAAGACTTGGAGAATGGACAAGAAGGAAGTATTCTGAGAAATCCCCTGAGGAAGATCCACAGGAAAAAAATAAAATAAAATAAAAAAAAAAATAAAACAAACAAAAAGCAACCTCTAGTGGATTATGGTGTGGCATAAAATGGGATGGTGTTTATTATGCTAAAGTCAGCAAATGCCTGTGCTCAGTAGGGCAATACTTGCTTTTTGCATTGCTTTGGCTTGCTGACTTTCAGTGTGTGCTTTGCAGAAGACAATTGCATATTCAGAAGTTCTCTTCCTAGGCATGCTCAGCTCCATAGCTGGGCAAAAGGCGCTCTTTAGGTTCACTGAGCCTGCCTATGGAATGAAAGGTGGTCTGTAACACTCATCATGAATAAACATGAGCCTCCTCATTTGCATGAGGCAGGTGACTGTAAAATATCTTGCAGCAAGTCATGAAAGGAAGCTTTGTGTGTCAGTGCCCAGGGGGAGCTGGGAGGACTCAGAGTTGTTTATCTTCATTAGAATTCCATCTAGTGCTGCTGTTATTGATCTGAACTGGACCTGGTGTGGCTAATAAAGTAGGTGTACATTTTAATTGAAACATGAATATTTAAGTAGAGGAGATGTCTTTAAAGAACCCTCATGACATGCAATGAGATTATGTATTTTATTTTAACTGTCTAGGCTATTAACAAGTATTTAGTCAAAAGCCTTCTCATCCGCCACAATAGGTTTCTGGGTTTGCAATGCAGGCAGCCAGACCTCCTGTAGAACCAAATGTATTGTATGAAGAGATATAGTTTTTTTCCTTTCATGTTTCCCTTTGAATAGTGGCAAATGGATTCCTGTGCTTGTGTTTTTCAGCTGTTAATTTAAGATAGCGCTGGGCTTTGTTCATGAACTTTGCCACTTTTAATTAGACTTTACTCATCAGTCATCAATTTTACTATTTTTGGGAAGCAGAAAGGTCAAGAGTAACTTGGCTAACGTTGATTTTGTACAAAGCATTTGTTGAAACAGAGTGTAGTGTATTTGCTTTTCTTTAAAAAAAAAAAAAACTGTTGATTTAACCTGAGGCTGCCTGAGTCAGGCAGGCAACCACAGTGTGGAGCTGTTTCAAAACTCTTGGTTACACCCCTTCCCTAATGACTCTCTCCCCTCCCCCCTCCCTTTTTTTTTTCTTTCTTCCTAAAATTGTAGTTACAGAAATATTGAGTATTGAATATCTGTACCCAAGATAGATTTTTCAAATATCAATAATACATCTTTTCTCCACTGAAATTTGGCTTAGTCGTGAAGAGAATTTGGCCATAGTAGAAGGAGTTTTCTTTTCGGGTTCTTGATATTAAAGGTCTCCCTTTTCCAGCTCACCTCCAAATGCACTAGAGGTGACCCGGTGCTGGACACAGTGAGGGCTAAAATGTTCAGGTCTTCCTTTCTTGCACCTGAATGATCTTGTGGAAGGGACAGAGCACTTTGGGCTTCAGCTTTCTCATCTGTGAGATAGGAGCAAGAACATTATCTTCTGCTGGGGATGGCTTTGTACTCTTGTGCTGCCAGGTAGAGGCACTGTGTATCTCAGTTCTGGGTGGGAGCCAGTACCAGGCAATAGAAATCTGGAGGTGGGAAATCACATGCCATAGGGTTTAACTACAATCTTCTTCAGGAAGAGTGGATAACCTTCCCACTTGAACAGAACAATACTTGAATAGAACACTCATTGTCGTGGTTCCAGCTTCACGGAGAGCACGCCACATTAATGAAGAAGTTGTATATGACCTTTTCCAGGTGTCCTGCACCTGCATACAACTGCTCCCACACTTACAAATGGGAATGCAGGGAGACACAGAGTTCTCCAAGAATTTGTAGCATTGTTCCTGTCCGTATAATTGCAGTAAAAATAATTAGGTTAGTTAACATATGTTTGAAAGTCTAGCTGTACTCATAGCTGATGTGTTTTGCCTTCTGGACATTGCCTACCACTGAACATATGTATTATAAAATTCATGAGTTTCACAAATAATTCTAGATAAGCCTGACAATGCTGATATATTTCAATGGTATCCCTTTGTAATCCAAGCCTTGCATAGAGTTCTCACTTCTCAAGCCTTTATAATTTTCTTTGCTATGTCAAGGTTTTGTAAGTGTGAGAAGGAAACAATTAGCAGGCTTTTCTGCTGACAGAGGTACAATCAATCAGTCCTTTGGTTCAATTACAGGCCATCCCTTAGCAGGAAAGTGATTGCTACTCACCAAGCTGACTGCTTTACATAACTCAATTCAGCCACTTCTGAAAACTTCTTTCCCTTCTATTATCTGTGCTTTGGGGCTCTCTAAGAGTGCTTAAAAAATTACTCTAACCTGAATTCCAGACTCCATTGTGGATTATTTGAGAGATTTGATAATGGCAGAGAAACCATTTTATTAGTATATGTCTAATCAACAGGAAATCACCCACGTTTTAAGCCTTAATGAGATGAAGCATTTTAGATTAAGCCTCAGACAAGAATCAGAGTTGCTTAGCTAGGAAGGGTACTATCGGGTGCTGACCTCATAAAATAAAGTCCTCATTGATCAAAAAATATTTACCTTATAATTTCAAAGTAAATTATGTTTAATGGAAGGTTTAAAATGCAGTTGTAAGGCGTAAAACAGAAAGAAGATCATATCTGTGTCTTGTAGTTGCTCCCTATGGTCACCTGAAAGGGCCAGGTATGATGGGTAGGGGACTGAGGAAATAGAATAGACATAAGATGAGAAAGAGTCTATATTAGTTATTGCTATGATGCTGTGATAAAATACCATAACCAAACAATTTCCCTTATTGTTCCAGAGAATTAGATGTTCATAATGGCAGGAAGACCTGGCAACAGGAACAGGAAACTAAGAGATTTCTTCTTTATCCATGTACAGGAAGAAGGGAGGGGAAAAAGTAAAGAACAGTGTATTAGTCATTATTCTTCTCTATTGATTCTGTGTGTGTGTGTGTGTGTGTGTGTGTGTGCACATGTACATGTACGTGTGTATGCTTGTGCTTTATTAGACAAACTTTCAGCCTGTGGTTTAGCTAGTCCCATAGTGTCAAAGTCCAATGATCTGGTAATTGTTCTGTCCATGAGACTAGATTTCTCAGGAGCCCCAGTCTGGTGCTGGATTCCCAGGGAGTTCCTAGAGCGTTGCTGTCTACATTGGAATCCTGAAGGAGTGGGTTCTAACACCAGTGAAGGAATGGCTCAGGAAAAGGGAGGAGGAACCTGCTAGCAAAAATGAATACATGCAGACAGAAAGCAAAAGCTTCACTTGTTCATGTACTTTTATGTAGGCTGCCATGGGAAGGTATAGTCCAGCTTTAGGATGGGTCTTCCTACCTCAAATGATCCAATTAAAAATAAAAAACAAAGAGCCTCACACATGTGCCTAGCTGTAGGGGTTTTAGTTGATTACAGATGTAGTCAAATTGGCAACTGAGATTACTTGTCACAAACCGGAGGTGAGATGAAGCTATAAGTCCTCAAATCCCACCCACAGTGATGTCCTTCCATAGCAAGGTTCCACACCCTCTCCAAATAGTACCACCCACTGAGGGCCTCGGATGGTCAAATATTGGAAACTATGGGTGCCTTTTGTTGTTTAAATCCCCACAGAGTCAGAATGAAAGAGTGTCCAGAATTCATTTGCAAACAATCCAAAACAAGAACTGTAAGAAGTTAGAAAACCCCAAAGAAGATCTCTAGATGCTATCAGCAAAAATGTCAGATCTAGGGCTGGAGAGCTAGTTCAGAAGTAGAGTGCACTGGCCGCTTTTCCAGAAAATATAGGTTGGAATCCCAGAACCCATATGCCTGCTCACAACAATCTATGACTCCAGTCCAGTTCTACAGGAACAAATGTTCTCTTCTGACAGTCATGGGTACCAGGTATATACAAGGTGCATTTACAGAAACAAATGTTCTCTTCTGACAGTCATGGGTACCAGGCATATACAAGGTGCATAGGCATACATTCAGGGGAAATACCCATATACATAAAATAAATAGTTTTTCATCAGCCTCATTCAGCCCACACACTAGCCTGCTTCCTGTTAGCAGTCATAGACCTAAACCTCTGAGTCAAGAGGGCAAAGACAAGAATAGAGGTTATGAGGCAGGAACAGGCCAAAGGGAACAAAATTTGTCAGTAATTTCTTTAGCTCTTTCATAGCAAATACTGAAGGGAGAAAGATGAATATTAACACATGAATTGGAGAGCTTATGGCTCCTAATTGTTTGTTCTCCCTCTTTCTCCTTGCCCTTTTGCTGCCTGTTAAGTGTTTTGCTGTAAAGTTAGAAGGAAGTGGTCCTTAGTTAATCTACATGGAAGGAGAGTTAAGGAAGTAGTGAACTCTGCTATCAGTTCCCCAGTTGGGCTAACATCTTCCTCAGGGAAGTTCTAAAGCCCATGACTGTTACTAACAACAACTCACTCAGATGTCCCTTGGATGCCACCAGCTTGCTCTGTCCCTATAAACTTCTACTTTCGGCAACACATGGCAGTGGAGTACCCACCACCCTGCTCTGATTCTGTGGATTTCAATTTTCTACAACACATGGAAGTGAACTGTTGAGACTTAAGTTTTTTAAGAGCAGAATTTTGAATTGTCCATATTTTTAAGAGTCTTGCACTATACCTGGGATTTAAAAGATATTCAAAATGATCCCACAACCATTGTGCAAACAGCATGGCCATATCTATGTCTACATAATGGCTAACAGAGACATTGTCTATTTTTAATGCAAGCCACACTTTCCATGAATCTTTATGTCTCCACCAGGTTGGGCACTAGAATATGGAAATAACAGAGCAAGATCATTTCTTCTCTCTTAGAGCAGAGAGGCTAGGAAAGTTCTCTTGGAAGACTTACAGTTTGATCTCTCTGTTTGAAACCAATCATGAGCCAGAGTCATATAATCACTGTCTGACCCTCTATCCTTTCATCATTGCCTTGGTTCATACTTCGGTCTTCTTACCCCATATGTGGTCTATTCGATAACTAGTCACAGTTCTTCCTGCTTGGGGACAGTAATTACACCTATAATTCTTTGCCATATTCCCCTTTGACTTGGTCAGATGGCTTTCTTGCACCAATGAGATATGCATAGATGTGAAATAAGTACAGTCCTGGCTGCAGTATGTCAGACTCCTCTACTTCTGCTGTCAGAGTGAGAACTGTGTACGATGGATGGCTGCTGCTATCTCAGTGCAAGCACCAGACTAAGCCATATGGGATGCAGTTTTCTGTAGTCAATCCAGAGAATTAGAGGTACAACCAAAAGGCCATCTTAGATGACCTACAGACCTGTGAGAATAAGAATCACATTGTAACTCTTGAGATTTCTTGTTACACAGCATCTATGTGGTAATAACTAAGATACCAACTGTTACACTTACTTAGCTTCTATCTTTCAAATCTTCTTACTCTGTAGGTGTTATTAACACAGATCTGACCACATTATTCCTGTTTCTAATCTTCCTGTGGCTGTCTGTAACCTGGCTCAGAAAGTTTCAGGGTAACATACTTTTCCTGCCTCTACCTCATGTTTTCACTCTCTACCTTTCCTAGGCTGCCAGCACATCCCAAGTGCCCACCGTTTTTGTATGTGCTACAGCACTTTTATCTCTCTGCATTAGCTCATCCTCATTCTCTCTGCCAGGAATGTCTTCTCCCATCTGCCTGTTGAGAGTCTACTTATCCTTTAGGAGTTTGCACAAGTGCCACCTCAGTGTGATAGTTACCATCTCCCTTTCAATTCAGTATGAAGCTTTGCACCTCTGCCTCCACAATGCAGAATTCAAAATTTCTATTGGAAAATACCTTCTAAATCCACAGTAGCTGTTTATAAATCTAACTTTCCAAATTATGTTTGTATTACTGGATGCAGAGTTTTCATATCTCAATATCCTCTAGATGCTTTGTAAGTATCTGCTCAATTAATTTGGGTTAAATCCTAAGAGGATGGCCAGAAACATCTGATTAATCATTTACAATGGTTCTTCTGGCCAAAATTTGAATTGATTTGCATCATTTTAATATAGAATGGCTGTTCTGTGGCTCAGCTCCCACGAGCCAGGGGTACTGAGTGTTTTGCAGTTCTGCTGACTAAAGAATTGTCTTAGTTAGACAAGCAATCTGGATGAGGTGGCAGGAGGATCAAGAGTCCAAAACAATCAAGAGTCCGAGTCTGAAGTCAGCCTGGGCACTTCATGACAAAACAAAACAAAGCAAGCCAACAAAGTAACACATTGTGCCTAAGATGTCAACAAGCTCTATCAGTGAGTCCTTCTAAATCTACACATCAAATTCTTCTGCAGATATCAATACCTTGAGAGGCTTATAAAATGATTTTACCATTTGTTGCTTAATTAAGTTGCAATGATAATTGTTTTCCTCCCAGTATAGCTTATGTAAAGTGATGAAAAGCTTCAAAGAAATTGAACCACTGCAAAACAAACTCAGTTTCTCATTTCCAAGTAGCAGTTAGAACTCCTCTTCATTTTCCGGCTCCACTCATTTATTATATCACTGTTAGTCGTGCTTAACCCACACACCTTGGCAATCAGAGAACCCTCTAGTCTCCCATTTGTCATGTTACCAGGCCATAGAGGGGAAATAATGTCAATAATAACATTTATCCCTTCCTGTAATGGCTGTCAAGAGATGTTCCAATGCAGAGGACAATTATAGCTTCTGGCTGTCTATATTTCTTCTAGGGGACTGGTGCTACTCAAGCAGACCCAAGAATGTGAGTGTGAGGGTAGGGCTTCACAGATGACCAACAGGAGTATGTTGAACACATCAAAAAATTGACACTTTGATTTACCCTTGCCTCCGAAGTTCTATTAAATTAGGAGAAAATTGCATTATCCCAAGGGTAGCATAAGACAGGAAGACCCCCATAGGATGCAATTTGTGTTTAGGCAGAGCTGAAGACAATAGGTTCTCTTGATGGGCTCTGGTCCTCATGTTTCTTATTTCTAGTTGGCATACCCATTTGTGTGGCATGGCTAGACCTGAAGTGAGTGGCATATGGATTTTTGCTGCTTGAACTGCCACAGAAGAAAATGTCATTGGCATTGAATGCCAGATTTCCATTTTGTGAACCACAGAGCATGGCATTTTGTCTGAAGGCTCCCTGGCTGCACTGTGTCCTTAAAGCAGAAGAGGGTAAACGCTGTGCATCTCCCAGGTGTGTCGTTCCTGTGTAAGTGATTTATCATGAAGAAAAATCTGCTTGAAATTCCTGTGCCAATGACCTCAGGTATGCCAGAAAGGCTGCCTGGCTTGTTTTATTGTGGTCACTGAGCAAGCAGAATGTTTGTCCCCAAGCCAAAGCTGAACAGACACTCGTGAGGTATGGTTGTTTTGTAAGTGTTTTGGATAAATAGAAATTTATTTGTGCATGTACCAGAAAAGGACCTTGAGTAAAAGATATATATGTTTAGGGGCTGCAGTTTTCCACAACTTTGTAACCAATCGAATTTTTAAACTATGAAACATTTCACAGCAGAGTGAGCTGATACAAGAGACCTGCTGCCATCACCCACACACTCAGCCTTTGTCTCCTCTCCCATCTATTCGTTTACTGAGGGTCCAAGGGAAATTTTAAGATTTCCCAAACAGAGGATTAAAAAGAATCCCATGAAATCACCTTAAACTTGATGATTTAAAAATTATTTCTTTGATTTTTGAGATTAAAATTTCAGCATTTTCTCTTTTCTTCCCTCTCTCCAAGCTCTACCATATATCTCTCCACGCTCTCTTTCAAATTCATGACCTTTTTTTTTTTCATTAATTGTTGTTACAACACATATGCACCCCACACACACACACACACGTGCACATACATACAGTCACACACACACTAAATTTTAAATCTAGCCTGCTCGGTCTGTATAATGTTACTTGTATGTATGTTTTTGGAACACAACAATGTGAAATGGCTCACTTTGTAATTGTGTGTCACGTAGGAGGTAGTTAACCCCCAACAGCCTTCCTGCATTTTCTACAGTACTCTTTCTTTCCTCTTTCATGTACCCTGTTCTGTGATCACTTAACTGATTAAATAAAGTGCCATAAAATCTAGCAGTACTGACTCGAAGCCCATGAATGGGGTTCAGTCCCAGCTCCAGCATTTCCTTATTGGTTAGTTAACCTGTCTTGTTATTCGTCTCTTTTTCTGTCAAATATGAACTTTAAAAGAATAGCTGTGACTGTTAAATGAGCCAGTTGAGACTTAACCACCTGAAATGGCCAATATTCAGCCATTTATGAAATGCAAAATTAGCTGTTCTCTTTGGCTCATTCTCATGTATGTAAAGCATTTCCTTCTGGAATTGGAAGTGTCCCAAAGGAGGCACAAGGAGGCATGGGTTCTACCCCAACTCTCTTCATATTTGGCTAGCATCTGCACTCACCACCTGCTTCCCAGTCAGAGCCTGTTTTCCTATACACCAGCATGGCCAGCTCTACTGGGCTTTGAATCGTATTTTCCTGGCCAGATCTGGGATGTTGGTTTGCCAGGTATCAGTTTTAATCATTGCATCATCAATCTCTTTCATATAAATGCACTGAAGTGCCATATAAATGCACTAAAGCCCCCACTTATACTTGTATCACTCCAAGGCAGGCATCCTAAAAGGGCTACCTTCACCCACCTTTTTTCCTTTTCATATATTAATATACTGAAAACTCCATTCTACCCTCACTAAAAATATATCACAGCAAAGGAAGAGAGGTCTGGTTATAAAATATGTTGCTGGCCCTTGAAAATCTCTTTAGTCACAAAGTTTACTGGTTTTGACAAATGTAGAGAGATCTCTGTTCATCAGATCCAAATTTCAGGCCTTTTTTTTTCTGACACCCATTGGGTATGATCCTCATGAAGATTGTCTTATGGTGGCTTACATATGTGTAAAGGATACACAGTACACATACACATGGAGAGACCAACCCACATGGAGAAAAGTTATGTGTAAGATGCGAAATAGTTATTGTTGATTCAGTTACTAGTATAACTTTTAGAAAAGAATCAAAGATAAGAAAAACTACAACTATAGTAGTCCATATTTAACACTGAAATACCTCTTTAGCCACAAAAGGCATGCTGTGCCATTGTCTAACTTTTCCTGGGGAGCTGTAAACAAACATCCACTCATTCAACATAGAGCATCAACAATAGGCCAAAGAAATGATTCTACTCAAGTCTAGCTTTGTGAAGCAATGAGTTTCATTGGAGTTTCTAACAGGAATATAGGTGAATAGGGCCTACAGAAGTATGACTAACTTATATGTAAACCACCAAAGAAATGTTTGTCACTCTCAGCAATTGTTAATTACATAGATAACCCCCAAAGTGGGGGTGGCAATGGGGCTTGTGACTCTTTCCCCTACTCCACTACAGAAAGTTAATAGGCCCAGTGAGTAGAATGTGAGTAATCAATTATGCTGAGAGCTCTAGAGGGCCATCCTGTGCCCAGATGTGTTCTGCAAGGCATGCTTTCGAAGACAAAAATGGGTTTGGGGTTGTACAGTTGATCTAAATGTAACATTGAAATAAAATTCTGATGAAAAAGATAGACATAGCAAACAATAAAATAAGTCTTACATCATCATGCTTATTTGCATCTTCCCTACTCTAATCTCTCCATCCTGAACATATAACTAAACCATCCCTATTCTTATGTAATATTTCCCAACATTGGGCCTCTTCTGAGGTCTTATTCAGTCTGCCTCTATGCTAATAAAGCTCTAGGAAAGAATGTTGTCCCTGATTGCCAGGTTGGAAGATCTCTCCCCAGAGCTAGTCCTATCCCATTGCCTTACAACATGGCTGTCCCACCTCTGTGATCCTGGGGTCCTTGGAATGTTGGACTCAAGAAATACTGCCACTCTATCCCTGTTATCTTTAGCATAAACATTCCTTCAGTCTACCTTTTTTGTTGTTGGTGTTCTCTTGTGTTACATCCTCTTGCCCACTGAAAATCTCTTGATTTTAACCATTATAATAGCTAGATTGAAGTTTCCTGAACTCCATTTACATGGATAATCCACAGACCCTTCAAACTGGTTAAGTCTAAGATGAGTCTTGTCAGTTTTGTTCTCTTCACAGCTGACTTTTAGTGTTCTTTAACCCCATGATGACCTACTCATTTCCTTGAGTTCGAACTCTGGATTGAGCTCTAATTTTCTTACTTCTACCTCCTAGTGGGCCCCCAATCCTATCTACTACCAGTATCTGAGAAAGGGCCATCTCCCTGGTGCTGTGACTCTGAAGTTGCTTCTATAACTTCATGTCTTCTTCAGACTGTGTTTGCCTTCTGTTATTTCCTGAATCTGAACTTGGACCATCCATAATTACTTTTCCACACACAGAATTCTTCAGAGGCTGGAGAGATGGCTCGGAGGTTAAGAGCACTTTGTTTTCTTATAGAAAATCCAGGTTCAATGTCCAATATCCAGTAGCAACTCAAAACCATATATAGCTCTAATTTGAGGGATCTGTCATCCTACTCTGACTTTCCAGGCACAAGGCAAGCACATGGTGCACACATATGTAATCAAAACATACATACACATAAAGTAAAACCCCAAATGCTTCAATTCCCTCTTCTTACAGCATAACAAAACTAGACTTTCTGTCCTGAGGCATTTTCTTAACAATGTGCCTGTCACATGAAGACACACAACCCCTACTAACATATAACTCATCAACTTGATTTTTGTGTAAGCATGTTTTACATTCCAAAATATCTGTACTAGACCATGGTACCCTAGCTGTCAAAACCCTGTCAATCCGTTCTTTGATACCAGTTTTTCAGGTTCTTCAGAGCTTCCATTGAGGCAGGAGTAACTGTTTCTTCTAAAGAACATGCCATTTTTGTTGTAGTGTACTGGGATTGGACCCAAGGCCTTGCACATGCTAGGTAAGGGACCCTCTATTAAGCTACAGCCATAGTCCATCTTTATTTTTCATCCTAATAGCTTACTAAATTACCCAAACTTGTCTTTAACTCACTATGTAGCCCAAGAGATCTTGAACTTTTGATCCTTCTGCCTCAGTCTCTGCAGTAGCTACTGGTCTCCCAGGCCATTCCATTTTGTTCCCATGGCTCATGAGGTTTTGCCAAGGACAGTAGTTCATTTTTCCTTTTTCAAGAGCTCTGGGTATTTCAGCAAGCCAGCCACTTGTCCAGTTGGCAGTACTGATCCTCAGTCCCACAGTGTGTTGTGGGTGTGGGGTGTGAGTATGTTTGTGAATGCCCCCAGCGTCTGTTCTCAGTGCAGGGCAAAGGCCTGTGTAGATAATCAAAAGGCTTTTGTCAGGTAGAAAATATCCCAAATGAAAAGGCAGAACAAAATCTTTGTCTTTTCTTCCAGAAATACCCCTTTCCCCTTCCTGGTCTTCAACGAAAATTATCACCACTAAGAGTCAGACTTTTCAGTCCTACTTTTGCTGATGGCTTGATCTGTTCAGGGACTACGTAGTATATTCAGGATTGTGCATGTGCCTTTGAAAGCATTAACAGTTACTGGAAAACAGAAGAATTTATTAGCTCCTTTCTTCATCATTTTCATCCATCTTGGGGTTGGAAGACTGTTGATACCTGTTGTTCATCTGTAATTGTTTTCTTTTTCTTTTTGTTAAATATCCTGGGGTAGAAAAGTACGAATTGGTTCTCAAGAGTAAAGTTCAGAAGAAGAAGAAAGAAGAAAAGGCTAGATAATTGTGTCCATTCTGAGACTGTGTTTTCTTTACTTTCTGGAATTCTGCAGAAGTTTCAAGGTGGTGTTAGGTGGGTCTGGCAGTGATAAGATCTGCCTCTGAACCAAAGACAAAAGTTCAACCTATGGCTGTGTGTTCAGTTAGCAAGATAGGAAACAAAATGGAATGGCCTGGAACACCAGTAGCTACTTCAGAGATTGATGCAGAAGGAGCAAAAGTTCAAGGTCTCTTGGGCTACAGAGTGAGTTAAAGGCAAGTTTGGAAGAGTCATGGGTGTATCGGGAAAGGAAGTGGTAATAAAACAAAGGTATACACACAGTTGTTCATTTCACTATGATTTCAAGAGAAAAAACAAAAAATTACCCCATGCAGCAGCAAACATATGAAAGTAATCTAAGAATACATTTATATCTGTTAGAATTTTTTATCATTCAGTTTTTGTGACTATCTAAATGTCAGAGAGCCTTTTTATATAAAAGAAATATAGAAAACAGGATGCAAAAATATGAATCAACTAAGTCAAAACACAGAAGATTAAATGATTTTTTACAATGATTTCTTCTATACTATATTTATTTTTAAGTTCACCCAAGATTACACATTGCATAGAATACACGTGTTCTTCATTCTGTAAAGGAGGGAAAATTTGCAGAATTTGGTACCAGGTTTCAGGTATGCTCTAATCAGTGGTTCAGTAAGTCTCAGGAGCTTCTTGATCTTGACCCTCCATTTTAAAATTTGGCTAAATTTGTTGATTCTTATGTAAAATTTAGCCTGTCCAGAGCCAGCCATGCTAGCTCAGCCAGTGCCTAGCATCTTAGCCTGAAATTGATACTAAAATCAGAATTCACCTGAGACTGGATTCAAATGTCCGTTCACTAACTGGAAGGAAGCACTGAGCAGATGTGCAAGTCTTGGAGGAAAATGCACTGCTGGGTTTCCATGGTGGGGGATGGGCAGGATGCTTCCCAGAACACCCTCCTCCTGCTCAGGCTGGAGTGCAGCAGTGGGATAAGCAAGCAAGGAAGACAAGCCATGGGTCACCAACATGCTTTCAGAGATCTTCATCTCGTAAGTGACCATGATGCTGGAAAGACCAACGGAGGACCCAAAAACCTTCCCTATCATGCCTGAAGCATCCTCCATCAGGCACCCAGAGGTGTTCCTGGGTTTCAGATAAATTAGCTTCTAAAGGTTTGGTGGGTATAATTTAATAGTAAAGTGCATGGACAAAACAATAGCATATACATTATACAGAAATCACCCAAAGTGAGAGGAAGGACCACTTTTAGAAAAGCTTTGGCCTATGACTCAGAGCTCAGTGGGCAAAAAACAAAGTCTACGAGAGGCTGAGGAAAGATGAAATACAACGGAATACTTAAGGAAAGCTTAACAAGTCGAACTTCATTAATTTCCAGATACTAGTGCCGAAGACTTGAAAGAAGCACATTCCAACATATGAAATCAAGTTATTGGTGCTTTCTAAATATTAGCTTAGTGAACAGACACCTTACTTCAAACTGAAAAAATTATTTTTTTCCGAGACAGGGTTTCTCTGTAGCTTTGGAGCCTGTCCTGGAACTTGCTCTGTAGACCAGGCCGCCCTTGGACTCATAGGGATGTGCCTACCTCTGCCTTCCCAGTGCTGGTATTAAAGGTATACATCATCACTGTCCAGCAAAACTGAAATTTTTGTTGAAATGTATTTTCTTAGTCTATTTTCTGAAGAGTCTAGATGTCTAGTATAAAATAGATTCCAAAACAGCACAAACAAGCACATTTATCCATGTTTCAGCACTCGTGATTATTCAAGCTATTTGCTCCATAATTGTCATGCCTGACAATGAGCTGGTATTACTGTAGACCAGCTATTTGGAAACCATGCTTGACATTCTTCCTGGGGTGACCTGTTAGAGCAGAGGAGCCCTTTCATACTGCATTTTAGTGGATTAGTTATTGCCCTTGGAACCAACTTTTTATTTGTATCATCACCTTAATAATTACTTTCTGAAGTTAGAAACTTAAATATGTAAGGGAGCAGCAAAGTGATAAAAAAGATTGTTTACTTGAATTTACTTTCTGTAGAAATGAGGTTGTAGAGCCTGTTACCTGCAAAATTGGGTGTACTGAGTCAAGAGGATTTGTCCAGGGCTGGCTCATGATTCATAATAGCCTTTAGCTGAAAGTGGGTGGGGGGACAATTTGAAGACAAATGGTCATTTGAAGCAGTTGATAGAGAAGGATTGGAAATGAGAACAGTCAGCCCATCATTGTGAGGGTAGCAGTGTATGAGGATCATGTTTCTAGTGTGTGGAGAGTTCTTGCCTCTATTCAGCACTACTCCAGACATGCAGTTGTGACATTACTGACTTCTGATAAAGCCACTTTCATTACCAAAAATTAAAGTAAAAATAACTGTTTTTTTTAATGTCACTTTAGAATTCCATAGGTGACCACTTCACTCCACGGAGCACCCCACTCCCCACCCCCCACCCCCCCACACACTGTTGTGTTTCTGTACCCTGCTCTGTGCAGTACTGTTGTGTCTGTTGCAAACCCATCTACTTTGTCCATCCTCATCTGCATCTCACACTTGACCCCTCTCATTCTGGTGGCCTAATTCTCTCCTGTATGTTGCATTCGTCTTTACCCATTGGGTGGAGTAAGTCTACATGCTTGCTCCATTTCCTTGTTCCTGTTTTGCTCAGCTCTGATCACCCTTCATGCCTAGCTTATGCAGCTCTAATGCAGCAACAGTAGATCAAGATGTGTTGGCATTTGGCCTATTGATGTCTGTCAAACTGAAGCAGAGAAATTTAAGGAAGCAATCGCCTCTAGTGCTTAAGCGTTTGATGAAACAGAGTAGCTAAGATTTCATTGCTAACACATTGGATGAAATTAGCATTCAGAATGAGAATATCAAAAACTAGCATTTTCTTCCTCAAGAGATGGAAATATTTCCCTGTGAAATGGATGTTTCAGGGTTAGGAAAGATGGACTCCCATGAAGGCCCGAAAACTGGTAAGAGTGTGGTAAGAGCTCCTCAAGCCCCTTTTTAGGATGGTGCAGAGGCTGTTTCCATTTTGCACCATTGATAGAGTATCCTTCTGTTGACCCAGTAGATTGTGCCACCATATTGCCAGGGACATGCTTGGCAACATTGAACTGAGAATTTGGGCATTTTCATTTTTCCTTTTGGCACGATTCTTTTCAGCATTCAATTCTGGGACGAGTTTCCCTGGCACATTTGGAAAACTTGAATTGGCAAGATGCTGAGCTCTGAATTTTCCCAGATTTCCTTTCCAAGACACTCCAGATTGTTAGAAATGTATCACATCAGACAGGCCTTCCCTCCATTCCCCCATGGCCCTCGGATCAGCTGATTCCATTTTGTTAAGTCTGCCTTGTCCAGAAAGTCCCATACCTGCACTCTAATCCTGTGAGTGGAAATCACCTGTCATTTGGGGAGAGGAATGAAGGAATGTGTGGGTTGTAAAATGGGTTTATATTTTGTGTATCCGGTTTTATTTCACAACATTTGTAAAATTTGCCTACATTATAGGCATTTTTGTGAGAAGTAACATTATAGAAAAGTCTGAAGAAATATCACCAGGTATTTCCTTATTTTGTATAACTCAGCCTTAGATGCTATGAGAGTGATCCTGTTCTATTGGCTTGCTTTGGGAGTTCTGAGGCCATAGCATGCTATATCCTCAGACAGATTTCTGAGTATTTGTTCTTAAAATCCCCTACTACTAGATACAAGGTTGAAAACAAGGTACTTAAATGTATTAAATCTCACTGCCTCTATTTATGATACTAACTTGTGAAAAATATTCACATTCATTTGTTATCAGTTGTGTTCCCCTATGGATATCTACCCCTGTCATAAAGAGATTACCCGGCCTGGTACCAAATGATACAGTGGCAGGGTATTAGGTTTTGTATGTTCTGTTTATGATTTTCTTTCCAAGCTGTGTAGCAGAGCTATATTTTTCACTGTGAGATCTTCACTATCATGTTCATTGTTGTGACTTACATGTATCTGGATGACGTAGATGCCGAAGCAACTACTCTTGGTTTTAGACCAAGAGTTTGAAAACAGATTCAGAAATTAGTTTCTGAGGGAATAATGTTGCTTCAAGTGGTTATAGCATTGTATTTACTGTCTGAATCTTCAGGATCTACTAAGCTTATTAAGTGGCTGCTCTAAAAATCTCTGTACCTGGTGAATGAGGCCCTTAGAAACCTCTCTGCCTTTTTGTAAACCTGACTGTGGTAGCTACTGGGAATCATGGTATGCTGGGTACTCACTTCACACAATGCAATAGGAATTTTCAGTCCACTACAATAAAATTGACCTTGTTTTATAAGAATGGGTCTTTGGAGATGGCCTGGAAATTTGAGACATGCCCATTCTCAAAATAATGCCCTTATGTATGACATACACTGAAGATTGCTCCTCTTCTATCAAGTGTGTCTTCGGTGATCATCAAACTGAATTGTTCATAAAAATCCTCTGGAATTGTCAGGAGCCTGTTCCATGAAATCCTGGTTTAGAAGAAATAGCAAAATCCAGGAATATGCACTGTAATAAGGATTTTGATACAGCTCTTTGGCACGGAGCACACTTACAAAATCTGAAACCAGAATCCCTTATTTGAAATCACAGCTCTAGTCAGATTATTTAACCTTATTAGACCTCACTTCATTCATCTACATAATAGGAATGATAATTTTTCTCAGGGTTGTTTTTAGGACTAAATTGGTTAATCCAGGTGAAATGTTTACAATGTTTCCTGGAGTGTTTATTAAACTTTATGATGCTCACCAGGCCAATCTAACAAATTAAGAACATTGTGTAATAAACTACTTCAATCTTATTGATACTCATATGTCAATGAACTCAACTAAGGGATCTATCAATTTGATATGTTGCTGAGCAAGAAGTCATTTAATGGAGTGCCACAACTGGTTACCACTGCATACAGAAAAAAAAAAAAAAAAAAAAAAAGCCCTGAGTTTTCACCTGGTGTCTAGGACTCTACTTACTAGTCTTGCCTCGGACAAGGTGCTACACTCCTTGCATCCTTGCATAAGCCCTGTGTAGGTGTGTTCCTTATATCTGAAATACAATTCTTCTCACATCCAGTTCCTTTAATTTGATTGATCCAGTTCCTTTGATGTTCTGGATTTGGCTCAGATAGCACTGCTTCCAAGACACGCTTCCTGATCTAAGTCAAACCTGCTGTCTGTGCTCATTGTACATACAGCTCATATTTCTTCTGTACCACAGATGCACATTCCTATGTGTTAGTCTCCTGTATTCAAGACCAAGAACTTTAGGGCAGAAGCCATGGCACTTAGTTGTATCACTGGCCTGACTTCCTGACACAGTAAATAGCTCCAGGTAAATACAGGGTTTTGTTTGAGTGAAATAAAATATTTCTCCATAAAAAGTGGATATTTGGATGTTTTTAGCAAGGTGAGGAGAGAAGAGTAGGATAGTATCCTTAGAGGAGAGAAATCAGCAAGACTGATCACCAGAAAAGCTGCACTGTCTATGGCACCACAAATCTGAAAACAGTGGAGGAAATTGCCATTATTGAGCTGGGTGTCTGACAAGCAGAATTTAGTGAGAATTCCTTCCTAGGTGCACAGTGACATAAGCAGACAGTGGGATGTTGGGTTATGTAGTCTTAAAGGAGCAGATGCAATGCTGTGATTAGTAGGGCAGAGCTGAACACCAGGGAATGGGTGTCATGGCATTTGGCCCAACTGACACTCTCATTGTAGGAATACAGGGAGCTCAGAGCTACTGCTCTTTGGGAATAGTGGATGCCTGCTCAGCAGGTAGGTCACCTTGGCTCCCAGAGCCAGAGAGACATGCAGTGGATTGTCTCAGCCTCAGTCCAGTCAGAAACATGATTTCTGTCATTAACCACAAAGGTTACACTTGCAAAGAACTTTATAGAACAGTTTTACTTAACAGTGTGGTGATACTATTGACAGAAGATCTGCTTTGATCTTAGCTTTTTCCATGCTTGTCATTTTCTATATGTTTAGACATGTATGTCAGAGCATTTGTCATTCTCTGTGTATATAGATATGTATGTGAGAGATTGATGTCTTGGATTCCCGTCCCTAAGGAACCTGACAGGGCCATTCACGAAGCCATTCATTGCTCAGTGGTGGCCTCTGCTGGTAAGAAAAAAGACAGCATATACGGAGTCTGACATTAATTCTGATCATGCCATGCATGCAACCAGGAGAATTTAAAGCAAGCTGGAGGGGAAGAAATGGGAGGAATGAAAATGTGTTGAGAAAATTGAGGGAGGTTGCTCCTGTCTGGGGTACAGTGTGTTGGTGAAGTGCTAATGCAGGAAAGAGTTTAGCCTCAAGACTCCGTGTGTACAAAATCCTCATTCAGCTATCTCAGTGTTTAAAACCTTGCTAAGAACCAAGGTAACACATTGTGAGAGACACCACTGCAAACTTTTATTAGAGCTCTTCCAGGACTACTAGGTAATTATTAGTTCTTAAAGATATCTCGCCCGTTTGTTTGGTTAGAAGTTCCTATGGATTTCAATTGGGATAGAGGCTGTTTAGGTTCATCTGCATCTTGAGTAGGAATCAGAGTGTGGATCCTCTCGTGGGACTCCTGCTGGGATGAACGTGTCTCTTTCTGTGTGCATTTCTGGATACATGAGCATCCCTGATGCATATGCTGTATTTTACAAAGCAAGGCAGTTACGTAGCATTTCTGTCTAGAAACTGTATGTGAAGAGAAGGTGGAAGAATGCATCACAATCAAATAAAAGTAGAGGGGGGAAGAGATGAGATTGCAGTTGATTATGGGTCTGGCAGCAGATGTTCTACACGAATCCAACTCGCTGCAGCCAGTCTGTTTCCATGGCAACAGAATCAGTAATTATTGAGCCCTGGCACTCCCCCCACCCTCCTTCCCACCAAGGTGGAGGCTGATGAATGTGAACTATCTCCAGCTCCTTCTTTTTCCCCTTCTTTTCCTCTCTTTCTTAAGACCTTTATAGGGAAAAGCAGTGGCATTGAGGAGAACTAAGGAAGGAAGCTATCTGTGTCTTGACAAAGACTGTAAGAAATTAAATTACAAGTGATCTTTTTCCTTGTTATAGTATCAGATCAGAGAAAAGCTCTTCCCAGAAAAGCCGATGATCTCTGAAGATGCTAAATAAATGAGCAGGAGTTTCCCTGAAATGGAAGCTCCCTTTGATTGGCTGATCTTTCCACAACTCCTGCCAATCGGAGCACCCCTGGGTTTCAGCTCCATAAACATAAGCAAAGCTACATGCTTATTCTTCTGGACTTGGAGCGTATTCCATTTGAAGGTGTGCAGCGGGTCTCTGTTCACATGGCTCAACTGGAAACCTGTTTTTTGAACAAGCTTACTGGGGAGCCATCTGGTCTTCCAGCACACTGTCCTTCTGGGGCACGACTCTAAGTCATATCTGTGGCAGCAGCTTAGAAGCAGTCTGTGCTGTTGGGGAAGATGGACTTACGGAAGCTTGGTGAGTAAACCTCCGTCTTACACATCTGTGCATGGGTATTAGCAGGCTGAAATAGAACGTAGCTTTGTTCTATTGTCTGCCAAGAAAGCCAACTTGGAAGGAGCACATGAAAGAACACCCATGCAAGGGTTCCCATGATGTGCGAGGGAGACTGTCTCAAAGGGCTGCATGCTTTGTTTGCTTCTGGACGGATTTGTAGTTGACTGTAAATTATATTTGGATGTTGCCAATTTAGTTAGCATTAGTGTGAGCAGTGGAGTTGTGTCTTGTCTCCCTGGGTACTGATTCATTTCAAAGAAAATGTGTTAAACTAAATTAGTAAGAATTAACCCTGTCCAATGCTGAAAGGGAGAAAACAGTGAGGGCATGGGGCTGGAAACTGCCAGGTTGTATAGCTGGCATTTGCACTGAGAAGAGAGATGTTATTAGAATGGTCTGTCACTCTTCAGAGCCCTGGCCACAGAAAGAAGCATCTCTTCTCCATGCAGCACTGTTCTCCGTTTCAGAAATGTGCAACTGGGCTAGGTCATGTCCTTGCCCCCTTTTAGGAAACCAGTGTCCAAATTGAAATATGCTTTTCCAAATCAATTTCAGAGATGAGTTGAGATGCAGTCAGAAAGATTTTAGCAGCCAGAAAGCATGTGTGAAAGGTCTCTGTGTTACATCTCTCTAACCCTCTGAAACCCAGAGGGTTGCAAAGTTACATTTAGGCATTGGCTCTCTACCAGAAATGGAGTGCTCTGAGCTAATGCTTTGCTCCCTGGGGTTTAATTTTCCGATACTAGTGATGAAATGTTTAATGTTCAGCAGTCATAGACAGACAAGCGAACAATACTGTAAATAAGCAGCAAACATCAGCACAGGGAGAGGAAAGGTCACTGCCCTTGCAGACCTCCTAGCTGCAAACTAAAAAATGTAAGTGTCAAGAGGAAGCTCAGGCACAATGCAGAATTCCACGGGAGCTATGATCTTGGCAAGCGTGAGAGGGAAGGTGTTGCCTTCAGCTTAGATGCAGAGAGCGGGGGTTGAACTTGACTTTCCATCTCTGCCTAAGATCTGTTCTCTTGTCTTTAATGTTTGTGGCTTCATCGCTGTTGCTTTTTATAAGAATGTGATTTTCTGTCTTATGTGAGAAAAGTGCTGTGGTATCCTCGGAACCTTTTATGGGGACAGGGTTGGGGGGGCGATAAAGCATACTCATTGAATTTATAAAGAGAGCAACGTGAAGCAGTGGTACACGGGAATGTATTGGTTGGACGCTTAAAAGGTGTCCTTTTGCTGGGGGAGTGTTGTGGCTCTTCACATGAATCCAAAGTGGAATTTGTTGTGTCCGGAGTGGGAATCTGTGATGAACTGATAAAGAAACAAAGGGACTAGGCAGGCTCTGCTTGTCTGAGACTTGGGAGGGGCCACTGGATGAGACAGATCTGCTCTGTCCCTTAGTGAAGCTGGCTGGTGCTGGGGAACAGTGCACTGAGGACCTGGTCATCCTCCAGAGCAGTGACTTGTGCCTCCGCTGACATCCTCTCCAGACATGCAGGCTGGCCTCTGGTCCCAAGAGGTTCCAGGTGGGCAGCTGCACTGCCTTCCACCTGATGAGAAGTATGTTTCTCTCTGTGAGGGAACTCTTCCCGAAGCATCTCACTCTGCCACCCACTCCAGTGCAGGCACAGTTTTGAGGAAGTCTGGTTTCTCGTGGCTTCAGGAACAGTCATCTTAGAGTGATTCTCTGTCCACTTTTTGCCCCCTTCCTCCCCCAGTAGTGTCACTTTACATGAGGGAAATGCAGGCACCTGTTGGCAAGAATGAGAGGGGAAATAAACAAAAACAAAAACTCAGTCTTTTATGGAAGAGCTAAAAATGCTTCAAAAAATTCTTAAAGTGTGATTCACAACCTAATTTTGGTTCCTGGAACTCTTGAAGAATATAAAAGCTATGAACCTCCTTCCTGTCCCCAAGAAAATACATTTTGCATAATTCTCTCACACTTCAATAACAAGAAGTTTCTGATGATAAGGAGATACCTGTCCTGGGGAATTGTTTTCCCTGTGGTGTCCCTATCTCTGTCAACCTCACTGGCATTATCAGTTAGACTGACTACTGAATGAGGTTCTCAATACTGTTAGGTACTGTTAGAATTAAAGTCTTAAGGCTCAGAGGTAGATAGCTTGCTTGGTGTACATGAGGCCCTGGGTTTGATGCCTACTATGGTTTCCTGTCTCCTGAGCTTCATGAGCTGTTGACAAACCAGCTTTATGGAATTTGTAGTGTGATTGTTCCTTTCGCATTAGTGTGGGGACTGTGCCTTGCGAATATTCTGTTCATTCTTGAAAGAGAAACCTGCTTCCCATTGCTTCTATCTGCCATTTGTAGCATATAGAATCCTGGGACGATAAAGGTAAAGATAAAACACAATAAACTCACTTAACATTTTGAAGAGAACAAAGTTACACAGTAAGAGTCTAAGAGAATATGAATATATTGAATCTCATTCCTGAAATTAAGTGTTAAGAGTTTGAACAAGAGTGTTTCACTTTTTGCAGCAATTACAATAAAATTGGTCACAATAAGCTTGCTAACCTGTGATTGTCACAGTGTGTCCAGGACAAAAATCAAAGAATAAAATGGGATTTTCACTGTATTCCTGACTATTTCGATATATTTTAGTTCTTTAAGAATTTCATACAATGTATTTGGATTCTATTCAACCCCATCTGCTCCCTCTAATTCCTCCTAGATCCACCCCTGACCTCCCTAATCCCTTCCAATTTCATTTCCTCTTTTGGTTTTTTAATGATCCACTGGACCCGGCTTGTGCTGCATACACACTCAAGAATGTGGAGCCAACGTCGAGACATGGTCAATGTACACACACTCGTGAGTGGGGAGCCATCCATGGGAACATTGTCAACCCACTGGGTGCCACATCCTTAAAGAAAACTGACTCCCTGACCCCAGAATCCATCTACTGTGTCTAGTTCCTCAGTTATGGATTTGGGCTCATGAGCCCCTCCACCATCCATGCTAGAACATTGAGGGGCTTGCTCTTTTGAAGGTCTTCTGCAGGCAAGCACAGGTGCTATGAGTTCATGAATAGAGCAGGGTCCTGGAGTGTGTAGAAGATATGTTTCAGTCTGGTCCTTTCTGATCTTGGCTTTTACCATCTTCCTGCTCCCTCTTCTTCATTGTACCCCAGCACTGGTGGGGAAGTGATACAGATGTAGAAAAGTTCCATCTGTGAATGAGTTCTCCCCTGACACATATTCACATTATTTTGATCAGCTATGGATTTCTGAATGGATTGCCATCCATTGTGTAAAGAAACTTCTCTGATGATAACTTTGGAAATAGGAAGACAAAGTAAGAAGGCAGTATGATATTATGGCCATTAAGCATAATAATAATAGTAATCTCACCCCAGGGACCTAACTGGACTTTTGGGGGTTGAGTGCAGGAGCAGAGACCATGTCTCACTTTCTCTGTAGACCAGGGCTGGCATAAAACTAAAAGCAATCCACCTACCTTTGACTTCTGAGTACTGAAATTGGTAGTGTATTCTACCATGGCAAGCCTGGACTATTTCATAGATGAAGATATTAAGCCAGCAAGATGCTACAGAACTGGGCCGGTTTATTCTTCTAAAAACTGGCAAGTTCCTGGTTTAACACACTGCCTTATTGGGTGCTGTATTCATAGAAAGAGAATGAGTAGACAGGGAAGAACTGTGTTTCAGTTTGTAAATCTGTCTGATTGGAGTCAGCCTGTTGATGGCTGGATTACAATCATAACAATAATTGAAACCAAATGAAAAGGGCACTCTGAGATGGCTGGGTAAAGGATGAATAATTCCATTAAGGAAGAAAAGTTCAAACTAAGCAACAATGCTTAGCTTGGGTGCCCCCTTGGTTAGCCCCTTATGTTATTGCAAGATGCACAACTGCTGCTGCATATACTTGATCAGACTCAGTGTTGTAGGAAATGAGCTCTGCGGGGCTGTTTGGAAGAAGCTACAGGGCCTCAGTGTTGCAGCTGTGGGGTCTCAGTGTTGCAGCTGCAGGGCTTCAGTGTTGCCCATCTCCTCTAAGCTTGTGATTCCAAGAAAGACGTGCATGTCCAGAGCAGTTGTAAGACTGGAGCAGGAAGCCTGGGGCTGTGCTTGACGCATGCTTGGGAATCAGCTAGGCTCTAAGCTTTGTGAAGACCTGTGAGTAGAAGCAATGGGCCCAACTTAAAAATCAGCTCTCTATTTGCTCTCGCTCTCTCTCTCTCTCTCTCTCTCTCTCTCTCTCTCTCTCTCTCTCTCTCTCTCTCTCTCTCTCTCTCTCTCTCACACACACACACACACACACACACACACACACACTGATGAAACAAGCAAGGTCCCATAGAAGATTAGTCTTGGAAATCATTTGATAAAAAATGCTTTCAAAGCACATTTCACAGAGTTTTAGGGAGAATGGATGGCTGCTTGTTTACATAGAGCTGAGGGGGCAGACGGATCCTCCACCACCACATCCCACAGATCATCTCCACTTCTGTTTGATAAACTGACATTCACAGTGGAAATACATTAATAAAAAATGAAAGACAAGGAGTCAATTTACCAGGAAGAAAAACTATTGATCTTGTCAAAATTTCCCATTTAATATATAAAGCAATAGAAGAGCAATATCCATGAGGAAGCTTGCAATACCAAGTGGGATGGAAATCTATAGGGCTTTGTTTAATAAACCTGTGCTAGCTGCTATCCATGCCTAATACTCTGCACATTCTACTCTGCGTACTAGGTATGTGTGAACATTTTAATAACTACACAAAACTATGTTGGCAGATCTTTTTATGGAACAGTATTCTCTGATACATACTATATGCACGTTATAGATGAATTAAAAGTTTTTCATAGTCACCTTAAAAAACAGGTCAGGTAATCTCAGTAAGATATTTCTGAACCTTATGTCTGACTTGCCATTCAGTAAAATTATAACTGTAAAATTATTAGCAAAATATTTATATTGAATTTTTCATGTTAGGTCTTTGATGTTTTCTTTAAAATCATACAGCCCAGCTCAGTTTTAATATAGGATTTTCACTTTTATTTTTGGCTTTTGCTTCATAAAATTTATAGTGGGAAAAGTAGATTTGTGTGTAAGTCATTCCACACACTTCCCAGTAACTGTATTGTATACCTGAGGACTTTAAATGTATTTTTATTTTCTTGTTTTTTATATTAATCAAAATCAAGTGAAATGGAAGTTTATTTGCATAGCCATGCTAGCTGCCACACCACTATGGTCAGAGGCATGGACCTCTGGCACTTAATCTGGAGCCTCATGGCACTTTGAGTAGACATTGGGCCATTCACAGTTCTAAGCCCACCATCATGCTATAGTATCTATTTTCTCTTAATTCTGGGAAGTGCCTGGAAGGCTCCTCTGGTAACAGAGACTTGGATCAAGCATTCATAAACATGTATAGGCATTTGCTTGCCATGTAGCTACATCTTGATCTCTATATATACTATTGGACTTGGGAATTAAAAGTATACCATTTCCTTTTGAGTAAAGTCAATATTACTCCTTCTATAGCACTTTGCAGTCCTTAAATATATTAATGTTGTCCTTTAATGTCACCTGCTTTATCACTTTTCTTTCTATTACAACAGAGAATTGCCCAATTTCACAGCTGTAGAGACTATGAAGTTCGGTGAGGTGCTAGCATTTGGTAAGGCCATCACATGAGAGAGCATACATGGTCAATTCTGCCTTCTTATATCTAGCTATTCCTCATACTTCTAGCCTTATCTAGCCTCCCCATGGTCCAAGTAACATCAATGTATGAATTAGAGGATTAAGATTTTAACACAGAAACTTTAGCAGACACATTCAAACTGTAACATTTTTCAATTGTGAGTAGAATGTGGATTTAATTTCAGTTATATGCAAACCACTGTTGAGAACGTAACTCTGTGGCAAACAGAATTCTTTACAAAGGTGAGAATAAATGACGACCAGGAACAGTTTAACTGCTCTTATTCTTTTTAAATTCTGCAGTTTGTTTAGCTGGGAAATACTTTATTGATGTGATCTTAAACTTCTTAACTTCAACACCAGATAGTTTTCTATGTCTCTGTCTTCTCCCAAAAGATAGTAAAACTAACCTTGAGTCATCGAACTCTCTAATAATAAAGTAAAGGCATGCTGAGAAGCCTCATTAGCCTGGTCTCAGCCCCCTAAAAATGTCCCAAATGAATGGTTTCAGCCACACCTGGTGACTGGAAGGATGGAGCTCCCTTTAAGCTCAGTCCTCTCCCAGCTCCCTCTAGTAAGGAGTTTTATTTACAGTTACACACAAAGAACAATAATTTCATATGGTGCAGTAACATCTGAAATCTAGGATACCCTTCTGGTTCAAAAGTCCCCATTTTCTGCATGTGGCAGAGAGTCCCCAAGGAGGATGCCTAGTGAGTTTCTACTCAACAGGGGTTTGTTGAAGTGAACTGTGCATGTTCTTTCTGACTTCTGTATCTTTATGGCCTGACTGGACCTTCTTCCCTGAGGCAGCACCATCAGGCCACTCAGAAGAAACCTTGGGTAGAGCTGAATCTAACTGCAGAATGAGCCACTTTGCACTTCTGCTGGTATTTGACCAAGCCAAGGGCTAAAATACTTATGAATAGAACAAAGTGGTTTGGGATTTAAGTGAGTGCAGAAGTTCTGAGCGACAATTGTCTGTCACATACATATGATTAATGTTATAGTACCTATCTTGGAACTGCTATAAAGTTTTTCAGCCTGCTAATTTGCCTATTTATCTCAATCTGAGAGAGACTTGAACCCAGGACTAGACAAATGCTTACTGGAAGGAATGTATAATCTAAGGCCTCAGGTTATACCTCTAGGTTATTAGCTAACTTTTGCAACTTCTTTGACTTGTCTTAGCATCTTCATGTGGGTAAGAAAGAATTTAAGCCTCATGGTGTATATGCTAAATAGGTGTCAAATTTCTGAACATTCTGAGCCTATGTTCCAGTGATTCTAGCCATCTTTTCCAGTATACCCTGTTAGAGCCTCAGAATCCGTCTTCATGTAGAGCCAAGCCAGCTGCAGCCAAGATAAGAATTGGCTTATGGGTAAAGCAGACTTTTAATTCCTCTCCCCGTTTCTCCAGCTCCATGCTTTGGTCAAGACTTTGTAACAGAGCACATGGGGAATTTTCATCAGTGTCGGGCTTCAGAGATAAGGTGGTGCCAACACTTTGCTCATCCTCTTGCTTAGCTGCCTGTAGAGGTGCTGCCATCTGACAGGGAGGGCTGTAGCCCAGCACTTTTGGAGCTCACTTTTCTTTGCCTTTGAGCTGTAAGTGATGAGAGACCTGTCAAGGAGAACGGTTCACTGGCATCATTCCCAGACCTGGAAGCATAATGAAATAAAGTTTCATTCTGACTCAGTTGGAATTCTTGCAGCTAAACATTGAAGATAGCATCTGGGGTGATTCTAACATCCACTTGCCTGGTTGGAAAGAAGCACTCATTAGCTAATGTAACTTAGGCCTTCCTACTGGCAGCCCAAGTCAGAGGCCCTCAGAGCAACTCCTTTCAAACCAGAGTCACCCGGGCCACATCCCAGCATGTGTAATCCTGCCCTGTCTTGTAGGCCAACCATTTGAAATGTGTATTTCAGAAGCTTTACCATAGACAGAGAGAATAGTATCAAAATAGTTCTGAAATCTAGCCACACTGTTCATGGTCCTTGGACCAAGACTACTTGGTGCTAAGGGCTCTGCACTAGAGAGTTGGAACGAAGGCATAAAAGCAACATCTTTGATTCCTTGGATCTTTTTCAGACATCTCTGTGAAGGACAGATCTGCAAAGCTTTAAAGAACATCTTCAGGCACATCTTCTGCCTTCTCTGAAGTGTCCTGAGAGCTGTGTATATAGGCTGTATAATTTCTCTGAACCTATGGTTCCTTGCCTATAAAATGGAAGCAAAGGCACATTTCTCCTAGAGAGAAATAACAATAAAATTAAAGAGAAATTATGTCTGTGTGAGTGATTAGTAAACAGTTTGTGTGCTGTATGATTACATTCACACTCAAGGGTCGAAGCTGCTTATTTGTTCATACCTTGCTGAATGCCAACAGAAGACTCACCATTCTCAGCTCCTTGTTCTACAGCCCTATAGAAGATCCCTGCTCAAAAAGCATTAGAGGCTACCCAGGAAGAACAGGAATCACACTCATAGACAAGATGCTAGGGTCAAATCTGAGTGTAGTCATGGGGGGAACAATTAGACTCCTCCAAGGTTGCCTTTCTAATGTGCAGTGTTTTTCACATGTTGCTACTTTACTGGTACTACTATAATTGACATACAGCAATGTTTAGGGTGTGACACATGCCACATGTCTCGTAATATGAAATAATACATAACAACCCCCCCAAATCTTCTGTCTATTAACAACTGGGCCTTGTTTATTGCAGCAGAATTATTAGAAGCCTGTTTGTGAAGCCAAAACAGTAGAAGCTGAGGGTTGGTGATGTTTGCTTCTCTGACTTTGGAGGCCAATCAGGATCAAATAGACTTCTGCTTCCTAGGGAGATGCCATGCAGCATTCCAAGAGGCTGTGACCTGTGGTAAATAGTCAGTGGCTTTTGCATTTGTAAGTCAATGTGTTCTTGGTCTCTGCAGAGAGCCCATAAATCTATCTCAATAGCCCAGCCACGGCCACCGTACTCTTCCTGCACCTTTCTTCTTCTTGAAGGCAAAATAAGGCTTTGAAAATATACACATTCTTAGTTGATCTGTGTGCAGGTTTCTCAGTCCCGTCCTTCTTGCTTTTCTTCCCCATCTCGCCTGCCATTTACAGGTCACCCCTGATTTAGGCATTCTGCTGAGAGAGAAAAGGGGTGATCTCTAACTCCTTAACATCTCCTCATCTCTCTAATATAAGTTCACAAAGTGCTAGACCTTAAAGAAGCCTGATTTGAGGGAAAACATGTAGATGACAGCAGCCCACTTGTTTTGATTGTCTAAGGCCCACTAAGCTGGGCCCAATGGGCCTGCAGACAAGAATGGGAGAGTATTACCTTATTTCATAGGAAGGAAGAGTGACCCAGAGAGATCAATTACATGCCACTGTCAATAGGAGCAAAATTAACATTTTCTTGCTTCCAATTTTTTCAACAACTGGTGTTTGCTTAGTATCAACCACTTATCAGGTAATTAGCTTTAATATCAATCACTTATCAAATATCCTTAGGATTGAAGGTTGTATCTGTGGATTTTCCCACCTTGAGATTTAATTTTTCAGATAATCAGCCTCAACATTTGAATTTCCCTGAATATGGAAGCCATGATGAGAAAACATGTCCATCAAATCACATTTGTTTACATATTCACTAAGGTATTTTCACACTTACTTTCTCATTCATTTCCATTCCATTTAAATAATAGAAAAAAAAGGCACCTACTTAAATAAAATAGGAACCTGGTAAGAGTTATTTGAAACCAACTTAAAAGTGATGGACAAACAGCTGTCCTTGCCTTCTGCCTTCCCTTCTGAATAAGAAATTAACTGTGAAAGTGAGCTCAAGTCTGTTTGTTAGCCTGGTTTTTACATAGCTATCTACTTGGTGAAGCTTGGGTGAGCCAAAAGCTTTCCACTATACCAAAGTCTGCTGAATTGTCAGAATTACTAACTGAAAATTACTAACTTGAGGAAACTTTTATAATCATGGTGCTCTGCAACTGCTGTGATTCTGTACCACCTGGAAAAATGTGTAAAGAACAATGGGCGTGAAAATATCCTGGCCCAAGGTTTGAACACTGCAGCTAAACAAACAGCAAAACCATCAATTGTCTGTGGTCCATCCCTGGTATAATTCTCCTTTGTAACCTTAATCCCTACTACTTGCTTCAAGGTTAGACTGACAAAAATATAGCCTGATGGTATGGTAGAATTTTGTTGTCTGTGTGCTGGGCATATTATATATCCAAAGATCTACTAGTAGACTGGCCAAATCAATTTTTAAAAACTTCTTAGCAGAGATATTATTTTTATATTATTGCATGGTATGATATGTCAGCCAACAGGGTTAAATGAAAAGTACATATCATTACATTGAAAGAATTAAGTACTTGGGTGAGAAGACTGAAATTCTTAGACTTGCTCTAGAGTTTTAAAAACAACATTAAAAGGCACAGTGTCTCCTTCTGAAAATACAGTAAGAAATACATCAGAGCATTAGCTTCGTTTTTTCCCCATCTAATAAATAGACTGAAGTTCACATCCATCTATATCCTATCCCCAGGCTTTAGCTTCTTTAGAAGCACAGTTGAATAGCTGCAACAGTCATTGTTTAGTTATTGTTTAGTATTAAGGCTTTTACATAAAAAATTTTTGTTGACTTAATTCAACATGGAAAATCCTGATGTAACATTTCCAGCTGTCTTGAATGGCTTACTTGTGCTTTTAAATGAGTACCTACAGAGCTCTGATTATTACTGTAAACATATGCAAGGTCACATTTAAAAGTGTGACGTGGCATTTTCTTTATAAAATGCTACTATTAAAACATACTGAAAATTATATTATTTAAAATTGTTTTAATTTCAGTGAAAATGTTTACCTTATTATCTTAAATATATATAAGAATATAATGGTTAGTGTTAATTGTCAACTTGACAGAATCTAGAATCATCTAGGAGGTGGAGCTGTGGGCATTCGTGGTTGGGGATAGGTTCTTTCATTCATCAGTTGGAGATGAAGGCCTACCCACTGGCACCATTCCCTGGCTGGGATTTGTGACTGCATACATGGAGAAAGGGAGATGAGAGGCAGTGTGTATTCATTACTCTGTTTCTTGTCTGCCTGTGCAAGGGGAACAGTCCTCTCAGCCCCTGCCCCTTTGACTTCCATGCCATGATGGAATGTGACCTATAATGACCTTTATCCTTCAAATTGCTTTTGTTGAGGCATTTTGTCACATCAACAAGAAAGGAAACCAAGACAAAGTGTTGCATTGATTTTTTTTTAAATAGGAAGTTGGGAGGCTACTATACTAGAAGAAAGTTAAATATATGGCTTCCAGAGTTCAAGGCCATTCTAATGAACAGGAGCTTGTTTCTTTCTCATGTATCAAGTCAAGAGTCACATGAGTTCCATGGCTCTCAATGAAGCTCTTTTTGTGCAACTTGGAGAAATAGCTGAAGTAGACATGGGGCTCACATAGTACATTATCAAGGAATAGCCTCTTCACTTCTGGGCTCAGTCATAATTAGAAAAATTCTTTAGTAATTGACTTTTCTACAACTAGCCTGGAGTCTGGGGCCTGGGGGTCAGGAGCAGTTTTCCAAGAAGGAGGAGGAGGAGGGCCTGCTATCTTGTATGCTTCAGAACTGGTGGGAACCTGCACTGACTGTGGGTTTCAGCCTCTGAGTGGATATTTAAAACCTATTTTGTTGTCTGGATTCATACTACATGTTGATATGTTGGAGTCCTAACCTTAGAATAATCTTATTAGAGATTAAGTTAAATTGAAGTCAGAAGAAGACCTCTAGTTAAGTATTATTCATGTTTTATATTTTTTAAAAAAGGTGTGTGGTTGTAGAAACTTGCCTTCATAGAAGGAAGCCAATATGAACAGATGCAGGAGGAACATAGCTACCTACTATTCTGAGGAGAAAGGCCTAGAGTTTCCCCATAGGCCGGAAGAGGAACTAGCCTTGTTGACATCTTGATCTCAGGCCTCCAGTTTCCAGAGCTATGAGAATGGTTTCTGTTATTCATGCCATGCAGTCTGCAATCTTTTTCATTCTGTCTTAGCACACTACTACAGTGCTCCTGAAAGCACGGGTTCTCTGATGAACTTTCCTAAGTCCAGTGATGGATTATAGCTATATTTCATACTTACTGCCCATCAGGACACATTGGTTGTGCACCCCCCCCCCAGCTTCTCCTGTATTCCTGAGAGCAGAGCTCAGCACAAAAGTCTAGATCAAGCCTGAGCTCTTGGGTTTAAATGTGACTGACTGTGCCGCCTTGTACTTGAATGGCCTTATTTGCAAAATACAAGTTTATAAGGTTCAGGTATATATGTTCAGTTGGCGCTGTTGCTTTGGGGTCTGTCATGAGGCAGAACATCACAGAAGGGAGTTTGCCTTTTCCATGCAGTCATGATTAGGGAACGTTGCCACTTATATTTGGGCTCAGTATTCCATGTCATTAACAAGATAGATCAAATCTGCTCACCTCATATGATGCATAGTTTTAATTGTCAACTTGAATCAGCAGTCTGGAATCAGCCAAAAAGAGACTGTAGTGGTCTAGATCAGGTTGGCTTGTGGCCATGTCTGTGAGGAATTGTCTTGGTTGCATTTATTAATGTGGGAAGGCCCCCATTCCTTAGGTTTGGGTCCTGGACAGTTTAAACATATACTATCTTTCATGCTGTAGTTCCGGCTGCCTTTGAGTTGACTGCAGTGATAGACTGTATCCTGGATGTTTGGACTAAAATAAACCTTTTGTTTCCTAAGTTGCTTTTGTTGGGTATTTTATCACTGCAACAGAAAAGAAACCATAACGCCTCATGACCAGATAGTCAAAAGAGGGGGATGTGGTAGGAGGGAAGAAGAGGCCAGAGTTCCAGCATCATTTTCAAGGGCATACCCTTGAAAGGACAGGCCCACACCACTGTGACCTGAAGAGCTCTTAGAAGATCTCAACTATTATAGGTTCCACTATGGCTCATTATCGACACAGACTGGGAACTATGCCTTGGAGGGGACCCAAACTTCAACAATATTAGTCTGTACCTAACATTTTAATACTTTTAATCATCAAAGAGAATTTTTGAAATATATTTTCTAAAATATTAATATAAAACAAAAGCCCTTCAAGTATTGAAAGTGGGTCTTTCACTTATGACTTTAATTATTAGAGAAACATAGGCAGGGATTTACATTGGTTGTATTTAAAGCAGTGATTATCATCCTTTGCTGCACCCAGTAATTGCCTTGAGAAGAGCTCCAGCTAAAATGAAAATTAACAAAAATTGGAGGGGTAATATGGATATCATAAAGCCCAAATGCCTTCAGAGCAAGAAAGAGTTACTTTATAGATTACAAAGTGCCAACTGCAAAATAAAAATTATAGCTTCATCAAAAATCAGTGAAGATGGAACTGTAAGGAGACAAACACAATATGACTGTGATGACTTATTAATGATTGCTGTATTATATTATAAAATATAGAATATTTGTGTAGTTAATAAGTGTCCACAAACAGGTACATAATGAGTTAGTACCAAACATTAATAGTATGCCTCAGAATTCACATAGTTTTTAAAATATATGTGACTTATTTGGCTAAAGTTGATTTTGTTGTTGAATCAAAGAAGAAATTCAAACCAATATCAGAAACTATTTGAAGAATCATATGGTCAAACTTGATGTATGCAGCCAAGGTTGCCTTCAGCTCATTTACTGATTATCATAAAGCCATTGGCTTTTTAAATTATTTTTAGAATGACTGAAAAAAATTAACTAAGATTAAACTCACGTTAGGAAATAACAGTGAAAGCAACTAAAAGATGCAAGAGGTAAGATGTAGCAGTAAACTCTTAAAATTAGAAAATAGATTCAGTAAGTGACTCCAAGAACTGCATCTGTTAAATAAGTCAATATAGATAAAACATTAGGAAGTCAGTGGATGGGGCATGGGATGTGGGTCTGTGGGAGGCATGGGAGTTTGGGAGGGAGAGGGAACTGGAATCGAAATGTAAAATAAGAAAAAAATCAAATAAGTTTAAAAAAGAACAGGTAACTTAAAATGGAAATTATGGAAGTAAGAGGTGATTAAAAGATTATTAATGAACACCTTGGGTGTCACTATGCCAATGTGCTTGACAAGCTCACTGTGTATATATAGGTATGTGTACATGAGTAAAGTAAACTAAGGTGTATTTGTCAATAAACAGTATTTGGGACAAAACATACATTTAAAAATGTGTGTGTGTTTGTGTGTGTATGTTTGTATGCACATGCACCCACTCATATGCAATGGCACTCATAGGGACATGGGACAATTCCCAGGTGTTGGATATCTCCTGATACCTCGTGGGATCTAGAGATTAAACTCAAGTCATCAGGCCTGCATGCAAATGCCTCTCCCCACAGAATCATCACCAGCCCTGAAAGATACACCTTTTCATAGTCGTCTCCTGCTTTCCTGGTTCACGTCCAGATGAGTAGTCTCACAGAAAATGGCAGTAGCTTCCATTTTTTTTTGAATGTGGTTTGATCTTTGACCTATAATTTTAAGTCAAGGAATTTTGTTCCAAGAAATCCATAAATTTAGAATACCTATTTTGTCATCGAAGACATGTGAATTTCACAAAACTAATGCAATTAAAGCATGATAATTATATTGAAATTCATGGCTGGGAATAAAAATACAAGGATTCCAAATAGACACACAACCATGTCATTATAAACACAGAACTAATTCTTGCAGATTCCAAACCATGGAGTTATCACAATTTTTAAGTGTAGGAATCATAAGTGAGTTTTACCTTCTTTTGTATATTTTTTTACATATTCCAAATATTCAATAGACTAATTCTTGCAGATTCCAAACCATGGAGTTATCACAATTTTTAAGTGTAGGAATCATAAGTGAGTTTTACCTTCTTTTGTATATTTTTTTACATATTCCAAATATTCAATAGAATTCTATTTAATTGTATTTTTTAAAACATTTTATGTGTAGAGTGTCTTGCCTACATGCGTGTCTATGCACCCCATGCATGGAGGCCAGAAAGGGCAACAGATCCCCTAGAACTGAAGATACAGACAGTAGTGAGCTGTCATGTGGGTGCTAGGAATGAAATCTGGGTCTTCTGGGAGAGCATCCACTGTTCTTAACCACTGAGCCACCTCTCCAGCCCCTAAATTTTAATGTTTCTTAATGGATGATAAAAACAAATAAGAAAATTTAGTATAAACTAGTAAGGAAGTTTCCTAGCAGGAAAAGAGCATCCAGAAAGGGTTGTGACCAGCATATGGATTGAGGGTGTCACTAAATCTCTTTGTTCCCTGGGTGGCTAGTGTGTTTTCCATTCCCTGCAAGAGTATAGCCAAGAGGCAGAGCTTGGGAGATGTGAGCTGAGACACTGTCTCTGTCCAAAACCTCAGGTCTTTGGTAAACCTTGTTTTCATTATGAATCTTTTGTTATTAACTTAGAGGACTGTAGCCATTTATTATCAGACACATAGATCTGTACTGGAAACATCTCTTGTAATTTCCCACCCAAGAACGGGGGCTTCTTTTCTTCCTTTTGCCTTTTTTGTCTTTCCATCCTTTCTGTCAATCTGAGGGGTTCAAGGCAGGAACACCCTTGTTTACCCAGATGCATAAAGTTTGGCCAATACTCCCCCTAGTGGCCATTTAGGAAATCTTTAGGACTAGCCTACCCCAAAGCCTAGACAGAGAACTGAAGCCAAACAGGTAAATCGAGTCACTTGTTAAAAATGTTTGATGGGGTTTCAGCTCCCAATTATGGTCCAAAAATGTTTATTCTTCTTTCAAGAGATAAATAATTCATGTGATGAATATTCATGCTATCATCTAATAATCTTAATTGTATATTATGCTTCAGAAGAAAGATGATGAGGGACTCTTATAAAATAACCTAGTGTTGGTTTCCTACAGAGTAAAATCTCAAGAAGAATCTTACTTCTGTTGGGTATTAGAAAGGCTGTATAGATCACAAGAAAGCCATTCAGGCGGAGTCATTGTTTCACCAGTCTCCCTGCACATAGTTTCTAAGCCTTATCACCTTGGATTTTCCAGTAGCCAGCCAGCCAACCCATTTGAAACAGCCTGCTGATTTAATCAACATGCTGCTTATCATGTTTTCCAGATGGTTAATGGGTCCCTTAAATAAAACTGGTCCTAATTCTAGCTGGTGTTTCTATTCTGGTCCATTGTGTAGAATAATTTGTTTTATGGTCCAAGTTTTTCTTTCATTATTACTCAGTAGTCTTTGGTGAGCTCTTGTCACCACTTCTTTGTTGAAGACTGTCAGATGGCACATTAATTCAACTCACTGATGTTAATCATACATTTGGAGAAGAGGAGACAACTCATATTAGTATCAGCACATTGCCCTGGTCATTTGGCATTTGCTCATAAAGTTGTAAAGACTAGGTTTGCCAGCATTATTGATGGAGGAGGGAAAGAGCCTTTATGTTGTGGAATCACAGACTGGCAGTTTCTTTCTGTTGCAGATCCTGCTTCAGAAGAGTCCTTGTCACGCACGAAACACAATCTTATCTGGGAATCAGTATAAGGGCCCGAATTTTTAGGAATCTCACATAAAAGCCCGTGATCTTAATGGTCCATATTACAACAAAGTATTTGAAACCTAAACAGCCAAGCTGACCATAGATTCAGGTCTGATTCCCATTCCAGAAATGGCTTCCCAGGTATGCAGTCAGTTCAAATTGAAGTGACATTAAAATGCAGGTTGGCAGAATGCCAATGGTGCATGACTTCCACAGTAATGAATGGCTGAAAGGAGGCAAGGTAATGTAAGGTTTGAATGGTGGTGCACTCTGAAAGGAAGGCAGCCAGAGGTTCTGGGAATTAATGGTGGAGTTACAGGAGAAAAAAAATACAGCTCTATTACAGCACGCACTTGCCTTTTTTTCCTTTCTATTGCCTGCCTGAGATGATTTGGCAGAGTTTAAAAATAAATGAAGTGTATTCATTTTTTTCCTTCAGAATTTTGCTTTGAAGGAATTCTGTAAGGGAAAAAATGAAGCCCTAGCATGAGCAGAATGGGGCAATCAAGACATAAAAGCATATGCATTGTATCTAGCAGCTACACCCTTATGTGAGGAGTTACACGTGTTTCCAATTACAGCCATATCATACAGGCAAGTGTGTTGTTTCTAAGCATCGTTAGTGATCTGATAGGTGATGCTAACGAAATGACATTTTGAATGGGTTCTGCTCTCATTTCTACCTTCCTACTATCATCTTCACAGACTGAGCCACACAGTGACTGGGACTATGTTTTTAATAGAAATGTAATGCCAGTGTTTACCACTGACTAGAGATATGACCCCCCCCCCACCCAAGCTATCATTTATGTTGGTCATTCCTTCCACATTTTATTTTAGCTGCCAAACCTTTATTTCAAATAGAGTGGAACTCTATACAGAAAGAGAATCCAGGATAGATATCTGTCTCAGCAGTTTCCCTGCTGGTCTGTTTTCCCAGTGTCTGCCTGTTTCCCTCATTAGGCAAGCTAAGAACAGTTTACTGTGTGACATGGGAGGAAATACCTTCAGTGTTCGGTCATTCCCAAATATTTATTTAGTGCCTAGGATAAGCCAGACCCTCTTCTGGGCACTAGGAATGAAGTGATAAAGAGGAAAGACAATGCCCTTCCTGGTCAGAAGAACAGCAGTTGATGGAGGTGGGTGGATGCTCCTCTGAAGAAGATGAAGAGCATAGAAAGGGACCACACAGGACATTCCATTTAGGGAGAATCACCAGGGAAGGCCTGACACAGAAATTCAGATATGGAGAAGACAGCCTTTGTAGAAAGCTTGGAGAAAAAATATGTTCCAGATAGCAAGTTAGGAAAGTTCCTAGGCAGGAATGTTCCAGTACTGTTGCAGGGTTTAGGGTCATAACCTGTGCCCCACCCAGACAGGTAGGGTCACATGTCTTTGATAATCCAATTGAAAAAGCCAGACTCATAGTGAAAAAGCATAAAGGCTTTTTTTTTTTTTTCATTATGGCTACATTGGAAAGAGAAACAAAGAGATCCACCAAAGTGCAAGTCCATCTTCGGGATCCTGGTGTGAGCTTTGTGTAACTAAGCAGTCCTGTCAATGTTTCCTCCATCTATCATTGTTGTAACTCCAAGCCTCCCCTACAAGGTCGGTCTCTCCTGCAAAGTCAACAGAACAAGTTTTAGATCTTCCTCTAGAAGACAAGTTCTTCCTGCTGTTGTCTCAAGGGCAGCAGCTCTTCCTCTCCCAGCTGGAGATTCCTGGGAAGAGTCTAATTTAGTGGATCCACTATTTAGTAGTCTGAGAGCCAGAGAGATAAGTTGTCTCCTTAGATGATATTAATTCCCCTCAGGTAGACCAGGTAGCTAGAATCCCATCTTTGGGTTCAAGAGTTGGACCAAGCCAGAACATGGAATACCTGGTATGTGTGATGGAAATTCACTGTTTCTCATTTGTTGTAAATCAGCTTTTAATTTTCATTTGTTGTATTAAACTGCATAGGACAGAGTTCCTTGCATTCTTTTCCTATCAATGGCTAAAAGGGTTTGTGGTAATTGCTATACAGGGCCTATGTTGAGAATCTTTTAATTAAAAGCTCAAAGCCATGTAAAAGAGAAGGAAGTAGTTGTATCTTTAAAACTGTAACATGCTTTAGATAGTGCAATTGAGGATTTTAAGAAGTTGTTCCTCACAGTCCAGGTAGAGAGAAAGAAAGGGGGTGGGGAGAAGGAGGCAAAATGATGCCTTACGTAATTATGATTCATCAAAAAGTAAGGGTGTTCTTGGAGGAAGAAATGCCTAGTGTTAAGTTCTAAATATTATGTATTACCTTGGGCCTTATGTAAGAGATATCAATAATTCTCTTTATGAATATTGAATACTTAATATATGCAAACTGGGGAACACAAGCCCTAATCAGACCTAAATTTTACCTTCTGGGAGCTTTCAGTTTAGCGGAACACACAATGAACAAAAACTACACAAGGCAGCCAGTACAAATATGTAGAGAGGTCCTGGAGCCAACAGATTCCCAGAGAAACCAAGTATACAGGATTGTCTTTCCAACGAGAAAGATGAAAGACCTTCTCTTTCATCCAAAACCTGAGGACTGGGAGTGATTAACAGACTGGTGATTTGTGTTGTCTTTAGGACAAGCTTTTACAACCAAGACCTGAGGTGGCTAGTAATCTAAGTGACTTTATAGCCAGAGACTCTCCAAAGCTCTACAACCAGGATCAGAGGTGGTTTATAATCCAAATGACCTCTATACTATCTGCATGACCTTAGACCAGGTCCTTAGGCCCTTAAGCTAGTATATGTATCCTGTCTCTAGAACCCATCTTCGAAGGAATGACATATACACTAAGTTGAGTTTCATTGTAATTACACTTCCTTGTACAATGGGGATTGTATTACAGCAGGAAACTTTTTCCAAACTGTACTGGGCTCAAATGCATTGGGAATAAACAGCCTTTTATTTGACCCCCGAAGTCTGATCCAGGTTGACGAAATCAATCTGCACTGGGCTTTTATTCTTATCTCTTCTCATTCTTCGCTTCACTGTATGACACCTACAGGGCCCTCCCTCATAAATACAAGATGACTTGTTGGTGTATTTAGAGATGGGCTTTCATGAAACTTTCTCCAAGTCACAGGTGTAGCTTAAAAGCATGAATCTGGGTCATTGCAGGGTGAGAGGAAAGAAAGCATCCAGGTTTGCAGGTATTTTTATACTCAGGACTAAGCACTCAGTACCCAGGAGCATGTCTGTTAGGTTCCCCTGAGACATCAGTTGGGGCTGATAAAGAAATTGATACTCATTCAATTTATACTTGGCACAACCTTACGAAAATTGATGAGTGTTTTTTTCCCATTTATGTATTTATATGGGATAAATTCTGGATGGAAATTATAAAATATGACTATAACAAAAGAAAAATGTGAAACACTCACCATCCCGAGACCCTCTGGTCCATACACTCTTGAACACTGCGTATGGGGTATGTACCTTGCTTCAGTTTCCCTGATGCTATGCTGCTCTGCTATGCTGACCCATGAACAGGCATGGATGCAGTATTCACGGTGAACACAGAGGTTGCTCAGATCTTCACCTCGATGCAGTGCTGCAACAAGCACTTTCTAATGCCATTTCCTCCCACTTTTCCAATTTCTATAGCACTTTTATATTCTACAGAGGGCAGTGATTTTTAATTCCACCTCTTATGAGTCATGCTCCTTTGCAGGGCTTTTATTTAAGACCTTTACTGATTGACTATAGCTGTAGAAATGCTAAGCTATCCTTTTTCTCCAGAAGTAGAACCTCAAAGCACTTAGCAAGTCGATGACTTTTACATTCTCACTTGTTTTTCCTGTCTTCCCACACAGGCCTCCATCAATTTCCCAAAATGAGCAGCCTAGACCTGAGCATGGGCAGCATTTTATTCTTCCCCCTTACTCAATATGTACCATGTCCAGTAGTCACCAAAGTCTTTGAGTTGTGCTTCATAAAAGGCCCTGCATATACTTGCTTGCCTTCCACCCATAATTCTTGTTGGCCGTGGTCACCTTCCCCAGGTCACTGCAGGATCTCTAAGTTCTGTCTTCTGAGCTTTAGCTCTTACCCTAAGCCATCTTCAATATCTCACTTTAATGTCAATTTGATAATAGTATGCCCCACCTCCAAGCTTCTAATGAATGATTCAAAACCCCTTTCTAGAGAAAAGTCACATTTCTCACGATAACTCACAGGCCTTTATTTTGGGGTCAAGTCAATGGGCTGAGGTCTAGGGATCTGGAGTTTTCATACCTCCTCAGTGATTTTAGGGCAATCATCTGGGCCCCCTATTGGTCCCAAAATGGTCACTAAGGGCATGCTGGTCTGTTTGGAGTCCCCTCTCGGATGCAGGAGCCAGTTACAGCTGGGAAACTTCCCCCAGCCAAGGCTTAAAATTACCCAGCACAGTGTGGTTATTTTAGGAAAAATTTCAAAGGCATTCTACCAAAAACAGCTTGTTTGCAAGTATAGATTAGAACATCATTTCCATTTAAGAAGCCTAATTTAATTAAGTGACACAATTTTTGAGGTAGTAAAGCTTTTCCTGCCAAGTCAGAATGTTTTTATTTTTATTTATTTGTTTGTGTCTCTCTGCTAGTGTAAAAAAGGTAGTGGAAAAAGAGAGAGATTTCTATGTGGCCATCAGGCTGAACTATTGTTGAAGCACCAAGCATTCTCCATGGCATGGAGCAAGGGACTATTTTGTATTAATTTTGTTAAAGCATTACATTCTGAGTTTTCATCTGAGATATTTAAATGTCAGGTTCTTAGGAGAAGAAGAAGAGAAGGAGAAGGAAGAGGAGGGGGACAAGGAGGGGGATGAGGAGGGGGAGGAGGAGGAGAAAAGAGGAGGAGGAGGAGGAGGAGGAGGAGGAGGAGGAGGAGAAGGAGAAGAAGAGAAGAAGAAGAAGAAGAAGAAGAAGAAGAAGAAGAAGAAGAAGAAGAAGAAGAAGAAGAAGAAGAAGAAACCGCCACCTGAAAACCATTAGACATCTATTCAGAAAGAGAGTTAACTTATAATTCCTAATTTTCTTCTCCTAATAATGATGCTTTATTAGAATGAAAGGACATCCAGATTTTTCTGAATGAAAGCAACAATTGTGGGCTAGGCTTGTATTCTCATGCATGCTGGTGGACCAGCAATGATCTGTATCCAGGGTAGTGGTTAAATTAGTTGTCAAGCACTCATGAAGGCTTGACTTCTAACTCCCAGAACCCATGGAACAGACACGTAGCACAAGCATCGGTAATCTTCAGTTCTTGTGGGAAGATGGGAGGCAAAGACAGGAGAATCCTCAGAAACTCATGGGTCCATCTAGTCTGGTATATTCAGCAGCAAAACTGCAAAGAGACCCCATCTCAAACAAGGAAGGCAAGGACCAAGGTTCTCTAAGCTCCATATACACGGTCTCATGGATGTGCTCACATTTGGACACAGGGATGATGCACACATGTTGTACAGAGAGAGTGAGAAAGAGGATGGGGAGAGGTAGGTAGATATGCTTGAGGGTAAATCAAGAAAGGCAAGGCAAACCTTTCATTTAATTTAACATTTAATTAATATATAATTATTTTTTTCAAAGCAAGCTCTTATTTTGCCTGGAGGACAATGGACAAGAAAGAGCTGTAGGGAATTGGATGAGAGAGTTAACCAGGGGCCAGACTTTTCAGGGCCTCATCAGCTATGGTAAAGGTATTTGCTTCATCTTTAGTGAGATGGGGGAGCCACTGGAGGTTTTGAAAGGCAGAAGGTACATGATCTGACAAGTTTGAAAGAGTATCTGTGACTGCAGGGGAGTATAGGTGAAGTAAGGCAAGTGAGATTGCTATTGTAGGTCAAGTATGGAATGATTGACATCTTAGACCAAGGTTGACAATGGTGATAATTAGTTATTAATACATTTTAAAGTACTTTTTACGTTTTGAGATAATATAATTGCATCATTTCTTTTTTCTCTCTCTCTCTAAACAATGTCCCCAACTTGTTTGTTCTCTTTCTAATGCATTGCCTCTTTTTCTTTAATTGTTAAAAAATAAATAATTGTATGTCTGACTGTGTGTGTGTGTGTGTGTGTGTGTGTGTCTGCATGACTGTGTGTGTATCTGTGTGTCTTTTTGTGTGTATGCATATTCCTAAACACCAACTGTTTAATGTTACATGTGTGTTTATGTTTTCAGGGTTGACCATTTGGTATTGGATAACCAGTTGGTGTGCTCTTCCCTGGAGTACACTATTTCTTCCATTCTCAGACATCCTTGTTGTCTGTAGTTCTTTATGTAGAATTGAGGCCTCTGTGAGCTTTGCACCTTGCAAAGTAGTATGTTTATTGGTGCCATCCTTGTCCATGTGATGTTTAGGCAGCCATGTTAGTGAGACTTCATGGGTATAGCTATTCTTATGCTTTTTAAAAGCAGATAGAACAGGACAAACTCTCTGAGTAAGATAGATGGGGACCTGGGTGCAAGAGAATGAATGAAGTCCAATACCACACTAGGTTTAATGACACCATTCACTGAGATGAGAAATACTGAAGGAAGAAAGAAGAAAGCATGGGGTTTGAAATTGTTGGCTTTGGAATGACTAATAGACATCCAGTGCAGATATGGAGAAAGCAGGGGAATACATGTACCAGAGACCTAGAAAGAAATGTCAACACATATATTGCATTACATAAGACCACCTAAAGATGACAGAGTAGAGAGCACCCAAGAACAAAATGCAGCATAGTTTAGTAGTTGAAGGACAGGAATCTGATTTAAAAAAAAAAAAAAGCAAAAGCAATGGGAGATGGAAAGGGGATTCTGGACAAGAGAAGCATGCACACAACAAGAAAAGGGAAAATCTGCTTTCTGAACACCAAGAGAAGAAAGGCTATAGGAACCAGACTTTCAAGTACTAAAGTGAAATGAAGATTATAAAAGATCAGATTTGGCCTTACGGAAGTCCTTGGTGCCTATGATCAGAGCAGCTTCAGCTCCCATACACTGCTTGATTAGAAGAGTTGTCTTGTAATTGGTCTTAGTTTCTTAGTGAAAAGAGAATTAAAGTTGTCTCATGAAAACTAAGAAGGCAGAGGCTTTAGAGTTCTGTAAATAGAAAAGCTGTAGCATAGTAATCTAAAGAACAAATCCACTTGGAAACATAATAGGACTTATGGATAAACAAAGAATTCTCTTGGTAGCTAGAGTTATAAATTTAAAATGGAAACCTTATGTGTTGCATAGTCTTCCTAAGCATATTAAGTTGCTCAGGTGAGTGGAAGCAGAGAAAGGGCTTTAAGTAAGATCAGTGTTTATCTCACTATGATGGGAAGGGTGCTGGGGCTTTGCAAATGAGTGTAAAGGGGTGGTTATAAGGCAGAGATGTGGATACATTGAGAAGGGAGAAATGATAGTACAAAGATCAGTAGGATCAAAGTGTTACAGCAGGTTGTTCCTTCCCGCTGGCTTTATCCCGCCTGCCGCCAGTCTGGGCCCATAGCTGCACCAGCCCCAAATAACACTTAGAGACTCTGTATTTGATACAATCCTGTTGGCCAGTTACCATTATTGTTTATGGGCTACCTCTGTCTTAATGATTAACCCATTTCTACTTATCTAAGTATTTCCACGTGGTCGTCTTATCGGGGAGCCGCAGTGGGCGTCCTGCTTCTTCCCTGGGCTACATCCCGACTCCTCCTTCCCACTTCCTCTTTCCTCCTTGTCTCCTAGCCCCGCCTATCTTGCTATCTCATTGGCCACAGAGCTTTATTAACCAGTATGAGAAACATATATACAGAATAACATCTCCCATCATCAAAGACTTATTTTTAAATGGAGAAGCATGAAAGATTAAGTTAGAAAGGCATGGATATGGCTGTAAGTTAAACTTTTGGTGATGACCCTCTTGACAATGACAAGGCTTAGTTAGGGTATAATGGATAACCACAGTGAATGGCCACAAAGAAATTATAAAGGGCAGAATCATTTGATTTTGCCACAGGATGAGAAATTTGGAGGACTCACATCTTGAGTTATTTGTAATTACCAGGAACAAAAGCGAGGGGAAAGGAAGGGCAGAAAATCTTCAAAGAACTGTGGCATGGCCAGGAGGAGCTGAATAACACAGGAATGAGGCAGAATTCGCTCATGGAAAAGTGTTCAAGAATTGAGTAGGGGGTTAGAGAAGAGAAGACTTCCATTTGGAAGTGGCACTGAAGACTAAGAAAGCCAAACAGTAAGATAAAAAATCCTCAGGTTGTTGGAGGAAAACCAGAGAAAATAGTCATGCCCAAGAGAGTCAACCAGGCTTCAATGAAGACCAGAAAGAGCAACCAGTACTCAGAGAAGGTGCAGAAGCTACTGATGGCAGACACTGGACACTGTGGACACTCTAGGGGAGAAATGGGAAAAGAACTTAAATCACGGAACAAGCAGAGCCTCTAGGGTTGTAGATCTTTAAGATTCTGGTTGCTGTAGAGTGGGCCAAGTAGAGTCCTGGCCTCCTGCTCCAATGTTAGGTACAAACAGGAATGAGACGTGAGATGAGTTGATTGGGTTGGAGAGTTACATGTTCTATGCCAAACAGGTACTTGGGAATTGTGTCTGCCGAGGTGGGAAGGGTTTTAGGACTAGTGCAGACTCTGTAAAGGACAATGGGAGGGGTTTGGCAGGAGGTGCAGAGATACAGGTTTTTGCTTCAATACTTTCCTTTTGTTTAGGGCAACATAGGGTTTTCAGAAACGACTCCTTCAATTGTCCTTACCTCCTTTAGATTAGAAAATCACCCTGTGTGGAATAGGGATGTGCCCAAGTGCATGCAAGAATTACTGGGTTGGTTGAAAGCAGCAACAAACACTGTTTTCATGGCAAACACGTCACATTTACATTATAAAAGAGCTGGTATATCCTCTACTCAGATACAAAGCTGGCAGTCCCTAAATAGCTTTGTCTGTCTCTTATGGAGATTACAGTTGGAGGGAACTCTACATTACCATGAACCATAACTTGGAAATAATACTGTTCTTTGCTCACTACTGAGCGTTTTGAACTTGGGAAGCTCACACTACCAGCAGAGTGTCTCTCCTGCAGGGCAATCCTAGCTTATTTGTGAAGCAGCACTTGTGAAGGACACATGCTTCCAATAATGATTCCCCACCTTTTTTTCCCTTGTCCATAAATCGCTCCATCGCTCCTTATTTACTCAATTTATTATAAATTCTGTTTTCTTGCTTTTTCCATTCTAAAGTATTCATTTTTAAAAAAATTGACTGATAGTTTTTTTTTGTAGGAAGAACATGATGTCTCAGTGCCTTAGCTGTGATAAAATACCCTGACCAAAACAACTTAAGGGAAGAAGCATGTATTTTGGCTCACAGCTGAGTGGATTATTTCATCATGCCAGAAATCCCAGCAACTGGTCACATTGCATTTTACAGTCAGGAAGGAAGGGAGTGATGCAAGATACTGCGCAGCTAGATGTCTCCTGGTTTGCAGTCCAGACACGAATGCAGGGGATGATGTCATCTACCTTCAGGGTTGTTCAGAAGCTAACCTAATCTAGATAATCTCTTGGAGGCATGCCCAGAGGCTTGTCTTCTAGGGGATTCTAGATCCTGTCAACTTGACAGTCAGTGTAAATCACCACACATTGTTCTGATTGCTGTCATGAAACTACTAAAAACTTTCTTATTATACACCATCATGAAATAGATTCACTTGGTCATCTTAAAGTCTAATTAGTTTCCCTGAATGCCTAGGTACCTTTTTGGACTGTGAAATAAAATTTGTTGACCTTTTTGCTAAATGTAATCTCATATTTTAAAAATGTCCTTTACAAACATATAAAACATTGATTGATTAGATGGCATTTGGGTCTAAAATTACTTCTTAGATTTCTATGAGAACAAGGCCTTGTTTTTGAAAGTTTCTGACCTAACAATTTTCTTTCAGAAAAGAAGACAAATTCCAAATTTGAAAATAACTATGGATTTTATTCTGACCTGCTCCACAGTGAATGGTTAGAGCTGTCAGGATGCCCTAGATTAGGTTTTCAGAGAAAGAAAGATACTGAGATGAATAAACCTGACCTGGGCACCACTGTGCACTGAGCACTATGCACATGGTCCAGCTGAGGAAAGTGTGCGCTCAACCCCAGTGAGTTAGTTATAGACTTCTATAATAGAAGATGAGGGGACAGTTTGTGGTCTTAGAGAGGAAGGAGAGAAAGCTGGGTTTGGGGGAGGAGAAAGAGCTTGCAATTTACAGAGAATGGAGATGTTTGAACTGGGTTTTGATAGGTAATTAAGAATTCACCTATTTTGGATAGAAATTATGTATTCATCACCTAATTCTGGATAGACCTAAGGTAGAGGACATTTAGAAAGAGGATTCAGAAGTTGGCACGGGTCTGAGCACCAAATAGAGGCACAAATAAAGCATCCTTGGAGCCCTTGAGATCAGTAAGGGGCCAAAGAAGTTCCCCAGTGACTTGGGTCATTACATATGGAAAAGATTTTTATACTCGTTTATATATATTCGTTTATTATATTCGAAGGATCAGACTGGGGATCTTTGTATATGCCTACTAGGCTGTCTACCATTGTGCTCTAATTCAGTCCTAGAAAAATGCTGAGGTTTCTGGAAGACCACCTTTGACAGATTTAAAGAGAATGAAAAGATGCTTGTTTCCAAATGTTACAGAAAACATCTACTTGTGTTACGTATGTACTGAGAGACATTCACGGATCAGTTTGTTCTAGTGAACTAATAATGGAATTGGAGCATTTCTCACAATGAGTCTAATTTATCTGGTGGGTGTTTCTGTAAAGGAAGACTTTACACCTGGTCAGTGCAATGTTCCTGCACCTATAATACACTGACTATGAGTCTTTTCTAAAAAAACAAATTCTCCATTCTTTGATGAGTGAGAATCATGGACTATAGTAGAGAGAAAGAAATCAGCAAGGTAGTAGGCAGAAGAATTTATTTCCTAGTCGGAAAAGTTAGGAGCTTTTTGTGGGGAGGCATTATTTGATTACCATTCATCACCAGGGGAAGCAAAGGCAGGAACATTGGGTGGGACCCTGGAAGCAGGCTAAGGGTGGGGGTGCAGTGCTGCTTGCCTGTTCCCTCTCCGTGAATTGCCTCCAGCTGGGAACTTTGACTAGAATCACATCCCTTCCTTCATGTAGGAGAGTTTTAAATTTTTCTGATTCTAAAACGGTATCTTGTGTGAGACTCCTTTGGGTAATGTGGTAGTTTGAATGAAATTAGCCCTCATGATCCCATAGGGAGTGGCACTATTTTAGGAGGTGTGGCCTTGTTGGAGGAAGTATGTCACTGTGATGGGCTTTGAGGTCTTGTATGTGCTCAAAACACCACCCAGTGTCTCAAACCACTTCATGTTGCCTGCAAACCATGATGTAGGACACTCGTCAGTGAAGTTACCAGCACTCTGTCTGCCTCCACACCACATCACACCATAATGGCAACGGGCTGAACCTCTGAAAATGTAATCTGCCACCTCACTTAAATGTTTTCCTTTATAAGAGCTGCCATGGTCATGGTGTCTCTTCACAGCAACAGAAACCCGAACTAAGACAGGTACCACCAGGCATCTCAGGATTGGGAGCCAATGGTGATTTTAACCTCTTGGTGTGGTCTCTGGGTTCTCCTTTATTATAACCTCACTGCAACAGGCTGTGGGATGAAATTGAGAAAGACCCTCAAGCTCTGGCAACCAGAAATATTTGTTAGCTGTGATGCTTGTAAAATTTTCAAGTCCCTGGAATCACCTCCAGGCTTTCAGACCTAGTAGAACTGCAATTGGGTTTAAGAATATTCATTTTTAGCAAATATCCCATGTTCACAATAGATGGAACATTTTAAAGAAACTCACCTAAAAACTCTAGGAAAAAAAATGTTTGTTTACTCAGTAATGTCAAGCCAGAAGTTGCCCAAACCATTAGTAAAACTTTGGGTTTTCATCTGAGAGAAAGCTTAGGTGCCATTTCTAGCTCCTTGGGGTCTTTGAGATACACTGCATTTTGAGCTTGGTGATATCATCTTGTTCCCTGTAAAAATGGGATATAAGCTTTGGCCTCACGTTGGGTTAGGTGTGGTACGAAGGATCAAAACTGTGGCTCCTTCTGGCTTGAGTGCCTTTGCAGTAGTGGCAGCCAGGCTCAGAGCCTCTGCTCCTCTCTGCTCTCTCATCACGGTGGCCTATCACTTGGTAGCAATGCCCCTGGCTGAGAATCACTTCACCTCCCATCCTCCCTCTGCTTCCTCCCTTCTCCTGCCTCAGGGGACAGCTGTGATGCAGTAGAAGTTGCAGTAGTAGATGCATGAACCCTAATCATGGTTCAGTGGTATTGTGACCTCCGGCCATTGCCTTGCTGTCTCAGTCTCCATTTCCTCAACTGTAAATGGGAATGACATTTGTAGCTGGTAGCATTGCTGTGACGATGAAGCAGTGTGGCCGGGTGCACACCTGCTGTGTGTTATCTGTTGTTTGGACCATGATGAACTCTGTTCTCCCATGACTTTTTGGAGTCAGAGTGAGGGAACAAAATTTTAGGTAAGAGGTTAAAAGGCAAAAAAAAAAAAATCTTTTGGGTTTTTGCTAAAAGATTCTTATTCTCTTTATGCTTGGGGATATATGCTAAGACTCTGGTGGATGCCTGAAACAAACCCCTGCTGGCTCTGTGTTCTTTCTTATAATCTTCTACCTACATACCTATGACAAGTCTTGTTTGCAAATTAAAGCACAGTAAGAGGTGAACAGCAAAAACTAATAAGTAGAACAATTCTGATAGAATACTATAAGAGATGTTACATAAACTCATTTCTTTGAGGAATTTTGTACTTAGTATGTTTAGGACATGGGTCACTGAAATTCCAAAAGGCAAAATGTTATTCAGTATTAGCTTCAGAATAACAATGATAATATATAATTGTGCCATTTAACTCTTCCTTTTTAATTTCCCTTGGAAATAACCAACATAGATGTACATTTGCGCGCACACACACACACACACACACACACACACACACACACACACACACGTCTCTACTCAACTAAAATCCCTAAATTATTCAGAAGAAAAATAAATACAAGACATACACACCTCTGAAATCTTAGGATCTCTTTGGGCTCCTTTTATATAGTTGGAAGTAACTGGTGTGTTCAATAAAGTGAAAATTGTGTTGTCCTTAAACATGATGATATACGTGTCATTTATGTAGGAAAAATATTGCTTTTAAAACTTGCTTTTCTTTTTCTTAATGTACAGTATAGGCTGGAGAGAAATCTCAGGGGGTAGAGTGCCTGTTGTCCTAACATGAGGTTCTGAGTTCAGATCCGCAGTACGCACTGTTTTTCTTTTCTTTTCTTTTTTTTTTTTTTTTTTTTTTAAAGTTGGGCACATCTGTAGCCTAGCACTGGGAAACAGAGGCAAGGATCCTATTGCTTACTTATAGTCTATCCAATTTAATGTAATTCTGTAATAAAGAAATATATCTTACAGATCCTGTTAGTTGGGGCTCTTAGTCTTTGTAAAAATATTTTTGGTGGGGTGTCAGATGACATAATATATGTGTGAAGGCCAGAAGACAACTAGTAGAATTCAGTTCTTGCAACTATTGAAGTCCCATCATCATGCTGGGCAACAAGTACCCTCATCTGCTGAGCCATTTTTTCAGCCCAGGACCAAAGAATATTTTTAGCTGGAGGACTAAAAAATATTTTTCCTGGAGAACTATGGACTCTGTTGGCTACTCTGCTCTATGTCAACAGAACTGAATTCTCTTGCATCCTGACTTCTGTCTTTCAGATGTCCTCAGGCTTGAACACTAGCCTGTTGGTGCTCCAAGAAATACTTGAGGGGCAGAAAAGAGACCTGTCCCCTGTAAAAGCTGGCACTATTTGTGCCATTCAGTGCCCTCTGTGTGGTTTCCCCTCCCCTGTCCCACTGTTCACAGGACAGTAGCATTTCTCTTAAGGATGTAGATCTTGAGACATTCTGTGATGAAAACGAATGTGTTACGTTTGCTTTTGTTCAGAGTTAACATGTTTTCCTCTTTCCCTCCATTCATTCTCCTAAGTGAGTCTGGAATGATTTCTTTCTTTGTAACCCTTGCTCACAATGTCCCAATCACCTTCACCTAGGAGCTTCTGGAGGTCGGACTTATTAATCAGGTGTTTGCTCTGTACGGCATTAATCACACAACCCACACAGCTGGGTTAGGTTCATTAGTGTCATCCTCCATAGCACTCTCACCCCACCTTGCTTGCTGTCTGTGGCATTCATTAAAATGCCACCATTACTTTGGTCTCTGGCTCCCCTTCTCCTGGTCATGTGCTGTGTTTGCCCTCCTGGGTATAGGGAAAGATCACTAAGAGGTTATTAAGCATACCATTTAATTACAGGGCCTCTGATGGCCTTTTTGACAGGTTTCCCTCTAGATCCTTAGATGGTCTAGAAGATGCAGCACAGGATTTGTGTTCTGTGCTGAGTCAAATGGCAGCCCCCAGGGGTGCAGACGACCTCAGCATGTTCTGAGCATCTGTGTGTAGGGCTTTCCCAGTAGGGCAGCTTTACTCATCAGTCACTGCTCCCCACTTAACTCGGGATATCATGCTGGTAGCAGACTTTAACCCCTGGTCCTCAGCCAGTTCCTTCTCAATGTACTCACTGCCCATTTTCCACAAAGACAGCTTCAGGCCTGGTGCACTTCAGTGTTCTGGCCTTTAAGCCTTCAAATAATCACTCTTCAGTATATATTTACAGACTATCTATCATGTACCAGGTTCTGGACTAGTCACCAGGACATAATACTAAGCCAAAAATACACAGTTCTGACCCCATGTATCCTACATTGTAGCTGGAAGGTCATGTAAACACAGAACAGACAAGCAGATGTGTCCTCAAGTATAAGAAGTGCTGTGAGGGGACAAAAGAGGGCAGGGATCATATTTCAAATAGTGTGGCCCCAGACCCATCATTATCAGCATTGTCTGGAACTCTCAGATCCTGTTCCCATCAACTTTAGTCTTGACTCATTAGACACTCCAGGAGATTCTGGGGCCCTGGAAGACACTGATTTGGGCTGTGTCTGTAATGGGAAGGGGGAAGTCATATAGTGCAAATGTGCACTACCCAAAGAGTGTGAAGAAAGACAAAGACCACAAAAGGCATGGCTTGTCCAAAAAAAATGAATCCAGACCATAGCAGGCTGAGTGACTTAAGGACCAGCTGCATGCCTGCACTGCAAGGACAATAGCTGTCTTCCTATTAAAAGGGGACTGAGCATTGCCGACCTTGTTTGGGGGGTTTTCTCTATATCAGGGAAGAAAAAAGTAAAGAAGAGAGATGAATTTTGTAAGACAAAGCCTGCCCAGACATCCAGTATGGGGTTCAATCAAAAGCCAGAAGCAGATATAGAGTGACAACTAGGAGCAAAGGAGAAAGCTAGAGGAATCTGTGCTCCATGGCAAGCTACCTTGTGACTATTCACTACTGTACAGAGGGAATTCCAGGAGGAAATAACTAGGAGGACAGGTAGGATGGTAACTCGCCATGCTGTGTGAGGACTATGTGGTTCCGTGGTCTCAACTCTGTTGTGGTAGAAAACACCTCATCTCTCATGCCTGCCGGTCATGAGTATGTCAATTTGGCCAATTGGTCCTTCTCAGTTTTCCAGACTGTTTGTTGTTTTTGTTTTTGGGTACTCCCTTGTTCGTTGTTTATCTTGTCAGTTCCCAGATAAGGAGGTGGTGTCTACAGATGTAAACCCTTGACAATGATGAAGGGTTGTCAGGGAGTCAGGTAAATAAGGTGAAATTCTGTTCAAACAAGTTTGAGATAAATATGAGGTGTTTGATCCAGGTTGATCAGGGAATCTTGATAATTTCTTTTAGAAAGGTACTTATAATATTTGTAAAAGTGGTGGGAGGCTAGATCAGAAGTTCTCAAATGGCAGGAGAGGGTAGGAAATTTAGCAATATCTTGATGTAGTTTTGTTCACTACAGCGGGGTGGACAGAGAAAGCCAGTGACATCCAGCGGGTAGAGGCTAGGGCTGCTTTTCACATCTTTCTAAGCATAGAAAGCCCATAACAGAGTTGTCTGGGATAACATCAGCAGCACCAATGCTGAGGAACCCTGGGGTAGATCCTGTGAGAAACAAAGATCCACAAAGTATAGGATAGTGTTTTCCACCAAGAGTAGGTACTGGCATAGTGATGATACTTTAGCCCTGTCATCACAGGGAGTAGATGAAGAAGTAATGTCAAATCCACCTATAGTTCTAGTGCTTGTTTAATTCTCACTGAAATTAATAATTGTTCACTGTAACACGAATAATAAAAACCCAGAGACAGATAATGGGGTTAAAGCTTCAAACTGAATATCAGAAAAGCAAAGCAAAGGGCCACTAGCTCTTACTTCTACCTTCCTAGTGCTGGGATTAAAAGTATGTGATCCCAAGGGCTGAAATCACCTTTGTGTGAGCTGCTTCTCTTTAGGACTGCATCTATTTCATGTAGTTCAGTGTGGCCTTGAACTAACAGTTCATCTGCTTGTCTCTTGAGTCCTAGGATTAAAAGTATGTGCCATCACTGCCTGACTAGCTAATATGACTAATAGGGTTAAAGGTGTGTTCCACCATTGCCTGACTCTATGGTTTGCGGCTAACTTTGCTTTCTGTACACTAAGGCAAGCTTTAATAAATCATAACTAGTAATATATCGCCACAGTTTACTATTCTCCTCTCCTGCTTGCAAGGTACTAGGCAAGGTGAGGCAGGGAGACATAGGGAGTAAATGAGGATTTGCACCTCCACAGAACTTATACCTCAAGGACAGATTACTACTTATGCAAAGCAGGGTGAGTCACGAGAACCTTGTATACAAACTCTATCTTATAGGCCCTGTAGTATGGTGGATATGTCTAAACCCTATCTATGTGTGCATTTTCACCTTGATATGGTGTGAAGAAAAATACAGTTTTGGGAAGAGTGAAGTCTGGGTTTGAGTCTCCTTTTCCTTCTTTATAGAAAAGAGATAAGCATGGAATTACTTAGAGGACAAATAAATCATCAAAATGGTTCAAACAGCCCCTGGCACATAGTGTTCAATTAATAGTACAGACTATTTGTTAGAGAAAGCCTCTCTTCTTAGGAAGTATATTCTTTTTCAAAACTTTAGTCTTTTTTATCATTAAAAGGGGGTAAAATAATAGAAACCTTGAAAAATAAAATGACAATACAAGCACATACTCACATATACTAAGTTTTCTTTTATCAGAGTTTAGTTCACAGTCTCTGGATTCTATACAGAGTTATGTGAAGTCTGGACTTGAATGTTGACCTAGGATCCCTCATCTTCCCCATCAGAAATGCTTACATCTGTGCCTCTCACAGAGATGGGATGAACAAGAGAGAAACAGGGATGGGAGGACAGAAGATGAGGTCTGTGTTTGTATAAAAGAAATAACTTCCATGCATGCAAGTTGAGGATTTCTCTTTCTTGGAGCATCTAGAGTGTAAATTTGACATAGACATGCAGGAAGTAGATAAAATTAAGTCATTTGAATGGGTTACATAATTTAGTCAGAAATTGAAGAGAAAGGAAATTGAAGAGAAATGAACTCCCCCAAACTCCGGGATAATCAGAGAGGTATATGGTATGGCTGTTTGCAGGGAAAATACTGGATCGTGATGGCCTCAGAAGGTGGCTTTCTATGAAGTGCACCCAGCCACATGTCTTGATCATAGATAGTCTCCTAATAGAAGGCATGGAAAAACAGTGTCTTAGAATTACCATTCTGGTCTAGCCAAGGTTGGATTTGAAGATTCAGCCATGTGATAGGGAGAATTCCACTTTTGTGTCCTTGATACCCTTTATCTTTGCAGTCTGGTGGGAGGATCCAATGGCCACATGTATGACAGATGCACTTAGCCTCTAACTATTATTACCACTCATTCTCTCATCTACTGGGATGGGCAGTACAGTCCCCCTGGCTGCCCCTGCTCTCCCTTCCTGGTGATGGAAATTTCCATTATTGACAGGGAAAACTGTGGGCTAATGGCACAGATGAATTGTAAATTTTGACAACCCCGACAGGTAAATATTGGCTTTGCACAAACAAGTTTCTATAAATAACCCGTCTGCTGTAGAAACTCCACAGATGGCAGCAGGGCTGCCCAAGCGTTGATTTTTCCCAGGATGTTCAGTGCAGAAAAGCACAGCTGTCAGCCTTGCTGCTCTTGCTGGAGCCAAGACCCCTCTGCTGTGATACTGCAGACTGCCCATGCCCTAGGGACATGGCAGGCAGACACAGGACAGGTAGAGATCAATCATCCTGTAACCTCCCGCCTGCTCCTTCCATCCCTCAATTCCAAAGGGGTTTCTTTAAAATGTCACTTCTTTGGGTTTTACAGTCAAAGTGAGAAGTTGTCTGAGCTGGGGATTTATTGGACTCTTTTAATTAAAGTCAACCTTATTGAAACGAAAACGAGGAGGAATGAGACATAGTCATTGTGGACTGTGCACCATATGGCTGGATTGCTAAAAATAGTCTTTTCAAAGACTTTGAAAAGAATGTTAGGCTATTGTATGTGGTGCATGGTAGACTCCAACCTAAGGGACGCATTGAGGTATGAAACCCTTCATGTCAGAGAGTCATTCCAGTGAGAATATTTGCCCAGTGGCCGTGTCACTCCACCTGGAAAGCTGGGGGGAAGTGTAGCAAGCCATTTTAGGCAAAATAGAGAAACATTCTTCACTTATGTGTTAAGAACCCCAAACTGGAATAAAGCTGAAATGGTCACTCTCTTAGTAAGCTTGCTAGGAGACACACAATCTGGTGCTAAAGTAAATACCCCCCTCTTTATTAAGGCCAGTCTCTGACTTGAGTTGCAGAATTCCCTTTTCTGCTTCTGATTATTTCTTTGGCTCTGTGGTCTGGTGTACTTTATCAGAAAACCCTTCAAGCCTTTTAGAAAGTAGGCAAGGTCTGAGGCAAGTAAGTTTTAAGATATCCAAGGTAATAATAATAACCAGAGAATGTCCTCTACCAATTCTGTGCAAAAGTACATGGTGGCAACAGGCACTGAACATTCAGACACTGTGCATGGGAAATGAAGAGCAAATAAGTACTGAGAACTGGAGTAGGAAAGAGGTCATGAACAATGGTGTAATATTGGTATCACGCCAAGAAGAGAGGAGGACAACACTGGGTACTGGAGAGTGTAGCAAGAGAATAAGTCCTCCCACTCTGGGCTCAACCAGTTTCTACTCCTGGGAAAGAACATGCACAGCAGTGCATTCTTTCTTACTTTTCTGCTGGAGGTACAATTGCTGCTTGTAGCTCCCTGTTTGGGAGGACTAGCATCATCAGACTTTGGTCTCTCTTGTAGAAAGACACATTTCTATGTATGAGGGCTGTGGAGACTTCACACACATGCTGTGTCCTTATGCATCCTGACTGTTTTCCACAGTGCTTGGCATACATCAGGTAACAAAAATGTATGTGGGAAAGAGATAACTTTAGTGAACCCTAGTTATCAGGGAATATAACTTCCATATTGAAGAAGCAACCCGAAAAGTCTCCACATGAAAATTAGAGCTTGATATTCAAGCCTAGATTCAAGCAAGATGCTCAGCATAGAAAAACATGACTCACTATCCACTAGACATGAAGCCCTGGTCATATGGTGAAAAGTGTGTGGGGCTTTGAAATCAAGCCACTTTCATTATGAAGTATATACTATTCGATGTGAACTGGTGGACTTTGGTCAAGTTTGACTCTCTTTGACTTCTCCATTTTTATAATATAAGTAATAATACTTGAACTCTCAGGTTTGCCAGATCTAAGAAGTGCTTTAATGGTAAATATACAAACAGGGACTCAGAAGCTGCAATGCCAGGTTCAGATCTTCACACTGATGTACACTACAGAAGATTTGTAGCAAATAATATTATCTTTGTGTGTCCAACTTTAAAATGAGATAAAATTGCTGTGTAGTTTAGTGGTAGAATGTGGCCCTGGGCTGAACCTCAAGCACAGATAAGTAAATGCATACAGTATTTGATGTAAATAGTAGTTAATGTTGTGACATTCTTTGAATACTGTGAATCATACGTATTTCACATGTGCTTATGACTATGTCAGGTGATACTGAAAACTCCCTTCCCTCGGTCCCTTCGCCACCACACACTTCTAAATCTCATTCTTTCTAAGCAGCTTCTGGGTTATTTTAAAATTGTGGAACCACAAATATTACCATATTCATAAAGTATTATATGTGATATGACTTGGTATGTTTCTTCCCTAAAAGGGAGCCATGTGCTGGCTCCACACAGAGCCAAGAAGGACCCAGTAGAGAAAACAAATGAGTGGCATTAGGCAGAATAGTGTTTAAGGTTTTATTGATTTTGTGGTTGTGAAAATAAGTTCTTAAACTTCAGAAGAAAATTAGTGCATGGTATTCTGAAAACAAAAGTAGCATCTATGTTTGTTGAATAAGATGTGTTGGAGTTATTTGACTGAAGCTAGTGTACTTCAGTTTTTCAAGATAATAGACAAAGATTCCAATTATTTGCTAATTCATTGTAAGTATCATACATAATAATTGTACCTTTAGTCCTATGCTGGGACCTAGGGTAGAAATGGGATCCTAAATCCATTCAAATTAGCAAAAATCAATGAATGAAATTAAGCAATTAAGCAACAATCTGTTTATAAATGAAGATCAAGATACAGATGGGAAGAGCACAAACAAGAGGAAAGCAATCAGTCTTGTGCTACAACCAGTACTGTAGCTAAGGCGGGAAGGGATGGGAAAGGAAGATGGAGTTTGTACAAACACCAATATTACTTCAAGTTTCTTTTGTATTTACGAATAAGAGAAGGTATTATTGACCATCTCAAAACCTCTCAGACAAAGTGATTACATGACAAGAGAATGCATTTGATGGGATAACTGGCTTGCTTAGCTTCTGCTCCAAAAATAAAATACCATAGTCTGAGTAGTTTATAAACAATAGAAATATATTTCTCAAACTTCCAGAGGCTCCTAAGTCTAAGAGCAAGGCAACAGCAAGTCTGGTGTCTCCTCAGGAATTAGCTTTCCTTTTCCAATATGATGCCTCTTGCTACAGCCTCACATGGCAGAAAGAATGGGAGGGCCAGTGGACTAGGGCACACCTGCAACTTCCTCTTGTAAGTGCAAATATCCCCATAATTACAGTGAAACTAAAGGCTCCCTTAATACTTGGGGTATTAAGTTCTCACATAGGAATTTGGAGGAACATAAACATTCAAAGCATAGCAATAACGTGGTAATTTTCTTCCATCTCCTTTGTATGCTTAGGTTTCTCTATCCATTGCAGATGGTCATGATGACCCTCTAGAAAGATGAAGAAACTACAGCTCAGATAGTGAGAGACAGAACTGCCCAGGGGTAACTGAGTTGGAAGTCCAGGTTCCACACATGGCATCTGTCTGGGTTCCCATGAGCTGGGCTCCATGCCAGCCTCCTGCTACTCTGAAGACAAGGTAGTTGGTCATGATGATTTACTGTTGCCAGAACCCTCAGAGGGCTCTTGTTTTATCCAGTGTCTACTGTGTGCTGGGTACTGTGCTGAGCAGCATTCTCATTAGTCATCTTGACCATTAATGAAATCATCCTGAACTAAGCAGGTCAGTGGCCTGATGTAATGTCCAACTTTCATCCTTTTGGTCCCTTGATGTCTTCTTGCCTCCTTGCTAAGAGCACTATAATGGCTGGGGGCTTTCCTGAATTCTGCCTTCCTTTTCTCAGGAAGTGATCTGTGGGGGCTTGGAGTATATTTCCACAGAACTGAAAGACTGGAGCATTAGATCTCTTAATTAGCATGCAAAACCTGTGTAAGCTCAAGTTCCAATTCCTCTAGGCAGAAGCACCAGAGAACCCATCATCAAAGTGAGGACTTTCCTCAGCTGGGTAAAATCATGCCATTTATCCCAACCTGCTTCCTGTCAATGTAAAATATCAATGTGCAGTCCTCAAAGTAGCAGCAGGCTTGTATGGGGCCCAGTGCACTGGGAGCCAGACAGATGTCACCTGTGAACCCTGGATTTCCATCTTAGGGAATGCTGTCCCTCATTATCTTTGAGTCAGAGTTCCTTTCCTGCAATCCACATGCTGTGTAGTGAGCTTCCTCAGAGGCCAGTAGCTTCACCCATCTGTCTCCATAGACAAAGAATACACGGTTTTGAGCCTTTCCACATGTCAAAAGCTGTCACTTGTAATTACTTCATAATTCTATTTTAAGCTTTGCTGACATGTTCTAGTAAAATTATTTTGTTTTCCCCAGATAGAGTTGAGGGATCTTATAAGAAGTATGCAGCTACACTTTGTGGTAGAAGAGGGTTCTTCTTCTAGCTGTGGCAGACAGAAGGGGGTTACATGGTGAGTCAGACTCAGTGGTCTCTGCAGTTTTGTTCAGTGTCCACAGGGCTATGAACCACTGTATAGAATATGACCTAGCAAGAAGGCGCTTTGTGATACTGTGCCTTTAAAAATGGAAGGGGATAGCATAGTGTAGTTGTTGATGATATGATGATGAGTGCATTGGTTTGTGATGTCAATTGCACATCAGTGCTTACTTACCTTTGTGCCCACATAGTTGCTTCCTAAAATCAATCATGTTGATAACTTCCTGACACAATTGTGTCCCAAGACAGCTGAGCTAGAGTGAACAGGGAAGCTTAACACAAAGAATTCAATTCCTGCACTTCCCAGCTATGTGGTCTTAGGCAAGTTGGCTGGCTTTGTTGAGCTTCCATATGGTAATCTATGAAAAGAGCGGCATGATACCTACTTCATAGAGTATTCTAACACAACACAGAAGGATCTTATGGGAGACTGGGTAGTTTTTCCAAATGTTAAGTTCTAGTAATCCAGTGGAAGTTCATGTGTGATCATTTACCCAGGAATGGGTCACTAGTCTGATGCGAAGAGCAAATGAACCCAGGAATTCAAGATTTCTGGGAAGGTTTGGGGCTTCACTTTATGTTTTGATCACTGCTGTGCCAGTTATCAAGGCAGCAATTTTCAAGGTAAACTGGAAAATAAGTCATTTAAAAGCTCTTAACCTGTTAAGATACAAACACTTCATAAGGCCATTTTGCTGTGCTAAGTTTAAGAAGTTGAATGGATTTGACTTATGTATGTTGATGATATACATAGTCCAGAAAAGGATTTATCAAATGTTTCGATCAGAAATTTTTTTCCTCTCCTACCCCCTTCTCAGCTTATTGTGGTTGATATAGTACAAAGCATTCTCTGAAAAATGCAGATTAAGAACTCCAACATGACAGCTCCCAGCCCTGATACCTGTGTTGGTACAAACATAGAAGCTATGCTTAGCATGTGGGGGGTATCAAGTGACAGAACCCTTGGCTAGAATATGCAGGGCCATGGATTCAATCTAAGCACTGCTCCCCAACATGCTCAGCAAAAAGAAAAGGGAATTATTTTTTTTCCTTCTGACCACTTACTATATTTTAATGTGCCTCTCTTGCCTTGTACATCTATATTTTCTACCATATAATTATGTGTATAGTTTGTTCTCTGCTGATAAACTCATATTGTGGGATTCCACAATGCTTAGCACAGAACTTGGCATGAGCTAGACACTCAGATGAGTCACTTATCAGTGAGCTTCTTATATTTGGTTTCCCATTATTATTGATATTATTAACTTATTGGTATTTCTTCAGCACCATTGTGATAGTCATTTTGAATTATGATTTTATTCACAAGTCTTTGAAATAAATACTCATTCTTCTAGCTTATAAAGAAACAGAGACATAAACAAATCCAAATAATAGCTTGCCTGGTATTGAAGCCAGTATTCCAAACTGGCATTGACTCACCCAGCTCACTCCCCACAAAGTTATGCTTCTAATGATAAAGGAGTATAATATAATCCCCAAGTGTGGCCTCAGAGGAACTTGAAGGTTCTCCATTCCTCATAAGTGTCACTGTAGTCAATGCTTTAAGCCATCAGACACCAGTCACTTCTCACAGGTGGACTGAATGTGGAATGCTTTCCTAGGCCTATTTGTGTAAGGTTGTTTCATCAGATCTAAAGACTGTGACTCTGAACTCTTGTTAAGCTTGGGTTAATTGCCAATTTAGGCAATGTTCTTGTTTAGAAAGTCCCTTCAGGGGCACAGCCTGAGTACCAGGAGATGAGTTTCTGTTTGCTCTCTACTTGCCCAGCTGCTGATGGGGTTACAAGGATGCCAACAACATATGCACTCCAGATTCTTCCCATTTACAGAGGCTTGAGGGTTCACACTTGTGATTCAGTCTTTGACCATCCATAGAATCAAGAAGTCAGGTGGGCCAATATTATTGGGCACATACCAGCTCGGAGGATAGGGTGGGCAGTGATATTATTCATACTCATTTTGATTCTTGTTCCTAGTTTGCTCCTAGTTGGAAATGCAGCATGGTGATGAATGAAACAGGATTTTGAGCTACTGCTCTAAGTCAGGTGCCACTATTTGAGTGCCACAGGCAAGCCATTTGGTTCCCCAGGCTCCAGGTTCAAGAAACAGTAAAATCAGAAGATTGGAGTATTGCTACCATATCTTTTTTGGCTGTGTTTTGAGACTGGAGAGACCTCCAGAAGGGAAGGATTCACTGCATTCTAAATATACATGGGGCCCTGTTTGTACATGATGGCTCAGGGCTGCTTGAGATGTTTCTCCTACCATCTTATCTCAAAATGTCCAGAAAATTGAGCTCTTGGCATGTGAGTGAAAACCAGAAATATAAGGTAGAATAGGGACCAGTCGGTAGACATTATCAACAGGTAAAACAGCCTTCAGGAAAAGCTGGTGTGGGACCACTTGACCTCCCGGGCTAAGTTAGGTCCTGCAGTTTGTCTCTGGTGAGTAGCTGAGTCTTTGGCATAGATATACTATGACCTAGAAATTCAAGTCCTGCCTGAGGTATGTAAAAATATAGTTATATCCATAAGAGGATTATTTGTAACTTTCTATTTTTGATGACAAAGGTAAAAAAAAAATGTACATTTGCATCCCTAAACTGTTGTGTCTATGATGTTTTGACTCAGGATTTTTGTAAATAGCATCGCTGAACAAAACAATTAAGCAATGTCATAGGTTGCTGTTGCTGTAATAAACACCATTACTAAAAGCAACTGAAGGAGGAAAGGATTTATTTTACTCTACAGACCTCATCATGAAGGGAAGTCAGGTCAGGAACTGAAGCAAAGACCATGAAGGAAAACATATTACTGGCTTCCATTTTATGGACTATTCTGCCTGCTTTCTTATATAGTTCAGGATCACCGCTCATGTATGGCACCACCCACATTGGGTTGAGCCCTTCCATATCAATAATTAATCAAAAAAGTGCCCCATTCACACTTGCCCACAGGCCAATCTGATGGAGACATTATTTTTTCCCCATTGAGGCTTCCTCTTCCCAAATGATTCTAGTTTGTGTGAAGGTGACAGAAAATAACCAGCACAGACACCCTCTCCCTCATGAAACTTGCCACTCTTGACAATGAAGGGATGAAATGTGGCACTTGCCTATTCATGAACAGCATCTTAAATGAAGCAACTACAGGAGAATCCATGCAGCTCATTAGTTAGAAAGTTGACAAATTTCTTGTTCTGCTTTTTGCTGCTATAACAGAATACCTAAGACCAGGCAAGAAAGGATTTGGGGACATCAAACTTCTGGAGGCTGGGGAGACCAAAGCAGATGGCCACATTACTTCATAGTATGGTAGGAGTCAGAAATCAACATAACAACAGAGAGGAGACAAAACCAAGAAGTTTACTTCATTACAACCCACTCTTAAAGTAACTACTCCAGACCTTGAAGTGAAAACTCACTTCAAGGGATTAATCGCTCAAAACCCAACTACCCCTCAAGGCAACTCCCACCAACTCCCAAAATCATTTGATTTTCAGCATAAGTTTTAGAAGGAACAAGCAATATTCAACACACACCAATTGCCATGCACTGTAGCCTCTTTAAATAATTTGTCTGAATGCAAAGCATATATGCATATATATTCAGTCACAAAGTTGTTTTGTTTTGTCTTTGTTTTTTTTTTTAATGTGGGGCCAAGGCATTTTCTTAGATTTTGTAATTATTGTTTGTAAATTTTTTCAAACTTTGCTTAAAGCAGCATGTATTTGTCATTTCCAATTTCAGAGACCTTTCTCTCTCTCTTTCTTCCTCTCTTTCTTTGGCGAATTAAAATCTTTAGAACATTTCCAAACTGATCTAGGTACTGAATCTTCTAATTGTCTGTGGCTGACCCACCTACACCTAGTTCAATCACGATTTTGGTTTGGTTTCTGCAACTTGTTTTTTATTGCCTTTGAAAACATTCAAGCCCATTCATGTGAGAGCTTTTCCTTTTCATATTCATATTTTCTCATTGTATATAACATGCAATCAAAGTTACATAATTATAATAACAAGCGAAACTGTCAGAATCACGCTTGAAAACAGAGACGCCTAAGTATCACATCACAGCTGGTGGAAACAGAAGTGTGGGGCACTCCGAAAGCTTGACTGTTAGCTTGGAGTGTCAACTTGGGCATCAAGTGACACATTTTACAGAAAGAACGGAGTCTGTTTCTTACTCAAGCAAGTTAGCTAAATTAAGAGAATCCCTACTGTATTCTTGAATGTAGTGATAAGCCTCAGTTATCTGTGTCCTTTAGAAAAGTATTTCCCAGTTTGGATTCCATGGAACCCTAAGAGTTCCTCAGAACAACAGGTGTATCTCATCAGCTCCCTAAGCAAAGAGGCCACTGTGATTGGTAGGAGCTGAGTTTATCTATTAAAAGGATACTTAGAAGAGGAGTGTTTTAAACAATGCACATAGCATGCACTGGAGAGGAAGTCTTGGACTTTTAGCAGCCTGGCACAAAATTGCCACAGGTAGAGGACAGCTGGTAGCAATTTTAAATATTTCTGTAACTACACACAATTTAACTTGTCTGCTTAGCACCTGGTTTCATTCCATTGTTTCTGAGTTGGCACTGGGGTAGTTTTCTAGGACTGCTGCGACAGAATACCAGAAGGGAGGTGGCTTCAAGTAACAGGTGGCTTTAGAGGTCCAAAGTCACAGAACCTACAAGGCCACAGGGACTCTGCAGCCTGCAGGGTAATCTTTCCTGACCTCTTGGGAACTTCTGATGATTTGTTAACAGCCTTTGGTAGTCCTTGAACATTCTGGGGCCAGGGATCAGAACTACATTAAAAACCCAAAACTTAAACATGGTGTGTGAGTTGAATAACATTCAACAAAAGAGAGATAAGGATCCTTGATCCCAGCACCTTGAATGTGACATGTTTTTAAACAGTCAGGCAACTTCATCTTACATCTGCAGTGACTAGTTCTGCTCCCTGGCCCCAGCACTTTCAAGTCCTCAAGACTTTCACTTGAATGATTTAACATTTGTAATGCTAGAGCCTGAGTAGAATCTTAATACATTCCCTGAAGCATCCTGAAGCCGAGGTCAGATAATGAAAGCTAGAAAAAGAAACTTCAACGAGAAGAAGAAACTTTCTACTGTTTGCTTTTTGCTCAGTCCTATGCTGAACAAACAGCCTGCAATTTATTGTTAATTATTTATTAACCAAAAATCACAAGTGTAATTGTCATATTATATGTTTTCATTTGCAAGTAACGGAAAATATATTTGTTTTTACCTAGAAAAAAAATACATTTGGATCTAAAAATAGGATAGACTTCAGTGCAAATACAACCCTTGGTAGACTTCAGTACTAGGGTAATTCAGGACCAGCAGCTAGCTGTGTGCTTGCTTCCTTAAGTTCTTCCTCTGAACTGGAGCAGATTTATCACCCAACTATGAGTAAGTAATGGTAGCAGAGTGGGATATTTGCATGTCACCCCTTCCCCACCAGATGGAATATAGCAGGACCCAGACTTAAGTACAATTTCCAATTGTGCTCAGCTTCATTTCCAGAAGATTTGTTCTAACCCTCGACCCACCCAAAGCCAATGGGATCCGGCCAGTACATCCTTTATCCAATTCATTTTGAACCTTTCTCCTGCAAAACCCTATCTTTAAAGGAAAAAAGGTGGACTAAGTAAGGATTAGAGATCAAAGCATCAAAATTGAGATGTTGTCATTCTGATGGAAGGGACAAAGAAGTCCTTCCACTTGGTCCTCTTTGGTCTCAGCTCCTATCACCTCTTTGGAATCCTTCTGCCTCTTTCTAATACTTTGAAAAGTGACAGACCTAAAATCCTGTGGACTCAGCCCATTGGGCTGCTCTTGTGTTGTGTTCTGACTCCTACCTGCTCTACTGAAGACCTCAAGCCTCTGAATTTTACCAAGAGGTCCAGAAGACCCTGTTCCAATAGATCCTTCTTTCCCTGCCAAAGACTTGAATCTTCATCTCTTTTCTCTGACCCCTGACATTTATTCACTATAGGCTTCTCATTGAGGCACCCTAACACAAAGGATATTCATACTTCACCTCGAAAATACTTCTCATGTAGTTGGGATTTTGTAGCGTGTGTGTGTGTGTGTGTGTGTGTGTGTGTGTGTGTGTGTGTGTGTGTTGTATGCAGCCTAATGCAGGTCCAGGCCCAGGTTACTAAGAGGATGTTAGTTGTTGTTGTTAGGAAATTGGTGTGTTACTATGCAAACCAACCAAATGCAGCCTTTTGCTTGCTTGCCTCATAAGCAGGCCTGGAATGCAAGCATTCCTGAACCCTGAAGTCCTGTAGTCTTCTCAAGTAGGAATCAGTGAGTAATGGATATATTCTATCTTCATAGTTCCAGTGTTGCATTGAGGCAGGAGTTAACTAAGGGGAAGGGTAGGTACTTCTATATAGCAAACACTGTAGTACTGATTTCTGAAAAGAATGAGGGCAGAATTGATTCTTGTCCTTATGGGACAATTGAGCCCAAAGAAGAGCAGCAGGTTGGGAAGGCTTTTCTGTACCTACTGTCTCAGATGCTGAAGCAGGCATTTCCCACTCATTGTTGCAGAAGAGGGACACATACAATTCCCATTCATTGTCACAGATGAGGGGAGCAGGCATTTTCCATTCATCTGCTGCATCAAACCTTCTGTGAGCCCTATCTCTACTAGGCACTGAGCGTGGGCTCTCGGTATTTATAAAAAACTGAGGGTATTACTAACCTGACACCAGAGGCTGAAGATTTACAAGGGACCCTCCTCTTAGAGACATCCAAGAGACCATAACATGTAAGAGAAGAGGAGAATGCTAAGCCCTCTGTGCCTCTTCTTACATGGCTCTCCACCTCACAGGAACAGTATTGAGGTCAGGGTGATAGCTCAGTGTGCAAAGTACCTGCACTGTAAGCACAAGGTCCTGAGTTCAGATCCTCAGAACCCACTAGCCTTAGCTCTATGTGATTTAACCCTAGAGCTGGGTGAGGGAAAGCAGGTAGATCCTGGAGCTCTTGGGTCAGCTATTCTAGCTGAATGGTTGAACCTCAGGTTCAGTGAGAGACTTTCAGAAACCAAAGGTGAAGAGAAGTATAGGATAGACATCTAGTATCTACTTCAGGCCTTAATACCTACATGGACACATGTACATGCACTAGCAAGTACATACAGCGCATCCAATACACCCCACAAAGATACTTCCTTGATGGTTTGTCTACCACCACCTTTGTAAGAGGGAGCAATAGTTAACCCTTTCTGGGATTACAAAGGCTTTGATATAGTGACTTTTGTATTTCTGATACTTGTGCATTTCAAGATTCCCAACTAAAGGTAAATATGTTCCTGTCCTAAGACACTTGTTTTACTTCATCCATGAAACCAGAATGATGCTCCCTCTTGCCACTTGTCATCCAATTCTGGGTTAATTTTAATTTGTATCCCAGTTAATCAAAGAACAGAACAAGGATAGAAAAATGGGGAAGCAATAAAAAGCAATACTAAATTCTGCACTATTAAAAACTAAATCCTTCATAAAGTGTTCTGGGAAAGCCAAATACTTACACCCATTCTTATGTCTTCCAAAGAACAACAGAAATAAAGTGAGCCCGACCCTATGGGGCTCACTTGATGACTCGTGTTGGGCTGCTAATTCCCTGCAAGCCCTCCTCATGAACAATCTTTCTTTTACATAGGGAAAACAGGCGCTGACTTTTTCTTTCTGTCTTTTTCCATTTACTTCACTGGAAAACACTAAAATTGCAAACCTGACCTGACTGAGTTGATAAACTTGCTCATTGAGGGGGAAGAATCCTGTCAAGTTTATTTTTTAAAAATCCGTGAGGTGTTTCTAAAAACAGAACATTAAAAATGATTTGCCTGAGCATGCTCAGCGGATGGCTTTCTCCTGTCTTCTCGGTATGCCTTCTCCATGGGTTGTGAGCCACAATGCCCATGGAGTGCAGGAGCAAGGAACGGCACAGCATGGAACTTGGGAGACTTCCTGCTAAAGCAGCTCAGCGAAATATGGGCATAAGTGATTTTAATGATAGCCTAAGAGAAATAGCCTTCAAAGGTTGGGAAATCTCAGCTTTCACTTGGGGGAATTGCATGAAACTCGATACTGGACTCTTTTCATCTTAAAATGATACCTCCTAAAATATTATAATATATGCATATGGGATAAAATTAACCAAATATGTAATTTTAAGCAAAATATAGCTTTTGAATTATTCTAAGTCTGGTCTGTTACTGATTTTATTAACATAACTGCCTTGAGCCCAAAAGAGCTATCTCAGCGTTTCTAGACCTATGCAGTGGGCATTGCTATTCCTTAGCCAGGGTAGCTGGCCCTGGGCTGGACAATTCTGAGCAATAAGTTACTTCAGTTGTAATATACGTAAAGAGAGCTTGTGACTGCTCAACGGTGGCTGCTTCCTACATCTCTTTGCTGTGGGATGCTCAGATCTCCTCACAGCAGGGATGCTACCTAAATGAGCAGTATAATCTCTAACCGTGATTCAGGCCCTTGTGGGGATGTATTATTTCATTAGGCCGCTTGTATCTCTTAGAGCAGCAAACTGTTCATTTTCTAAATCGCTCCCAAAGGGTGTACAAGGCTGATGAGCCTCCTTACTTACACTTTGGATGCCAATCATTGACCAGAAAAGCTCTGATCCAAATCTAGAGCACTAACCCAGGAGCTTCATTGCTTAGTGCCTGTGAAAGCCACCACAATTGATCTGGGCATCACAGATTTTACTATTTCATGTTTCTGTACGTGTTGCCAGTAGTGTTTATATTGTTCTTGTATAGCAACTCTTAAGACTTAAAAACATCACCTGTTGCTTGAAGAGTCGTTGTTTATTTATTAACAAGTATTTTGGGGGATGAACATTCTGGAATAGGTCATGCTGAGCATGAAGCAGTAGGACCATTGTAGGGCTCAGAGGATTTTCCATGTGATGTTGAGAAGCCCATTGTATTTGTCCATTAATTAGTTATGTGGTCAGTTTAATTCCACCTTTATGCTCAGTGTCTTGACCTGTATTCACCTGCTTAGACCCAGAAAAGCAGAAGGAGTGGCTCCAGAGTAGCTCCAGGGACCTTACTAAGAGGAAGTGGCAACACCACACCATCTCTTTCATTCACACAGGAAGGGGTTGAAACTCTAGGCCCTACCCTTGCATGGATGAAAGATGTGGTACAGGACTAGTGGTATGACCAGCCTGAGGATTCTGGGAATGAAGTGCACATGCAGGACTTCTCACCCCAGTCTGGAGTTTCCCAGGAAGACAGTGGCAAAGCTGCAATGACTCCTGTCTCTTCTCTAGGCTCCTTGTCTGCTCCTAGAACACCCTGAGTGAAACTCTTGACTTTACGTTTTCTTCAAATACCCGACTTGGAAATATTCAGCCTTTAACTCAGTGGCTGGCTAAAGCAGGTTCTTTATAGATATCAGTTGTCCACAGTTGACATGTTTATGCTGTTCTCGGTTTCCCCTACTCTGGTTCAGCTATCCAGTGCCATCCTCATGTTGCTGATGCTACAATATTTGCCTTCTACAACTCTCAGTTCCTGTTGACTTAAAATCTTATGGATTGAACGGGGGAAGGGCAAAACCCTGCCAGGTCTGCAGACAAGTAGCAGCAAAGTTGTTATAGGCAGCCAACTTCCAGTTTCTGGGATGGTGGCATTTATGAGACCTAGAATTAGCCCTGTTGCTCCATTTGACTCGGAATCACTCATCTCATCAATAGGTGCCCAAGCAAAGAAACTGAGATCTTACCTTTCCTCAGCTATCTGTTGTGATCCACGGAGACTTGCTAACACTTAAGGTGAAGTTTGGATTTCTGAGTAAGCAGAGGTTAACTAGCATGGGCTAAATGTAAGCCGAGCTCACTGGAACAGTGTGAGACGAGTCAAAAATTTCTTCTGCCTTAGCCTACTAGAGCCTACTATAATGGCAGATCTTGGAAATAATTAATTCCTTTGGGTATATAAATAACACTTGAGCTCTGTCAGTCATTCATCTTTAGTAAGAACAAATTCCTTCAAGTTTGGTCCCTAGAGATAGAAATATATGAGGAAGAAAATGCAAAACAAAACAGTTTGGTACTATCTCCCCAAACCGCAAGACTTGGTGTAGTCAGACAGTGGAGAGTTCCCCACCCTGGGCTACCACATTTAATTTAAGCTTGTCACTCTATTGGTCTGATTTTGTTTTCTCATGGGAGGGTTGATATAATTATCTCCTTGGTATTAGCTTGAGAATTGGCCTACAAAGACTAGAAGATTTTTGCTAGCAGTAACATAAACAAGGATTCTTACACATTATATTCCATAGAACATGTTAACAGTGCTGTTAATAGGTATGACATTTCACAGTTTTCTGTGGCCCGGCATATCTGGCATACAAGTTAAGCAAGAATCCTTAACTTGAACTTGGTAGTTTGTGAATCCCCAGTAGTCCCTTGATATCCTCTCTTGCTCACTAAGCCTGCTGAGACCTCCTGAGTGAGAACCACACCAGGGTGAGGGAGCTTCAGTTCCTGCTGTGCCACTCACCTGCTGCTTTGTCCTCAGTTTCCCCTCATTTATAGTGGAGGAGTAATGACAGTGACTAGAATTTTGAGGTAGTTGAGTGAATTGAGCTTCATAAACATGAGAAGCATTGTTAGAACACAATGTGTGTGCTGTCATTAGCAGCACCCTATTTGCTGTGTTGAGCTAAGGCTGCTCATCTTTTTAAATGATGCTAGGCATCTCTCCACAGCTCCTATACAATCTAGACATTTCAGGGTTAAGTACTCGTTCTTTATTTTAAAGTAAGTTATGGGATTTTATTTTTATTTTAGCACATATGGAATTAAGACTTAATTAATTGTAAAAATAAGAAGCACACACTAAATTATGAGGCCCCAATGCATTCTGAATTGCTCTGCTAATTTACATGATAAAGAGAAAAAACTATAAGAGCAAAATAAGAAATTTAACATTGTACTTGAGAGCAATGAGGGCAGGCCTTGGTTTTGTCAGTGAATGGGCAGACTGGCAGCTCTGGTGTCTGGCCATGGAGAGCTGGCACGAAGGTGTCCTAGAGTAGCTAGAAAGCAGCAGATGGCTGCCATCCTACTCTGTGGAGGAGAAGGGAAAGTCTCAGTAACCAAAAGCACAAGTACAATTCTAAGCAAGTTCTGCAGGTGAGCATGGGAAAACCCGGGACTCAGACCACAGCATGAGTGGGTCACCTTCTCTGTGGTGCTCAGCATCTATATAGAATGCTACTCAGCCCTATTGCTAACCCTGCCACTCCTTTTGTGACCTTGTGTGAGTTGGGCAGATTCAGTCCAGTTCTTCGTTTTATTTTACAGGGGCTTGTGTAGAGGTGGGAATGGACTCCACAACCAGAATCTGGAGTTCTTCCCTCCCTCCGCCTCTTTTCCTTGGGCAGCTGGGATTTCCTTTATGTAACATACTCAGGAAAAGCAGGACAGGAAGGTAAAAATATTACCCCACAGTTGGGTTCTGGGGATGGAGGAATGAAGATGGAGGGGGCCCAAAAAGAAGTTGAAAGGAAGGAGGCAAGCCCGCAGTGGAGATGGGTCCTCCTGGCATTCATCTGCGCTTGGACTTCCTAGGTACTGCTGGGGCTGCACTCAGATAAAGAGCCTTCAGGGAATTTCTAGAGGGGAGACACCCCCATCACCATTTCTCAGTGTTAATTTTCCAGACTCTGTCATTAAATACATTTCCTTGCAACCTGGCAGCCTTTGTAAACATTTGTTGGAAGAAAATTACCAGTAGGTGATTTGTCTGAGGTAATCACCAGGCTGGTTCCAGGTTCTTCATGCATTTGGACCTTTGCTTAAAAAAAAAAAAAAAAAAAAATGCTTGCTTGTTAGAAATTTCACTTTCTAGCCTATGTCAACAATCACCTGGAAGGATCAAAAAGAAAAAGAAAAGGATCAAATACTGAGCATTTCAAGGAGGATTGAGATGAGGTGGGGGTAACCTTGGGACCAAATGCAAGGCATGGAGAGATGAGCTGGGAGACGCTGCTCACGAGGAAGAGAACCTCCACTGGAAGTTCTGCCATTTCCTGCTGAGAATAGGCTCCTTTCATAAATTAAAGTTTTATCTTTTGTGCAGCAGCTAGCCTCGGGGGCGGGGGACAGGCAGAGGGTGGTGGATCTGAGGCTGAGCTATGTATAGATTCAAGGCTTTGGTTTCCCAGACTCTGGAAACCTTCAAGCACTCTGAGAGTCACGAAGAAATGATCGCTCTGTTTGTTCCTTGAAGTATAAAAATGGTTTTATTTTTAGACATGACTGTGTTTTTTTAATCTACTGACAGTTGTCTTCAGAGGCAGCCAGGAGAAGTGGAATAGTGCAGCCAGGGGTGGGCACAGGCAGGAACTTCCAAAGATGTCAAGGTTCTCAGCCTTAGCACCGCTGACATTGGGGCTTTGACATTCCTGGGTGGGGGGAGATGCCTTGTGCACCTTGTGATGTGAAACAGCATTGCTTACCTCTGCCAACTAGATTCTAGTAGTACGCACCTCCAGCTAGGAGGACCACATAGTGCCAGGTATTCTCTGGGGGCAGAGTTGTCCCTAGGTGAACACACTGCTCTAAATTCAAAGTCATTCTGCCTTCAGCACAGCTAACAGTGGGCTTTCCCTGAAGCCCCTGCATTGCTTTCCTTCTGGTGTCAGCTGTACCTTCATGCACCAGTGTCTCTCATGTCCTCTTTCCTTCAAGTCCTCTGTGCCACCTCCCTTGAGGTTACTGGTCCCTGTCTTCTGCTAGCCTCCAGCATAGGGAAAGTATTCTCCCTTCCACCCCCATTCATGGAACAAGCGTAGGGTGCACCGATCTGTCAGGAAATGTTTGCATTGTATTTACTAACTGTATTCCCGTTAAGTGAAAGCTGGCCAAATGTGTTGCTTCAGCTGTAGAAACACATTTCCACTCCGTGTTTTCTGTGGGCTTTGTTTATGTGTGTATTCAAAGATGGAGCCTAGAGGCCACACTCATCCTAAGACCACTGTAGTTCTAATCAATGATTTGTTATTGTTCTTAATTTATTCTTTGATAATTTCATAAGTTGCATTCTGGTCAGGATCACTCCCACACTCACATCCATTCACACACACACACACACACACACACACAAGAGAGAGAGAGAGAGAGAGAGAGAGAGAGAGAGAGAGAGAGAGAGAGAGAGAGAGAGAGAGGCACACACTCCTCTTATCCTCTCTCCTACTCCCCTTTCAGCAAGTTCCTGCCATTTTGGGGTCCTTTTGTGTTGTTTTTTGTTTGTGTTTTGTGACCCACTGGATTTAACCAGACCATTTGAGTGGGCAAGGGTATAGAGCTAGCCACCTACCTTTGGCCGTGGGTATGCCGTTTTAGAGACTCTCCTTCCCAGTGTTTGGACTCCTAGAGAACAGACAGACATGCTTTGCTGGTGGGAGGACCTTGTGTCCAAGCACCTCTGTACTCCCATGTAACATAGTGATGTGAACCTAGTAGGCAGCCCCAGCCTGTGGATATGAGAGCCTACCCCTTCACACTTCACTTAAAGAAGAGAGACTATTTTCTTAGGAAAGGCAAAATAAGCTGTGAAGTCAAGGCCAGGACTGGGATCTAAATTTAGAATTTGGAAGTAGAATCTGGCTGGAACCAGAACTATTTAGCAGAGCAATATCCTAACTCACAGCTCCAGCGCTGACAGCATGGCTCCTGGCTTAGAGCTCCTGAGTAGTCCTACTTGCCTGGGTTGCAAAGCCACTCTGGCCTGATTCATAGGCTCATTGCCTGCTTTCCTGGAGGACCTACTTCCTCACAGCCAGATAGATATGGTGGGCAACCACTTTCAGTTTCCAGACATACCAGGCTCTTTTTTACCTTTAGCCAGAGAGTTCCAATCTTCTTTTCTGCCTGGGAAATTCTTACTCACAGCTAATTTACGCATCTTTTTGGTGCTGCCTCTGAGCCCAGAGCTGACACTACACTGCTGCATCTCACGACATAATGGAATTGCTTGTTGCTGCTCTTCTATGAATTTCTAATCTGGGTGCAGAGTAGCTGTTCTCTGCATAGACAAGTGGACTAGAGCATGATCCCAGTCTCACATAGGGAACTTAGACTTGCCATCTAGAAAAGACTTTCTCTGATTTTCAGAGACCTCTGGACAGTCCCAAGCCTATATATGATGCTCTCTGCTACTACTGGTTCCAGGCTTTAGGGGTTGTCATGATTGCCTTTGTGAGTTTCCCAGTGACTGTGGCATCTTGGAACTGTTTTATCTTGCTCTCCTCCATGAAAATGCAACATTGGAAAGCATGGTGTTCCCACAGGATGTGGGCCCATTTTCAGAAAGAATTTGACTCATTGAAAAATTAACAAACTCATTAGTTTTATAAAGGCATCTTCTATCCTATGAATTTGGATCTCTTTGAATTAGTTAATGTATGTATTTTCATTCTTTAATTAATGGACTCTCAGAGATATAGAGAAATTATAGTTTCAAACTTCTAATATTCATACTCTGTCTAACGTTCCTTATCCACAAATCATGATCTGGGGAGTCCTGTGCTGGGAACTGACCTAGTTATTGAAGGAGATGACACATTGAAGGAATGTAAGAGGAGAGACTGTACTGGAACAGGACATACATGGATGACAAAAAACAACTTAAAGGAGGAAGGGGTTTATGTGAGCTCACAGTCCAAGATTACAGTCAGTCATTGTAAGAAGGATCTTAGACCTCGGTTGATGCTGGAAGCCAAGTATAGCATCCAAACAGAAGCACTTAACATCTGCGTAGAACCCAGTCCCTTTCCTGTGGAGACACCCCACCCCAACTAGAGCAGATTCATGGTTAAGACAAATTTACTTATAAAATGAAGATATTTGTTGCTGAATTTTCTTGTCCCACCAGGTCCTGCCGTTTCAGCCCCAAATGAACACACAAAGACTCTATATTACTTGTTAAACTGTTGGTCGATGGTTAGGGCTTTTTATTGGCTAGCTCTGTCTTAATTATTAACCCATTTCTACAAATCTAAGTATTTCAATGTGATCTTATCTTACTGGAGAAGGGTCCAGACCTGTTGCTCCTTCCTCCCTTACATCGCATCTTGTCTTCTCAGTGGGCTCCATCTGCCTATCTTTCCCAGAATTATCCTTGTCTCCTAGCCCTACCTATCTTCCTGCCTCCATTGGCCAGTGTTTTATTCATCAACCAATAAGAGAAACATTATACAGAAGGACATTCCCCATCAGATATTTATTCTTTCCTTTATCTTAGTACTTTTTCCTTCTCTAAAGTCATTTTGAGAATGATTTCTTAATTTTCATAGGCAAAATAGTCCCCTATCCAAGAATAAAACTAATTATAATGACAAATTGACCAAAATGAGAAAAATAATCTGTGGGATGAAACTTTCTCCAAAGCTATGAAATAAACAAAATGTCTTTTAAAATGCCTGGTGGAGGAGGCTGATAAAGAAAATTTAATTGTCTATTGAATTCTTTAAATAAATAATATGTGATTTTTAAAATGAAAAAAGGTACTAAAACATTTAAAGGTATAACATAAAACAACAGAATTTCATGAGCTTTGTGAATTTTCAGGTTGATAGAAAATACATTTATAGTAAAATAGCTATTGCACCTGTAGGTTTGCTTTGGAAAATAGTGCCCTTCAAACAGCCTCTGCATCACATTGTTTCAGATGAGTCCGCTGAACTCCTGCTCCTATAATTATTTGAACTTTTTAACTGGTTTATTTGACTTTTGAGTTTTCTTTTTGAGACAGTTTCTCTGTCCTGTAACTCTGTAAACCAAGCTGGCCCCAAACCCAGAGATCCTCTGGCCTCTATCTCCCTAGCGTTGGGATCAAAGGCATGGGCCACTACTCCTTGGCCCTTAGTATACTTTTGTTTTCATAAAATTTTCCCGTAAGAGAATTAACCCAAGTTATAAGATAGCACATATTTGGAATTTCAGTTGTTTGGGGAAAATTCCACAGAAGGAAAAAGTTCTGGACACTGGCAACCAGGCAAGTGGAGAGAGAGAGCTGCCTCTATGATCTGACTTTACTGACCACCACAGTTCAGTGTCACAGGCCTAGCAAATACCTCAGATGCAGTCCTTTCTCTAGAAACTGTCTCTGGTGGACAATCTCAAAGGGTTATACTGCCATAATAATGGGGCTTAGGCGGTGACTCGGGTCCCAACCCATTTCCCCTGAAGAACATTTTGGGCATACAGCTTTTCTGTGTGTGCACAGATGGGCTCTGCATTTGTAGTGACTAAATGCCTGCAACACACCAACACCACCATTTGACTGCAAGAAAGAGACTCTTGCAAACCTCACAGACTCGGCAAGACAGAAGTAGCAATACTAAAACCAGTGTCATTGTGTTTGCTGCTGTTTCTACTGCTGCACATTGGATATCATTTTCACACTCCTTTAAGATAAAGCACTGTTATTATCTCTGTTTTATGGCTGAGACCAAGAAAAGTGAATTACTTGCTAAAGTCACAGGCAAAGTCAAGTTCTAAAAAGAAAAAAAGGGAAAAAAAATGACCTATCTAGTGGGCCCATTCTTGACCCCGCTTCTCAGGAAGCCAACAAGTTCAGAGTCTGGCAACACCCACCTCTATTCTTCAAATGCCACCTTCTTTCTACTTCTCCACATTGCAGAACCAGTTAGTTAGCATTCAGCCTCTTCTATAATAGTACTAACCCCATTCTAATTGTCTTTCAAAGACCACACCTTTCACACTATTACATTTGGTTAAATTTCAACATATTATTTGGGGAGACAATTACATTCAGTCCATAGCAGAGCTCAACATGAATGGACTAAATGTGCTCGTAGAAGCCTGGGAGGTGTATAAAACAGAGAGAGGCTAGAGGGAAGATCAAACAAGAGAGTATCCCACAAGAGAAAATGTGGTCAGACAGAAAATTAAGTGGGCAATTGTAAAAAACATGGATAGTTTTGTCCATTACCATTTTGAAAAATGATTTAGTATACATGCTTTATGCTAAGATTTTTAAATAGATAAAACTATAATGATGTATTGAGATTCATTAAAATCTGCATATATACATGAATTTTACTATGTACATATATAAGTTAATATATTCAATGAGGTATGCTATTTTATAACATAACCAGAAACAATGTTCTGATTTAAATTTAAAGCTCTTATCATTAGGGACACTGCAGCAGTTGTTCTGATTCTCCACAAACCAGCTGAATGAGAAACATTCAACCCTTTGGGACTGCATGCATCGGGCCTGTATTTCTAGAGGCAGTGACAGGTGATGGATGCCACACTGGGCAATAATCCCACATTCAATCAACGCAGATCTCATTCAGACACGAAAAATTAACTCTCTTCCTTTATACAGTCACTCATTTTTATTGGCTTCTTTACTTAACAAAGAATTGTAATAGGTCCTGATCCCTATAGGCTAGCCATTGAGTGGCCTAGCCAAGGAAGGAGCACATTAGCCAGGGTAGAAGAAGAGGCAGGAGCTAGGTGCCACTGGCCATCTAGAGGACTGAAAGTTCTTAGCAGTCCAAAATAGAATGTTCAGGGGAAGAGCCAAAGCATACATTCTCGGACTGTTGATGTCAACTGATAAACTGTTGACCCTCTACAGATTTAAGACACTTTGGACATCAGTTGGTAGTTTTCTGGCATGGGCTCTGACTTCATGGACAAGGGCTGTATATGATTAGATAGGCCTGTTTGACAAAGGTTTTAAGGCGTCAGCTTCTAATGAGAGCTCTAGCTGCAGAAGCATTCCTTCTGCACACAGTATCCATCATCGAGTAGAGAGGTGAAGCAAGCACAGATCAGTGAGTGCTTAGTATCCAAGCTCCCCATGGAATGCCAACACTGGCTTTGTAGCAACACACTTGAACCAGCAACAGATTTGTGCTCAACTTCCAGGCCCTCTCTTTGCTTGGCACAATATGGACAGTATATGATTCTCAGAGTAACCTAGCATGGTTGATGTCATTTTGTAGAAAAAGAAACTGAAACTTAGCAAGCAGTTGGCAGAGCCAGGAGACATATCTTGACCTGAGCCCAATGTGTATATTATTTCTATACTCTTTCTTCTTGAGACAGCCCAAGCTGGAATCACTGTGCAGAGACCTTGGTTGAGGAGCTTATCTCACTGGTCTTTCAGTATCCAAGCAGCAGAATGGACAAGGACTGACGTGTGCTGAATGCTGCGGGGTGTGCTGCTGGATAGGGCCTAGCTGGTTTTCACTAGGCAGCAGATACTCTGGAGCACAGAGTGACATCCAACAAGAAGCGTGCCACACTTAAACTTCTCTAACTTCCAACTCGAGGAATGCATTTGCTTGTTGGAATATTGAGCTATTAGCAGGAAAATTGCTAAATTTGTGCATGCTATCATTATTGTGAATGATAAGTGCAAACTCAAAATAAAGCACTTTCTGTTAGCCTGAGTGTTGGCTGATGAAGAATACAGACATGCGTGCTGACTGCCTAATAAAGGCAAGCCAAAGGAAAAATAGTTCCCATCACCCCTTAAATCGTGTCTCCTTTGTTTGGCAGGAGGTAGCAATTTAAAGCCCTATCTACCACATTATTTTCTATAATTCAAGTATATGGGGAGAGCGAACAGAGCACCATGCCTACGCACTTATCATATGCTTTGAAATACATTTCTTTTCGAGAAACTCAGATGTAGCAAAAGCTTGAAAGTTTTGAAAAACATCAATTGAGAGAACATGCATGGCTAATGTCCAAATGGACAAACCCTCAGGCTTCGGCATGGCCCTCCTACCTGTGTCCCCCCACCCCTGTACAGACAGTCTGCTTTGTCCTGTGTTAGAGGGAGTGGGTGGACTCAGCCTGCTATCAATATCCTTTTTAAAAATCAATGATGTACACCCAGGCTTAAACAAAACAAAACAGTCTTCTATGTACGCACCTGAATGTCACCTAAACACCTCATATTTTCATCTGTAAAACAAGGAAGAGGAAACTTCATCCTTTTTATATTTCCTAAGAGCAGTGGGGAAGCAATGCATGCTAAATAAGTCTGATATTGCCAGGAAATGACTTAAAGAACATGGCATTTAATCTTCACAGGAAATCATAACGTTTAAAGAACCACCTGGCTCTCAGATAAGGAGTGAGCAATAGGTACGTCTCAGCTGTAAACTTGCCACAAGTCCACTCACACCTCCTTTTATTTTGTTATTGTGCCCCTTACTTAACAGCAAGGAGCACTTCTTAATTATGTTTTGGGGACTGTCTATGTTGGTGGGTGGACTTTCAGCACTGCCCTAATGGCCCATTGTCTGCATACATCACCCTAATGGCCCATTGTCTACATACATCCCATTTCAGTTTATATTTTCCCTACTTGACAAACATTCATGCTTGCTTTAGCTTGCGTCTGCCACAAAGAATTCCACAACTGACATCCCTGTCTGTGACTTGGACATCTATAAGGAATTATTTCTTTGATGTGCCCAGGAGTTAGATAGATACTTGGGTCATATGATATACGCATATTTAATTTCAGGTTGGCTTCCAGAATGGAAGTCCCATCTCCTTACCTTGCCACCAGTACTTGATATGAAATACCTCTTGGTCATTCTAATTGCTGAAAGTAGTATTTCATTATTTTACTTTCCATTCCTTAGATTGTTAGTTGGGGCATTTTTTCACATTTTTCTCATCTAAGTACCCTTCTGTAAGTACATGTTTTGTGTCCTTTATCTACTATTAATTTTTCATGGTTTCAGTATAAATCACTTGATAGTTTCAAATGCTACAATAATTAGCTCCCTGTTTGTAAGTTGATAATTTATCAATGATATCTTCTTTTTGCCAAGAATGCTTTCTATGCCAAGTAGAAAAAAATAATGCGTTCTTATGTTTCGTGGTTAATGACTTGAGGATCATTTTTAGGAAATAGTTTCTATTCTAAATAAGAATTTGGATTCTTTACTGTAATAAAAAAAATTAGTATTTCATCCCTGTCAGCCAGCAGCATGACTTAAAATTCAATAATTAACTGTTCACAACTTAAACCATGGTATAACATTTTAAAAAGCAATCATGTATCATGTGCAATGAAATTATTTTCTGAGTTTTACTCAGAGTTCCCTTAAATTTTTCCCTGTAGCCTAGAGGGTTCCACTGAATTTTCCTTTCTGCCCCTAAATTCTTGCAAAGTATCTTAAATTGCATTATAATCAAACTAGTTGAAATTATAGCTTTGGCTTTCATTAAGCTAATTACTGTTTGTACCCAAATGGAGCCATATTGCTCAAGTAGCACAAACACCCATACTCTGTAGTATTTCTGCTTTGTCCAGGAAAGTGGAGGTAGTGTATGAGTGGCATGTCTCCCTAGGTAAGGGCATCACGCAGTGTTTCTCCAAGGAGCTCTCAGTGCTCCTCAAAGCTACAAGAGAAGTGGGGGTGCTGGGGTCCCAGAAAGGAGGCTGCACATAGCCTCTTCCAAAAATTCATCCACACAATTGCTATTTTTATTAGCTTTGTATATTAGGTAGTTTGTATAATCTATGTGAGAAAAGGTCCTACTGCCTCGAGGGGAGGGGGATTGTTGAGAAGTACTATATCAGAGAACTAAGCTACACAGAGAGAGAGAGAGAGAGAGAGAGAGAGAGAGAGAGAGAGAGAGAGAGAGAGAGAGAGAGAGAGAGTTTGTAGTGTTACAAATGTAGAAAAACAGTTACATCACTTAAATTTATAAAGTCTCATAAGACAGGCTTATTTTAACAGCTGTGGCCAAAAAAGCTATATTGTACAGACTCCATCCCAGCTGAAGGTTAGCCATCAGGATCATGGCTATCATAGAGATAACCTCTATCATAGAGACATTGTCAGGAAGTGACTGGAAAGGAACACACACACACACACACACACATTAATGTGGGTAAAATGGGTCTCTTGGGAAAAAAGAACTCTACCCATTTATCAAACAGCTCTTCTGGTGCAGCCACCATGCAAGGCGCCTCATTTCATTGCATCCTTAGTGCTTCCCAGTGAGGGGTTGTCACAATGAGGGGATGGAGCCTCACAAAGATGAAGGGGGGAAACTTCATCCTGCCCCACCCCCAGTATCTCCAGCTTCAACACCATCACTGTTTCAAGTCCTGGATCACGACTCTGCATAAGCCCCATGTGAGCCAGCTTCCTAAGAACTTTATTGAAGTAGTTGCAGTTTAGGAAGGAAGCCCTCAGTAAGCACTTGAGGCTGTCACTGGGTGTCTGCTTGATGCCTCCATCCCTTCCAACCATGCAGCCCTCACCTCCTGCCTCATCATCTGTCACCCACAGCTACATCCAAACTCCTTATCACTGAGGTCACTCGCCATGATTCAGCTGGCGGCATCTTTTCTGCTTTGATTGCTTGAGTTGGCAACACAGGCCAGTGCTATTTTTAGCTTGTCTCAGATAGGAAGATTAGGCGACAGCCCCGTGGCCCTCAGCTCTGCTTTGCTGTGGTGCCTTTGCTGAGTGTCCTCCTTGCTTCATTCATGAATTTCCTTTGTACTTTTAGTTAGAGTTAGTTTTGTTTCACTCTTCAGCTAGAATCCAGCAAGGTCTGAAGTCCTTCTCTGCTCCTTCTGTCTTCACTTCAGCAAGTAAGCATATTGAAGTACATGGCTGAGGAATTTTCTTTCACATATGCATGGATTATGGTTAGCATCCTGAACCAAACACAACAGCTCCCCAAACAGGAATTTTATTAGGGCTGCTGGTAAGAAACAGCTCTATTAAAGAAAAGCTGGCTGTTTTCCACTGCTTGAACTAAGAGGATCTTTATGCTATGAGTCAGTTTACTCAAATGTTTCTCATTGTTCTAATACAGCCGAGGATAAAAATGTGCATTCCTCTAGCTTATTTTAGCTCATGCAGTTTTTTATATGCACTGTCTATTTCACCTTGATAACTCTGGGGTAGATTCTATCATTTGTATTCCAAGTAAACAAAGTCAGATACAATCAAGTATTGATTTTGAAAACCAATAATATATTGAATAGATCCACCCAGGACACACACATGGATGCGATCTGTTCCTTGGGTGTCAGAGGGGATGGATTTCTGGGATGTACAAGGGTTTTGCACCTTCCTCTGTACAGGCTCCTCTTTGTGAAGTGGTTTTCCTCCTATCCTTTTTGTCAGAAGAGCATCTGCTAGCTAGCTTCCACTCCTGCTTCCTGTAGACTCCTGAAAGCTCCTGGTGGGGGAAGAACACATACATGTGAATTGAGAGAATGTCACACGGTTTCAAGTTGCTTGTCCAACTCCTTATTATTAAATCTTTCTTTAAACATGACATGCTGTTTTCATGCTCCAAACAAATCTTTGAGCTGCCAAGATCTACGTGGAAAGACTATGAAGGACCCTCCTCGGCTACTCCTGATGAGGGAGGGGGGTTGCATCTCGCTACAGTCCCATGATTTGTTGTCATCACAAGTCTGCAGATGAGTTGATGATTGTGCCACAAGTTTATTTTGACCCATCTGTACACTACTCAAAGCCTTGTCCTCACACTCCATTCTTTGCCCAATTCACAAGTGCACTGAGACTTCCCTCCTAGGGAAGGAGAGTGGAGCACAAGTTCAGGATCTGTTGTTTTTTAGTCTTACATATGCTCTTCTTGTTCTTCTTTGTCCCAGTTCATTTAACAAGGCACAGACCCTGTCATGAAGGCAATGATGCTGATGTGCACCCACTTCATCTCCTTCTGTCTTCTCTGCTCAAAAATTGGTCAAATTCTATCAGAATTCAATCCAGGTCTTGTTGTCCCAGAATATAAACATTCTACAATTTTCACATGTATATTTTTACTCCTTTTCCCCAGCACATGCCTTATTGGCATTCCTCTCTGATGTAGCCATTGCCTTGGAGTGCACTGGAGGTCTTCCAGTGCACACATCATGGTGTCATTCTCTCATGTAATGTCTACAAAGTGCTTGTGTATACCGGGTATCCCTTAATTACTCCTGGCTAATGAAAGAGACAAATGATTCAATAGCAGAGAAGCAAACTTCGAGTTCTATGATGTGCTTGTTATGCTGTCCCCTACGTGAGCACTTTAGTCCTTTCCTGTATCTTATCTGAGCAGTTGCTAAGTGTTTCAGAGATAAACTTTGAATTTTAGATATTTCCCATCTTAATTAAAATATATGAAATGATCTCAATGTATGGTAGATGTTACATAGACCATAAATAGAAAAAAAAAGGCAAACAAGTTCTTGATAATTATCAAGCGCATACTATATGCCTGGAAATACTCTGGCCCTCTCACGTGTACCATCTAATTTAATTCTTCACTGGTCTTTGAGGTAGATGCCACCTCAGTTTTTCAGAGGCTCACAGGTTTGAAGTTGCTAAAGATCTCCTTGCTTTTAAAAGCATGCTGTTTCTACTGAACATCACTGAACATGCCTCAGGAGAGATATAAGAAATAACAGGAAGAAGTGTGCGAGCATTTACTCTTGTCACTCCTCTCTTCTCCTTTAGCTCCTTATTCCCTCATGTTTATTACAGATAGGCATATGCTTGCAGCATCCATCAGGCTTATTTGTGAACAGCTCTGACTACAGGGGATAGTCTAGGAATTTCAAAATAAATCCATTTGGATGTAGCTTCATGACTCTGTCCTGGTTTTCTCTACACAACCATTGGTGGTATTCAGGCCATCACATGGCTAACCCTGGTGTCTCTGCAGTAGAATGTTCAATGCTTTCTGGTAACAGACTCTCTGGTGGCTTCACTCCTGTAAGATGATTATCATAGCTCTGATACACCTGTTCAGTATCACAAAAGTTGGTGGTTGTACTTACTAAATAACCCCAAATTTCATCCCTCTCACAATTTAACGCTCTAAATAAATACCACTAAGCTTCAGCACATTGGAAAATTACTGTATGTCTAAAACAGCTTGGCTATCAATATTTGTCATACAGTCTTCCTTAGTGTAACATCTAAAGCAATACTCATTTAGCTGACTCGAATTCTCTGGGAGGTGTTTACCCAACAGTCATCACTCATGTTTGTTCATGAGGTGTTGGGGTGATGAGCCAAGCTGCTTGTATTCTCAGCTGGGCCTGGAGCCTGCTAAGTTTGGCACTGATTAATGACATTGGAGGAGCAAGCAGTGTGCAGAGCCACCTTGGAAACCCACTTAACCAAAGAAAAATAGCTGAAAGTTGGCTGAGAAATAAGGAGGAGTGGGCTTTGCAACAGAATGATCATTCTGAGACACCAGTATGACTTCCGGGTTAGCTAGCTAGGGAAGGGCCTAGCCTACACAGTTGATGGTGTTTGGGGGTTTAGTTGTATAGGAGGTGCTCAGCATATAGTTAATGTACGGTGCTAATTAACTTACGATGAGGCCATCTTCTAAGATACCCATGGTAAGTTGAAAACAACACAGGGTATAAGTAAATTTTCCTGGGCATAGTGGTGTATCCCTGCAATCCCAGTTACTCAGGAGGAGGAGAAATTTCTTAACTCCTAGAATTAGAGTCTATTCTGGGCAATGCATTGAGGTCCCATTTTTAAAAAATACATTAAATTCATTTAATCTATACAAATAGCATCTCTAACTGGCATAATAGTCTGTGTAGTAACTCAATGCCCCTCCTCCCAATTGATTGGCAGCTGTGGCAGAATTGCTACTGCCCAGTATTAAGACAGAGTGCCATGCCACATAGAGTCAGCCCAAAACATACAGCTCCTACTTGAGACACTTGGGAAGATCAGTTGTCACAAGAAGGTTTATAGCTGTATCTTTCTGTACATGCTCTGCACCTACAACTATCTTGATAGGGTCAAGTTGTGCAGACAGCACCACCCTCATTTCTTTCACTTTCCTTTCTTGTTTCATCTTTCTATGTACTAGATTGTTTTGACATCCATTTCTTTATTTTCCATTCAGTCTCCTTCTATCGATTAGGGAAGGGCATAAGAAAAAGACATGATGATGTTAAAATTGTAGAAAAAGATACCATTGCTGTTTTAATAATGAGCCCAAATTAAGCACAAAACTTTCTAAAAGTTATTTTACTTTGTAGAATAAACACCTTTTCTCTATACCACCATGTGGATGTTTGCCTCTGGCAGAAACACCGTCCTCTATTTTAGCGTTCTATTCCAGTGACAATGCCAGACTAAGGACTTTAAGAATATTTTCTTAAGACAACTGAGCTCTTGTTTGGAGGTGGGGTTTCTCACAAACCTGTTAACAGAACTTAGGTCAAAATCATATGGACACCCAAGTTCTCTTGGGAAAAGTTCAGAAATGATGTAGGGATTTGCCTTACGAGCAAAAGGACAAAACAAAACAAAACAAAAACCAAAATGCGATTCCAGGGGCCCCTGCCTGCCCTTTACTGATAATCTTTGACTTTTATCATCCATTCCTCTATCTGAATATCTTGCATTTACACCATCATCTACAAGATACAAGTCAAACTGCATCTTTTCATGTAACTGTTCCAACTGATCTCAGCTTGACTTCTAACATGGGCAGTAATGAAGGAACCAGACATGGTAGAATAACTTACCGGTGGAAGACCTTAAATAGAAAACAGCAAGCGACTGTCACAGCATTCCTGCTCCAAGGATGCAGCCCTGCCTCCTTCATGCTCTCAAGGGCCTCCCCAGTCCCAATCCTTTCCCAAAAGTCTTGGCCACTGCTACAGGTGCAGAGCATAATATATCACTACACACCTCCCTCTTCCTAAATGAAAAATAAGCAACAGCCATTTGTGCCCAACACCCTCAGAATCTGGCTTGAGAAGATTCTCTCTTTTAATTTTGGGTGTTGTGGGGAAGGGCATTGCAAGGTCCATCAACTGTAGTGTCCTGTTTATTGAGAACTTGGAGAGAGTTAGATATTTTCCCAGGATGTCTAGATGGTAAGTGAGGGAGCCCAGAATCAAATCTACTTCACCCGACTCTGGTTCTCAACACTTCTCAGGACTGTCCTCTAAAGTCAAACTGATCAAGAAGCAGCCTTTCCATCATCCTAGAAGCCCCAGCCACCCTCTTCCTTTCAGAAGTAAGTCTTGCCAACCTTCAGGTACCTGCTCAGCTTACAGACCTCTTCTGGACATTCCAGCTGAGTGGGCCTCCTCCTTTAGTTCACTAAGCACATGGGGTGATGATTAGGCATCAGTGCCTGCACAGCAGACAGTAAGAACCATGGGAGTTGTACACTTCAGGTTCACATCATTGCTTTTCTACTTTTTAGAATATGATTTTGAGTAAATAACTGATTTTGTCTCTTCATTGCATCAGCCTGACTCCCAATGTTAACATCAGTCCCAAATTCCAGGATCCTCAACTTATTAAAACACACACACACACACACACACACACACACACACACACACACACACACACACAATACAATTTTCTGTGACCTGTGCCAATTTCATCTCTTCTTTCCCATGTCTAGTAGAATGCTCATGCAGAAAGACGATTAAATGGGTTGAGAGACCCATGTGCTCTTTGGCTGTAAATCCCTCTCCCATTTATTTCTCCACTTGTTGGTTTACTAGCTCATGCTTTCATTTATTGTTAATATTGAATACTCATGCTGCTTTCCAATATTCTTCCTGAACCTCTCACTCTGCTTTGGGGAAGCATAGTTATTGTTTGTTTGGTTGGTTAGTTGGTTGGTTGGTTGGTTTGATTTGGTTAGTAAGCTGGTAAGTTGACTTAGTGAATAAGATCATTTGGTTTGTATACATGAGGACCTGAGTTCAATTCCAGTCACCCATTTCAAAAATCTAGGTGTGGCTGCATGCACAGCTGTAACCTCAGTGCTGTGGAATGGGCAGGGACAAGAGGATTCTTTGGACTTGCTGGTTGCCAGCTTAACTCCAGGTTCAATGAGAGAACCTGTCCCAAAGGAATAAAGTGGGGAATGACACAGCAAGACCCCAGTGTTCTCGGCATCTACACATTCATTCAACACATGTGTATATGTGTATCTGAACACACACACACACACACACACACACACACACACACACACACACACACACACACACCGTGCTTTACATATACATAATTGTCCAGTTAAGAAGAAAAGGATAGGCATTGAACTTGTTCTCGGTTTAAAAAAAATCTATTTTCTAGTTAAGAATGAGATATGTAACAAGGTCCAACAACATATTTATACTTTGCTTGGGTATGTGTGGAGGATTAGTGGGGAGTAGTTGACACAGATGTGATCAAGAAGCGTTATAACGTGTAAAATTATCAAAGAACAAATACAAGGAAGAAAAAGAAATTTAGAGCTACCATGGTGTAGTTTGACATTTATTCATGAAGCTTGCTGTAGTTGTCACTTTACATGATGCGTGCCTTTTTATAAAAACATCTTTCTTTGATAGTATCCTTCTTTAAAACATACCAAAATTGCAACATGACACGGATTCTTGAGTAATGTATTGATTAGCAGCAAGGACGACTTCTGAGAAAGCAGTAACATGATGATCTTATCATTTTTGAACATCATCAAATGTACTTACGCTAAAGTGGCCAAGGTACCACTAGGAGACCCAGCTTTTCAGGACCCTGTCACACACATGGTCTTTCTCAAGCAGCATATGAGTATCTGAACTCTATGTGGGTTATATCCTCTTGGATTAGAATCATGTTATTTGGTGTTTCTCATTTCTGTTATTTATTTATTTATTTTCATTTTGTAGAGGTTGCTGAATTTTTTCTGTTTTTATTCACTTTTTTTTCCTGAGACCTCGAATTCCAGCTATCTTTCAATGAGCAAGGAGCAAGAATATATTTGTTATATAAATACACATGTTTTTAAAAGCTTAACTTCATTCTAATAATAATTCTAAGACTCTTACTTAGAAATTAAATATACTGTATTTTTCTAGCAGTATAAAACATTGAATTTTTAAGGTTAAAGATTGTTGTTCGAGGTATCAGAAGGTCTATAACTTCACCTAATTTCTGCTCATGGTTTCATTCATTAAGTGGTATTCCTCAGTTGCTCCTGAATGTTTGGCTATGTGGCCCATGAATGTGTCCTTACTCCAAATATTGTACCATTTCCAGGATATGTGTATTAGCTTCAATGACCAAGATAGTAATAATGTAATTTAGAAATACTGTTTAGTTATTGGGCTGAACAACCATTATTCCTGAGCACATAAAAATACATGCAAGTTCATATTCGAATAGGTTTTTGACTAATTCATAAGACATTTTAGTTAGTAGACATTGGAACTTTAAGAAAATTTGATCCAAAGTTATTGGTCAGTCCTTTGCATTAAGATTAACTACTGTTTTGCCTTTGTGCATGAAATTTAATTGGTGGGTAGCAATTTCTTGCTTGTGGCATCGTGGTTCAACAGGAAAAAGAATTGCAGCCAATGACTGGCATGCGCCTTGAGCACAGTAAGGAAGAATGCTGGTGTACATATAGCTTAATTGCCATCAGTGCTGTTCCTTGCTTTGGGTGTACAGCAAAGAGAGCAACTGCATTTGAAGGAAAGCATGACAGACCCAGTGAATTTTTGGAAGCCTCAAGGACAGTGTGCTTCCCAGCTGTGAGTGGTATGGACAAAGAACACAAAGAAAGAGCTACTGAGGCAAGAAAAACCAGAGGCATATCAGCTCTGCATGTGCTCACTGAGTTCAGACACCAAGTGACAGCAAGTTTTGCATAGTCACTGCCACCACTTTAATTGTCTGAGCATTGTGGCTGTAATGGACGACAGGTTCTCCTTTAGCATAATAAATGGCTCACAATTACTCTACTTTGCAGAGTGCTCTTCTGCCCTGGGACACTATAATAACCTGCAAAAGGAAAGAAAAGGCCTAGGGATTTATGAGATGTCTCCATTCCAACCATCTGGGAGAAATACAGCAAGATGGCAGTGTGACCGTGTGCTTACCAGAGTGAATCTATCATTGCTTGTGCTACAAGTCCTCTTCCCTCCTGCTTAAGACTATCATGGGGATTTGTCCCTGGCCTTCACAAAGTCTGGCTAGAAATCAATTTTTTTTAATGTAACTCTAGAAATATAGCTCAGTTGACCTTCAATTTATTGGACCAAGGGGGAGTTTTTCTAGGTAGGAGGGATTTTAAAATTCAGTGGTGATAAAAGGACTAATGAGATATAGTCTCTGCCTGTGGTGCTTTCAAGGCCCTACTGGAGAGACAAGCAGTGAATAAATAATCTCAGTGTATTTGAGAAATACAGTTGACAAAACCTGGGGTAACAGTAGAACTCTGCTTGATGAGGAAGCCTGGGGTATGCTTAATTCACTTTGGTTCTCCTTCTTCTAAATTATATGAAGAGTCCATATCCACAGTAGCACTTTCTGAAATCACTGTTCCTTGCTTACTCACCATCTTCTCCACCCAGATTTCTCTGTCTGGGTGGATACTAGGTACAATTCTTGGTACTACCAGCACCCCACCCAGTGCTGAGCATGTCTTTGAAGCATAAGAAATGTTAGGGGAGCAGGTGCAGGATTGATTATGTTTCTAAACTTTCTTTTTAAAAGTTATTTTTTTAGAATGCCCTACGTAAGTATTACATGAGTATTACATCTTCATTACTCCTCTCCGACTCCTCCTCTTTGCTGCCCTAAATGTGCGGCTCCCGCTAGTCTCACACTGGTGATCTCTCACCTCTTCAGCCTTTCCTCCCAGCAGGCACCACCACAACCAGACAAGTCACCTAGTACCAGTCCCAGGAAACAAGATTTATTAGGTAAATTTGGAAAACCAAAATGTATTTATCCTTAGGATGAATAAGCTGGATTTTAGAAATTGGATCACACATCATGGTATTCGCCGTGTTCCAACCAAGGCTAGGGCATTTACTATTTTGTAGCTGGCCTAATGTTTTCTGAAAGGGAGGAGGTATTTAGAGATGGGTAGTGAGAACAGCTAGCTCTTCATATCCACGGATGTGTCATCCCCAGAGTCAGCCAGTCAAGAATCAAAATTATGTGGGGTTGGGGGTCATCTCTGTATTGAGTATATACAGCTTATTGTTTTCATTCCATAAACAGTATGTTAGCGCAACTGCTACATAGCACTGATGTTGTAGTAGATACTTATTTGCAAGTGATTTACAGTAGAGGGGAGGATATAGGTAGGTGTCGCAAATCTATGCCATCTTGTATAAGATACAGATCTTCTAGTGTGAGTATCCACAAGGGTCTTGGAAACAATCCCTCACAGATACTGAGGGATAACAATGTAATAGAGTAGTGACTGGAGGGCCTCTGCATCCACCTCCCATCTGTCTGCAGAGGGGCATCCTCATGTTGGATGCCAGCTGCTGGAGGACTTGCTAGGGCAACCATGCCATGTCCTCTGCTCTTCAGCCTTATGTGACGCTGGGACTTCTTTATGGACCCAGACTTCTTCTTTCGCACTCCATTTCCCTCGTGTTTGCACCTAAGCAGACTGCTTTTAAAGTTTATTAAATCTCCTTTCCAGTAGGGCAGGTTGTCCCATTTCATTTGTCACTATTTAATAGTGAATTTCAAACAGACTGGGAGGTTTAAACTAGCACAGCTTCAGGTTTAACCCTCAAAATGAGACCAGAGACACTTCATTTATTTCTTAATGGTGACTAATCTCAGCGTTTTATCTGAGTCTACTATGTACCTCTTCTTCTTTCATGCCACAAATGTTTATAAATTTGACAATAAGATGTCAGAAGCTGAAAGATGAATTGAGTGAAGCCCCTACCTTCAGCTGTTGAGACAAACCAAGGAGTAAGTAGCAGAGTGGCCATTAGCTCTCTCTACAGGCCTTAAAAATGAAGTGAAAAGGGCAGCGATGGATCTCAGATGTTCTGCCAGCAGCTGGAATGATGAGAAGGGCACCATGCAAACCATTTATTCCCCCCCCCCCAAAATTCTCCATTACTTTAGCCACCTTGTATTTTGTTACCATGACTGTGTAAAGAACAGCCATGGAGATGATGGCTAAGAAGGATAAAAGTGCATCCTGAGCAAGCATGAGATCTTCAATCCCAAACACTCCTATAAAACAAGATGGGTGTCATAGCCCTTGTCAGGTACTCAAAGGCTGGGGGCAGGGACAGACACAGGTGGATCCCTGGAAATAACTGGCCAGGCAGTCTAGCCAAGTCTTGAATATTGGGTTCAGTGAGAAACCAGATTTCAACAAATGACATGGAGACAACAGAAAACACCTGACAGTGACCACATGCACACACACACACACACACACACACACACACACACACACACACACACACACACGCATGTGCACATGCACGTAAAAATCACAAAGAGAAATCCACTGTTAATTTCCCCTCCTAATTTGAGGGATTGCAGCAAATTCAGCTCATTATTTCTCCTCCCCCACAATCAGGTAGCTAGAGTTGAAAGAGAACAGACCCCAACTCGTAGCAGCTCTCCTAGAGCAGACTTTTCAGCTAGGAGTGTTCTTTGTAAATTTGAAAAGCTTTGTGAAGACTAGACTTTGGCCCCATGCTGGCAGTGCGTGGAAGAGATTTGTGAGCCGCCATTAGAGGACCTAAATGTAGTATGCTTACTAAAAATTCTCTACCCTTTTATTCCAATCCCAGTAAAGGAAAAACTACAAGAACCCCCTCTGAACCTCTCCATGCACACTCGTGGTTTTGAATGACTTGCTTGGCCTGTCAGTTTATTTAAAGCTGTGGTCTAAAAGCCACCCTCTAATGTAATTGGCACAGATTCCTCTTTGCCTGGGGCTGATTCTATCCGATGCTGGTGAAAATAACTTTCTCTTGTCCATTGGTACCTTCAATTTGCTAACCAGCAAATTAACTTGATTGCCCATGTTAATTTGGCTCCCTGTTTTGGTGGGGCAATGTGGTTTGTCACACAGCTACTTGCCTTCTGATCACACTGGGCTCAAGGACAAGTTGCAACAAGAAGGTTGTGGTTCTGACCACCCCTTTCTTGCTTCCTCCATGGGCAAGCTTGCTGCAAAGGCTGAGGACAGGGAGGAGGATCTTCCCCTGTTTGTTGCTCTTCTGTGAACCTAGCGCTGATTGATTTTTGCATGAATCACTGGTTGAAAGGTTTACTATTTTTACCGGCTATAAAAACACCTTAAACCTTAAATTAAATGGCCTTCTCAGGAAGAGCAGAGCAGCTGTTAATGTTACCCACCTTGGTCTTCAGAACAGTGCATCTCTGTGTTAGCATCTGCATGGCACTGCAGGGTCAGCCATTACATAACAAGCTATTTTGGGGGCTAACACCAAGGTCCTCCCGAGATCTCTGTTCAGATGATGGTCATGTTAGCAGGATGCTTGAAGCTGCCCTGCTTTATCAGAAACACAAAGCCAGAGTCAGGAGAAGAACTGAATAGCTTCTCCCTTTCTCGCAGTGTAGACACCATCTGTTTTGCTCTCAGGGTACACTTGAAAAAAATCACCTTTGATACTCCCACAGTTGCCCTCTCTAAACCCTGCCTGGACTCTACCAGTCGCAAGCTAGCCTGTTCAGGATTAACACACATTGGCTGCTCTACTCTAATCAAAGTACTCGGGGATGCTAACCCTGATTGCTGCCCAAGGAACTGTGAACTTCTTGGGGAAATGTTGCCTGCCCCTGCTAAAGAATTACTGATTGAAATACCTAGATGACTTCAACATGGCCTCTGTGGCTACCTCAGAAAGAGACAGCTCAGGAAATAGGATACAACCCCAGTGAAGGTGGTATCTGAGGAACCTGCCAAAACAGGCTATAGCTGACTGCTCTTGGTACCTGACTGCCCTTGGCAAGAACATTGATGCCATCCACATTTTAGGGGACCCATAGACAATAGCAGATAAAGACTCAAGTCCTCAGATGCCATCTGGAAGTCACACTAGGCTGGCATGCTGAGAACAGGAGCAGCCCAACTAGCCTTCCCTGGCGTGGTATCCCACTTACCTGTCTCCTTGCTCCCTCTTTTCTCAAGGCAGAGTTCCTCAATCCCAGCTATACATTGGTACCCTTGCATGAACTAGGAAAAATAGAACCCATTTCTGGAACACATTCTAGAATCAAAGTTTAGAGGGCTGAGTCAGAAAAAAAAAACATTCTAAACTCTATTTACTTGTGCATGCTAGGAACCATTGACTTTAGAAGATGATTCTTTGATTTGATCATGTGATGAGTCTTTAAGAGATAAATAAGACAGATGTTTTCCACAATTGTTCCTACGTGCCTGGGCTGCACAGGTTCTGGAGGGTGGTAAGCATAGGAGGTAAAGACTCCACTGTGTTGCAAGTAGTACTGTGACGGGGGGGGGCAGGTATAGGCTTGGATCTCAGTGTTTATGGAGGAGGGAAGGTGTATCAGACATGGTGTCTTATAAGGCGGTTATTAAAAGGAAGATCTTCATGGCAGCAGGAAAGAGAGTGGGCAGGGAGGCAAAAGAGTGAAAAGTCAAGGTGCTGAGAGGTGCTTGTTGTGGAAAGTCATAGAGTTCAAGTACTGGGCTCAATGAAGACAGTGCATTGTATGGATGATGGAAAGTGTCTTAGTTTCCTCTGTTGCCATGGTAACGTTCAGTAACAAAAGAAATTTGGGGCAGAAGGGTTTATTTTGGCTCTCAGATCCAGGCTGCAGTCCATTAGACTCCAGAAGTCCAGGAACTCACTAGAGGAAACTGGGCATAGCACATCCTTAATCAAAAACAGCAACAATTTCTGCATGCCAGTTCTGAGTTCATTTTCTGCACTCTTACACAGTCCAAAATACTCTGCCTAGGTATTTTGTGCCACCCATAATGGATAGGTCATCCCACCTTTATTAGTGTAATTAAGATAATCCCCATAAGACAGGCCCAGAAGGCCATCTCCTGGGTGATTTTAGACTTCAGTACACTTGACAATCAACACTACCACAGCCAGTGAGTGACACCTTAGACTGATTAGTTCCGTACCCCAAAGATAGTGTTCAGTCACTGTAGTTTTTAGCCAAGTAATTGACCTGACTTTACATTTTGAAAGAAGGTAGCAGTTAAGATGAGAGGCTGCAAAGGACAGAGTTGAAGTTCAAAGTCTACTGACCTAACAGGGACAGGTATGAAGGCAGTGGTTCTAGGAGGGGTCAGTGCAAATGATGTGACAGTGACAGAACGAATAGCCAGGAGCAAAGACAGCATCTCACCACACAGCTCTTGACAGCTGTGGTCACAGAGAAATGTCCAGCTTTAATGAGCATGCATCCTTCCAAGACCTAATGGTTCCATGATTTATGATTGTTACTTCAGACTTCACCATCAAGGGTGCTTGGCAGTTGTGAGTACAGGTGTGGTCCCTAGAGAACAGGCCTTGACTTGTGGATGAATGAGATCCCAGAACTCTAACGGAAAATAGTAAAACCATTGGGAAGATTTAGTCTCCAGAAAACTGTTCATTTTCTCAGCTCCTTGACAGAATGTGCCACCTATGTAGACACCAATTATTTATTAGACTATGAAATGGTGCTGTACAGAGAAAGAGGTACAAGGGCCTCATTGCCCACATCAAACACAGACTGGCTTGGTGCTACAAATTAGGTCTTGTTGCTCCTTCAGAGAGGTATGGTAAAGGCAAGGATCTCAAAGCACCATGAGAACTACACTGAAGAAATGGAGACAAAATGTGGTTAATGTTGACAAAGGAAGTCATCCTCTGGGAGATGGAGAACATTTTTGCATTTATCGGAGAAGAAATGTTTCTGACCCATGATGAAATTGTGAGAGGCCAGGGGTTGACACCAGGCCTCTGTGACTTCAGAGCAGCCCTCTTTATTTACAGTAAGCCTGTAAGCCCACATGGCATCATACCAGAGGAATATAGTGGTCACAACAGGGCAAGATGTTTAGCAGAAGACTGGGAGGAAAAAAAACACTTAAAGTCCTGAAAACACTCAGAGTGAGAGTGGGCACACTGCTTAAAGAAAATATCCCCATTGTATCTGTCAAAACCAGTTCTGTGCAATGCAGAATATAATCCTGAGCCGCCCTCTAAGTACAGGGAATACATAGAGTCAGCCTGTATAGAGGAGTGCCTGCCAGAAGGCTGAGAGGAAGATTATATTTTCTAGCCAAGCTGTCTTTCCGAATTTAACTAAGAGGGAGCCCCATAAGATACTGCCCTCAGTGTTCAGCATCTCCTCAATCTGACCACAAATGATGTACTGCCTAGTTTTATGTCAACTTAAACACAAACCAGAGTCATTGGGGAGTAGGGAACCACAACTGAGAAAATGCCTCTATAAGATTGGGCTATAGGCAAGCCTGTGGGTCATATTCTTAATTAGATTTTGATGGGCAAGGGCCAGTCCATTCTAAGTGGTGCTGGTGGTCTAGACTTCTATAAGAAAGCAGACTGAGCAAGTCAGGGAGAGCAAACTAGGAAGCAGCAACACCCCTCCATGACCTCTGCACCATCTACTCTGGCAGGAACTCCAGGTTCCTGCCCTGTTTGAGTTCCTCTCCTGACTTCCTTCAATGATGGACAGTGATGGGGAAGCATCAGTCCATAAACCCTTTCCTCTGCTTTGGTCAGGATGTTTCACCACAGCAGTGATAGCCCTAAATAGGACAGGTGATATCTCTGCTGAATAGATTAGGAGACAGATTCAGAGATGCTGAGCCTTTTGTCCAGTTTAGCTGGTGAGTGGTGGTGGAGCCACACTCTGCAATGAATACTGTTGACTCCGAAGCTACATGCTTTCCCTCTGTTAACACTGCTTAGCAGTTGCCAAGGAGACTACCACACCCTCTTCTCTACGCTCAGCAGTGGCAGGCTCCCTTCTGCCTTCAAAGTTTTGATCATGCTGTTTCTCTCAATAATGGCCCCCTTTACCACAGTGTGTCTGCAGGTAGCCACTTCTCAATCTGTACCTGAAGTCCTAGTGCTGTGCCCTTGTGCTGACAATCATTTAAGAGTGGCTTGGTGTTTGTGGAGTGAAAGTGTGGGCCCTGGATGTGCTGTGACATCACTTTTTCTCTTCTGGGAGGCCAGTGCAGGCTGAGAGCTCATTTAGCACAAGTCTTGTGATGTCCCTCAGCACTTTGTCCTGAGGAGGTGCTTAAAAACATTTGGTGGATGAGAGAGTGACTGATGATGTATAAAAGTTGTAGGCATAAAGATAAGGCCTGGGGATACTATACTAGACTAGGAACACAGGAAGGCGCAGTAGGACCCATGAAACCATTTAAATGAACAATGGTTACATTGACTTACCCAAGACCCAAGCTTTTCTCCATGTGAAGTGTAGATGCCTTATGGGAATCCCACATTTTTATTCAACAAGACCTTCCAGAGAACAACATGTGATAGGAAAACTTCCCTTACCCCACTATCAGCATGCTGCAGATATTGCCTGAATGTTGGTCCAATGCCAACAGCAAATGTAGATTCTAAGAACATGTTCCCTTTAGTGTCTGTGGAGTGTAGACGCCTGAAGTAAAATATTTCACCATTCATTTGCTGATACTTCTGCCGTGTCATCTGAAGATTTTTCAAAAAACAAACAAAAAAGACAAATGGTGTCATGTTTTTCAAAGAAGACACAGTCAACAATGGTGACTGAGAATGTCTTATTGTAATTTTTATACATGACATGTTGAGGATTCACACCATTAATTATTTAAAACTACAGCAGCTAGAAGCTAATTTGCAAAGACCCAGAGAGATGTTTAACTTATTATTTTATCATCTTACAGAAAACAAACAAACAAACAAAAAAGTCCTATGGATCATTTCTTCTTTTGCTTGACATAGAGAGTAAGAACAGAACTATTAGGGCCAGCACAACGTGACAGTGAGCTAGGAGTGGGCAAGCTCGTACTGGACTCTACCAACTGCTGTTCTGCATTCCATACCCACTGCTTTTATTCCTCCTCCTGGCTGCATATGCCACTCAACCCACCTACTTTTAGGAAAAGGTTTTTTTTTTTTTCCAAATTGAAAGGAGGATTTAAAGGGCTTTTCTACTAGATATTTTCCCATCCAGTAGAGACAGTAGTCATGCACCAGTAGAAATATGACACTCTAAGCATCAGAGGTAGCTGAGAACATGTCCGTGCACTTGGTAAGAGACCATAAATTCTTCCAAGGAAGAATATAATGAAAGTTAAATTTAAAAGTCATTTTCTTTTTTTAACTTTAATTTTATTTCATGCATAAGGGGATTTTGTCTGAAAGTATGTTTGCGTGCCACTTGCATAGCTGGTGCCCACAGAATCTAGAGTGCATTAGGTTCCCTAGAACTGGGGTTACAGATGCTTGTGGGCTACCATGTGGTACTAGAAAACAAATCCAAGTCCTCCATCCTAGCTGTCTTTATATTAAAGTAGTACCATCAACACCATTCATCTTCCCTCTAGTTCTCCTTCTGTCCGGGCCATCTCAGACCCACAGGATGGGGTCTTCCTCTTAAACTTTACTAGATATTTGTTAGCAATCTGGCTGCATAGAGCAAGAATCCATTCACATCGAGTTAAGAAAACAGAATTTGATTCATGTATCCAAAACACCGAAATGTAAAGTTAGAGTGCCTTTCTGGTTGGATAGAGGTAAATACTACTGATCCTCTCTGCATTCTCATTTCTATCTTTTACCCAATTCTATTGCATTCTCTTTATCTCCTATCATCCTCTAAACTAAGGCTTTGGCTATTTCAGGTTGAATTGGAACAATTGGGAGAAGGGTGCTAATTGGACAGTTTGGATTACATGATGACCATGAGTCTAGGCAGCTTTATATGGAAATTGCCTTCTCTTGTGATACTTCCTTAGTGAGCAAATCACCTCCCTCTGTGAATTTCTAGTATTTTGTTAATAAAATAAGGGGAATGGAGCTAGCTCCACACTCTCAGTTTTGTTCTGATCCTATATAAAACATCACTTCTTTATATTTTCGTCCTTGTTCCTTTTTCTCTCTTGCACATCGGGCCATCCACCAGAAGAGCAAATAACATTGGGAAACCAGTAATTCACTGGCTTCACTCCAATGTTCCCTAAGTGGAGAAAGGGTAGCCCCCGATGGCAAAGCATAATAATTCAATTTTGACCAAATTTAGCTATTGATTATGCTTCATGACATGAAATACAGAATTTCAAAACTTATTGAGCATTCCAAATTAACAATTTTGCCTGAGTAGAAAAGCAGATGCAGTTTAAGGTTATCTGGAATGTGTCCTATCTCATTATACTTGGACCATGAAATCGGGCTTAGATAATCAGTTTTGATTTAGTTGTAGCCCAGGTTCAGAGATGCTGATGTGTGGCGATGTTCCAGGTCATTTGTCTGAGTGCACACCAGTTGACCACCCATTCTTCCTCTAAGATGGTATCAACTGTACTTTCAATAAAATGTCTCCCACCTTCCAGCCCAGCCTAACCATCTATCCTTTACATAGTTCTGTGATGATCTTGAGCCTTGTCCATATCTCTAATTTGATCATTAGCTTACAGAAGGCAGAGTCTTTATCTGATTCATATTTGTTCAACATCAAGTCTGTAGTATAGCCATCATACTTGTTCCTTTGGGATCTTCTACATACATCTGTTAGACAAGTCATCAGTTTTCCCTTGGTTCCTTTATGTGTGCAATAATCATCCTAGTCTTCTGAGATAATGCACAACAAGAGACTTAATATCAATTCATCATAAAGCAGATGCACATATTTAGTTTTGTTTTCTTTTAAATTCCTAAGCAACACTAAGGAAAGGTGGCCTAAGAGGTGGTGAACTTGAGACCAACTTCAGCTCTTCTGTATACCAACCAACTGTGATTGATATGTGATTAATGTAAAGCTAATTTTTTAATGTTCTAAAGCTCCATAGAGTTAAAATGCTGCTAATATCTGCTTGTTCATATAAATGGGTAAAGTAGGAGAAGATGTAACACTCACCCATATAAAGTGTCTATCAGGGCATCAGGTACTTGGTAAATACTCAATATAGGGTAACATCTCTTATTCTCATTTGTGATAGAGGACGAAGAGCAACAGTAAGATTACAAGCTCTTTATATGCCTCTGTGGGTTCTCTGACCCTATTTTGCTTAATGTATTTTTGATGAAGATAAATCTATATTAATAGAGGCAATGGTTAGTGGCCTCTTGTGAAGTAGACCTGTCCAGAGGCATAAATTACTATGTTCTTATGTTTCTTGAAGTTGCCAATGGGATATGTCTATTTTAATATAATGAACCCTGTGTCTAATTGCTGACTCAAAGACAAAGAGCACATGCCCATTTCCAAATGCATAATTTGTATGAACTACCAGGACATAACAACATGGGGAAGAGGTCTGGGGGGTATAGGTATCTATACACATCCATTTGAATTGGTGCCAGCCAAACCTCACAGTTAATTGTATCGTAGCAATTTTCTCCTGGAAGAAATAATTAGCATGCAGACTTCTAACTGTGATTTGGCCTTTGTTCCTTTCTGACTCTTGTGTTTGTACTGTTTATAGTGTGTCAGAGCTGGCACTCTCCCCTGCCCTTCACTCCAGCATAGTTCATTTTCTTCCTTGTAGTGCCCTCAGTGTAAGAAAAAATAGATGTTTACCTAATGGAAGTTTATCTTTTAGGAAAGCACACTCAAGGTTGGGACCCAGAAGTCAAGCTGTGCACCCGCAGGAGTAAGGAGCTTTTGACATGGAGTCTTTTCTAAACAGAAAAGTTTAGCCCTGGGAGTATAATGACCTTCTTTTCATTGACAGGTAATGCAGGTGGTGAAGGAGCAGGTTATGAGAGCGCTTACAACCAAGCCTAGCTCCCTGGACCAGTTCAAGAGTAAACTGCAGAACCTGAGCTACACTGAAATCCTGAAAATCCGCCAGTCTGAGAGGATGAACCAGGAAGATTTCCAGTCTCGCCCGATTTTGTAAGTTACCCTTCTGACCTCCGTCTATGCTACTGACCCCTAGTGATCCAATGATGTAACAGCAGGGCTAGTTGTCAGCTCATTGGTACAAGACCTTCCAAAAGCTAGCCTTTAAGGGAGGCCTTTTCGTAACTGCTTGGAGTGGGACTTGTGGGGGTGGGCAACTGTTATAAACAATCTCTCAGGGATCTGTAGCTAAAATGCACTCCTTCCATATTTGGAACCTAAACAATAGTGTGTGCAGAGGATGTCTTTTGTTTTCTCATGTGAAGCTGTATTGCACACAGGTTCTTTTTGTGTCACAAATGCTATGCTATGCAGAGAGGTGCACCAATTATTAAAGCATTGTGAACCTGTAGTAGCATAAGTTCCAGTGAGACCTGTAGAGGAAAACTCTCTGTGTCCCTAGAGGTTGGCTAGTGATTGGCATCAATGCATCTCCCATCACCTTTATGACAGCAGCTCCCCTCCCCTTTATAGGACTTTGCATTAAATGTCACTTGCAACCTTTTCTAAACCTCATTATCTCTATCCCTAAAATGCTCTGAATTGGAAAATAAGAACTCCTATCTTCACACCATCTCTTCTGAGATCTGGCCTGTTTTTAGATTCTTCACCTTTATATTTAATAGGAAAGGATATAGGCGTAAAGGTGGGAAGGAGGGAAGGGATTTTCCAGTTATTTCTAGTGTGTAATTCAAAGACTAGAAGTGACTTCTTCTGGACTTTTGTATGCATTATCTACTGCTGTTTGTTCTCCCCCCTCTTCTCTCCCTCTCTCTCTCCCTCTCTCTCCCTCTTCCTCCCTCTCTTTCCCTCTCTCTCCCTCTCCCTGATCCCCTGTGCGTGTGTGTGTGTGTGTGTGTGTGTGTGTGTGTGTGTGTGTGTGTGTGTGTAGTTGATGTTAGAAAAACCAACCATGAAGTCATTGAAGTAAATAGCTGGCTCTTGAGAAATGCAGTTTCCTCTGAGGAGGCAGTGTGTTGCCACACCCTTTCAGGACCTACCTTCACAAAATGCCAGATTTTAAATCATCAGTTCCAGCAAATGTGCAAATAGAAGGACACTTGATTATGCTTTTGACAATTCTTAAAACCTAAATGGAGGATTGAAGAGTTGATTAAGTAAAGCCCAAGTGGTTCTAAATTGCTACCACTTCAGCAAAGCCAAGTGACTCTAAATGAGTACTTGACCATGACTGTTCCAGGGGAGAATGTCAGCTCTGCCCAGGGCGGACACTACCCTGCTATGCCTTTCTTTCTTTATTTGCAAGGCACTGACACTGCATGCTGCAGTTTCTTTTTCCTTTATTGCAAGAAGCTGTTACCTTGATGTTTCTTGAGTGAGGAGACGCAAGGCCAATGGAAAGACTGTCCCCTGCATGAGTGTGTCTTTAACAACACTCTTGTCCAGGACACTGGAAAGCACCAGATCTCACTGGAATTTTAGGTGTATATATAACTGCAGCAAAGTGGTAACAGGATTCCAGGAACCTTAGATTTCAATAAGAAAGTGAAGGACCAGCCTGTAGCCACAGCCTTGAAACCAGAGGGCAGGAAACAGGATGTACTTAGTCTACTAGGGATCTGTTTTGTTTATTACTGTGATCTCCTGGACAGGAACTTATTGTGGGACTGGGTGAAATGAAAGTGCTGCCAACATGACTGACAATAAAGTCACCCAAGAGGAGGATCGTGCATGTTTATTTTCTTTCTTAAGCAGTCCCCCCATGGTAGGCTCAACCCAATGTGTTGAGAAGTACAAGGCGCCTCAGTATCCAGATTGGAAAAGTTCAGAGGTGTGGGGCTAATCCCTGACTGCTAGGTATTCAGTTACAGGGAGCATGTCAAAATTTGGGAAAGACTACAGGAACTGCATCTTTGCAAGCTCAATGGTTAGGATACTGGAGTGTGAGAACTAAAAGACACTGTTAAGGCTGTCTATGTCTAGTTGAAGCCTTTCACTTAAAACATGGGCAGAAGCTTGCCTGGAACCTGAGCATCTGGCCTTCCATTGGCTCTCTAGCATCTCACACTCTATATCACCTTCTCCCTTCCATGGCTGGCTGAATATAACACACAGCACAAAGGCAAACCTCAACTCCATGCAAACTCCATCAGCTGTATCTTGATAAAAATGGTCACATATCCCAAAAAGGAAAAGTTAGCTCCCCAAGAACAAATGTTTGGGAAACAGCTATGGCTGAAAAAGCAACCCTGGCTTACTTCCTGGTTCCTGATGAATGATTTCAAAGAGGAGATACTTTCTTTCTATTTGCCACTTAATAGAGAAGATAAACCCATCCTCATTATTTGTACAGGCTAATAGATGTAAACAGTTTAAACAGTCCATAAATGGATCACATTCAGTGCTGAGTTGGAAGAAGAGAGGAGACAACAGCAAAGTAGTGAACCAGGCAGGGAAAATGAGCTGCAACCTGGACTCCAGAGACCAGCTCCAGTTTCAGTGCAGCCACTTGCAAATGTGCCTTCTGGAGAAGTCACGTGATTTGCCCTAAGCCTGCCTTTCCCCTCTCTGGAAAATGAAAACAATGAAAGCTATAGTTATGTTGTTACAAGGATTCAACACAATAGTATGAAAACCAACCAGCATGTGCTCACCTTATGACACACACTGAATAAATGATCACTCTCGTTACAAAATATAGATCTTAACGAGTTCTGCTATTAGTAATATGTAAAATGAGAAACCTGACACTGAGTATATTTGTATATTTCTCACATTGTTTAAGAATATACAAGATAAATAAATGAGAAACAAAATGTTTTAAAGAGCCAGATAAAGCCAATACATATATATTACCAACTGCAACCTCTCACCCTAGTGTTTCACTCAAAGACTATTCCAGTAGGTCCAAATATGTAGGTATACCATGTTCAGAGTTCAAACACCTGCAAATATTTATCAATATCTGGTATAAGTTGGTCATTGTTCTTTTGTTTGTGATTCAGCAATGAATAGAACATACACGACCCTAACCCTTGTGGTGTTAAAATTTTAGAGGGGCGAAATAGATAATGCACATGCATGTATAATATATGTAAGGTGACAAGACAGCCAGTTAAGGGGTGATAGAATGGCTATATAAATAAAATGTCTACATCGGGCAGGATAAGAGGAATAAAGTATATTTTTAAAGATGGTAAAAGTAGATGCCTCTAATTATAACAATGACATTTGAAGGAAGCTATATAAGAATTCAGGGAGCATGCCATGCAGATATTTGGATAAAGGATACCCCAAGCATAAAGAATTATCCATCAAAGCATCATGGTCAGAGTAGATCTGAGTTTTCAGTGTGACAGCATCAGAGGATAATAGCAATAGGAGATGATTCCAGAACGGTATCTAGAACTGGAGTGCATGGGGCTTTGTTGGAAGCCACTTGCGGTTTTGAGTGGGTAACTAACATGGAGTTCTGGGTTGGAAGCAATATAAGGAGGCACATTTGGAAGCAAGAAGATCAGTTACAAGGATGTTTTAATAATTTTAAGCATGAGATAATAAGGTTAGGTTAGCTCTGCATCAATTATATTTTGGAGAGAAGGGAATATGCTATTTTGTGGTGATTTAAATGCAGTTGTACAAAGACAGGAATCAAAGATGGGCTCCAGATTTGGAATATGAGCAACTAAAGGGCAGCACTTTGGAGTGGAGTGATTTGGGCAAGGACTCAGGAGTTTATCTCTGAACATGCCAGGCTATGGGATGTCCAGGGAGGCAGTCAGGCAGATAAGGTTGGAGGTCAGCAGGTGGCTCTAAGTTGGAAATACAAATTAGAGAGCTGTCAGAACAAAACATGTGTTTAAAGCCCTGGGTCTGTTCAGTTGAGAAACGGAAGTAGTTCATGGACTAGGCCCTCCTAAAGTCCCCCAGTACTGAGACAGAAAAAGACCAGTGTCCATGAAACTGCCATTATCACTCAGCCCAAAGCCTCTGGGGTTCTTGAACAATACTTGGGTCAAATGTACCCACTACCAATTTCTGTAAATGAATTTTATTAAAACTCAGCCACATTTATTGATTTTTTTTCTATTGGCTTAATAGCCCACAAAGCCTAAATTATTTACTGTCTGATGCTTTGTAGAAAATATTTGCCAAACTAGTGGGGAGTAGTGGCTCAGCTGGGCGGACCCCAAGCTCAGAGTTGACTTCAGTCTAGAGGTGCTGAGTGTTTTCTGTGTGTGCACTGGCCTTGCTGAGCCTAGATTAGAATTATTTTCCAGAGAAGGTACTAGACTAGGAGTTCTCACCCTGGTTGTGAGCCCAGCTAACAGGGGTCACTAAAAACCATCAGAAATATCATATATTTACATTATAGTTCATAACCCTAGCAAAATTACAGTTAGGAAGTAGCAGTGAAAATTATTTTATGATTGTGGAGTACTATCACATGAGGAACTGTATTAAAGGGTCCCAGAATGGGAAAGTTGAGAACCATTGAATCAAATTGAACTGCTTTGCTCACACTAACTTTCCCTTCTTTAGTCTTTCCCCTTCCTCATTTACATGTCAGCCATGAACCCATGACCCCAGCATCAGTGACTACAAGCCAATTCCAGAAGGGGTTACAGCCAGAGTCTTCTTACCTGTCATGTCTCAGCCACAGAAACACATTGTAAGAGTTGCCTGGGCTTTCTGATAAGTGTGAATACATGGCTACTGAGTGTATTTGCAAGGAAACAGAAGAAGTCAACATTTTTTTGAAAGGGCTGTCTAATTTCCCTTTTCCAATTATGTTTGGAGTCTTCAGGGTCTCATTAAAGAAAGACTCTTTTATAAATTCTCTTGGAGAAATACGGATTCACTGTTTTTAGTAAATCCACTAGATTTGTGAAGACATGTGTGGTGATAAGTAGATTCAAATTTCACCCCAACATCATGAAACACCAGTTCAAATTTGTTACGAGCATGTTTTCCTGCCTGCCTTGTCCCAGAGCCCCAAATAACATACAGAGACGCTGTATTAGATATAAAGCTGTTGGCCTGTTACTAGTGTCTCTTATTGGCTAGCTCTGTATTAAATATTAACCTATTTCTATTAATCTAAGTATTTCTACGTGGTCTTATCTTACCAGAAAGAGGGTCTGGACCTCTGTTCTCTTGGTCCTACATTTTGAATCTCCCTACAACCTCTCTCTGAAACCTCCTTGTCTCCTAGTCCCACCTGTCTTGCTTTCCTACTGGCCAACAGTGTTTTATTCATTAACCAATAAAAAAAAAATATTTACAGAATGACATCTTCCATCACAAATTTCTTGAAATTTCTTCTTCATGATTCTCATCTCTGCATTTTAATACCTTAACATAACCTACCAAAACTATCCTTAAAATTGATGAGTTCCAACCCTCTTCCTCCCCTTTCTCTCCATCCCCAGAGGATGTCTTTCCCTCTTTGCCTGGTTACCCAGAGTTAGAAGTCAGAAGCAATGATTTATTGCCATAAGTAGCTGCCCATGCAACACTCAACTTCTTTTCCATTCTATTCAGGCTGAGTCTATTTTACAAAAGATGAGAGCTGATAATAGATAGTTATAGGGATCTAATGGCTTGAGCTGAGACCCTCAGAGACCTGTGCACAGAAGGCCTAGCAAATTCTCCAAGCTGCATCATTCATGCAGCATATCCATATCACATGGAATCCCAAGGCCATTTCAGCCCCCAAATGTGTATTTTAGTTGTCCCAGCAATGTTTCCTATGGCTTTGACAAAATATCATGACAAAAGCAACTTCAGGGGAATGGGCTTATTTTGGCTCATAGTTTGAGGACGATGTACAGCATGTCAGAGAAGTTACAGCAATGGAAACTTGATGGAGAATGATGAGTGCTTGGGCAGAGCTCTTTTTTTTTTTTTTTTTTTTTTTTTGAGTTCTAGGATCTCAACCCAGAGAATGGTACTGCCCAGAATGGGCAAGTCCTCCCACATCAATAACCTAATCAAGATAGTCTCCTACTACAGTACAGCTATGTCTGGAAGCCTATCTACATCAAGTGAAAATCAACTATCATATTAGTGGAGTACAAGAACATCTAGTTAGATGCCCAGATCATTTTTATGTTACTTATTTTTTTAAACAAGTTTTCATTTAGTTGTTTTATGTATATGAGTGTTTTGCCTGCATATACATGTATGTACCGTATGCATGCCTGCTGCCCACAGTGGCCAGAAGGGGCACCAGATCCCCTAGAACTGGAGTTACAGACCGTTGTGAGACACCAGTGGGTGCTAGGAGCCAAACCTGGGTCCTCTGCAAGAGCAACAAATGTTCACACTGCTGAGCCATTCTCCCAAGCCCCACACATTTTCCTTTGTTCATGTTAGCACAAGGAAGTTTAGAGTCTGTACTGTAAACTTAACCTTCCTGAGGAGTGTACACATCTGTAGAATGGGAAAGGTGATATTAAATATCCATCCTCCATATGTGTTTTAATCTGGGAGAAATGAAATTAAATGAGGTAAAACTGCACCGTCTACTGGTGGTCTCGTGGGTGCTTGCAATCACAAGTGCCTTCCCCACCTGCAAGTCAGGAGCAGATGAGAACAAGTGTCCCACCAAGTGCCAGAGCAAGTGCAGAATCGAGATCAAAGCTGATGAATATGTGAACCTTGAAGACAGGAGTGTTTAGCTGAGCAAAAGAGAGATGATCACCAAGGTAAATTCAGCAATGCTTCCATCGCTGGCCAATGTTTATAGAGGCTTACAGCTAGCCTTGTCCTTTGGGAGTCATAGCATTTTCTCAGGCAAGATGCTAATCCCTGTTCAGTTAGGAAACTGAGACACAGATGAGCTATGTGAAACATGAGTCATAGACACAGCCCAGACTGGACCTGGTTTTCTGACTTCTGGACTTCTGGCTCCGGGTTATAGACTGTTCTTTCAGCACGTCTCTGAGGGCTCAGTTCTGTGGCTCCCTGTACAACTTTGACTGGAATACTGCTGACTTTACTAGCCTCAAATGGCAGGATGCTAATAAAGCTTCGTAACATACAAACCCCTTAAAGGTTTAGAAAACCATTCCACTCTATCATGGAATCTTTGCAACACAGTTCATCTAAAACTAAATTACATCCTATTAGCCTGAGACAAGTTACAAATAATATTAATTTATCCCATCATTATCGCAATCTCTGTGGGCTGGAATCTAGGACAGTGTTACGGTTCTCATTTATGAGAGATGGGATAAAAAAACAAAAGTGGTCCTTGCTCAAGATGTAGCTAATTATGGGATGTAGCAATTGCATGGTCACCTGATATTCCTGGTCGATCATTTCACAAAAACTGACATAAGGTTTTTTTGTTTGCTTGTTTGCTACAAGGGAAAACTAAGGGCCATGAGTTTATTTCCTTGGACTTTTGCCTAAGCTCTATCTGTGACTTTGTAAAATAAAGGATTTCTCAGAAGACTTTGTTCTGGGGAAGAAAAAAAAAAATCACAAAAGTGGCAGGCACTTTTGTGGATAGTCTGAAAATGTCAGCGACCCAATAGTGTTATTTCAACAGGGAACCCTGGCCTAGATTTTTCCAAACAACACTTAGAAAATCTCTAAGTGATTCTCTGAAGCACCAGCTGGGGAGGTCCTAAAGTGCTGGTGAAAGGAGGCAGCTCAGGCTCCCTGCCCATCAGCTCACAGTGCTACCCACCATGGGCTGTTCCTCAAGGTGCACTGTGAAATATGATGTTTTGTTCTCCCATAGGGAATTGAAGGAGAAGATCCAGCCAGAAATCTTAGAGCTGATCAAACAGCAGCGCCTGAACCGCCTTGTGGAAGGGACCTGCTTTAGGAAACTCAATGCTCGTCGGAGACAAGGTACTGTTTGGGAACTCCATACACAGGCAGGGACAACAGTAGCTTGCTTCTGGGTAATCATAAAAGCACAATGTCATTCAAGGGCAGCATTGTGCTTGAGACAAAAATAGCATAGGTTAGACCAAAGTTTAAAAGGACAAAAAGGGCCATGGAGCTAAAAAGCTCTTCTTGATCATTTAGTAATACAAGGACTAGTGGTGGCACTAACAACTGATAATATATGCTATGACTCACTCATGTGCAAGGCTAGTCACTCAATGTGTTACTTACCATGGGCCACAAAGCAGTCAATAGGGGACCAAACATACAGTGGTGGCCTCTAGGAGCACTGTACCACCTTAGTTTGTGTTTGAATGTACTGTATGACAGTCACATGATGGAATCACCTAAAGATCTGTTCTCAGAACATATCCCCTTTGTTGAATAATCCATAACTGGATTAATGAAATTCATGCTCAGAGTAGCCCTGTGAAATACATATTGTAATTATACACATTTGCACAAAACAAAACAGAGACCCTGCTGGTTGAGTAACTTGTAAAGTTACAGAAAAGCAAGGCTTCATCTTCTAAAACTACAAGCCTTTCCTTCTAGTTTTTACTTTTAAAATGCCTATTTTGTTTATCCTTATTGTTTTGTGTATGAGTGAGGGTACACTTATTCCCATGGTGCACAAATGGAGGTCTGAATACAACTTTTGTGAGTCTTCTCTCCCATTGAAAAGTCAAGGAATTAAACTCATGTCATTAGGCTTGCACAGCAAGTTCTTTAACCCACTGATCCCACATCCTTCCTTTTCCTGACTCCTTTGCACCATCAGGAAAACTGGCACCCACTGTCTGCTTGGATCTTCATACCTACAGCATGGGTGGTCCATAGTCTCAAATTTTCCATATTGATGCTGCTCCAGGTCAGAGATATTTTACTGGAGGTATAAGCAACAGTCATTTAAAATGAGGTAGAATCCATTTTCAGAATCTTTCAAGATGGATTTCTGAATTGTCTATGATTTCTAACCTCAAAATGTCACATCAGAATGGTGCCGGTAGACCCGGCACACTAAACAGGAAGCAGTCCCGGCTGTTCCTCTACTGTGATTGTTTCTTGCTCTCCTGGCATGATTCTGATTACACCAAGTATCCATGTCATTCTGTCCTAGAGGAAAACAGCTGGGAAACAGAGCTGAGAAATAAAGTTTGGGAAGGGGTGGAGAAATTAAGAAAGAGCCAGGCAAAAGCAGAGACATTAGCAACTATGCTAAGAACAAATGTTAGTTAGGAGCTGGGAAAACTCTGGCACCTAGTTCTGAAACCCAATGGATACCACACTCGGACACAAAGCTCATCCACTAATGACAGTAATCAGTTTGTGTTTGTGCCCATTCCCTGGCCATTTACTTTAACTGCTCTGTGCTGATTTTTCAGTAATTGAAACACATTGGTGTTACCATTGAAAATTACACTGAAGGGCTTCACAAAGCAGATCTTCCTGGAGTAAGTGTGGATTATTTGGAGAGGATATGAAGCCCTGACAGAGCTTCACACTAGGCCTAGGAAGAGGGTAGGGGCAGATCAATGAGAGGCTGAGTTAGACGTGTGACTGAAAAAGGCTTGCATTACAAAAGAATAGAGAGTTCATCTTCTGAATCCAGCTCTTGAAGAACGAGCTCATGCCCATCTATGTCTTTGCATTCCTTGTGCTGAGCATCATGTCCATGTACATGATGCTCCAAGACGACATTATACTGTAATGCTAAGGGTTGGCTGTCTTTGTCTAGTGAAATGGATTTGAGGAGTTTTCAATCAGTATCAATACCTGTTTCTTAAAATTTTTGCAAGAAATAAAGGCAGTTGGAAATGTAGCTCCTAGAAATCAAGACAAAAGGAGTCACTGTTCATCTGGAAAATTGTGTTTAAAACAACAAAATTGGTTCAAGAGTGAAAAGACTTGGTCATTGTTTTCTTGGCTCTCAATTAGCCCCTTGATGTCTTCAGGCAAGACGTCTGATGTCTGAAAACCCTACAACACGGGAGTCTAGCACTCCAGGATCTGAGAGCTATTAGCTGCATAGTTAGCTGTATGCCCTCATCTCCTTATTGTCTCTGGCAGATCAATATCTAGAATATATGGGCCCATAAATGTAACTTAAGACATTTTCTTTTTGTACTTGACATTGTGCAAAAGACACAGAAGTATTTGGAATGGGAAAGCATATAGAGACACTAAGAGCTTACATTGTTGCCAGCTGAATCCTAGTACTTACAGTTACACTGAACCTTCCAGTCCACGACTGTATGTGATATACCTTTCTTGGCTGAAATGGATTGACTCTACCAGAATCTTCCTATCTAGATAAGAAAACTAAAGATTTTTTATTTTAAAACTATCCCTTATTTTTGATGAACATCTTAATGAACAAAAACATTCATATCTAGCTGATGAGTTAGTTAAGATCTGCACAGAGTGGGACCATTTATATTCAATACAAGATTCTTCTTCTGCAAGCAGAAAAGCCTATTGGTCAAGCCTGGTTACCAGCCCTCTGCCTGAACTGCATGTAGTTTCCCATCACTCCATCAAAACACTGTATTTAGATTTGCATAGCCTAGTAGGCTGGGGTGCAAAATTGATCACCACTCCTCCAAATACATGCATGTTCAAGGAGACATCATCACTGATTAGGTCTGGTATTCCCTGTGTAGGAGCCATGGCTACTCCCCTTCCAACTTGGCTAACAGTGAGGAGAACACAGATGAGCAGATTCAGTAATTAAATTCAGGGGAAATGTGAGGGCTTCCAGTGTCACAGAACTGGAAATGGAGGAGATTGTAAAACATCTTTTCCTTTGCTACATTTTGTCAGAATGTCCCATGGTTAGCATTTGCCTATCATCCTATCTCATCCACAATTCTGATACTTGACAATCTGATGCAAACAAGACAAGTCTGACTTCTGGAATGTCCAGTTAGAGTAGGCCTGGGAGGCAGAAAAATCACATGAGGCATATGAATTTGGCTTAAGTCCCCGCTTCCCCAGTGCAGACTACATAGCTGTTGGTAACCTACTCATCAACCTGGACTCTTTTCCTCTTCTGTCACACAGGATGGTGTTATTCCTGTATCAAGTAGGTAGTTGCAAGAATTAAGTAAACTATCTTTAGCACTTAGTGTGATGGTTATCAAGCATTCAAAACTATCCTATGACTATTTTGGGTTATATTACTTGACATATAATTCTTAAACACAAGAAGCATACTATTGGATGTCTCAAGCCTCCTTCTTGCTTTCTGTTCTGACCACACAATGTAAGAGTCGACCATGCTTCTCTTCCCATATACTCCTAGAGGGGACAATGAAGATACACTCGTAGAGCTTGTCTATGGTTTAGCTATTATTGCTTCATGAGACTGCAGACTTTGACATTTTCCTTGAGTTACTGCATTTTAGAAATTGTTTTCTCAGAATTGCTTGCATTAAATAGACTTGATAACCCTGTGTGCTAAACACTATAGAATCATTTCAAGAAACAATATCATAAAGTTGCTTCTCACTAAAGATGCTTGGTAGCTTCCTATCTTTAAGTGCCAACATGACCAAGTTATCTCAGAATTCTGTGCTGTATAAAATTTGTCTTCTCACTCCAGTCAGCAAGGCCGTTGTACCTCACATAACTCTTGTAATACCATCAGAAGCCTGGAGCCAAATGGATCATTCAGGCTCAGCATCTTTATCAACCCTTACAGGCAACAAGCTGCTTCTTCCCTCTGTTTTAATTACATTTCTGGTTTGGTGTTTCATGAAACCTAATCAGCTCATTTAACAAAAGGGCAGGTATTTCCATTTAGAAGTGTGTATATTTCCAAATGAAGAAAAAACAGTTGAATTTTGGAAAAGACATTCAATAGGTCAAAATAACAAGTAATCACCATTTCAAACATGGAAGGGTAAATAGTGCCCTGAAAAGGGACATGTTCTCTGACTCGAATAAACAAGTGCTGGTAATCAGCCATGTGGAGAATGCAGGTTGGATATTTCATATATGTTTTACTCATGATGTTAAGGTTAGCACTGTTTAAATGAAGAACAAAGGTCTTTTGGTCTACAATTTTGCTAAGAGCTATAACAATATCCCTTAGGACCAATCATCTTGCTGAGTGTAGGAGAGTCCTGGAGCTAGGCAAGGACACACTGCCTCCAAGAAGGCAGCATTCAGAATCAATTCAGAAGCCTCTGGCTTTGAAGAATATTCAGTGGACTGGGAAATGTCTGAAAGGCAGAATGGCCTAGACTGCCACCAACAGCTGCCATTCCCCACCCAGAACCAACAGAGAAACTTGTTGATCTCATCACTGGTAAGATGACATTTCCCTTTCAAGGCACTGTCCAGATTTGTTCTTTGATTCAGAAAGATAGGATCTTAGGCAAGATGTGGACTTTCTGAACATAATGAGGATTTGGTTTAGTTTAGGGTATCCTAGCAAAATGGAACATTCTGCTAAAAGTGCTATAGCAGCATAGCTTAGGAAATGCTTCCCCATTTCTGTGACAAGGGATTTCCAGGGCCTGCTACCAAGCATATCTCTGCATCCAATGCTTGGAAATCCCCTGCTTCCATAACAGAGTTGATCAGACTCAATTCTTTTGCCTCATGTAAAATCCAGCATGTTACACCAGTGGTATTACTCAAGTTCTGGTCTCCTCTAAAGTCTAAGTCTAATGAACATGCTTACCTTTGACTAAATTTGTTTACTTACTGGATGTAGTGATATATTATTTATTATTTATTAAAACTTGTCTGAGGATTCAGAATGCTAAGACAACCACAAGTTATACAAGCCAGGCACACACCTTTAATTCCAGCAGGTAGAAGCTAGGAGGTGGTAGTATACACATTTAATTCTAGGACTCAAGATTAAGAGATAAACAGATCTCTTTGAGACCAAGGCCACCCAGATCTACACAAGAATGAATCAGTCTAAAAGAGAATTATAGCTCACACCTTTAATCCCAACATTAGGGAAGCGTATAAGACAGAAGCAAGGTCTCAGAGAGGCATTCATTCTCCAGCCATGCTGAGGAAAGGTTACAGTCTGAGGCTTGGTGAGAGTTCATGGACACAGGACCAGCTCATTCATCCTGAGGGAGAGATAAAAAGCCAGTGACCAGCTGCTTTGTTTGTCTGATAGTCTGCTTGAAGCTTGAACCCCAATATCAGCCTCTGGGTCTTTTATCTTTTTCATGTTACATTTGGATAAAGCAGATTCCGGTCATTTCTACTATTGGACCGTGTTATAAGAATTTTACTTCTCAGTGGTTTTTAGCTTATAACAATCCATATGGGATCATAAAAAGCTTTACTCAGACCTTCCTAGGTTTATGGGCTGTCCTAGTTAGCATTAACTGTCAGCCTGGCATAGCCTTGAGTCATTTGAGAGTAAAGCCTCACTTGGAGAATCACCTAGATAAAACTGACCTGTGGGCAGGCATGTCTGTTGTTTGTCCTGATACCAATTGATGTAGAGAGCTCAGCCTACTGGAAGCAGCACATCCTTAGGCAGGTAGGTAGTCTTAGGCTGTGTAAGAAAAGTAGCAAACTATGAGTCTATAAGCAAGCCAGAGAGCCAGCCAAGGAGCAGTTCCTCTATGATTCTTTTCCTGCCATAGGCTTTGCTCAGTGATGGATTGTGACTTGGAAATGTAGCGAAATAATGCTCTACCACCCACCCCGGGTTCCTTTTGATCAGAATGTTTTATAACAGTGCAGAAAAGAAACAAAAACGTGGGCTCTGAAACCAGCTATTCCCTTCAGTCCTTAACAAGAGTAAGAAGAATGGAGGAAGGAAGGAAAAGAGGGACAATGACAAAGGAAAGGAGAAAAGGGAGAGAGACAAAAAGACAATATGAAAGAGAACAAAGGAAAAGATTGAAGCAGAAAATTGCCTCCATATTTTTTAGTTCAGAGATGGAAAGACAACTGTTAATATATTCTAATTTGTAATTGACTACAAGGCTTCCACATTAACTCTCACATCCTCCGCAGATGCTAGTAAACAGTCTTTGATAATGTTCTCATTGCTTCTTGCTAATTGCTTTTAATGACGATATCCACTCTTCTATTGCCCAAAGGGATTGAGGAACTCATAGCATCGTGCTGAGTCTTAAAAGGAAAATGCACATTTTTTTTCTCACAAAACAAAACTACCAATTGAGGCTCTGCTGTTGACTGACACAAATGTCTCTAACACTGTGCTGCTGTGCCATGCTGGGCATTGGCAGCTTCACTCTCCTTCATAGCAGTCCCACCTTTGAGACTTAGGCAAGTCATGATGACTCTCACATTAAGGGCTGCAGCTTCCATCCCAAAGAGGATCACAAATCAAGACAAACTTCTCACCCTCTTCAGTCCTTCTTTCGCTGTTGTGTAATCCATCCAAAACTTCTTACTTCCCTAGAAACACAAGAACACGTTTCTTCCATCAGGTATGCACAAACCTTTTTGCTCTTGACCATTGTAGCAGTGGACAGAGTAAGAGGAACTTGCATAGAATAAGAGAAGAACTTATTAGGGGTAGAAGGGAGACCTGGGAAAGATGATGTCCTGTAAGAAGAAGCTGTCTTTACTTATGAAGCAGACTGTCACACCAGAGTTCCAGGTAGCCTATTGTGTTTCTTTTAAATAAGCTCCCATTCAACTTTGCAAAACAGTGCTCATTTCTGTGCCATAAGTAGCCAGTGTTCTGAATTGGTTTAATAATTGAGAATGCATTATGTAAACAAGAGAAACTCCCCATTCCTATCCTAGATTATGTTTGTCCCCACTTCCCAGCCCTGAAAACATGTTTTGTTTTGTTTTGTTTTGATTTGTTTTTGTGGTCCACCTTTCTACTGCCACCAAGAATTGAGGGATTATCTTTTTCTCATGTCCAAGTTCAGTCTTTCATGTCTACCATTTATTTAATGACTTCTTCTTGTTACTCCTAAGGAGTACTAGGTACATTGTAGACTTATTACAAATACTTTTAGATAAATAATAATTTATTCTAAAATGTAAGCAATCCAAAACCTAGTATTTTATAGATTACTTTATATTGTGCCAACTCATTCCATATTATGTTTAACTAGCTCAATTTTTTTTAATTCTTCCCATCAGATCTTACTGAGTATAAATGATCATTGTACCATATTGACTTATTGGTTTCATGTAATACCATTGAGTCATAGACTAACCCCAGCTTGCAGAGATGATATGTCTCTAAAAAGAACAAGCAGATCTTAATCAGCAGAAGCACTAAATATCCCAGTGTCACACCTCACTGGCCTCCTTTCCATCACCCTTCAGTAACTCACTTAGTCCCCAAAGAGGTACCCCTGAGAGGTACCTTACAGCCAATTGTGTCATCATAGTCTGTGTTGACAAGGACATAGACCACATGGACCTTGTGTGTAGAGAGGACCATAGTGTCCTGTTATGCCAGGCCTCTAACAGTTCTATAATGATCACAACACTTGATGTCCTCCAGACTTTATAATTCTTATGGTAAATTCTGACTCAGTTCCCCCGAATGTATTCTTCTCAAGGAAATCCAGTAATTTTACATTAGCAGACTAGATTGCCTGTGAATTAGTGAGGGAATCACTTGCTTAACTCTCTTTAAAGTCCATGCACTCCATAATCACCTGTGATTGCTGCGTATATAAAATGATTTTTGAAAAGTTGGCAAGCCTAAATAATTAAGTTGTCTTCCTCCTTTTGTTTTGGTTTTCACAATAGTCCTTTAAATACATGGTTGTTATATTCTGGATACAATCAGGAATTCTCAAACAATGCTAAAATTCTCTTATACATGAGGAAGACAAGAATCACACAGGCAGTTTCCTTTTCAGTGTTCACTATGTGGTTTTTACTTACATTCTTAAAGCTTTTTGTAGATTAAAAGAATTATGGTTAAGATATGACTTTTTTTTCAGTGAAAGCAATCTTACATTGAAAAACCTCTTTTCTTACAATGTGATGGGAAGCAACTTTTTTTTTTTTTAAGACAGGTTTCTTTATGTAGTCCTGGCTGTCCTGGAACTTTGTAGACCAGGCTGGTATTGAACTCACAAATATCCACCTGCCTTTGCCTTCTAAGTACTGGGATTGAAGGTGTGAGACCACCACCACCCAAAAGATGGCATTTTCATCAGAATAGTTCCAAAATAATTTGAGCATGCAGGAACAGTAATAAGGTGATTTCACCAAAACCATAGGGTAAGCCAGGTGTATGACTGTACCAAGAGGACAGTAGGACACAGACACTGTATGCCTAAAGGGCTTGAACCAAATCTCTTTAAGTCTTCACTTTCCAGTTTTGCCGACACCAACTGTGCAACCATCCAATACCCAGTATTTAACTGAGGCATTGAGACCGTAGCCGTTATGAAGATAATGGCTGACTTCCCTACACTGCCCAGGCTAATGAAGACCCTAGAGTCTATTGTCTGATCACCAGTTGTTCCTGGTACATCCACTAGGAAAAGCTGCTTACCTTGGATCCACCAAGGGAGCATTCCCTTGGGCTTTTTACTTGGTTCTTAACACAGAGAGCATTTAGATGACTGATAGTACATATCAATAATGTTATGATGTTAATTGTGCAAATAATTTCTAGAGGAGGTCAGTTCATAGCAATGAGCAAAGAAGTCTTTCTGGAGGGCCTACCATCTAACTGTGCCTTCACAACTATACAAACACTGCAGTCATGGTTCAAGTTCCCAATCTGTAAATATATAGGTCTGTAATGCTGTCATCTGCCCCCTTCTCCTTTCTGTGGTCTTGCTCACATTTTCTCGTCAGACTTGAGAGGTGAAGGGGTAAAATGTGGGAGTTCAGTGTTAAGAACAACACTAAAACTTTGGGCACTGCCATCCTACCATTACACTGCAGGGCTTAGGAAGGAGGCTGCTAGTGAATACCTTCACTCCTTCCATAAATCCTGAATAATTCAGGTGATTTCTCATGGATCCCACCCCCATGTGTATCAGTTGCGTCCTGATAATTCATGCACAGATCATGGGCATGGTCTGTTAGCATCATTGAATAAGTGTTTGTACCAACTAAAGCATGCCCTTGTTTGCACAGATATGGATATGGTTTTTAGCATCAAGAAACAGGTGTAGGTACCAACTAAATGTGGCTATGTGTATAAAGCAGACTTGGAATCAAAGTGGAACCAGATCAAGACCCCAAATGCTGGTCTTCCTTCACATTTCTCCCCACTTTGCCAAGCTTCTGCAGCTAAGGACTAGCCCCATTGGCGGTTACAGGCACTGATGAAATAAATGCCCATGGAAACTACCCTCTTGCAAAATACTTTGCCATTGAGATAGAGTTGGTGACATCCTCTGTGGTCACCAATGTTTGCACAGCAGGGTGCATGATACTGAAATACCCAGATCATAAGGGAACTTCAACATTCAGGACATTAAAATCCATTATTTCTTAAAGTTCAAAATCAAATAAGTCATTTTTCTCCTCCAAAGTGATGGTGTTTTTGAAAGCTAGAATCATTAACTTTGTGAATGTATGTTTTTCTCCTCAGACAAATTTTGGTATTGTCGGCTTTCACCAAATCACAAGGTCTTACATTATGGAGACTTGGAAGAGAGCCCCCAAGGAGAAGTGCCCCATGATTCCCTGCAGGACAAATGTAAGTGGCTCTCTACATGGTACAGGGCACATGGATTTTGGTTGGCTAGTTATATTTTATCATAGTATACCATGCAGAAAACAATTAGCTTAAATGAACCTTTTGACCTTGACTCATCCTTTAATTTCAATCTGAGTAGTCTCATCAAGTACATGACCTGGAAGGACATGAGGCTCAGGGATGAGCAGGACAAATGCCAAAGGGACGCTCACATACCTTTCCTGTCTCCTTTGGATAATGTGTATCTGGAACTATTTCAAGGAACCAGAATGATATAAACCTAAAATTATCAATTATATTTTAAATAACCTGAAATAATTTCTTGTAACTTATATGCAACAACTTCTACCACATATGACTTAATGTGTACATTAATTACAAGACAGAGTTAATGAAAGACTCAGATTTTGCTTTTGAAAACTCGGATCCTTTGGGAACTTTTGATAAATGACTTTCCAGAACTCAGTAGTCCTCCAAGATATGTATTATTTCTATTTATTTGTGTTTGAAATATGCTTTGTTTTACCATGCAATTTTGAAGAAACAATAGCACGTGAGATCCTTTTAAACCAATACTAAGCCAGGTACCAAGGGTTAGGGTTAAGTGTAGAGACTAAACATTTTTAAAGCTGTGCTGAAGCAATGCCACGATGATGAATTAATTTGGAAGAGAAATGAGACAGAAGTAATAGATCCTTGGAGGACACTCTAGTCAGAGAACTCAACCAGGGACCAGTTGTCACAACATGCTTAAATAGCCTTTAAAAGTGACAATTGATCCTGCCCTGTAGATGAACCTATCCCAGGCAGTGTCTTTGACCTCCTACCACCTACCGTTTCACATCTGCCCTCCTGTCACCCAAGAGCCCGTGAAAGTCAAATCTGGACTGTCTACTGTACAGCTCTGGACCACAGGAAGCAAAAATAAATCATGAGTGGGAAACTTCCTGACACTTTTAGACTTTGTACTGACATCTCAGGCAGAAAGCCTAGAACATTTTCTCTCTCCCCAGTTTAAAAATGGGACGGTCTGGTCTTTGTAGTGTCATACAGTTCATTCCATCTATAGAACTGCTTTCCCAGCCTGTATTATTGATAGACACAGCAGGAAAAGGTAATCTGAAACCCAGAGCTTCAGGCTGTGCCTCAACACATGCTGTACCTCCCCCAGGCTGAGTCTGTCTCCTCTATACAGGCTGTACCCCCAGAGTGTGCCTGCCCCCCAACAAGGCTGTTCTCCCCAAGTCTGTGCCTGCTCCCCCAAGGCTGTGCTCCTCCAAGGCTATGCCTACCCCCACAACACCCCCCATACCCACACACAACACAGGTTCTTAGGCTTCTGCATGAAGCTAAGAACCCTCTGGTCAGAGTTGACAAAGCTGAACTACCCTATCACCTGATGTCAGGCCTTTGCTTTTCCAACTGTGGACCAGACCACCAGACCTGAGAAAGTGGAACACACAGGGGGCCACACTCAGACCTCATAAATCAGAAAAATTGCCATAATAACTGGAGCCTCCAATGGCTCTGCTGCACCCTCAAGTTTTATGAAAGTTAATGTAGGTGTTGCTGAACACTCCATGGCAATTCCCCAAACATAACTTTCACCAAAAACTTCTTTTTCAACTTGAATTGAAAATATGTTGTCAACATGTAATTTTTGGAAGAAAGAATGTTAAAAAAATAAAAACCTAACAGATTTAGTATCACTATTTTTTTATAAAAGAAAAGATCCCCTCTCTGTTTCTCTCTCCATCTCCCCTGTCTGTGTCTCTCTCTCTCTCTCTCTCTCTCTCTCTCTCTCTCTCTCTCTCTCTCTCTCTCTCTTGTAAGAAAGGCTTAATCTTAGAATAAAGGACATGTCTTTTTGCTCACTGAATTAGCTGTGTGAAGAACATACTCCGGTGTCCTCTTTTTTCTCTTCTTCTCATGAGCTATGAAATATCCACAGTCAGTGATCTGGAAAAGCATTAGACGTTTCTGGTGGCCAAGGGAACTTCATCTGTCTGGCCTTTCTTCATCTGGCCAAGAGATGAAGAAAGTACTCTGGGATGAACAATCACCACACTCCCGGTCCCACCTGAGAATCTGTTCTTCACTTACTGAATTTATTCTCACACCTATTGATAGGCAGTTTACTTCTTAACTTGAACATGGGTATATAACTGGCAGTTTGTCAGTGTCAGCTGCAATACACCCAATTCCTTAGAAAATGAACAGCCCTACACCTCGAGCAAGTTCTGGAAGCTGGCTAGCACCAGAGCCTTATAAAAGGCAGTTGCTGGACCTTCCCCCAGAACAATGCCTCAGAGTAGAGAGAACTAGCAACCAGCTAGGTGTACAAAGAGAGCCCCTGGCCTCGGTGCTCACAGAGGAACACAGCCAGAGCTGTGAATCTCCACTCTCCACATAAGTTTTGGTAGTGACCATGGACTGACACTGGTTCTGGGAGAAGGTAGCAGTTTTCCTCCTGAAGATTCTTTCAACAGTTTTGTTCTTCCTTTTCCTCTATGGCCTTTAAAGTATCTATCTGTGTAGGGGTCAGAGAAGGGGGTATATTCATAAAATAAAGTGAAATGAAGTTGTGTACCTAAGAAAGCCCTGCCCTACCCTAGCAAACAAATTTTATGTCTTCAAGTACACAAACCTGGCTTGCCTTCTGTGCCAATTCTTTGTTATGCCTGGGCCCTTAACATTGAAACACGCAGCCCTGAATGGGATGCTTCCATCAAGTCTCTCCCCTCAGAGCTCAGGGAAACCTGCAGAAGGGGAAGTGAAGAGTGTAAGAGCCAGGGGGCATGAAGGACATGAAGGAAACAAGGCCATCTAAACACACCAGGATATGAACTCACAGAAACTGAGGCAGCATGCAGATGGCTTGCATGGGTCCTCACCAGATGGGATCTTAGAGATGAAAGGAAAAGCAGATACATGCCTCACCCCTAACCCAGATGTTCTCTCCAATTGATGGACACTTGCAAAAGAAATTTTAGTTTTCTTCAAGGGAGTCTCACTAGGGAAACAAACTGCTGTTATGGATAGGCTGCATGCCTAGCAGTAGATGGCCAACAGAACTCAATGGCACCTTTGGAGGTTCCTTGTCTCGTAATGTTGTGTCAGGACTTTCTCATTTTTAATTTCATCCTCTCTCTCTCTCTCTCTCTCTCTCTCTCTCTCTCTCTCTCTCTCTCTCCTTCTCCCTCTCCCTCTCCCTCCCTCCTCCTCCCTCTCTTGTTCTCCCCCTCTTTCTTTTTCCTTCTTCCTCCGAATCTCTTTTTTCCCCTACTTTGCATATCTATTATTGTTGTATCTATGGATTCCTGAGTGAGTGAGAATGAATCTGTCTACATCTGTTTCTTATTTCTTTCCTGGGCTCTTATGCTTCTCTTTGTTTGTTTTTGTTTATCTCATTATTATTCCTGAGATGCCTGTGTGTTTTCTAATGAGAGACAGAATGGGGGAGGGAAGGAAGGAGGAACTGGGAGGAGTAGGGGAAACTGTAATCAAGATATAGCTGATGAAACAATCCATTTTCAATAAAAGAAAAAGAATAGTTTTCCTTAATTGACAGTAAGAGTCATTGCTTTCCCATGTACTTTGTCCTTTCCTGAAATAGGGGGAATTATCTTCCACCCCTTGAGTTAACCAGGCTTGAATAATAAGATATTGGTGAATCATGGATAGTTTAACTGTACCTTTTTTACTACAGCTGGTACTAGTGATGACTGAAAGATTCTTCTTAGCTGTCTTCCTCCCTAAAGCTTTGAGCCATTGCTCTTCATATTCTTTCTGGTTGCCAGGAAACAGGCCCCTTGAAAATCCACATCTCCCTGCATCTCCTCCCACTCCGCTTCCCTCCCAGGGCTTACAGGCTGTCATCACCATCACTCCCATTAAACATGAGATTCATTTGCTTCCTAGCCATGCCTGGTGCCCCTCAAGGCCTCAGTTTGAAAGAATCTAGGCCAGCGTTCCTTGCCCCTACATCAGGGGAAAGCACAGGCCAATGCCCTCCTCAAAGATTAAGCCTATTATAGAGGATTTGGAAAGCAGCTGACAGCCAGGGAAAGTGGGGGATTTGGGTCATGAAAGTGCTGTGAAGAATCCAGGTCCCTCTCTAGCTACTGAGGGAATTAATGCAGATTATTGGTAATAGAAGTAATGGCAGATGGCATTTGCTAAGTGCATAATGTATGCTAGGCACTGCACTCAGAGCTTACATAAGTTATCACTATACAACCTGAAGGGATATTGCATCCATATTTTATAGATGAGGTAGAGAAGCATTAAGTATAGCTAGTTGACAGCCGTGGTTTAGTAAACAGTAAGATAAAGGTGTTTGCATGCAGCCAAACAGCTCAGTAGCCAAACTTAATTTATTATTTTCCTGCCTGAACTAAAAATTATCTGGGACTTTGAGAACTGAAACCCCAAAGTGGTAGGTCAAAAGGTTCAATGAGCCCCCAAAGCCTTTGTTTCTGGTTACAAAGGCACAATGTGGACCCTCACCCAGTGCTATGAAGCCTATCTGCTAGGTTAGGGAGGGTGAGCTCTGTCCTAACCATTGGAGTAACCTCCTCCACCCTCCTGCCACAGACACTTCTATTGAGGGTATCTGCACACAGAAAGTATAGAAGGCATAGAACTGCTTCCTGGAGATTGTCTTGACATGGCCTCAGAAAAACAAAGCTAAAAGTGTTTTCATCATATGACCACATTTATTTTGTTAGTAATATTACTCATTTAAATCATAATTAAAGTTTCTCCCAAGACACCAACAAGGAGTTCCCTGAATGTGTTTGGAGTGAAGCCCATAATTGTGGCTGCTGTCGTTATGGTGCTGACACCTTCCAAACACAAAAGGACAGTGGCCTAGTAAGGGAGCATGGAGCACTAATACCAGATCTGTCCCTGGCTAGCTGTGTGACATTGCACAAGGGATTCTTCTTCTTGGAGCTTAGACTTCCCATCTGCAAAATGGGCAGTGTTGGTTTACTTCCTCCCCACCCTTCCTAAGCTAAGTAACTGAGAAATGCAGGCATGCCCCAGAGCAAGGGTGCTAGCTGCTGCTTTCATTGACAATCTGTTTCTCCCAGCTCTGTGTCCTGCTTCTTTATCTTTCCCCCATGTAAAGAAGACCAGATCAAAAAGCCAGCTTGACTTTGAAGCCCTCATGAGCTCCCCTCAGTGTGAGTGTGAGCCCTGTTTCCGCCCCTGGACCAGATAGGACTTTGGTCTCCTAATGTGTAAGCCTCCAGTGCAGCTAGAGAAAAGTTATGGAAGGGAGGAGAGGGGGAATGACAGCTCTTCAAAGAGACTGTATTTTTAGAATTTTGTGTTTTTAGTCATAATCCCATGAGCGATGTGTCCCCTGAAAGGGGATAATGGATATTTAAATATAAAATATGTACAGCCATAATATCCAGTGAAAAGAGGTTTCCTTCTTTGAAGCCTTTGCATTAAGGATTTAAAAGACTGGTCCTTGGCAGTTCTGTATTTTCCTGGTCCCGCTCTACATGTTTTCAAAGCCAAGAGCTAACTTACTTTTATAGAGGATAGACACTGTGGAGTTCATTAAGCATTTCATATCGCATAACAACGGATTTTGTACAATGTACTTGTGATTCAAACTCCAGATGACGCTTTAGGAGTTCTTTTAATTGTTTTGCTAATTAGATCTAAAACTCCCTTCAGTGTTTCACTTGCAAATGTAACCAACTTCTCCTAGTGTTCAGATATGCCCTGCAGACAGCTCAGCCGTATAGCAGCAAGGCTAGTCCTTGGTTATGAAAGTGAACTTGTGAGACCTGAAGTCAGTGTTCAAGGTACGCTCAGGAATCATAGCACCCACCTATAAGATTCCTAATCTAAGGAGGCCAGGAGAGGGCCAGAGAGAAAAGGCATCTGAGGTATAGGGTTAACCCATTCAGGAGAGGCCACACTGTGGTACATGAGCAGGCAGCCCTAAATCGCCAAGGCTTAGCCCAGCAAAATATTTCTTCCCCATGATGGTGATAGTAACGACAGCACTAGTCCCTTGGGGCCACAAGCTAATTTCTCCTTTGCCACCCATACCTGCATCAGCTGAATGGAACACATAAGAAAGAAACAGCAGACAGGGACTTTTTAGTACCTATATAGGTATTTCCTCTTACATTTCATTGGCCAGAGCTAGTTACAAGACCCTAGCTAACTGCAAATTTTCTGGAAAACATTGTCTTCCTCAGGTCTGGAAGAAGGAGAAGCCAGGTTTTGATATTGAAATTGAATACAACTATGGACCGGAATGTTTTAGAATCAGGACTACATGATGAAGGAACTGATATTGTGAAGTAGATGGTGAAGAAACCTCCAGAGGTTCTAGAAGAGCTTATTATATGCGCACCTCTCTGAGTTTCAGAGCTCTGGTCACATTACCACACTTAGGCAGAGTTCTATACTAATCTTAGTAACCCTTGGACACCTTTTAAGAGACTCTCCTGATCTGTTGTTTTAATGTTCTGTAAACTTATAATTTTGTCATTTGCTATCAAACTTATTCATTTGTCCAAGCTTTAACTATGAAATCTGCCATCACGTTCACCTTTAAGACAGTATAGGGAATTGACTGCTTAGAGCCCTCTTTTGCCAAGCGAGCTAGTCAACAAGTGCAAGATTCACTGTCATTGTGGGACTGGAATAGTTGTGGTTGGAGAAGAATTGATAGCTTAGTGTTTTGTTTTGAAATCAAGGTTTTGAACCATCCTACTTGTCCTTGTTCCTCTCATTTGATCTTAAAGAGTATTTTGAATGCAGAGACTTTTCTGTTTCTTATCTTCCTCCTACTCTTCCGCAAGACGTAAGATAACATCATTCTATCTAACTGCATTATTTTCTAAAGGCTCCATCAGAAAAGGAAGTTTCCCTTATTTTATTGAGTTTATTTCCATTGCCTGTTGAACAAGGACAGCCAAACCTACCTTAGAGAATTGTTAGGAAAATTAACAACTTGGGAAAGGGAGAGATTTGGGAACAGTGCTCCAAACTGTGCAGTTAGGTGATTTGGGTTCCATCTGCTTGCTCTGTGTATTAACCACTCAGAAACAAAAAACATAGATGCCAATGCTTGCTAGCAGTATCAATACATACAGAGATCCACAGTGTCAGTATTAGTGCCACCTATATTGGCATAACCACTATTACCTATTACTACATCTATTATAATACCATCACTTACAACAGCACTATGATAGGTTTTGTTTTAGGTCTTAGTGAACCAAATTATATTAATGGAACTAGCATGCTAGTTTGTTTTTTTTTTTAACCAGAACATAATATGCTTGAGTGTCCAGTCACTGAACACTGCCTGACTGCTTCCTCTTGTTGACTCTGTTCTTCTTACTTTTTGTGGTGGCTTCAGGCAGTGCCAACCATGGTGGCAGACTCAATGAGTACGTTTGCTCCTTTGTTGACATTGAAGCTTTTAATAGTGTCATAACTTTCATTATTTTTATGAATTGCAGTGCCGGTGGCAGATATCAAAGCAGTGGTGACGGGAAAGGACTGCCCTCACATGAAAGAGAAAGGTGCCCTTAAACAAAACAAGGTATGATTTCTAGATCATTGTAAGTGGTTGCTTCTATACAATGCAGTGAGCCATCATAATGATCCCAGCCTTCGCTTATGGAAATATACATGCATGTATGGGAGGGTTCACCATCAAAACAAGGTTATTTTATGTAGAGTTGTACATCCCAGCTCTCCTTTTTCCTTTCCTGATCCATTCCTTTCCTGTCCTAATGCCCTCACTCTTTCTCTGCCTGATCACTTTTGTAATGCCTGCTCTCTCTTGTTGCCTCACTTCCTGTCTACTTTTAACTCTAGAAATTGCAATGTCTGTTTTTCTTCTGTCTTTGTATGAGCCTCCTCTGCTCATCCTCATCCATTCTATAGACCTCTTCTCACCCCTTGTTCACGGTATTCCTTCTCCTTACACAGCTTTACCAGCATCTCAGTGAACCCTGAGACAGGTCAAACAGCAGCTGACTTAAAGAATATTAGGAAACATTGAGTACCATATACCCTTCAGCATCATAGAAAGTAACATGCTTAGGTACCCATTAGCAGTACATTTCTCTGCATCCCTTTCTAGTTTACCAGCAAGGTTTCACCATGGTGGTCCGCATTGTTTTATGTGAAAACAGTGTGGGAACACGGTCTAGAAAGACAGAAAATGTCCTGTGTTCTAGTTCAGAGGGTACATTAAGGACCCAGTTCTTTGTTTATACCCATTGGCATCTTGTGTTATATACCATTCATTAAAAAAAAAAAAATTGTTTTTGGCTGTGTGTGGTGATACACCCCTGTAATCCTAGCACAAAGGAGGGTGAGACAAGAAAATCATAGCCAGCCTGGACTGCATAAGCAAGATCCTGTCTCAAAAACAAAACAAATTAAATCAAATCTAGATTTACCTGGCTACTCTAGACATCTGGGTGCCAAATGGGACATGAATCAATAATTGAGTTCTAAAAACAGTGGCTAAGAGGAACAAAAACACTAGTATATTTTGCTTATCTATCAAGATTAACATAAATGGCCCCTGTATTCTGATTCCAAATGAAGATACAAAGGCCACTGTCCTAAGACTATGCTCAAAGTAAACAAGAAGTCCTGTGAGACTATTGCTCAGGATGCTAAAAGGGAAAGATACCGGAAAAAGTGTTGCTTTCTAGAGTCTTGCTCCTTGTCATGTATAGATATAATTCAACTCAAGTCCATATGCATTCCTTCATTGTTAAGCCCGTCACAGCACAAGCCTAGAAGGTGCTCCAGTGACAAGCATAGTAATACAGAGGGACGCTGGGGCCTCTAAACTCTGGGTGATTGATCTCTTGTATAGCACCTGTGGGGTTTCCATGTTAGAGACAAGGATGGTGTGGTTCTTAGACTCCAAAGAGCATTATAAACTGTGGCAAGGAGCCCAAGATTTTATGGTTTGCCTCCTGTGGAGTTGACTTTCTTCAACACCAGCAGGAATTGCCATATGTTCCACGTGCCAGGTGTTCTGTCTTCAGTCTCACAGAGCACAGGCTCTGCTTGGCTCCAGAGAGGTTCCTGGTTATGTAACACTGGGACTGAGCAGGAAGCCTTGTAAAGAAATTGACAACACAAGAGTCTAACCCAGAAGGCTAGGGAGGCAGGCTGGCAGTAGAGCAGTCTGCCAGGACTTGAACATGCTGACTAGGAACAGGGAATTCTGTAAAATACTTTCAGAGAAGTTTCCCTACTTCCCAGAGAAGACCCAGCATGTGAAGTTCTTGAGGGATGCCACTTTCCTCCTAACAGTAAGAATCTGAACCAAGTAGCAGGTCTAGTGAGAGACCCTGTGGCCATAAGTAATGTGGAAAGTGATCTATGAAGACACCTAGTGTCAGCTTTGAGCCTGCAGATGCATGTGCACACACATGCATGATGTACACCAGAAAGCACACACATGTGATCCCAAAAATATGAACCCTCATGCATATGCAGTTAATCATATATACTGCATACATGCATACAAGAGAAAAAACAAAGCCTAATTTTCTTGCTATATTATCATAAATGATCATTCTAAAGGCCTGACTCTTGTTTCCTAGTACCTAATATGTTCCAAGGGAAAAAAATGAGAGGTATGTCTCCACTTACCCTAAAGAGTAGTGGTAGGGTGGGACAGCCTGCAGAAATGAAGCAATCATCTGAATCAGGGCTCTGTTTTCTCTTTAGATTGTACAAATCATATGGCTTTTACCAGAATGATACAGATGTAGGACTTGTCAGGTTGGAAAGTTATAACTAATTTAAAATATTATGGGCTACTATAGATAAAGTCAACATTATACAAGTAGTGTTCAAATGAATTGGTTCTGTCAGAATGGAAATGATAAGAACTAGTAACTTAGATCAAGATAAAAGTAGGAGTAGTGTCAGAGAACCAAAAGGTAAAAATAAAAATATTAGTATTTTAGTCACCTATGCAAAAGTCTGCTATGAAGATTATAGTGGTAAGAGTCTACTGCATGGTTAAAACAAGTGGATAAGTGGAATGAATAGAAACTAAATTAAAGAGACATAAAGAAACAACTGCCATGCTCATGTTTAAAAAGAAGGCCAAAGGAGGGGGAGCATGACAAACAGATAGTGTTGCCAACATACTCATGTTTATCTAAATACATCACTGATAACTTCCAGTATAATCTAAGTACATCAAATAAAAGACAACACTTTTCAAACTGATTTTCATTCAAAGATGATTCAAGTGTACTTATTTAATATGCATTGTAAAGGCAAACTTAATTTGAACAAGAAGAAATAAAACAAAAATAACACTACAGCTCAAGAAACAGAGACCTATACAGAAATAAGGGAAAGGATAGACCTTACTTTTGTCTAAGGAAAAACAGTGACACCTTGGCAGGGGGTGGGGGTATGACTGGATAGTTGGGGCTCTTAGCTGTGGGGATTTTCCAGAGCTCAACAGCATGTGTGTTCAAAGAGCTGTGTTGGGTTCTCCTAGGAGGCTCCTGATAGAGAACAAGATGGTCCTGACCTCATGCAGGGCAGGTCACTAATCGTTACAGATGTCCAGGCAGATGTTGCCCTGGAGTCCACATGGAGATGGTAGCAGGGTGTGAGGAACACTGTGGGTGGTTATAGAGCCAGCAGCTGTGAAACTCCAGGGAGAATGTGTACCTCATATCTTCACAGCTGGCACAGTGCTTTATGGATGGCCCCTATCCATTTGGAAGGTCATCTGATTCGGGGAGCACAGAAATTCTTTTGTCACCAGACATTCTGAGAATCATCAGCTCCTGCTGTGGCCTCTTGCCTACGGGGCCTCAGGTGGCACCCCATTTGTAGGCACTGGAAGTGGCTGGGTAGTGATTTGAGGAGGCCATCTCTGAGCTACTGTCATGGCAGAAGGCATATGGAGAATGCACAGCCACTAAAAACTGGGTTTTTTTTTTTTTTGTTAAATTAGGAACTATATGCTATCTGTAAGAATCCTACTTCCAATATAGGTTCAAAGTATTGGGATGGGGAAAGACAAACCATGCTGATTCTAATCAAAAGAAAGCTGGGGTATCTCTATTGACCTTACGGAGATGAGACCTTGGATGAGAGGATATTATCAAGGAGCTGCTTCTCCCAGAAGACACAACAACCTTACGCATACGTGAACTTAACAAGAAGTATCAAAATACCTGAGTCTAGAAACTGACAAAGTGAAAGGGCATCTCAGGATCTTGCCTCAGTAACCAATAGAGATCAAGCAAGATGGCAATCAAAAGGATACTGGTACTGTAAACAGTACTATCAATCAACTTGATCTAATTGACTTCAACAGAATGATCCAGCCAGAAGCCCAATACAAAGTCTTCTCGAGCTCATGAAAACATTCACCAAGATCCAAATTGGGCCATAAAATCTGCTGTTTGGCTTTCACCATGCCAGAAATGAAATGTTTAAGTGTTTCAGAACAATAATCTTATAAAACATATTCTTGGGTCCCAGTAGAATTAAAGAAGAAGTCAATAACAAAATGAGAGTATAAATGCAAATATTTGGAAATTAACAACATGCTTCTAAATAACCAATGCATTAAAGTCCTAAGAGAAATTATGTGTATCGAGCCATATAAAATTCAAAAAACAAGTTGTGTGGGAGGCAGTGAAAGTATCATTTATAAGGAGATTTATATTAGGTACTTAGAAGAAAAGCAAGCTCTGAAATCATTAATGCCCCTATCATAAAACACTAGAAAAGAAGAGAGATTTAATAAGAAATAAATGAATAGAAATTAGAGATAATGAAACTGAAAATAGGAGCAAACTCAACAAACTCAATATTAAAAGGTAAAGAAAATTGATTATGCGATAGCCTGTAACACAATTAATAAACACCCTGAGATATATTTTGGGGTTCAAGCTTCAAGCTGAAGATCAGAAAACCAAAGCAGCCAAACCAGTAGATCCAAACCTCCATCAAGTTGAAATAGCTATCCTATCTCCACAAATCCTCAGCGACAATGTTATCTCCAGGAATCCACAGAGGTGAAAGCTCTGAGTTCCTATCTCCTCCTGCCTTACATTCCTTTCTCCACCCAGCCATATCACTCCTGCCTCCACTTCCCTAGTGCTGGGATTAAAGGCATGTGCTCTGTTACTCTTCACTCTTTATGTAGGCCAGGGTGGCCTTGAACTCAGAGAGATCCATCTGCCTGTCTCCTGAGTCCTGGAATTGAAGTTGCGTGCCACCACTGCCCAGCTCTATGGCCTGCTAGTATGGCTGCTTGAATTAAAGGTGTGTATCACCGTTGCCTGAGCTCTATGGTTTGTGGCTAGCTTTTCATTCTGAACCCTCAGGCAAGCTTTCATAAATCATAAATAATATATGAAAAGAGGAAAGAGGGAGAAAACTCAGGTCACCAACATGGACAAAGATGTGGAGATGGGATCTCAAGAACACATTGCATGTGTAGCCTTGGCCTTCTTTCTGACTACATGTCCCTCACTTACAAATAAGCAAATGATATTTCTTAAAGTGCCAGGATGCTCTTAAAAATGAGGATGGATAAACTATAGAAAGTTGCTGTACAGACAGATGGGCAGATGGGTGGGTAGGGCACACTGTTGTAAACAGACAAACCTGACCACAAGTAGAAGCTGTTTCCTGTGTTTAGCAGTTGCTCCAGCCTCTCCTTTCACTTCCAGCCTAACGTGATGGATGAGAACATCAACACCCCATCAGCTTGGCTCTTTTGCTTACATACACATGAACATTACTGGTGATGTTAACATTATCCATAGACCTTATTCTTCAGGCAGTGTCAAAAAATGGGAAGAAAAGCCACAGTTCTACCTCAGCTGCACACCCACACACGTTTCCCCAGGACTCCAGAGACACTCCCCTTCCCCTTTTGGGACTTCTGGGTAAGAAAGAGACAGCCAAAAGTGTGCCCACAGTAGGCCCATCCCTGCCTGGTTCTTGGGGCAGTTGTTGCAGCTAGAGAGCAGCTTCTGAGACTTTGTGCAGCAGGACTCTCTCTGAGCCTAACTGCAAGCAAGGCCATCTTAGGAATTAGCATCCAGAAATGAGAGACTTTGTTCAAAGAAAGCTGCTAGTGACTTAGTCTTGTCACACATTTAGCATTTGTTTGCATCTGGCATAACCCACAGCCATTGGATGGAAATATAAAGGGAGTTGGTCCTTGCCTTGAGGTATCGGCCTCAGAGCATCTGTGTGTGTATTTTGTCAGTCAGTATTGAGATTCAGAGCTCTGATGAGCTCTAGCATAGAGTGGTTACTAGCACAGATGAGGCCCAACCTCATGGAACTAGAGTCCAAGAGGAAAACTACGACATCTAGTTTGTGGGGACAAGAAGTATGGGGTTCTTTGCAGAAAAGTTTTCTGACATTTGAATTGTCACAGGTGGATAAAATTTCAATGCAAGGCTTGATTTTTTTTTAAGGAGTAGAGATTATAAATTCATGCTCTGTCATTTTGAAAGTCTTTGATGGGCTGCTGTGTTTTAGTCGGATATTCTTAGTGCTTGTCTGCCTAGATATGGGGCTTGTAGCTGGACAGTCATCAAACATTACCTAAAGACACTTCAGTGGATTCTATAGATTCAGATATGAATGTATTTGTTGTTAAAGAAGCTACCATATTGCCATGCTCAGAAATAAATGTAGTGGGGTTATTGGTAGTCATCCAGGAGATTGCTGAGTTCATTCTTTGGCTCAGAGAATAAACTGAACATCTGGGATAGACAGAAAGCCATGATGTGGAGAAAGGGAAAGTAACTGCTTTGCCCATTCAGACTGAGTGAAGCCTGAGGCTGGAGTCCACAAAGTAGACACTAGCTTTGGTATTTTATAGGGCCACTGGATTCCTCTCCTTCCCCCTGTTGTTCTTATTTAGATTTTTACTCCATGCCTCCCTACCTTTCTCCTTACACTGTCTTCTAGGAAAAAGAAGCTGCTATCACTGGGACCCTACTTTGCTTTCTCTGTCTACTTATGTCTCCCTGACTGCTTCACAGAGCCCAGCCTCTGTCTTTGCCGTGTGATTTTCTAACCAAAATAAGAAGCATATTCTATGAAAACTTGATACAACATTCATCTTAACTAAAAATCTCTGATTGACTTCATCATTCATTCACTGAGTGTATTGAGCATCTTCTTTGTTGCCAGGCACTAGGAATATAGAGATTAATATGATCCAGTCCCAGTTCAGGGTGTCCAGTGGATTAAGATTTATGTGTAAACATAGTTATAATAGATCACATGTCTCAAGAAAATAAACACGAAAGTTACATAAAGAGGCCCCAGTGCACTTCCTTGTGGAAAAGAGTAGCTCTGCCTGGGAAAGAGTTAGACAGGGACAGCTAAAGAAGGGGTTTGAAGAACTGTGGAGCTGTTTGGATAAACAGGAACAGAAGGTTTGAGAAGTTCACCCTTGTGGAGAAGGCAATCTCTGCTGCATGATAAGAGACGGCTTTTCTTCCTTTTAAAATAGAAACTCAAGTTCATGGGTGTGTAGATGAGCAGGTGTGAAATCTACTACATCTGTGGTTGTATTTAGCATCTACACATATTCCAAACAATGTCATGTGTCTTCCATCAAAACACTTCACCCATACAGTGGCTGGGTAGATGGAGAACCTGCATGGTTAAATGAGCTCTGGGGAAAATGGCCAGTGTGTTCAGTTACCCAAAGTGATATGAAACTGGGAGCCAACGTTGTACACTAAACATCTGTTGTATAAAACTCTGACTCATATTGTCAGTCCATCATCTACTCATGGAAGAATGCATATTCAAATGCCTCCTTATGCTAAGGCACTGTTTCTCTAAGTGTCTCCTGACTCTCCATGTTACAAGTCCCAGAGCTAGAGGACCAAGTATGATATTATGAGTTCAGAGGCCTCAGCAGGTAGGGGAATGTTTAGCTTTTCCTGTCCCATCTCTTCCCCATATCTAGGTCCCTTAAAAGCCTTCCTGGCCAAGGCAAAAAGGCACCATGCATCAGTGGACCAGGATGGAGATGACCTGCTACGACATCTAGTTTTTTAGATAATTAAGTCCAGAAGGAACAGAAGACCTTTAGTAGTGAACAGCAAAGCCCCGATGTGTTAGGTATCTGTGTGTGTGTGTGTGTTGTGTGTGTGTGTGTGTGTGTGTGTGTGTGTGTGTGTGTGTGTGTGTGTGTGTGTGTAACCCCAGAGGGAGACACTGCCACAGATCTGTGACAGCCTGTTCATCTGCCTCTTGAAGCCTATCTCCTTTATGGGCAGTTTGGACAGGGGCAGAGTTTCTAGAGCGTTGGCCTGAGAGGTGCCATTGCTCCTAGCTTTGCATCCTCCTTTCTTGAAGTGCCAGAGAGCTGACCTTCACCAATGACTCAGTGACAGCAAGCCAGCGATGTCAATAAAACCCATTAAAAATGATAGCACCCTTTCATGTAGGCATGCAGTTCAGAGAATTAATTCCTCCCACCCCTCCTAGGCAGCCCTGGTGAGATTAGAGTGGGAATTGACATTCTCACGAATTTCCCATTTCCTGCCTGTATTTATCAGGAATCTAGGTCATGACAGCTCAGATCCTTCTTGTCCTGAGAAGTATATGCATGCCAAAGGAGGGCAAAGCCCAAGGTCATTGTGCTCCTTCCTGTCTCCCTTCTTACTTTCTACACGTCTCAGCTGCCACATCTCGGTTGCCAGTGGCTTCAGCACGTAGACAAGGGCATGCATCTTGGCTATGTGCTGCTCACACCAGCTGTCACAGCTGTTGCACAGGGTTGGGCAGAAATTCATGTTGTCCTGTTTATTTACGAAGAGACTTCCTGTACCTAGAGTTTTAAAGCAAAGCCATCCCTCCTTTCCCTCTAGGCTTTCAGGTATGAGTCTGAGTTCTCCTGATAAATGATTCTCCATTATCACAATTGTGATCAGTGGGGTCATTTCTTCTGCCTTTTTTCATGTAACATCAGACCCTCCTTCATAATTATCTTGCTGTTTGTGATTTCCTTAATACCCAAAGGAACAGGAAAGATTTAATTTCTCATAACTTTCTTACAATTAATAATATTGTAATTTGGCTTGCTTGAGGATTTTTTTTTTAAATACTCCCAGGAGTGGGATTCATGGTTGCTGTTATACATTGTTTTATTGATTTATTTTTTAAAGATGGCATCAATTTATCATACCACTCATTTGACTATTGCCATTTTGACTATAAATTTAAAGGCCTTAAGATAGTTATCAAAACAGGCTCCAGCCTTGAGGGAAAATTTGCTTGCTTACTTGTTTGATTATTGCATAACTTCACTGAAGCCTGAATGGAGGGCCGAGGAAGAAAGTGAATAAGAAACGAAGAGAGGAATGTATGCAGGCGAGCATCCATGACTCAGCAGCCTTCTCTTCCAGGGTTTCTATTTCTGGCAGAGTGAGGGGACCCTTTGAATGTGGGATGCATGGCAGTCTAGGCACAGAGCAAAACTGCCCCTCCTAGTGAGAGGACAGCTGGAGGTAAGCCAGACAGAGAATTCAATGAGAGCCACAATAGCTTGACAGCAGGTTGTGTTCAGAGTGGATCCAGCTGACACAAGATCTTCAGAGGTTATTTTAAAAGAATTCTTAAATTCATCTGAAATATTCTCTCTGGGGCTTTGTGATGTCAGTCACTTGGCAAAGGCAAATCCTCTCACAGACATACATGTATTTAATATGATATTCAGTGTTTCAGCCAAATGTACCCAGCCACGAAGAAATGAAAGTGTCCTTTAATACTTGGTCTGGCCCATAGTCTGCACTCAGAAGAGTGATTGAATCTGTCTTCTGACACTGGCATCTATGCTCCTCATCTATACCCTACGCCTTAGTAGATAAATCTTGGATTCATGTGTCCAATGATAGGTATCAAGATAGGGGTTTACCCGAAAGTCTCATTACCTCTGGAATAGCATCTATATTTTGGGGCATTCATACCTCTATGGGCTTCTTTCTGCTAGGAGAAAGAATTGATCAGCTTGTAATGCTGCTAATTAAAAAATTTACTACCTCTCTATCTTCTTGGAAGGGAGATTCACAGTTTTGACCATGTGCCATCAGTCTCTCATAATCCTGCCCCATAAAAAGGCAGTGATAGGGTGTGGTGCCTGTGTTCTTCTAAACATGAGGTGGTTGTGCAGACCTGAGCTGCATCCAGAGGAGGACTCATGCTGGGAACCTGAAGAAACACATCCCTTCCTCCCACCAGCCTCTTCTTCTCCAGACAGAAGACAAACCATCTTCCATGTTTAAGCGCAACCATTTGTAGTATTAAGAACTCCAGTTTTGTTTTATGTGGTGTTTTCTCTGCTCTCTCCTAGGAGGTGCTTGAACTTGCTTTCACCATCTTGTATGACTCAAATTGCCAACTGAATTTTATTGCTCCTGACAAGCATGAGGTAAGGGGTCTTAGTACATGTTAACTTATGAGAGGAAAATAAAGAAGGAAACATTCTAGAAAGGAAGAAATGTCACTTCTTATAGAATGCTGCTTGTGGAAATCAAGAGAAAAGGGTATCCTGTTGACATGGAACAGAAACCTAAATAATCACCAGCTACAACAACTTGGAATTCTTAGCAGCTGAGTCATCAGCCATGTGTTTTACCCAGCTGTACTGTAACAAAATGCCTGAGGTCACTTGGAATAAACGTGTACATCTGACCTCTATTTTCTGATTTTGAGTCTATGGTCAGCTGCATTTAGATGAGTGGCAGGAGCACATGGAGGAGGAATCTGCTTCCTTCGTGGCAACAAGGAGGCAGAGAGAGCAGAAAAGGCCAGTATCTCAACTGTCTCCTTCAGGGATATATCCTCCAAATACCTAACTCTTTCCATTGGGCCTACTCCTGGAACTTCTAGCATTTCCTAATAATTCTCCTTTAACACAGCCTTTGGGGGATATTCAGAATCTAAATTGTAGAATGGTCATAGAGAAATTGATGTACAAATGACTCAGGCTCAGCAAGGGCTTAACTAATCCAGAGGAAGAGGCAATCCTGGCTAGGGCTTTGATGCATTCTGAATATTTAATCTTTGCTCTAGAGCTTCCCCAGATAAAATAGTGTCTCTATTCATAGGACCATCTGATGAAGTAGTTCCTCTACCGAGTCTCAAGCTATTTTAAGAGGTTTATAGCTGTCTCTGCTGTTGGAATTTTATTTCCAAGATGCTTTTATTCCTTTTTGACATCTTGTTATATGTATAATTTGTTCCTCTTCTTGAAGCACACTGTCAGCTATATTTAAAATATTTAGCATAACTCTAGAAAAATGCATTTGTAAAATAAAGTAGCAGTTATGGTTGATTTAACATTTTTTCTTGTAAATTGGACCCCAACATCATGCTTGAAACTTTATTTTTAGATAATACCATTCAAATTTTTGTTTTGCATATAACTGCACAAACAGCTTTTAGAAGGAAAGGAACATTTTAATGGAATCTGACTTTTGTTCTCATTTCCCTGAGGAGATTCAGTTCATTTGAAAGGTATTTAGTGTCTGGTTTTCAATGGTTTGAAGGTTTTGAATAAAATTATCCATCCCAAAGAAAGAGGAAGGATTATACACAAATCCTGCATTTAGAATGATGCTTAAATATAATTCTGTGTCACTTGACATTTAGTTTGCAGAAGGGTAAGACTTTGTCTGTCTTCATCTGTCTGAAAATAGATACATAGCCTCCTATTTCTGTTTTTAAATAAAGTTGTGGTGATGAACAGGCCAACATATTCAAGATACATAAGAGACATAGAAAATGACCAAAAATAGAAGAAGTTGGGCTGCTACTTAAGTCAATGCCAAGCTATTTTCCTCAGTATGTGTATTAATTTCAGATATAGAAAAATGCTTTCTTTGGGACTGCCAAGGATGTGTGTGTGTGTGTGTGTGTGTGTGTGTGTGTGTGTGTGTGTGTGTGTCTTTCAGCATAGCTGCCACTTCTTTTAGACTCTGTGTGCTTATGAGCATTTTCAATTTCTTCAAAACACTTGTACATCTAGTATCATTTTATTCTGATACTTGCTACATAAACTAGAAGGAAGTTCTGTTACATACATCCTCATTTGTCAAGTACTGATAAAGAGACCTCCCCAAACTGAAGGTCTGACAATGAAAAGATAGTAACAGGGGTCTGGAAAGATAGCTTGATGGGCATAGCCTTTGCTGTGCAGGTGTGAGGACCAGAGTTCTAATACCTAGAACCCATGGGAAAGCCAGGCACCACAGGACACATCTGTAACCTCAGTGCTTCTGCAGTGTGATAGAAGGAGGACAATTCCCAGAAGTTTATGGGCCAGCTAGCCTGGCGTGCACAGCAGTAAACCACAAAGAAGAGACCCTGTCTTAAACAAAGGGAAAGATGAGCACTGACACTTCCACCCTGTGACACACATGCACACACACACATACACACACACAGAGAGAGAGAGAGAGAACAGAGAGAGACAGACAGAGACAGAGAGAGACAGAGACAGGGACACAGAGAGAGTTACACAAAGACACAATGGTTCTCTCTCTCTTGTTCTTTAACTGCTTCACACTTGCTTTCTCTCTCCCCCCTCTCACACATACATAAACACAAAGACACAAAGCTCTCTTTCTCTACTGCTTTAACTGCTACACACACACACACACACACACACACACACACACACACATGCACAGACACATGCACACATACATGTACATGCCATTTGCACTTATGCACACAGGTTAATTATAGATAACCTGTGCCTCTCTGTACCTACCCCTATTAAATATGGTACAGATTTATAGCCATTCTGGGGGGGGGCATCTTTCTACTGTGAGACTCCCTGAACTAACATCAAGGAGGCAGCAGACTGCATTCACTCTCAGAGACTCTTAGGGGAGACTTGTGTCCTTACCTTTTTCTATTTCAGAGATCACCTGCATCCTTGGCCTCCATCAGTTTCATCAATGACAACTTGAGTTCTTTCATCAAATCATTCTCACTTCCTGTTAGTAAAATCCATTATCTTTCACTCTTCTGACCTCTTTTCTCTCTGATATTAAAGGCCCTTGGAATTATACTGGATCACCTAAATAATCTTAAGTAATCTCTCTGTTATAGCCAACTGGCAACAGCTTTAATTTTTCCATATAGCCTAAGATTGTCCTAGGATTCTGGGAGTAGGATGTGGACAGCTTTGAAACATGGGTGTTCTGTCTACCTGAAGTTGCAACATCATTCCAGTATCTATCTTTCCCAAGTATCTTACTAATACTCTTAGTCAGAAGTCAAACTTACTTCAATCTCAGATTTTAAGTAACACTGCTGGTGTTTTCTTTTTGGTCATCGTTCCTCTTTAAAAAAAAAAAAAATACTAGCATCCACAGAGAAAGTACTATTGCCTAATCCTTAGGTCCACTAGAGTTTGCAAAAAGCTACATCTCAATTCTGTCAATTAATTTTTATTAATTAGTGAAAGATATAAGGAGAATCAGATCTCAACTGCTTGTGTATCCTAAAATTGGAATACATGATGGGAGGACAAATACTTGATTCTTCCATCATAAATTTTTAAGATAATAAGCATGTCCTAAAGAAGATCAAGAAGGTTTGTTTGGTATTTGAGTATCATTATGAAGTCAAAATTTAAGCATAGTTTTTGTCTTTATATGTTGTTGTTGTCTTTATTAACATCTAGGTTACCCTATCCTGGATAGTGTATATATCATCAAGTCATATGACTCTTAATGACATGACCCCATGTCTTTGACTTTCTGCCTTCCTGGTAGGATAAGATAGTCCAGGTTCACCTTGTACATTTTCTGCATTTTCTCTGTCAAGCCTAGTTACTTTTACTAGGTATTAGTAATTAGCCATGAGACTCTTGATAAAAAGATAAAATTATTTTAATTTGGTTATAATTTTTAGACTTTTTGGAAAACAGAGCTAAAGGTGACATTCTTACCATAAAATATATCATGAATTAGTGCTAAGAATTCCAACTCAAATTCAGTAGTACAAGGCTTTTATTTATTGGTCAATGTAATTTTTTATGAAAAGGGCATTGCCTGTTGCTTCTCAAAATGAATGTTCCTGTAGGTTAATCTGTACCAGGAAGGAGGCCAAGACTAGGAAGGCTTTGTTCAAGGACAATAGTCCCAAAACTTAGGGATCACTGTGACATGCTGTCAGAGCTGTGAAGGTCTTCTGGAGCACAGGACTCAGTGGCAACCACACCTGGATGTTTGTCAGAATGACCTGGGAAGCTCTTAGAAATAAAGTTTCCTTACCCCTGACCAACAACTGGTTATTTCCAGGCTGGGAAGTAAGTCCCTGTTCCTCTCCCTAATTTGTGAGCAGATATCTGGTTGGATATGGTCAGAAAAATTGCCAACATATTTATGAGCACACTGGGGCTTCCAGAAGTATCTTAGCACCCTTGAGTCTGAGATCACACAGCTGAAGGAGAGAAAAGTATAGCTTAACACTGATCTTCTCAGGCATGGCTCACACCAGTGCCATTGATATGTGTGGTGGCAAAATTTTCTTCATGTCACAGTGGTTGCTTCTGTTGAAATTCATCATCACATAGTGGAACACAGCCTAAGTAACCACAAATGTAGTGCTTTGGCTCATTAGTATCCGGAATTGCAACTTGACCCAGCAAATACAGGAAAGGATGGAATCTAGAACAAATGTTGATGGGAGATGTTATTCTGTAAATATGTTTCTCATACTGGTTAATGAGTAAAGTGTTGTTGGCCAATAGGAAAGCAAGATAGGCAGGACTAGGAGACAAGGAGGATTCGAGTAAGTAGTTGGGAGGAGTCAACTTGTAGAGGCCAGAGAGAACAGAGGTCCAGGCCCACTGTCTGGTAAGATGAGACCACGTGGAAATACTTAGATTAATAGAAATGGGTTAATCACTAAGACAGAGCTAGCTGATAAGAAATTAGTAACTGGCCAACAGCATTCTATCAAACACAGAGTCTCTGTATGTTATTTGGGGCTGGCGCCACACCAAGACCAGACCAGGGGGGGGGGGACCTTACTCCTACAAAATGTTAGGAGAAATTCCAAGCCAGCAAGAAGCAGGACAATTGTCATCATAGAGTCCTGTATAGGACCAAGCAAGGACCAGTTAACAGATAAATGAGCAGCATCTAATATACAGGAAGTTTTTTGAGGTCTTGGCTTACTCTAGGCATCAATGGTTCTCTTTAGAAGTTAGGGCAGAACTCCACCCTCTGAAGGGGAATCTTCCAAGAATAATGTAGGTCTTCAAATAAATGAGACATGGTTCCTTCTCCCCAGAATTTCAGTCTGCTGAAGAGGAAAAGACTCGTTCATTTTGTGAAACAAACTAACAAACAAAAAATAAAACCTTAATATACTTCAGATTGTTTTCCAAATGAAATGATGTCCACAGGGATCAATCACTCAAAGTTCTGGGCACTAGAGACCTAGACACAGGAGGTCCAGATAGGCAGTCATCCTATATCTTCCTAAGATAACCAAAGATGTTAGACATTTGGGTTATCAAATAATGGGCAACTGAAGGCTATTTTCTAGGTACTTGGCTCCACAGTGAGACTGAGTTGTCAACAGGGAACTGTGATGAGTATCAAGAAAAAGAAAGCTTGAAGTGCTGCTAAGTACAGGCACATTTGGTATAAATTCTACCTTCATCCTAAATAGCACTATCATACTACACAGGCAACGGAATCCAATTCTTTGTGTTGCATAGGGAAACCTTTTTTTTTTTTTTAGACAGGGTTTCTCTGTATTATTTTGGAGCCTGTCCTGGAACTAGCTCTGTAGAGCAGACTGACCTTGAACTCACAGAAATTCGCCTGCCTCTGCCTCTGCCTCCCAAGCACTGGGATTAAAGGTGTGTTTCACCAACTCCCAGCTCATAAGAAAACATTCTTGTATGTAAGAACAAGCTTTTGGAGTTGGGTTTTCTGAGTTCCAGTCTTTCCCACTGCACTTACTCCTATATCACTTCATTCCTTTATGCTTTGGTTTTCTTAACTTGAAAAATATATAAGTCTCTGCTTCACCGGTATGGGTATTAAATGAACACCTAAGACAGCCTGGCATATGCTATGTTCCAATAATTGCTGGTCCTATAATTGTCATCGGTGATGTTCATTGTCACCTCCTTTCCCACCAGTATTGCATCTGGACAGATGGGTTGAATGCACTGCTTGGGAAGGACATGCTGAGTGACCTGACACGGAACGACCTGGACACCCTGCTGAGCATGGAGATCAAACTCCGCCTGTTGGACCTAGAAAACATCCAGATCCCAGATGCGCCTCCACCCATCCCCAAGGAGCCCAGTAACTATGACTTTGTCTATGACTGTAACTGAAGTGGCTGGGCCTGGACACATTCCTCCCAAACTGGAAGATCTAACTATCAGCAGAGAGGAGCACAAACTTACCAACATGTTGGGACCGTCCTTTGGTGGTGGGAAGCTGCCGGTCAACCCTGCCTTTGGCCTCATTTTTAGCCCTTGCTTTTTTTGACCCACTTTTTTTTTTTTTTTTTTTTTTTTTGGCATCTTACTACTCCTTGAATCCACTTTCTGACTCAGTATTTTAGATCACTCCACTGCTACAGCTCACTGGTGGGTCATGAGCAAAAGCCACCACTAGTAAGAAAGTCAAATAGTTCTCTCATTCTAACCTGCTGCGGGCACACCCTCCCATCCATCTTCCTCCTTGCTGGAGTAGGAAACCCAGTTAGCCCCAAACTGCCTCAAATTTGCTCACTAAACCAAGAGGCATGCCTAAGGCCAGGATTGGGTAAAATAGTTCTGCTACTGGACAAGAAGACCAAAGGCCACCACCACCTCTTACCCCTTCTCTCTAGGATCAGCTCTATGTGAGTTGAGATTGCTTTCACATCTCCTCTCTCTCCCTTCCTGGCCTTGGCCTTGCTCTGGTCCACTTTGGTGGTCTTATGTGTAGCAGCAGCAGTAGCCTCATTACAACCCTCTACAGCATCAGGTCTCCCAAACAGTCGACAGAGCCCATGTCTGCTCCTTGTCTGCACTGTGACCATGACCATGACCAGCCTCTCTGTCACACTATATCTAGTCTTGGGCCTCCTCTCCTTGCCCCAGCCCAGACCTGCCTTCTTCATTTCCTTAAGCTCCCAGCCCCTTAGCAGAAAGCACAAATGAAGTCAGTAGTCCTGCTCCATCTCAAATAGATTAAACCTAGCCGCTTCTAAGGAGGCTGGCTGTTGCTATCCAGCGGTTTCATGTCACCTCCTCCCTGGGGCTCCGGCTACAATCCAGATTCTCCAGGGTGGTCAAGCTGTCAGACATCCAAGTTTACATCGTTGTAATTATTATAGGTCTTTACAACTTTCAAGGATTTTGGGGTTATTTTGTTTTGTTTTGTTTTTGGCTTTGTTTTTGTATAAAAGAGTCTAACATTTTTTTGCCAAACAGATATATATTTAATGAAAAGAAGAGAGACATAAATGTGTGTACTTTCCAGTTTTGTTTTTTAATTATTTTAATTCTAAACATCTTCCTGAGAATAACATTCCCTTAAACATGCTGTGGAATAAAATTAAATGTGATGAGTTGGGGAGCTGGTGTTTTGATTTAGTAATGTGAGTGCTGCTATTCAATCTTTAGTATCACCTGGGAGCTTGTTAGAGATGTAAACTCTGACAGTCCCTCCAGACTCCTGAACTGGGCTGTTTGAGTGGGTGTTCATTTGGGAAGAAGCACTGATCATCAACTCTAAGCATAACCCATATCATTTCTAGGAGGCACATCCCAACTTACAGAGGAAATGAGAGTCATAGTACAAAAATATGATCTGCTCACTCTGTGTTGCTGCCTCTTCAGCATACGCTTCCGTTATTTTCTTCTTACTATTACATGGTCGGTATGGCTAGCCCAGTTAACAATTCTACTGGCACTGAGGGAACGTGTTTATCAATGGAAGAATACAAACCCCCACACCTGAAATCAATTAAGCCAAAACCAAGTAAATCTAACAGTGAATTTGATAAGTTATGGCCAAAGTAGGGCAAAAGATTCTTCCTAGGTCAGCTCCCCTGTAAGCATCATATGGATCATAAACTCTAAGGGCTGGGAAGCATGACAGAACTCAGCATGGTGCAGCTAAACCACTCTAAACTGTCAGCCAAGCTGGAGACACATGCAGGCCACTGCTCTTTATGGATGTCAAGATGGTCAATTACAAATTGGCCTGGGCTCAAATGACATGGTCCAGAGTGCACCATAAATTACAAATTCTATAGCCATTCACAGGAGTCACAGGGGTCATTCTTTCTACCAGAGTGCCCACACCTGAGTGTCAGGTTGACATTTCTTCCATCTTTAGGCTTGGATGTTATTAACACACATGTCCTTCCTGCCAGAATCATCTATTGTTCTACCTGTCATGTGCTGTCAGGTAAAAGAAAGTCAATAGAGGCATACAACTTCTTACTTGGAGGTTTAAGAGATCCATCTGTCCTGTGGCCTGACTGAGAAAAATTCATTCTCTTGTGGCATTTCTACTTTGGTATATTAAGTAGAAATTTGAGGGTATTTTCTCTTTTACATTGACACTAATAATCCTGCAAATTTGTGGACAATACAGTGTGTTGATCCACATGTACACTGAGTAGTGATAAAGCCTCTCTATTGCTATAACCTTTTATCATATCTCTATAGTGAATACACTATAAAGCAAAATCCCCTCTTCTAGTGATTCCTAGATATATGACACCGTGTAAACTATATCCACACTCATGTGCTGTAGAACCCGAATTTACCGTCCTTTCTTTTTTAATTTATTAATTTATTTTACATTCCAATCCCAGTTCCCCCTTCCACCTCCCCTCCGCCCCCTCCAAAATTCCCTCCCACCCTACCTCCCATCTGCAGAAGAAATTGGAAGCAGAAATAACAGCAAAGTTGCTATTGAAATAGTCCCAAGAAGAAACCCTTGGGGCCCAGACTTTCAAATTTGCAATTGGAATGGGGAATGGGATGAAGTCATCAAAGAGGCAGTGCGAGCTGGAAGCAGAGACTTAATTAAGCAGGGAGTGAGAGAGAGAAAGTGCAGATGACTCTCAAGCTTCTGGAATAACACATGAGTAAGCAGATAACAGGGCTGGGCTGATAGCTAAAATCAAGGAGAAAGGCAGAAAGAGAGATTTTCAGAAAGGATAATGAAATGAGATAGTGGTATTTATTGGACTTCTTCGAAAAGAAAATAACATTTGGGACAAGTCACTTAATCACCGTGAGCCTCTTACTAACTTATAAAATGGAATTCTCATCACTTGGGAGTATAAATGAAATAGCTGCAAACTGTCAGTACTCAAAAATTAGGTCCTCTTGTTCCCCCTCCCCCACTCTTTTCTCCCCATTCTCCTTCTCTTTTTGTTACTCCCAACATTCTGAATCTAGGCTCTTTATCACTGATTGGCATGTTTCGACCAATCCAGACTGTTTTAAAACAATAAGAAGGAGAGAGGAAAACCTGGAAAATGAAAACTATACATACTTAACAAAAGATCTGAGCTAAAACAATAAAACCACAATTTAAAATAAGTTTACAAAAGAAGGATGCATAGCATAAACCTATATGCAAATATAATTAGACATAATTTGTAAGGTAATTTCATTTCTTCTGAATTGGACTGTGTAGTCACGTCTAGTCCAGTGCTTATTTTTAATTCAGAAAAATCATCAGAATACACTCAAATGAAGGAGAAAAATTACTACAATTAAAAAACAAACATGGGATATAAGGATAGTTGCTTCATTGAGTACTAAACCTACATCTGGACTTCTTGGAAGCTAGAATAAATGAGGAAGCAGATTGGGGTATATTGTCTTCATGTTTTTAAACATTATACTCATAAGGAAATATCTTTCCCAGGTACCAACTTTGGGTGAAGGCATTTTATTAGTCTGTTAAAATACCTGCTGCAATAGATACCTCTTAGCAGGTCATGCTTATTACTCTGATTTGTGGAGTGAAGGATGTGTCCATTGGCCCTGTGAGAAATAAAACAAGTGGGTACCTCAGAAGGGACCACATGAGCCCTACAGTGAGTTCAGGGACAAAGCCATCAGTATAAGAGATTGATAAAAGCAATCTCAAAATAGATCCAGCAGAAAAGCACAGTCCTGGAAAGGTTCAGAAATGTGTGTGCTGCTCCAAGACTGGAAGACAGGTCATCAGCAGCAAAGAATAAGGTCATGGGACTAATAGTGCAGAATGCCATAGAATTTCATGGCCAGTCACTATGCATGTTGTGCATAGTGACACATTAAACAAACAAACAAACATGAATCTATGGTTTCAAGTTGCCTATCATCTAGAATTGGAAATGGAGACAAGCACATGCAGTGTATCTCAAAAGGACCACAGTGTGCATCTGCCAGGCTAGCACAATGGGCACGAGGGGGTATGCCTCCAGCTTGGAGAAGGCTGGTGTGAAATGAGAAGGATGAACAGGGATTGCCTGTCCTGTCAGGGACAAGGAAAGGCTACCTCTGCTGTACTGTTAATTGCTTTTTTGTCGTTCTGATAAAAGAATGTGGAAGAGTTTATTTGGCTTATGGTTCCAGCAGAAGAGTCTGTAATGGTGGGGGAGGCCAGTTGGGTACCCACTGGTAAAGCTGTCAGGGTTTAATGGATAGTTTCAAACTAATAGTCACACAGAGGGTCCAAGTAAAATTCAATGGACATAAAACAAGACAAAAAGTAATGAATATAAGAAAAGATTTGTGGGGAAGAAAGGGCACTAGCAAAGGTAGAGGATACAAAAGTGTGTGAGTAAGAGTAATCAGAGTAAAGTGTGTGTGTGTGTGTGTGTGTGTGTGTGTGTGTGTGTGTGTGTGTGTGTATGAAATTGTCAAAGAACAAAATTTATCTTTTTAAAAATACGGAAAAAAACTGACTCCTAAAAATTGTCCTCTCAGCACCACATATACACTGTGGCACTGGCACGCACGCACACACACACACACACACACACACACACACACACACACACACACACAAACACACACACACACACTGGACACAATAGTAATAACAATAGACTTAGATTTTTAATGTGCCTATGTTTGTGGAGAGCAGAAAAGGCTGTTGAATGTGCTATCATTCTCCACTTTTTTCCTTTGAGACAGATTCTCTCATTGAATGTGGAGTTTGGCTGTTGGTGGCCATTAAGTCCTAGGGAGCCTCCTGTCTCCCCTTGCAGCCCTAGGGTTACAGGCCTGCACAGCCGTGCCCAGCTGTTTCTTTTAATTGGTCCTCATGATTGTGCATCAGGCACTATTATTCACTGAGCCAACTCTCCAGGTTTGCTGCATTGCATTTTTAAATCCTCTGTCAGAAAGGGTGTAGGGCCAAATGGGAAGGAAGTGTATGGAATATTATTTTAACTAGGCTAAGATGTGTTACATTAATTTTTACTTTGAACTATTACTTTAACTGTGTAAAGGTGTGTTAACTTTTGTTTATGCCGAATTTATTTAACAATGTAAGGATATGTGTTTAATTATGTAAAGATATGCTGCGTCTGTTCCACATTGCCAGTCTAAGGTACCCTGATTGCTCTAATAAAGAGATGAATGGCCAGTAGCTAGGCAGAGAAAGGATAGGTTGGGCTAGCATGCCGAGAGAATAGTAGGAGAACTCGTGGCTCAAAAAGAGAAGAATGAGAAGAGAATGAGGGAGACGCCCTGGGCCAGAAGCCAGAAAGCCACCAGCCAGCTAAACTTGGAGAAACAATAAGCCCCAAGGCAAAAAACAAATAAAGAAAAACATGTTGATTTAAGTTAAACGAGATAGTCAGAAAATGCCTAAGCCAAGTAAGCATTCATAACTAATAAGTCACTGTATCATGATTTGGGAGCTGGTACAAGGTATGGTACAAGGAAGTGAGGGTGAACTATGTTCAATAAAAGAAACACACACACACACACACACACAACAACAACAACAACAACAACAACAACAACAAAACGGAAAAATAAAACCCTCTTCCAAACCTTACTGCTCCTCTGCTTTCATCCATCCTGCTTCATGCTACTTCCCAATCCTTAGGCTTCAGTTGACCTATGACCTATGGCTGGCACTCACTTAGCTCTCTTTGAGTTTAGCTGATCTCAGCTCTGTTGTCTTTTTCTCATCTTTCCCCTATGACCAGTCCTTCATGTAGCAATGGGCAGCCTTATGGCTATGTAAATCCCTCATTTCTCTGTCGCTGATTTCTTCAAGTTCCCACTAGTAGAAAGGACTCCTGCCAATATGGATAATGATTTTCAGTAGACGCTTAGTCATCATTAATTTAAACTATTATTCATCTGCAGAAAATCATTCTCAAGTCAGCCTTCTCTAGAACCATGGCACCCAAAACTCAAGTATTCACCAGAATGTTGTCTTTATTATAGACTAATAAAATATAAAAAAGGACATAAGAACATTCATTACACTAGTAACTTTCATTGAATAAAGAAAGTCCTTAAGGGAACATGTCAACCTTTAAGTTGATGGTTTAGGGGACAGGGAAAGTTAAAGAGTATGTTGTCCTTGGTTGGTCAACCATGGATACCACACACTGGACTTGATAGGTTATTTAAAAGAAAAAAGTCATGAAATTAGGGTCAAGGTAGGAAGTGTGACTGGGTCTGGGAGGAGTGGGGAGGTAAATTCAAGCAAAATAAATTCCATAAAATTCTTAAATAACTAATAAATATTACTTTAACTTTTTGTACAATCCTTTAAATAACAAAACATTTAATAACTATAGTTAGGATATTTATTAGTTTCAGTGGATGTTGTTCAACATACAGTAAATATTTAGTAAATAATGTATATTAAATGCTTTCAGATAGACCTTTCTTATGACCAAAGTCATGCAAATGTCCACTTCGTGGTTCCTATATGAATTTGAGAATAAGATAAAATTCTATTCCTTCTTGCCAGAATGAATTAAAGTCTTGTTTTCCCTACCCAAATATTATCACCATCTTCCTATACACAGTGCCATGTGTAGAACAGGTGGGTCAAGCTTTGGATGTAACTTGGAAAACCAGGATCAGTGGTTCAACCTGCAGAGATAAAACTAAGTATGTAAACGGAGTAAATGTGCAAAAGTCGAACCGAACCAGAAAAGCCAATACAGATATTGACTACAAGGTATTCAATGTGCTGTGAAAAAGAATTGTAAGATCTATGCAGCTCACCTTTGTTGGAGTAGTTCAAGGACCTACTATTCATCTGGTATAAGGCATTGTATTCTATGCTTGTCTTTCATGGATGTAATGACCCTCTCTCTACAGTTTACATTTTGTGGCTTTGATTACTTGAGGCCAACTGTGGTAAATGTAAAATTACATATGTAAAAATTCATGAATTTTAAGTTGCAATTTCTTCGGCATAGCATGATAAAATCTCACACCATTCCTCCACATCCAGAATGTGACTGAAGCTCTTATCCCTTTGTTTAGCGCAGCTATGTTATAAATGCCGGCCTGTCTATCAGACAGTAAACATCCCAAGGATCAGAGTGACTGCCACAGTCAGTAACTGAGTGTTTGCACTCAAGTAATACTTATTTTACTTAATTATGATCACAAAATGCAAGACTAATGATGCTGGCAATTTTATTATAGTGTGTTGTTATAATCACTTTATTGTGTTATTGTGGCTGTTTTAGTGGACTTAATTTATAAATTGAGTTTGTATGTATAGGAAACAACACGACACATAGAATTTGTTATTATCCATACTTTAAGCATTCACTGGAGGGGGGGGTCTTGGATCATGTCAGAAGATAAAGGGAAAATACTATATTTCATTCTCCTACCACCCACCTTCCAGCCCACAGATAAAAGGTCAAAAGTTCTTTCTCCATGGTCACCCAAAAAGAAAGGGATTGACTCAGAAATTGTCATTCCCCCTCCCCCAGTCTCTATGAGCTCTACAGTCTTAGAAAGAGTTTCTGGAAAATCTAGCCTGTGCTAATCATGCTAGTCAATCTTTGACATTCTGACTCTGGAGCTTTGTATTCCTTCTAGGCTGGGGAAACACACCACTTCACTTGCTAGTGGAGTTCCTTATCTTTGACACCATTCGCCTCTGTAAGTCTCTGACCTGTGCCTTGAATTCCAGTGTGCTTGGGGACATACAGTTTTTATTGGCGTCCCTTTGAAGGACTAGGAGTTAGATCCCCTGATAGACAAATAGGGAGACGGGCCATCACTAGGTAATTAAGATGGTGAACTTACAGGACCTTCCCTCCAGATCTGAGAGCTACCGGGGGACTTTTCCTGCCAATAGGCTCCTTGTTACTGGACTGGCTCAATATGTTACCCAGCAACTGTTAGCCAATCAGCCATTCTGTCTTCAAACTGACCAACCCTAAATTAGGGGAAGAAGACCCTTCAGAAACTTAAAAACCTCAGCCCTCAAGAAGGAACTGGATTTTTCAGCTTTCCAAGTCCTCTCTATGCAAAGCAGAGGGTCTTTTTGTCCCTGTGTCTGCTGCATGTGTTTCCTCACTCCCAGTAAAAAGCCTTTTCTTTAACCGCTTCTTCTGTCTGCTCCTGTTTGCAGCCTTTGAAATCTCCCCACTGCCACCTGTGGCACTCAATATTTCCCCCTCCATTAATTCTTTAACTGACAGAGAAACGGAACCCAATCAAGACCCCTAGATGGCAACGTTTGGCTGCTCACCCTCTCACCTGGGCATGTGTACAGTTGGATCAGTCCTCCAAGAATTTTCACCAACTTTTATGTTTCATAACATCTACTGGTCAAATTTCTAAGAGAATTTTCTTACTTTTCTCCATGTATCTCCTGTAAATCTTGATATATCTTGTTCTCCCAACCCTTCTCTTCCTGGTTCTTCTGTCCTTTCTGTCTCTCTCTTGGGTAACTTTTAAAGGTACTTCTCTATTTTCTTTGGGATCACTGAAGTCTACGAAAGCTTTGGAGGATGCCTTCTTAGTGGGTTAGATTCAAAAATATATGCCCAACTCTTTGGAGCACATTCTGTTCTTGCAGAGTACCTGTGTCAGGTATTCACAGCAGTCTGTGACCCCAGCTCCAAGGGTCTCTGATGTCTCTGGCATTCTCATGTACCTGATTTCATCCTCATCCACAGATATACACATAATTAAAAATAAAATAACTCATAGATAGGTGACTGATAGATGGATGGATAGATTAGATAGATTGACAGATAATAAATATAGATGATAGATGACAAAGATGAATGATAGGTGACAAATGGATATATGACAGTGATAGATACATAGATACATGATAGATGATTGACAGATAGATAGACAGATAATAAACAGACAGACAGATGGATGTAGGCAGATAGGTATAGATGTTATAATTCTAAAATAGAGTAAATAGTGTCTAGTCATTCCCTTATGACAAAGAATACACAGATGCTTACCTGATTCCCTGCATTTTCTCAATTGCAAAGTAGCAAATCTTTTCCAGGTGAGAACAATCTTTCTCAGGACTAGATTTCCATATGTTACCATGACAAGACACAAAGTAAAAGGACACTTTGTAAAAGTAAAAGGGGTGGGAGCAGACTGTAGAACTCAGCCACACATGCTGCTAGGTGTAGTGCTGCTGTGAGTTGGTCATCCATTCACAGAGCTCTCCAGGCATGGCTGACTGACTTTGCCTGTGTGAAGAGGAAAACAATGTCATAACATTCTCCTTCCTTGTCCTGCAACCACCTATCCTGGCACCTACTATGAGTGGGAAAAGGAGAAATGAACAGTCAAACACAGTTTCATTTGGACCAAGTTATTTCAGCATCTGTAAAGCAAGAATTCATCTTTCACAAATAAAGTCATTATCGAAGCAGCTGTTACCCAAACGTGGCTTCCAGCTGGGGAGGCAGGAGAGCAATTTATCTCTTAGCAGCAACTTGGCAACATCTAACCTGCCACTTTCGAGGAGAAATCTCCAGATCCAAGAAGATATAGAAGAGATGGCTGTTTAATTCTTTTTAAAATAATCCCCATTGCATCTTAATATATATAAAAACATCAAAAATTTGGAGAATCTAAAAACATATACCTAGAGAAGAGTTAGTTTCAACCAAAAAGATAACTATCACTGATACTTTCACATAGTCCCCATCCTGGCATGTAAGGTTGAGAATATAGTCTATATTTATACATATTTGTATCACCAACTTAATATATCCCCTGGGGAGAGTCACACAACTGCCCTGTTTAACCAAGTGTACTGGGGTCACAATGATGCATAATGTGTGCTCACTGCAAACCTACTTAAGTAACTCTCCACAATCTTCTTTTTAAAAAGGAAAAGAAAACCCCTCCTTACAGAATTGAAGATAAATTGGAGAGGGTGGTGCATGCCTGCAATCCCATCAATTGAGGAAAAGGAGGGAATAAAATGATGATGTTGAGACTATTCTGTGCTGTCTCAAAAACAACAATAAAAATAAATAGGAAAAACAAAAAAGAAAGGGATATATAGAAAGCATATGCCTTAATTTAGGGAGCATGGGGATAACAGTACTCATCCTGTCCAGAGCAAGTTTCTCAGCTTCAGCGCTGTTGATAACTATGATCAGGTAACCCTGATGTGGAGGATGATGTGGAGGGTGTTTGGCAGCTCTGACCCCTCCATCCACCATGCCAATGGAATTGGCTCCCTTCCCCTGGTTGTGATAATTAAAATGGCTCCCCACATTTTCACTTGTCCATGGGGAAGCATAAATCACACAAGTTGAGAACCACTAAACTAGACAGGCAAGCCATGAAATCGTAGGTGTTTTGTAGTATCTTTGAGACTGTTAGAGCTCATAGACACAGCTGTCTCTAGGTCTGGAAAGACAGGAAATACAGAGGGAGCATAACTTATAACTTAGTTCTCTTGACAACCTCTGATGGTCAACCTTATTCCCTTTCATTAAAAGTTGGAAAACAGATGCTCAGAGAAGGTGAGTCTTCGCCCTGACCCATCACACAGCATAAACACCAGAGTCCCTTCCTCTACAATGGTGTGTTCACCCAGAAAGATACCACCAGGAGGTAGAAATAGCTCATAAATTCTATACATACAACCCATAATGCAGAAAACCTAGAGCAGGAAGACATGAGCTTAAATGGAGGCAGGCATATGTGACATCAAAAACTCAGTGCTTCCACAGACAACATTTTACCCACATGTTGAAATCCTCCAGTTTGTTTAGAATTACACTGTCAGCAAAATTGTCATTGGAGTATTTTGCATACTGATTGGGCTCTGCAATTAAGTCTTCCTTGATGAAGGCGCATTAGGGCTAATTTTAAATCTGATTACTGTCAGCAAGGCATACACTTGAAGCTGCTTTCACATGAACACCAGTGATTTTTCCCAGGAATGCCAGCATCAGAGCTTGCTGCCAGAAGTCTCTGAAGACACATTTCCTTTCCCACCTTGGTAAATCCCTCCAGAACTGTCAGTTCACAGTGTGTTAAACTCAAAGTGCCTCAATGCAAGGAAAGCCCCAGTGCGTCTCTCAAGAGCACAGAAATGCCTGAATCACGATAGCAACAGAAGATTGAGCATCTAATCAGATTAGTGGAAGAAAAGGTTCCCAGGCCACAGCCTGAGGTCCCTTGACTGGAATTCTCCTGTATTAATAAAAATAATGTATGGCTTTCTCTGTTCCATTGCGGAGGTAGGGAGGGATTGATATGGATTACTAAACAGCCTCTTGGCCTAAAGCATTCCACACTGTCTAGGATCTTCTATTCTTTCTTTGAATAAAACATGTACTAACCAAGTGAGAAATTGTTAAGTTTTGTCTCTGCAGACCCATGTCAACTAGAGGAGGGGTTGGACAGTTCCTGTTGCGAGTAGGGTTTTCCTTGTTACGAGTAGGTTTTTCCCTGCCCATCTGGTCTCACCGCCTTGCCATCCCCAAATAACACAGAGAGACCCTATACTGGATATAAATGCTGTAGGCCAGTTACTTGTTTCTTATCTGCTAGCTCTGTCTTAAATATTAACCCATTTCCATTAATCTAAGTACTTCCATGTGGTCTCATCTTACCAGAGAGAGAGGCTGGCTCCGTACTCCATCTTGGATCTCCTCCCTACCACTTCCAGAATCTTCTTGTCTCCTAGTCCCACCTATCTTGCTTTCCTATTGGCCAACAGTGCTTTATTCGTTAAGCAGTATGAGAAACATATTTACAGAATGACATCTCCCATAAAGTCCCCTTCTACTTTATACAATGAGTTTGTAGTCCATTACTATGCCAAGTCATGTCAAGTGGGAAAGTACAGGGTAGGCCCAGTGTCACAGGTCCCACCTCTTAAAGGTCTCAGCGCCATCACAAAGAACAAGCTCTCAGCCTAGGAATCTTTGGAGACAAACTAAATCCAAGCCATAGAAGGACCTAAGGGGAAATAGCGAATTGGTCATAGGAAAGGATGTTTGGCAGTTAGGAAGTAGAGAGCATGGGAGGAAGCTACTGGTTTAGACTCTATTTTTGAAACCCACCTTTGAGTTCTGGTGAAGTGACTGAGATGTAGCCTTGAACTCAGTGATCAGTGTGGGAGATCTCAGTCATTCAGGCTTAGAAGTGTTTATGGCATCTGCAAAGAGCAGCTTGTTTTCTTGTGACTTTGTTCATCAAAATTGTTGTTTATAATATTTGTAGTTTAAAATGCTTTTTAAGTTTATCCTTTTGATTCATTTATTGATTAACTGGTTTTTGCCAATTTTTCCTACTCTAAGGTGTCTTCTCACTGAATTATGTCCCCATTTACTCTTTCAGTTTTATTTATTCTTTGAGAATTTCATACCTTTTTGTTATATCATCTCCTCTTTCCCAGCTCTATCCTGATTCCTCCTTCACTCACCCAAGTCCATGTTCTTTCTATCTTAAGAAAAAACATAAAGGAAAAGTCATTAAGAATATGGAGGCCCCAACACTTGGTTACTGCTTTTTCACACTTATGTTACAAGGCAAACTATAACAAACTAGAATTTTACATAAAAGTTCTGAATATAATTCACCCAGTTTCTGTATGAGAACAGACTAAATGTCTTTCACCTTTAAACTTGTCACTCAATTTCTTTGTAACATTTTTAATAGATTTTCCACATCGGATTTTAGAAATGAAATCCAATAATACTCATACTTCTTACCCTGTGAGGGAAAAAAAAAAGTTTATTTCAGAATTCAGGACCAGTCCCAGTATGGAAACAGCTGGAGGTGAGTTGTTGAACAAACTATGTTGTTAAAAACAAGTTAAATAATTGGGGTGGTCTTAACTCCCCAGCCTCATGATCTGAGAAGCTATTTTACTTTATGGGGAAAAGCACTGGACTCCATCTCTCATATAAGTATGGGTTCAAATTATTTTTATTAGCCATTTTTTCCTGAATCTTGGAATCTCCTAGAAATGGAGATGGTTGGGCTAGGTGTGTTTCAAGTACTATTTGCACTATTAAAAAAAAAAAAAAAAAAAACGAAACACCTTTTGAATTCACCATTTGCAAGTACCAGGAATATTCTGTAATAGGGATTCTTTGCTTTTGTGATTTTCATAAAGGAAGAAAAGAATAAACTGTGGGTCACATGTAGGAGATTGCAGATAGACCCTAGACCCATATCTATCTTCATGCACAAAACTTAGGTCCAAGTGGATCAAAGAGCTCAACATAATTCCAGCCACCCTGAACCTCTTAGAAAAGAAAGTGGGAGCTACCCTTGAACAAATTACCACAGGAGACTGCTTCCTGAACACCAGTAGCACAGACACTGAGATTGACAATAAATGGGACCTCCTGAAACTGAGAAGCTTCTGTAAGGCAAAGGACACAGTCAACAAGACAAAATGTCAGCCCACAGAATGGGAAAATATATTCACCAATCCCTCATCTGACAGAGGGATGATCTCCAAAATATACAAAGAACTTAAGAAGCGAGTCACTAAAACACCAATAATCTAATTGAAAAGTGGGATACACAACTAAATAGAGAATTCTCAATAGAGGAATCTAAAATAGCTGAAAGACACTTAAGAAAGTGCTCAACATCCTTAGCCAGCAGGGAAATACAAATCGAAACAACTCTGAGATACCACCTTACTCCTGCCAGAATGGCTGAAATCAAAAACACCAATGACAGCTTATGCTGGAGAAGATGTAGAGAAAGGGGAACTCTCTTGCACTACTAGTGAGAGTGCAAACTTGTACAGCCACTTTGGAAATCAGTATGGCAGTTTCTCAGGAAAATGGAAATCAGTTTACCACAAGATCTAACAATTTCACTCTTAGGCATATACCCAAAAGATGCACATTCATGCAACAAGGACATCTGTTTACCCATTTTCAGAGCAGCATTATTTGTAATAGGCAGAACCTGGAAGCAACTTAGATACCCTTTAGCTGAAGAATGGATGGAGAAAATATGGTACATTTACACAGTGGAGTACTACTCAGCAGAAAAAAAGGAAAAACAACAACAACAAAAACAATGGAATCTTGAAATTTGCAGACAAATGGATGGAACTAGAAGAAACCATCCTGAGTGAGGTAACCCAGTCACAAAAAGACAAACATGGTATACTCACTCATATATGGATTTTTAGACATAGAGCAAAGGACTACCAGCCTACAATCCACACTTCCAGACAAGCTAGGAAACAAGAAGGACCCTAAGGGAGATACCCATGGTCCCCCAAAGAAGAAAAGGACAAGATCTCCTGAGCAAATTGGGAGCACCGAGGGAGAGGAAAGGGAGTTAGGAGAAAAAGAAAGGGAGAAGAGGAGGGGGGAGGAGGTCATGAGGGAGCAGGAGATTGAGTCAGGGGAAGAATAGAGAAGAACAAGAAAAGAGATACCCCAATAGAGGGAGCCATTATACGTTTAAAGAGAAATCTGGCACTAGGGAAAAGTCCAGGGATCCACAAGGATGACCCCAACTAAGAATCTAAGTAATAGTGGAAAGACTATGTTAAACGCCCTCCCCCCTATAATGAGATTGATGACTGCCTTATATGGCATCTTAGAGCCTTCATTCAGTAGCTGATGGAAGCAGAAGACACCTACAGCTAAGCACTGAGCTGAACTCCTGGAATCCAGTTTCAGAGAGGAAGGAGTGATGAGCAAAGGGGTCAAGACAAGGCTGAGGAAACCCACAGAAACAGCTGACCTGAACAAGGGAGAGCTCATGGACCCTAGACTGGCAGCTGGGAAAACAGCATAGGATGGAACCAGGCCCTCTGAATGTGGATGTCAGTTAGGAGGCCTGTGCAGTCTATGGGGCCTCTGGTAGTGGATCACTATTTATCCCTAGTGTAGGAATGGACTTTGGGAGCTCACTCCCCATAGAGGGATATTCTATCAGCCTAGACACAAGGGAGAGGGCCAAGGCCCTGCCCCAAATGATATGACATACTTTGATGATCCCCCATGGAATGTCTCCCCTCCCTGGGGAGAAGAAAGGGGATGAGATGGGGAGTTGATGGGAGGCATGGGAGGAAGGGAAGGAGAGGGAACTGGGATTGATATGTAAAATAAGATTGTTTCTAATTTAAATAAAAACAAAACCCAAAACAAAACAGTCAATCAAACAAATAAACAAACAAAAACTGTGGCCACTTGGGCTCCAGTTCAAGTGATTTGCCCAAACACAGTCCATGTTCACTGCTTCATCAGAAACTTCCCAAGCTCATCTCTGTGCCTGGCACCCAGTGAGTATCTGAAAATAATTCTCATCCACGTGATTGCTGTATGCTTAGAAAATATTCCAATGAAGATGGCCTATGCCAAATCCCACTGAGTCTAAAAAAACTACAGGTGTTTACTCCCCCCTCTCTGAAGCCCAGTCCTTTCATATGTATGACAGAGATTAGATAGGAGATACAGTGTGTAAATATATTTTCCCTGTTGCTGACCTAAAGATAAACTTGTACAAGGTTACAGTCCAGTAGTCCAGACTTTCTGAACATGTAGGAGGTGCTGGGGTACATCCTGAGAATCACAATTTTTTAAAACCATTGAGGATTATGAAGACCTGTCTAACTATAGCATGGATAGTAGAAACAAGAAGCCATCTCCCTATACTGTTAATGTTCAGTACTCTTAACATTTGCAAGTGAAACTTCAGCCTTTTATAGTATTGGATGCTACCATATACCATCTGCAGTGTCAATCTGTATTCCAGTGTGAGGCACTGAGTGTTTTGAAAGAGCAGCCTATGGGACCACTAGTATATTTCAGATAGTTTTTTCATGGGTGATCTATTGCTCTCCTACAAATGACCATATTTGCTATTTCACAGTTTCTGTGGGTCATCAGTGTAGGGGGATCTGAACACCAGTCATAAGATAGTCATATCTGTGTTCAGTGAGTACCTGTCTCCATACTTCCTCTACTGTTTTTGTATACCCTTGTTCATTGGCTTTATGGACAACCATGGATTAACTGGGGACTGGGAATAGCATCCCATGTGGCTCATTCATAAAACTGTCAACCTATGCTTACTGCTGGTGGGAAACTGTGCCGCTCCTGACCCTCGCCAGCAAGGAAGACGCGACTCCGGGAAGATCTTCTTCATGCAGTTTTAATCAGGATCCTTGAAACATGTTTTCTCTGACCCACAGGAGCCCAGGGGACTCCTGCACAGGCTTAAATATCCTTGAGCTAACCAACCCCAGTGAGCTACGTGGACCCTGCAGATAGGCTACTCTAATGTAGAAGCAGACAGGCTGAACAGACTTAACCAATTAAGGGCTTGTTTACGCCAGAGAGCCCTCACCAACTGGAAGGTGTAAGGCAGAAGCCAGTGCCACTTTAAGGCGTGGCACTTCATGGCTCTCTACAGGAAACCTCATCTTCTTTCAATGGGGATCTATAAAATTCCTGAGTGTCCCCAGGGGGTGACAGTTGACTTTGTCAGAGAGAAGTCCAAGAGAATACAACATAGAATATTGGATACTTTTTATGATCTAACTTTGGAAGTGACATTTCACTGCAACTTTCATATTCTGCTGGTTATGAAAGTCAACCTTGTTCACTATGGGGAGGGAACCGCAAGACATGTATCCCGGGAAATAAGAAATATGGACAGCTACTTCAATAGCTAGGAGACTGGTCTGCAAAACGTCTCATCATTATGTCTGTCAAACATAAAATCTAGTGCTCCATTTGTACTTCAGACAAGTGTCTTAGGACTGGATGACCCAAAGCTTGAGAAAAATTGCTCCTTTATACTTAGCATGTCTACCTATTCAATACAACAGTAAAAGTAATGAAGTCATCATGAATGGTTGCTCTGGGGAACACTATTTAGGGTTAGCAATGACAAGACTCTGCTACATCTTCTAATAGGAAATCATTTTTAGTATTTTTATGTAACCCACATAGATGTTTCCTGTGATGTCTGAATCTCTTTGGACTTTAAGACAGAAAGAACAAGTTATAAGAACACAGACTCTAAACACGGAAGTGGTCTCCAGCTGCATTAAGAAGAAGCTAATTCTATGGAGTACCACTAAAGGAAAAACACCTGTTCTGTCTTGCCATGTTCCTCTCCAAAGAATTAGAAGCTAATCAAGAAGAGGCAAGGTGGCCCAGTTTCTCTGTCTCACCCCTCCTGTCACTGTGCTCGCATACCTATAGGAAAGAGCAGACGTTTTGGAGAGAACTTGGTGGTGCAAGTGAGTGAGGATGGCCTCGTTTTAACAACCCAACTGCTTTCATTGTCCTACTTTCAACATCTATTTATACAGCCCCATACCACTTAGGGAGAGGTTTCCAGATCAAAGCTCCTCAGATGATTTCAACTGGTCAAGGCCATATGCTGATCAATGTTCTCTCTAAGGATGTTATCAGTGTCAGGCTCTGACAAGGATAAGTATAGAAAGATGAGAGGTGAGAGAAGAAAAATAATGAGATTGAAGAAAGTGCATTAATATGAGAAGCAGACCACCAGAGTAGTTCTTTGTTAGATCAACTGAGTTTTATAATATCCATTGTCAGTACTTCTGTGTTCTCCAGGAAGGTTTTGTGAGAAAGGCTGACACCTTCAGATTCTGTATCTATGGTCATGTCTGTGTTCAGTGAGTTACCTGTCTCTATACTTCCTCTCTTGTCCTTTGCACACCTTTGTTTCACTGGGACAAAGTACCTACTTTTAATTTCCCTGGCTAAAGAGCACAAATGAATTACTAGGCCCAAGAACATTAACAACCTTGAGATCCTTGATTCATGTTTATTAATAAGGCAAGTATCAGCTTTTTCCTGATGAATGGCCTACTATAGAAAAGTGTTCTGAAATAGACATGCATTCGTGGATACTATTAAAAACATCAGAGCTTTAATATTTTGTAATGTATGTAAAAGTTTCTTTACCCCAAACTAGCTTAATATGTTTAAAAGTGTTTCCTTACTGCTGGCTGACAAATATTTAAGTGGCAAAGCCACTCTCAGTGAAAAGGTGATGATTGTTGACATAGGATATCCAAACAAATCTGTAGTATCTAGTTTATATGATCAAGGTAGCCTATGTCCACTGATAAAGACTCCATATTTTGGTGACTGTGGGATGTGAGCCCTTGAATGTGAATACTCTAACACTAGAAAAGACCAAATTTTGGTGCATATATGTTAAATATTGTAATATTTTCTTGATTAACTGATACTTTGGTTAGCATACAGTGCCTTTCTTAGTTTCTTAAATTTTTTTGTCAGATATTAAGATGGCAATACTTGCTTGCTTCCTGATATTATTTGCTTAGAATATCTTTTCCATCCTTTCCTTGTAAGATGGTGGTGACTGACATTAAAACTACAGTGAGTTTTTGAGAACAGAGAGTTAGATTTTGTTCCTTAACAAATTTAGGTAGCCTTTGTCTTTTTATTGGACTGTTTGGTGTTGTAGAATATTAGTTAAAGATGTGTTACCTTTGTTTATTCTGTGGAACATTTGTTTAATGTTGCAAAGATGTGTTGAATTCTTTTATATTGCATTTCTTGAACTCTGTTGAGCTTTTCCTTTGCCTGTTTAAAACACCTGATTGGTCTAATAAAGAGCTGAACAGCCAATAGCTAGGCAGGAGAAGGATATGTGGGGCTGCCAGGCAAAAAGAATAAATAGAAGGAGAAAAAGAAAAGAGGGAGGAGCAAGAGGAGGAGGAGAGAGGTCACCAGGGACCAGCCACCTTGTTACATAGCAAGTCACAGAGTAAGAAGTAAAGAAAGGTATGTAAAATAAAGAAAGATAAAAACCCAGAAACAAAAGTCGATGGGATAATTTAAGTAAAGAAAAACTGGCTAAAAACAAGCCAAGCTAAGGCAAGGTGTTCATAAGAAGTAATTCCCTATGTGATTATTTGGGTGCTGGATGATAGACCCTCAAAGAATTAAGACTAAAGAGTAACAAAAACAACCAACAACATTTTATAAATTAAGTTACAATTTAGATGTTAATCATCCCTTTTACAAGTACAATTCAGTGATTTTTTTTAGGATATCAAGAATATATACCATCACCATTATCTAATTCCACAGTTTTGTCACTCCAAAAAGAAACCTTATTGCCATTACCATCACTCTGATTTTTCTACCCTGCCATTTGGGGCAGCCAGCAATCTGTTTTCTGTCTGGATTTGCCCATTCCAGATATTTCATAGAAAATGAACCACATGATCTTCTCACTTAATGTTTTCAAAGTTAATTAGTATTGTAATAGTAATAGTGTTATATTACATAGATATGTAATATTTTGCTCATCCTTTCTTTGTACAGAGGTATTTTATTTTGTTTATTTGGTTATTGTTGTTTTGGGACAGGGCCTCATGTAACCCAGGATGGCTTCCAACTTACTAGGTAGCTAAAAATGATCTTGAAATTTTGATCCTCCTGCTCCATTTTAAGGGTTCTGGGACTATAACCAGTGCTACCATGTCCAATTCATGTTGTGCTTGGGAGCAATTCCAGGGCTGCATGCATGCTGATCAAGCTCTCCACCAACTGAGCTATGTTCTTAGCCTGAGACATTTACAAATTATTTGCTTTTCTTGTGTGTGTGTGTGTGTGTGTGTGTGTGTGTGTGTGTGTGTGTGTGTGTGTTTGCCTGTCAGTATGTAGGTGTATCACATGCAGAGGCCTGAGAAGAGCCTCAGATACCCTGGAAACGAGTTGTGAATAGCAATCATATGGGTGTTAGGAACAGAACCCAGGTCCTCTTCAAGAGCCGCAAGAGCTCTTAAACACTGATCCATCTCCTCCAGCAATGGATATTTTTAGTATAAGTTTCAAAGTATAGAATTTATGCAGAAAAGAATGTCAATCATAAGTTCATCTCTTGAAGAATCCTTGCCAAGGCAGTCATCAGCATCCAAATCAAGCAACAGGATGTTACCAGAATACTCACAGCCTGTAGAATCCTCTTTTAGTGTCTAGTCTTGCTTCAACTACAACCTCTTCTAATGCTATCAGTCACTCTTGCCCTTTTCAAAACCTTTTACAGATGGAGCCATAGGATTTGTCATCTTTTCTACTCAGTTACTCTACTCTGTTCACTGTTTGTGAAATTATTATTGGTTTGGGGTAGTTGTGGTTGATTTTGTTTCAGTGTTTCCTGGTTTTTCCATTGTGCACACCAGCGTTTTATCAACAACTATATATTTGAGTTTCATTTTTTATCTATTGTTAATGAAGTCATTCTGAATTCTTCTATAGTTTTCTCATTGACTATATGCATGTTCTTTGTGTTTGTCTGGGAGTAAAATTGTTGGCCCTTCGTGTATTTCTATGATCAGTTGAATAGCTACTAAGAGATAGTTTTTAAAAGAAGTATGACTTTCTTCCAAGCAGTCCATATGTGTTACAGTTCCATCATCACCAAAACACCTGTCTGGCTATTTCATGTTAGCCATTCTAGGGTAAGTCTACAAGTACCACATTACAGTTTGAGAGTGTTTACTTAGTGACTACTCATGTTCAGGACATTTTCACAAAACCATTGGTCATTTTGGAGCCCATTCTTTCTGGGGTGCCCATTCAATACATTTTTCACATTTCTACAAGTCTATTTATTCTAATTAATTTGTAGATTTTATGTCCCAGATCTGATTTTTTGGGGGTTGCATATGTTAAAAATGTATTTTATTGTACCACTTTCCCCTTTATTCTCTTGAAATGATCCTCAATTTTAACATAATCCAGTTTTCCATTTTTCCTGTTATGATTAATGATTTTTAAAAAAATTGCATTTAAAAAACCTTTTGTTGCTCAGATCATGAGATTGTTGTTTTTATATTGAAATGTTCATTATTTTTAATTACTCTATAAGTGAATGTAGCTCTGTTGTGGTCCGATCAAGAGTGTCACAACAAGCTAAAGATGCCCTGTGAGGCAATGAGAGCAAAAAGCAATCTTATTTCATACAATATGTCAGCACCCCTCAGATCTCTTCAGAATCTTCTCTGATAGTAGTTATGTTTAAGGCAATATGATTTAGAGTCAGCTCAACCAGCATCCACGTTATGGCTCTACTTCCTTTCCAGCTGGAAAGCATCCTCTTTGTGGCAACAATTAGTTTTGACTCATTAATCTCTGTCTTTTCATAGAAGGAGAAATCACACTTCATGACTCAGTTTGTAACTGGGCCAGACAGGAGCAAGGAGCTTTCTGGGAAGGGCAGTTCAGCAGTGTTCAGCTAGATTTATCTCCCCATCTGAAGATGAAGTGTTTTTTCAATTACCAATCTGGTGACACATACAGCATCATAATTTATGTTGTATAGAATCCAGAGGACAGGAAAAAGAAATTAACCAGCTCTTCAATGGCTTTATACCGCCATATGAACCAGAAGGACTTGCATACATGTCATCATCTATTCAAGGGTCACAATGCCTTCCATAGCTCTCTGACATCAAATTGACAGTGGTGACTAACTCTGTTATTGTGCCACAATGTGAAATGTAAAGCATAATCTTCACCTAAATTAATTGCTGTAAAACATAAGCAGTGCAAAGGCATGGCTTTCTTAAGATTTGAGCGAAACTGGTAGATAAGCAACAGAGATGATAAGAAATGCTTATTAAAAACTGTCACTTATAAAGAATTAAGGATTTCTCAAATACTACCCAATACATCTTGCCTAGACCATATAACATTTCAATAAATTAATTTGCAAGAGTATTTTCTATTGCTTCTCAAAAAGAGTGAGAGATGTTGAAGGCAGCAGGAAGGGAGCAATGTTGCAAGACTGGGATGAGTGCCATGTTAAGGGACAGCTGCTCAACTGACCACCAGTGTCCTGGGAGTTTGAGGAAGGAGCCACAGAGTTGACATAGCAGCTACTTAGAAAAGCCCCCTTCTGGTCTGCTTTGCCTTCTCATTACAAACTCTTCCCCTTCAGATTGCAACTCCAATGCAGATTGCAACTCCAATGCCATTCCTCTCAGAGGCCTTCTTGGCCCATGTAGAAGATATGTTACCTTGTCTTAGTCTCATAAGTAGTTATCTCATGTAGGGCAGTCATTTATTTATTTAATGAAACAATTTAATTATTTATTTGATTAAATAAATAATTATTTATTTAATGAAATTTATCACCAAGTACGTGTCATCCCTGAAAGTGTAGTCTGTGTGAACCCTGCGTGAAGTGTGGACTTTTTTGCTTGGTTGCTGCTCCATTCTTGAAGCCTGAAACAGAGGCAGATACTGTTGGTATCTAGATATTTGTGGAAATAATGAGAGACAGTGACAATAAATATGGCCAATAAGTAATGACCAATGGTTTAGAATATAAATAATACACTTTAAATTGATGAAAGCATTGCTTTATTATAAGTTCTGAAGTTAGAGATCTACAGTGAAGTTGGAATGCCTTACTAGTTGTCTAATGGCATGTGTTAAATAACTTTAGGACTCAGCAGGTGAAGATCATTTATTCTCTTGGGTTTTGAGGGTTTGGTATTCAGCGGTGTCTAGCAGCCTGCTCCTCTGAGTCTCACATGAGATTCTGGTCAGAAGGGACTGTCAGCCTCTAAATTATTGACAGTGATTTCAGGAGTCAGCTGAGGACTCACCTGTGCTGCTGTTGGCAGAAAATGTCATTTACGTCAGCGTTGGCCTCTCTAAGGCACTGTTGTGAACACAGCTTCCTCTGGAGCAAGTGACCCAAGAGCAATAGCAACCAGCAGAGCCTCTGAAACCTACTCTTAACAAATATCATATTATTATGTATTTAGTTTACTATGAGATTGTGTCTCCTAGGAAACTCAAAAGCTCTTAAAGTCTCACCTCTGCAACTGCCTAAACATGCCCTGATAAAGAATGACACTAACTGGCATGCTAATATGGACAAAGGGACACTCCTGAGGCTTCAGGTTTAGACAAAGAACCAAGGACAACTCAGGGATGCTGAGAGTGGGAGAAATAGTTTTTCCCAGGGAAGTGTCCACAGATTGGTTATTAGATACCAATTGGTGAGCTCTGAAAACATGCATACAAATAACATTTTAGCTTGCATTAATGATTTACATCACCATTTATGTAAAAAATTCACACACAAATGAAAAAAAAAACTACCAGTACCTAATTCCTGGCCCCTGTTTTTCCATGTGCAATCATATACTGTTTTACATTGAAATTAATGTGTGATCTTGGGGATGAACAAAAAAGAAAAGTGTAGTTTAACAGTGATGTGTTCCTGTGTCAAGTTAACAAGAGGTCAGTTGTGTTGGTTTGTTTTATGTCAAAGTCCTCACAAACTAGAGTCTTCTGAGAGGAGACAACCTCAGAACTTTCCTCCAAAATACTGGGCTATAGGCAGGCCCTTAGTGATCCATGTGAAAGGGCACAACACATTGTGAGTGATGCCCCCAATGAGATGGTGGTACTGATTTCTCTATAATAAAGCAGAATGAACAAATGATGAGGAAGTTAGCCAACAAGCACCAATTCTCCATGGCATCTGCATCCATGTTGTACCCTTGGCTTCCTTCAGCAAGGAGCAGGGATGTGAAGCATAAGCCAGATAAAGCCTTTTTGTCTCAAGTAGCTTTTATTCATGGTGTTTCATCACAGCAAAAATCAAACATTCAGAACTACTGATAACAGGAAAAATGTTTTGTTTTTGTTTTTTTGTTTGGTTTGGTTTTGTTTTTTTGAGTGTAAAATGCTTCCCTTGATTCTTAAGCATGTTCTCCACATACCCGGCCTGCTGGCTGCTTATTTTTTGGCATAATTATTGCAGGGTTTAGCACACAGGATGGTATCGTCAAGGAGGCTAACCAGATGAGCCTCACTTGCTTCCTGCAATGCACCAGTAGCTGCACTCTGGTAGAGCACACCTGTTCTGAATTTCGGAACGACTTCTCACACCAGATGCTGGAAGGAGTTTGCGAATCAGTTCCTCGGACTTCTGATAGTGTGCTATACCAGCCTGTAAGGATGAGATTTCCTCATCCCTACAGTAGAGGGTGCACAATTGAGATGGGCTTTTATAGACAGCTGCTTTTCTGGCCACTATACCCACTGTGGATTTGCAGTTCGGGAAGTTTTGTACCAGCCAAGGTATGGGCATATCCATACTCACTTGCTTTTCCCTGGGCAAGAGCTCGGCGAATTAGAGGGGTACTGGCATTAGAAAGCGACAGCCCCTTTTTTGTTTGTAAATTTCCCCATCCATTATTCAATCCTGTGTTGTTTAATGTACATGAAAATATTGTGTGTGTGTGTGTGTGTGTGTGTGTGTGTGTGTGTGTGTGTGTGTGTGTGTGTGTTCCTAGCTTTATTCAATTGTGGTCAGATAGGATATTAAGAAGTAATTTCAATTTCCTTTTGTTAAGATTTACTTTCTATCCTATTATATGTATTATATGACCCTTTTTAGAAAAAGTGCTAAGGCTACTGAGAAGAATGTATATTCTGCAGTGTGTGAATGGAATGCTGTGTAGTTGTAAGGGTCAGTTAATATATATGGTGCCATTTAATCCCAATGTTTTCTTTTTTGTTATGGTGATCTGTGTATTGGTGAGATTCATACATCAAAGTTATTACTGTGTTGGAACAATCTAACTTTATATTTTGAAGTATTTGTTTTACCGAATTGAGTGCACCAGAGATGGGTGAGTCTATATTTAATAATATACTATCTTCTCGGTGTTTGTTCTCTTAGTCACTATGAAGTGAGCATCATTATTTCTTCTAAATAACTTTTATTTAAAATGTATTTTGTGTGATATTATAGTGATGTTCACTTTGTTTCTAATCCCACTTGCTTGAAATACATTTTCCCTTTTTTATCATAGCACATTCTCTTTAATGGTGTGATGTGTTTCTCAAAGGTAGCAAATGAGTGGATGCTGTTTTCTGCTTAACCCAGTTGTCTGGTCTATTTCTTTATATTTGGGAATTAAGAGCATTAATATTGCGAGTTATTATTTAAAAGTATGTCATTTTTCTTATTTTATAGTGTCTGATGCTTTTCTAATCTTTGCTTACTTCACGTTCTGTCTAGAATGTCTTTTCTTTTCCTCTGTTGCCTTCTGGATGCATTTTTTTATTTTTTTTTAACCTGAAAAATTCTTTCCTGTATTCACTGTAGTGCATGCTTTGTGGTCATAAATTACTTAAGCCTGCTTTTATCGGGCAAAGTTTTTTTTCTTTTTCCTTCAATCATGGCAGACACTTGCACAAAATAGCCTGGGTTTGTAGTTGGAGTATTTTAAAACTTAAAATACATCATTTCAAGCTCTTCTAGCTTTTAATGTTTCTACTGAGAAGTCATTGTTATTTTGATGGGTCGGCCTTGATAGATGGCTCTGTTTTCTTTCTTGAAGCCCTCAATACACTATCTTTGGCTACTTCTTTTTTAATATTTGGTGTTTTAATTATAAAGTAGTATGGGAATTTATTTTCTGGTCCTATCTATTTGATGTTCTAGTTAGTGTTCATAACTCTTAGATTGTACCTTTTCAAGATGGGATCCTATGTTCCATCATGTGCTTTCACTGATTTATTTTGTCTTGGACTGAATGCTTCAGTTCCTCTATGTTGTCTTTAAACCCTGATATTCTGTCTTCTCCATGATCTGTTCTATTGATGAGGTTTGTACTTAACTCTTTAAGATTTTATTTACAGATTTCAGTTTGGCTTTTCTTCACTTTCTCTTATTTGTTGACTTCCTTACTTCACTAAGCTCTTTGATTGTGTACTTAGTATTTTTTTCTTTGCTTTCTTTTAATATCTTAATGATTCTTTGGAACTTTTTGTCTGGAATTTCATCTAAAACACTCATTTTGCATTAATTGTGAAATAGGTCATTTGGGGATGATATGTGTTCTCATGGTACTTGGACCTTTGCATTGGGGTGATATCTGGAGTTAGACCATTAGTCAACTTCCTTTTCATTTGTCGATGTTTTACAATTTGCAGGAGGGACTAGGTTGTAGTAGGTTTGGCAAGTCATTTCTTCTGTTAGACTATTTACTAGGGCACCAGGCTCATTCCTCCTTAAGAGTAGAAGAGAAAGAACTCTTAAAAAGTATGATGAGGATGCTGGTTAGCTCTCCACAATTGGTGGCTTTTGGCAGTGCCTATGTAGATAACACAAATTGTTCTTGCTTTTTTATTTTAATTTTTGGAGGGCAGTAAGAGGTCTCAAGGGTGGAGAGAAGACTTGGAAGTACTGGGAAATGAATGTAATCCTGATGAATATATAAAATTTCCAAAGAACCAATAAAAATTTTAAAAAGTAGAATAGTATCTAAAACAACAGTCACAATCAAGAAGTAGACTAGCTATGAAAACGGAGTAATACTCAACTGCAAAACAATCACTCCTAATGTACCTGTAACATTAGGGAGTAAGTGAGCAACAGGAGTATTATGTATGCTAGTGTACTAATTATTGAGGGTATGAGTATGAAGAAAGAGAACAAAACCACAGTAAAGCAATAGTAGTAGTATTGATTTTGTATAAAATAGAGGTGGGAAACATACATAGAAGGATGAAGTGTGAGGACTAAAGCAGTGTGAATGATGGGGCAGCTATGCTCTGTTTTCAGTTAATCTCTAAGCCCCAACAAACCTTGCCCACTTGTTGTTGCTATGTTTGCTCTAACAATCAATAATCAATCCTCTCACTGTAGGAGCCCGGAATTCCAGACACGTGCTACTGAGCCTGGCTTCACATGCATTCTGGGAATTTGAAATAAGGTCTCCACACTCATGTGGGAAGTGCTCTACCCACTGAGCAATCTTTCCAGCACTTTTCATTTGTTATTATTGTGGTTTCTCTAGAGCTTTCTTTATATAAGACCATATCATGTAAGTTAAGCATTTTCTCCTCTATTTCTAATTGTTTTTTTTTTCTTTTCTTAACATCTGGGAGGGGGACAAATGCATGCCTTCTCAAAGGTCCCACCTCTCTTAACTGAACCAAGCTGGTGGTCATGTGATCAGTATATATATATATATCTCACAGGATATATATATATATATATATATATATATATATATATATATCTCACAGGATACTTTTCATGTTTCAAAGTACCTGTCCTCTAGTCCTATTTTGTGAGTGTGGTATCTCCTTACTAAATGTCATGGCTTATTTCAGAAAGAAGATATAACTTGAGAGCAATCCCAAGGCTGTGTCAATGTATTTACTCAATCAATTCATTAAATATTTGAGCATCTACTATGTGTCAGGTATTGTTTGGGGTCCATCAAGCATGTGAAGTGAGCAAACAGACTAAAATTCCTTCCTTTGGGGGGGTTGTTTAATGAGAGAAATGATAATCTGTTAGCAAAACAAATAAGGACTTTTGCTTTACAAAAGTTGCCACAAGATATAATGGAGTAATATAAAACATTGTGTGTGTGTATGTGTAGAGGTGAAGAGGTAAGATCAGGAGGTCATAGAAGTTATCTTTGATACTATACTTGGGTATAGACAAAGGGCATAGAAAGTATGCGGAGGGTAACTTGTAGGGTTGGAGAGTGGCTCAGCAGGTAAAAAGACTTGCCTCCAAGCCTGAAGATACAAGTTCAATACCCAATACTAATACAATGAAAAGAAGAAATGACTCCTGCAAGTTGTCTTCTGAGATCTACACTCACACTGAAGCACACATACACTCACCCACACATGCATGCATGCACATGGACACGGGCATGTAAAAACAAAATGTGAAATAAATAAATAAAAAATATTTTAAAAATCAAGACAATATTTAAATGAATATTTAAAGAAGATAAAGGAATAAACTATATGGATCTGGGGAGAAAGACATTTACATAAAGGAAAGGCCACTCTAAAGTCCTGTTGGTAGTTGCTCCTGTCATGTCCAAGGTCAAACAAGGAGCTAATAGGTTTGGAGTTTGGAGATAGGAAGGTAAGACCAAAACAGGAAAAATATATCTTGCATGTAAGAAGTTCTGTTTGCAATAAAGACAGTTAAGAATAAGTTCCTGTTTGCCCTATATTTGTTTGACCTATCTGCACAATATATATTTAATCACATGTCAGTGGGAGGTATGTGTGTAGGAAATAGGTCATAATGTATGCTTGCCCCTGATTGGATGTAGGTAGGAGGTACACAGGCAGGAAGTACATCAGGGTAAATGCTTGCCCCTGATTAGACTTAATGGAGCTAGCCAGTAGTTAACCATAGAGGCCAGGCAATGGTGGCACACCCTTTGATCTCAGCACTTGGGATCTCATGTCTTTAATCCCAGTACTTGGAAGATACACACCTTTAATCCCAGCACTAGGGAGATGGAGATAGGAATATAGGGAAGATGAAGACAGAATCTCTGGGCCATTTACTCTGAGGATTCAGAGACAGGAGCTCAGGTCTTTTCATGCGAAGGAATTGTCGAGGTAAGAAGTGGGCTGTGCCTTGCTCCCTTATCTCTCTGATCTTTCAGCGCTTACCCTATATCTGACTCTGGATTTTTATTAAGGACAATTAGAATCTGAGCTATATCACACGAATCTCAGGAGTAAGAGTACAACACCATCTTCTATCTGTAAGCCCACTTGGGGACAACTTGCTGGCCTCCCTTCAGTAGCAGATCTCTTTACAAAAGCATCTGAATTACTACACCAAAAAGTTGTTATGGTGTAAAAAAAAATCTTTGCTCTGACCTTAGGGTCCACAAAGAAATAGCCATTCCTGTGCTTAAGAGCTCACAGGCTGACCAAAGCAGTGCTATCTGGTGGCTTAAGAGCAAGAGAGGATGTTGAAGTAGAACTAGTAAAAGATAATACAACAAAGGCCAAGAAGAGGCTCCTCCTTGACATCCCCTCCCAGCCCTGCCCTGGCTAGCCCCTCCTCTTTGCCTACCCCTCTCCTTGGCAACTACTAGAGCCAAGAGTTTAAGTGACTTGATTTTGCGAAGACTGTGTATCTCTCTTCACACTCTTCAGTTCCAAGCAGCATAGTTGAGAGATATAGTTGCTCTGGAAACAAACAGACCTGGCTTTAAACCCCGCCATTTTCTGAATGACTAGGGAGAATTAATTTTGGTTTGTGGTGAGAAGTAGAGAACACAAAAGAGGAAACACGTTATTTTCATTCCTGATGGTTGGTCAAATCATTCTGTCAAGGCCAGTGTGTCACCGCCCACAGGCTTAGAGAATTGTTCTACTTCAAGTCAAAACCTAGGCAATTCCTTGCCTCTAAACCCTACAAGACTGTCTGTAACAAACAAGACTGTCAAAAAAATTGGTGAATAGCCTCAGGTGCACAGACAGGCACAACTCAAAGTCCTGTCCCCACTAAGCATCCCACCCAGCCTCCTTATGGGTGGAGATGACAAGGTGTGGGAGAACATCTCAAGCCCCCACTCAGCATCCCACCTAACCACCTTAAAAATGGAGAGGACAAGGTATGGGACATCTGAATTAAAGTGGCTGAAGGTCAGAGGCATGATCTCCGTATCTTGTCTCTAAGACCAGCATTTTTTGATAATGACTTAAGATAAATTTATGTTCCCGCTCTGATGAATTACAACTATGAGTCATTACACTGTTTGGTTGGACATTTATTAGGAAAAATAAGCTTTCTGTTCTTTAGATGGCTAGAGTCTTTTCAGCACACCTTGCGTTGGTTATTCCTTTGAAACTGTAACTGCAGTGGCTGAACGATGCCCTCTCCAAAGTCAGGGACCACCCACAGTTTGCACCGCAGGTGTGTGCAGTGCCAGAAGCAGGTCTCTGTTCTGAGTAGCATTCTGAGTTTCAGCCTTCATTCCCCAGATGTCTCCAACCTTCCAAGCCAATGCTGCTTCAAAGGCACATCACTCCAACCCTCCCATTGGCCTCTGCTTCTTCAAAAATGGGTCTGGGTCATTCCTCCCCAACATAGTTCCGGAAGCCATACCTCATCAGAAATTCCATCAGTCATGGTCTCAGCTTCTGAATAGGCCTGAAGTACACCAACTGTGAAGGCCAAATGCTTTGATTTGGGGGGACATTGGCTGAATGTAAAAGCTTCACTGTTATGTTCAAGGATGGAGGGGAGAGAGCCTATCCTTCTATGACAATTTCTGATTAATTGGACCAGCTAATCATCTGTGGGCTTGGCTCTGTAAGTAGAAGGCAATGCCACTGTTGGGGCTTCCAGGAGAAGGAAGACAGCAGAAAGGATTTGGAGCTATAGCAATCTCAATGAGAAGGATTTGGAGAAATAATGCACAAGGCTTTAGATACTTTACTTGTAATTAAGGAGCAGATAGGGCAATAGCACCGTACCCAGAGGAGTTTCTAGGTGTTTCAGCCAATATCTTCAGTCTCCTTGTCAAAAGCAAACAATGAAAAGATATGGGGGCATAAATTATTAACTAGATGTCCAATCATGAGTTTTTGGACTTTCACATGTGGCTCTTATTTATAAAAGTGCATGTTTGTTCTCTCAAAAAAAATCTATATTCAGTAGGTCTTGTCTGTGCCAGGCACTTTACAACTGTTCTGTGCTTGCTCCTTGCAAAGGCTCTGTCAGAGAATTGTTTTGTTGTTGCTGTTTTCTTAATTGCCTTCTTCATGAGGGAATGGAAGTCTGAGGGGGCAAGGCCCTTTGATATGGCACCCACATTCAGCAAGGGAAGGCAGTGGAGGACCAGATCAGACAGGAACAGCTGCTGTCTACTTGGGGATACCCAACCTCTGGTTGGAACACTAGGTCTGATGTCATTGTCTGCATAGTCTGTCATTCTTGCCATTATAGAGGAGGCAACTGAAGCACAAACAGACCAGGGCATTATAGTGCATGGCTGGACTGACTATGAAGGGGAACGCTGACCCTCCAGCTCCCCAACAACCAACACAGAAAGTCAAACCTCAGCCTTTGTAGTTAATGCACATGGCAGGCCATGCACAGTTAAGTTCCAGCTGCCTCAGTTGTCTTTCACTCCCAAACACCCAGAGAAAACCAAACATGCTCCCCAAACAAACCCCATCAGATTTCCCATCCTATGTAGATGGCCATTTGTTCCTCCAGACCAGCAGTGTACCAGAAACATCCTCATCCACAGTTCTTCCCTTCCTTATGTGCCTTTGTGTGTCTGTTCAATAAAAGAAATGAAGTCCCTTGCTGTAGTGGTCCCTGAAGAGACTGTGTGTGGAGGGTACCCATTCAGCTGTACAGGGATAATAATAACACCAGCTTGTCACAGGCTTGTCAGAGCATTGCATGGTGATATAAGTCCTTATAGTAAACTTCATTTTGTACTTACATGGTGACTCTTCTGAGCCAGTTTCACAGTGGGAAGACAGATACCAACAAATGATTTGCAAATGAGAAATTTTGAAAGCTACTACAGTGTGGAATTTGGGTGAACATTCAGTTGTGACTCTTCTTTAACACCCAGAGCAATATTGTTATTATCACTCTATAAATGAGAAGGCAGAGACTCAGCAAAGCTAAAATCAGAGAAATAAGATTGATGCCAAGCCCATGCAATTTCCACTTCTCAAGTTCACCCTCCAGCAGGAGTTTTAAATAGGTTTCCTTGCAGATATCTCCTCCTTGGGGGGTTGAACATGCCCAGATTTGATTGAGCATGGAGTGGGAGGACCACACAACCTCTTGATTTGTGTATCCACAATCACATTTATATCATGAAGTAATATCATGATGGAACTTTCTGAAGTAGGTGTCAGAGTTGAAATTTATAGGGTGAATTCCCTGGAGAACAAAGACCCAAAGCAGAATATCTTCCAGGCACTGTTCTATGACCAACAGAGGGGAATAGGAAGCCGATTTATCCTGGTGAGATCTGTGAATTGTTCATTTCAAAGATGTCTCATGACATAGGTAGATAAATAATTGTCTTTAATTGTCAGGTTGTATTGATTATTAATATGAAAAAGAATCCACACCAGGAGCCGTTGGAAATAGACAATTCATATTATAGGAGGATGCTTGGGGCTATAGCTGTACATAAATTGTAGAACACTTTCTGGCAAGCTTTAGTTCTGGGATTTGATCTCCAGTGCCTAAGAGCAAGCAAGCAAAAAAGAAACTACTTATCAGGTGTTTAGACAGCACAGAGAAAGAGACAGGGAGGAACCTTACCCAAGAGGTAAGCCTTCTGGTTCTTCTCAGAGGATACTATGTTTTGGAAAGAAAAATAGAACTGCTAAAGATTTTGGAGCTTGTTGATGAATGGGAATATATAAAGGAATTAAGAAGACGCTGTTCCACGCTCAAAGTTCATTTTTCTGTAATAGAGATAGAATCTGAAATAGTCCAACAGAGCCTGGAAAGGGGGAAAGATGGAAAAACGAAGAAGCAAATGCTTCCAAAGACGTTTAAATGGCTAAGGTAGCAACAGGACTTATTTTACCCCAGATGCTTTTGTTCTTTGACACATATTCTAATTGTAGCACTGCATGGTCTTTTAGACAAAGTCCTGGCTCACAGATTGCCTCACATTTGTGGGAATGGTGCTTTATTTTCTCAACTGTAGGACTTAAAAAAGTATATGGAAGACCTCATATTTAAGTCCCTTCCTTTCCTAATTTTGATGACAAAGAAATAAATATTAGGAAATAGTCTGGCTGGTGGAGATGGTGATCTCAAACCCACCTCTACCCCATCCCAACCTTTCTGTAATCCCTGTAGCTCTCACAGTCTCAGTGGTGAGGAGCTAGAAGTCAGAGCTGTCTCCAGAGTCTATTTGGACTGCAAATTCTTAGACTGCAAACATTTTGAATTTACTCTACTTACTTTTTAGTTGCAACTACTGTCCCTGCCACATTTGTCTATCCATTATATAAGACCAAAGTACAAACCTGAGAAGAAAAATTTGTCTTTGTCTAAGTAAGCAAGTGAAAAAAAATCACAGTTATCATTCAATACATTTCTCAGTTCAAAAAAAAAAGAACTTTATAGAAGAAATCAATGAAAATCTCTCCCTATACAAGAAGTTGACAAAGACCAATACAGATAACATATTTGAAAAACATGTTCAGCACGTCTTAATGGGACTGAAGAGAAATCTCTATCTTGGAAAGGCAACCCAGACAATGAGCAAAAGGATTGCTTAACCATGAAAATGTGGGTTAGTGGAGTTTTACATATATGAGCTAACTTTGGTGATGGTGAGCAATGACTGTCATTATTAGAGAAAAGAGACTCTGTAAAAGGCAAGCTAAGACTGAAAAGAGATATAGAAGTAAAACCATTGTGTTAGCCAGTGCAGATATATCTCCAAAGTGACATTCAAGACAAAACCAGCCGTCCAGATGCTCTGCTTCTTGATGTGATCTAGTGGAAGGCATACATCTCCACCTCTTATGGATTCACAAAAAAATGGTAAATTGAAATTTATTTGACCCTTTAAAGTTAACCATTTATAGAAAATACAGGTGAGAAGGACAAGCTAGTCTTCAAAAGGCTGCCAAACTGAGTACAGACATTTCTAAGATGTCATAAAGCAAAATGTCCAGGGGAGTGTGACACCACCCTGAACTAGATGGACTTTCATGAGAAAGAATACATGAGAAGTCAACAAACCAAGAGAAAAGATACTTTTAGAAATATTCAGAGAATTCAGGGCAGTGGTGCTGCATGCCTTTAATCCCAGCACTCGGGAGGTAGAGGCAGTCAGATCTCTGTGAGTTTGAGGTCAGTGTGGTCTACAAAGAGAGTTCCAGAACAGGCTCCAAAACTGCACAGAGAACCCCTGTCTAAAATAAAATACTCAGAGAAGCCAGATCAGAAGTTTGTATATTTCCTGATACCAATAACTGTTTGCCAAGTTCATTAAGTGTGATGATTACATGGTGATAATGTTAGAAACTTCCATCTTATTTTAGACACACAGACCTCAGTGTTTAGCACAATATTGGCAGAAAGTATGAGATTGCTTCAAAATATATCAAACAAAAACAAACAAAAAGGAAAAGATTTTTTAAGTATTACAAGAATCTTGATTATGGTTGAATCTAGTGCTAGAAGAATGAGAGTGTGTTTTTTCTCTAATTTATCTTTGTAGTCTTTTTATTCCTGGTGATGTTACTGATAGCCTCAGGTATTTACAGTATATTCTTGATAGGGTTTTCTTTATCATAGTGGATAACCTAGAGTCTGAGTATTCAACTATGACAATAATCTCTCTGGAGGAAATGTGTTTTCATCCTGATTCTTCCTACCAATATGTCCATTGTCTACAAGAGGTCTAAGGGTGAAAGAATTTAGGTTCAGGTGTGTCAGCCAGGTGAGAGTAGGGGGCTATTAACAAAACACATGAAAGAGCAAAAGCAGTACATCGTGTATGTATTAGAGAGAAGGCAGTAATGTGTCTTGATGGCAAAAGAAGGTAAACTATCTGAGATATGTCCATCCATCCACCCAGTAGGGATCAAAGAAGGAAGGAAAAGAAAGGGACTGAGGTCTACACCCCTTCCTGGTGGATAAAGCAAAGTGACACATGTCCACAGAGTCACACTGACTGACAGGTCATGCACTGGCATCCATACAGTCTGTAGAGAACATATTGACCAGTGGGGTGAGTCAAGCTGGTTGCATTCAGTTATCGTAGATAGAAATCATACTAAAGGAAAGATGAGCAAAGGAGTCAAGACAATGCTGGAGAAACCCACAGAAACAGCTGACCTGACCAAGTGAGATCACATAGACCCCATAACTCTAGGACTAACCCCATGTAGTCCATTGCACACATTAAAAAATTCTTTTGGTATATTTGACAATATTCATATAATATTTTTCTTATTGTATCATGGCACCCATGGGATTATGAACATCATATTCACCATCTTATACTCTGCTTCACAAGGCAACTAATATGACACAGTATCTATTTGTTTTTTAATAGTCTACCATAAAAATTATCATGTATGTATCCTGTACCATAAGATCTGTAGGTGCTGGGTTCTGGGGTGTTCTTCTGTATGTGTTCCTCAGGAAAGAAAGATTTCCTCGGCTTCACAGAAAGCTTTCTATTGAGATCCTGAAACAGAATTTGGCCAAGGGGATGTCTTATATGAAGTCATGGCCCTTCCCCACTAGCAGTTCGCAATCATCCTAAAATCCACATAAGAATAAAGAACTACTATGTTCATATAAAATAACTCTGAAGGCATCCACCATCTCCATAAGGTGGCTCAAGCCCTCTATGTGGTGGCATGGCAATTGGCCTTGTCTTTCTGATGAAGCATATTTCCATTACCTTCCACAGATGTTATTCCAAATAGCAGGGGCCAATAAGCGTCAAGCACACAAATCTCCATCTCAGTTGCTGTTTCCCAGGAAAACTAAGCTAGCAAGGAAAAACCTACATGATCTACTGCTGAATGAAGAAAGCAAATTTCACAAATATTAGGAGCATTAAGTTTACTTACAAATAATGGAAAACAAAAGCGTATATTTATTTTATATCTGTGAATTCTCAGATGAAAGAATAAAACAATATACCTCTGTTCGCCATGTATATGTGTGTTGGGGGTTGTGCGTGTGTATGTGTGGCTACACAAGACTAAGTTAGTGAGTGTACATCTGTGTGTGCATGCATGTGGAGGCCAGGCAACAATCTCAGGTGTAATTATTGTTCACCTTATTTCATGAGGCAAAGTGTCTCACTGGCCTGGAGTTCTCCCAATCAACTAGGTTGACCAGCTAGCAAGGCCCAATAATCTGCCTACTTCTGCTTCTTAGCACTAGAATTATAAATACTGTACCTAGATTTTAAAATATGGATTCTGGGGGGTTGAACTCAGTTACTGCATTAACAAGCCAAACACAAAAGACATGAAGGAAAATCTTACAGACACCCAGAAATTAAAATTAAAACTTTTCTGAATGTAAATTAGTTAATTTGACAGGAGAATTTAAAAAAAAGATGCCCAATGCCAAAATTCAAAAGAATAACCCAGAATAGCCATTGCATTTGAAGAGAAAATACCACAAAGGGAGTATCATAAGAGTACCAAGAAAATCTAATATATATATAAAGACTAAACAGTCTCCACACATACCACATACTTTGCCTTAATAAAAAACTATTTAAAGCATTGATGGGATGATGTTTTCAATCAGAAACTAAGTCTGTTTTCTCTTGTGGAAGAACAAACAGCAAAAGGTAAAATTCAAGAAAATAGTATATTAAGCTGGTACTTCAAGAAGAAAGCTTTCTTAAGTCAGAGTTTTGGGGTCCAACAACTTCAAATCAGATGTTCTCCTTAATGTGGCTCCTGGGAAGACTCTGGTTATATTATGGCATGGAAGAATAGCATGGAGGAAAATTACTGCAGGGTAAGTTGAATGCATGCAGTGGTTCCGTTCATTAACAGCATGCTTTCCTGAGAACTAGTTCACTCCATGGAACTACATTAAAGATTTATTCTAACGTTTTTAAGTGTTTTATGTACATGTATATCTATATATCACATGCAGTACCCATGTAGGCTAGGAAAAGGCATCATTCTGGACCTGGGAAAGTTGCAAGGGGCTGTGGGCTGCAATGTGAGTGCTGGGAAGACCTAGGTCCCCAGGAAGAGAGCAGAATAAATTAACCCCTTGTTGAAAACAGAACTCCTAATGACCTCATTCTCTTATTCTCTTCCATTAATTCTCCTATTCTCTTCCATTAGACCCACTTTTTTTTTTAGTTATTTGCTTTAAATCAAGATTCATAGTGGCACTTTTGAACAAATTGTTTTTCTAAAATAGATTCGATTCTTCATCCCTCTTCTCCCCCACCCTTCTACTACCCCAATCTCCCCTTCTATCCCTCAGGTCTCATTTCCTCTCTCATGTCCTATGTGTCTTCCTGCACACTCCCTTTTTTCTTGTTACCTTTTTGTTCCCTTCCTGGTCTCCTTTCTAGCTTTCTACCCCCCTCTCCTATCTCCTTTCTTTCTCTCTCTCTTCATCCCTGAACCTGTGTATGAAAGGGAGTGTGAGGTTTTGTCTCTGAGTTTGTAGGCCTACATCTTGTAGGTTCCCCCCTTGAGGGTCTCCACAGTGGGAATCAGTCTTTGCGCATGGATGCAGCACTGTGGGGAAGGAAGACATCTACATCATGGCAGAAGCAGAAGCAGTCATGGCACCCATAGAACCAGCACATTAGTGTAAGCAAATGATGTTAACTTGAAGCAGAATTTGATTGAATAGCTACCATTAAAGTGAAGGAAGTTAATGCTCACAACATAAAAAGAATCACTACTACTACTGAACTGAATGGGAAGTCCAGTGTTTATTAGTAAAACATGAGGAGAGTTGAAATGTAGGAAGAAGGGAAGAAGTCAGAAGTATGGGTTTATTAAGTTCCCTGTACGTTTTAAGACGTGAGAGGTTTTTGCAGCTTTAAAATTATCATTGATTAATGAAAATGTAATTTATAAAAATATGGGGGGAAAGCATCAGAACAATTTGCCAATAAAAAAAAAAGCCAGGGACCCTCAAGGGCCCCCAGGGGAAGGCTCCAGACACCACTACACAAAACAAATACGTGAAAAAGGATGGAAAGTTTGAAAATCAAGTGGTGGGTTCTGTCGAAAGAGGTGGAACTGGAGTTGGTGACTGGGGCTCACCTGTGTTGACCCTGGGCCAAGCCCTTTTCTTGGTGTCAGGGAACATGACAGATGCAGTTTGCTGCTCTCATGGAGCATGTGCTCAGCTGAATACAAACTCCAGGGAGGCAATAATGATGAACAGAATTAACTCGGTGCCAATAAATAAATAAATAATAAATAAATAAATAAATAAATAAATAAATAAATAAATAAATAAAAAATATAAAGAGGCCCGTTACCTTATAGAGAATTTGCTGTGGAGACCAACTAAATTCAGATTCAGCTCCTAGCGATTCATATTCAGGAGTAAGAGAAACCTGAGAGCCCCACCCCCTCCTGTTGGCAGCCACTTGGAGGAAGTGGGTCGGCACCTCTAAGATGAACAAGTACATGGTAGAGCAAAGGTAGAGAAAGAGAAGCAGAATGTTGAATACCATGAAAAGTGGTAGGAGTGGAAATACCACAGGCCCCTCCCAAAGTTGGAGAGCCATTCCTGGCTGTATGGCTGCAGAAGAGCACATGGGCTGCCTCATCTACCTTCCAGGCCCATATTGAGGGCTTTGAGTTGGTCCACCCCAACATCTACCCCATCTAAGAACTGCTGGAGCATGTGAAGGGGCCGATCCTGCAGAAACAAAGCTGCAAGAATCTTCATGATATCGGGCAATAACAGGGTATCTGAGGCCATGAGTATCCAGTATTGAGGGTGTAACAAAAGCCAAAGGTCTCAAACCAGACCCATGATTCATTGAAATGAACACTGGCAAAGCTGCTTGGGCAAAAGGATATACTGGGTGACTCACTTGCAGCTTCCATGGTGAGATTATGTTTTCATTTTTATTATTTTTATATTTTGTTGTCTTTGCAAGGGCTGAGTGTTATTATGGAAGAATACGGGATGTGGAAGAATGAGTGAGATAGGGGTGCATGTGAAATTCACAAATGTGTGATATTTTGATGGTATTCTCATGCTCCCGAGATTGCCAATAAAGTTTGTTTTGAATCAGAGGGTGGAGCTAACTACTAGATAATCAAAACTAATTACAGAGCTTTTGGAGGACTGAGAACAGATAGACACAGGAAATAGTAGGCCGGGGATGAGAGAGAGTCTCAGCCTTTTGGGATCAAGCAATGAGAGAGAGAGGAGGTCATTGGTCATTTTGTCACCACTTCTCCTGAGCTTTTATTGAAAAAAAAAATTAGATAAATGCTTCACACAAAGAATCAATAAAAAAGTTTTTAAAACCAGGATAGTAAACAAGTAATTATTAAAATGAGTATGAGTAAATGAAGCATTAAAAATGAAAAATACATCTTGGTTAAATAAACCACAATTATATGTGAGTAAAGTTAAAAATAATAAGATGGAAGGAAAAGGAAATAAAAAACAAGCCAACAAAACAATGAGGTTAATGAAGTTTCCCTAAACACAAAAAAGAGAATGGGAATGGCAATAATAATATCATCAAATAAAGCTGAAATGAAGAGAAGTACCAAATGAGATAAAGAGTTTTATATTTTTGGACAACTTCAGTAATATAAAATAGTCTTAAGTGATGTTAAGTCTATCCAAGAATCACATAATACTAAAATATTGAAGAACCTATTAGAAATGGGAAGAGTTGATTTAAAATAAAGCATCTAATAGAATACTTTGATACAAAAAATAAATTACAATGGATTTTAAAAATTAATGTCACTAATAACTTCATATCTCAAGCAAGCTAGCTGTTGTGAGTTACAATTATTAAAATCATCCATAATATGTTTTCAAAAACCAATTTCTTAGGCTATAAAACATATTTCAGTAATTCCAAAAGAATCATTATATCAACCAAATTTCTCAAAAATGGCATGTTAGCAACACACTAGGTCTTAAAAACAATTATTTGCAAGCTGAGAACATTACTAAGCAACAGAATCAAGAAATTCAAAATGCAAATAAGGATGACTGAGAGAATGGCTATCAACAGGAGCATGGACCTCACATCTAAATAGGCAATAGCTAAGTTATAGCAAACATGCTTCATAGCTCAGTAATGGCCAGTAGCGTTAACAATGGTTATTGCCAGTCAGAGCAACTATGGTTCTTCCTATGGTTAGACACAGAACACAAGCTATGGTAGTCAGACTTTTGGGACTTGGTTTCACCGGAGGCTATGGCAGCAGCCAGTGATCCCCAGTCTTGTTATGGGCAGCAGTCCTCTTACCCTGCCTACAGCCAGCTCCTAGCAGTACCCAGGGAACATTCTAGTGGCAGATCTCAGAGCAGAGGCTATGGGCATTGCCAGAGTGGAGGCTATAGCCAATGATCTGACTATGGAGGACAGCAGCAACTATGCAGTGAACAGCAGCAATGCTCCTCTGACCTGTCTTGGGGTGTGGACAGCAGAACTGGTAGAGCAGTAATAGTGGAAGGGAGTGCAGAGGCAACTGTGGCCAAGATTACTCCTTCATCCCACCTTGGTGGTGGTGGCTGTGAACTTGAAGGCCATGGAGGTGGAGGTGGCATGGGCAGAAGTGACAGGTTGGCTTCAATAAATTTGGTGGGCCTCGGTATCAAGAAGCACATCACAATTCCAAACAGGATAATTCAGACATCACCACCATCTTTGTGCGAGGCCTAGGTGAGAATGAAAATTGAGTCTGTGGCTGATTCTGTCTGACAGATTGGAATTATTAAGACAAATAAGAAACTGAACAGCCTATGACTAATTTGCATACAGACAGGAAACTGTCAAGCTGAAGGGTGAGGCAACAATCACATCTGATGACCCACCTTCTACTAACAGGGCTACCGAGTGGCTTGATAGTAACGAATTCTCCAGGATTCCAATCAAGGATTCATTTGCTACCTGTAGGACAGATTTCGACTGGGGTTGTGGAAATGGTTCTGAAGGTTTGGGCAAGGAGGACTCGTTGGTGGGAGGCTGTGGAGGAGGTAGAATGGTGGTGCTGGATGACCAGGGAGGATTCTCTAGTGGAGGTGGCAGGTGGCAGACAGCGATGAACTGGGTACTGGAAGTATCCAGATTAAATGAATGCAACCCATTTTAGCTCCTAAACTAGATTACCAAGGAAGGGGACCGGGAGGTTCTCATGTGTTTGGTAACTGTGTTGATCGATGTAGCAAAGGAGCATATAATCAGGGTAGCTAGCAGGACTGAGGTGGGAATCATGGGGCTTCTGAGCTGGGTGGTGGGGACAGAGTCTTCCTTGACTTGTCAAGATGGGCTCTGGGGTGAGCACATGCAGAAGGGCAAGGAGAAGCAATCTAGCTCTGGAGGTTCTAAAACAGCTCTTCTTCCTCTACCTACTGTTGCCTTTGCTATTTTGAACTTTCCAATTCAGGATGGCCCATGAATATGTGTGTGTGTGTGTGTGTGTGTGTGTGTGTGTGTGTGTGTGTGTGTGTGGTGTTAAGAGAGAGAGAGAGAAGAGAGAGAGAGATTACTGTAGTTGTAACATTAAAAACACACATAATTTTAGTTAAAACAAAAACACTTTATAAAAAATAAAGATGTGTGATTCACACTTCTAAACAAGGAGTAATAGACAGAAGTGGACATTCATAAGCCAGAAACAGAACATTTAATTTTCAAAAGAAAGAATTTTAATTTTTGATAAGGCTAAAATTAAAAATGGAATATAAATTTATTAATATACATCAAGACTGAAAAGCCCCAGCACTTGTGAGGCAGAGGCAGGCAGATCTCTGTGGGTTTGAGGCCAGCCTGGAACAGAGCTAGTTCAGGACAGGCTCCAAAGCTACACAGAGAAATCTTGTCTCAAAAAACCAAAAGGAAAAAAAAAAAAAAAAGACTGAAAAGCACCTATTATGATACAGTAGAAAAAGTTACATTTACTGGAGAGAACAAGAAGGAGGTTCGCAGAGCTCAGGTTACATTTTATACTACAAACAAAGATCATTAGATCATGTAAGATTTATTTTCAACAAGAAACACATCAAGCGAATAACCAGCAAGTTTTGAATAAAAGAGTGAGCCAGAGATGGACTAAATAAGTGCAAATATGCAGAAAGCTAGGGGTAGAAATATGTAGAATCTAATGCAAAAGAATGCAATAAAGAAGTTTTTAATGGGTAAAAGTATAATTTACAATGGAAATACATCAAGCACCTACTTTACATGTCAAATAATATGTCCCAGACATAAAGTTAAATAGGACATGACAAGCATACACACAATTGTGATAGTCATGGAGAAACACTGGCAAACCTCTTTTTGTGGGCTAGGCTCTTTAGCATTGCTATGAAAAATAAAATAAAATAAAACGCGATCATTCTCTTTGAAAACAAATGGAATTAATAAGCTGTAGCAGCTTTTCCAAACCTCATTCTGCTTCCCAGAGAGACCATGAAATACATGCAAACTCCTCTGAGTATTCTCTCTGACTGGAAATGATCCTGCTTACTGTTTAATGTTTCTTCTGGAGACAAAGAACAAACAAACAATTCAAGACTGTCCCAAAGCATTTCAGATGCAGGAACAGGTGACTTGCTGGTATCCTCGGGCACTCTAGCTCTATGTTAGGAGAAACAGTAAAGGGGAACATGATACACTCCCTCAGAGAAAGCCACCTGATAAAGACCATCAACCCAGGGATCCTTCTGCTAAGGCAAACTGCTTGCCAATCCTCTTTGAATTCAAGAAAAAACCAAAACAATATAACCCTGAAACCACATGGTAGTAGCAAGAAAACAAACAAACAAGAAACCATAAACTCTCGCTTTATTCCTTAGAGAGATAAAGATGCTTTTGGTAGCATTTAAATATTGATTGAGCTTGTATTGATTGCACTCTGTGTTTCGAGGCTGTCTGACCTTCATCTTAGAAGAGTCAAGTCCAGCTAAGAGAAACAATGTCTCACTTTTAGCAAGATTTAAAATATGCTCAAAGTTTTTAAAATAGTTTTCTTTATAAACTTAAAGATCAAATGGGCAAAAACACATACCAAGTTAGAGGCTCTGAAACAGTGTTCCAATGAATAAATAAAGATAGGGTTGTTTGTCATACCAAAATATGCTCTTTTAAAAGTATTCCTGAAACATTTATAAAAGTGAACCAAAGTAGACCACAAGTGTAACATTAATAAACTTAAAATTTGAGATTCTATGAGACACATTCTGTCTAATTCATGCTTTTATTCAATGTTTAAGAGAAGCTCTCCTTTGCCAAGCAGTGTGCTAAGTACTGATAACAGAGCCAGGAAAAAAGAAAGAAAGAAAGAAAGAGAGAGAGAGAGAGAGAGAGAGAGAGAGAGAGAGAGAGAGAGAGAGAGAGAGAGAAAGAAAGAAAGAAAAACTTTTAGGAAAAATTAAATATAAAAAGTCCCTTTTTGAGCTTGGGAAACCAAAAATGATTTTTACAAAATAACCAGAACTAAAGAATAAATCAATTGTAGCTATAAGCTACTTTGAAAATATTAATTACAAAACTTTCTAGTGAGAACTGTTCTTGCAGTGAAATTCATACCAATTAATGCTTTAGTTATTAAAGAAGCAAGGCATAAATAAGTAAATGAAGTGTTTACCTTAACTATAACTAACTGGTTAATGACATGCTGCTCTGGAAATATATCCACAGATTGCCACAATTCCACAGAAACCATCCATTGAAAGACTCCAGTTTTCCCACAGGAATACATAAAAAAATCCTGAGAGGAAAGTCGGGGCTCAGCCTCTAGAGCTTGTCAACCTTTTCTTCAGGATGCTGAATGTCATGTTCTTGGTTACAACCATTGTTCATCTCTTCTTCCTGAGTATTAGCTCTCAAGTGACCTGCTTCCGGCCTGAATCCCATTTATCAGAATCAGTAGAGTCCTTGGTAGTGGGTAGAAAGGAACCCTATGAAGTAAGGGAGATGTTTACTATATTAATTGTTCTGATTGGGATTTAAGAAAAAGAATGTAACATCAATAATATCAATACAAAATAAGCCACAAGACAAGAAGGCTGCATATGACCTAGCACAGTGCCAGGCTTCAACATCCTGCTTTCAAGTGTAGATAGATCTTCTAAACAAAAAAAAAAGCAGCAAAGAAATCTTAGAGCTAAATTATGCCTTAGATCAACCGATCATCATATCAAAAGATAGGGAATATTCTTCTCAGAGGCACATGGAGCCTTCTCTAAAATCCACCACGTTATAGGCACAATGCAAACCCTAACAGGAAAAACTGAATATTCCTCTCCATTCTGTCAGATTGCAGTCTGTAAAAATTTGACTTCCCTACTCAGTTCTTACCATTCTGAAGAGTTTGATTTAGTAACTACAACACAAATTCAAAAATTCAATGCTAATTGAACCCTAATAATGGTTCTTAACACCTTTGTAATAAACTCTTTCAAATTCAGTCTCCTTCTAAGGCCACTGTTCCAGAGGGATGGCCCATCTCTATCTGTGATTTCATCTCTGTAAACTTTTGTGGGCATGTACGGGGTGTGTGTGTGTGTGTGTGTGTGTGTGTGTGTATGCTTGAGAGTGTGTATAAATGTTTGAGAGTATGTGTGCTGAAGTGCCTGAGCATCACTATTCTCCTCCACCTCATTTCTTTGAGACAAGGTCTCTTTGTTTTGTACAATTGCAGTACAGGCTAGCTGACCTGTGAGTTTTTGAGGATTTCTCTTTCTTGCCTCGCATCTTGCCAGGGGAGCACTGTGGTCCCAGATACATGCTGCCACACCCAGATTTACATGAGTTCTGGGGATTTAAGCAGGGGTCCTCATGCTTGCCCAGAAAGGACTTTACCCAATGTGTCTCTCTAGGTGTCAGCATTCAATCTTGATATAAAAAATTTAAGTTGAAAAATGAGAAATAAATGCTTATGTAGGTCATAAAATTAAAAAGAAATACTTGATATTATAACTAGCACTGAAATAATTAAGGGCAACTTATCAGAGTTAAGCATGGACATATATACCCCAATGACCTCTGTTAGCAAACCTTGTTCTACAAGTATAGGGTAATGTGACTTTATAGAAAAAAGTAAGTATAAATTGATTATTGGAGTAAAAGAACCATTATTTTAATGAACTATAATGGCCATTTTGGAAGAACTATACGAACTATCAACAGAAATGGGAAAATTTGGTATGGCAGTTATGGATAGTATAAAAATATGTAGTCTCTGCAAATAGCCAATACCATCACAGCCTATTGGGAAATACAACAAAGAAAAAACTCTGAACCTAAGACTTGATCAGAAATATACTAAACTTTTCTAAAGAAACTTTTCTGGGGGGCATAAGAAAATATTTGCACATACACACCTGAAACTACCATCATCAAATCTCAGATATGATGACTAAATAGTGACATTGTTGGTGATTTACCTTTTGTTAAAAAAAAAAAATCACAGACCAGAAAGATGGTCATCAGGTAAAGGAACTTGATGGCAAGCTTGGTGACCTTAATTCAATTTCTGATATCATAAGGTGGAAGGGATAATTGACTCCTATAAACTGACTTGTGACTTATACACACACACACACACACACACACACACACACACACACACACACACACCATGACATACACACGAAATAGAACCAAAAATAAGTAGTATAAGAATTGTGAATCTCCCATATGTTTCTGTATTAGGTTTTCAGGACTGAACTCTAGTTTGTTAATGAAAAATGATATACAGATACTGGAGAAAATGCCTGAAATTTATTGAGCTATTCAAAATTTTCATCTCCTCATTGAACACTAACTCAGGAAGTCCCAGGTAAAGAGCCATCAGTTGCCTTCTTTTTAAGTCATTTCAGGTCTATAATACACAATTATCGATTTGCTCATGATTCCTGAATTGTTGAGTTTCTTAATTTATACGTTTGCACATGTATTTCTTACTTGTGTGGTAATAGTAGTTGTGGCATGCAAACTTGTACTGAGACATGGAATCTCTGCTTCAGCAATGCCTCTTACTCCAATCTTGTATTACATGGAACCATCAGGGAATGACTGTGAGGAAGTTGGAGCGAAGACTTGACCAGCAATGTTATATGCTTGATGGTACTGAACTATCATACTCTAGATGAAATGTGTGTGTTAAGTGAGAGGCAGATAGGCAGAAGAACAAGTCATGAATCTGTTTCTAAGACTATTTCCTCCCACAATGAGCCATCATCTTCTCTTGCAGACATATAGAGAACAACATGCATATTATTGAAGCCACTGTGTCATGGGATGATCCCTTCATACCAATGCAATGTTGGCACCTGTGACTGTTCAGAGCCCAGTTACCCCATTGACACTTACTGTGGATTTATACACAAAGGGCTTTGTGCTTCTGATAGGCCTGAATCTATTGCTGGCTCTATCATTGTGTCAAATCATTTGCCTTCCGCCAACTCTTGGTCAGAGATTTATGTGTGTATCTGCTGGATATAGTGATTGTGGTGGTTTGAATGAAAGAAAAATGCTCCCCATAGATTCATAGAATGGAAGACTTGGTCTCCAGTTGGCAGTGATACTTTTAATGTTGTAGAACCTTTGGGTGTGGCTCCTTGGTGTAGGAAGTATGTCACAGAGAGTGAACGTGAAGAATTTATAGCTTCTGCTGTTCTCCTTGCGCGGTGGCTAGCCAGCCACAGGCCAGCCAGGGCCCTCAAGGATCTGGCTGGCAGGAACTCATCTGGCAGGTGGGTCCCTTTATGATGAGCAAATATGTGGTAGAGAAATGAGAAAGAAAGAGAAACAGAATTGTTTATTTGCTGAGGGGAAAAGGGAGAAATAAAAGCAGGGAGAAATAGGCTAATGGGGAAGGTCAGGTTTCAACCCAGGGCCATGGTGATATCCACCCTAGGCTGCTGTAAGTGTCATATCTGGGTCCCTGGTCCTACCATAGCCAGGATCTGTGCAGACATCTATAGCCTATGTTGCCACCAATAGCCACAAGGGTGCTTAGTGTCTGAGCTGTCACCTGTGGCCATGTCGATGTTCAGCTGCTATTGATGGAAACACATTGACATGGTTGGCCTGTATTCCCACCTGGGACCATAGTGTTTTCTAGGCCTGAGCTTCTGCTGAAGCCCATGTCTGGGTCCATGGATCTACAGCAGTTAGAGTCTGTGCTAACATTTATGGCCCATGTTGTCATCAAAGGCCACATGAAAGCCTTGGGTCTAGACAACAACCTGTTGCCTTGATGGTGTCTGATGGCCATGTCACCACTGAAGCCATGCTGGTCTGGGTGACCTATACTTCCACTCAGGTCCCTGGTGTTGTCCAGGCTGAGGTTGCTCCCCTGGGTGATATCTGGGTCTATGGCCATACAGTATCCAGGGTCTCAGTCAATGTCTATAGCTCCTGTTGCATCCAAAGGTCATGTGGTTTCCCGGGGTCTGATCAACTACCTAGCACTATGTTGGTATCCAAGGGCCATACAGATCTGAGCGGGATATACTACTACCTAGTGGCATGGTGATGTCCAGGCCAAGGCTACAGCTGGGTGCCATGTCTGAGTCTTTGATGTCTGTGGCTCCTGTTGCTGTTGAGGACCATGCTTATTCCTCTGGCTGTGTTGGTGTTCAGGTGTTATGCTGCTGCTGGGGCTATGCCAACCATATGGCCTTCACTGCCACATGGGGCCTTGGTGATATGCAGACCCAGGCTGCTGCAGAAGACCATGTCTGGGTCTGTGGTCTTACTATAGTTGGAGTCTGTGTTGAAGTACATGGCCTATGTTAACACCAAAGGACACATAGAAACCTGGGGTCTGGGCCACAACCTGTGGCCTTGTTGGCCTGGTGGCCATCCTGCTGCCAGAACCATCCTGATCTGAGTGGCTAGTGATTCTACCTGGAGCCAGGATGTTGTCTGGCCAAGTTGCTGCCAAGGGACATGTTTGGGTCTTTGACTCTATAGTGGCCAGGGTCTGAGTTGACATATGTGACTCCTGTTGCCATTGAGGTCAGCCACTTGATTCCATGTTGTTTCAGAGGGCCATAATGCAGCTGGGGCCCTATCTGGTTCTATGACTTTACTTCAGCCAGGGTCTGTGTTATTGTCTGAGACTCCTGTTACCATTGAAGGCCATGAAGACACCAAAGCTATGGAGCCATGTTGCTGGCCAAGGGCCACAATGCCACTGGAGCTGTGCTGATCTGAGTGGCCTGCACTGCCACCAGGGACCATAGTGACACAAAGACTCTGCTGCTGCTGAGGAAATTGTCTGAGTCTTCTGTGGCTGGGGCCTATGCTAAAGTCCAAGTGTAGTATTGCCATCCAAGGTCACACAGAAGCCTGGGGTTGGGACTGCAACCTAAGGCCTTGGTATTGTCTGAAGATTATGCTACTGCCAAAGCCATCCTGATTTGCATGGCCAGTGCTTCCATCTGGAGCCAGGATGTCTATCCAGGCTCAAGCTGTTGCTGTAGGTCATGTCTGGGTTCATGGCCCAGCTGAAGCTGTCAACTGTGTTGATGTCTGGCCTGTATCACCTCAGAGGGCCATAGGCATCATGAGTGATGAAATCCTAGGGCCATGCTGAGTTGGCTCCGCCCTTCACTGGCCCAGGGAAAATTTGTCCTCCTTCTCTCTGGACATTTCAGCAAGACAACTGGCCCTGACCCTCATGGGAGAGCTCCACTCCTCACTACAAGTTGGGGACAACTGACCCTGATGGCATGTGTGTAGGAAGTTGGCTCAGTGCCCTCACCTGAGGCAGGTATCCCTAGTGGCTTGGACTGACCAGTTCAGCTACCACCCAGGCCTTGGGTTGTCCCACCTAACATCTACTCCATATAGGACCTGCTGGAACATGTTAAGGGATTGGCCATGTGAACAATTCCCACAGGATCTCCATGACTTGGAGCAACCTTGGGATATCCCGGAGGAGCTCTGATGAGACTCTAGTAATGAAACCAGAGATCTTGAACCAGATCAGTGACTCACTGAAATGAACATTTTCTAATAAAGCTGATTAGACAAAAGGGTATGTGACACACTATGCCCAGTGCCTCCAGAATAAATGAAGTGTTGAAGAGGCAGGAAAGAGGGGGAACCTAAGAGGGTTTTGGGGGGCTTGTTTTTTCTTTTCTTTTTAAAATTTGTTTGCTTCCTTTGGTTTTTTGTTTGTTTGGTTTTGGTTTTTTTTTTTTTTTTTTTTTGTTGTTGTTGCTTGCTTGCTTTTGGGTTGTTTGCCTTATCCCTCTTCATTTATGGAATTTCCCTCTGGAACTGTAAGCCAAAATAAACTCTTTGTTCACTGGTCACTTTAGGGCATGATGTATTATCAGAGCATCATAAAAGTAACTAGTACAGTGATGAGCAGCATGATCATCCTAAAGGTTAAAGAACATGCCTTTCTGTGTGTTATGGCTTGAATCTGAAATGATCCCCCAGGTTCATGTGCTTTCACACCTGGTCACTATCTGGTGTCACTGTTTGGGGATGCTGTGGAGCATGGCTCTGGGAAATGGGTTGCAGAGAACAGCATTAAGCCCAGATCTGTGTCAGGTCTCATTTCAGTGTTCTGCTTTCTGATTCACCAAGATGTAAGGAACCCTCACCACATATTCCCACCATTATGAACTAACTCCACAGTGCCTTCTCTGCTATGATGAACAAAATTAAAGAGCCAAATTCTTCTCTCTTAACTTACTTCTATCGTGAATGTTGTTGCATCAAAGCAACAACTATACTGATCCAATAAGAAAGAACTATCAATGCTGCCATCATTTTGTAAGTGTGAGCATAATATACAGTTATCCCTTCTTGCCCAAACATCCTTCCCATTTCCCTCATTGCTTCTTTTTCTTGTTTCCTTTGGTCTTTTTTCTTGTCTCCATGGCACCTTCAAATGAGACTGGAGAGATCATCAGAAAAGATGCAAAGCCTGGACTGGACTTAACAATGATTTCTATGACTTTATGGGAAGACCAATGAACTGGTGGAGAGGGAGCTGACTATACCAGTAAACATCCAGGTAAGAGTTTTTGTGAGCTTTATCATAACATAGATGCCTCTGGCCATCACAGAAGGTTGACACATGGTGTGCTTGTGTAGTTACAATTTAGGATATCTGTAGAGTCAGGTTTTTTTTTTTTTTTACATCAACCAGTTTACAAACTCTAATGAAGTAGATCTTTCAAGATGCGTATCTGTTTTCTGTTGGCATTGATTTTGACAAAGACTTTTAATCTCAGAAAGCATATTAAGACAAAGCACTCTAAGTGTATTTCAAGTATATGATGGGTAAACTGGCTAATGGAACCTAGCTTATTTCTGTGTACACATATTCCAGTTCCTGTGGAGCAATATTAACTATAATAGTAATGAGGCCCATTATTATTCAATTTTCACAGCATCTCTCACTGAAGTGAAGGCTTCAAGCCCCTCTACTATTATGAGAGTTTTGTTGCATTCCATGGGCAAAGCTCTAATCTTTCTTAAGAGACAGGGAACAAATTTTTATCCATAAAATGATCATAGAATAAAAATTATTCAAAATCAATGTATGGCTTTTCATTCCATGCGTTATAAGTTTATATGATTACCTATGTATAGAAGACATCTTACAGATATTTGGCCATAATTCTGTATGCTTGTATCTGTATGAGAAGTAAATATTGATATAGCTCTTTTTCCTTGTCTGTTGTAAATACGGGCTTGAGAAGGTATCTGTAGCAACAGATTTGAGCTCTCTTTGAAATTAAGAGTCTCCTATTGTTTGAACCCAGAGCACACCTTCATGTTCCATAGCAATGTATCTCAATAGAACTATTGTGGTGGTGCCCACAATCCAAAGTTTATATTTGATATATCTAAAAATAAAGCTTGAAAACAAGTATGGGACTGTCTCAGAAAACTTTATCTCTGTATGGGGATGCATACCTGTAACCCCAGCCCTTGAGATGCAAATGAAGTTTGAGGCCAGATTAAGATACATAGATGCATAGGCCAAAGCTATATAGTGAGAATTTTTTTAGACAAACAAACAAACACAATGTGACTGTAGAACCACCATATGATGGAGCTATCCCACTCTTGAGTGTATACCTGAAGGAATCTAAATCAGCATACACGGAAGTACTTACATGTATATACATGTCCACTGAAGCACTATTTACAAAAGCCAAGATATAGGATCAACAAAGATATCCATCAACATATGAATGAGTAAAGAAGATATGAAATGATAGTTATAGTTTTTAATCCTTCATCTGGGAAACTTCTCTTTGCATCAGATAGAAACCATAGTAGAAAATTACAACCAGTCAAAGTACAGAGTTGCAGAGCCAAGTACCAACTAATGCATCTACAACAGAGTACCCACACTTAATGGCACAGGGGTCATTGGATAAAGGAACAGGATTTAAGAGCAAGAGGAACAGTGAGTTTCCTGTGAGATTGTGTCTCCTAGAAATGTCTGGAGATAAATTTAACTGACACAGCTGCCTAGACATGACCTGAACAAAGATGATACCCAAAACCACATGACATAGAAAGCAGATAGCTCAAGAGGCCTTAACTCTAAATAAGGTATTACACACAACTAAAGAAATCTAAGAGCAGGAGAATAAGAATCCTTGCCCAGGGAAGAGCACATGAATTGGTCATCCAAAAACAAATGGTTTGCTCTAAAAACATGTACCTACAAGTATTATATGGACTGAGCAGATTATATTTATATATTTATGATATATGTATCATATTTTGTTTAATATATTTTATACATACTACATACTATATGCATAATATATAGTTAGCATATATGTATAGTCAGGAATTTTTATACATAATGCATTATGTATAAAATATTATTTACATTATTTATATGTATTATATACATAATATACAATGTAAGCAATATATACAATGTACAAAATTTACTATGTCAGAATATATTTGTGTGTATATATGTGTATATATATGTATATATACACATATATACACACACATATATATATATATATATATATATATATTCTTATATCCACTGTATAGACTGGGTCCTGTGTCACAAGTGTATGGTATTTTCAGTAACAGGGAGTTATCTTCAACTTCTTAGAGGCAGCGAAGGCAGCAAAGGCAGCATCAATAGATAATATAGTTTTAGAAGTCATTTGTATTAGCCTGGTCAACAACTTGAATTTTGTATATATATTTTATATGTAAATACTTAAGAAAAAGAAGTGAATCAGTAGTGGTGCAGATGAATAAGAAATGGTAACAGAAAGGTAAATACAACCCACATAATTATTATATGTATATGAAAATGTAATAACAAAATTCATTGTTTCATATAACATATATATGCTAATTTTAAAAGAGGAACAATTTCTTCATTGTGATGAGTTGTGATTTTTATGTAATGATCTCCATTTGCTTCAAACAGAAACCTCTTAGATGTGGGGTGGGAACTCTTGTCATCCTGACAAAAGGTGAGTCTGCAAAGTCATGGCTATGCCTGAGGAATACTGTAGTCAAGACAGTGGATCCTGCAAACAAATGCTAGCTGAAAAGAAAATGTATCTTCTCTGTTACCTGACATGAAGCAGTCATCATCAGTCCCTCCAAAGACTCTGCCTGTTTCCCACCTGTTTCCCGTTTCTTCATGTCATAGATATTCAATGAATGTTTGGGCAAGTATTTTGGAACTTTACACCAGAAATATTATATTCCTGGTGGTTCCCCAAAGGTCTTTCACTGCCCCAAGATATGGTCTTGTGAAGTTCTGACCTTTATGAGGTAGGGCTTCCGAGTTGAAAATGAGAGCAATAACAAGGACTCTCTTAGATGTGTGGTTTATTTTTTGTCGACTTGAAGTATCTCCTCAGTTGAAGTTTGAACACAGATCTGTGGTCCTGAAGGTTCCAAGGCAATATCTTGTGGTGGCAGCTAAACCTGGTGATGTCTTTGCATCCCACATAGTATTGGTTTGAAGGTTTGAAGAGATCATGGAGGGAAAGTGAGGATTTGTATTATGAAAGGCCAAGAGATGTTGCTGGTGAAAGTGCAATCTCAGTTCCAGTGGAAACCTCAAGATTGAAGAAGCCATAGAGACTGACCAAGACTTGGCACCTTGTGTTGGGCTAGGAAATTCCAGGATCCCATTGGTGAAGGAGTAATGTGTGGAGACTTGTCTTAGTTAGGGTTACTATTGCTGTGATGAAAGACCATCACCAAAAACAAACTGGGGAGGAAACAATCTATTTGTATTATTTCCACATCATTGTTTATTTTCAGAGGGAGTGAGGACAGGACCTCAAGCAGGGCAGAAATATGGAGGCAAGAGCTGATGCAGAGGCCATGGAAGAATGTTGCTTACTGGCTTGCTGCTCAATGATTACTCAGCCTACTTTCTTTTAAAACCCAGAACCACCAGCCCAGGGATCACACCACACACAGCATGCTGGACCCTCCCCTAGCAATCACTAATTAGAAAACACCATACAGGTTTGCCTACAGCCCAATCTTATGGAGGCATCTTCTTAATTAAGCTTCACTCCCCTTGGATGACTTTAGCTTGTTTCAAGTTGATGAAAAATTTATCCAGCACAATTGACCCCTTGCCAGCTTGATGCACAAACATATCACTGTTAAACCACAACCTTTCTTTGCTCATTCATCCTCAAGATATCATATTAAAAACATAAATATCTTTAAGAGTCCCACAGTTTTTATAAATTGTAAAAAACTCAAACACATTAAAAGGTCAGTCTCTTTAAAATATCCAGTCTCTTTAAAAATGTCTTTGAAAACATTCAAAATCTTTGACCTGTGGACTCTTATATATAAAATTAAATGAAACACCTTCTTACATTAAGAGGGAAGAACCAGGTCACAGTCACAATCAGATCAAAGCAAAACCAAATTTCCAACAGTGTAAATAATGCAGTGTCCAGTATCAACCAGCTATAATCTTCAGGGATCCTCGAAAGGTCTTTTCTCTAGAGCTCTACCATCTACAGTACAGACATTGTGTCTTCTATGCTCCATCTGGTTCCACTCCACTGCTGCTGCTTTTCTTGGTGGTCATCTCATGGCACTGGTATCTCTCTAAAATGCTAGGGTTTTCTGCTGAAACTGGATGCACTTTCATCAATAGCCTTTCCTAGGCTCTCTTCATGGTGCCAAGTCTTAACTTTTCTGCATGACCCCTTCAATTCTGGACCTTCAACTGCTACTGAGGCTGAACCTTCACAAAAGGCCTCTCTTGGCTTCTCACAGTGTGAAATCTTAGCTGTTCTTGACGACTCCTTCATGCCTTCAAAACCAGTACCACCTGGGTAAGTTTTATACTACCACACTCAGCCACCAGTGTGGGGAACATTCTTGGCCACCTCTGAAGCACAGCTTCTTAGTGATGACTCTCAGGAACACTTCCCAGAAGTGTTAGCCGAAATGATACTGATCTCTTCATAATAATCTCTAATTTCTCAGCTCAAGCTAACCAGCATCAATTGTCTTAGTAAAAAAAAGATTTTACTTTAGTGGTTTTTATCTCTTGCTAATCACAGCTAATTCTTGAGCTCTTGCTGGACAGAATAACAGATTCTTTACAGAAATGGCCTTTGCTTCCCTCTGAAATGCCACAAGCCTAGCCTCCATCATCTGCCCTCAACATTTTTATCTTCAATAAAACAGCGTACTGAGCTCTCAATACTCACTGACGCTTCTTGCCCAATGTTCTAGAGCCTTTCCACAATTCTCCTCAAACAAGCTCAGGTCTGTCAGTCCACTCCTGGCCCCAACTTGCCTTAGTTAGGATTACTACTGCAGTGATGAAATACTACAACCAATACCAAACTGGAGAGGATTAGTTTTATTTGGCTTATACTTCCACATCATTGTTAATCACTGGAGGAAGTCAGGATAGGAATTCAAGCTGGACAGAAACCTGTAGGCAGGAGCTGATGCAGAGGCCATGGATACTATGTACTGGCTTTGTTCTATATGATTTGCTTAGCCTACTTTCTTATAAAACCCAGGATCACCAGCCCAAGGATGGCACCACCCACAATGGGCTACCCTCCACATCAATTACTAAATAAGAAAATTCTCTATAGGCTTGCCTATAGTTCAATCTTATGGAAGCATTGTCTCAATTGAGATTACCTCCTCTTAGATGACTTTAGTTTGAGTCAAGTTAACATAAAATCTATTCGTCACAAAATCTCACATCCTGAGTCTGTGAGATAACCACCCAGGACAGAAGAAGCTGTTGAATGGAGCTGGCATGAACTATATGTGCTCTTATTGGCAGACTTAGGGAAATGGAATGACCTTAGTTATTTAGGGCTCAAAAGATGGTGAGTGAATCCCAGATGCAGGACATTGAGATTCAGGACTTAATTTACATTTTATTTTTCTTTTATTTGGCTGTGTTTGTACCCTGATATTTTTCCTCTTGGAATAAGAAGTATAAAGCTTTCAAAAAATTATAGAAGCCCACAATCAAAAGATTTTTGGATTTTCACAGAGACTTTTGCTATCCAAAGTCATTTTATGATTACAGTTATCCCCTATATCCACATAGGTTCTATATCAACATATTCAACCTACCTTAGATTTAAAAAAAAAGTCTGAAATGCAATCCTATTATAATTCCCTAAACACACAGTTACGACAACAAATTTTGTAACACTGGCGCTAAATGGCATAGTCCTGAGTGATTTTAAATTTATGAAATACATAATAAGTTACATGCAAAAACTGAGGGACTTTGTAATCCATAGATTTTGGTATCTACAAGGGATATGGAACTAATTTCTCAAAGATTAATAGGAACACTTATATATTGGTACAACTGGATAATTCAGGATATACTCCCTAAGCTAAAAGTTGATGGATTATTATTTTTCCTCTAATATACGTGCAATATATCCCCAGCCTCCACAAAGAAAGTTGTGAATATTGTGGTGAGAGATTTTTATACCTACCATAGAATAATTACCAATTTAGAGCTAGTAAGTATTTTTTTTCTGGATTTGAATCCTAATCTCTTTGATTGAAAAAACCTGAGTGCAAAATGCCAGCAGAAACATTCTACAAACAACATCATTTTCTATTGGCATGTACTATCTTGAATAATGAGAGTCTAGGCTGTTTATACTTAAGAGTAAGGGTTAACCCTGCCCCAGCAAGGCTCACAAGTTTGTTGAGAGGCTCACACATGCCAATAAACAACTAAAATGATAGGAGAGAAAGCAGTTTATGCAAAATCCCATGGGTGCACAGAGGAGGAGTGATTAATTCTATATGAGTGGAAGACAGTGAGAGATGAGGTCGGAGAGTGTACTTGAAGTAGATCTGAAGGATAATTAATTCACTAGTCAGGGGAGGAGGAGAATTCTTTATGCATAGAGAATGGTGTGAAAAAGGCTGAGCTATTAAAGTGGTTGGGTGTTTGTGGGAAAAACAATTCATTTAGGTGAAACCAGGCTGACTGCCTAAGTAATAAGGTGGAAGGTAGCTACAGTATAAGTCTGATGGTGAAGCGCATCATTCTAGAAACTTCACAAAAGATGAGTTAGTTGATAGATTTGGAGTGAGGTAGTAGAAATGATGTCAACATTCGGGTGAGAGACCAAGCATGGCCAGTGACCAAATTCAGCTTAGCAAAAGCATGTCTAAGAATGTTTGTTGTGATCTCAATGGACATTGGCAGGTGTGTAATGACCATGAGGTAAGAGACAGTAAAGAAAGCAAAGTCAAGAATTCACAGATTTCTAAGTTAGGACTTTGAGGCACCATGAAGAGAAGTAGAATGTTAAACTAACATATTCCATCTATTATGGTTGGTTTTAATGCCAACTTACTACAAATTAGAATCTCATGGGTAGGGAGCCTCAACAGAAACACTATCTTGATTGTCTCAATTGATTGGGAAGATGTATCCCAACTCTGGGCTGCACCTGCTTATAACAGCACAAATAAAAGGATATGGGAGAAAGAAAACAAGCCTCCCTCTTGTTGCTGGTTTGATTTACCTACTGCTGCTTTCTTTGACAACGAAGCCAGTGTTTCCAGGCTTCCATCCCAGAGTAAGAACCATCAACTTTCCATGGACCTTCCACGTTTTCAGTGCCAAAGTGGGACTGCTGAGGTACCTAGCAACTCCTGGGGTTTCAACCTCATAGGTATGATTAAGCTTTTGCTGCTGATAAACTGGCATAATAAATTCATAATAGAATATATGTTGTGTTCTATATGCACACATGCACAGATATATTCACTCATTGGTTTTGTTCCTCTAGAAAGCATTGACTAACTCACCATCATTTACTGCCAAGGATATTTGTAAACTTCATATCTGGATTTTAGTGACTGAAACTCCTTGCTGATTGGAATATGAATCTCTTATCAAAACCATGTGGAAGAAATTGTTTCTATTAATGCCTGTGATTGTAGATGTTGTGTGTGTGTGTGTGTGTGTGTGTGTGTGTGTGTGCGCGCGCGCACGCGCGTGCACACGCGTGCATGCATGGGTGCTGGGGAAAGTATTTTTGTTAGAGCAACTATTCATGTCACTGCAGAATTGGGCTCTATCCCTCTACCACTTAGGGCCACAGTGAGCAGAGACTCAGAGTTCTACATCACTTTCAAAACACGTCATCCCCTACATCCCTCCTCCCACCTCAGAATCTCCCCAGGTCTCTGAGATGAAGAAGGAACTGATATTCTGATGATTACTTTGGTAATGGCAGGATCTGTTAGGGAAATTTACACTTTGAGTATATGTTTATATCAGAGTTCATACATTTATGTTTCTGATGATCTTTGAGTATGTATTTATATAATAGTTGGGAAATTTAGCAAAGAAAAATGAAGGATGCAGGGCTAAACTAAAATATCATGTAATAATCATCAAATAACCCTGTGTGTGTTCATGTGGGGTGTGTATACATGACACATGTGTGTTCCTGTGTTTGTATGCAGGTAGGTGCATGTAGAGGCCAGAGTTTGACACCAGGTGTCTTCCTTACTTGCCTCTCTACTTTATGCATTTTGGATGCAGTTTCTTTCTGAACCTGGGGCTCACTTATTAGTTAGATAGTCTGGTTTACAAATCCCAGGCCTCTTTGTCTATACCACCGAAGTGCTGAAATTTCAGGCATGTGCTGCCATGCCTGTTTTTTATACCAGCGCTGGAGATTTGATCTCAGGTTCTTATTCTTGTGCAGCAATCATTTTACTGACTGAGCCATCTCCCTATACCATACAGTTCTTTTAGTACAAGTATATGCCATATGTTTATGCATGCTGTTTTCAGGACTGCCTCAAATTTCAAACAATTAATCATTGGTCACATGAAATTTTAATATGTAATGTTATGCATGTTTGTGTGTGTGTTGTGTGTATAGGTTATTTATGTTCTGTATTTCCTTCTGTGTCCTATCTATGCATGTGTCTTACTCATATACTTATGTGTTTTATGTATGTGTGCCTATGTGTTTATGTGTATCCTGGTTACAGTTTGCTTTACTACCTAGGGCCTAGGAAAAATAAACCTTTCATCTTACAAGACAAACAAGCAGTAGCATTTTCCATACTATTAATTAATTCTGACTTTGAGTGATTTACTGCAAAGTGAGGAGGCTGGACTAGATTCATTTAAATATTTATTGGCTATCCTAAGGGCAGAAAGTACAAAGACAAATAATTCATAGTGTCTCACAGTCTACAGAAAGGACATCTATACAACTGATGAGTTTGTGATGCTGTAAATGCTGCAATCAACATGCATGCTGGGACCCCCAACAACTGCGGCAGTTTTTTTCTAGTTCTTTGTGTCTGTGAAGCCAGCCTTGCACTGAAGGCAGGAAGATATTTCAGTGTGATGCTTTTACAGCTTAGAATCTTTAAATTATGATTATCTATGAAAACACATGTGCAGGTCTGCTAAACACAAACGATCACCCTGGCATCAGCTATGGGAAGTATTACTCGTCAACTTTGTTTGCCTTTAATACTAGAGTGCTCATGGAAGCCAAGAAATGTCACCGTCTTCTGCATCTGAAGCATTTCTCATCATCCCTCTTGTAGTGGAGTCAGTTACCTGCTTCTCTATAGGGATACCTGCTTTTCCTGTGCGGTAATCTCAGGGCTGCCTGGGACTTAGGCCTCTCCCCACTCTTACCCTTGTTGAGTTCACCCACCAGTCTTTTCAAGCCCTGTCTTTGAAACTAAAATTAGCCAGCTGTGTGTGATCTTGGACTTTCTGATTTGAAATCTGCCTCAAGCTCACTTTCACACCCCTACAAGAAGATGACTTAATAGCATAATTGGGGAATTATGTAGGAGGTTCTGAATGCAATGGTACAAACTAGAAGGCAAACCAAGCTGCTGTGCGGCAAAATAGATGTCACAGGAGTGCAAGCAGATAGATTATTTCTCTTTGCCTCAAGGTGCGAGCCCATGGAATTCTGACTGAACCTTTAGTCCAGGGGGAAAAGGAGCCTAATTTCTTCAGATTTTTCTTCCGCTACTAGCTTTCATTATAGCTATCAAACTTGTGATCTAAAACAGTTCTCAGCAACATGCCCCATTCCAGTCATTAGGGAGGAGACAGTGAAAGGGTAACACAGACCTATTTCCTGTAACAGGTGAGACATGAAAGTGTAGGCATCATCTCCAGTGACACAGCAGCTCAACATGCCTGGGCTCAAAGGGGAAGAAATGTCTTCATATAGGCCACCATAAGATTTTTGCCATTGTGGAATAAAAGAAATGTGGACATCAAGGGCTATCAAGAAATTTCAGAGCCTCCAAAGCCATTTGCATGAAAATATTTAAGAGCTTGCAGAGTAGATAGTCCTCAAAATAAATCTGTATGTATTGAAATATGTATGTATTGTAATGTTGAAATATTACACACATTGAAATATTACATGGTATCCTATAAATATGTCCAATTATTATATAATTACAAATTTTAATAATTGTTATCTGTTTATAGTTATAGGTGAAAGAACAACATTACCTGAGTGTTCACTGTACTTCTAATGATGTGAGAAACATTTAATGACTGTTACTTTGTTTGATACCAACAGGCAAATAACCCAAGAGTTAAAATAACTGGACAGCTGTGAACCATAAGTACAGAAGGATGAATCTGTGCTAGGCCTTTTCCTACACACCATCTTTCCACCTCCAATCCAGTGGCTGGGTGACTCTCTCCTGTATGATCTTGACTTTACCTGTCCCACCTAGGTCTCCTTACCCCAGGCCAGTCAGACATCCAAGTCTGAAGAGAAATGGTGACTTCCATCCTGCTGAGATGGCTTTGTACTAGGTACCTGAGCAAATGGGACTTCAGGAGCTGTGTGGATCTCCTTAAGAACTTCTAGATTTAGTGTTTCAGGCACAGATAATAAATGACAGCTTCTCTGCCTTTGATACCTCTCCTTTAGCTGTCTCTTTATGGTTGTGCAAACCCCTGATTACCATATAAAATTATCCATGTATTTTAGGGTTTTTCTTGATGTGATAAAACACCATGACCAAAAGAAAGTTGAGAACAAAGTGTTTAATATTACAGGTGCACAGCACAGTCATCACCAAGGTAAGTCAGGACAGGAACCAGGAACTCAAAAGAGGCAGGAACCTGGAGCAAGGAGCTGATGCAGAGGCTATAGAGAAGTGCTGCTTTCTGGCTTGCTCCCATGGCTTGCTCAATCTACCTTCTTATAGCCATCAGAACCACCAGCCCAGGGACTGTACTGTCCACAGTAAGCTTGTCTTTTCCACATCAATAATTCATCAAGAAAAGGCACTACAGGCTAGCCTATATGCTAACATTATGGGAATATTTTCTCAATTAAAGGGCCATATTCCCAATTGATTCTGGTTTGTATCACACTAATATAAAAATATCCAGCACACTTGTCACTTTGTCAACTTGACACACAAACATGTCACTATTATATCATAACCTTTCCTTTCTTCTTATCTCCAAGAAGATATTCCAACCTTTAGAAGTCCCACAGTATTCATAAATTCAAACACTTTGAAAGCTCAGTCTCTAAAACATTTGAAGTTCAAGCCTGTCTAAAATATCCAGTCTCTAAAACACCCATAGTGTCTCTAACAACCCCAAATTTCTGTAGAACTTCAGTCTTGAAAATTCCAAAGTCTCCTAACTATGGGGTCCTACAAAATAAATAAAAAATGAGTGAAATACTTTCTTGCTCCAAAAAATGAAGAACTAGGGCACAGTCAAAATCAAATCAGAGCCAAACCAAACTCTGACATGTGAGAATCATTCATGATTCTCTAGGTTCCAAAGGTCTTAGCAATTCCACTTCCCTGTTTCTTCCATTCATAGCACATACAGCTTGTCTTTCAGGCTCAGGCCAGCTCCACTTTGAGGCTACTGCTGTCTTTGATAGTTGTCTTCCAGTACTGACATCCCCAAAATACTGGAGTCTCTGCAAGTGGACTTCTCCTACATCGATAGCCTCTCCTGGGCTTTCTTTAGAGACTCCAGTACTGCCAGATGGTATCTTAGTTGGGGTTTTTATTGCTGCAATAAAACACCATGACCAATAGCAGCTTGGGAAGGGAAGGGTTTATTTCATCTTACAACTGTGAGGTCACACTCCATCACTGAGGATAGTCAGGGCAGGAACTTAATAAAGAGGCCATAGAAGAATGATGCTTACTAGATTTCTCTCCATGGCATGTTTAGTTTGCTTTATTATAACACTTAGGACCACTAGTCCAGGGGTGGTATTGCCTATAGTGAGCTAGACCCTCCCACATGCCAATCTAGTAGAAGTATTTTCTCAATTGTGGTTCCTTCTTACAAAATGACACAAAGCCTGTGTCCAGTTGTCATAAATCTAGACAGCACAACATGCTTGTCGCCTCAAGACACATGATAAAAGCATGAGATTATTTGTGTGGGAATCTTTTTCTGTACACAGTTCTCTTTTCTAACTCACCAAGCCTGCCTTGGGTCCAAGCTGAAGTCTGTGTGAGCATCACCATATTTTACTTATCAAATAAAATTAACTATTATCAAAACCATATTTTGATAATAATAATTAAGATAATAAAAAGGTAGTATGCTATCATCATTATTATTATCACTAATAAAGCCTAGCATTTTATAGATATGGCCATACTTAATTCCCCAAATCTCTCTTTACTGTAATCACTCATGTTAAAAGTGAGAAAGCTGAGAAATAGAGCACTAATCAACTTGGAAATCCTCACACAGCTAGTTTTTTGTTTTTTTGTTTTTTTGTTTTTTTTTACAAAGTTGGAAAAACCATTTCTCTCATTTCAGAACTCACAATTCTTTCAATAGATTAGATTAGTCTTACCTATTTCTGTAGCAAATAGTTTACTAAAGTTATTACAAGTTCACATGAGAACCCAGGAGGAAGAAGACGCTCTAGTAGGAACAGAGAAATAAGCTCTGAGTGTGTTAATGCTTTCTTCACTTATACATCTATGATGGTCAACTCCATGCTTCTCCTTCACCGAAACAAAGACATTGTGTGCTTTTTCCCTGAGGGAACTGTTTTCTGAGATTTTTAAATCTCCCACATGGTGGGAACTGAGAGACAGACTCTCTGGTAGGCAGACAGATAAGAAGACAGGCCATGGCTGGGTAAGAAAGATAATGAATCTCCAAGATGGCCTTTGCTGATGGACTAGCTCTATTAATTCAAGGTCTACTTGGGATATGCCACATAACAGCCTTGGGTCAATCAGCCACCTTGGCTAGCCCTACCTTAGAAGAGGAAAACTCCTTAGAGATGTTAAAAGCCCAGCTTCAGAGAAAAGACTGAATATTTTGGTTTCTTGAGTTGAGTCCTTCCACTGCTTTGCAGAGGGTCTTTTTCTGTGTGTGCCTGTTGCATGCATGCTTCCCCACCTGAAAAAAAAATGTCCTTTTTAACTGCTAATTCCATCTGCTGTGTACAAGATCCCTCCACTACTACCTGCTGTACTTTCCTGCCTTTTAATTCTTTAATCAACAGAGCAAACTGACCCAATCAAGACTTTGACTTTGGAAGTCTACCTTGAAATGCTTTGTGCTCTCTCTCTCTCTCTCTCTCTCTCTCTCTCTCTCTCTCTCTCTCTCTCTCTCTCTCTTCTCTCTCTCTCTCATTGTGTGTATATTTCTTTTTCTTTCAATTAAACTTAATTGAATGCTGATACCTTACTTTTCATGTTTTCTTATTTTTTTAAATCTGCAGAGAAAAAAAGAGAAAAAGAACCCATTCTTGCAACTCTGAGTGACCTCACCAAAGTTACCACAAAGACTGGCAAGGAAGTCACAGATATCCAAATACATGGATTATGTATCTAAACACAATGGGTCTCCTTTTAGTGAGCACAAAGCCAACAAATATAATCAGAATATGAAGAATGGAGAAACATTTCTTACCTACAGCAGATAAAGAGAGCACAGGAGTTATTTCTGAAGCAGTCCCTTCCTGGAACAAAAGAAATGTGTAGATTTTAATTCAAAGGAGGCCAGACATATTCATATTAGAAAGCACTTTGGGAATTCAGTATGCATTCCTAAGCATGCTCAGTTTAAGACATGATATATATTACTGAATATTCTCAGTCTAGGGACATAGTTACAAAAGAGAATATAGTGAATACACCTTGATGGAGGGAATGCAGCATGATTATCTCAAGGCCATGGAGCAGATGTTCAACAGCAAAAGAACAGCTGGTAGGAACACTGTCAGTCACATGACTTAAGAGAAGGAGGAGAGGAAGGAGAAAGATGAGAAGGATAAGAAGGGGAAGGAGAAGAAAGAGGAGGTGGTGAAGGAGGAGGAGAATTTAGACTATATAGTGAAAATCAAAAGGAAGGGCATTTAAAAAATATATTAATGAGGGTGTTTGCCCTTGCATACATCTATCTTAGTTGGCCACTGACAATAAATTCTTAATAATTTAATTTAATGGATATACTTGGTAAGGAACCTTGTCTCTAATTACTAGAAAAATACTTTAAAGGATGAGGAGCTGAAACTATGAACTTGGGGCAATATATCCTCCAGAAGAAATGTGCCAATGTCTGTATGCATTGGTTCAAGCAGGGGAAAGAGGCTGATAACTGGCATCCATTGGGGAGAGGCCAGGAATGCCTCCACATCCTCCAATGCTCAGGTTACCACCAAATGTCAATAGTATCATTCTTGAAAAATCCCCTCAACAATGTAGCCTAGCACCATTGCTCTTGGTTGCCCACCAGAACTAACAGAAAATTCCTATTGCTGAAGTGTTAATCCTGAGATTTGCAAGAGAAAAACCAGGTCCATAATTTTGAGCCCAATTTGAAGCAAACTTCAATTAAATTCTGAACAGAATTATCCTTGATCAGGAACACTCCCTGGAATTCCCAGTGAGTTGCTCTGAGACATATGTTGTGTGTGTGTTTATAAGGACAAAAGCATATGGCAACCGTATTTTCCTATGTAGCTTTTCTGTTTTCCAAGAGCTGCACTTTCTAGCATCCCAGGAAGTTGTCTGGTTCTTGTGCAGATGGGGCTTATGAGTTGGTTAACTTTGGGTCTTACTGAAGCTATCCCAGATTTTAATTGCAAGACAAAGAGATGGTTTCAGGACTTTTGACTAGAAAAGCAGCTGAACATTGTAAGTAGGGCTTAATAGGTAGTCCTAGAAGAAGCTTGGAAGACAGTACTGTGGAGAGCAATTAGTACTATAGCAGCCCAGCTCAAGAGGTTTTGGAGCAGAAGAACACTAGAGAACATTCTTGTGGTATTTTGACTAAGAATGTGACTTACTTTCTGCTCTAAAATATCTATTAGAGGCTAAATCAAAAATATTGGACAAATGTCCTTAGCAGAGGAGATTTCAAGACAGCCTAATGATGGCTCTGTTATATGGCTATTAGTGATCACTGTTACGAGGTCTATAATGAAAAGGATCAAGCTGGGCAGAAAGAATCACAAATACACAGTTTGAGGAGAAAAAGAGAACTAAGAAATGTATTGTTGGAGCCAACTCATTTGCTCAAGTCATGTCCCATTCTTTCTCTCCTGTTCTCTTCTCATTCTTCCCTCTTACTCTTCTTCTCTTCCCACTTGTTCTCTCTGCCCACCAGCTCCACCTATCTTCTCCTGCCTAGCTACCGACTATTCAGTGTTTTATTAGACCAATCAGATGCTTCAGGCAGGCAAGGCGAAACAAATGCAATACATCTTACAAAAGTAAACAAATGCAAGATAAATAAATATAACACATCTTTATAACGTTAACAAAGGCAGAAGAAACAAATGAAACATATTTACACAGCTAAAGTAATATTCTGTAGTATAAACAAATGTAATACAACTTTACATAGTGATATACTAAAACAGACCATGTTTTAATCCAAGTAAGCAGAAGAACTAGGCGCCTTCATCTGCATGGTTCTAGCTTTAAAGGCAAGGATGCTGGAGTAGAGGGGTTATAGAACCCCTCCATAGTTAAAGAAAGCCATGGAGGCCAGGCATGTGGCGGGGGATCCCTGCACAGAGGTCTGAAGGGACCATTGCATAGAAAGTGCGAAGGTGGAACCTAGATCATACTGGAGACTCTGAGATTCTGGAGATGCCAGGATTGTGGGATACCTGTCAAGGAGATATGCAGACAGAGTGCAGAGCCAGCAAAAGAGAGAGTGTGTGTGTGCTCTAATCAACAAAGCTGGAAGGACTGGAAGGACTAAGTCAGGATTTGGAGTTTGTCCTTCTGGGTTTTACTCTTGCTTTGGCCCTGTGTTTCCTCACTGTGCCCTCTCTCCTCACTTTTGGAGTAGTTGTATATATTTTGTTTCATTATATCTTGTAAGTATGTGGTTTGATTTTGATTTTACAGTTGGTAACAGTTAAGAGATTGCCTTGAGTCTCAGAAGAGACTTTGAAGCATTTTTTTTTAAGTTGGACTGAATGTGCTTTTCATTGTGATATGGCTGCCCAGCCTACAGCCTAAGGGTGCCAGGGAGTAGAATTTGTTGATGTGAATGAGAATGTGTCCCATAGGCTCATATATTTGAATGTTTGGTTTCAACTTGTCGGAACTGTTTAGGAAGGAGGCATGTATGGCCTTGTTGGAGGAGTTACATTGTTGGGGATAGGTTTTGAGGTTTCAAAAGCTCATGCCAGATTCAGTTTCTCTCTCTCTCTCTCTCTCTCTCTCTCTCTCTCTCTCTCTCTCTCTCTCTCTCTCTCTCTCTCTCTATCTATCTATCTATCTCTATCTCTGTCTGTCTCTGTTTCCAGTATGTGGTTCAGTGTAAGCTCTCAGCTACATTCTTTAGCATCATTCCTGCCTGTCATGCTCCCTGTAATGATGATCATGGACTAACTCTATGAACTGTAAGCAAGCCCCCACCCCCAATTAAATGCTTTCTTTTATAAGCTGCCATGGTCATGGTGTCTTTATAGCAATAGAATAGTAGCTAAGACAAAGGGGAACTTGCTGGGGAGAAGAAGGGTTTCGATGAGAAAGAAATGGGATGAGGGAAGGTAGTAGGGGATGGAAATGTCTGAAATTCTTCATATGCATACATGAAATTATCAAATAAATATTTTTAAAAATCTTGTTCTAGAAAGTAGACTGGATATTCTTCTCCTAATGGGAATATTGCAGACTCTCTAAGGGTGTGCTGCCCAAAATTAATTTAAATTCAAATTAGTTGAAATAAATTGAAACTTGAAATTTAATTGCTCAGTTGGATTAGCCACATTTCAAATGATCAATCGTTAGATGTGGCACAAAAATAAAAGGTATTTTTGTCATCTAGGAGTTCATTGGAAAAGTAAGTCAAGGAGAGGTCCTCTTCCAGGGACTTTTTAATATTATCATGCTTTGTTCCTTTTCATGAGAAACCAAATATTAAATTGCTTTAAAAAGATTAATAAGACCTCTTTAATTTATTCACATTGTAAAAGCTATTTTCTAAACTTGAATGCTTCTGAAATATCTGCTGGCATTTCTCTTCATTAAGTTGTTGCTTTATTTGTTTATAGATCATCACAGATGAGGAGAGTGAGACCTTAAACCTGGGTTTAGCAATGCCATTGTCATTGGTAACTCAAGGACATGGGGCAGTTCTGAAACTCAGTCTCCAGGAAAGTTACTGAAACTTTGCTTTCAAATTGAATTTGTCTACTCTTGAGGGAATTTGATTTGTGCCATCTATTTATCATACAGTGGGACAAAATAGAGAGAATGGGCAGCTATGGAGACATGGGAAAAATGTATCCTCACCTGGGAGTCTGGGTGAAGCCTCTTACCAGCTGACAAGCAAGTTCCAACATGAGTGGCAACATTTCCTAAAAGGCTACCAGGACAGAGTTCATATTCCTTCCACATACACTTAGTTAGAACAAGAGGCAACTAGGTTCAAGACCTGAAATCATATGACCCTGGGAAGGGTCTCCTCTATCCCCAATGCACACATACCTGTGAATTATAAACAGCAGCTTTGTGTACAGTGAAAACAGCCTGCCTTCTTACATCTTGGGAGTCTCATCAGCTATAATCTTCTCAGGGGCCTCTCAGGAACCTACTATCTCATTTAGATTTCTTAGCAAGCTGTAAAAACAGTCACATCAAACCCCACCCAAAACCTATCTATGACTATTGTTGAAAAACAATCAACCTGCACCCCCCCCCATGAGAATGCTTTGCTTTCCATGATTCTTGCTTGGAAAGTCACACACCTACACTCTGTTGTGTTTCTTTCATTTTGAGTGCTGACCCCTGGACTTATACCTGTATTAAAATGTCTTTATTAAACCCCATCTCTGCTTCATCAACAGGGAAGTCCTGAGAGTCTTCTCTGTCTTTGCTCTGAGTCAGTGTCCCTAAGCATCTACAAGAACTCCTCTGCCCCACAAAATGCTGACAAAAGGTCTTGGAGAAGCTAGAGGAACATACCAATGCATACTATGGTGTAATGAGATATCCACCCCACCCGCACCTGTTGCACTGGTGGTCACAGGTGTGGACATGACAGACATGGTGGGGAAAGCTAGGTCTGGGGTCAGGGATCTCAACTCACTTGCTCTCTCTTGGCTCCAGTCGGGTCACAGAGAGTAGCCTGGGTGTAGATCCTTAGAGCTGGAATGTGTGGATCATTGGTTTCTCGTGTAAGTGATGTCTCCCCGAATAAAATATATAACCCATATTATAACCTTGTCTTGTGTATCTTAATCTGTGCATCTATACTATGGCTTCTACCTGATTTCATACAACTTCCTAAATACCCCTCTGTTCTATCTCATATCTTCCTACTACTCCCACATGGCAGAGAAATCAAGTGATTTGCTCAAAGCTTACATGGCAACATACCCTGAATCGGAAAACAAATGTCCCAGTTTCCAAGAATTATGTATTTGACTAGATATACTCACCCATTCACGGTCCTGAAGGAGTTAGTCTGCTGTGTGCAGAAGGACACACTACTGCTATTCAAAATTCTCTTCTTGACCTCTAAGCTCTGTCAAAGAAAATGACCTTCACTGTGGCCAGAGAAGAAAAGAGTGAAATACACACAAACTTAACCTGGCCTCCACAGATTGGCTGGGTTAGGACACTCTCCCAGCGTTACCAAGCAAATTATGTAGTCCTGGACACCCTCTACCCAGTTGTTCTATCTTTGGTAATCCATTGCCTTTTTCTATACTCCAGTCCTAGAAATAATTTGCACTTTCCACTCAATTGCCTGATTGCCTCCATCTTTCAAGTAAAGCCTCAGGAAGCAGTTTGTAAATTCCTTTTTGAAGAGCTCATTAAGCTATTTGCTTTTGTTCCTGCCTCCTGTAGCCTCCGTGTTGTGCCTTATTTGCGCTTTTCCTTTGAAGCCAACAAAGAACCTAGAAAACTCCCTTATGTAAAACTCTAAATTACAACTGTGTTTTTACCCCAGGTTTAATTACAAAAAGTGGTGCCCTTCAATAAGTCGGGCTTTTCAGAGTGCTCCATTATGAAGAATAGCAAGCAGATGCAAGATGTAGTCAACCTCACTGCTAGTCTAATCCACACAGAGCTGCCACTATTGAAACGCTGTAAATAGAAACAATATTCCTCACAAACAAACTGCCTGGAGGGTTGTGCCCAACTGTTCTTACAACCCCAAGTAGACCTTGTGGAATTAAGCTTATCTGCTCGGTGCCTGGGACATAGCAGTCACTTGAAGAAGATCTACGGGTGAAGACACTGAGCAAGTGCATCTTCTCACTCTTCATTCCCATTCACCACTGTTGTCCATCCTCTGTTTACTGCCCTCCATCCTGGCCCTGTGCCTTCCCTGGGTGCTTTTACATTACTGTTTCCTGGACATCTTCTTGTCCTTTTAAGTCCCTTGACCTCTGTTCATGCCTCAAAATACCTAATTTTTGATTAAGATCTTTAGCTGGACCATATGAGTTTTATTTTACCTTTTTCCATGATCCTACTGAGTCACGGATAGTGACCTACCTCAGGAAAAACTAGCTTTGAAGCAATTCTGAACATACTGTTTTTCCATTAAGGAACAGTATACACACAAATAAGTTCTAAAACAGCCAAGTCAATTAGCTATTAACTTACCTTGTACATGCATTATAGGGAAGTGTGTTACAGGTACACGCATCCACTCATTATATAGTAAAATAGTGCCAATCAATTATTTATAAAATGATAGGTTCAGACTAGTACTTACCTCTGGCCTGGCTTACCTGAAGGAGCATCACTCTATTTGCGTTGTAACTGCTTGATTCTAGAAGATGGGGATCTGATTAGGGCTCAGAAATAGACACTTTGATTTATATTTTCAACCAGCTTAAAGACACCTAATAGGCAAAGCTACTAAGACATGGGCTTGAATTACTGTAGTTCTGTGGAGTCACTGTGATGGTGACTCTAGGGGTCACATTGACAGTTCTTTCCCCAGCCCATTGGCCTTGTCTGTCTCCACCTAATGCTAGCTCATTATCATTCATTCTATTTTTCTTGCCCTAAAAGTAAGACACATCAAACAGGGATATCAAAACCTAAAGGTAAGAAAAAACCAAATAAAACCTAAAATGATCAATAATCATTGCACACTGAGATAACTGGGCTTGGCAGTTTGCCCTGTAGCCCTAAACTGATGAGTAATTGATGAGCTAGCAGGGGAAGAGATGAACAGTGGATATTTTCTAGGGGAAAGATCACCAAATGCACTTTTATAACTCACTGTTTTCATTTAACAATGTGTTTTTCATTTAACAATGTGTTTTAATATCTTTCTAGGTAATTGTCATCTCTACATACAATTTCTTATTTCTGAAGAACATGAATTTTTCATGGCTTGTCTATCCAAATCCCTGCTATTAGAGATATAGACTCTTTCTAGATTTCTTCATTTTAAAAAATGATGTTTTAGAAGATATCTTTATAACTACTCGCAATTTCATCAGAAGAATTATTGCCATGTCCAAATCTTCTCAGCACAATGACTGAAAGCTTTGCTTACCTTCCTTCTTATGTCTGAGAGTTAGCTGTGACTAAATAAAAATACTGGGATTTCAGTGATTACTGAATCTTAATGGATGGGACCCATTTCTCCAACCTACTGCCTTTGTTGAAGTTGGATTGTTCTAAGAGGAAGAATCCATTCCCCTGCATTCTGCAGTTTTAATCAGGGACTCCCTAGTTAACATTGTCTGTGATGCTTCTTTTTCCTCATGAATACGAGCAATAGCAAGAAGGGAGCTATGAACTCTTTTGATGTTTTTCACACTCACCCATGAACCATGAGCCTTAAAAAAATACTTTTTAAAAATTAATTTATTTTTTACATTCCAATCCCAATTCTCCCTCCCTTCTCTCCTCCCACTCCCCTCTCTCCTGCCACCTCTTATCTGCTCCTCCTCAGAGAGGATAAGGCCTCCCCTCGGAAGTCTACTAAGTCTGTCCCATCATCATGTTGAGGCAGGACCAAGGCACCTCTCAACTCCACATTCCCCTGTACCTAGACTGGGAAAGATATCTCTCCATATGGAATGGGCTCCACTAAGTTAGTTTGTGCAGTAGTGTCAGATGTTGGACCCACTCACTGTCAGTGGCCTCATATGATATCCCAATCACACCATCGTTGCCTATATTAAGGGAGTCTAGTTTTATGCATGTTTCTTATTTGTCAGACCTGAGTCAGTGATCTTTCACTAGCTTAGGTCAGCTGTTTCTGTGGGCTCTCTATTATAAAGATATAGTAATTAAAACAGCTTGGTATTGGCATAAAAACAGATAGGAGAACCAATGGAATCAAATTGAAGACCCTGATATTAACCCACACACCTATAAACACCTAATTTGACCAAGAAGCTAAAAATATAAAAAGAAAACATATTCAACAAAAGGTGCTGGTATAACTAGCTCTCAACATGTAGAAGAATGTAAATAGATCCACATCTATCACCATGCACAAAATGGATCAAAGACCTCAATATAAATCCATCCACACTGAACCTCAGAACAGAAAGTGGGAAATACATTTGAACACAGGAGACCACTTCCTAAATAAAACACCAGTAGCACAGACACTGAGAGCAACAATTAATAAATGGGACCTCCTGAAACTGAGAAGCTTCTGTAAAGCAAAGAACATGGTCAACAAGACAAAATGACTCCCTACAGAATGGGAAAAGATCTTCACCAACCCTACATCTGACAGAGGGCTAATCACCAAAATATACAAAGAACTCAAGAAACTAGACATCAAACAAACTAATAATCTACTTAAAAAGTGGGGTACAGATCTAAACAGAGAATTCTCAACACCACAATCTCAAATGGCACAAAGACAACAAAGGAAATGCTCAACATCCTTAGTCATCAGAGAAATGCACATCAAAACCACTCTGAGATTCCATCTTACACCAATCAGAATGGCTAAGATTTCTTTTCAGAGGCCTACAGAGAAAAGAAAGTTCACATAGATTTTAAGAAAAACATAAGCGAAGCCTGGAACCATTGCCATTATGCGCAATGGTGAGCACATCTGAGGATGCATGGCTCCCTACAATGTTTCCCTGGAAAGGGAACGTGTGAGGAGGCACTTGAAAAAAAATCTTGGCCTTGCTCCTCCTCCTGTGTTTCAGTTTAATTTCCATAATGAAGAAATACAAATTTTATTTCCCATACTTTTCTGGTCCCCTACTTTCTTAGCTTAATTAAATCTGATATGTATAGGATTTTGACAATTTCTTCCTGATGAAACAGAAAAACTTACAATAGCTTACAATAGGAAATTTTAAAGATTTGGCCAAACTAGTTTGACTACTTTCAGGAATATAATTTTCATTGGAAAAGTTTCAATTCTATATTTTAGGAAAACAAAATGGTTCCAATTTAGCCTGATGCTTTTATGGGTTTGTAAAGAGTGGCATGCTGTGTGGTGCCAAGGAAGCAGAGTGAATTTGGAGAGTGCTACTCTTACATTTGAGTACTCCACACATCTCAGCTATGCGAGATTAGCAAATCAACCTTCTGTGCAGCACATAAGTGTTCTCAGCTGGAAAAAAGACAAAGTCCGAGCCTGCTCACCAGGGAAGATTGTGAGACAAGAGCCTTTCACAAGGAAGGTTGGTAGATGTTAAGATTAGGTAATGCTGGGTCCCTTACTCCTTCTGCTTCTCTTTCGTTAGGATGATTCCTGGTTCAAATAAATCTCATGTTAATGTTAGCAATGTTAGCTTTTTTTTTTCCAGCGAAGACTTCATTGATTCTCCCAGACTGACCTTTCTGAATATAATAAGGAAAAGCTTCAGCTAAAACACCAAAAGCAGCCCCTTTAAGTCATTTAGAAGGAGCAAAATTTGAGAATTTTGGAGAGCAGTGAAATGTAATTATATCTCATTTGCAGTCTAATATGTTCATTGTGGTCCACAGGGTAGCAGAACACAAGTAGAAAAAAATTGCAGTCTTTCTGAGAAACTGATCCAAATGACTCAAAGCTCCTGGGAAGAGCTGGGATGCTGGAAGGATCAGAGAGCATCCCGAATTCAGAGCCCTTAGCGCTGGCTGACCCTAAAGCCACATATGAGCAGTGTCAATAAAAAGGAAGTCGGATGCAGAGAAAAGATGGCTAGACAGGAAGCAGCATCCACTACAATTAAGTAGGGATCTCAGTTAAATGATTTTCCTTTGGAGCTAATAACAATCCATAGACTTTCCATAATTTTATAGTCATGGTGTCTAGGATGTAATGCAAAGTATAAAATCATACAAATAACCAAAGGAAAGGATACATTCTCAAGAAAAAAGAAATATCAGTGGAGACTAACCCTTGGATTATCCATACACTGGAATTAGCCAAGAGTTGAAATGGAGGGTAATAACTATACTAGGGAAGAAGGAGAAGAAGGAGAAGGAGGAGGAGGAGGAGGAGGAGAAGGAGGAGGAGGAGGAGGAGGAGGAGGAGGAGGAGGAGGAGGAGGAGGAGGAGGAGGAGGAGGAAGAGGAGGAAGAGAAGAAGAAGAAATAAAATGTGTAAGCAATGAGCAACAAGGAAGAAACCTAGGGAATGAAAATAAAAAGAATAAATATAGAAATTAGAAACATAAATATCTGAAAATTTACAAAAAACCTTGACCGTATAGACATACCAAAAGGAATGACAGAGAATAAGTAAAGAGAAAAATAAATGGGTTTTCTTTTGTAAAATCTTTCAGTTTACATTTTTACTGTTGCAATAATAAGACAAAAAAAAAATAAAAACAAACAAACAAAAAACCTACCTGATAAAAGTAGCTTAAAATATAAAGCGGCTCTCTAGTGCAGTGCTGGATGCCATGGAGGCTGTTTTGTCTACTCTTCCTTGTTGCTGTCTGTCAGACTCTGTCCTTCACATATGGTGCTCCCTTGTCTCCTAAGTTCAATTCCTTTCTTTTGCAATAGTTCATTATACCTGTTTCTGTCACTCAATAATAATAGCTGTGTGGGTGCACAAGAAAGCAAGAAAGCCATGGAACATGGATCCTGAATCAAGTTTTGTGCTGAGGGACACTTCCATCCATCACTTGGCCTGTGAGAGCCAGTGCTAATGCATCCTTACAGATTTGGTGTTGAGCAAACTGATGGACCTGCAGCCTTTAGGCAGATAAAATCAGCAGCTCCTTTCTAATGCACTTTATCATGCGAATTTATGTGTATACTTTCAAAATCATGCATTAGTTAGCTGGATACCATAATGCACAGTCTAAGATGCACAGACTATTGATATGAGGAAAGAGCACAATGAAGCCAAGATACAGATGCCTTAAAGCTCCCCAGGGAAATGTTTTAGCAGTTGAGGTGGAGCTCAGAGAATTAGAAAATCAAGGTGAGCATGCAGGGGAACAGACCCTAGTCAGAGAGGGCCATGAATTACTACAGAACACACTTTGAGGGGTGTGTCGACGGATGGGAGAATGCAAATGATGTTATTTCAGTTTATCCTTTAAAAATCAGTCTTGAGATTTTTATTTTAATTTTTCATATAATATATTTTTATCATGTGTCCCCCACCTCTACTTCCTCTTAGGTCCTTCCTATATCTGTATCCCACCTAACTTCATTTGGCCAAGAACCTGGGAAGAGATAAGTCATGAGCCTAGGAGAAAACATATTACTATTATTCTACCAAAGGAACACAATATAAAATGACTCCTGGTGACATTTTGCTATGGCAATGGATTATCTTATCACCCAGTTCTCATAAGAGAAGCTTTTTATTGCAATGGATGGGGATTAATACAGAGACCCACAACTGGACAATGTGTAGCGAGTGAGACACTTTGGAGCACACGGTATTAAATGGGATGTCTATATCAAACCCTTCTCTTCAAGGCTCAGGGATCTATGTGAAAAAGGAAGCAGAAAGACTGCAAGAGCCAGAGGTGGTAGGTGACTCCAAGGAGCAATGTCTTCCAAACCCAGCAGGACTATGCACACAGGAACTCACAGAGACTGGGACAGCATGCAGAGGACCTGGACAAGTTCCAGTCAGATGGAATCAGCACTGAGAAAGGGAAGTGGACACATGGTCCCACACCTAGAAGCTATTTGGATTCAATTGCTGGAAAAGGGAAACTACATTTTCCCCAGTGGAATATCATTGGGTAGGACAACCCACACTCCCCAGCAGGCACTATACCCAAGAGTAGTTGGCCAATACAAAATCAACTCCATGTTTTTATATTTAGTTATTTTCATATATTTTGATCATGTTCCCCGCTTCCCTAACTCCTCTAAGGTCCTTCTTTTCTCCATAGACACAGAACTTCATATGGCCAAGACCTAATGTTAGATTGGTCATGGGCCTACAAGAAAACCTACTATTATTCTGCTAAAGGAGAACAGCAATAAAATGACTACATTAAAGCCCTCCCATCAAGGCTCATGGATCTATGTGAAAGAGGAGGCTGAAAGACAGTAGTATCCAGACATGGCAGATGACTCCAAGGAAACAATGTCTTTTTGGTTTTAGCACTTATTGTCTTATTAAGTTTTTTGTTTATTAAACGCACATGTACAGAGAAACAGACAGAAAGACAGACAGACAGACACAAAGAGAGAGAGAGAGAGAGAGAGAGAGAGAGAGAGAGAGAGAGAGAGATGAATCTTATCATTGCTGCTAAGATAGATTGAGTATACCCACAGAAAATTAATTCCATTGGGTCTGACTCAACTCATATTGTAATCTTTTTATGATTACATTCACTGATTCTACAAGTTTTCCAAACCTTCTAGGTTTTAGTTTGTGTCTTATACAAGGTTCTAGCTTTCCCAATCCTTGGGCCCATAATGGGCCTTCCTGCCTTTGGTTTGATAAGTCTTACTTTTGGAATGATTTTTCTGCTCTTCTCTAGATTTGTCTCTACATCTCTCAGTCACAGGAAAAAGTCATTTTTGAAGTCAAAAGAGTCTGTCTCTGCCTCTGAATTAGTTCCTTTCCTTGGATTCAGGATCACATTTGATTCTTCTTTCTGCTCGTTTCCTTCAGTCATTGCTGTCTGTTCTCATTTATCTCAATACTTTCATATTAAAATAAATAAAGCAACCTGTGGCCAGATGCCTGAGCACTGTGTCCATTCATAACACTCTGGTGGGACTCCTTTCCCCATGCTAACTATTGAGCCCTGAATGTCAAGCCTAACAAATGAGTCTACAGTGCTTGTCTAGTTTGACTTAGTATCATCATTTAATGGTTTAGCACAGCTTCGTTTTTAAAACTCTCTCAACTTTGCTTCCATAGGCTGCTCTATCTTGGTTTTTCCTTGTTACTGAAAGTGACTCTCTGTTTTCTCCATGGATTATTTCCTCATCTTATAATACTTTCTTAATTATCTGCTTCCACAGAGTTCACTTGACTCTCACTGTGGCAGGGACAACTACCACACTGGGTTCTTTACTGTTTATATCTCAAGAAGATGCTTCTCTTGAGCCCAAAGGGATAGAACTGACTGACTCAGTAGATTTTCCTTTTCTACAACACTTATGTTCCCACGTGCAATTGATGTCTTGGTGAATGCCACTTCTATTCATTCTTGCTCAGGAATATTCCCAAAGGAAGCCAAGCACAAAGCTACTTGCACTTCCCAAAATTTCTCAATTTCATCGAATTTTTCTTTCTTCAATTTTCCAGGAGCCAACATTATAATAAAATGTATCATCCTTGAACCCCCGCTTCTTAGTCTATCATTACTCTAATATATTATTATTTCTGGTGCTATGTTTGTATCCTTAAAATTTGTCATCGTATGTGAGGGAGTGAAGTGTGTGTGTGTGCATACATGCATGTGTGTGTGTGTGTGTGTGTGTGTGTGTGTGAGTGTGTGTGTAGTGTATGTGTGTGAATGTGGTCACATAGAGTTTATGCTTGTGAAGGTCAAAGGACAACCTAGTGTCAATGCTTGCCATATTTGAGACAGGGTCTCTGTCTTGTTCTTTACCAGTGTGTTCTCTAGGCTAGCCAGGGATTCTCCTGACTGCACCTCTTGTTTTGCCTAGGAGGAGTGAGACTGTAGCTTATAACTTCTGTGCCCAGCTTTATATGGTTTGTAAGGACTTGAACCCAGGGCTTCATATGCATACAGTATTTTACTCCCCCAGTTCTAAACCTGTCACTTATTGATGATATCACATTGATTTAAAAATAATGGTACATGGTATCCAGTGAAGACCCAGTCAACTCTTCCTCTCCTGTTGTGGCAGAAGGTCCCCCTGCATCCAGTTCACTCTGTTTTCTGTTGGTTTTGTCCAGATAACAAGTAAAATTTCCTTTGGGTTAGTGACAACTTAATCAGAAACAGTGTGGTCCAGCTCTTTCCATTTTCTACTTCCTTAAGCTGGAAGTCTGAAATGGCTGTAACCTGTTCTCACTGAACAGAGGGAGAGGGACACGAGTCTTGACACACTTGGTTTTAGCTTCTTTGCAATGTGTCTTCTCAACTCACACATTCTTCATTCCCTTCTGCTTCCCTTTCTTGCTGTAGGTATTAAGATTTATTTTAAATTTAGTCATTTCAAAGTCTCCTTGGCATCATATAAATGTTGCACCATTAAATATACATTCATGAGTGCTCAAGCAGGCTGGCTTCCCTGCCAAGAAACAGCCCAGTAGGTGGGCAGGTGGAACGATGACAGACACCCAGCTGCCTGTGGCCTGCTGTCTTTACCTATGACAAGGACCACATTCTCTGAGCTCTAAATCAGGATGTGTGGTCTGACAAATACTTTTCTCTCACAAGTTCTAATTTATTTTTATATAAAGGCTTTAAGGATCTTAAATCACATGAATTTTAGGGAATAATCTCTTTACTGTGAAGAATAAGATTTTGTGAAAATTCAGGGCAATCTCTCTGTGTCTTTAAATCACAACTTGAGTTATCTGTGACAATTAGAATGGCAGGATGGTTGGCAGGTCTCTGGACTCTTCTGCTCTGCTCTTTCACTTTCCAACATCCATCCCTTATCCATCTCTTTGGACATAGGCAAACCCCATTCCAATCACAGGGCCCTGAGAGGGGTCAGACAGAGCCCTCCTTCTGGCTAAAGAAACAGATCTGTAAGTGGCCCCTGGTTGGTGGGTGCTCAGTCCTTTGAATGGGCAAGCATCCACTTCCACACACTCCTCTTTTTTGCTCTGGAGCAGTGTGCTGCAGAGATGTGAGTGGAACCTGCTGCTGGCCACACTTGCTGCCACAATGGGAAACACATCTGCAAGAACTGAAAGAGGCCAGAAGCCAGAAAGAGAAAGGGACATGGATGAAGAGACGTTTCCCATGATACACCAAGCCATCAGACCAGCTGATCATCTTCTCATTATATGAGCCAAACAATCTTTGAATTTTTTAAACATATATTATTCATTCACTTATTATTGTGTGTGTGTGTGTGTGTGTATACACATAATTTTGCCATGGTACATTTTTTTTTGAGGAAGCCACAGTTTAATTTGGGGGCAGTAGGTACTTTCTTTCTACCATACGATTTCAGGACATCAGGTTGCCTGGCAAGCACCCTAAGCTCTCAGTCTTTTAAAAAAGTGATGATGTTTACTGAACCAAAATTACATCCAGCCAAAACACTAGAAGGTCATAAAGAGACCTTGGAAAACATGTTCTAACATTAAGAAAACAAACAAGAAGAGAGAAAGAATGATCAGAGCAAGATAAGGGGCCTGTACTCAGAAGCCCTGGATCACTGTCCAGTTCTGTCACCTACGGGCATGATACCTTGGGTGAGTCGGTGTCCACTTCCAGTTCTGGTGCATACCAAACACGAGACCTTAGGTGGGCCAGTGTGTTCAGTCCTGTCACATACCAGGCATGAATGCTTGGTGAAAGTGGAAAGAATTATTTTGGCCTAAGGCTTTTATCCAGGACACTTGGCCACATTGCTTTGAGTCTGTGGTAGCACAGAACACCATGACAGGACCATGTGGTAGAGACGACCGTTTACCCGTGGCAGCAGGAAACTGAGAGAAGTGAGGAGCTGGGGTCCTAGCAACTTCTTCAATGGCACATAGAGGTCTTGGTTTCAACTTCTAAAGGCCTTGTCATTTCCACAAGCTGCCAATGGTGCCCTTGGCGTATGGGCCTTCAGGAGACATTAAATCCAAACTCTCACAGCAGTGTGTGAAGGTTCATGGTGAAGGCCTGCAGAGTGAAGGACTGAGAGATGGCTGCCTCCCATGTTCATGTGGTGTAAAGACCCAATAAGCTAAGTGCCTGCAAATGGCACTTGCCCAGAAAACTGTGCAATTAATAATAATCATAGTAAGAATAATAATAGTGAATCCCTCAGATTGAAACAGGCTCGAAAGGAATAGGTAGGATACTTATGGCTGGTCCTTGAGAATATAGAAACCCATCTTTAAAATATCTGAAGAACAGACTTTGTAGTGAATGTCAATGGTTCAAGTAAAAATACAGAGCATGAGGATCTTTGTGAGTTCAAGACCAGCCTAGTTTACAGAGAGAGTGCCAGGACAGCCTCTAAAAGCTACAGAGAAACCCTGTCTCAAACAAAAATACATATAACCTTAGTGAGAACTCTAAGGCTGTACATGAGGTAAAAATGATGAGAGAGAAGAGAGGAGAAAAGAGGGGATCCAATGTTTGCAAGGTGTCTGCAGAGTCATCCACCCTGCATCGACTACTAGAGTCAAATGTTGCTGCCGTTCTTTTGAAGAAAATGAGATTCAGGACTTACATTCAAGGGCAAGTCTTATACAACCAGATCACCAGAAAACATTACCATTCACTGGTTCAAGGATTAGATTTATAAACATACATACATACATACATACATACACACACACACACACACACACACATACACACACACTTACATACATACATACATGTTTAGTTTGCTTGCCATATTGTAAAGACCAAGCAATAGTTTCAAGAAAACAAGGGTTTATTTAAACAAAGCTATTTATTTGTGCATAATTTTCTATTTCAGATTTAAAGTTTGAAGCTTTCAGGGTTGGAGAGATGGTACAAAAATTCAGAGCCCTTCTTGTCTTCTATCCACGTGTGGTTCCCAGAAACCATGTCAGGGGGCTCACATCACAGCCACATGTAATTTCAGCTGCAGGGAATCAGTCACATTCTTCTGGGTTCTGCAAGAACTGTGCCTTTGTGGCAACACACACACACACACACACACACACACACAGAGACAGAGAGAGAGAGAGAGAGAGAGAGAGAGAGAGAGAGAGAGAGAGAGAGAGAGAGAGAGAGAGAGAGAGAGAGAGAGAGAGAGAGAGAGAGAGAGAGAGAGAGAGGGAGGGAGAGACATATACACAGATACCAATTAAAATTAAAAAAGTCTAATGTTTAGAAAATACTTAGTTCCTAAAGCTTTTTATTTTTATTATTAATTATATTTATTAATTTATTTACATCCAACTGAAGTTTTCCCTCCCTCCTCTCCTCCTATTCCCTCCCTCCACCCCACCCCCTACCCCATCCACCCCCCCTTTCAGTTTCTGTTCAGAGAGAGGCAGGACTCCCATGGGTGTCAATAAAACATGGCATACCAAGTTGAAATAAAACTAAGCTCCTCTGTTTGTATTAAGGCTGAGCAAAGCAACCCAACATGAGGAATAGATTTCTAGATACCAGTCTAAGCGTTAGGGACAGGCCTTGCTCCCACCACAATTAGATTAAGCTACACAACTGTCATCCATATATAGAGGACTTAGGTTGGTCCCAAGCAGGCTTCCTAGCTGTTTGTCTAGAGTCTGTGGGCTTCTGAGCCCAGGTTAGTTGTAACTGTGGGTTACCTTGTGATGACCTTGACCCATCTCATATAATCCTCCTTCCCTTCATCTCATATAATCCTCCCTCCCCCTCTCCAGTAGGATTCTTTAAGCATGGCTTGGTAAGTGGGGATTCTGCTTCCATCAGTTTTCATCAGTCACTGGATGAAGGCTCTCTGATGACAATTGGGGTAGTTACCAATCTGATTACAGGAGAGGGCCAGTTCAGGCTGCCTATCCACTATTGCTAGGACTCTTAGCTGGGGCCTTCTTTGTAGATTTGTGTGAGTTTCCCTTGTACCAGGTTTCTACCTGACCCCAAACATGCATCCCGTCAAGATGTCTCTTTTATTATTCTCTTCCTCCCATTGGCTGCCCCAATACAATCCCTCATATTCCCATCTCTGCCAGGATATCTCTTCTTTTCCCCTACCCAGAGAAATTCATGCATCTCTGTACCCCCTTTGAGCCCTCCTTGTTACCAGGATTCTCTGAGGCTGTGGATTGAAGCATGGTTATTCTTTACATTACAGATAATATCCACTTATGAGTGATTATATACCATGTTTGTCTTTCTGGGTCCGGAATACATCATTCAGGATGATTTTTTTTCTAGTTCCATCCATTTCCCTGCCAATTTCATGATGTCGTTGTTTTTTAACAGATGAGTAATACTCCATTATGTAAATATACCACATTTTCTTTATGCATTCTGCAGTTAAGGGACATCTTGGATGTTTTCCGGTTCTTGCTATTACAAATATGAATATACTTGAGCAAGTGGCCTTGTGGAATGACTGAGCATCCTTTGGGTATATGCCCAAGAGTCTTATGATTCTGAGAAACCTCCATATTGATTTCTAAAGTGTCTGTACAAGTATGCACTCCAACCAGCAGTGAAGGAGTGTTCTCCTTGCTCCACATCCTTTCCAATATAAGCTGCCATAGTGGTTTTCATCTTGGCCATTCTGACTGATGAAAGATGGAATCTCAGAGTTGCTTTGACTTACATTTTCCTGGTGGTTAAGAATGTTGAACAATTCTTTTAGTGTCTCTTGGCCATTTGAGATTCTTCTGTTGAGAATTCTCTATTTACATCTATACCTCATTTTTAATTGGATTGTGTAGTTTATTGATGTCTAGTTTCTTGAGTTCTTATGTATTTTGGAGATCAGCTTTCTGTCATGTGGGGTTGGTGAAGATCGTTTCCCAATTTGTAGGCTGCCATTTTGACTTATTGACAGTGTCCTTTCCTTACAGAAGCTTTTCAGTTTCATGAGGTCCCTTTTATTAATTGTTGATCTCAGTTTGTGCTATTGTTGTTTTATTCAGGAAATTATCTCCTGTGCAAATGCATTCAAGGCTCTTTCCCAATTTATCTTTTATCAGATTCAATGTAACTGGATTTACGTTGAGGTCTTTAATCCATCGGGACCTGAGTTTTGTGCTGGGTGATAAAAATGGATCTATCTGCATTCTTCTACATGCTGACATCCAGTTATGCCAGCACCATTTATTGAACATGATTTCTTTCTTCCGTTGTGTAATTTTGGCTTCTTTATCAAAAATCAGGTATCCCTAGATCCATAATTATGTAGCCTATTCTGGATTTTGCAATAACTAACTGCATACATCACACACACACACACACACACACACACACACACCACAGAGAGAGAGAGAGAGAGAGAGAGAGAGAGACAGAGAGAGACAGAGAGAGAGACAGAGAGATATTAAAATTACAGAGTTTTATGTTTAGAAACTATTAAGTTCCTAAAACTTTGTTTTTCTTTTCATATGTTTCCAGAGTTTCAGAGAGTCTTTGACTTTAACTGACTTAGAAGTAAATATTAGCTGCTAGTTTCTATTTTATGGATGCTGGCAAAATACATTTAACTCCAGGGCATAGTCAAAAATCTTTATTGCTGCAAAGGAGTAGTCATAGTTTTATGTTTTGTGTCTGCCACTTTGCCCTTCCAAGTCCCATGCAGGTGCCCCACACAAGAGTCAGCAGCCATTTCCCCATGGTTTCCTGGTTACTTAACAAAGAGCAATCTAAATGTTGCAGTGAAAAGATTATACACATATGAAGTGTCTCATCAGTTGACTTATCTAAAGGATGATCCTGAGCAGACCAGACTTAACTGGAAAGCCTTTAGAGACAGCTTTGGGATTCTTGAGCTAGAGACCAAAAACAGCTGCAGTCTCCACAGTGACTTGGCAGTAGCCCTCTGTTCCTCTTGGGTCTGCCATCCTCACTGCCTATCTGCCTCACTTTCTACTCCTGGTATTCTGTGTTCACTGTGTTTCTTCTTATTTGCCTACCTTATTGATTCCGGGCTTGCTAGATCAGTCTCAACAACTACATTCTGTGACATAGTAATATAGTTATATCAATGTCTATTATTGAAATGTCTGATCAGTACACATACCTAGTGGAATTGTTTCTTTAATTAAGCCTTGGATAGTATGTGCTATCATACTGGTAACTGCTCCTTTGGTGAGACCAAAACATCTTTCTAGTCAGCATTGTCAGTCTTCATCTGGAAGGGTTCCCCTTTTAACACCCCCTTTAAGCACTTCTTCTGTGAACTTGGAAATACCCTGTTGTATCTCTTCCAGGCTGCACTCATTCTACCTTTTCTAGTTCTTGTTTCTCCTACTTCAGACATTTTCCAAAGAGCATTATTGCCATGTAATACAGATCTACCTTATCTTGCACAGTCCTCTTTGTTTTTCTAGCTTTGACCACACTCAATGACAATGACTTTGATATATGACTCTTCATTTTGACATCTTGCGATCTCCTAATGAGGCTCTTATTCAGTGCAGTGAAGGAAAAATCACTTGAAAAGGGAGAGCAGTTTTAAGACAACTTGAATTGTTTGTCTCTCTGAAGCCTGGAGAAATTGCCTTCATCATTAGCATCATCACCATCACCATGTTACCCCCATCAGTTACTGAATTGTGGCAGGTTTTAGATACTATTTAATACCCTTTATAAAAGTGATCTCTTTTACTTCATATAAAATCATTGTGAAGTAGATATGATTCTCATTTTTATGAGAAAACTATAAATTTGGGGATGCTTATGCAATTTTGGCTTATGCTTATGCAAGATGGCTGTCTTGGTTGATTATTTTGTCAACTTGTCACAAGTTAGAGTTATCTGGGAAGAAGAACCTTACCTGAGAAGATGCATTCATTAGATTGCATGTAGGAAGCTCTGTAGGATATTTTTGTTGATTAATGGTTGTTGTATGAGGGTAGGTAGTCCTGGTTATATAAGAAAATAGTCTGGGTAAACCAGGGCGACCAAACAACTAGCACCACTCCTTCATGGCCTTTGTTTGAGTTTCTGCCTCTAGGTTACTGCCCTGTCTGAGTTCCTGCCTTGGTTTGCTGAAATGGACTATAATCTGGGATACATAAGCCAATAAAACTCTTTCCTCCAAAAGTTACTTCTGGTTATTGTGTTTATTGCAGCAATAGAATCCAAGACAGTGCCAAAGCTCATAGATGCCAGAGTAAGCATTGTACTTTTTATTAAAGCTATAGCCAACTAGCAATATTGTCTTTGTAGGAAAAGAAGAAACAGTAAAGATCATTTAAATCCAGCTGGATCTGACACACCAAGACAAAGATAAACAGGGATAGCTCCATCTTAAAACTGACATTAGCCCTCCTACAACTACAGCCTGCAGCTGAAGGTCAGTTCCAGTTGATGCAATGATAGATCTCTTTTGCCCTTGGCTTCTAGTGTAGCTTTGTGGGTTTCCTGGGTGCCATTCTTTACCCTCAGAGGGGAAAAAGACAGCTGGATTTCCCTCTTGCCAAGCCCCTCTGGATCTAGCAATGGAAAAAAACACAACAATTCAATCACTTTGTTTTGCTATTACGGCTTTACCACTCCTGACCCTATGATTTTGACATTATTAAACTGCAACCATAATGTAACTGGATGACACAGCAGGATAGAGAATTTGGTGGTAATTTTTGTTAATGTCAAGTCAACATAGTGTGAGTGCAGAATCATGGAGTTTAAAGTACCCTGAAATAGACCACAGTAGAAAAGTGAGGCAAATAAGAAAGAAAATGCCTATTTCCTCAAACAAAATGTGTTGGCAATTGTTTTAGTCTTGGCTAAGTCATATATGATTTTTGGCTTGTGTTTACTTTACGGGCCAATCATCAAACCCTGATGTGACTATGAATAAAGATTATGTAGAATATGAAAAACAAATTACAGATATGACTATAGAAGCCTTGCAGATTCCAAAGAATGAGTGCCAGGCTGGAAGAACATCCTGGCAGATGCTGTACTTGAACGAGATGTGGTAGAGTGATTATCTATTAACTCTTAGGCTCTTTTCTCTCTGCTTCTTAGAAGGAGAAATCATGGATGATAAAATGTACCTTTACCTTCAACAATCTTTGTCCAGTACATTGATGGATCTGATTTATTTAAACATGTATTTCAGTTGGTTACTCACTTGGTATTTTTCAGAAGTTGATTTAACAACTATTACTGTATCAGCCAGCCTAGCCAGTCTCTTGGTTGGTTTAGTGACATGAAGAGCCTCAAAATGGTCCAGAGGTAGGCTTAACTCTTAGCACATCAAACACTAATCTTGCCACTCTTATTATAGACCTTGGATGTATTATAGACCTGGTGCTCCATTTACAAGGAAGATGGTACCAGATATTGACTGCTGATACAAGTCATAAGTTTATAAGTTTTGTCTTCAGTAGGCTATTTAAATGATCTATCAGTCCATATGTTTCAGGGAGCCAGAAAAGAGCTAAAAGCAAAAACCATTGTCACCACCTTCATTGCCACATCACAGGCTTAGATGGTCATGCCATCCTATAATGGATGTCAAAGGATAATGTATTTGCAAATTCACAAGCAGAAATTCTCACCTAAGAATTCTGAGAAAGGTGACTGGAGAGAGGGCTAAGAAGAAAACGGTGCTATAGTCCTTGCAGAATATCAGACTTCAGTTCCCAGTAGCCTCATGGCATCTCATTGCTAGCTGTAACTCCAAGTTCAGGGCACCAAACCCCATCCTCTGTTCTATGGGCACCAACATGGCACCCGCATGCCATACACACACATATATACACATACATACATACATACACACACGCACACACACACACACACACACACACACACACACACACATTTTAAAGGGGTGATTGACATTAAGAAAAATAATATTAACAACAGAAGTCACATATATACTATTTCTTTCCATGAAGACAAACTGTCCCATTTCATGAAAAGTGCTTTATTGGGACTCACAGTTGTTCTCAGCTATTGGAGCTTTGAACAGTCAGTAGCAGTTCTAGCCAAATGGATGGAAGGAGAAAAGTCCATGTCCAGCGCCATTTTTATATCTTTGGCTACTGTGGTTGTGTCTTGTTGAATAAACACCAGTGGGGTTGAGGAAGGAAGCTGGCTGAGAGCCACATTTCCCGCCTGTTTTTTGAGATTGTTCCCAAAGCAATAGCTGAAGACCAGGTGACAAAACTGGGTTTTAATTTGCTCCAATGACTTTTTATATGCAAAACCTCAGCTGTGATTGCTGTAATCACCTAGTTAAGCCTGGGACAATCCACAATTATTCTCTGAGACTCATCTGCCTTTTGTAGCAGCCAAACAGACAGTGGGATGGGGCTGTAGATGGGATAATTGTCCTTGCCTCTCTCAGGTCTCTGATGGTGGACTAATCTTTTCACTGTTTCTAGAGACTCCACACTGCTTTGGGTTTATTATCTCAAAACTTCTGTTTGGGTCTTTATAAAGTTATAATCCTCATTCCTCAGTGTAGGGAAGCAAGTAAATACTGTGCTATTTATTTCTCTAGAATGGCTGTTGAGCCTCAGAGAATAGAGCCTACAAATGAGGAAGACTAAAGTTTCATGCAACAGCCAAATTTATTAAAAGCATTAGACAGTCTATAGCAGGAGGGTTAAGAAAGGCCACCTAACTTTCAGGGCTTCCTTGGAGAAGTCAGGTGTAATTCGGATAGGTTTGCCTTTATATGTTACTTGGCCTTTATCCTTCACTGCTTTTAATATTCTTCCTTTATTCTATATGTTTGGTGTTTTGATTATTATGTGGCAAGAGGACATTATTTTTTGGTCCAGTCTATTTGGTTTTTGGTATGAAAGTCTATTTGTACTTTCATAGGTATGTCCTTCTTCAGGTTGGGAAAGTTTTCAGTGGAGTAAAGAACTAATAGAGAATTCTCAATAGAGAAATCTAAAATGGCTGAAAGACACTTAAGGAAGAGATCAACATCCTTAGCCATCAGGGAAATGCAAATCAAAACAACTCTGATATACCATCTTACTCCTGTCAGAATGACTAAAATCAAAAACACCAATGACAGTCTATGCTGTAGAGAATGTGAAGAAAGGAGAACACTCATCCAAAGCAACTTTGGAAACCAGTATGGAAGTTCCTCAGGAAAATGAGAATCAGTCTACCACAAGATCCAGCAATTCCACTCTTAGGCATACACCCAAAAGATGCACATTCGTGCAACAAAGACATGTGTTCAACTATGTTCATAGAAGCAATTTTTGTAATAACTAGAACCTGGAAGCAACCTACATGCCCCTCAACTGAAGAATGAATGGAGAAAATGTGGTACATTTACACAATGGAGTACTACTCAGTGGAAAAAAAACCAATGGAATCTGAAATTCTCATGCAAATGGATGGAACTAGAAGAAACCATCCTAAGTGAGGTAACCCATCACAAAAAGACAAACATGGTATGTACTCACTCATACATGGATTTTAGACATAGAGCAAAGGATCATGAGCCTACAATCCATACTGCCAGAGAAGCTAGGAAACAAGGAGGACCCTAAGAGAGACATACATGGTCCCCTGGAGAAAAGGAAAGGGACTAGATCTCATGAGTAAATTGGGAGCATGAGGAGAGTTAGAAGAAAGAGAAGGGGAGAAGAGAACATCAAGGAGTGGGAAGATTGAGTCAGGGGAAAAAAAAGAGAGTAAGAAAATAGATACCACAATAGATGGGACCATTATAGGTTTGAAGAGAATTCTGGCAGTGTCCAGAGACCTACAAGGATGACCCCAACTAACAATCTAAGCAATAATGGAGAGACTGTCTTAAATGTCCTTCCCAATAATGAGATTGATGACTACCTTATATGCCATCCTAGAGCCTTCATCCAGTAGCTAATGGAAGCAGACACCCACAGCTAAACACTAGCTGGACTCCTGGAGTCCAGTTACAGAGAGGGAGGAGTGATGAGCAAATGAAGAACAATAGCCAGTTGAAATGAATATTGTAAACCTATTGCTACCCATTGTTGGACTGTGCTCTGACACTCTGCTGGTTGTGTTTATCAGTTCTCACTACATTTAGGGGAGTGTAGAAGTAAATAGAGCACAAGAACTGAGTAAAGCAAAGAATCTTTTCACACAATTGGGTTTGTGTGAAATGCCCCATGTTTGGAACACTTGGTACCCATCTGATAACACTGTCTTAGGAGATTGTGACAACTGAGGACACAGGCCTAGGTGAAGGCAGCAATGACAGGAAGCATACTTTTTGAAGATCAGACGAGGTTGTAGGCAGCTTTCTTGCCAGACTATCACTGAATTACCAGCCCCAAATAATGATGTGGAAAGTTATATTAACAACAAAGGCTTGGCCTTTAACTTAGGCTTGTCCCACTAGCTCTTATAACTTACTTAAATTAATTGCTTTTATTAATCTACATACTGCCATGTGACTCGGTTACCTCTACTCTGTACCATATGTGGGATCTCTTCAGTGTCTCTCTGGAATCTCCCTGACTCTCTTCTTCCCAGACATCTTTATCTCTTCCAAGAAATTCTCCCTATTCTCTTCTGCCTAGCTATTGGCCATTCGGCTCTTTATTGAACCAATCATAGTGACACATCTTCACACAGTGTAAACAAATATTCTGCAACACCAGGTCCCCAGATTCATGTCTTACCTGCTTCCTGGTTTCAATGTTATAAGTTTTTCTATGATGACATGCCTTCCCAATCATGATAACATCTTTGATTATGTGAGTCCAATAAATATTTCTTCCATTTAAGTTCTTCTTAGGTATTTTTGTCACAACTCAAGTTGTGACAAACAACTAACACAGAAACACATCATGCGCATCACATAGAGAGAAAGCATTCTGGTTCCATATCTTCTCTCCTCACAAAATAGGGACCTTAGTAAAGGGGGGAGGTTATATCCTATGGCCATTCTACACAGAATTAATCACTGTATACATGTATACATGACAAACACTGTGACTTCAGTATGCTACTGTCATTTATTGGCAAACAGACATCAGTCTTGGGTGTTTATCTGGCACTGTTCAACTTGTTTGCTGAGACAAGATCTCTCACTGGACTTGGACTCACCAAATAGGCTAGGTTGCCTGGATGGTGAATGGCAGGGACCCACCTATCTCTGCCACTCCAGTGCTTGGATTACAAGTGCTTGCCACCATGCCCATCTCTTTTAAACTATGTTGGTGAAAGCCACAAAAACAGCTAACCTGAGCAAGTGGGAGCTCACATACTCCAAACCTACAGCTGGGGAAACTGCATAAGACCAAACCAGGACCCCTGAACATGCATGTCTGTTGGAGAGCTTGAGTAGTCTATGGGGCCACTGGCAGTGAAACCAGTATTTATCCCTAACACACGAATGAGCTTTGGGAGCCCATTCCCTATGGAGGGACACTCTCTCAGCCTAGATACATGAGGAGGGCCCCCGTCCTACCCCCAAATAATGTAACAGACTTTGATGATTCCCTGTGGGAGGCCTCACCCTCTGTGAGAAGTGGATGGGGAGTGGGATGGGGAGATGGTGGGGCAAGTAGGAGGATGAAAGGGGGAGGGAACTGGGATTGGCATGTACAATAATAATGTTTTTATTTTAAATACTGATTAAAAACATGAAATCTAGGGTTCAAATTCAGGTTCTCATTACTGTGTTGTAAACACTTCATTGAGTGAGCTATCTACTCAACCTCAACTTCATTAATATTTTTTCCAGTGTCATCCCTTTAACCAACCCAGTGAGAGAGCAACCTAAGAAGGCATATGGTATAATCCATATAGAGCACAAAGTAGGGCAAAGACAATAGATAGGCCCAAAGGTACTAAAAGAAGTATCTGGTACATGTCTTCCCCACAAAGCTGGCCCTGAGCACTCCATCACTCACCATCCTCCTCACCAGCCTTACCTTCCTATGGTACCATCATTATCTGCATATGTAATTGGACTGTATTTATTTATGCCATGCCACATCATCTCCCTGTGTCTCAGATGGAAAGTATGCTCTCCTAGTACAGACACATTTACTTATTTTTGTTCCCAGATAATTCCAAATGGTCTAGTTCAGTGACTGAAACACAGTAGGTAGTCTATAAATATGTAATGATGAGTGACAATGATGAATAGGGTATGCAAAGAGGATCATGCATAACTACTTTATTATGTGCTAGTGATATAGCTCTTATTTTCTAGCTGTCTTAGCAGTTGGGGAGTGGGGAGACAAAGAGCAGAAACAAAAAGTTGCTAATAACATAAGGTCACAGGTGAGCCAATCACCTTCGTTTCTACCATGACAACTCTGGGAATAAGGCAAAGGCAGTTACCACTCTTCCCTGCCTGAAAGTTGTTCTCATTTAGACATAAAGGCGTATCTTACCTAGGAAACATTATGGATTTAATTGTGCCCCCTCTAGAGTCATAGGTTAAGCTGTTTCTTTCCAATGTGATTATGTAAGGAGATAGGACCTTTAAATAAGTTAATAAGGGTGATACTCTGATCCATTATAACTAATATCCTTATAATGGAGACAGTAGGGACAGAGGCATAGAGAACAGGCCATGCCAGAGTAGTAAGGCAGCTGTCTACCTACATGGAGGAAAGCAAACTGCTAACTCTGATACTGAGCAAAGAAATACCTGTTGTTTAAGCAACTCTGAGTCTGTGGTCTTGTTATAGCAGCCTAGCAATAAAACAAAAGCCTTAGATAGGGCCCCAGTGCTGCAAAGGAAAACAGACACGAGGCCCATTTCTAATCCAGAAGCTATCTCCAAGTGAACTGCTCAGAAAAGAAAAATTGGTTTTCTTCAATGGAGTCTCAGTAGATAATATAAATCACACTTAAGAAAGGGTCCCATGCTGAGTAATAGAGGAGCAATATCAAAACAAATTCATTGGTATTTTTGGAACTTTTTTGTCTCACAGTAACTTGGGCATTTTTGTTCTTTCTTTTTTACATTACTAATCTTTTGTTAATATATTATAGTTTCTGATTTTATTTGTATGGGCTTTCTGTGTGTGCAAATGTGCATTTCAGCCTCTGTATGAGCTTCTTGTATTGTTTCTTAGAATTTTTTTCTGTCTGTTTTGTCCTATTCTGGTTTGTTTGTATTATATCTTAATTTATTTTATTATTATTTTTAGATTCCTGTTTGTGTTCTTTGAGAGAGAGAAAAAGGCTGTGAATTTGGGTGAATGGGGAGGTGGAAGAGGATCTCAGAGGAAGTGGGAGAGGGAAAATCATAATTTGAATATATTGTCTGGAAATCTATTTTTAATTTAAAAAAGGTGGTATCAAACTTTTCCCATTAAGTGTGATGGCTAAATCAACCAACATCCACTCCCATAACATGACATCCCCAAATTTAGCCTATGATTCAATTCATATCTCTCTCTCTCTCTCTCTCTCTCTCTCTCTCTCTCTCTCTCTCTCTCTCTCTCTCCTCTCCTCTTCTTCTCCTCTCATCTTCTCTCTCTCTCTCTTTCACCCACTCACTCATGCACATACATTCATACACTCTAGGGTAAGGAAAAGGAGGGTATAACAGACAAGTTTGGAACAGAATAATGCAATGCTAAATTAGGAATTTTCACCAGTTCTTCAATGAAATTAATAATAAAATCATATGAATAGTCTTCTAAAAATATGAGCATAATGATATCTAAGTCAACAGTGTCATAACTATGTGTTATTTCATCCCTTATATTTATTGTATTATATCTACAAGATCCAACAGTATAGCAATGTATTGTGATAAAAAATATTACTTACATTCTGAGAGTGAAACTTTTATTGGACCTCACAGCCAGAATTAACAATACACCTTGAAGTCACTTGGAACTTAATACTAATATCCTACTGGGTACTCAGCCTTTTTGTTTAGCCTGATTTTTAAAAAAATCAAATTCTCAAATAATCAGCTTTTACAACCTAAGATAATACACAGCTGTAATCTTATACTGTGTACTCTTCAATTCCCCAACCCAAAACAATGTATGTGTATCATTTGCTGAAAGCAGCAAACACAGGGGTTGAAATCAATCTTTTAAAATGAATATCTGCCATTAATGTTAAACCTGATGTCTGTAGTACTGTTTGCTACATGGGTTACTTGGGTTCAGTTGGAGTCAATGGCTTAATCCCTTGTAAAACTCTGTTAAATATTTCTGTAAAGTATCCCATTCTTCCCCACATGATGCTTTCTGTGCTGTTCAATAAAGAGAGAGCAAAGTCCTTTGTTGTGGAGACGCTCGCAGTCACACACACACACACACACACACACACACACACACACACACACACACACACGGACAGATTCACAATAGCCTTCAGTCATGCACAGATTCAGATTCAGATAACTGACACATGGAGGACAGAAGACATAGGGAGCATGAAGTAGAAAATTCAGATTTTGCTTCTCACTTGATTAAATCACACTAAGGGTTAAATGCTGTTATTTCTCCCCTCGATGCAACACAGATGCATTATTAACGACTCAGAGTTAATCACTGATGCATTTAATACATGCAGAACAGTTTAAGAATGAACTCAGGTAATGTAAGCTATATTAACCCCGTAACTACAGCTTCCAACATTTGTGCTAAGAAAGCCAATCTGACAGGAATGTCTCTGCATGAAGCTTACTTCTGTCTGGGCATGCTCCCCCAGCAGAACTGACCTCACAGGCAGACAGCCAAGAGCCAAGCTAGAAAGACCCACACATTACTCTGCTATGGCCATCCTGAAAATTTTAGTAATTTTCCCTGAACTTGTGTTTTGCACACCCAGTGGTACAATGGAGCATGGGCAATAAACAGAGTGTGCTGTATTCCCACTCTGCAGAAAGCCTGTGGAGATGCATCATGAGCAGAGCCACTGTGTCTGTATCTGAGAGATGAGGTATAGACAGCTGCAGGAGTGCATGCTCCCTCTTCCATTCAGAGCTTGCTGTGAAGGAGAAAGAAGGCAATGGATTTCTAAGAAATATAAGCAGCCAAAAAAAACTCTATCATCCACCTTCTAAAGCCCTTATTTTTCTGTAGTAGATGGCCATATACTGAAGGATGATAACCTCAAAATGAAGGAGACAATAGGACAAAAGCTCTCTTTCTTTTAAATCTTGTCTTCCTTGTCAGTAACTAGGGTTTGGTGCTGGTAGAACGTATGTGTTTTAAGAAGCAAAATAAGAACACGGGTTTTCCTTTGTTTCTGTTGTGCAGTTCATCAGGGAAAGTAGAATCTATGCAAATCTATACTCTGGAAGTTAAATTGTGATTTTGGAGAGTCCATGCACTTAAACATGCTTTCATGTTTGCAATTATATCTTATAATTACATTTAAAGATTTATTGTACAGAACAAATACAAGTGGTAAAAGCTCAAGATAACAATGGAAAAGTTTAATTTTCTTTACCTTTAGAATAATACTAAACAAATAAAAATTTCAAAGGCATTAACAAGACAGAATATAAACTATAAAAGAAAGGTTTTTATTGCGAAATTTTAATATTTTTTCCTCCTTTGGAACAAAGAGTCCCATATTTTCCCCTTTTGCTGGGCACTATCAATTAGTCAGCAAGCCAGTGCCCATGAAAGCACAGGTTATCAGTTCACTGGGTTTAGACCACTTGAACTGTGATATGAGGAGGGTGGGGTTGGAAGCTCAGAAATCACATGAACATTATAAAGGGTTTGCAGACAGGGGAGAATCAGTCTGGATAGTGGCATTAGCTAGTGGTTGCAAGGCACTTCAGACAAGCTATAAGGAATAGCAAGAGCAGCATGTGAAAACAAGGGAAACTAGTGTGAAGATTAGTTCCTCTCTTTAGCTTGAGTTACAGCTATTTCATCTGAGAAGTAATGCTGGAAAAAGGCTCTTTCCTCTTATGATCAGTTGATAACCTCCTGTCAATTACTCAGGCTCAATATGGGAATGCATTTCTGCAGAAAAGCTGAAACGCTTGCTCTCAGGAAAGCCAAGGAATGATGCAATAGATCAATTGATTTGTCAAGCCTGGGCAGACAGAAACAATTTTCTTGGCTAGACTTAGTTAATGCAGATGGCTGGTTCTTTTACCGTTTAATCCACCTAACACTGGCCATGGGTTACAATCCCAGGAGGATGTGACTGTTTCGGTAGATGGCTCTGGGCTCTTTCTTTAGGCATCATGAAGAAGAGATTAAACAGTACAGTGGAATCCATTGGCGGGGGCTTAGTGTGCCTGGGTGAACAGCTAGGTTAGTAACATGACTGCTGGGCATCATGTTAAAAGTGTGAATCTTGCTTCCATTTTCTGTTCAGCCACAAATGCCACATCTGTACGTGCATATACAGAGATGAACATAAAGAACACGTCATTACTTGCTGATTCTTCACACCTACAGTGCCAACTCCCAGTCTGAGTGTCTTCAGGGACGAGCTGTTAGAATGTGTGCTGTTACAGGGCACTGCAGCTTAACTGCATCTGCCCTCTGCTACAGGCCTCTTCTTATCTGGCCCCACTCCCCTTCTTACCTCCATATTTTGAAGGCATAAAGGGAAGAAGGAAAGGGCAGATACCCACTCCCACAAATATAGAAACTCACAAATGTATCCAAATGTCTTTTAAGGTGGGGCTGCCTTCTGAGAATTGTTAGTTTTAGTGTGTGATCACAATAGCACAGAAACTAATACAAATGGCTCATTTGTGTCAGTCACTCAATGTGAACCTTTGAGACAATCAAGAGACATCCAAAAATTAGATATGTGAGGCTGTCAGCAGCATAGAATGACAGACCGTTCTTACCACAAACCTTTTAATAAGTAGGCATATATTCTAAAATAATGATTATAAAGGACAGCAGAAAAAACATAAACACAGTTGCTATCATTATTCAGTGTGATGTACTATGCATCACTTCTATGCAACTGGTAGTACGGTAGGTATGTTTCCACAATCATCGCCAGCACATGTATGGGATGTGCTGTGATCATGGGATAACCATAGTGGGTGACAGGAATTCTCAGCTCTGTTATAATCCCATGGAGTCACCTCCTATATGTGGTTTGTTGCTGAGTAAGACATCATTATCAGCTTGTAAATGTTCTTATTTTATTTTCACAAAATGTCCCAGACATTGCTGGTCCCATACAAGAGAGGGAGACTGAACGCAATATTATTGGCATTCCATCTGTAAACTCCCTTTCCTACAGTACTCTGACAACTCTAAGTAACACATCATTACCTTGCCTGTATCACAGAATCCTTCACTTGGCATACTTTCCCACACTGCTCTCTCCAGTGGAACTGTTTCAGTGACTGGTGTTCGTCTAACCCATTTCATCTTCAAGGTTACACAGAAAAGACTGTTTCAAGCCCCCTTGGCCATTGCTATGGCCATATGACTGAGTTCTATTCTAGTCCACAGAATGTGAGCAGCAGCACTGTTTGCCCCACATGGAACTCCCACCCAAGATCTTCTCCTCTTAGATTATGCGGACTAGGGCATCCTGAAATTTACCAGAATACCCAAGTAAAGGCCTGGGGAAGGAAACCATCTAGATTCTTCTATCTCCATATGAAGGAGAGCCTCCTACTGATAATAAGGGTCATTGTGCATAAATTCTGCCTTGAAAGTAAATGAAGTTTTATTATGCTCCAGGACTGGTTTCTAACAATGCTCACGCTCCTTCTGGGGATTATGACCCAGTTGTAACCCAGGTATCCTTCCACAAGGTGGAGCCTCCCTGTTTTTTTTGGCATTTGATTTCAAAGGCTGAAATGCAATAAAATTCTCCTCTGCTCACTAACATGTGGTTACTAGAAAAACTTAAAGTAGTTTTAGTCACTTGTGTTTCTTGCAGCATTGCTGACATTTTCTGTCTTGAATACAAGTTCAGGTGTGAGTGGAAAGTAGGGCTGTGACATTTTGCTTTTCCAGTGGTCACTGTGACATTCTTCGTTGCCTGCACTTTGAGTCTTGCTAAACCACCACAGAACCAGTCCCTGGAATTCTATGCTGCTGATGCATGACAATGCTCCATGAGGACAAGGAGGAAAAGAGAACACGTGCACATCACATGTATCGTCCATGCTGCACATTCTTTAGCATCCTGTGAACCTCACTCACAAAACTGTACTCAAAACCAAAACTATTCATAATTTTAAAAGAGTACAATGGCAGCACTAAATCTCATGTAGTACTTCTTGATCTAGAGTCTCTATGTGACCGCACAGGTTATAGAAGGTGAAATAACCATGGGAAAGGACACCTGTCTTTTATGTTGGTGGTAGAGCAACTTCCCATGAATTGAACCAAACCATCTATCTCGTAAGTGATCTAATTAAAATGTAGGAAGTCTCCTAGTTCATTCTCTTTTGCCATGATAAAATGCTGACCAAAAGCAACGTAGGAAGGAAAGGGTTGATTTCATCTTACAACTCCCAGGTCACAGTCTATCACTGAGAGAAGTTAGGGCACAAACTTGGAGGCAGGGATTGAAGCAGAGACCATGGAGAGATACTTTGTATTGCTTTGATCCCCTGGCTTGTTCAGCTACATTTCTTGTACAGTTAGGCCAACTTGTCCAAAAATGGCACCGCTTACAATATTCTGAACCTTCACACATCAAGCCCCAACCAAGAAAATGCCTCACAAACCAGTCTGATGGAGACAATTTCTCAACTGATATTCCTTCTTACCAGTTAACTCTACTGTGATGAAAACCAAAAACTAAAAACCAATCAATCAATAAAACAAACAAACAAACAAAACGCCAACAACTAACCAACACAGGATGTAAACAATTCACACGTCTTAGGAAGTCCTCACACCAGATTTACAAGCCCTCCCCTTCACAGGAGTCACATAAGCAGAGAGGACTGCTGTGGAGAGAAGAGTCCCTAATGTTTGGAGATGCCTGGAAATCCAGAGAGCTTTAGGGTTGCAACTTTCATAAGTCATCACCAGTGCTGGTGTGGGCTTTTCAGTGACACAGAAACCTTTGAGTCATCCATGTTCCTGTAAGTAACCCCTCAACCCCCAACACTACTGTAAATAGCTCCAGTAAACTGATTGAGTCACCGAGTTGGAATTTGATAGAATCATTCCTTTCCTCTGTTATTTGTGACCTATTTGGGATGAATGGATGTCTGTCTGTGTATGGCCAGGAAAAGTCATACAATACCCTGTCAGCAGTAGGCCCAGCATGTAAGTAAGGACTGTGGAAAGGGAGCTGTTGAGGGGGTATTAATAGAGACTCTGCTTAAGGCAAAGTCTTTTTTGCCATCTTACATTGAAATTGAAGGTGTTTTTATGAGGCAGCTTTCCTTTGAGGGGACATGACTCAGTGCCGAGTCATGCCTCAGGCCTCATGAGGGACAAAACTGTATCCAGAAGCAGGGACCCCGACAGACAGGTTACAACTCTGAGATCTGGGGCCAGGATTCTCACAACAGTGAACTTCAGACTGAGTAGTTGACCTCTGCTACTTAGTATCCTTCATCCAGTCTGTCACTGGGCACTTCTCAGCCTTCTGACCTCTTTGAAGCCTCCCTGCCTGCCTCTTCTCATGGATTCAGCCTGTTGCCATTTTTCTTAGTTCTTCCCTCTTGGATGGCCTTTGAAACAGATATTTCCCACTTACTAGTAGAAGAATTACTTCCACCTGAGATGACTACTAATTGATTATTTGCCTAAAACCAAGCTGGCTTATTTCCTTAAAGAATTTAATTATCAGCATTTACATATTTTTCCTCCCTAATTCTTTGCTACCTGACAGCCCTCACACAGAACACCTTATAAGCTCTTTCACATCCCCGTATGTGGGTTTGGCTTCTCTTCTCTGGTCTTCTGTAAAGTCAAGTATATATAACAATATTCAAATATAAATGTGTGCGCCTATTGTCTAAGACAATGTTGTCTGACATAATTGGACACTGGTTAAAATGGGAAAACCTTTTACTCCAGAACTACTAATATAGGAAAAGAGCTGAGCTCTACATGGATTTTCATGGGATGACTGGCTTCATTAGAGAAGAATGGATGAATAGAGACAGGACAAGTAGAGGCTCAGTGTAGAGGGACGAGAAACACCACAATAGGCTGGTGATTGGAAATGCTATTAAGAAGCTATGTCCTTGAGCTGGCAATTGTGAAAGTTAGAATTCTAACTGATGAGAACTTTTTGAAGTAATGGTCTTGAGATTTTCCAGCATTGCAGGGGATTCAAAGCCAAAATGTGAGCTCTTTAGTTTTTACTTCTTTCAGTTATTCTTATCTTTTCAATAAATTTATTGTACAAGTTGTTCATAAATTATTCATGATTCTATAATATGCAAACACATATTTGCATATAAAATATTAATATAGTGACATAAATTAACAGCATATTAAATACTGCCTATTTTATTTTTGGTATTTATTTTGGCATTCTTCTCATAAGGCAGAAAACCTGAGTATATGAGCCTATTATTAAAGATAGTCCACATGTTGAACATTCCGGGTGAACACATATAAGCCCTTTCCACAGTGGCCTAAGAAAGCAAGGATCACACATGAAGATTTCATCAGGACAAGAACTAAATTTTCTCAGTAACTCTAAGCTGCTTCTTTTAGCAGGAATTTAAGAGGAAGCCTGGGTCCTATTGGGCATATGGATACTGGGACAGGGCAAGACAGTACACAGATTCTTCCATTTTATATTCTTGTTAAGGCCATTTTTAGGTTTTATTAGAATTTGATTTCCATGATTGAAAGCCCCATGGGAAATTACTCAATCCTACTCTAGGAACCTGAGATCAAGATTCCCCTATTAACTTATCTTGAATTCTGTTCAACTGCCTGTTTATGCACCCCACCCAGCCCCAACTCTAGCTAACAGTTTATCTTGGCTTCTGTTAAGTTGCTTGCTTGCACAAAACCTCACCTTGTAGCTGCCAAGTAAGATAACAGGATTAATATCTTTTACCATTAAAAGTGCTTTAAATTATTGATGCTACATTAAAATCCTGAATACTTGAGTGTAGTCCCACCCTACTGGATTAAAGACTTTCAATTGGCTATAAACTGAGTCTGAGTAGTCTTCTCAGGAGAATTATGCATAATAATAATACTAGAAACTACTGTTTGGTGTATCTGATGTAGAGGTTGAATGTCTGCTTCTGTGGCACTGACCACACCCATTGGGGTGGAGCCAGGGGCAGAAGTGACCTATGAAACTAGGTCTGAGGAGGAGCCCAGGAATGCTCTCTTGCTGGTGGGATGTGGAGAGGAGAGCATCCGGTGGAACCTGCTGGTGTTCATCTGTCTAGGTTGTAAGTTATTTTTCCCTGAATAAACATCTGTTTGGCCTATTTGTTTATCCTGGTCCTTATTAAACCGTGATAGTTGAGTCATCTGAATCATTGCATGCCAAGAGTTCTGTAATTCTCAAAACATTCGACATTGACATAAACATATGTCTGCATATGAGTATTGCCAATGAACTTCTAAACTTCATCAAACCACAGGTATATACTAACAGAAAAGAGAAGTGCCATGCTTCATAGGTAAGAAGGATTATATTATCTTAGAATTTTATAAAAAACTTTCTTCAGGAGTATCCATTGGTGACATCTATAGGCCAAAAGATTGGTGATTTGAAAGTCTTAGAGGGCAGCCATCAGCCTCCTCTGGAACACAGTTTCTATGTGCTGACACTGATGAAACACCCCCCAGAAGATTCTAGATCAATGATTCAAGGTTCCTCTTAATCAAAGCTGATTCTCCAGCCCTTGAAAACAAGCATCAATTGTTCCAGCAAAATAATGGTTTTAGTAGTGCTGGTCTCAAGTCAGCCCCAGCTGACTAGAACCACAACCTCTTAATTCAAAGTACTACACAATGGCCATAGTAGAGTAGTTGTTTATCCCTGAAACTTCATAAGTCTATCCATTGTCACATACATTGCTCTCAGTATTATCTTCCAAGCCCTCACAGAACAACTCATTAAGCTTTGAACTCATAATAGATTTTTCCATCCCAAAGTTCAAATGCCATCATAATACTGCCCAGAACAGATGATCAGTTCTGTCACAGGAATACTCCATGAATTGGTACCAATTTTTAGCTTGGGTTTAGTTCCTATTGCTGTGATAAGACACCCCCCAAAGCAACGTGGGAAGTAATGGGTTTATTTTGTTTTGCAGTTTATCATTCATCATCTAGAGAACTCAAGGTCAGAAACTCAAGGCAGAATAGTTGCAGAGGACTTGGAAGAGTTTTTCTTATTTGTTGACTCCCGATGGCTCTCTCAGCCTTGCTACTTATAACACTCAGGACCACCATCCCTAGATCATGTCCCACAATGAGATGGGCCCTTCAAATCATCAATAAAATAAACATTTCCTTGCCTACAGGCCATTCTATGGTGGCAGTTTCTCGATTAAGATCCCTTCTTCCCAGATAACCCTAGCTATTGCCAAATTGACATTAAAAACTAGCCAACATACCTATAAAGGATAAACTGAGATAAACTAAACATGTTAAATAGACGTATAACATCCAATGATATAGAAAAAGTAAAAAATTTTAATTTCCAAACTTGAAAAGCCCAAGGCCAAATGGGTTCAGCACAGAAGTCTATCAGACCTTCAAAGAAGAAGTAAACCAACATTCTTTAAATTATCTCACAATTTAAAAAATGAATGAACATATTTAAATTATTTTTACAAAGATAAAATCATCCTGATACCATAACTAGGAAAAGGTCCAACAAAAAAATAAAATTACAGGCCAATATCTCTGATAAATGTGCATGTAAAAATTCTCAATAAAATATTTCAAACTGAATTCAAGAACACATCAAATAGATTATTCAATATGAGTAATATGTCTTCATCCCAGAAATGAAGGAATGGTATAACATATGTGAATCAATAAACATGACCCACCACAAAAAATACTCAAGAACGGAAACTAAATGAACATCTCATCACACACAGAAAAAAACCTTTGACAAAATCCAACATCTCTAATGGAAAAAGAAATTGCTATAGCATCTAAGAAAAAGGAGACATATCTCAACATAATAAAGGCAAGCCCACAGCCAACATAATGCTAAAAATGAAAAACTGAAAGCATTTCTACCAAAATCAGGAACAAAACAAGGATTTCCACCCACAACTACCCATACAGTGCTGGAGGTCTTAAACAGGGCAATAAAAAAAAGTGAAGAAGATAAAGGGCATACTTATAGCAAAGGAAGAATCCAAAGTATTCTTACTTACAAATGATATTATTTTGTATTTAGAGATGCTACCAAAAATCTTCTACAAATTATAAACACACTCAGTGTAGTGGCAAGATATAAAATTAGCACACAAAATCAGCACATTTCCCATACAGAAGTGAAAATATAACAAGTAAGAAATTAGAGAAACAATGGCATTCACAACTGCCTCAAAATAGCTTGGAAAAAATCTAACCAAGGAAGTGAAAGACTTGTACAATGAAAACTTTAAGACAATGAAAATGAAATTTAAGAAGATACTGGAAACAAAAAACTTTCCATGCTCACGAATTGGAAGGATTAATATTGTGAAAATGGCCATCTTTCCAAAAGCAATCTACAGATTCAATGCAATACCAACCAAAATTTCAGTACAATTCTTCACAGAAATTGGAAAAACAATCTTGAATTCCAAAAGGAAGTATAAAAGACTCAGACTCAGAATAACCAAACAACCATAAACAATAATAGAACAGTTGAAGGTATCATCATCCCAAATATCAAGTTTATGCTATAGAACTATAGTAATAAAAACAACCTGGTACTGGCACAAAAATATACACTGATCCGTGAAATAAAATTGAGGTTGCACATATAAGCCCACACTAATGAAGTCACTTCATCTTTTACTAAGAAACCAACAATGCATGTAGAAAAAAAGAGTACCTTTAACAAATGGTTCTGGACAGTGGAAGGCTCCATGTAAAAGAATGATAATAGATTCAAATTTATCACCCTGCACAAAACTCATCTCCAAATGAGTCAAGGACCTTAACATAAGGCCTTGAATCAGACAGAAAAGAAAGTAAGGAATATATTTGATCCCATTAGCACATTAAATGACTTTTTGAATAGGGCCTTAATAACATGGTCATTAAGACTAACAATTAATAAATGTGAATGTATGAAACTCTGTGTGTGGGGGGGGCAAAGAGATAGCTTACAAAATGGAAATTTTCTTTACTATGTATACATTTGACAGAAGGTTAGTATCTAAGATATACAATCAAAATATTGAACATCAAGAAAACAACCTAATTTTAAAATAGGGCATAGAATGAAATAGTTTTCAAAAGGTAAAATACAAATGGCTAAGAAACATTTTTGAAAATGTTCAACATTCCTACTTCTCAGGGAAATGAAAATTAAAAGTATTTGGAAATATCATTTTATTCCAACCAGAATGTCTAAGATCAAAAATATAAGTGACAAATTTTATCATGGATTTGGGAAAATAGAAACACTTACCACTGATGCAAAAACTATGAAAATCAGTGTGAAAGTATCTTGAAAAGCTAGTAATACATCTACTACAGGATCTAGATATACAGTTCTTAATTATATAACAAAGGACTCCATATCCTACTATATATAGATGAGATAGACACCTGCTCATCCATGCTCATTGCTACTCTAGTCACAATTGATGTGAAATGGAAAAAAACTAATATCTATCAACTGGTAAATGGATAATGAAAATGTGGTACATTTGCACAGTGGAGTGTACTCAGCTATTAATAAAATGACATTTGTGGGTAATGGATGGGGCTAGAAACAGTTGTCTGAGTGAAGCAACTCAATCCCAGAATGGCAAATGTTGTAAACTTTCATTTGTGTATGTTAGCTTCGAGTCTTCAGATGTGTGTTCCATTTTAAATAACTGCCAAGATCAAGAGATTAGTAAGGGGTCATGGTGGAAGTACTTTAAGGGAGGGTGTTAGAACACAAAAATATATAGTAGCAAAGGGAAAATGATAAAGGAAATGTTTAATCAGGAAGAGCATGGAAGGGCAGGGTTGATGGGGGTTGTTCTTCTGTGTATATGTTTCTCTTATTGGTTAATGAATTAAACATTGTTGGCCAATAAGGCAGGAAGATAGGCAGGACTAGGAGAAGAGGAGAATTCTGGAAAGTATAGGCAGAGAGTAGTCATGATGTAGCCCACCAAAGGAGTAGCAGGTCCAGACCATTCTCTGGTAAGCCAAAACTACATGGAAATGCATAGATTGATAGAAATGGGTTGATAATTAAGACAGAGCTAGCCAATAAGAAACTCTAGTCATTGGCCAACAGCTTTATAATTAATATAAGTCTCTGTGTGTTTTCTGGGTCCAAATGGCTTCAGGAAGCTCTAAAACACAGGGTAGAGCAAGAATTATGCAGAAGGATAACTAACACTAAAGACCTTTTGAGGAAGTCATATGAAAACTTACTGTTGCAGAATGTTCTTTTTAAAAAAGATTTATTTTATTTATTATGTATTCGGTGTTCTTTCTGAATGTTTGCCTGCATACCAGAAGAGGGCATCAGATCTCATTATAGATGGTTGTGAGCCACCATGTGGTTTTTGGGAATTGAACTCAAGATCCCTGGAAAAGCAGTCAATGCTCTTAACCTCTGAGCCACCTCTCCAGACCCCAGAATTTTCTTAAAATATATAATACACATATATAAAAACCTTAAATGGAATTACCCTATAACAAGGCAACAATGCCTCTACTAGACAACATGACTAACAAATATTAATTCCAGCACTATTAGTGAACTTCCACAATACAGAAAAGGGCTGTGCATGGCACTGGAGAAAGAAATGAATCACCAGTCTTACCTAGCTGTGAAACCTGTGTCCTACAACAATTATAGGTCTGGCAAGATATGTCCCATGGTACAACACTGGCGTAAATATCATGAGAATAACAAGCCACTTTTTGATTGGAATTGAGGCCCACTCTACAAGGGGCCTAGGCTACTATACTAGCTAGTTTTATGTCAACTTGACAGAAGCTAGTGTTATCAGAGAAGAGCTGAGAAAATGCCCTCAAGAGATCCAGATGTGGGCAAGCCTATAGGGCATTTTCTTCATTAGTGATTCATGAGGAAGAGCCCAGTCCATTGTGAGTGGGGATACCCATGAACTGGCATTTATGGGTTCTATAAGAAAGCAGGTTGAGCATGGGGAACAAGCCAGTAAGCAGCACTCCTCAATGGCCTCTGCATCAGCTCTTGGCTCCATGTTCCTGACCTGATTGAGTTCCTGTCCTGACTTCCTTCAATGATGGGCTGTGGTGTTCAAGGGTAAGCCAAATAAACCCTTTCCTCCTCAAGTTGTTTTGGTCATGGTGTTTCATCACAGCAATGGTAGACTTGACTGAGACAGCTACATACTGAGTTCTAGGCCAACTTGGCTTACAAAGTGAGACTCTCTCAAAGGAGGAGGGAAAAAAGCTGATTGTGTTATTGTGCATGTATTCAATAAATATGCATTTTAATCTATATTGGGAATATAAATTTTAACATTCTTCAGACTTATTTTATCACACAACAATTTTAAGAACTATTTATTATTATTTCAAAATCTTTGAGGTAACAATTTCATCAATACTATTTTATACTTTTACTAAACATCCAATTTTGTAAAATTTAAGACAAATCAATTCCCTTTCTTAGTGATGCCCTATTGCTCATTGTGTTTCTTTGTGTACAGGAGAAGTTTCTGTGGGTTGTACTGCCTTCCTTCTCCATGGGTACACTCACTATCTCTTTCCTGCTATAATCTCATGCTTTCAGCTATATCTTCCCCTCAACTACATAGGAAGGGAAGAACTTTCAATCCAACATGGGGCATGAAATTAATTTAGGAGGACAAATGAATAGCAGTTTTAGATAACTAAAATACAATAGGATATCATAGTGTAACTGTAGTTCTCAGTGGAATTACTGTATGGGATCTGGATTAGGCAAACAGTTTCTTACTGTGAGTCATAGCAGAAAGGGTTTTTAAAGCCAATGCAAGATGCCAACAAAATAAAAGAGCATCACAAAGCCTTGCAGATAATAACTGAAAGTGTTATGTCTGCCCCACTATAGGTTCCCATGAGTGCCCACCCTGTGTGTCTAAGTGCAAACAAAGCACCCAGAACTGTCTTGGTTGTCTATAGTACTCATTTCCTAAAGAGGTTGCAGAACATCTGATGGTAACAAAGAAATAAAATGTAACGTTGAGATCCTAAGTTCCCCAGTATATGGTCCTTATCCCTCTTCAGTTCTACATCCCAGTAAGACCCAAGGAGCCCTGTATTTCCTTACAAGAAAATGCATGCCTCTTCTCAATCTGTTGCTTTCCCCACAGTTGGGTTCATCTCTGTTCTTTCTTGCCAGGAAACTTGGATCCAACCACTTCCTCAGGATCCCACTGGGCCCCTGTACACAGTGTTGTTCTCTGTTTCCCAGCACCCTTTCAGACTAGACTGCTGATAAAAATCCCGCAGACAGTTCTGCAAAGCCCCATGTGGTGCCCCAGTGCATCCTTTTTCATGGCATCGCAGGAGTTTGATCAGTGGATGCACCTGAATAGCAATAGCATCAATTTGTACATTATGATAGACCTGCCATTGGCTTCTCCTGAGCAGGGGATGGGTTCATTCATTCCAGGTTTGACAAGGCAAAACCTTAAAATGGTGCCTGATAATATTGTAAATACGACTGAAAAAAGAAGCAGTGTGAAAAAACAGAACTACAACGGTTTATTTAATGGGCAGCCTGTAATACTTACTTAATCTACCTCCACAGGACCCAGGACAGCTTGATTAGGAAATACAGGATCTTTAGCTTCATTACAGAATGAGAAGGAGGGAAGGAGGGATGCAACACAGGCATGCATTTTAGGCATCTCAGATGGAGACTGGAGCAGCAGCTTGGCCAACATGGGCCAGCCATTCTTGATGTATAGCCGTGTTTATGGGCCTTCCTACATGGAAGGGAAAAAATTTAATTGCTTGTGGGGCTCTAACATGACCACAAGTCCTAGAGCCCTTAGTGGCTGATCAATGATTAGTTAAATTAGTCAAATGTGAACTTTTTAATAGCTCTGAAGATTGGGAATAATAGGCATGAGAAGTGTTCTTTTTTTTTTTTTGGTTTTTTGTTTTTGTTTTTGTTTGTTTGTTTGTTTTTCCAAATTTTCTGCAAGGTTTTCTGTTCGGGTCCTTTCCTGGCAATACTCCAGGTACTTCCACCCCATGACAACCCTGTTTTTGTTTTCTTCATAACTAGCTGGTACTCTTTCCCACTGACCCTAAGCTGAATGTTCTGGAGTACCTTCTACCCTTTCTGTGTGGCCATAGTCCCAACTCCAATGTCAGAGTGGCTCCTTGCTAATAGCTACCATTCACTCAAGGCTCAAAGCAAGTCCTCTGTGAGCTGCCTTAACCATTGTTGACAACTACAAAGGGGTGAGTGTCACTGTTGAAATCACTAGGAACTCAACCAACTACAAAGCCTCCAGTCAGGAGTGTCAAAACAAAAACAAAAAAACAAAACAAAAAAAAACAGGGAAGTAAAAAGAGCAGAGTTACAGGAGAGTCCCAGTTTTTTACCAGATACAGAGGGTGGCTAAGCAGTGACCTTTATGTTTGGGGGTTCCATGGATTCTTAATAAGCAGAACAACTAAGGACATTGGAATTACCTGTGCAACCAAGCACAGATGTCCAAAGCACATTGAGGAAAACCCTAATGGTACATAATGGGGTCTGGCTGTGAATTTAATTTTTATTCTTTAAAGATTTGTCTTGGTTTCCATTGGACAGTCGTCCACCCAGTATCAGGGATTGTGCCCAGCAGCTTTGACTTGGAGATTCACACTCATTAAGAGGCATCAGGGGTCAACAAACTGCCTAGGCAAGGATCCTGGATATTGTCAGTGTATATCACACTTTGTTCCTCACATACCTCATATCAGCCAGCCAGTAGAACCTGAAGGCTCAGTTCCTGTGTGCTTCAAATCATTTTTGTTCAGAAAAATAGAGCAGCCAGCCCTTAAGTGGCCTTAAGTGTAACCTTTAGAAATATGTATAGCTATATACATATGAGGTAAAAGAGAGAGAGAAATACGCAACCTCAATAGTAAAGACAACAATGACGGAGTATTTTCTAATTGTATTGATGAAGAAAATAAAACCTTTTATACAATCTAAGAAGTACAGACTGGCAAAGAATTTCTCATAAGAAACCTCAACATATAAAAATAAAAAATCCTTGGAAGTATTTGTAACTATTGCCTTACTGAGAATAGACTTTTTTTGAGTAAATTCTGACTAGTTTATGTTTTAACCTTTGAACAATAAAATGATTTACTATGTGATAAAAAGCAGTATAAAAATAAAACAAAATTTCTAGACTCAGAATTATTTATTACTAAAAGCAATTATTTGAGAAACTTAATTTAAAAACAAAGTCAGAAACCAGCTTAAATTTAGAAAACATTTATTCTCCTCCCAAAAGCCAGATATGGAAATGTGTATTAAAATGGTAATTCACTGTTGCTTAAGTAAGCAGTGTAAACTCCAGTGCATGAAAATTCCTTTTGATTCATTAATCTTGACTATGATGCCAAAGCTGTTTAGTTTTGATTAGGTTAATTAATACAAAGAAAATGTCTTTGAAATCAAAATGGCAGATTTACATGAGTATACACATCTGTCAAAGCTTATCAAACTGTAAATTTAAGGTCTGCATATTTTTGCTATATACAGCATAACTCAGAAATATGAAGGCAGACAAAAACATGCAGACAAGTGACACAATATATTACTATCTCCTTTTGTTTAAAAAAAAAAACTCTTGCATTTCTAAATCTACTACATTGACTCAATTCCAGGGCAAGTGTACTAGGACCTCCATTGCTTACTATGACAGAGTGGTTGGTACCTGATGAACTCCCACTGAAAATAATTACAAAGACTAAACAGAAGAAAGCAACAGCTCACCTGAAAACCTTGGTGAGACACCAGAAAAGCTGAGTTCCCTTTACTCTAGATGAGGGAAAGCCTTTCAGAGCAAAAGCATCCCTCAAAACATTGACTGCCCTTAAATTGTGAGACTACATATAAGAAGAAAATGACTGCCAAAAGAGCAAATATTCAGAAGTTTAAATTTTAAATGCTTCAGAGAGGAAAAAGATGTATTGAAAACATGAGTTGTGAGGGGCGCTGATGAAGTTCTTAGCTTCTATTTGAAATTCTCAAAGGATATAGGCAGCAAGTGAAGACCTACCCCCACTGTCCCAACTAACCAGGATGCAGAAGCCCTCTCCCCATCAACTCACCACCAAAGAGCAGAATCTCACCCAGAAGAAAACAACAGCATACAGAAACACACTATTTTCTATTTTCAGCATTAGTGTAAAAACTATCAAGCCTGTCAGGAAATAGAAAGAAATTGGTGCAAATTTAAGAGATTAAAACAGAGTAACAACCAGAATATTTTAAGATTGCAAGTTACCAAATATCAACTTTAAGGTAATTTTAACTGCAAAAAGAAAACAAAACAAATGGAATATGAAGAATTTCATCACACTGTCAGAATGTATACACAAATTCAAGTGGAAATTCTAGGGTTAGAAAATGTAGACTCTAGTTAGGAGTTCAGCAGACAAATTTAGTCACATAGCAGACACTGAAGGAGGACACAGATACCAGGAAGCTTATCAGCAGAAAATATCTAAATTGAAAGGAAACAAGTGGGGAAAGGACAAATAAAAGTTAGGAAAAAAGAACAGGAAGTGTGTAATGATAACAAAAACTAAAGAATAAGAATGGGCATATGAAATATTTAAGGACATTGTCAAAACCATTTCTCTAAACTAACGATAAAAAAATTAAACAATAAAAAATAAAACAGGTTCATAAAGTCCAGCAGCCACTAAGTAGGACTGACAAAAAACAAACAAACACAAACCAATCCTGTACATGGACAAATAAACAAACTGTGGAAAACCAGAGACATGGCAAAAAACGTCAGAGCTGTCAGAGAACAAAATAGGCATTGCATTCAATGGAATTATAACTAGCCTGTACTTGTATTTCAGCGGAAACTGAAATTCGGAACACAGTGGGACATTATCACTAAAGAATTCAAAGAAAATAACTGACAATGTCGCAGATTTCCTTCAACACAGAGATTAAAATAGCACTGGTAGATATGCAAAACCTGGTAGAATTCAAGTTCACATACATCAAAGGCAAACCTTTAGGAAGAGTAAAACAATTCCATAGGAATCAAATTAATAAAGGTAGAAGAACCTGAATTCAGGTTAACCTCAGTGAATATTGTTTAAAATAATGCTAATGTTTATGAAATTCAATATATTATATATGACATATAGCAGTTATATGTAAAGCATCTAATATAATGCAACATTTAATGGATGCCCTTGAGAGACTAGAACAAGAGGAAGGAGGAGCTAAATTGGGTTAGTAAATGTAAAAATGTCCTTATATCAGATGAAACGTGACATAATTAGGAAATAATGCATATCACAATCTGTAGATCAATAGCTGTCCACCAAGGGCACATTTGCTCTCTGAGGAATGCTTTGAAATGTCTAGAGACTGCAAATGTCACATTTAGTGGTGGGAGGTGGGAGAAATGAGATCACCACATTAGGAAGCTTGAGAACCACTGAGAAGGTATAATATATGACCTTATTTCTCAGTCTATGTTACTGGAAACTGTAGCTTGTCTAAACACTGAAGATTCTTTTCACTTGGTGTCATCACAAGCTAACAAATTTAGACATGTATGCTGTTTCAATCTATTTTTTAAAAGAATTAATATTATTTGTAATTGACAAGTCGTAATTACATATATCACTATGATATGTTGTGATATTTTGATGTAGAATGATTAAAACAAGCTAAGCTAATGTATCAGTCATCTCACAATTTTCTATTGTGGGGAAATTTTAAATATTCTTTTTATTTTGAAATAAGTAATAGTCTCTTTTAAAATTTTTCTCTGAAAATATGTTCTCATCCATATGAACCCCTGTACTCTGTGGTTAACACTCCTTCCCTCTAGCCTCAGCCCTTGGTAACCATAATCCTACTCCTCACTCATCTGAGCTTAACTTTATTAAATCCCATGCATGAAATCATGTAGAATTTGCCTTGATGCTTGCTTATTTAATATATGTTCTTCAGGTTTATCCATGTTGCTGCAGACAACAGGCTTCTCCCCTTGACAGTCTGAATGGTATGCCATTGAGTGTATCTACCACATTCCTTTCAGGTATTTATTCAGTAATGGACATTTAGATTGTTGTCACAGCCTACACCTTGTGATTAATGGTACAGTGGACATATATCATTTTCTTTAGATATTTAGATATTATTTAACTATTGTTATAGCTTGAAGGAGACATGTTCCCCATAGGCTCACATATCTAAACACTTGCTACCTGGTTGGTAGTCTTTAGGGGACTTGTAGAACCATTGGGATGGTAGTCTTGTAGGGAGAAGTATGTCATTGGTGGCAAGCTTTATAACCCCACCCTACTTCCAGGGCCCTCTCTCTACTTCCTATGTGTGGCTGAAAATGTGATAAACCAGCTTCTTATTCCTACTGCCAAGCCATTCCTTCCCTATCCTTCCTCTTCCTCAGAATAAACCCTCTCTTCTCTAAGTTTCTTTGGTCATGATACTTCATCACAGCAACAGCAAATAACTTTTAGGTCTCAGGTAGTCTTTGTATCCACAAATCAGCTCAAGTTGGACTGTTCCTGAAATTTCTATTAGATAAAAGCCAGCATTCCTCAGGAACTTGTGAAACAGGTTTCTGTTCTCCTAAAGGAGTAATTTCTCTTGCCTTAGCAGAAGGGACAAATGGCTGTCTCTGTTGACATACCTGTAGTTGCATATCAAAGCCCACACTGGCTGCCAGGCTAGCATATTTGGTGTACATTTTGAAGCACCCATCCTGGCCCCCCTCACCCTTACCCCTACCCTAAACTTCAAGACATGCTCAGCTTATGGAGTTCTCTTCTACAGCTACTCATCATCCTTTTAACCCATTATTCTCTACTATTCATTCTCTCTTGCCATCTTGCTGTTCTCTGTCTCTTACTACCTCTTGCTAGTCTCTGCTCTCCTTGCTTACATAACCACAGCCACATCCAGTCTGTTTTTCTTTCTCTCTGCTCTAAACTCTTTGATATGCCTGTGGATATTATCTCTCTTACCTACAATAACTCCCTCCTAATATTGGAGTAGCAAGCAGTTCTTAACCATGCCCTTCACACACAGTAAGCAATATACCCAAGATCACTGAACATTCTTGAAGAAGAAAGAAGAGAAAGCCAACATTTAATCTTTTCTAACGCTGTATCCTTCATGCTGACTACCCCCAACTATAGAAAAGCTGCAACTGCCCCACATGGAGCATCCTTCAAATTAGTCCATTCTAGCACTAGCCAGCCTCTGGCCTCAGCTTTGGACAATGCCCCTTGATCAGGCATGAAAATGTGATTTCCCTTTCCATAGTGCTCATCGTCTACTGAGAATTGCAGTGCTTCAGCTGAAATTTGTCGGGATTTGTTTTTTCCTGTTTATTTATTTTTGTTTCGTCTGAGTCCTCACACATCCTAGGAAAGTCATCTCCACTGAGCTCTCTTCCCAGACCACTTAATTTTTTATTCTGAGACAAAGTCTCACTAAATTGCCCAGATTAGCCTTAACTTTACTCTAGCTCAGATAGGAGTTGAAGTTGCTATTCCTCCATCTCAGCTTTCTGAGTAGGTAGAATTACAGGTGTGTGCCTCCACATGCAGTTTCCTTCTGTTAAGCTTTGCGTTTATGGTAAAATGCATGTAACCCCAAAGTTAGCCTTTTAACCATTTTTAAGTCTCAGACCTGTTGTCATGAAGTATTTCTCATTATTGCACAACCACCACCAACATTCATATCAAGGACATCTTCTTCCCCAAATGAAATTCTGCACCTGTTCACAACTCTCTTACCTCGCTCTCTTGGTCATGGCAACCACCATTCTATCTCCTAGGAATTTCCTAGTCATGTGAGCCTCCAGTATATGAATGCATACATTTGTCCATTGTGACCAGCTTATGTCACTTACTTAGCACAATGTCTTTGGGTGCATATACACTTTAAGATGCCCATTCTCTTGTTAAAGTGCCTGGAGTTCCCCTGTGTGACTATTCTGTACTTTGTTGATATATTCCAGATCAATGGCCACTTGTTTTGGCTACTGTTTGTCTGTTGAATAGTGGAACTATTAACTATCAGTGTTAATGTGTACTGCTTCAAGATCCCACCTCAGTTCTTCTGGGTTATATGTAGAATGATGTTGTTGGGCCCTGTGCCAATTTTACTCACAATTTTGACGAGCAGCCACAGTTTCCAATAGCAGCTGCACCACTTTACAGCTTACAGTGGCTCCAATTTCTTCACATCCTTTCCAATAGCTGTTATTTTTGTCTCTTTAGAGTATGAATCCTGGCAATGGGTGTGTGGTAGTATCTTGCTCTTGTTTGCTCTCCTAACCACTTGCGTGGCTCACCCTCCACAGGACACACTCCCAGGAAGCAGCCTGCCATTCTTGTGTCCTGTTCAGGCTTTCAGAGTCCAAATGGAAAGAGAAAGGGAATAATTCTTGAAGTTCATTGTATGTTCCAGGTATTGTCATCCGTTGAGCTGAATTGTTTATTAGAGCTAAGAACATCCGCCACACACAGCTTCCAGAGAAGATAATAAGATGACTTACTGAGTGCTATGAGTTTTTGAATGAGAAAATTTCAGAAGGATATAGGTCTATGTGTGCTACACATGTGTGGATTTAGCAAAATGACCATAGCTACACAGAACAAAAAAAAAATGGTGACTAAATAAAAAAAAGACCTTTTGGCAGCTAGCCTGGAGGAGGAGGACAGCAAGAGCTGAGAATAAGGGCTTAGAAATATAAGCCCCACTCACTCACAAAACAGATGAGTTGTACAGACCATACCATGGTGGGTACCACAGGCAATCTAAATTCCCAAGTGTCCCAAGATAAGACCTCCAAGTAGGTGATCCAGTGGCTACTGCACACAGCCCATTGCCTCAAAGATAGAATTACTTACTTTCCAGAAACTACCCAGTTTACAAGATCTGATCAAACCTTGCCAACTAACACCAAAATCCCAAACCTTATTGTATAACACTTTCCTAATCCTCACTTTAAATGCTTAGAACTCCCTTAGTGTGCAGCATGCCTGGTTCATAGGTCTAGCTTTCTGAACTGCAGGAATGTTCTAGATGATCTAGGAAGAAGGATATGGATGGGTGTCAAATTGCCTAGGGCACCGAGGTCATCTCTCTGCAATTTCATGATTCTGGAGATGATGGAAGCTACTCTTTATAGCCACTTGTTCCTTTTCCTTTACTCTCACCTTCTCCTTTCCCTTCCCCTGGACTCTTTAAACGCCACACTGGGCACTTAGCTACCTCATTGCTATTTACATGTGTTTCTTGTAATAATGAACACTTTAATATCATAACAAACTTCTCAAGCTTACCTGAGATTAAAGCAATCAAAACTACATTATGATAGTATAATTTCCCCCCTAAGACTCATTAAGGAGATGAGAAGAAATCAGTGCAGTCACCTGTTGTGAAGTCCCAGTATAATGGTTAACCAATTGCCTGCTTTTGAGTAATGTTTTCACCATTTGTTACCTTTTTCTTGCCAGTTTCCCTTAATTTCTTTACTCTAATGTAACTAAAAGGTGACAGAAATGTGCCCAGTGAGCCAAGCCGCCTCCTGCAGATCTCTTTCTTGGCTAACCATCCAGGAGAGACCCGACTCAGCTCTCTCTAGTTCAAGTTCGTTCAAGGGGAAGAAGGTCCCAGTTCTCTTCCATTTATTTAACTTGCACTTCTCCTTTCTCTCTAGAATTTGTTTAATGCTCTAGAGAGAATACTAGCCCTTTCTAGCAGCCCGGGGAAGGAGGCTAGACTGGCTCCCTCCCTCCTACAGGGATCCTGTGAGAACAGTCTTGTAGTCCTGACTCCCTTTTCTCCTGTCTAGAGTTCACCAGTGTAGCAGAGGCTAGCCGATCTCTTCATGACAAAATACTTGGAAAATTAAAGTTAAGGAAGGGTCTATTTTCGATCATGGTTTGAGGACACAGTCCTTCCTGGTGTATAAGGCCTGGTGACAGCAACATGAGACAGCTATTCACATTGTATCCACAAGTGAGATTTGTGCTCAGCTCACTTTTCTCTTCTTCATCCAGGTATGGAACCCCTAGTGGCCCCCACATTAATGCTGGGGAGTCTTCTCTCCTCAGTTAAGCCACTCTGAAACTATTCACACAGACATGACTAGAGTGAGTCTCCTATGTGTTTCTAAAATTCAGTCAAGTTGACACTGATGATCAGCCATCACAAGTGCACTCATTAACAGTCAAATGTATTATTTTTTAGACCTTTTTTTTTTTTTCTCGAGACAGGGTTACTCTGTGTAACAACTCTGGCTGCCTTGGAACTAGCTCTGTAGACCAGGCTGGCCTTGATCTCACAGAGATCTGCCTGCCTCTGCTTCCCAAGCACTAAGATTAAAGGTGTGTGCCATCACTGTCCAGTTCATTTTTAAACCTTTATATCTCACTCCTGCTCCCATAGTTTCATAGTCATCTCATAACGCAAAATGCCTTTAGTCTGACTTCAAAAGCACCCACAGCCTAACAGTTTCCACACTGCTCAAAAGTTTCTTTTGAGAGCCCCTATCTGTGATCCCATATAAAATAAATTTAGAAATAATTTATTTTTAAAATTTATTGGAACAGAATAACCAGTCCATTGACAAAAGGGAAGGCAAGAAAGAGAAAAAATCATACTCATACTAGATAAATATTGAACCAAGCAGAGAAAATACCAAAATCTTCAGCTCCTTGTTCAATTTTGGGTGCTTATGCTGGCATCATCTGAATTTCAATAGGCCTGGGTATCCCTACCCCTCTAGTTCTGCTGCCTGCAGTCTGTAAAATCTCCTCTTGAGCCAACTGTACTCTGTGCCTACAGCTTTTCTCAGCAGATCGATTTGGTTCCTGACCTCTCCAAAATCCATAGGATTCCCCATTGCAATATTGGGAATTTGTGTGTGTGAAAGGACCTCCTTGCAGAAAATACAACCTTGTTACACATTTTCTGTCCTCAATGGTTTCTTGAAACCATGGTCCAAGTCTCTTTGAGTCTGTATCCCTTCTATTTTGTATGCCTGCCAAACTGCAAGGCTGATGCTACTAGATTTCTGTTATCTCCAAATGTTATCTGGTTCCTTTCTGCCACAGCCATGTTAATCTCTGTGTGCCCTACTAGCTGAAATACATACATACATACATGCATACATACATACATACATGCATACATACATACATGCACTCTTGTTTTTGGTCATGGAACCCCTTCAGTAGCATTCTCTCTGCTATCAAGTAGATTTGCATTTTCATAAGTAAGAGGATTTGAAGGGTGGTAGGCTTGTCCTTAAGGAATTTTTATTATTGTCCCAGTGCAGACCACAAGGTGTCCCTTTAATGATGTAGGATTTTCCTTGGGAAAACCTGAACAAATGTATATTTACCCAGACAGGGCACTAACAATAGACCAAAGTCATGATTCTACCAAAGCCTAAATTGGCAAAGCGGTGAGTTTATTGGGCTCACAATCAGAGCACAGGTGAGGGTTACCTATAAGAGCATGTATGACTCAAAGAAAGCTGAATCACCAGAAAGCTCAGCCAGTCACAGGTGATAACTCATGAGAGCTGAATCCCTGCATCTCCCTGTAGGACTTGCAGATAGCTGACAGCTTGGCTGAGCATCTTTCCTTAGCAACCATTAACTGCTTGTACAGCCTTGGGAAAGGGCCTTGCAAGTTTTGTAGGTTTCACTAAATTCCTGAACCCTGTGAATTTTGTGTACTTCCAAGGTCTTATTAGCCTTCCTTTCTTTCTCCAGGACTGAATATTTCAATTCAGAAGAAATCATTACACAGTGGATGCTAATCTCAATAATTACATCAGGCTTCTCTGCCCTTGCCTTGTCTGCAACTTTAAAATTTCTCAAATGCCTTTAAAAAATAAACTGTACATTTTAAAAGTATTTTTTCTTCTCATTGTTCTCTGGATAAGCTCAGTCAGCAGCAACCATGCCACAACCTGGATGTTATTTCTTCTTGACACTTCCTCTGCCAACAGCTTAGTCCATTACTTTTGAATTTAGCATCAATCAAACCTTCAAGACATTGTCAACGTTTATCCAGCTTCTTTATTAGAATGTGACCTAAATGACCTCTAGTTCAATTCCTGATAGAGTCCAGTTCTCTTCATAAGTCAGGTCCCCAAGATCTGCATTTCTCTTACAATTCTGATGTTCCAAATTCCTACCAGCGCTCAAGGCTTCTCTAGTCCACCACTTCAAATTCTTCCTTCAAGGGAACCCCAAAGGTTATGATCCATAGAGTGAGGTTTATCACAAAGGAGCTCCAGTCCGTAGCAACAATTTTCTGCATTAGTTGCTTTCCTCATGTGTAGAGAAGAACAAAGAATCTTGTGCACAGAGATAAGCACTGGAGAAGCCAGGAAAGTTTAACACACAGCTCACTTATTCAACAGAATGAGGTATGTAGCTGCTCTTCCTGGAACACTAGGAATGATGTGGTTTTACAACCCGAGGACCCTTTGTTGTCTGATCATATAGATTATGCCTTATCTCCTAGAATTTATGTCTTTACTTATCCAAGACCTTTCCCCCTAAATCTTGAACATTGCTTTTAGACCATAAATACGGCTAAAGTAAAATGATCTGGCCAGATAAGAAGTCCTGGTCCAGCACCAGTTACAATAAAATTGGGCCAGGCTGAGTTTTATTCTTGTCTCTTCAGGGATGTTTTTCTCCTGCCTGCTACACAGCCTGCAGGGGAAATCACCACACTCATGGCTGTGATAAAATTCCTGACAAAGGAAACATCAGGAAGACAGTGTCATTTGGGCTCACAGTTTGAGGGTGTGGTCCATCATTATGAAGGGGAAGGTATGCTTGCAAGAGTGGTCCTAGCTGGAGCAGCAGGAACATGAGGCAGATGTTCACAGTCAAGAATAGAACACTGTTGCTGTGTTTCTCATTTTGTTTTAGCCCAGGACCCCAGTCCATAAGCTGCTACTGTCTACCATTCATGGTAGACAATAACATGGTACCGCTCTTGAATAATTCCAGTCCTGTGCCTTCCTTAGGACCTAAAGGTCTCAATGCTTAAAATCCATGAGTTTGCATATCATTTTTCATAAGACTTAGGTTTTCCTAAAACAATGGTTCTGTAACTTGCAAGCAGCATGCCTGGGAAAGGTTGGAGGCTTCTGCAGCTTGGTTTTGCATTTTAGGAGACTCTCACATCCATGTTCTCCTCTGAGTAAACTGGCCATCCTCTTTGAGTATCTTCCTGATTACCCTTTGTGAGCTGAGCAGTCTCTCCTGGCTCTGTGCTCCTGTCTCTCTTTGCAGGTTTCTGCTGTGAACCTCTGCTTTGGTTAGTAATAATTTTGATCAATAGATTACACTTGAGGACAGGGTTTCATCTCTTCTAGACACATTGATTTTTGTTTCCATGTGTACTGGGATTGGAAATCCTGTAAACTGCCCAACTACTTAGGTTTATGAGATACAACTTCCTTATTTCCTGCTAATGATAGAAGTCTTTCATCAATAGACAGCCTGCAAGAAGAGTGTACTTATAAATGTAATATAATAACATTTATTATCAAAAGTCACCATGAAAGTTTTGTTGGACTCTGCTATTGGTTAGGCACATATTAAGGTCATTGTAGGCTTTTTGATAGCCATTTTTTTTACTCTTTCCTTTATCATTCACTTCTCAGTTAATACTAATTGCACATGACCCATGTAACATCCAGGCCTGGCTGGTGTAATGACCAGGCGTGAGAATCATATCTATCTGGGTCTGAATCCTGCCTCTACGCTCTTGCAGGTTAATCAGTCTGATCCTAGTTTCTTCATCCATGAAATGAGGTAATGATACCGATCAGGTAGCCTGCACATTTGATCTTACTTCTAATTTAACCTTTCATTCTTTCAAAATTAGATCATTAATGGCCATATTAATGTTCTGTTTTTATTATAATAAATTATAAAATTATGCTAAAACACAGGCTTATTACCTCACACATCTTGATGTCTGAAATCCAAAAGGGTTTTATAGACCAAAATCAAGATACTGGCAGCTCTGCATTATTCTGGGAGATTCCAAAAAGGACTACTCTGTTGTTCTGGCTTTCAGAGGTCACCCCTGTTCTTGTCCCACAGTGCCTTCTCCATGATCCAAGCTCTGCCTTCATGGCCACATCTGTACTTTTCCTGGGTTCTTCTGCCTTACTTTCAGATTGCCCATTTTGCTGGTGATGTGGTTAGGTGATAGAACTCCTACCTAGCGTGTACAAGGTCCTCATCAACACAACTGTCACCATGTGCTGCTCCATGGTGATCTTGCTCAACAAGAAGGGCATATTCTACCATCCATCAGCATGCCAAGGGTTTTTACATAATGTCTTCAAGCAAATTACTAACTTTAAAGAGAGTAACTTCAGTCATGGCAGTTTCACATCTGTGACATAGAAAAAAAAGGTATTTAAGGAAAGGAAGACCTTCCAGGCCATAGTTCTTGGCTGGATAAGATTTACAAACCCTTAGAAGATAAGATTTTTAAAATTTATGTATTACTTTGGTTGCAAGACATAGAGAAAGCAAACCAGAAATGACCTGGGGACTTCTTCCTTGCCAATAACTTTCACTGTGTCAAAAGGTGTTATGCAGGCCACTAAAAAAGAATTATCATCTCTGGGCTTACTCAGTTATTGAACCCAAATGCTAGAATGCTGCAATATTTGCTTTCCAGGCAAAATGTCTACCGATAAAATAGTAACATAAAAATTACAGGAGTAACCAAACATTTTCTGATTTGATTCGAAGCTTTTCCCACAATAGTAAATTCATTCATGTCTGTTACTATAAATGTGGCCAAGTGCCCATGCTGGGGAAGTCATAGGCTGTATGGCAGAACATATACTTGTTGTTTTGCTGTTGTTGTCAATTGCTTTCTAAATATTTAAGGTGTATTTATGTATTTTACATGTATGCACTCTCTGTTTCATTACTGCATGAATGACAGAAGAGGGGATCATAAAGAAGAGGGTATCAGATAATATAGATGGTTGTGAGCCACCATGTGGTTGCTGGGAATTGCTCTGGACCTCTGGAAGAGCAGCCAGTCCTCTTAACTGCTGAGCCATTTCTCTAGCCTGGACCTTCTAAATATTTAATATTAGCCTTAGATTAATATTATACTCAGCCTTAGTCAGGCAAGTATATCTTTTTGGTGGGTGCAGTTAATGGAGAGACTCATAATTGGTCAAATGCTGAGAAGTGATTGTTAGTGTTCAGCCCTAAATCACCCCAAATCCTAGAGAGCATCACAGAAAAGGAGGCAGGAATAGAGTAAAAGCCAGGCAATGGGGAGGAATGATTCTAAAAGCTTTCTCCTGGACATAACATGGCCAGTGAATTCCCCCAGCTACACTTAACTGCATGAGATCAAGCCCATCAACATTTCATCAAGGATTAGGGAGGAGACTGTGAGGCCTCACCCCTAGCTGAATAGATATTGCAGTAATAACTTGTGGGAGGGGGGAATGATTTTACTTCAGTGGTTTAGCCACTGGTAAGTTGACCACATTCTCATAAATAAACACATGATCATGCATTTGCAAACAATTAAACTCTTTGGGTTATATTTTTTTAAAGACCCCAAAGTAGGAGGGGGGGAATGTGTTGAAAAAAAAAAAGTGTCCTGGCTGGTTTTGTGTCAACTTGACATGAACTAGAGTTATCAGAGGAAAGAGACTCAATTGAGAAAATGCCTCCATGAGATCCAGCTGTAAGGCATTTTCTTACTTAGTGATCAATAAGGAATGGCCCAGCCCATGGCAGGTGGTGCCAACCTTGGGCTGCTATTCCTGTGTTCTATAAGAATGCAGACTAAGCAAGTCATGGTAAGCAAGCCAGTAAGCAGCACTCCTTCATGGCTTCTGCATCAGTCCCTACCTCCAGACTCCTACCCTGCTTGAGTTCCCATCCTGACTTCCTTCAGTGATGAACATCAATATGAAAGTGAAAGCCAAATATACCCTTTCCTCTCCAACTTGCTTTTTGGCCATGGTGTTTCATCACAACAATAAAACACTAAGTAAGACAAGTTGGTACCAGCATGGTGATGTATTGCTGTGACAGACCTCATCATATTTTGGGGAGGATTGTGGAAGAACTTGGGAACTTTGGGCTAGAACAACTGAGTGTTAAAAGCTCTGTGGGATGTTCTTTACAAGCTTGGAAGGTAAGAATGTTAAGAGTGGTACAGAAGGTGGAGGCCTAGTTTGTGAAGTGTCAGGGGGAAGTTTAAAGACTCTATTAGGGTCATTTGTTACTTTGAATTAAGAGTCTGTGATTCTGATTAGCTGGGTCTGAAGAATCAGCTGTGATTAACAAGATACCAAAACAACTAAAGCAAAATTTTGTTTTTCAGGGATACTTGGTGCTGGTTTGTTGGAGCTAAGAAATTAGCAGTGATTAAGAACAAAGGAGCATCATTGAGGTGAAATCTTCTGGGAAGTGTTTCCTGAGAGCACAGAGAAGTTTTGTTCTAGAGGTGGCCAAGGTTATACCTCGTGCTGGCAGCCAGACTGGGTAATGGGTAAAAGTTTCCCAAGTGGTACTGGTTTTGTAGCCATGAAGGAATCATGGAGAACAGCTGAGGTCTAGCACTGTGAGAAGTCAGAAGTCATTAATGAAGGTGCAACCTCAGTGGCAGTTGAAGGCCAAGGACTTAAGGGGTCATGTAAAGCAGTTGAGGTTTGGCGTCATGAAGAGAGCCTATGAGAGACTATTTTTGAAAGTGCAGCTGCAGACGCCAGTACCATGGGATGACCACCAGGATCAGCAGCAGCAGTGGTGTGGAACCAACTGAAGCCTACAAGACAAACTGAAGTGATCCAACCCTTTGCAGGAGACCAGAAAATAGTGCAGGAACCTCAAATACTCAGGCACTGAATTGTTTATACATGAGGTTTGATTTTGCTTGGTTCAGATTGTGATGGTGCCCTGGTCATTTCCTCTTGAAGAAGGTATTTAATTTGATTTTGATTTTTAAAGCAGTTCCCGGATGAAAGAGTTGAACTTTCAAAAAAGATTGCATATTTTAAAGAGACTGAATTTTTAAGTGTTTGAATGTGTAAAGACTGTGAGACTTTTATTTCTGATGTTAATGTGAGATCTTGGGGATGAATTAGAAAGGAAGGGGTATGGCTTGATAATGATGTATTTGTGTGTTGATAGGGATCAATTTTACTGACTGCTTTTGTGTGTCAACTTGACACAAGCTAAAGTCACCAGAGAGGAAGGAGCCCAAACTAAGGAAAAGGCTCCATATGATCCAACTGTAAGGCATTTTCTTACTCAGTGATCAGTGAGGAAGAGCCCAACCCATGCTCGGTGGGGCCAAGCGTGGGCTGCTGTTCCTGGGTTCTATAAGAAAGTAGGCTGAGCAAACTGCAAGCCATAGGAAACAAGTTAGTAAGCAGCATCACTCTATGGTCTCGGCATCAGCTCCTGTTTGCAGGATTCTGTCATATTGAGTCCTGTCCTGACTTCTTCCAGTGATGAACAACAATGTGAAACTGTAAGCCCAATAAACCCTTTTATTCCTCCTCTACTTTCTTTTTGGTCATGGTGTTTTGTTGTATCAATAGAAACTTTAAATAAGACAGGAGGCCTCCAAAGAGTGAGAAGAAGAGAAAAAAGGAAATATGGATCGAATATGATCAAAGTATAATAAATAAGTATAATGTGTATGTGCCATTATATGCATGTATGAAATCATCAACAAATAATTTGAAAATTACTTTAAAATTTAATGTTCTTGTGTTATATTCACTTTTCCAGAAAGAAGACGGGTAGCTCTCATAATATCAGAGTGGTTTGTAACTCTAAACTATAAGATACTTTTATGAATAATTAGGAATGGATAAAAAGACCAGTGATTATTTTATTTGTTTTTTTTCCTAAGAGGCTGTTTTATTCTAGCACATGCTGCAGTCAACAAGGGATTATCCTGTACACTGGTGCTGGAGGCCAGCCTCTGCCACAGCAAAAGATATTACAGTCCAAATTCAAATTTCTGTTTATGGCAGCAGTGAGCTCCTGAGTGTCCCCAGGTTGTACTTTGCATGTAGGTCTGATCATGTAGCTAAATAGTGACAAAATGCAAAAGTGGTTCAACTGCATTTAAATACATAAATTTGCCAGACAGTGCTGCAAGTCAGCAGTAATGGCAGAAATGTATGCAAATTGTCTTTCATGCCTGAAACAGTGCCTACTGGGAGATAATAAATATGCATCAGGTGAATGGATCAATGCAGCTTTCTGGCTCCTGTGAAGTTGGTTGAGCCAATTAAATTAAGCTTGATTTTTCTTGTTTTTTCATTAGTAAGTTATACATAAAGGAAATTACGTATTTCCATTATATATAATATAGTATATATAATAGGTATGATACATATTGACATTAAAAGCAAAATTATAAGTTTTATTCATAATAATTTTAATACTGAAAGTCTAGAAGCTGTTCACTAAGACATTTTGACTGTTTTAATATATAGCTCCCTAGAATTTATATTAAAAATCCACATGTGGAAGACAATGAGGAAGCAAGGCCAGTATCTGGTTCTTTTCATTCATAAACTAATAACAGAGGACCTCTGACCTGGTGGGAATAAAATGTCAATGTTTTGAGTTGTCAATGGCAGGATTAAAGGTCTGCTGCTAGTTGTTGAGAATATCCCATTTACCTACACAGGGGCCTTTGAGTATGCTGTTCAAGGTGTCTGATCACTCCAACGCTGAACTCTGAAAGCTCTTCAGATTTAGCATTTGGAGTAGTTGATGTAAGCTGGTGTGGATTACTTCTACACATGTATCTTCAGGAAGTCCTCCTCCAACAAGCAGCCTTCCAATTTTTAGTTTTGTTTGTTTATTTGTTTGTTTGTTTGTTTGCTTTTTTTTCTTGTCTAAGCAATTACTCACATCAAAGAGTGGCAGTAAATCTTTTAAACACCAAATGAGACTTCCTATTTTAAGGCTGAAGCCACAGGCATTCTTTAATTGGTCCAGGAGAGAAGTCTCCTCAGACATGTGAAGTGAAGTTCTGGTCGGTGTTTTACTCACACCACTTAGCTTGCAGGAAGACATTTTCCTAACAGTCTGGAAAACATCAGGTAAGATGAACCATGGCTTTGGAAGGCAACTGCACTCCCACAGTAGTCCAGCAAAGCATTGAGGGTAGTGCCAGGTGCTCTAGGGACCAGCTTGTCAAGAGTCCAGTTCCCGAAGATGGATGGATGAGGGTCTGAAGATAGTCACTCTTAATCAGAGAAGACATGGCAGGTGCCATTGGTGTGAGGATTAGTCATCAGGTCATAAACAAAAACAACTGACTTTTCAGGCTTTACTACAAACTCCAATTTATGTCTCTCCCTTGTGGTGACTCCAGCATTTGGGACATTTGAATTCAGATGGTATCAGTTGCAAAACCACTTGGACTTCAACTGTGCAGGCCAGTGGACTGGAAAAGATCAGAACATGTGTGAACAAAGGGGAGGTTGCCTCAACATTGTTACCGCAGCGGGACTCTATCAGGGAAAATAACCAGTCCAGATTCAAAGGGTACAGAAAGTCAGGGATTATTTCGTATCGTTAATGTCAAAGGTCCAGCCTAAGACACAACTGAGTTGCAGACAATAATAACATGTTCTGCTAGTTAGCATCATCTGTCAACTTGACACAGCCTAGTATTATCAGAAGGAGTTAAGAATTACTTAGATCACATTGCCCTGTGGTCATATCTGTAGGGAATTTTTTTTAAAAAAAAAATTGCTAATTGGTATAGGAAAGCCCAATCCACTGAGGTCAGTACCATCCCTATGCAGGAATTTCTGGGTTGTATAAGAAATCTGGAGATCAAGCTAGTGAGAATTTCTCTACGGTTTCTGCTTCAAGCTCTTACCTTGAGTTCCGCCATTGGCTTCTCTTGACTAAGGACTGGAACCTATAAGCCAAATAAACCCTTTCCTCCTCCAAGCTGCTTTGGAGACATGCATGTGATGTTTGTTGAATTAACAGAAAGCAAATTAGAACACATTCAAAGACAGGTGTGTAGAGAGATGTATTTTGAGAGATTGGGCTCCTCCAGTAAGATTTCAGCAACACAAGGAAGAGCTTCACAGAAAAGGAGACAAATTTGACGGTGGTGGAGTCCTAACAGGAGGATTGGACCTGTTGGGCAGGAGCTGAAGCAGCCATACTCAGGTGCTGAGCTAACAGGTAGAAGGTTCCTGCAAAGGGACCATTTCAGACATCTCTAGCATGAGTAGGTGACTTGCCTGCCTTCTCTGGGGTAAATCAGATAAGGGCCTGGGGCTGTCTTTTTCGACCTTTGACTAACTGATGATGCTAACCAAAACCTTGACCTTTGCCTAGTGGCAAAATCTCAGAATAATGCCTACATATATAGAATTAAAAGAAAGGAAGCAATTTTGTGTTTGTTTTAGCAAGGCACATCACAAGAATGATTTTGCAAATTGTGAAATTTAGCAGCTATGTAGATAGCTTATTTTGTTCTGATTATAATTTGGCATGTGATTTCTATTCAACAAACATTTTTTTATCTTTTACATAGTCTTGCAAAATATTTATTCAAATGAAGTGTGAATGACTAATATCATAATGGTCTTTTGAAAAGAGTGGGAAGTTAGAGCACTTGAAGGAACATGAAAGGACACAGCAGAGAAACTGCAGCTTCAGAAGCAGGAACAGGGCTTCTAGCCTGTGCTTTGGCCCCAGATAATCATCTCAAACTCTCTGCCATCTGTCTCTGTATGAGTCTGTACATGTTTCAAGCTACCAACTTGATTCTGTCGTCATGACCTCCCTGAGTTCTGGAGAGAATGGAGTCAAGGCAAATACTTAACTTGCCAGCTTGGGATTGGGCATCAGTCCTATTGTACATTTCATAGGTGACTGTCAGTTTCCACTCCAGCTACTGCACATTTAACAGTTACGGTAGTTTGAATGAAAGTGGTCCCCATAGGCCCGTAGGGAATGGCACTATTCGGAGGTGTGGCCTTGTGGAAGGAAGTTATGTCACTGGGGGTGGGCTTTGAGATTTCAGGTACTCAAGCCGGCCCAGTGTGTCTGTCTTCCCACTGCCTGTGGGTCAAGATGCAGAACTCTCATCTACCTCTCCAGCAAGAAGTCTGCCTGCGGACTCCCATGCTTCCAACCATGATGACAATGAACTGAACCTCTGAACTATAAGCCAGACCCAATTAAATGTTTTATAAGAGTTGCCAGGGCCATGGTGTCTCTTCACAGCAATAGAAACCCTAAGACCTAAGCCCTGGTTAGGTGACCTTGTGAGTTTCCTCTCTCCCTTCTAATCCCATTGCAATAATGACAAACAGTAATAGTGCTATGAGGAGACATGTTTGACAATGCTTGTCTTTAGAGATCATATACATACATACATACATACATACATACATACATACATACATACATACATACATTTCCTGAGTAGCTACAGGCAACATACTCACACAGTAATTATACAGCTACTATATCATGAGACAACCCAGAAGAATTAAGAATTCTTTTGAAGAATTAGATCAAGTTGCAAGGTGTATTGGGATATAGTCTTACGAATTAAAGTGGCTGTTTCTTGCTGTAGATGTTTTCTGTAGTTTATTCCTTTCAGCAATAAACTTAGGATTTACTTCCCACCATTTAGCACAATCTGCTCATTTACTGGGAAGAATTTCTCCCATGCAGTTGGAGTTTACTTATTACCTTCCTTAGCTATGTGTGAAACCTTTTTCCCACTATCAGGTCGTTGTTCCCCTCTCCAGTGTAATTGCAGAGATCTGCCTTCCTACAATTATCCTTATTGACAGGCATTTGGTCAGTGTTTAGGATCAAAGCAAAATCATTCCATCTAAGACATTCCCAGATATCCAAGGACATAGAATTATAGCATGTCCAAAGCTGTTGATTCATAGCTGCCTAGATGGATAGCAAAAATAAAGCATACCTAGGTTTTACCTCACTGGCAGATAGAAAAACAATAACCTAAACTAACCCTGCACTACAAGATTCTCAGACTTCTCATTCCAGTTTATTACTTGAATTTCTAGCTCAGAAATTTACTGCTTGTGTTTCCCCTGAGAAGATAATGACAAAGCTGAGTCTAGCTTATCTCTTTAGGATATACAAGGTCACCTCTGATCACTAGGCATGGTCTGTGTTTGGGGATTCTTTTAAATTAAATGAATAATGTTAATGTTCCCCTTAGCACAGAGTTAAAGAAACAGGCCCAACAGAGCAAAACTCTTAATAATCTATCTAGATGTGGCACAGACTGATGGACCATAACCAATTACAAGGTCACACACTATTCTCATTATCTGTTACACACATAAGTTCCTAAACACAGAGACAAAAAACAATTCCTCATTTTGCATTGTGTTGTGTTATCTGAGCTCAACTGTGTGATACTTGGATCCTATTAGAATTAACTAGAGACCTGAATGATATGGTCTGGGAACTGGGCCAGTCTTAAAGAGCAGAAATGGATTGCATCTGGTTTGGAACATCAAAGGTGGAATTCAGTAACACACTAGGTTCCCCTGAAGGTACAGCTAAGAGGTCGGGGGAGCAGGACCCTTTCCTTTTTCATTACCTCAGATTCTGAGTGGTCTCTGAAACAGCTAGACTTCATACACAAAAGTATGGACAGCAAGGCAGAAGTTTCTACTTCTCTTAAGGATGGGGCCTTGCACAAACCCAGGAATACATCCACGGGCCTGTCCAGACCCAGGGAAAGGGCAAGTTCTTAATAGGAACAGTGACAGATTCTGTCCTTTACCAAAGCTAACCAGGTTCTGCTGAGACCTCCTCTCACACCTCCATCTTGGCCTAAAGGCTTAAGCCAATGGTAGCATAGATTCTGACAGCTTAAGCTTGCATCCCCAGGGTGCCCTTAACTAACTCTGCTAAGTATCTGGGGGAGAATCAAGGGTGCCTGGAGAATTTATTTTGTTTCAGCCATACCTAAAGTCAACTCTCTTGTCTCCCAGTGTTTGCAGGAGGGAATGGAGACTTTGGAAAGAGTCAGCATAGCAGATGGCTCCACTTGGTAATTTCTCACTTTCCTGACTCTGTCAACCCTCATGAGTTCCCTTATCTCTTTTTAAAATGCAGTAGTTCAAGGCTAGAGATGTAGTCAGTGACAGAGCACTTGCCAAACAAGCACAAGGCCATTGGTTCCATCCTGAGCAAATAATAATAAAAGTTAAATACAAATCTTTGATATATATCTTGAAGTTAGATTCAGTTCTCTTTCTGAATCTACTTTCACTACTGAAACAGAATTCCACATACCAAATGTTAACCTGCTAGTCGAGAACAAGACTACTACCACAACTTACAGTCAAATTTGAAGCAAACTTTAATTAAATCCTGGCCAGGTAGATAGACTCTGGCCAGATCCTTCTCTGGGTTTGCAAAAAATGACCCTGAATCAGGGTTTACAGTGAGTGGCTTAAGTACTTCCCATCAGGTCCAATCAGGGGCAAAGATACATCCTAAAGTATTTTGTGCCTGTGAGCCTCCTGCCCACGTGTGATCAAGCACATCCTGAGCAGATGGATGAGACTTGTTTAGGGGAATGAAGACATGTGGCTTGTTATTTCATAAACAATAGCCTCCAGCATTTCAGGAACTATCTGTCCTTGGGCAAGGGGCTTGCAGATCACAAATATTTTTGTTTATGGATTGCTTAAGGCATAGTGAGTAAAATTTAAATGTAAGCTGTCCTCTGATTTTCTTCAACAAGCATGTCTGAAGACTACAGCAGGGGACAGTCAGTCACTTTGTAAAGTTCTCTCTTGGGAGTGGGTGTAAAAGAAGAGCAAAGGTCCCAGGTCCGTGCAGACTGACTTCTACCCTTCCAGCAGGCTGCAGGCCACAGCCTCTGCTTGACAGCTCAAGTCTAAAAGAGCTGTTGACTTCACCGCATGTGAATCTCAAGTCACAGCATGAAGCAGCTGAACAGCAAGTGCAGTAAAGACGTCCATGCTGAAGGGGACCTGCAGCTGGAGGGCACACACCAAGGCCACTCTCTTCTTTCTGCAGTCCAGTGATCAGGCTGCAGGCCACCTTCCTGCCCCACAAGCAGCTTATTTGGAGAATGTGAGTTCAGCCAAGTGTCACCAGGGCTGTCCTTCTCCTGCCCAGGGCTGGCCAGTCTCAAGTCTTTAAGGAAATAAAGTTTGTCATGCTGATACAAAAAGTGTGACAGGCCCTGAGGAAATTATGTAACTTTGGACTTTACACCCTTGAGGGGCTGCCCCCCCCTTCCTCTTTTTTCTCTGCACAGACCTGAAACTGCCTCTGGAGACCCCTCTTCATGCTTAGCCTTCACAGCCTCCAACGCTGACCTTTGCTCAGCATTGACACTAAGCTTTAGCTCTGAGGTCCAAATTTACTGCCTCAAATGTTTTTCTTTTATGTAATACCTAAAAAAAAAACTTTCCCTTCTCTGCTAACTGCAATATCTAAAATATAGTCATTCATTTTCCCCACTATTATTTCCTGGATATTCTGGGAATACATAGAGTACATGTATGTATTTGTCATGATGGTGCCAAATAACCCAAGGCCCCTAGGAGACACACACACACACACACACACACACACACACACACACACACACACACACACACACGGTATATACGTGTGTGTGTATACACATACATATATATACCATGTGCATGTGTGTGTGTGTGTGTGCTGTGTGTGTGTGTATACACATACATATATATACCATGTGCATATGTGTGTGTGTGTGCTGTGTGTGTGTGTGTGTATACACATACATATATATACCATGTGCATGTGTGTGTGTGTGTGTGTGTGTGTGTGCTGTGTGTGTGTGTGTGTGTGTTGTGTGTGTGTGTGTGTGTGTGTGTGTGTGTGTGTGTGTGTGTCTGGGGAACACTGAAACTAGGGCAAAGTATGCTTGACAAAGGACAGGGAGCCTCTCTAAGAAGAGTGGCCTTGAAGGGAAAGGAGCAAGCTGCAATACCAGGAGAGGGCTATTACAGGCAAGTGGTGGCACATGCAAAGGCGGTAGGGCATGGCTATCTGGTCATATCTTAGGGCATCAAACGTAATTCATATGATCAGAATACAATGCACAAGAGACAGCTGATTAGAAACATGAGTGGAGACACCAACAGGCTCCAGATGACATAGATCTATCTGGGAGACCATCAAAAACCTTTACTCTTGATGTGACAGGCGCCAAGGAGATTTGAGGCCTTACAATAGAGTAGTATGACATGTCCTTTAAGCTGAGATGCCCTTGTTTTCTTTCATTTTTTTCATCTTCAGTTGTGTTCATGTGCCTTTCTTTCTCTCCAAGCCTGTATTTATCTCAGCAGGAGGTCATGTGGGGAGAGCTTTGTACTGGATAATGACTTCCCCAAATCTATGAATGTATCATCTCTACCCTCACTTCCCCTAACTTTTCCTCCCAGTGGAAACACTGGGGAAATGCTCAGCTGAGGGCTTGATTTCTGCATTTTGATCACCTGTTCTATGCTACACACATGCAAAGCAATTTCATGGCCCTATTACCATGTCTCTAACTCCAATCACAAGGACTTGTAAGGCCAGGGTTGCAGCCTGCGACCACTGGTCCAAGCTCACATGAGCATTTGGGCAGATGGAGTGAAATAGTCACTGTCCACTAGAGTGCGGACATGTCTCCATTGTCTAGGGGCTAGATGGCAGGGACCTCTTGGCCAACACTGCTTTGGCCAAGTAATTTAAGGATCCCACACCACTGCAGGGTTCTGTGTCATCTACCTGAAACAAAAAGCATTTTGTGGCACTCTGGTTGTCTTTCATTTACAGCTTCCTCTATGATCATATCATCAGGAAGTATGTAGCTAATCTGTAGCTTTACATTTTGAAATGTAGTCGCAAACCCCAAGACAGGAGCCTTCTTACACACATTTCCCACCCCAGTGACTCTCAACAGCTGAACCTCAACTGAAGTTTTCACCTGGGCTTTTGACAACTTCATTTCTGTGAATAACCCAGGATGTGGGTCAAAGTACTTCCAGGGAGCAGCTAAGCTGCCCATCAAAAAGGAAAAAAAAAAGTCAATATGAAAAATAGGTAAAACTATGTTTCTGTTCATCTTCCTAAAACTTGTGGTAAAAGATAATAAAAAATAATAATACAGAAAAATTCCACATGCACTTACATATGGTTTATAAGATGCAGGTAAGTAGCAACACCACAGTTTTCAAAGCCTGGTGTTTTGCTGACCACATTGTCCACAGTCTAAAGACTACTCATGCCCACTTCCCTGGCAGTTGTCAGTGAACATGTTACTGACTCCATTTCCTCCTACCCTTTTCAACTAGGTGTAGCCAGTGAAATGCAGGTAGGAAATGTTGCAGGAGATTTTTCTCCTAAGGGAACATGTATGTTCATTCTTTACGCTGCTTCCTTCTTCTGGTAGCCTGCAGCAAAAACATGGTGGCTGGGATGTGAGCAGTCATTTAAAGCTGTGAGGTATCTTTCCCTGCCCCTTAGCTTTTGAGGCACAGTCTCTCACTGAAGCTGAAGCTCCTCCCACACCCCGCCCCCACCTTTTGGCTAGGTAGGCCTGCCATCAAGCTCCCAACATTAGCTGGTTACCTCAATCTGTTTCCCATTGTGGGGATCCAGGGATGATTAATTATACCCAGCTTTCATGTAAGTGCTGAGAATTTGAACCCAGGTCCTTTTGCTTTCACAGCACTCTTACCCACTGAACCATGCCCATAGTTCCCTTGGATATCTATATTTTTTAAAATTGATCAAAAGCTTCATAAAATCCTCCATTCTTAGTAGATGCATCTATGTTTCTAAAGCTCTAGAATTTCAAAGTGAATGGGAGTGTGAGTGATGGAGGGTGGGAAGGGAGTATCAAGAGCACAAATCTTATTGGCTAGTTTGCTGGCGCTTCAGTCTACTCCTACATTCACAAGGTGTGAAGGAGCCCTAGCTCGTTCCTGGTAGCTGTTTTTTTCTCTGTAAGCCTCTGGGATGCCTTGTACACCAGTATGCTTGTATCCAGACACGGGATTGCCCTGGTCTCCACATTTTTACCACTAAGAGTACCAACAGCTGACACCCCATGAACTCATGAAAAAGAACTAAGCTTGCAAGCATGAAGATTACTCCCACATTTTCTGGGGATTTCTGAATTCCTATTATACATTGTGATTTTGTGCCTGTATTATTAAAACAAAGCTTTTGAAATTTTCAGAGTTAATATGCAAATATAATATTAAATCCAGCATATCACTGGAGACAGGAAATGCTGATTTGTTGCCAACTCTACATTTTATAAATGACGAATTTTAATGGATACATAGCAATTGCACATACTAATAGAGTGGTATGTGACATTTCAATATGTGTATACATTGTGTGATTAGATTGTTAGTTGGGTTCAATCTTTTAGATCTGTAGGCATTTCCCTAATGCCAGATTTCTCCTTAAATCTATAATGGCTCCCTCCATTATGATATCTTTTTTTCTTGTTCTCTATGCTTTCCCTTTCTCAATCTTCCTGTTCTCTCATGCTCATCTCTCTCCTCCTCGTCTCCGCTTCTCTTTTCTCCTAACTCCCTCTCCCCTCCCTCCATGCTCCCAATTTGCTCAGAAGATCTTGTCTCTTTCCTCTTCTCCAGGGGACCATGTATGGCTCTCTTTTGTCATCCTCATTTCCTAGCTTTTCTGCCAATGAGAATTGTAGGCTGGTAATCCTTTGCTCTATGTCTAAAATCCATATATGAGTGAGTTTGTCTTTTTGTGACTGGGTTATCTCGCTTAGGATGGTTTCTTCTAGTTCCATCCATTTGCCTGTGAATTTCAAGATTACGTTGTTTTTCCCTCCAACTGAGTAGTACTCTATTGTGTAAAGGTACCACATTTTCTCCACCCATTCTTTGGTTGAGGGACATTTAGATAGTTTCTAGGTTCTGGTTATTACAAATAATGCTGCTGTGAACAAAATTGAACAGATGTCCTTGTACAAATGTACATCTTTTGGGTATATGCCTAAGAATAGAATTGCTGGATCTTGTGGTAGACTGATTCCCATTTCCCCGAGGAACCGCCATACTGATTTCCAAAGTGGCTGTACAAGTTTGTACTCCCACCAGCAGTGGAGCAGTGTGCCCCTTTCTCCACATCCTCTCTAGTATAAACTGTCTGTAGTGTTTTTGACTTTAGCCATTCTGACAGAAGTAAGATAGTATCTCAGAGTTTTAACAAGTCTCTTAACCCTCATAATCTTGTTATAATATAGACAGGTAAGTGACATTTTATTGTTAAATAAAGGGCTTGAAAGTTGACTCTGACTAAGAGCACTTGCTGCCCCAGCAGAAGACCTAAGTTATGTCCCCAGCACCCACATCTGCTGGATAACAACCACCTAGAAACTCAGGGGATCCAACACACTCTTCTGGTCTACACGTAGTGCACATACATATATGCACACACATATATTCTGGTCTACATGAGGCACACACTCACACACATTAAATATGAGTAAATACATCTCCATAGTTAAAGAAATTTATGCTTTCGGGGTACATAGTCACTAAATGGTGAAATCATGATGATGATGTGAGTTTCTGTATCTAACCACTGGAGATCTTTTAGAAAGACCACATGCTTCCATGTCAGCATTAACTCCCCAGTTCCTGAGCAGAGCAGGCATGGTATACAACAGGGTAAGACTAGTACAAGAGCACCCTACATGGGACCATGTCTCGCCAGTCAGCGTGGAGAAATCTGGAGTCAGACCAAGGAGAGGGTGGTATGAACCTGAGCACAGAGAGAAAGGAGTGCCTTGTAGCAACAAAAGCCTCTATGGCATCCTTTCTCACTTCCTTCTTTCTCTACTTCTTTTCTTGATGAAGAGGTTGCTATGAATGAGAGGCAGAGACCAAATGCATGTCAGAAGGAATCAAAAAAGGGATTCATACCCCACTGAATCATGCATTGATGCTGTTTTCAGGACCACAAACCCCTGCCTCCTGCTGCAGAATGAAAGGGCGAGGTTTGCATCTGAACTCTTGGAGCAGAGAAAGTGCTGCAAAGAAAAAAAAATCTCATTCTCAAGAACAGATTTAAAAAAAAAATCAAAATTGGAGTGTCTAACAGCAGGGCTCCTCTGGGGACATTTACAGGTGTGGGATCCATCAGCTCTTACAAACCACAGGTGGCTTCTCGCCATGTTGATCACAGGTATAGGTCATTTGTATTCGGTACTTGATGAACAAAGGGAGCCCTGATGGGACGATGCTACCAGTCTGAGAGCCCCCACTTTTGTGATGGGGACCACTGAGGTTTTGCTAGTCGTAGTGTGCATGTATATGTTGTTTCTGGTGTCAGCTGGCAGCATCACTTACACGTTTCTGTGTTCATTTGAAATTGCACACTAAGAAATTAGCTGTCAAGTATGAAAAGCACTGCCATTTATTGAATGCCTGCCTTATAGCAGGTACTACACTCCCATACCTCTCTAGCAGAGGCATGTCACCAGGGAGACAGTAAGGGACTTACTCACTGCTGTAGAGCTAAATCAAAGTCACTTACTGGGCCAACCCAAAGCATGAGAGCACCAGATATTTTCAAAGCTCCCAACCCCTGGAATGGTTGTAGGTGTAGCTGACCGGATCATGAATAGATGATGAAGCATATACAACTTGCACAGTCCCTGACCCTGAGGTTTTCCACACATGCTTGCAGCTGTGCATTGAGACTACCTTGAGGATATTCCAAATGCTTTTCTGAAACATTTATTCAGTCTCTGGGTCGGACACACCTGATCATGTATTCTTGAGGTTTGACTGGCCCAGAAAAATATTCAGTTAATTCTACCTTTTGTGTTCATATTTTCCCAAACATTATATATTGCCTATAACTGTCATACAGCTGTAGAATTCTCTCTAAGCTTGTCCTGGGCTACATATGTGGCCGCATCTTCACATGGGTAATAGCCAAAGCGTTAATTTATTATGTATTTACTTCTTGCTTGGCATGGTACTTCAGGTTCAACATCACCTGAACCTATGTTGTAGCCTTATTAGGTAATCCTACTATTACCCTGGCCTGGAGAGATGGCTCAGTGGTTAAGGGCACTGTCTGCTCTTCCAGAGGGCCTGAATTCAATTCCCTGCAACTACATGATAGCTTACAACCATCTGTAGTGGGTTCTAACACTGCCTTCTGGCCTAAAGGCATGAATGCAGATAGAGTACTCATATACATAAAATAAAATAATAAAGTCTTTGAAAATAAAAAAAATACCATTACCCATGGTAACCGAGGAAACTGAAGGAAGAAAGTTGACTCACCCACCTAATACACTCCTCACGTAAAGGTAGTTATGACAATCATACATGAGCCTTTCTTTATCTTTCGGCCACTCATCGTTCTGTCTAAAGCTTCCTTTGACCACAAGGGCAGGGACCAAAAGCAGCAGCACCTTGGCCAAGCAAAAGATCTGCACAAGGTCACATTAGCATTCAACAGGCAACATTAATTGTCCTCAGGAGAAGACACGAAGGTGAGAAGGGGACATGTTCCGATGTGTCCAGGGAGAGTGTATGTGGATTGGGGAAACTGAGGGTGGGTATGATCAAAATACACTGAATACACATGTGCAGAATTTTAAAGTGCTACCAATTTAACTAATGTCCATAGTTCTAAATCTGTAGTTTTTCTCAGAGCCAAAGCAGGAAGGGACAGTCACATGACTTTTATGGCTTTTCACTCTTATTAGCCTCTGAGCTTCTCTGAGTGTTGCATACAACTTTGGTGCAACCTACTAAAAAGAAAAAAGAAAGAAAGAAAGGAAGAAAGAAAGAAAGAAAGAAAGAAAGAAAGAAAGAAAGAAAGAAAGAAAGAAAGGAAAAGAAGAAAACCCAACACATTCAGATTATGTATCTTTTATTTTAAAGTCCTGTTGTTTCTCAGATTGTTTTCTTCAGAAAAAGGGTGCCAAATTCTCAACATCAAAGCAGAAAAATCAGTTTCTTAAAAGTGAACAAATCTCCCACAGGTGGGAAACAAACACATCTTGGGATGCTGAGGGAAAATGATGCTGCCTGCCCAGGCAAGTAAATATGAGGTAGCTAACTCACATCTTTTTTCTTATTAGATCAGAGCTAGTTCTGCTGACAGCCCATTGTTTTCTGCATACCAAATGAAAGGCTTTAAGAAACCTGGGCCCTGCAAGGAACAGTTTGTCTTTGCTAAAGGAAAGTCATCACTCAACAAGAAATTTCCCAGACAAAGAGAGGAAGGAGTCCATCCTCACACATACAACCACTTAAAAAAGACAGCGAAATAAGTTTACAACCATAGTTATTTTCATTACAACTATAACTATTCTTCATTACAACTATAACATCTTAGCCATGTGGGTGATACCAATTAGATTGATGAAGGGCTGTGTACACGTGGTGTGATGTTTTCTTCTTTGATTTTAGTTTTCATTTTGTTTTGCAAGAATGAAAGGGGAAGGGCCTCTCTCTTTCAGCCCAGCCGTGTGCTTCAGGCAAACCTCAAAGTTCATGTGGTTTATGGTCACTGACTTCAGCCAGAGGCCGGAAGTGCTGTTGCTGTCACTGTGCAACTTGGGTATTTCTTTTTCCCTCAAGTCTTTGCTCAGAGGGACTGTCCACGAAGAACTTCTCCAGCTTTTCCCCGATCTGGACATCTGAGTCTCTCTCAGAGGTCTCAAAATAGCCAGCTGTGTGTGTGTGTGTGTGTGTGTGTGTGTGTGTGTGTGTGTGTGTGTGTGTGTATACAGGCTCTCTTGCATCACACTTGCTGCAAACTGTTTATGGCAGTGTGCATTTAGGGTGTAATAGCTATAAAGAGGCCAAAGGGGGTTGAGAAGTAAAGTAATCTCCTCTACCAAGACAGTGGCTCCTGGTACACATCTCAAGATGAAGTCTCCTTGGAAATCTCTCAAGGCCACCCCTCTGTTTCTTCTCCTGCTCTCTCACTCATGGGCCTCTGTACCCTATGCGGACCATCCAGGTATCAGCTACTCCAATGGCCAAAACTGTGTAGGTATGTACATTTTAATTTTTTTCTATATGTTCATAACAGTGAACTCTGATACTTTGCTTGCACAATAATTCTTCAACCTCAAAGTTAGATGTGATGGCACAAACTTATCTGTATGCCTAGCACTCAAGGGAAAGAGGCAGGAGGATCACCAGATGGAGGCTACCCTGAGCTACATATTGAGGCCCCGTCTCATAAAGTAAACAAACAAAAGTTTTCTTCTGTTATTGGGCAGGTTTTCTTTTGGATCATCTCCCTAATAGTCTCAAATTCTCAGTTCTCTTCACACTCTGACCTTAGACACCTGGATTAGATTGCCATCTTCCTCCTCTTGCTGAACTATTATCGACTCTTACTTCACCCTCTGCCTCTCCCTAACCCTGTGTCCTTCTTAATGGACAAGGGTAGTGATATGTACTTCAGAGGGGAACTGTGAGAACTAAGATCATGTATGCATGTCTGTGACATCGTTGTACAGTGAGGACTCAGCCTCCTCAGCTTCCTTCATTCTTTAGAGAATCTCACTATCGTGGCCCAGCAGAAACTCTGAACACTGACTGAGATATAGCCTAGTGACTGCTCCTTCATGGGAACATTTTATTTCCAATTTCTCTTTGTATTTCCTTTGTGTCTTCTGAGTACGCAAAGAAATGAGATGAGAACTTCTGTACTGACTAGATTTATGTCAGCTTGACACAGGCTGAAGTCATCTGAGAGAAGGGAACCTCAAGAAAGAAAATGCTACCATAAGATTGGAAAGCCTAAAGGGTATTTTCTTAATTAAGGATTGATGGGGGAACCTAACCTATTGTGGGTGGTTCCTTCCCTGAAGTGGTGGTCCTGGGTTCTATAAGAAAGTAAGTGAGCAAGGAATGAGGAGCAAGCCAGTAAACACTACTCCTCCATGGTCTCTGCATCAGTTCCTGCGTCCAGATTCCTGACAGGTTCTTGCTAAGATTCCCTCCAGAGATGGGATATTACCTGGAAGTACAAGCTGAAATAAACCCTTTCCTCTCCAGGTTGCTTTTGGTTGTGGTATTGCATTACAGCAATAGAAACCCTAACTACAACACCTTCCATATTTGTATTATGCATGGGACATGGAGCAGTAGAAGGAACTGAGATGAGATGGGTCATAGCCTCAAAAGTAAGGAACAATTATTCAGCAAATAGACTGCTATGTGGAATCCTAAACAAAAGAACCCTAAGGATAAGCATGATGGCTAAGTATTACATGCAGACAGTCCAGGCACAAGTTCTGACACTTGTGACTTCTGTGTAGAGGTAGTATCAAAAAGTCAAAATTAGTAATGTCTTCCCAAAGCCATGATCTTATTGGGTGAATCAGAGAAATCATCTTTAGATCCAAATATTCCTTTAAGAATAAAACCAAAGATCCACATTCATTGGTTCTTTAGAGCCAGGTCAAGGAGTTGGCTCAGTCTTTAGTTTCCTAAAATCACAACTTACTGCCATTCCATTTTCTCATAGCAGATCCACAAGCCTGTCAAATGGAATGCACTGGGGAAACTCCTGGGGGTCAGTGCCATTTCCAGGGTGGCTACAAATGGACTTTCTGGGTTTGGTTCAGTGTTCTACCCTGAGTTCTCCACATCTTCACATCAATAGAATGGATACAAGGTTCCCATTTCCTTCTTTACTTGGTCCCCAGAAAGGCTATGGGAAGTTGGAAACTGTATTAAGAGAGTTCCAGTAATTTGCCCTGCATAGCTATTGTTGGAGAGTAAATGAAAATAATAATCATTTGTTGCAGCATGATTTTGTGGATAAGGAATTTTTGCAGAGCCTGGATGAGGATTTTCTGTGCCATGAAGAGTAACTGAGTTTATGGGTAATAGGAAAATGGTGGATTGATAGGTCTAAAACTAAGACAGCTTCTCTCACTTATTTAGGGCTCTAGGGGTAGAGGACGGTTAGAAGTGTGGTTCATCTAGGAAATCTCCTCGAAGCATCCACCCTCAGTGGTCCAAGAGGGGATGGCTTGTTATACAACAGCACAGGAATCCCAGAGAGAGAATTTCAAATGATGAGAATATGAAGCTGTCCATCTTCAGGGTTCCATTCTGGAAACTCTTGCCTTTTTATTTTCCAGTGTCACTCAGATCCTCTGGCAAATTCTCTCAGGATGACTTATTCACCTGTTGTCATAATAACAAGGAAGATAGGTGTAAGGTATTTGTTTATATGATTAACATTTACTGAGCCTTATATACTCAGTCAGGTGTTAAAAGTGGTCCATGTTGGCTGGTGTCTTATTGTTTGAAGCTACTTTCTTGAAGGAAATAGATTCAGACAATATTGTGCAGAAGTTTAATGTGTAGTATTCTTGGAAAAAGTCTACTGAGGGAGCATAAGTTCCCACAAAACAGCCCCTCAATGTGAACTGCTTCCCCCAGGGTGATTATTCTCACTGAGGTGTCTTCCTATGATGTAGACAAGTTACTTGGGACCACTGCGACGACTCAGATCAATATTCAAAGAAGCACGGAAGAGACCGAGTATTTCCAAACGTGGATCCCAGGTTTCTCTTGCTTATAGGACAACAGCTGAGAAATGTCTTTAGAAGAAGTGAGGTAAACTCCCTCTTAGCTCATGATTAAAGGGAGAGCTTCCTGGAGGAGGTGGTGGATGCCAGAAGTATTCTGCCAGGTCTACACTTGCTGCTAACACTCTAACAACTTTCTGATAAAAATAGATGCATATCTTTAAACTCACAGGTAGAAAGTTCAAGCAGTTCAACACACTAATTCTTTACATGATCACTGGATGACTACCAAATGGCAGACTCTGGGTCCTGAATTAAGAACACAAAGATAAGTAACAAGAATTTTTAAATGTTTGTCTTTAGGGAAGTTTCAACCCATTTTAGAGAAAGATCTAAAGATTAAAGAGCCTCTAATTGAAGAATAACTTTGGCACTGAATATGACTAAAACACATCCTGCCTGCACACTGTAATGCTGAAGGTAGATTCACAGAGGGTCACACATCATGAGTCAAGGTCAATTAGCTCAGCAGCAAGCAAATAAATACTGTCTATTCAAAAGTCCCCAGAAGGTAGTAGACACGATACTCTTTTGGTGCTGGAGAGATGGCTCAGTGGTTAAGGGCATTGACTGGTCTTCCAAAGGACCAGCACCCACATTGTTACAACTCTAACTTCAGTTCTAGAGGCCCTGACACCCTCACACAGATATGCATACAAGCAAAACTCCAATGCACATAAAATAAAAATAAATTATAAAAAATAATTTCAGAATTTTAGAAATTGTTTATTGGAAGATGATACAAAAGGGAAATTTCAGTTATCTCAAAGACTCTGCAGCAGTTCCCTCCCTCAAAAACCCAGGGCAATGAAAAGCCGTGAGGCAAGAGATGAGACAGGTGGATGCCCACAGTTCCATGCAGCAAGAAGAATTCATCTTTGTGAGTTATCATCTACAATCTCTATATAAAATCCTTCCTTGATAAGAGAAGTATGTTCTTTCTTGCCTTAGCTAAAATCAAGTAAGTAACAAAACTTCACAGAAAGTCATTCATAGATACCACCTCTTCAGTGGAAGTAGTTCTTGTTTCCTATATATAATAATGTTCAATGGCCTGAGTTCCTCCGTTTTCATGAACATGAGCACTTAAATATCATAGTTGTTTTTACAGAGCTTCATATGCTCCTGTCCTGCAGACATTTTTTCTGCAGCTCCCCAACACTTAAAAAAATGCATCGACTATACATATATATTTGCAACATGTGTAATTTTAGATAAACATAGTGATTCTATGTCTTCCAAAGAGCCTTAGTGTTTTTATCTGTTCTTCCTCCCATCTCCTTCTCTATTATACTCCATCCCCCCTTCCAGTTAAAGCACCCCATTTTCCCTATTTCTCCCTTCATAGCATAGCTTTGCTGTTCCTCACTCTTGGTCCCTTTTTACTTTCCTTTTTACTAGTTCCAATGGCTATTTTAGGTTTCATGTTCACATCTACAGATTTGGAGCTAAAAACCACAAATAAGAGCATGTGATGCTTTTTTTTCTGGGTCTGAGTTACTTCAGTCAATATAATACCTCCAAATTTCATGATTTTCAATAGAGTTCCCTTTTCTCTTTTTCAGTTTCGTGTGTGTGTGTGTGTGTGTGTGTGTGTGTGTGTGTGTGTGTGTGTGTGTCCCATGTCAAATCTGTGACTGGCTAATATTTTTTTCTGTTCTGTGAGGTTATTTTTTTCACTTTTGTAACTGTCTTCTCTAGAATAAATTCTTTGTAATTTGATGAATCCCTATTTGTATCTCTTTTACTGTTGGGTCATATCTAATAGCCATACTTCTAGGTTGCTATTGTCAGTGTATCACTCTATTTTCTGTATGTGTATCCCATTATCTTATTTCCCAGACACTGAATCCCTAAGGAACATATGGCAACCAGGCATTTAATGCCTACCTAGATTGCAAGTTAGAGGAATTGCATTGGGCCTGAGACAAGTCCAGGGTTATCATGCATTGTTGGCAGGTGTGGAGCCCTAGATTCAGTTCTCACTGCCCACAAATGAATAAAGGAATCCAACTGAGTTAAGATGAACATGGAAAAGGGGAAACTTTCCTAGAACAATCCAAGAAATGAAATTTAGAATCAAAAGTCACAGAAACAGGGGATCCTAAACTTCAAGCCAGGTGTCAGGAGATGGAGGTGACTGCCAGGCACCTGGAGCATCCTCTCTAATTGTGTTCCCCAGGCACCTGGAGCATCCTCTCAGTGCTGGCTCTGATTGTGTTCTGCAGATGTGCTGGTTCTGTTGCTCTAGGACCTTTGGTCAGGTCTGTGTGGTGATACAACTCACAGACTCCTGGCCTTTCTAACTACTTGCCAATCACAGTTTCATGCAGAGAGAACCTGGGCTGCCATCATACCACTGAATAAGAGGCAACTCAAGTGAGAGTAAGCCCTAGGTACAGATACGGTTCCTAGAAGAGTGTCACTGTTGCAACTGAGCAAACTCTTCAAAAGGAGTCACCACAGAAGGTGCCAGGCTATGGATCAACACCCCAAACATGCAAACAAACCTAACTTCCAACCAGGAGCCTTGCACTGGGGAACTGAACACTTGACCCAAGAACATGGGTCTTGACTTCACCCTGAGGCAGAACTAGCTATGGGAATCCCCTGTCACTCACATTTCACTAGCTGTCACCATCTGCCCTCTGAACAAGTGCTCACTGGACTGTACCTCCACTTCCCAGAGGTTATGGAATCAGTAATAAAGTTCCATTCCCTAAAACATCAGTCTCAGTACAGAATGATTTACAGCCCAATGATAGTCTGTATGCTTTTCATTGACACTTAAATTAATTCATTGGGTTTCAAGGGGTTTTAAGGTACTATTTAAACCAATGAAGTCACTTAAGGGTTTTAAAGATCCATTCATTCTCTCATTCATGTTTTATTAAGCATGCCTTCAGAGTCAGGGTTCTCCCCTCCTGCACACCCCAGAATGCTCAGAAATTGTGGTTGGACTAAGAGACAAAGGTGCTTCTGTAATCAAAAAAGAGTGTAAATGGGAAAGAGAGGCATTAATGGAAACAGGAAAGGTTTGGCCAGAGCTAGTAGGGAAGGTTGCAAATTCATGGTCACATTTTAGCTATCACAGATTTCTGTCTCGGTTTCACTGTAACTGGGCAATAGTTCATAGGCACCATTTCTGTGGGTAGTAGAAAGGGTTTGCTCTTGCCATCTATATTCCATTTGAGGATCATGGGTTCTCCACTTCCTTCCCTCCTCTCTCATAGTTAATTCAGTTCCCAAATGACCCTGACATCCATAGATCTCAGACTATGGAGTGGGCTCAGTACTTAGCCCTTAAGAGCTTGAGCTGGAGCTGAGGCCCAAGGCTGTAGAGTTCACAGAACCATCTCAAAGAAATCCTGTGGTTCCACCTTGCTGTTATAGTTCTCATCTGCAGTCCAAGGACTCACAGACCCTCAGAGTTTAGTCAGATCACACCCAGGTTCCAGGAGGTCCACTCTGCAATCATCCCTCACTTTGATAATCACACATTCTCCTCTCCTTAACATTTTGTCTTTACTTGTAAATTACCATTGAATTTTGTAAATGGCAGCTTCCTGATCATTTGAGTTGTCTACATCCTGTCTACTTTCTTTTTTCTGTAGTATCCTGGGGTCAAAATCTTGAAAAGAAAAAAACAAAACAAAACAAAAAAACCCAGAAATACACAACAGAGAAATGAAAGTGTCTGTGATGTTAGGGCAAGGTCATAGTGTGAGTAGAACTTTAAAAAATGGTGGCAGCATGCTATTCTTTAGGGAAACTGTTAGTAACACTTTTTCCTTTATGTGGGTATTCTGTGGAAGAGAGAAAGAAATGAAGAAGTTACACAGTATTAAATGAAATCCCCATGAAGTTATAATGTGCCAATCATTCTCTGTAGATCTTCCTAGACAGACTGAACACATGTAGGAATGCCAATTTACAGTAATTCTAAGGTTCTCTCTGAATCGTGAGGTCACATTGGTCTGTATTTTCCCTCTATCACTTTACAGAATTTTCTAACTGTTCACATGGATGCAATAGGAAGAACAGAGGATAGAAAGTCCAGGCTCTTATGTTGATGAACCCTGACTCAGCTATTCTACACACATGGCATCAGGGGCATTGCTTAATCCTCTGCACTTTTCTTCCCAGAAAGAGGAGAATGATACAGGATAAGGTATGGGGTTAAACACATAGATTCGACGTTAGACTTAGAATTGTCTTGGCACATCACAAGTATTCAAAAGGGTTGTGATTATAACTTGAAAATTAAGAGAGCAATATAGTGAAATTGTGTCTCAACGGTCCTGAAATTAACCTATTGCAACACCGGGTCCAAGGAAACAAACGATAACACGTGAAAGTACAGCTTGTGTAAATCTGAGAGTGTCTGAAGGAAAGATCCTCTACAAAGATTCCACAGTAGTCTCCTAATGGCACGCAGATTCGGTATTCCGAATTTCTAGCGAACAAACTGGACAACTAGAGTAACTGCTGCCCGCCAAGGTGGGTGATAATTAAATTGTAGCTAAGCAAACCGAGAAACTTCATGAATCCAGAGTCTACCCTGGGGGGATTGTCATAGTCTGGGGAGTTTTCCCATCGCAGTGAGAGGAAGTGATGAGAGCCACACTTAACACAGAGCCTCAGAAAGCCTCTCAGTAGCAACATTTTAAAGAGAAAAGGAGAGAAGGTGATCAGAAGATGGGAACTGTGCAGGGGAGCTGCAAAGAGAACACAGCCACTGTCAAGCTCCCTATGGCACTCCGCAGGAGTGATGGGGAGAAGATGCTTTTTAAAAATTCTCTGTGTCCCAGGGGGTGGCAGCCTGCGATTTGATCCTTAGGACCTACAGGCTAGAAAGAGAGAACTGATTCGCTCACGTTTTCCCCTGACCTCTGTACACAGGCTATGAAATGAAAATGTACTGGCATAGCACAATACTGTGTCCAATAGATATATACTTAGAAGATTTAAAAATAAATAAGATGATTTCACAGTGCACAGCTTTCTATGAATGTGTAATAAATTGTTCTCTGCTTATAAGCTCAAAGTTACACATATTTGTTGTCTCATTGTTTCTGAACATCAAAGGTTGGACATAATGTAATTGAGTTCGTTGCTAAAGGTGGAAATGGTTGGAACTGAGATGTCAGATGGGTCTTGTCTTAGATAATGCTCTAATTGCTGTGAAGAGATACCATGACTATAGCAACTTATAAAAGAGAGCATTTAATTGGACACTTGCTTACAGTTTCATAGGGTGAGTCACGGCCATCATGGCAGGGAACATGACAGCAGGCAGGGAGGCATGGACATGAAGCTGGAGCTGATGGATTACATTATCATCTGCAAGCTGGATGCAGAGAGAAAGGGAGCTACTTGGTCTAGTATGGACTTTTGAACATCAAAGCCCACCTCTGACATACATCCTCTAACAAAGCCACACTTCCTAATCCTTGCTACCTAACATTCAACTATATAAACCCCCAGGAGGAGAGGGGACAATCTCATTCAAACTACCACAGGACTGAGCTCTCATTTAGGACCTACCTTTCACTGGTTGTTGACAGTATTCAACCCCTCCAGGGTCCCTTTGCTTACTAGCTACCATCTGTCAATGACCAGAGGCTGCTGCTTAGCACAAGAAGTCAGAAACATACGGATTTACTTTCTGTTCAGCACCACCTAGAGAAAACTTGACATTTAAAAGAATTTGTTGATTATTTCAGGCTCACTCCAGAAAATATAGTAACCTGAAATAAACTGGTTAGCATCCCAATTATATGAACAAATCCCTTAGTTACTGTATCAAACATACTACATCAGAAACAAAAAGCCTTATAATTCTAACAAACATTGGAATGCTCAAGTGGGGAAAGGCCACCAAACTGAATACTGTGATAATATCATAAGGTGATCTCTAGCTTATTCCAAAGCCATACAAATAAACAGGAATGGCCATGAATGGCCAGTAAACAGAGTGGTTTCTGTCTGGGTAGGAGTTTTCCTGATGGAATTATTGTATGTTTTATGGAATTTTTTTCGGTTTTGGAAACTTTAATATCCAAACTTTTATTCAAAAACTTCACACTGCAAATTTGGAAAGAAAAACAAATTGCTCCAATGCCATAGCCTTTTGCGGATAAGCTGTTTTACAGTCATCAAAGTGTGAACAAAATCTCCTGGAAAGAGGCTGAATCTGCGGAGACTGGTTGATTAGGAGTTCAGAACTGTGGAGAGATAGGAAGGTTACAGGTCTGGAGGCTAATTACCTTATCTTCGACTAGCTTTAGCAATGGCTAGCAATGACTTCAAATACAATCACATTGAAAGTATTTTGCCAATGTTCAGCAAATAAACTTTGAACAGACACACACGATGATAATAAAGGACCAAATAAGAAGTAAATAAGAAGCTAGACTTAAAAAACAATAATAATTCACTAGATAGGCTGGGAAGATTGCAATTCACATAAAAGGGGGGGGGGGCAGGGTCCATGAGCTTGAACGAAGGTCAATGGAAATTATCTAAAACAAAGCTAGAGGAAAACCAGACTTGAAGAAAAGTGATCCAAGCCTCAGGAACATGAGCTATAATGTCTAGTATCTCAGCATCTGTGAAATGGGTATTGTAAGAGGAGAGGAAGTTTAGAAAACTACCTGAAAAAAAAGGTAAAGTCAACACTGCTTTAAAACTGAGGGAAAATAGTAACCCACTGATCCAAGACTCTTAAACTTCGAACAGAATTAACACAGAGCAAATCTTGACACTTCAAAGCTAGTTAAAAACAAATACAATTTGAAGCCCTTGAATACAACAACAGTAATATGATATATCCCCATACAGGAAAACTGTATTGTAGAGGCAGAAGGCAGTAGAATGACGTAAAGTGCTGAGAGGGGACAAAAAGCTATTAACCCAGAATTCTATGCCATATTAAACTATAACTTAAAAATGAACATAAAATATAAACATATTTCTCGGTGAACAAAACTGAGAAGCATTGCTAGTAAATTTGTCATATAGGAGGTACTAGCAGGGAGCTGGAAATATGACTTAGTAGTTAAGAGCACTAAGTCATCTTACAGAGGGTCCAAGTTCAACTTCCAGCACCCTCATGATGGTTCACAACTATGTAGACACCAAGAATGCACACAGTGCACATACACACATTAAGGCAAAACACTCAGACACATAAAATAAAAATAACTCTTAAAAATAAGTGCTATAAAGCCTGAAAAGAGCTCACTGAGTAAAGCTCTTGTGGGACAAGTGTCAGGACCATAATGTAGTCAGTTCCTACCATCCATGTAAATATTGGGCAAGTGTGGTAGTCTGCCTATAACTTCTACTAGAAAGCAGAGACAAGGAATCCCCAGAACAAATTGATGACACAGACTAGCCAAATCCTTGACCTTTAGGTTCATGTGAGATACCCTACCTCAATTTAATAGGTGGAGCATCATCAAAGTAGATACAAGAAGTCAACCTCTGACCTCTGCACATGCATGTTCACACATGCATGCACACATGTACATGTTCACCTTCATACACACATTTGTTCACATATATAAAAACACTCATACACACATGTGCCATATCTACATGTACACATACTCATGTTCATGTGTATTCATGTAACAATAAAATTTTAAAAGGACTAAAGAAGTCTTTTAAACAGAAAGAAAACACAATACAGGTTAACTTAGTCATAGCAAGAGACAGAAAGCTTAGGTTATGGTAAATATATTCATACACACAAATGCTTTTCTAAGTATGTCAAGTGACAATGCTGAAAATAGTAATTAAAACACTGTATGTTTGGTCTACAACATGAGACAATTAGTCCAAAGGAGATGGGAAGAAATAGAAATGCATAGAAGCAAAGCTGTAAACTCTTGTGCTAATTAAATTTCTATTAGCACGATGTGAATTTTGATGGATTGGAGCTGCATATTATAATTCAGGAACCACTGGGGATGGAAACATTCAAGTAAAACAATGCTAAAAAGTCATCAGGGAGGAAGTAGTACTAAAAGACATTGTTTACATACACACACCACCACCATCACCACCAGAAGCAACAACAGCAGCAAAAATAGACCAAACAAGAACACACGAGAGCAGCACAGGCATTCTCTATGGGGACCACATATGCCATTCAAAATTCAAGATAATCAGAAGTAGGTTGTCCTTTCTAAAGTAAAATCCAACTAGATTCTGTATACTGGAGACATTACATTTTTATTAAAAGATGAGTGATACTGCATTGTGAAAATATACAACATTTTCATTGTTCATTCATCAGATGATGATCACCTAGGCTGCTTCAGTCTTCTGTCTATTGTGAATGAAGAAGCAATGCCCATGGATGAGCAGGTATCTCTAGAGTAGAATATGGACTTCTTTGAGTAATGTTTAAGAGTGGTGTAGATGGTTCTTGGGGTAGATATATTTCTAGCTTATTGAGAAACCTCCACACTGGTTGCCATAGTGGTGGGGTCAGTTTTCACTCATACTCATAGTGGATAAGTGTTCTCCTTTCACTATATCCACGCCAGTGTTTGCCAAAATTTGGTTTTTGATCTTAGCATTCTGAAGATGAAATCTCAAAGTAGCTTCAATTTTCATTCCCCTGATAGGTAGAGATGTAGAACATTTTCAAAACTGCTTTTCAGCAATTTGTATTTCATCTTTTGAGAACTCTGTTTAGTTCCATGCCTGAGTTTTTAATTGGCTTGTTTGTTTTCTTTATGTTTAATTTGTTTGTTTTCATTTTTGTATAGCCTAGACACAAAAACTCTTTTATTCTATAGGCCACCTCCCCACTGAAGTGATAGTTTACTTTGCTGAACAGTAATTTTGTAGTTTCATTTTTAGTTGTTATTAAAGCTTGTGCTATCAGACGCTATTCAGAGACTCCTTTCCTTGCCTTGAGTGGATTATTACCTACTTTCTTTTCTGTTGGATTCAGAGCGTCAGGTCTTATGTTGAGGTCCTTGATCAACTTCAAGCTAAGTTTCATGAGGGATAAGAGATGAGGATCTAGTTTCATTCTTCTACATGTAGCCATCTAGTTTGACCAGCACAGTTTATTGAGAATGTTCTCTTTTTTCCAATGTGTATTGTTGGCCTCCATCAAAGATGAGGTGACTGTAGTATGTGGGCTTATACATGTATCCTCAAATCTATTCAATTGATCAATGTCTCTTTTTTTTAAATACCAGTACCATGCATGTTTCATCGCTTTAATTCTAGTATAACTTGAAATCTAAAATGATGATACCTCTTATAGATTTTTCTTTGTTGTTCAGGATTTTTTTGATTATTTTAGTTACTTTCTATTTCTATGTTAGGATGATATTTTCAGTTTCTGTGAGGACCTGCATTAGAATTTTGAAGAGGATTCATTGAATCCATAGACTGGTTTTGGTAGGATGGCCTTTTTCATTTTCATTTTTGGCCTACAAATCCATGAGTATGGGAGGTTTTTACATCTTTTCACTTTTTCTTTTAAATTTCCATTGTACTCCTTTGGTTAGACTTATTCTGAAATATAGCTTTGATGCTATTTCAAATGATATTGTTTGGGACATTCCCATGATTAAAGCACAGGTTATTAAGTAAAATAAGCTTAAATTTATTTTAAATAATTGAAATCATAGTTATTTATCAAGTTAAAATTCAAGAATGAGAAAATGTGAAAGCAAAGTAACACATTCTTTTTCCAAAACATGATGGGAGAAGTCTAGCTTCTATATAAATACATATGTATATATTGATTTTATTTACATATATTATTTTACGATTTCCATATGTATGATGCCAGCTAAATCGTGTTTAAAGAAAAATGTGTAACATTCTTTAAAAGAAAAAATCTAAAGTCAATAACCTATATTCTTGGATCCAGAGAACAGCATTTCAAACCCAAACTAAGCAGAAGAAAATAAACAACAGAATAAAAATTAATAAAACAAAGACAAATTCACTAATGATAACCAGATACTGTACTTGAAGAAGCTAAACAAAATCAATGAACTTACCATTTAAAATGGGTAAACATAATTTTTAAAAGCTCAACAGAAAACATCACTATATGTCCAAAAGAAATTAAAATGATTATAACAGAATATTATGAACAGTTTTGTATCATGAAAGCCAAGAATTAAGATATGATAGGAATTTTTTAAGAAGACTGGAATAATGAAAATTGATGAGAAGAAACAGAAAGACCTGAATGGAACCTTATCAAATCAAAAAATTAAATTAATAATTAAAAGTTGTATTAGTGCCCTTGAGCTGCAAACAAAACAACCACAATTAGGTGTGCTACATCTATGGGAATGGATTCTCTCATAGTTCTGGGGGTAGATGGGGTGGAGGGGTTGAAGTCTTCTGTACTTGTTTTCTGGCTTCTGGGGATGCAACATGTCATCTCATTCTTTGTCTTACAGCTGAGTAACCTCTGCATTCATAGTCATGTGGCCTTCTCTTCTGTATGTGTGGTTGCCTCTTCTTGTGAGGACACTTGCTAATTGATTATGGGCCTTCTTTATTCCAGCATGACCTCATCTCCACTAATTACAACAGTAATACCTTATTTCCAAATAAAGCATACGATTAAATTTCAAGAAGGGCATGCATTTAGGGAATGTCAGCCAAATTCATGAAACCTCAAGGTTAGTTTCCACTAGTGAGTCCCATAAAATAAGAAGGAAATAAGTTCAATGAAATTTAATTCCTTTCATAAAATAAGAGGAAGGACTATATCTCAGTTTATGTTATATTTTCCCTAGTGTTAAATTCATATATATAACACAAAAAAGTTAACAGAACATTACTATGTAAACATAGATTTTAAAATAGTCACAATATATAGGAATGATACCCTATGACCAAATGGTATCTTTGCTAGAAATGCATGGCTGACTTACAGTCTGAATGTTGATGGAACCCACCAAATTAGAAAAATAAAGGATATAATTACATTATCAGTTCAGCAGAAAAGTAAATTATTTAACAAGATCTGTTAAGATATCTCAACAAATTATGAAAGAGAAGAAATGGACTCCCCCAGCCTGATAAAGGGCATCTATGAGAACCCTACCTCTCAATGTAAACTTAACTATGGTTTCCCTCCAAGATCGGGGTAACATTTCCATCCTCGCCAGCCCCCATACCATACACACACACACACACACACACACACACACACACACACAAACATATGTTAAAGTCATATAGACAAAAATGAATGGAAATTAGAACTATTTCACTTTCCTAATTGTTTTAGATTTAACCAACATAAGCAAAATAATAGTACATATAATTAAAAGATAAATATTGGCTAATTTAAAGGTATATTTATCAAAAACCAAAAGAGCAAAAGACTCCACTTATTACCAACACAGTTTATCAAGCCAGTTGATTTTTAGTTCTTTCAGAAAAACTAGAGAAGACATAAAGTTGTCAGGTTGTAGATCATTTCAGATAACTTTTGATGATAGATCATTCTACATTTTTGGTATTTAACTAAGAGGATGTTCAAAGAACTGAGTGATGTTTCTGAATGTAAAATATCACTATTCCCATCAACTTATGTAAATATCTTTCTCAGCACTTGCATTTGTAAAAATGAAAACACAACGACAAAACTTATGCTGATTTTTGTCTCTACATAGATATGTAAATTCATTAACAGATACCAGTATTAATTTAGGAGATCTAACCATTTCATTAAGATATATAATTATCAAAATGCTTGCCTTATTATTCAATAATTCTTTTATATTGGGAATGCATTTTGTTTATATGTCAGCTTTATTACTAAAGAAATGCCATCTAGAAGAATTTTAATAGAGTCCTACTTATTAAAATTAATTTTTATTTAAATTTTTACAAAATTTTAATGTAAAATTACAATAATGTGATCAGTAAAGGTCTTACTATTAAAATATATTACATTGGGATAAAATATATGGTGGAAGACGAACTGAATGAAATAGAGCTATCATTGAAAAAATAAGGTAAAGAATTATCAGCACAGAGTTAAAAGGAGAGCTTGGTTGTATATTTTTAAGTGAATATGCTTAAGCACAAATCACTGGTGTTCATGTTTATTTATATCCACATGAGAGATTAGTTTCACAGTTCTACTGTTGTATTTACAATCTGTCCCAAATCACTTACTTTGCAACTAATTAAACTGACATCTACACAACTAATTTTTTAATACCCAATAAAAATATAGTCCCTAGGACTGAAGCTCTTCTGTCTGCCTGTCTAACCCTCTCCTCCTTTTCTCCAGCCCCTGAATTCTCACCTGGGGCCACACTTCTCTTTCTCACCCCTCTCCCAGACTTTAAAACATTCTACTGGCCTCTATGAAAAGCATGCATTTAGGCAACAGTAGTCAACCATGCACAGGGCATCTCAAAGGCCAGATGGTTTCACTAGTGAGTTCCATAAATATTGAGATGGAAATGGAATTTCATAGAAGAGGCAGGGATGCATCATTTGTGCTATAATTTGCCCCAGTGTCAAATCCAGTAGACATCACAAACAAAGTAGTTAACAGAATGTTATATAAACATAAATAGTTAAACTTCTTCCATTTGCCTGTTCTTAAGCCTTCAAGCACATCCTGCAGGTACTAGAATGTATGTGCTCCACAAGCGAGGGGGGAGTGTTGATGGTGTGGAGAGGGGGTTCATGCTGCAGAGTATCTTAACTTCATTTCTTTACTTTTGTCTCTTTATTTTTATTTCATGTGCACTTGTGTCTTGTCTGCATATATGTCCAGATCCCTTGGAACTGGAATTACAGAAAGCTACAGGTGGATGCAGGGAATTGAACCTGGGTCCTCAGAAAGACCACTTAATCACTGAGGTATCTCTCCAGCACCATGGCTCACTTTTAATATATTTGCAATTTAGGTGCAATATTACCCTAAATCTCTCAACACAGCCCAATTTCTTCTCATTGCTTCACATGGCCTCTGCTTGCCCCCAAGTTCCTGTTTTCACCAGTAACTACCTAATATGAGGCTCTCTTGTTTCCGGTATTCTTGGCTCAGCTGGCAGTCTGGAACTTGCTGAGTATTTTCTAATCAAAAGCAATATCCAAGTGACAGTTATGTTAGGGACACAGACCTTAGAATCTACCCAAATTGTAGAACAATAGTAGATACTTGCAACAAAAGTAAATTAAGCCCCAGGAAAGTAAAACCAGTGGTAATGCCACACATTTCTCACAGATAAAATTCTGAGCTTTGTTCTCAGTGTTCAGTGTGTCTGTCTGTCTAGCTGTCCCCTGTGGCTGCCTCAGCAGGTGGGAGGGGAAGTAGCAGTTGTTAACTATGTTCCTGCTGCAGACACCATGTTCATGATATTAGCTGTATCACGGTAGCCCTGCAACTCTGTTACAAACACACCCACTCACACAGGGATCATTTGCTCACTCAGGATTTTGTGGTCTGGGTCCTATTGAATGACTGCAGCCAAAATACCCCTGGCCCACCTAAGCAGCTGGACACAGCAGGTAGATGGGAAAGATGAACGATCCAGAATGGCCTCATTCATAAAACTGGTAGTTGGCAGGCCTATGGCTGGGGTGCCTTAATTCTTACTCACATTCTTGCTCACATTCTTGCTCACATTCTTGTTCACATTAGGCTGCAGCCTAAAAGAGGTCAAATGTCACTGAAAGCCACAAAGGCATGGGTTCCACCCCAAGCCACTGTCACTTCCTGAATAGTCATTCTATTTTTCCAAAGCAAGTCACAGGATAGACTTAACGGGCTGTGAAATAAGTTCCACCCTTCATGAGAAATAAAAATGCTGACCTGGTCGGCATCTTTAATGTGCCACATAGGCAGGATTACAGGCCACAGTGTGCATGCAGTCTACCTAAGGTGCCTAGCCAGAAGTGGATCCCTGTGGTAGGTCTATTTGCTTCTCTCATCACTAGAGCAGGGGTGTCTGCTTATGTTATACTCAATCTTTCCAGACTCCAGATAAGAAGGGATTTTCTACATGTGACGTCTTAGATAGTCAGCACTGAGTACAATGCATAGCTCCCCCTTGTCCACATTTCTGAATTCAACACGCAGCTGGACAAACTCACTTCAACAAATAGGCCAGAAAGTAATCTGTAATGGGAGGAATTCCTCAGCACACATGTCTCTCCCAGGAAAACAATTGTTAGCTCATCAAGGCAGGAAAGCTCTTATTAGACTGTAGAGCATCCCTTGAGTATTGCTCCTGAAGAATATAATATGCATTTCACTGCAGACTATCAATTAACAATTCAACTGGAAGAAAGTGCAGCCTACTGGAGGGAGGTGAAGATGGAGCCCTACATCAAAGCTGATCCCAGCCAGGATGTTCAGTGTTTGAAACCCCATTACTTGCACATCTGTGGGGTCCTTTTGATCATAACTTTTCACTGGACAAAGTGGCAAGAGTGGGAGGGTTCGCTGGGTCTTCAGAGACAACTGGCTTTTCTCATTCTCTATCTTTTCTCTCCCAACCCCTGGGGCCTGGCTCCTTTTTATCTAGCTAATGATTTTCCAATTTTAGCCAGAAGTGCTAAGGGACTGCAACCATCATGAGTCTTTGATGGTTTTTTTCTGCATCAGAGTCAAAAGGAAAGCCTGTACCTTTGCTACAAAGAAGCAGGCTGTTCTCCATAGACCCAGGGCACTTTGTATGCATCCTTTTAAGCCATGCTTTAAAACAAAGGCAAACAAGTGTTAGAGTGGATTTCTCAAGAAATCCTAATCCATGGGTTCTCCAGAATGTACATTCTTAAAATCAGATTCCAAGAAGCACCCCTTTATGTCCAATGCCCCCAACATTCCTGCTGATCTGAATGAATATTTGGTTTCCACACCTTCTGTTCTAGCCTGTCTAATTAGTCCATTAATTTACAGCAAACTATGTTTTTTAGGTAGGAAGGAAAAAGAAAACTTGCCACTAATTAAATTGTGGGAATGTGGAGAAGTCCACCATGCTCTTTTAGGCAGTGGGTCTAGTTTCTCTGCTAAGAATGCTTTTCCTCCCTTCTGCTCTGCACAGGCTCTGCAAAGTCTCCTGTCACTAGTCCTTCAGATGTTAATTAGCATCATGTTGTCAGGAATTTGGGAAGTATATTGGGAACACCCCGTAGACAAGGATCACACTATAGCGATTATATTGTTTATCTAGGGTCCCATCAAGTTCTAGCATTTTTGCTTAGAACAAGTTTTCTTTGGTTGAATGCATACTTCCTCTGTTAAAGCCAATGCCACAAGACTCCTCTGATTTGGGAGAAAATTTTTGCATATTTTGTCATCTCCCCTTCCATGTCTGCCCAATACATGGAGAAGAGAGGACCAGTGAGCTAGTTGATCTAGCTGCCAATACCTTGACATAGGTTTCTGATGTATGTCTTCTTAAAGAGTCAGTCCCTCTCCCTGAGTTACAGATGGTGTTTTCTAAGATTGTTTTATCCACTCAATCTCTTAGTAAACATGTGGTGCTCTTACATGGCGCTGTCCCTGGAGTAGAAGAAAAATGTGACTGACTCTGCTCTCCAGGAAGTTGATATCAGGGCAGTATCTAATGCCAATCCAAGGTAGTACAGTACCAGTAGAGTGGGTCTTATTTGTCCATGGCTCCAAGATCTATGTAGTCAACTAAACTCTGATCAAAATGTGTTGTAATTGACTCTCCTGAACATATATAGACTCATTTTTCTTTTCATTATTCCCTGAGAAATACAGTCAAACAACTATTTGTAAACTATACACATCAAATGAGGTGTAATAAGTTACCAAGAGGTGACTTAGAGGATCTAAGAAGGGTGTGTATAGGTTGAGGGTCTTAAGAATCTGCAGATTGTGGTACCTAAGTGAGTTCTAGAGTGCATCTGTCACAGCTAGGGGAGATGACTGTGTGGAGTTTTGAGTCAAGAGAGGACAAAGTGATATGGATGGATGTTGATTGGGTAGAGAAGATAAAGTTTCAAAAGGATTCTGCAGAAGGTATTGAATGGCTTGAAAGTGAGCATTAGTAGGGGAGGAGGGGAAAACAACCTTTAAAACCAGAGCATTTTGAGGAAGAGGTGGGAGTAAAAATGAGCCTACCTCATGATATAGATTTATTGGAGGGGAGTAACATGCTAATTTCTGATCCCTCTTAGGGTCAATACCTCAAAAGAATGGTGTCTTAAGGGAAATCAAGATAGCATGACAACTCACAAATTTTTTTTGCTCCCCTATCATTTTAATTTTAAGAAGAAAATCCTGTCAAGATTTTTTTAGCTGTATTTCTTTGATAAATATTACCCCACTCTCATAGTGGGTACAAAACTAACTTTAAATACTCCTTGTCCCCCTCAGTCATGAAAATTGCCCATGCTCCTTTGCATCTGCTGAACGGTTCAGACTGAAAATGTTTTTCATGAAAACTTTAGCCAATTATATTTGGAATAATACTGGAATTCATTTGTATTTAAGGTGTCTGGAATCATAATAGCAAAAGTCTGGGTACTGAATGCAATTCCCAATGGAATCTCTGCTTGGTAACAGTACCAAGACTTCTACCATCACTTCCACATCCCCATATTCACCCCACTTTGAGTCAACCTGGGCATCAATCAGTGTAGCTCCCTGATGAGCTGCTGCAGGAAGAGATTCAGAGCTGTCTCCTAGGCTATGCTTCACTACCTGCTGGTTTAATTAGGAGATGCATGTTACATGTTTCCAATAGAATCTGCTATTTGTCTCATAGGAAGCTACCTTTTGTCCAGAAGTGAGAACTCTGTCCAGAAATGGGAACTGAAATAGACCAGTAAGATAGTAGAGCTAGGATGCAGCTGTAGAAGTAGCCATGAACCCATCCTCAGGAAAACCCCCAGCAACTGGTGACCAAATGTTCCTGGCAAGCTCTTGAATAGGCTTACTTTAAGCCAGTAAACAGAGTCCTTGCCCCTGTTTTATGAACCAGTCACATGGTCAGTCATTCAAAGAGAGAGGGAGACCCACTCCACTGTTAAAGAAGGTAGAGTCTACTGTAAACTCAAGAATGAAGTTGCTAATGGTTGAAAGCCCATTCAAAGTCACAGCATTTGACATTGGCTGATCCAGTATTTGAACCATGTGTTTTGTTTCATTCAAAGCCTTTCCCTTTTTCAACTGCACTGCAGCCTCTTACTAAATTGCAGTAAAACTACTTGTCATTTTCCATTTGCAGCTTAAAAAATTTTTAAATATACTTTATATGAAGAAAATTAAGTGCAATTGGTCATACCAGGTAAGTTGAGTGACTTATCTTGTTATCCTGTTTCATGTCTTCACTGTTTTCTAAAATGAGATTGCATTGCATTTATATTTTTAAAACAAAACAAACACACATGAAAATGCTTTCTATGCCATAGAATGTTAATTGGCATACTAAATTCATAAAAATATAAGAAAACCCTATAGGGCTGTGAATTCATTAAAAATATACCCAGTCAGGTTATGGTTGATATTATTAAACACACCAGCAAGTAGGTGCTGTCAGCCTAGGTAGATGGCAGTTGGACAGGTCTCAGTAGTCAAGTCTAGTGAGGGCCAACTCTCCAGTCAGAGGAAACAGAGTAATTGTAAGCAAAGAGCTATTAGTCACTTCAGTATCTCAAGAAGTGGATATCTCTCATTTCTCGTTGCTTCATGGTACCCTCTCATCTTATAGAAGGTTTAATTTCTTTCTGTACAGAAGTGCCAAATGGCATTGTTCATCTTCTTTCAGGGGCCACGGTGGGGCTTTGGCTATAATGATACCAGTATGTAAATTGGGGGCCCATTTGCTGATTTTCTCAGTCTCATTTCTAGTTAGCTTCTTCATTAAAAAGTCTGCACTACAAATCTTCTAACAAGTGCCCACTTTTCCTAAGAGAATGAAGTTGAGCAACTCCTCACACACTTACAGACCTTCTTGGGCCAACACTATTTTCTATGAAGGAGTCTATTCCTTATAGGAAAGGAATGTTTGTGCCCCTCCAGCAGCTCAGTAGATTGAGGCAAGTAATAGAACCTTCAAGAAATGTGAGCCTAGCCACCTTGGGGAGTCATACTTACCCTATATCAAAGTAAGGGAAAGAATATATTCCAAATGTGCTCAAGTTTTCTTCTGGACACTCATAATATTTGGTTCATACTTTTCACTGTGAGTTTTGTATGTAACCTAAGATGTTTCATGGGTTATTATATTCCAGAACCACCCTCAGTTGCATCATCATCCCAACTAATTGCCATAGTGGCATGGTAGAAAACATCTTATTTCCTGCTTTATAAGGAAACCAAAGCTTCAAAGGGGAAGATGTTGAGTTCAAGGTTGTTAAGTCAGGCAGGACTCAATCCCAGGTCTTTTGGGAAATTTCCACTACTATTTCAAAATAGGTCTCAGGCCACAATTTTGTGGGATAGGAACGATCTACTGACAACTAAGACACCAACTGCAGAGAAGCAAGTGAAGGTTGGGGGAGCTAGTACCTATGTATTATGTACAACTTTTCTTGCCCTGCCTCATTTAAGTATCATTTCTTTTAATTTCTCAGGGATTTGAGCCAGATTAATTACTTCCGCAAAGTCCCATAGCTCACAAATGGTGTATCCCCTCTGATAATCTCTGGCTTTCTGAGCCACTAGCCCACAGGCATTGCACTGTAAATCTCAGAGCGGTTAGGTATGTTGCAGATGTTTAAGGGCAAAGCAAGGGAATATCTGTTGATATTCTTAAGGACCCAATCTTTCTACTTTCCTTCTCTATACCCTCCAGTCCTGTGTGATCCGCTGACATGCTCTTCTGCTCCCTGCAGGGTGTGTGCTGGTGGTATCTGTGATTGAGCAGCTGGCTGAAGTGCACAACTCCTCAGTCCAGGTGGCAATGGAGAGACTATGCAGCTACCTGCCTGGTAAATATGCAAGGGCCCTGATGCTCTGTGAGGCACCAAGAGGGAGGTTGCATTCTGTGGATGCTTGGGGAGGGAGACGCGGAATTTGGTTGTGCTTTCCTTTTCATATTCTAATGGTGTTTATAGAAACTAGGTAGTTTGTGTATGACATTCTCCATCATGGGAGACATCACTGTGGCCATATAGGGAGAAAATGTATAGCGGCCGATTATCATTAGAGTGTCACAGTAATACTGATTTTTTCCCACCTGATGAATAATTCTGTTTAATTGTACACATATTTCCAGACACACACAGTCCTACTAATACAGACATTAGGTGGAATGATTCCTGATCTCAACATTCCAATTAGGAAGGTACCAGACACACCTCTTTTCATTTTACCTGAAAGCTGCATATTTGGTTTTCAGACTCAGCAGAAAGAAAATATTTACTCTTTTTTTCTATGCACATAATAGTTATGTATTGAGAGTCAAGTTTTCTTTCTTGTAGTAGGAACTACTTCACCAAGAAGGCTGACACTATTTCTTTTCTGTTAAGTATACTATGCAGCCTAACAGTGATTTTATCTTTGATTTATATGCTACCCCATGTCAGTGGCAATTTTTTTCTTTTGAGAATTACATGGATATGCACATACATGCATAATGTTTAACATAAATCTAATGAGTTCATGGTACCACTTCCAATTGAAATCCCAAACTACAGGCATTTTTCTTAATAGCTTTTGTTTTCTTGGTTGGTTTCTTTCTTTCTTTTCTGTAAAGTTCTAATTGTCAAAGTGATAAATAGAACTAAATAGCCTGTAAGTTCCCATGTACCTGCCCCTTACCACACACTAACAGTCCATAATATCAATTCAAGAATATTTATTATTTCTTATTGCATATAGTTCCCATTTATTGAGAACACTTAAGGTTATTTTTGCATATAGTTTTCCTATTTCTCCTTTTAAAAGCATTGACCTATATGATCTGAGTATATTGCCATTGTTTGAAATACCCATCCAGTCACCAGCTGGGTGACTCATGTCCTCCCCACCTCTCCTATGGATATCCCTCTAGCAGAAGCTTATTCTTCTGAAAGTGCTCTTGGGGAAAATGACCCTTGAATTCTTACTTGTTGATAACAGGCTGTCTGCAACATCTAGACTTGAAAGCCATAATTTTTATGGATTTCAATCCTTGACTGTGGGTCTCTGGAGATAACTCAGTAGGTAGGGGCACTGATAAAGTCTCAGTTCAGTGTCCCAGCAAACACATAAAATGTTGTATTCACCTGTGATTCCAAGACTGTGAGAGGGGAGATGCAGAGACAGGAGGATCACTGGGGCTTGCTAGCCACCAGCCTGGCATCCAGATTGGTGGGAAACCCTACCTCAAAGGAATAAAGTGGAGAATGAGAGAGCAGGACCCCAAATATCCTCCTCTGGCTTCTAGACATGCTCATAGAGGTGTGTGACACACACACTCAGACACACACACACACACACACACACACACACACACACACACACACTACATACATTCCAAAAAAAAAATCCTTGGCATACAATTTCTTTCCACAAAACTCTGAATTACTAAAACTCCTAATGTGGGGTTGGAAAGATGGCTCAACGGTTAAGAGCACTTACTGCTATTGCAGAGGACCCAGATTTGGTTCTCAGAACCCCTATCAGGCAGGCTCACAACAGTCTATAACTACTTCTAGGGGTTCTAAGGCCCTCTTCTGACCTCCCTGGAGACCAAGCCCACATCTGGTGCACAGACATACATAAAGGCAAAATACATACACTTAAAAATAAATAAATATTTTTAAAATAAAAAATAAATTAGAAAACTAATGTGATATAGTTCTTTTTCCTTGCAAGTCAATTGTTCTGTATGACAAGCATTTCAAATGATAATTTTCTTTTTGTTTTCTGTGAAAGTTAGTGATCTAAGCAGAATATGTTTCAGTGTTCATATTCTTAGGCATGCAATGCGCTTTCAAGTATATGTATTTCCTAATTGAAGGAAAGGCTTTTTATTTCTTCAGTTTCCTTGGTTTGGTTTTCTTTGGGGATTTCTTTTTGTCCATATATTGAATCTTCATTGCCTGCCTGAACTTTACTCCCCTTTGAATTCCTTTCTGTCTCTCTTTGTGTGGATGTGCTGATTGCTAGGGTGGAATCCAGGACCTCATGGACACTAACCGATGCTCTCACTGGGTTGTGATCCACACTGTCTTCGTGTCTTATCATTAAATGTCTTCCTCCTTTCATCTCTGATTTCTCTGAAGGCCCTGTCTATTGTTTCCATTTGTTCTGCTTTCTTGCTAGTTTAAACTTCATTTCCTTTATAATTTCTATTCTCTCTTGATTTCTTTTATCTCATTTCTGAGTTTTTCTAACTTGGATTTCTCATCTTCTTTCATGTTTCATATCATTTTATTAACAACTTCTCTCATTTTGAAAGACTGCTTTAATCTCCTCTTTTGGCATGGTTTTACTATCTGTAGGATGTTATTCTTTCTTTCTTCTTATAATAGCTTTGTATGGGAGTTGACCTAGATACATTTCTGTTGCTTAATTTTTATGTGAAATTAGTCTTCAAAAACTCTTAAAAAGGGGGTGGCATAAGATAATTTTTCTGAATGCTCAGAGCACCGTCTTTGTTGCTTTTGGGCAGAGTTTAAAGTACAGGTTACTTGTTGCTTCAATTGTCTGCGCATTTTCCCTGTCCACTTTCGCGAGGAGCTTCCTTCAACTCTATTTTTAAGTAGCTCAGCAGTTTCCCTGAGTGTGGACCCTGCTCACAAGGGATCTAGAGGTCCAGTTCCCAGAGCTTATGGATATCATTATTTTAACTCCTTAATCCTTCTGACTTTAAGTGCTGTGGGCAAACTCCTGGGCTCAGTTGCCATCTCTCGTTGGCTCATTCAGCTTTCCAGTCAGCTCCTGACACTTCTGGGCTCTCCTTTGACACAGATGAGTCATCTTTACATAACACTATATTGTATTCACAGGAGTTCCTACATTTGTTTTAACTGTTTTCTGTGGACTTTGCTAGCATAGTACTTCGGTGGGAGGCATGAAAGATATTACAAAGTGGCACTGCTTCCTGATCACCTTTCCAGTATTCTCTCTTGTGAAGGCTTTACTTTTACACCAATAGTCATGCATTGCTTTGAAACATCCAGTTTTTATTCAGTATTATGTTTTTAAAATCTATACCCATTAAAAACAGTTTCTCAATTGTTCTTTGTCATGTAAACATCCTATATCTCTGGTTTATGCCCTTCTTATTAAACATTCATAACCCATCAAAAGTCTTGTTTCTATAGTTTGGATATGGTTTGAACTTGTTCCACATAGATTCATGTACTGAAGCTTTGGTTTCCAGTGTGCTGATACATTACATGTCACAGTCTGACACAGGTGATACAGCCATAGGCATCTCCCTTGGAACAAGGGGCTAGTGCTGACATTATAGAGAGAATTTGCACCTAAGAACAAGTTGTTTAAAAAAAAACACAGATGTGCTAGGCATTCAGGCATTTTAGCATATACCTGAGCTGTCAACTATTTGGAAGAGGAAGGTCCCGTGCAGCATGCTGAGACATTGTCTCTACAAAAATAAAAAGCACTTGTGGAAATCAGTGAGGTGGCTATGTGGGTGAAAGTGCTTGCAGCAAAGCCTAAGGATGCAGTTGAACCCCCAGAACCCACACAAATGTGGAAGGAAAGGATTGTCTCCATGAAGTTACTATTATACTAGTGTTTCAAATGTGCAAAGTCTTTCTGACCTTCACTTCCACCTGAGCATTCATCAATAAACACGTTAGAATCATCTCATATTCATCATTTGGGAAATGGTATGGAATCACTGTGGCCAGAAGTCAACAAAGTCATACGTTCTGAGTGTCATACCAGAACGTCACTTCCCTGGTTACCCATTCAGAAATCCTATCTCCCTTAAATGCGATAGTTCTGAACTCAAGTAATCATAAAGGGAGCAAAGCAACACACACATCCTGGAATATGCAGCCACAGAGCTAGAAACTGGTTAATTGCTCTCTGTGCTTTAAGACACTCATTAACAGTTTAACAATCTATGCCCTGCCTGGGTTAGGTAGTGCATCAAATAAAATGTTCTTAGCATAGGTACATTATGAATAGCATTGGCCTTCACAGTGAAAAAAAACCCTTCAGTTTCAGCTGAACTGTTGACTACCCCTGTGGCCCTGGGCTCTCTCACCCTTCATATTCCTGCTTACAGGGTGAGGGTAAAGACACCCACCAGCTCAGCAGAGTCTGATAAGCAAGGAAATAATAACCAACTTACATGACTCACAGATGGGAGTGTGTGAGATTTCATTTGCAAATACACATGTATAAGCCTAATGCATGAGAGCTGCTCAGAAATTCTTTGCAAACTCTTCTTTGCCCTCTGGAAAGGCTATGTTTTCTTTTATTGATAGGCCTTCATTCCCTAGATCTGTAGAAATATTCTTGCACCTGCTAGATCACGAGCATGATGTAATGGTAAAGGTTCTGCTTTAGATCTTGTCTTCAGAGCTGGCAATGTAGCTCAATGGTAGAAAAATTTACCCAACATGCACAAGGCCCTGGGTTTGGGTCCCAGGAAAACACACACACACACACACACACACACACACACACACACACACACACCACAGCATTTGTCTAAAGTATCTTCCATTATCTGGTGGTACTAAAACAAAGCAATACAAGCTATAATCAACAGAAATATATTTGTCTCTGCATTCTAAAGGCCCAAAGTTCAAGTGCATAGTCAAGTGTCATGCTTCCTGCTGTACAATCCTATATCACATTAATTCATCCCCAGGAGCAATAACCTCCTATTAGGCCCCAGATACCAACATTGTGGTATGAGGACTAACTTCCTGTCACAGGAACTTTAGGGACACATCAGAACCACACTGGGTTCCTGCAAAAACTCCTATGCTGGTCACCACTTGGGGTGCAATGACACTTGGGGTGCCATCTAATTGTAGCTTCCTTGGTACCAGAGGTTTTGCATGTTTCTGCTCCATATTTTCCCATGCCGAGCTTATAAATTATCTATGAGATAATTCTTTTTTCCCTCTCACCCACCACTGCCCCCGGGCCCTCCTGAATTGGCATCACAGAATGCAACCGAAGACAAGGGATTAGGCAGAGGGCCCTGCTCTGAATGAGAATTCTGCAACCTTTCACTTTGAGTGGAGCAAAGCAATCACAGAAACACACTCGCAGTGCTTCTCATCAAACCAAAGAAAGATGGCTTTTCTCTGCCTCTCAACCAGCAGTGCAAGTTAATCAAAGAACACACTAATGTTGCTTTTTAAATTGCTCTGCTCCAGGCTAAGCTAGTTCAACATTAGCATGACTTTAAACATTTCCAAACTGCCTTCCTCCTCACTTAATTATGAACATTTTTTTTTAAAAAAAATTCTTTAAATCATACTATGTCACACTGGAAACAACCAAACACCTTGGCCCACATTTTTTTTTATCTATTTTTATTCTTTGACTTTTGTTTCTCGAGACAGTATTTCTCTATGTAGTTCCTCTGCTCTGGAACTTGTGAAGTAGAAGAGACTGACCTCAAATTCACAGAGGTCTACCTGCCTCTGTCTCCTGAGGACAAGGGTTAAAGATGCGTGTCAGAATGACTGGCATGGCAACATTTTTAGGTAATGAAGACAGTCTGTGGAAAGGAAGGCACTTACGTAGGTAGAGTTCAGTGAACTGGTGTTGGAATGCAAGTCTCTTGAGAGAGTGACATCAGAGTATCTTGAATGGGTGGCATCAGAGTATCTTGACCCTCTCCAAAGGAGTAGCCCTCGAAAGGAGCAAAATGGAGGGGAGAACAACAGATTTTTGACCATTTTATTAAAATAAAATCCACACGTATTACAAGTCATTGATTAAAAAGGTAACAACAGTGTCTTTCTGTATGTTCAGAGTTGTCATCCATCACCATTGTTTCAGAATGTTTCATTACACCAGTTATTATTAGTTATTGTTCTATTGCTTTGAAACAACACCATGTCCAAGGCAATGCTTATAAAAGACAGCATTTAATTGGGGGCTGGCTTATAGTTTCAGATGGTTAGCCCAGCAGACAGGGGTGACACTGGACCAGTAGCTGTGAGCTTTACATCCTTATCTGCAGGCAGGAAGTACAGAGAGAGAGAGAGAGAGAGAGAGAGAGAGAGAGAGAGAGAGAGAGAGAGAGAGAGAGGAATACTGGGCCTGTCATGGGTTTTTGAAACCTCAAAGCCCACACCCGGTGATACACTTCCTGCAACAAAGCTATACCTACTCCAACAAAGTCACACCTGCTAATCCTTTAAGTCCTTATCAAAAAGCTGACTCCTTGATGATTAATCATACAAATATATAAGCCCACAGGAGCCATTTTTATTCAAGCCACCATAAACTACACACCTCTTAGCTATTATACTCCAACATCCATCCTCTCCATCCCTAAAATCTACTAATCCACTTCCCATCTTCTACATTTATCTGTTATAGATATTTTATATAAACAATCATATAATGTTTGGTCTTTTGTGATCCATGTCTTTTGACTAGCACAATGACACAATGGTTTCTTTCAATTTGCATAACTTCAAACATGTTTTTACGATTAAATCCATATCACATGCACCAGGGCCTCATTTCTTTTTATATCTGAATAGTATTCCAGTGTATAGACATCAACATTTTGGTTATCAGCTTGTTAGTTCAATGACTGGAATAACCAATGCTACTATCAATGGTTGAATATGTATTTTCTGTTCTCTCTGGGTTCCATGTAGAAGTAGAATTCCTGGATCATATGAAAACTATTTCACTCTGTGCTAAATAATTTGAGGAACTTTGAGACTATTTCCCAAAGAAGCTGCACTATTTCACATTCCACTCCTATAGGAAACTTTTAATTTTGACTCACTTTCACACTTACCAGTTTTTCTTGTAGAACATAGCAGGCATGAGCTGTATCTTACTTAAGTTTGGCTATAAACCAGCACATTTTTTTTCCTTAGTGCACTTGATGCACATTTGTGAACTACTAAAAAAAAAACACCTATTCATATGCTTCCTTATTTATTTTTATTGTTACATTACATATTTAATATTCATCCAGAAACTTTCATCCCATTTATATTCAACTAACCTACTCATTCTTGATCATTCTTATATTGTTCGTTAAATAAAGCTACTCTCTAAAGACAGCACAAACAAGTGTGTTGATGTATTAATTTTCAAGTGTATGGATTCCTGATATGAGTAAATGCAGATCCTAGTGAATCTTGAGTGTTACCAGACCCCTGTACATAATACTTGTCATGGTATTAGAGACAACAAGCATAAGAGAACTTTGCCTCTCCCAGACAACATTACTCCTAATCAACCTCAGGATCTGTTCATCTTCACACAAAACCATTCATTCTGAGTATTTTTTTAAAGCCTTCTGACCATCTCACTCACTTCAACAAGAGAATGGAGTCAAAGAATTCTTGCCCTTTTCTTGATCAGCCTTTCTGAATCCTACCATAAACTGCTGCTAGCTAGTTACCTGGTGGGTTTCCCCACTAAACACCATTTTCTGCCAAGATATTGAAGAACCTGGGGAGGAAAGCTTCCCTACTATAGCAGCCGGAGGGAGAGGTTTGTCACTCAGACTCAGGGTCATTGCAACAGCTTTCAAGGACAGAATCTTCCCTTCTTTCAGATACAGAGAAAGAAACAGTTTTGTAAATGGACATGTATAACTCTTACAACCAGGAATTTGGTGTGTGAGGTGGGAGCAAAGGTTCTGAAGGTAAGGGATAGGTATTTAGTTGGCAGAACAGATAGATGAGAAATGAGAGAGGTTGTGCTGACAAAGAATTTCCACTTCAAGAAGCAATAAATCAAACCACTGGGGCTAATTAAATTAGTTGACCATTGTCCAGGGAATGAAATCCCTGAGACTCCTTTATGGGAGATCATTCTTACCATTCTGGGGAAGTTTCTTATTCGTTTATGATGTACCTCAATGATGAACAATGTTATCGGATTTAAAATTCTCCCACAGCAGTCAGCCAACGAGACTCCAAGATGAGGCTCCTATATGCAGTCTTGGATTGGAGGGAATTAGTTTTAGATTCCTTACATCTAGATGAACTTCTGTGTACTGTTTACCTAAGACAGAGAACTGTAGAGTCCTTCAATCCCAAAGAGCCCATGATTACCCAAGTTTCTATCTGATTACCAAATACCAATCCTGCTCTTTCTTATGAACCTAAGTCCAGTTCTGTCTGAACTGGTTAGATGCCACACACTTCAAGGTCACATGATCTTTCACAGTGCTGATTAACCTTATACATGGGCTCAACACAAAAAGAAAGACTTTTGAAATTTATGATTGGAGAATCAACTTCCAAACACAGTTTGAATAAAAAGTTTGGCCAAACCTATCAGCTCAAAGCAGAAATCCATGCAGTTTCAGAATTCCAGAGAGAACTCACCATATAATGGGCTTAGGTATATGAGCCTTATTACCAGGTATTCCCTGGGTCAAGAAGTTCTGCTGTGGATCTCACTGGTGGCAGAAAATCTAGAAGAAAGGGAAATCTGGCCAGAGAAAGAAAGGGAAAATGCTTTATGTTGTTAGTTGTTTTTTACTCATTTTACTCTGCTCTTTGGAGGTCCGCCATCCAACTCTCAAATAAATCACACACTGAGACTTATTCTTACTTATAAATTCCCTGGCCTTAGCTTGGCTTATTTCTAGCCAATGTTTCTTAACTTAAATTATCCTGTCTATATTTTGCCTCTGGTGTTTTATCTTTCTGTTTCTGTATTCCTTTCTTTACTTCTTTCTCTATAGTTTGCTGTGTAGCTGAGTGGCTGGCTGCTGATGTCCTCCTCACCTTGTTCTCTCTTGCTCTTTCTCTTCCCAGATTTCTCCTCCTATTTATTCTCTCTTCCTGAAAGCCCTGCCTATCCTTTCTCCTGTGTTGCTATTGGCTGTTCAGCTCTTTATTAGAGCCTCAGATGTTTTAGACAGGCACAGTAACACAGTTTCACAGAGTTAAACAAATGCAGCATAAAAGAATGCAACACATCTTTGCATCATTAAAACACATGTTGTATAGCATAAACAAGTGTAACACACCTTAAAATAATATTCCACAACTATACCCTTTTCATTAATAGTTTACTTGACCAATTACCAACAAAACAAGTTACAATTCATGAATTAGCTTTCAGAACTAAAGAAGTTCACAGGTTCCCATCCAGTAGCAAGATCTGCCAGCATTTCTGAAAGCAGAAGGAATTGGGAAGAAAAAACAATCCATTGGCTAATTGGTCATGGTAGTTCCAATGCTTAACTTAGGTTCAGCTACTATACTAAGCCCCATGTTGATTTGGTCTCATAGGGTTTGCTGCAGGAGCCTGGTCTATATCAATTGACTTCCATGAGTTTTATTTTCCACTGGTCTATTTTTTACTTCTTATTCTCTTGGTATCATATTTGAGAAAATATTACCTTACACAAAGACGCAAAGATTTTTACCAATATTTTCTGTTAAGAGTTTCATTATTTTAACTCTTACACATAGATCTTTGGTCCATTGGTATAAATATTTGGATATTAGTATGAGGAGGATGTATTAGTTATGTTTCTATTGCTATTTAAAAAATGATCAAGGCAAGTTATTTATAGTCTGGTTTATTTGCACTTAAGTTCCTGAGTGATAAGAGTCCAGCACCATAATGGCAGGAAAGAATGACAGCAGACAGGCAGACATGTTGCTGGAGCTGGAAGCTGATATCCCAGAGCCAAGAGCTCACATCTTAACCCACAAGCAGGAAGCAGAGAAAGTTAACTGGGAGTGGTATGTGGCTTTTAAAACTTCAAATCCACTCCCACTTATGTACTTTCCTCAGCAAGGCCGTACTTCCTAACACTACCTAAGCATTGCTACCAATTGGGGACCAAGTATTCAGACACTGAAGACTATGGGGGACATCTGCTTCAAACCACCAGAGCGAGCAACCTCACTTATTCTTCTGCTTGTGGCTGTCGGTTTTTAAAGTATCATTTGTCAAATTTCCTCATTGAAATTGCCTTGGTACACTGATGCCTTGACTGTAAGTTCAGGGTTTCTAGCCTTTGATTCTATTTCACTGGCCTACATACCCCCCATTATAATACTACACTGTCTTGGCTACTGTAGTTTTGTAGGTTTTAAATTGTGAAGTGTCAGTCTTCTTTGTTTTTCTTTTTCAAATTAAAAAAAAAACTATTCTGGGTCAGGTGATAGTTAGGATCAGTTGGTAAGTTTCTGCAGATAATTTTTTGGAGATGGCATTGAACCAGTACTTCATATTAGGGAGTAAAGCCATCTCAATACCATTAACTAATTGATCCACCAATTAGGTGTGTGTTTTTGTTTATTTGGGTCTTCATTAACTTCTTATAGTAACATCATCTTAAAAACTACATTAGCAGGTTTTTAAAAAAGTGTCTCATACAGTAGCCAGGGTATCCTGGAACTCATTGTGTAGCGAAGATTAACCTCAAACTTTGTGACAATCCTCTTGTCTCAGGCTTGCAAGTGCTGGACTTACAGCTGTGAGCTCCATGCCAAACTGTTTTGTATTGTTTTTGTCAATTTTATTGTTTTATTTCATCAAATCTTTAAGTATTTAATTATTTTTATGCTACCATAAACAAAATAGTTTTATTAATTTCATCACTTGTTTATTTCTGCTTTATAGGAAAATAATTAATTTTGCATTATTGATTTTGTATCATGCAACATCATTATATTATTTATTAGTTCTCATAGTTTATTAATGGGTTCCTTAGGATTTACTATCTATATATTGATATAATTTGTATAATAGTCTCTTTTTTTCTTTCTAATCTGGATGCTTTACATTTCTTTTGATTGACTTATTATACCTACTAGGATTTCCACTGTGATGTTGAGTAGAAATAGTTATGCAAACATTCTTGTGTTTCCATTATCTTACAGAAGAACTGTTCTGGCTTTTATTCACTATATATCATGTTAATAGGGGAATTTTGTAAATAGCTTTTCCCAAACTGAAGAATTCACCTCTTATCACTAGTTGGGTTTTAGCAGAGTTCTTTTTTAGGGAGTGGGAGAAGTGGTATCATGCATGGGTATAATGTTCTGTCAAATATCTTCTGCATCTATTAGATGATTATATGAGTACTGTCCTTTACTGATGTAGTGTGATAGGATAGCTGATTTCAAATGCTATACCTTGCATTCTTGGAACAAATCTTACTTGATCGATGTACAACATTTTTTAATTTGTATCATTTTGTTGAAGATCTTTGGGGTTATATCTATAAGAGATTTGGGGTATATTTTTGAAGGAATACATGTTAATACTATTCTTACAGAATAAGTTAAGAAATATTCCCAACCCTTCTGGGTTTTTTGTTTGTTTGTTTTGTTTCGTGTTTTGTGTTTTGTGTTTTGTTTTTTGTTTTTTTGTTTTTTGTTTGTTTGGTTGGTTGGTTGGTGGGTGGGTGGGTGGGTGGGTTGGTTGGCTGTTTTGTTTTTGTTTTTCTTTTTCTGTAAAATATCTGATGAGTTAACTCAATTAACTCATCAGATTAGTGGAGCTTTAGTGGGATTAGTAGAGCTTTCTCATCATTTTAGAAGTTTTTTTTTGGAGGAATCTTAGATTACTGTTTCATTCTCTGTATATGCTATATGTTGACTTATTCTCAAGTCATATTTGGTATTCTATGTCTTTCTGGAGATCTCCATCTAAGTTTTTTTCTTTGCTGCCATGCAGCCATTTACAGTATTCCCTTGCATTCTCTGCTTCATTAAGCTTAGTGTCCATGTGAAATTTGGTTCTAACTGCCCATTTCAAGAATTCATCATATTTAAAGTTTTATGCCTTGTTGTAAAATACAAAATTGTATTAATAGTAATATACCTGTTTTAATAGACAAAATTAACTTTATTTACCAAGAAAACTGAAATATTAAGGCATTGCCATAAAAAGACACCACTGGCAGGAGCCAGGTGACTTCTTTGGTGAACCAGTCCTGAGAACAGCACAAATGGCTTTCCTTGTGGCAAAACTCCTGAGATCCTGACCCACTTGGCAAAGACCTGTGGACAGTTTGCTGCATAATCCTGTGCTACCTACTCTCCTTGCTTTCACCATTCTAGCCATACTAATGGCTTGAATGAGTCACAGTGGGTCATAAAGCTTAATATTACATATTTGCATAACTGTTCTGGAAAGAGTGATTTTAACCACAAGAGTCTTGAGAGCTGTTATTAAATAGATGGTATCAAGAGTTAATGAGAATAGTATAAGGAACAGGGAATAAGCAAAATCATAGAAACACACAGTTCCCTCATTTCTAATAGCTATGGTAATACTCTAAAAAGTTAAAAGAGATAGACATAAGAACAAAAGATAAACAATGCCAACTATTAAGAGTAAGTTTCCAAGTTGTGTTGCATGTAGGATAACATGAAAAACTTGGCACATCCCCAGAGGAGATAAAGTAGTGCAGAATGTAGAGTAAATTGATCCAGCTTTCACTGGTGAATTGATTTTGAGAACCCAGACCCTATCAGATGTAAATATTAACCACAAGAGACAAAACTGTCTCTCACCCTGCATGAGCTGTAACAGCATGAGCTGCCAACCAGGCACACTGTTTTACCTGTAAGTATACCTAGTTATAAAACTTCCTTTGTACCTTGCAAGACTGCTTATGCTTCTAACAATAGAGATATAGATCAAAAAGGTAATAGCTACTAGTGGGACAGTTAGGGGACAAAAAGGGAAAGAAGGAAGGAATGAACCAGTAACTATTTTAATCATTTTTATAATCTTAGGAAGTAAAAACTGACTGTAAAACTGTTCATGAAACTATTGAAACTGTATAAGTGAAAAGAGCCCAGACTATCCAGAGCCACTTGTTTGAACAAAAACAGGTGGTCACAATTTCTTCAGGGCACCAACGTCACACTTCCACACCAAGTCCATCTGGAGCAAGGCTCCCAGCACACCGTGACCATGGCAACTCATATAAAGAAAGTATTTAATAGGGGCTGGCTTACAAGTCAGAGGTGTAGTTCATTATCATCATGGTGAAAAGCATGGCAAGGACACAAGAGGAAATAGTGCTGGAAAAGGAACTGTGAGTGCTACATTCAGATCAACAGGCAGCAGGAGAAGTGTGAGATACTCCCAATGGCAGACATCCTCCAACAAGGCACACCTACTAATAGTGTCACTCTCCATAGGCCTATCAGAGCCATTTCATTTAAGTGACCACATCCTTTGGCTTTTTAAACTTTCATATGAAAGTGAAAACTCTTTTCAATTTCTATTAAGAATTGTTTTTTGTGTTTGAATTTTTTATGAGAATCAAATTGAATCTGAAGATTGTTCTTGGTTGAATGACCATTTTCACAATATTAATCCTACCAATCCTACCTACCATGGGCAAATGTTATTTCCATTTTTTGGCATATTCTTCAATTTCTTTCTTTAGTGTCTTCAAGTTTTTATTATATAAGTCATCCACTTGATTGGCTAGAGTTATCTCAAGATATTTTATTTTTTGAAGCTATTGTGAAAGGTAGTTTCCTAATTTCTTTCTCAATATACTTGTCAGTCAACAAAAGAGATACTAGACAAAATTCTGATATTCCTTGATGTATAAAAGGAAATGAAATCTACAATTTTATAGCAAACTAATGATCTTCAAACATCTATAGAATCTTTTATGAGAAAGACTATTTTTTATGCTTATGAATATTATGCAGATCTGCGGACCACTTGTGTACCTGATTCTTGAGGAGTCCAGAGTGGGCATCTGATTCCTATGATTTGGGGCTACAGACTGTTTTTAGTCACAAAGTAGATTTTGGGAATCGAACCCAAGTCCTCTGGAAGAACAACTAATGCTCTTAACCTCTGAGCCACTGCTACAACCCCTGGAGATAGTATTTTAGTGGCCATAGTAACTTTAAAATAGTAACTTTAAAACTAGTACTTAATCACTAGTTAATCACTCAGTCTTAATTCTCCATAGAGACAAACACTGACTGGTTCTAAATGCTAATAATAAAGTATATTCTATTCACCTTTTTATTTTTCTCAGAAAAATTCTTCTTGAAAACCACCTGCTATTACTTGGTTCAGATGTTTGGATCAGACATCATAAAACTGTGAGTATGGCACAGGAATCTGACTCAGTCTCTGACTCATCTTTCTGCTCACTGCACTTAGTGCAGAAGGGCTGACCCTGGTCTCCCTGTCACCATTAACAGAGGGAAACTGACACCACAGTCTGAAGCTATCACTCTAGTAGAGGCTCTCTAGAAGTACAGTGTGAAAATCTGGCTCATTTTCTCTCCAAGGACCTTGCATGCAAGATTTCTGGTACTGGTCCTACTCTCTCCCAGTGGCTTCCAGCCCTCTGTCTCCAGGTTTCATAGTCTATTACCCCCTAACCCCTCTGTGGCATCATGATCTGCTTGTTTTCTTTCTCATTCTCTTCCTTGTGTGTTGACCAATCTTTGCAGCACTGGATGAGATGAGCTATGTTCATGTTCATGGCAGTCTCTCAGCAAGGATCCATGTTACCCAACTTGAGGTCACAGTCTACATCCCAGGAAGCCAGGTGCAGTCATGGGTCCAGGCCACCTATCATCAAGAATCCAATTAAAACAGCCAAGTTAATAATAAAGAGCAGGAAAGGAAGGTTTGTTCAGTATGGCCACACTGGCAGGGGAGGGAAAAGAGATTCAGTGATGCATTTCAGTTTATCTGTTCTAAAATGAGGCTATTGTTTAAATAGAGCACCAATGATATGAATATCTAAGCTGGTCAAGGTGTAGCTCAGCCATTGTCTGGGCTTTAGTGTCATCCTGCAAAGCATTCTAACAAGTGGTGAGTACTGTGGAATCTCTGTTCCAGGAAACAAGGTTCTCCTCTGGTTAGAGCCAGGCTTCCAGTCTTCTCTTTCTCCCAGCATGAGAGTCCCACTGCTGGAGTCCATTTTTAATAGTCTATTAGTCAGATTGAAGGGCACAAGTGTCTCTTTAGAATAGTTTAATGTCTTCCAGTGTTTTATCCATACATGATTGTCTTATGTTTGTGACTTAGTTATTTACTCAGTTTGTGTAATTATACAAGCACCCAGACCCAGGCCCATGAACAAATTCTAGGACCATGATGATCAACTGAGTCTCTCCCTTTACTCTTACACACTCCATGTGTATTCTAGGTTCTGTGTTCATCTTTCTCCCCATATATTTTTACTGTGTGTATGTGTGTGTGTGTATGTGTGCCTGTGTATTATAATTACATGCCAGCAATATGTCTTAGCAGGTTAAGGTAGTTACCACATAAGCCAGATCATCCAAGTTCCTGAGACCCATGTAAAGTTTGAAAAAACTGATTCCACACCTTCTCATCTCCACACCTGTGCCATGGCACACAGCCTACATGTCATGCACATACACATAATAATAATACCCATATATATATATATATATGTGTGTGTGTGTGTGTGTGTGTGTGTGTGTATAAGTATGTATGTATGTATGTATGTAGTTTATATTTTTGGTTCTTAACATAGTATCACATTTCAAATATTATTTCATATATGCCACTTAAGTATGAATATCTGAGACCACCCATATAACTATGTCACTCCTGTAGCACAATCGCTCTGTGTCATGCTAAATTGTATCTCTAGGGTATTGTTCAGGAACTCTGCCACTGATGTTCATGCAGATTATCCTCTGGATTCCTCCTTGTATACAGGACTCCTTTGAATATTCCTATAATGAATGTGTGGTTGGGTATATAATGATGAAGCTTAAAAGACATTGTCACTCTCTAAAATAGTGTAGCCTAGAGCCAAAGAAGTTTAAAGACAGAAGTTTAAAATTATACAGACCTTGGAGATCTGTGCTGTTTATGTGCACCTGCCGCTGTTAATACTGAACATATCTGTTACAGAAATAGTTTAGTCTGGATTCTGGTTGTGGCAGGTTTTTTACCCCAAACCCTAATTATAGTCATGGCACCCCAAACCCTAATTATAGTCATGGCCTATGAACTGAAGTCAGACCTGTGGGCTTGCAAGTTTTCCTTAAAATCAGAATCTATCAATACAGAAAAAATAATATCTTTAAATGTAAACCCAACTACAGCATTTCTTTACATAACATTCCAAATCTACACTTCTTTCTCAGAACTCCTGGCCCCATACACAAGATTCTTCATGAACTGGTCCTAATGGACTTTCCAAACTCATCCCTTGTTACCTCTTGGCACACCACATCCCACAGTGCTGGCACGCATGCACACACACACACACACACACACACACACACACACACTGCACACATGCACACATGCATGCACACACGTGCACATACAACAGTATGCAATGAAAAACTCTGGAATAACACTTAAGACACTTTAAGACGTGTTTACAATTTAATTACCATTCTAGTTCTCTGGGTCCCTGCTAAGTTGACAGCTTTCAAAAGCCTAGGACTACATTTTATTCTTTTCTTTTTTTGCATGTGTTTCCAGATATTCAGCAATATCTTGACTGTATGTTAAAGGAAGAAGAATGGAAAGGGGATGGAGAAAGGGAAGAAGCAGAGCTGGATGGAGGATAGACTCTTCTGGAGTAGGACAGATGCAATTGATGGTTCTATCCACCATTTGTTTATCTATAAAGGTCTAGCCTCTATTAGTGACAGCACCAGCACCCCATCAGCATTAGCACCTTGTCAGTGCCAGCACCCCATCAGACCAGCACCCCATCATCAGCTCTGTGTTGATAGGGATGTCTCCTTACATGGGTTCTTGCAGTGTGTTTTAAACAGCTGGAAGCAGCTTGGGGTTGACTCAAGCCCTGAAAACGACAACCTCATGATTTAATTTTACCAGGATAGCTGCCTTCCAATATGAAATGGATTTTCTGACCTGGAAAACATTTTACCTATTATCTCATACTAGCCAGTTCTCAATAATTCATGGACTAATTATGTGGCAATTGCATTTCCTATCCACAACTATAGCCATAGGATTTTGTAAAGAAAGAGAGAACATGAGAAATAAAACATTCTCTCCAAAACTTGCTATGCAGTGTCTTGATCAGTTTGAACTATTATAACAAAATACCTGATGCTGTAAAATTTAGAAAAAAAACAGAAATTTACCACTTATGGATCTGAAGACTTGGAATACAAGACCAAGGTGTCAACATATTTGAGACCTAAAGGATTCACTCTTCACTTCATACACACTGCCTTTTTTTTTTTTTTTTTTTTTTGCAAACTCATGAGGCAGAATTGGCAAACAAGTTACTTGGGCCTCCTTTCTAAAGGGGCAAGGAACTCATTCACAGAGATCCCTGCAAATGCATACAAGTATTGGGGGAACAAATACCAAAGCCTAGAAGAGGCTATCTAGGTAGAAATCCATCCTAGCCAGTATCCAGGTGAAAAGTCCTCTATCTGGTCCTGACCTCCACTCTTCTTAATGTTGTTTCAGAAAACTTCTGAGCCCGTTAAGCATCATATTGCTTCCTTTTACTTAACTGTTGCTTCCTCAAAACCCACAAATTCCTGTGTAACAAGTCCAGTAATTCTCAAAGATCAGAAAAGAATTATGTTTTCATGAGAAAACTAAGAACAGAAATTACAGTTATCATATGACTTAAATATAATGGCTTTATTGACATCAAAAATACAAAGCACTTCAAATATATTATTCATAAAATAATTACAGAATTGATCAGACTCAAATCAGGTATAGTGGCTCAGACCTGTAGTTCCAGCTCCTACAGGACAAGACAAACTCTCCCTCTGTGAGTTCTGGGCCAGCATGGTTTACATAGCAAGTTCCAGGTCAGCCAGGAATATACAGTGAGAACCTGCTTGGTGGGAAGGAAGGAATGAACAAACGAAGGGTGGGAAGGAAGGAATGAACAAACGAAGGGAGGAACAAAGGAAGGAAGGAAGGAAGGAAGGAAGGAAGGAAGGAAGGAAGGAAGGGAGGGAGGGAGGGAGGGAGGGAGGGAGGAAGGAAGGAAGGAAGGAAGGAAGGAAGGAAGGAAGGAAGGAAAAGAAACACAAATGGGGGTGGGAGAGTGAGTGTCAATTTTCCCCAGAAAGGGAGACACTGTGATCATGAAGGTAATTTTTCCCAGGGCAAGGCTCACCAGTTGCAAGGTGGATGTGCTTACCCCTGCAATTTGCTCAAACATGGGGAAACCAATTGCCTGACTTGTGGACCTGGAGAACTATGTTTACCTCTTCTTTGTTACAAAAAAAATTACATTTTTAAACTTGAAAAATCAAAAGTTCACACCGATAGAGACTCATAAGAGTGAACTAAATTATTGGAATGAGGTAGGCTTCCTCCCAACTCCACTTGTCCTTCCCTTCACTAGCTCAGTTCGAGCCTCTTTGAAAGAACTCTGTACCCAGACTTAACACCTCACCTCTGGCTCTTATATTCCTTTGCCCTCTTCTTCTGCATTGATCCCTGAGCCCTGAAGGGAGGGTTTGATAAAGATATCCCATTTAAAAGTAATCTCTCCAAGACCTCTCATTGTCTTCACATGTGTGCTTGTGTGGGTCTATGTTGATTCCTATCTACTTCAAGAAGCTTCTTTCATTAGGATTTAGTGATGCAGTGATTCAATAATAAGAAAATTAATAATAACAACTTTTAATGTAAATGGCTTCAACAATGAATTGTAGACTGACTAATTCCAACTAACATTTTTCTCCATAAAATTCACAAAACTAGAAAGTATGTCCAAAAAATGAGAATTAAAGTTTGGAAAACAACCTATCAAGCAAATAGAAGCTGAATCTGAGCTTGTCTGATAATGTGTACTGCAAACCAAAACTAGTCAAAAGAGGTGAAGATGGCCACTGCATATTAATTAAAGGAACAATTCATTGAGATGATATGATTACTATAAATAAGTATGCACCAACTCATAGAGGCTTCATTTAAAAAAAAACTAAAGTCATAAAAAGTTGCATATCCTAACACAATAATATTTGAAGGCTGTAAACATCTCACTTTCATATCTATATATGAGTCTTCAAAATTAAAAATCAGAAAAGAAAGTCCAGAACTAAAGTGTACCACAGGTCAACAACATTTAATAGATATCTATAGAACATTACTTGCAATAGGTAGGGAATACACATTCTTCTCAGAGACAATAGAAGACTCTCTAAAATTGCTCACAATAGAATCCACAAAGCAAGCCTTATGCTATACAAAATAATTGAAATAATTCCCTGCATCTTATAAAGCCACAGTGGAATAAGACTGGAAAGCAATAGCAATGCTAAACTCAGACAATACATAAATACCTGAATAGCGAACAATGTAGTTTTAAATGAACAGAATGACATGAAAGAAAATCATGGAGGAGTTTTTTGATTCCTAAATCAAATGGAAATGAGAGTACAGTCTACCACAATCTCTGGGATACAGACAAGGTAACCTAAAAGGAAAGTTTGTGCCTCCAGATGCTTATTTTTCTTAAAAGAAAGATACCCCCAAATAATATAGTGATATACTTCAAATTTCTAGAAAAAATTAGAAACCAAACACCAAATCAATATATAGGAAAACACACACACACACACACACACACACACACACACACACACACACACACCATGGAAGAAATTAATGAAGAAAAAAATAACCTAAAAGAACAAATAGTATTATTCAGTTGGTTCTTTGAAAATATTGAGATTGCCAAATCTGTAGCCAAACTAATCAAAAGAAAGAGAAGGAACAACCAAATTAAAACGAGAGGCAAACAACAGATCCCAAAGCAGTATGGTATGTCATTAGAGAGCAATTTGACCAGTTACATTTCAAAATGTTGAAAAATCTAAAAGCAATTGTTAAATTTCTAAATGCATATTACCTACAAAAGTTAAAGTTTGCAGACCCACAGCAAGATTACGGCAGCTATTAAAAGCCTCCTCCAAAAGAAATCCCAGAACTAGACTGATTCATGTTGAATTCTATCAAACCTTTAAGGAAGATCTAAAGTAAATATCATCTTTGCTGTAATGGAGTTGAATTGAATAGACTCAGGCTTCAAGTCCCATTACCTGTGGCAATTGTGACCTCTCACTTAGACCAGCCTCTGCTCAATGCCTGCAGATTTCCTCAACAAATCTCACACATACCATATAGGTCTCACCTGTGTTCTGGAGATGCCATTGCGTCTAAGGTCTTAACCTCCCCCACTTCACTCACAACCTACTCATGAATCTATGTCAGTAATCTGGCCCGTTGTCTGACCTTGTCTTTCTAAGGTATTGGTGCAAGCCCTTATGACTCCTTAGCTCATATGTTGTTCAAGTTCTGTTGCCATTTTAGAATGTAGCCTGGTCCCCTTGCACCACAGATGCAGCAGCCTCTAGCAAAAAGTCTGAAACTAAAGAAATACTTCCTGAGCCTGCTCTTTTTTTCTGGGATGTAACCTGAAGTCTCTGAGTTTTCTTTTTTTTTTTTTTTTTTTTCTTTTTTTTTTTTATTTTACACGTCCATCCCAGTTTCCTCTCCCTCCCTCCCTTCCTCCCTCCCTCTTACCCTCTCTTCCCCCTCACATGCACCCTGACCACCCTACCCTCCCATCCCCCCACCCCCATTCCACATGTAGGGCTATGCTATCCAGGTGGAGTCATGTAAATCTGTCAAGTCATTTGAAGTAGGGACTAGGACTTCTCTCCTGTCTCTAGGTTAAGGGAGTATCCCTTCATGGGGGATGTGTCCACAAGGTCCTTTTGTGCACCAGGAATAAAGTCTCTATGTTTTCAGACACCTTCTTTTTAAATGAATTTGCATTGTTGCACCCCGAAGCTTTTAATAAATGGGATTCTAGGCCAGGTGTAGTTGGCACATGCCTTTAGTTCCAGCACTTGGGAGGTAGAGGCAGGCAGATCTCTTTAAGTTTGAAACCAGCTTGGTCTACAAGAGCTAGTTCCAGGACAGCCTCCAAAGCCATAAACCCCGTCTCGAAAAACAAACAAACAAACAAACAAAAAAATAAATGAGATTCTATTACCTTTCCTGTTGTCACTATGAAACTCATAGACTTTTTATTTTAGTAGTGATATTCTCACAAGATGTTTTGTTCACAACCACATTGTCTTCAACCACAAACTTTTCATAGTCGTCTATTCACCAATCTGGATATTTTTCATGACATTCTGCTTTGAACTCTAAATGTCAGTAAATGTAGAGAGCAATAACTATGACACAGCCTGAATGAAATAATGAAATTTCCTCTACCAAACAATGTATTTCATTACTTTTTAATTCAGCCTCATTCGCAGTTTTAGGGGATGGACAAAATGCAGTCAGGTTATTTGCCAGAATATACTATAAATGACCTTTTTAAATACATTTTTTATTTAAATTAAAAACAATCTTGTTTTACATGTCAATCCCAGTTCCATCTCTTTACCCTCCTCCCCTGTCCCCCACTGACTCCCTATCTTATCACCTTTTTGTTCTTCAGGGAGGGTGAGGCCTTCCATGGGGGATCTTCAAAGTCTGTCACATAATTTCAAGAAGGGTCTAGGCCCTCCCTAGTGTGTCTAGGCTGAGAGATATCCCTCTGTGTGGAATGGGCACCCAAATTCCATCTGGACACTAATCCACTGCCAGAGGACCTATAGACTGCCCAGTCCTCCTAACTGACATCCACATTCAAGGGTTCTGGGTCAATACTATGTTGGTTTCCCAGCTATCAGTCTGGGGCCCATGACCTTGTTCAGGTCAGCTATTTCTGGGAGTTTCTCCATTCTGGTCTTGACCCCTTTGCTCATCACTCCTCCCTCTCTGCAATGCTCAGTGTTTAGCTGTGGGTGTCTGCTTCTTCTTCCATCAGCTACTGGATGAGGGCTCTAGGATGACATATAAAGTAGTCATCAATCTCAATATAGGGCAAGGGCAATTAAGGTCTTGCCTCATCACTATTGTTTACATTCTTAGCTGGGGACATTCTTGTAGATCTCGGTACATTTCCTAGTGTCATATTTCTCTTTAGACCTATAATGGCTCCCTCTATTATGTATCTCTTTTCTTGCTCTCCTGCATTTTTCCCCTGACTCAATCTTTCTGTCCCCTCATGTCCTCCTCTCCCCTCCTCTTCTCCCCTTCTCATTCTCCTAACTCCGTCTCCCCTCCCCACATGCTCCCAATTTGCTCAGGAGATCTTGTCTCTTTCTCCTCCTCCTCCTCTGAGGGGCCCATGTATTTCTCTCTTAGAGTCCTCCTTGCTTCCTAGCTTCTCTGGCAGTGTAGATAATAGGCTGATAATCCTTTGCTCTATGTATAATATCCATATGTAAGCGAGTACATACCATATTTGTCATTTTGTGACTGGGTTACTTCATTCAGAATGGTTTCTTCTAGTTCCATCCATTTGACTGTGAATTTCAAGATTCCATTGTTCACCCCCACCCCCACTGAGTAGTACTCTGTTGTGTAAATGTACCACATTTTCTTTATCCATTCTTCAATTGAAGGGCATCTAGGTTGCTTCCAGGTTCTGCTTATTACAAATAATACTACTATGGACATAGTTGAACAGATATCCTTGTTGTATGAGTGTGCATCCTTTGGATATATTCCTAAAAGTGGATTGCTGGGTCTTGAAGTAGACTGATTCCCGTATAAATGACCTTTAACGTACTTTCAGGTAGTCCATATTCCTCTTTGAAACTTTATAAATATACTCCTTTCTGACTTGCTGATATACTGCATTTCTATTTACATTATTGTCATCTGAACTCTTATAAGAATTACCTACTATTCTCTGTTAGCTCTAGCCCACAGCTCTAATATCTTCATCATTTCTCCTGTAAGCAAGTTCAGAAGGCATGGTCAGGAAGTCACAGTAATGAACTCACTTCTCAGTAATAATTTTCAGTTTTAGCCACTTTTCTCATTGCTCTAACCAAATACCTGGCAAGAAGAAACTTAAAGAAGAAGGAATTGTTTGGGCTCATGATTTGAGGGGATACAGTTTATTGCTGTGGTGAAAATATAAGATCAAGCAGCTTAGTTAAGAAGCACACACACACACACACACACACACACACACACACACACACACACACACACACACACACACACACACACACAGGGTGAGTGTTAGTGCTCAGAAAGCTTCCTGCTTTTCCTTCTCTCATTAAGTCTGGACCGCTAGCCCATCAGTTCAGCCTCTATGTGAATGCTCTCACAAGAAGATGCGTCTTTTAGGTCATTTTAAAATAGTATACTTGACAATGAAGATGAACCATCACACTTTGTTTTAGCTTCTTTGAATCTAGACACAACCACAGTATTTGAAGACCTCTATCTGTATAGATTTCTCCATAAAAGAAAAATATCAACAATGTTGTTTTTCTTTCACAAGAGTAAGAAATATGTTTAATTTACAAGGTAAGAGGTGATTTGGATTATATCTAAGAAAATAATTTCAGGGTGTAAAACTATATATAGTAGTTTTTTTCTATTAGGTCCAATAAACTTCAAAATATTTTTCCCATCTAATCATATCTTTTTTTTTTCTTTTCCCAGTTGTTTTTGTGGCTTCTACTGAAAAGAATCCAGTGTTTTTCTGAGAAGCTAACTTATAGCTCTCTCTTATGTGGCTCATACTCTTTTCAGGACCTTATGCAAGAGGCAGAAGAGATGGGTATTGCAGGAAAGTACAATGCAGTAGCTGTGCTGGGTGAGGCTCTAAGGCCAGGTTGTGAGGTCATCAGAATCCATTCCAGGGATTTAACTTCCTTTGATAGTGCTTCTGCTTCCTAATGCCCGAGAGCTCTTAATAGCTTTTGCTTTGCTCCATTTCCCACCAGATTTGGTGAAGCTATGAATGCTGATGTAGTGTGCCACGCTCTGGAATTTTGCAAGCAGGATGCTGTCCAATCACAGTGTCATCTCTACCCCCTTCCCCAGGTGAGTGGGTTCTGCTCTGAATGTCACCTTCTAATACCCTTTAGGCCCTCTGGAAATGTTATAAAGGGAGACTCAGCTACACTTGCTCAGTGGTTTGTGACCTGGAAAGAAAAGAGTCAAGGCTAGAACCTCCATACAGAAGAAAACATACTGTATTTGTCTTTCTGAATCTGGGCTACCCCACTCCGTTTATTTATGTATTTATTTATTTATTTATGATTTATTCTTATTTTACATATCGATCCCAGTTTCCTCTCCCTCTCTCCCCCCCCTCCATCCCTCTCTCTCTCTCTCTCTCCCATGCCCCTGACCACCCTCCCATCCCATTCTCTGCCCCCTACTCAGTATATTTTTTCCTATAAATTTTATAATAGAATTTTGTTTATAGCTGAGTAAGATCCCATTTACATATGTACACATTTTCAGTTTCTGTTCATCAGTTGGTGGATATCTAGAATCATTCATTTCCTCGCTTTTGTGAACAGACATGCAATGAATGTGGATGTTCCTGTGTCTCTGTGCAAGAGGATACAGGGCATTGAGTATATGTCCAAGAGTTATGATTGAGTCACATGCTAGATTTAAGTCTAGTGTTTTGCAGACCCTCTATAGTGATTTCCAAAGTGATGCACTAGTTTACAGTCCTACAAGCTGTGTGTAAGTGTCCCCTCTTCACATCCATGCCAGAATTTGCTGCCATTTTTATCCTTGATGATCCTTCATGATGGCTTTTTGTTCTGACTTGGGTGAGATGGAATGTTAAAACAGTTTTAATTTGCAGTTCTTTGGTGGCAAAGGCTATTGAATTCTTCCTAGAATGTTCCCTATGGCTTGTAATTTCTTTTGAGAACTATTCATTTTCATATTCATTTTAAATTGACTTTCTTAGAGTTTTTTCTTCTAGTATATTCTAGTTCCTAATCCGCTATTATGTGTATAAGTGACAAATAGTTTCTTCTGTGAGCTGCATCTTCATTAACAGTGTCCTTTGCTGTGCAGAAACTTTTTAGTTTCTTAAGATCCTATTTGTCAATTGTTTGATTTATGCTATACTACTGGAGTCCTATCCAGAAAGTCTTAATCTATACACACATATTGAAGAACATCTCCCACTCTTTCCTCTAGAAATTTCAGGGTATCAAATCTTACACTGAATAATTTGATTCATTTGTAGTTAAGGTTTCACACAGTGAGATATAGGGATCAAGTTTTATTCTTCTAAATGTCGATGCTCAGATATCCCTGAATCATTTGGTGAAGATAAGGCAGCCATTGCTGTGTAAACTTATTTTGGGGAACACTATTCTATACCATTGATCTATATGTCTATTTTTTCCCAGTGTAATTCTGTTTTCATTACTATGGCTCTGTGGGATAATTTAAAATTAGATATGGTGGTACCCACTACAGTATTCTTTTGCTCAAGATTGCTTTAGATATCCTTGGTCTTCTGTGTTTCCATATAAAACTTATGATTACCTATGAAGAATTTCCTTGGGGTCTTGATTGAGATTACATGGAACATATATATTATCTTTGATAGGAGAGTCATTTTCATAATATTGATTTTTCAATCCATGACCATGGTAGGGAGGGGGATTTCCTACCAATTTCCTTGGCTAGGTTTATTCCCAGATATTTTACTTCTTCCATGTGGTTACCGAGAATGGGATTATTTTACTGGTTTCTTTTTCAGTATGTTGTCCTTTCTATGTATGAAGGCTACTGATATTTGCATATTCATTTTGTATCCCATCTCTTTGCTGAAAGCGCTTATCACATGATACCTTCAATTACTCTATGTAAAATAATTTCATCTTACTTCACCCTTGATCTCTCCTCCCACTGAAAAGAATGTCTAGGTTCTTCTAATATTAGCCATAGTCCCAAACATGACTGGTAGTAGATAGGAGAATCAAAGAAATAGAGAAATCAGGGATTTCAATCCACCTTATCCTTCAAAAAATAAATGAGTTATTCTTAAAGGACAACCAACACATCTTAGAATGTCCAAAACATTCCAGGGATCAGCACTAAAAATTCCTATTCTAAGAAAACCCATTTAGCTGGTTGCTCTCATCTGAGCTTGACTGTCCTTATCCATAAGATGAGTACAATAAAATATCACCCTCCAAAGCTTCTTAAATAAAGTAAGCAAATATATATACAATTTTTAGCAAATACCTACAATACACTATACATTATAATGCATTAAATATGATTAAATAACACCTAAAAACATTATTGTCAGTATTGTGATTATTTGAGATGGCTTTAAGAATCTCCTGTATCATATCATTTTGGGCAACTTAGTTGGATTGTGGCCAGACAAAGCTGGAAATATTGACATAACTCTGTCTATACACTGTAGATCAGAGTACAGTATTAAACTAATTAAGGTTCACAGTTTGACTTTCATGAGCTTTCTATTCAAATAATTCCATACTCTCTTCCCTAAAATTATGATTTTTCTGCATTAATAATGTGTTTGTATTTTAAAACATTTTATCTATGTTTAAATGAAGTCAACTATAACATTTGTGGCTTAACCAATGCACATGATTTTTATGACAAAAATATTAAAAATCAGCAGTTGGTGAGATGGCTTAGTAAGTAAAGCCTTTGCCACAAAAGAGTAAGGACCTGAATTTCCACCCCCAGAACCTATGTACAAACCAGGCATGATGGTCCACATTTGCTATCCTAGCTCCTGGGAGTCAGAGACAAGGGAATCTCTGAAGCTTGATGCCCAGCTAGCCTCACCTAGCCAATGACTTCCAGGCTAGTGAGAAACTATTGTTGCTTCTTTTGCTGTTACAATGACAAAAAGAAACTTGGGAAGGAATGGTCTCATTTTGTCTTCCAGTGTATAGTCCAACATCCAGGAAAGTCAGGGCAGAAACTCAAGACAGTAATCTAGAGGTGAGTACTGAGGCAGACACTATAGAGGAATGGTACTTATTGGCTTTCTCACCATCTGCCCAAAGTGGCACTGCCCACAATGGTCTCAGCTCTTCCACACTGATCATCAATCAAGACAATGCCATAGATTTGCCAGGAGGCCAATCCTACAGAGACATTTTCTCAATTAAGATTCTTTCTTCCAAGACAACCCCACCGCATATCAAATTGACATAAAATTATTTACACAAAGGCATTGTCTTGAAATAAACAATGTAGACTGCTTCTGAGGAGTAAAACCTAAGGTTGATCTCCACTCACTCCACCACTAACACACACACAGAGAGGGAGGGGGAAGGAGAGAGGGAGGGAGAGAGAAATGGAGGGAGAAAGAGAGAGATAGAGAAATGTACACATACAAGATATTAAATATCACAAACCTGTCTCGTTGAGCAGGAAAAAATGGAAACAAGTGCCCAGGGTACATACTTCATATATCTTCAGTAATTAAATGTCAACAAAATTTCCCTAATTCCTACCAAGAAGCTGTAGATTCCACTGAGTTCTAGAAAAATTAATTTTAAGTAAAAAAAAAATCCAGTGGTCTAATAGCATGTGAATGTTGTCTCATCATAATCATTATTTAATATTGGAAGAAGGAAGTGTGTCTGTGTAGGAAAGCAAATCCATTATTCAGCTTATCATCATTATGACAGAATGTCCTAGAGAGGCAATTTAAACTTAGGAAAGGCTTGCTTGGGCATATAGTTCATATGTTTCAACTCATGATCACTTGGCTCTCTGTTCATGGGCTTGTGGTGGGGCAAGACATCCAGATGTAGGGATGGTGGAAGCAATTCACCTTGTGGTGACACATAGCAGAGAGGGAAGGGATCAGGAGGAAGGTTTACTCCTCCAAAGACACACTTCCTTCAACTAGAGTCTACCTTGTGGGTTTTCATCATGCTACAGGAGCACATCAAGTTGAGCTCATCAATAAGTGGACTCATTGGTTGATGAGGTCACAGCCCTCATGGTTCAGTCACTTCCCCAAAGCTCTACCTCTGAACATTTCCTTTGGGACACAGCTTTCAACTGGCAAGGCCTTGGAGACATTCCTGATTTAATTCATAGCAGCAAATGATTTGGACTTTAGTGACATCCACAAGCATCCCGGTATATTTGTGTCATATCCACAGTTGTCCACACAATGCTCAACTTTGTCTGATCATAAATAGCATTCCTGGTTTACGCATACTGTCTGCAGGTAGTTTGTACATCAGATTTCATTTCTTTATCTCCCCCATTTATCCTCCGTCTTTCATTTGTGCTGCTTGAATTTGAACCTTGGTCCTTTTACATGCTGGTGCAGCTGCAATTTCAACAACCCTCTTTGGATGGGAGGGAGCAGAAGGATTTCATCTGGAAGTGTTCGGCTCCCACTCAGAGACATCCTAGGCTGCTGGTCAACCTAAGTCCTTCCCTCTGCAGCTGCCTTACCCACTTTCTTCACTTCTCTTCACTTCCTGCAGACTGTTCCAGACCCTTTCCCTCTGCCCTAAATGCCCATCACCAGTCTCTATCTTTGCACATGATCCAGAAAAGTGGGGTGGTCCCTCCAGATTCAGGCTTCTCTGCCTTGAGCTTTCCTTCAATAGCAATAACTGGCATGTCCTGAATGCTTCCTTCAGACTCTGCAGGAAGAGGTTATGCTTCATCTTGTCTAGTTATTCATGCAGTCCTAAGACACAGGCTCCATTAGGACCACTTGTTCACAGGAAGGAAGTGCCACACTAAAGGGATCAGTAAATTGCTGCGAGTCACTGCCCCAGGAATGAGCAGCAATAGGATTGGCATCAGTGCCTCTCCCCTCAAAGATGTGGCTGGTGTCCCCACTACCCACCACACATTGGGTTTTTGAAGCTGCCCTGAGTGTTTCCAAAACAACTAACTGGAATCCTACCAGCAAGAAGGGATAGCATTAAAATGTTCAATTAATTTTAAAAATTAGATTATGCCACAGTCACTTCTTAACATTCTGATAATGTTGAGTGTCATTTTTTGTTGTTGTTGAGGTTGTTTTGGCTTGGGTTTTTAAAGTTTGTTTGTTCTTGTTTTTTATCTTTGCTTTTCCCTCTTAACATTTCATTTGAACATATATCTTTAATGTTCAAGCCACTCATATAGATATGCAAACACATCTTCAGCCCCTTTGTCTTCCCTATGACAATCTTGTGAATGCCCCAAAGTAGCCACTACTCTGAATTGTCACCACAAATAAGCACTTTTATATTAAATTTTATTCTTTAATTTCATGTTGGTGAAGCTATTCAGAACAAATGATTCTCAGCTTGCAATGGTTAGAACACTAAATTTTCTATTTCATTGTGGTACAGAACCAATATGAAGTCAGCAGAAATTGAATTCTGGATCTTGAATTTTCATCTTTTCCACAACTGTATCTCCCAATCAGCTATGCAATCATGAGAAGAAACCACCTATAAACTACAATACTTTGTTGCTAGTATTTGGGGGTATGGTGTTTTCACATCTCACTAAGTCTACCAAACATCCACATTTGTCAGTATATGTAAAATTCTTAGCCCTGAATTATAAAACAGCTTTGTCTTAGACAACTTTGTCCACTGTAACTCATATATGTGCCCTGAGATTCCTGAGGTGATGAAACTAAGTATGCTTGCTGAGCAGGGAACAACATATGCATTGCTGTAGCTTCTCTGTCAATACCACCTTCGCTGTAAAACAGTTCCCAACTCTTCCCCATAACATGCTAATTATCCTCTCAACCACCATCATAAGCCAACTTCTACTACTTACAATGTGCTAATGACTGATAAAAGTGCTTCGTATATATTAATTCAGTTAATATTATGGAGGTGGTATTGTTGTCTGCATTTTCTGTACTAAGATAGTAAAGTTACATGGATTTCCTTATTAGGATGTAAGCACATGGGGAGTGGTATAGGTGTAACTGAAGGAAGTGGAAATGAAGGAAGGGTGAAATAAAACGTGTAGGTCTGCATTGCAAAGACCACATAGATAGTCTTTAGGGGAAGGGTGCATTTCATCATTCTTCCTCTTTGCATACAAAACAGAAGAATGACTGGCTGGTGTGTCTGTTTAGGTGTACAAAGCCTGATTGCACACATTTTCTTACCCCACAGCTTACAAACTAAAATTCAACTATATAGCTCTCTGTCTTTCAACTTCACCTTCTGGGCACCCTAGTCCTGAAATTCTCAGTAAACTCTGTAGCCTTTAGTAGAGCAGTCTCAAGTTTAACTGTGCTATAGATACCCCCTGTATTTACCAGTGCTATAGACACCTTCCATATTTACCAGCATCCTAAAGGCACATGCCAGACTGGCACCACGCCCCCCCATCCACATTAAAAGAAAATTATGTTTGAACAGTACAGCCGGTGGAGCCAAGTCCCTCTCATTCTCTCAGGCTCCAGGACACCTGATCTGCCTGGAAAAAGAGCACTGCCTTAGGCAGCCTTCAAAGAAGCTTCCATGGTGACTCCAGTTCTACAGGAGCCAGAAGATCTCTGGCACTAAGAGAAAATGCATGTGTGATGCACAGGGAGTTTTGGGATCTGGTTCACAGGAAGCTGATATATAAGATTCTGAGATGTAGTTAGTCTGCACTTTCATTAAATAGAAGTGATGTGACAATTTCTTGTGTGACTGGAAAATAAACAAGTTGTCTTAGCACTTTATTTTATGTAAAACTATCTATCTGCCTTCTCTCCTAATTCAAGTTCTTAGGCTGTAAAGATTTAGGGATAAAATCTCAAGAACAAAAGTCTTTCTAAGATTCATTCCTCAGTCCCTTCTGTCCTGTGCAGGTGACAGTAGTACCCTTCTGCTCACAAAGCTGCTCTTAGCCTGTGAGCTCATGCCTCACCATCAGATATTAATGTCTATTCTTCCCTAAGCTCTTCTTCTCTTAATAAACTTTTTTATTTTTCAACAATTTTGTTACAGTAACCATGATTAGAGCTCTCTAGAGGCCCACTAAGGTAAAGCTATTCCTCTGTTCTAGACAGAGCTCTAACAGGTCAAGCTACCCAAAATATCAGCATTAGCAAAACAAGCTGGACAAGCACCTCATTAGGAGATTACTCCTCAGGACGGTTGATTCACATTAAACCATGCTAAGGTGAGATAGGAGGAATAATTATCCCTTCAAAGGAGATAATAAACATTTTCTACCCAGAATCTCAACATCTCATGCAGTCACTTATGGAGCCAGGGCTGGGTTAAGTCTGTCAGTTTTCTGAATTACTCAAAAAATTAATATTCTTGTTTCTCTTTCCTTTATTTGAAATCTTGCCAAAGCATAGGCATGTTTTCCCAAACACTCTGGGCTTCCTCCTTCTTTTTCTGAAGCTCCCCACCCCTTCACTTCAGACTTCCTGTTTGTTTACTCACCTCTAACTCAGATGGCCTGGCTATATCTTTTCCTGTCTCCATCTCCCTGCTCCAGGCAGCTACTGAGATTTACAGGTCACCTGCCCTAGGCTTTTTCTTTTAAAGTCTAACAAAACTGTTCCCAAGCTTCCTTCTAAACTAGTTCTCAAGTTCTTTGATTAACAAGATGGAAAACCCTCAATTTTCTTGGTACTGTATGGCATCCCAGGTGAGTCCTTCCAAAATTTCCAGTAACGATATCAAATTTACAAAAAGTTCTTAGAATAATACAGAACATAAGCCCCTCACCTGAGTTTGGTCTCCTCAGTATAAGCATAGCATCAATTAGTCAGGTCTAAAGAAAGTGGTATTAGACTATTTTATTTGCATAACTGTTAACTAAACTCCAGGCTTACTTGAATATATCATTAATCTTATCACTAGCATCCTATCTTAACATCTGCTCTTGGTACACATTTCCATTGAGTTCTTATAGTGGTTTGAATATGAATAGCCCCCATAGGCTCATATATTTTAGTGCCTAGTCACCAAATAGTAGCATTATTTCAAAGGATTAGAAGGACAAAGAAGTGCGGCTTTTTGAAGTACGGGTGGCATTGTGGGAGGGAGTATTTCACTGGGGGTGTGCCTTGAAGTTTCAAAAGTTCAAGCTAGTCTAGTGTGGCTCTTTCTCTTGGATGTACCTGGATGTAGCTCTCAGCTACTGTCCCAGAACCATGTGTGCTAGCATGCTCCTTGTCACAGTGATAATGGACTAAACCTCTGAAACTATGAGTGATTTAAGTGTTTTCTTTCATAAGGCTTGTCTTGTTTAATGTGTCTTTTCACTGCAATAGAACGGTGACTAAGACAGTTCTTGGGTCTCCATAGTGTTCTTTGGTCAGTGACAACTTTCTAGTCTTTCCTGACTAGACAGTTTTGAGACATCTGTGATAAGTACCACTGGGAAAAAAAATCAAGTGTTTGATATTTTTCTCTTGGTAGTCAGGTTTACATCCTGTTTTGGGTGCATTATGCCCCATGACCATCTGTAAGGTCAGCCTGTATCATTTGGATAGGTGCTGTTGTCCAGGTGACTCCACTATATGGTCATTTTCCAATTGCTCTTTTATTTAGAGGTCAGTGTGACCTTTTGTTATTTAGAAGTCAGTGTGACCTATACTTAAGGTAAACAGGGAGGACAAACCCAGCCTTGTGGAATAAAGGTATCTGTTACATTATTTGGAATTCTTTTGGAAAGAAGTATTATCTTCCTCCAGGATATTTAGCAAGTAATTCATTCATTTTCAAGTGTAGGCTGGTGCATTTGTATTTTACATTCAGTGTGATAATCTAAGTGTGGATTATTAGTTTTATGGGTCAACTGTTTAAGTTTTGCCACCATTTGGAACTTTTTGGACCAGTGTCTACATCCCTTTGTATAACTTCTCCTTCCTAGAAACACTTCCTTCCCCTCTGGCTCTCTCAGATTAGCCAGGCATAGCTTGTCATGTATTTTTTTTTTTCCAACCACAACCATGGTGTCAGTCATTTATATAAAGAAGCTTGATTTCTTTTGTTGAACAATGATATTTAGAAGCCAAGATCTGGACATTTAAAGTGTCCTTTACTCCCAAGATGTCATTGCTTCTAGCCCTTCTCAATGGCACACAAGGAATAATGCATGAATCCACATAACATTACAATGGTATGTTTCAGTCCGTCTTTTGTGTGTGTTCATGTATGTATACTTGAATTCTTACTAATCTCTCCAATTTTAATCACAGGTCCAAACTTACATGTATTTATTTCCAAACACATTTTGCAGTTGAAAGTCAAGACTCAAGACATGAGAGTAGGAGGTGAACTCACCCTATCCATGTTTAGCATAGAGTGGAACACATTCAGAGTGGTGGCTGCTCAGAGCCAGAGGCAGCTTTGGCTTTAGTGACAAGGAGATATACTACATGGCTTAATTTTCAGTAAGCTTGCACAAGCGTACCAATGTACCATACCAATGAGTATCCACAGCCATTCATTCATCTACTCAGTAATGCTTCAAGGAACATTTCTTGAGAACTTACCATGCATCTGGATATTGATCCAAGGACCCTGGTATCTCTTTTTAACATCATCAGTAGGCAGAACAGACATTCCTATTTCATAATGTAAGGCTTATCATGTGGCAGACAATAGAGACGCAAATGGAGGTGGTGGGTGGGTGGGGGCACTAGTAAATACACAGTGGGGAATAGACAGGTCTTTCAAATGACAGTTCAGGGAGAACTTAGTTTCCTGCAAGAAAAAGGCTGAGCTCTCCTTGAGAAAGTACAGCCTGCTATGCTCTCTCACAGGAATGGAATCACTTCTCTCATCAGTATCTCATTGGAACCTGCATGGCTTTCCCTCACACACAATTCCAAACTATAATAGCCCCATCCCCAAATGAGATAGAATCATTTTCTCTGTTTTGTTTGGTATTTAGTAACCCTCCCAGCTTGTGTTTGTTCTGCCTTAACTGTGTGTAGTGTCTGAGCAGGATTTTCTTATGCATCTAAATGCTGAAGATATACACTACTAAGTAAGGGAGGAGCTAAGTGTGTGCACATCCAAGCTGAAATTAAAGAGTTTTCTTCATGAGTGGTAGCTGGTCACTACTGTTGGCAAAATATTAGAAAATCCAATGCCTTTCTGAAGGAAAAGAAAGAAAATCTTACAACCCTGCACTTTGATTTGGCACCTTAATATTCTAGAATAGTTAACGTTTGTTAAAGTAAACTTAATTAACTAAAATCATGGCTATGCCTGAACAATTGCTAGACTTTTGGGTGCTGAGACCAGAAATAAACTAATCATAAGCATATTAGAAGAAACTGACAGGTTTCAAGACTTAGACAGTAATACTTTATTCATATAACACACCTTTCCAAAGCTGTTACTGCATGATAGGTATATATTAGGGGGCCAATAATAGACAATACAACTTTGGCTCACACATACCATCAAAAATCATCCATATAATTTTCAATATCCTAATTTTACACATGAAGAAAAGATTGAGAAAATTGTTTGCTCTATGTTTTAGTATACAACACTTTAAAACTTTCAGTTTAAATATCCAAAGATTTTTAAACAATGAAGCAGAAAAGAAATGCAGAAAAGTAGTAAAACACAGATGTTTCACGCCCATCTTAGAACTAAATGCTGGATATGTGTGTTTGTGTGTGGGGGGAATGCTGGATATGTGTATCTGTGTGTTTGTGGGGGGTGCTGAACATTATGTGTGTCTGGGAGGGAGTACAGGACATGATATGTATCTGTGTGTTTGTGAGTGAGTGCTTGTCATATGTGTTTGTGTTGTGTGGGAGGGTGATAGACATGATGTGTTTATGGGGGAAGTGCTAGACATGATGTGTCAGGGGGTGCTGGACACAATGTGTGCCTGTGTGGGGGGAAGTGCTGGGCATGATGTATGTCTGTGTGTGTTGGGAGTGTTGGACATGATGTGTCTCTGTGTGTGGAGGTTTTGTATGTGATGTGTGCCTGGGATGTTTACTTGTTCATGATACCAAAACAAGTTCCACATAAGCTCAACTTTGAATAAAAAAGATTGGGACCATACCACAAAAAAAAATGAGAAGTTTAACGTGTGTGTGTGTGTGTGTGTGTGTGTGTGTGTGTGTGTGTGTGTGTGTATAATGACCTGAAAGAAAGATATTAATATATCTGCCATATACACAATGCCAAAGGACAGATGGAAAACTTGAAAGGTGTTTCTATAATATGCCACACAGAGAATTATCTTCCTATAACCCAAAACACTCTTAAATATCAATAAGAAAAAAAATGACTGAGGACCACAAATAGATTCCTTCATAGAAAGAAAAATAAAAGCGAAATAATCAAAATTCAGGGGTAAAGATTCACATTTTTTTATTAAAAAAGCAAAATTTAAAACTAGAATTTATTTCTTTCTCATGTATTTTCTGCCAAATAAGTTTTTTATGATCATTAAACAAAAAGTTATCATAGAAATTAAACTACACAATAGATATTTGAGGTATAAAAACACTTGTGAAATTAGCTAAAACATGGTTGGACTTGAGTTACTCCAAGCAACTAAATGATCTTGCCAGAGACATGAGGGTGGACTTCTTTTTCAAATCCAACTTTGGAGTCTTAGGCAATGTATTTATTTAGATTTCCTTAAAGAGGTATTTGGGAGCCATTAAACTCAAAGAACTGTTAAGAATCTTGGAAGGAAAACAAAGATAAAAATAAGTTACCCTTGACTTCAGGTACATGGATGAAATCAGAAGAATCCAGGGATAAAATCTGTACATGATGCTCAGGATATTTTTTTAAAAGGTTTCTTATTTTGGCTCATGGTTTTGGATATTTCAGTCCATGACCAATTGACCTTGTTGCTTTAGATTTGTGGCGAAATGCCATGACTAGAGCACATAGGACAGAAAAGCTACATGATGATTGGGCTGTCTAAGACTATACTCTAGTTATCATCTCCTTCAAGGTTATGTCCACAATCACCTCAAACCATTTATTATATCCCATCTTTAACATGATGCCCTTTAGGGGGTATTCTATATCCAAATGTAGCACCTGTTGATTACAATTCTGAAAAAATTACTAAGTACTTATTATGCCACAAAGATGTGCAAAAACAAGGAACACACAAGAACCAGAGGACATTAAAAGGTCATCAAATCTATAAAACTGAATAGTGAAAAGTAAATCCCCACCTAAATCTGAGAAATCAAAATATAATTTCCATAATTGTGTACATATTGTTGGAGAGTATTATTGTAAAATGACAACTTGTGAAGGAAGAATGTTTCTTTCTTGTTCTTGAGGATTTCTATTACCTCTGAGAATATGATTTTCTTTCTTACCCCAAGAAAGCTCATGACCTTGATGAATTTGAATAGTTCTAACAGATCTTTTGAACTTTGACATTTTAATGACTTCTATTGACCCTGCTTCTCATCATGAGTCATCTATATCAAAGATCAAATAGAAAGTCATCTCCAAGAAGGGTTATTTCTAAAGCTCCTAGTAATGCCAGTCCTATGGGATAGACCCCCATTCTGATCATTTCATTCCACTTTTCTACCACTTACTATGAGTATATTAAGTAATCATAATATCATTATTTAATTTCTGTTTCCCATTAGTATGTGAACTTCATGACAGCAGAGAAAGTTTAGCTGTGCCATTTCCACCTATTTCCCCAGAGCCCAACATAGCTCACTGCATGAATTAATCACTCAGTAACTATTTGTTGAGTGAAGAGGAAGGTAAAAAAGATAATGCCCTTCCTACATCCCACAAAAACTACATCTTAGTACCTAGAAGCTGTAAGTATAGCACCTTTCATGGAAAAATAAAATTTTTGGATGTGATTTAGTTAAGGATCTCTGTATGGGGGGATTATCTTGGATTATCTATGTGAGTCCAATGTAATCACAGGATTCTGACAAGAGGCAAACCTTAGGATCAGAGATGGAGATGAAATGGAACCATAGGGAATAGGGAAATGGCACAGTCAGAAAAAATGTTTGCCACATAAAAATAAGAACCCTAAATTGTATGTAAAGCCTGGTACAGTAGCATGTGCCTGTAATCCCAACAATGCAGAGGCAGGGACAGATTCCCTGGAGTTCACTGATCAGGAAGCCTAGCCTAATCAGGAAGTCCCATTCAATAAGACTTGTCTCAAAAACTAAGGTAGATAGCACCCAGGGGCCTAGGTTGTCCTGTGGCTCCCCATGCACAGCCCACAAAAGGCAATCATACATATACACATACACACACAAGAAAAGAAAAGAAGCAAAGCAAAGACAGGGAGAAGAGAATGAGAAAGGGAGGAAAATGTAACAATAGTGGGAGGGAATGATATGATGAGGCCATCAGACAAAGGAATGTCAACAACAGGAGGCAAAGGAAAAAGTCCTCTTGGATCCCTACAGAAGGGATATACCTTGACATCCTAACTTAGCCCAGACAGTGGTAATACTGATAAAGTCAATGAATAATTGAAAAGGAGTAGGGTAGATAGAGTGCTAAGTAAAGTAGTTATTAATCATTGCTTAAGGAAAGAAAATGATAGCCATGGTTAACTATGCCAACGAAACTCATAGCTACCTATACAATGCAACATGAGCAGGAAAGAAGTGAAGGTAGCAGTTGATGAAACTTGAATGAAGATTAGGCAGCATACAATAAAGAGAATACATTTTAAAATGAGTGGCTTTTCCTCTCACTTTTATATTTCCTTATCATGGAAGAAAACCTGAATTTGACTTTATTTTTTCTATTGATCTTAAAGTTATAAATGCCTATCAGAGCTGGAAAATGTCAGAACATGAAAGAAACTGGGATTTGCTCAAGTTAAATCCTAGGTATTGGCAAATAGTCACTATGTGATGCTACAGCACACAGATAAAAATACACCTGCAAATTCCACTAAAGGCCAGGTTGCCCATATGAGATGGAAAGTCGCAAGCATGTAATAGCTTGCTTTTTTATTTCTACTTACTGGCAATAACCTCAAAGTTCTTTTCTGTACTTTTTTGGTTGGCTGTTTCTAGTCTGCATGTCATAGTCATTTTGGGATTTTATTTTTAAAAAACTATGATTATACATAAGTATAAACTTTTTAAAGAATAAATAAAAACTATCATTTACAAATGCCATACAGTAGAAATAACTGAAATTTATTTCTTAGTTATGGGGTCTGAAAGTCCAATATCAGGATGCCAGCTCAGAATGGCTGCATTCATCCCCCCAGTTAATGCAAATTCTTGTTATATCATCATGTGAGGAAGGGAGAAGTATTTTGATGGAATCCTCCCCATGTAGGCCAGGCTGCCCTCAAAGTTATGACCCTCCTGTATCTACCACATAAGTGCTGGGATTACAGTTGTGAGCCACCACACCTGAATCTTCTTAGGTCAAAAATCCCGTGTCAGCCACACCCTCATGACATAACCATATCCACAGAGTCCCACTTCCAAACTTGAATGAGAGTTTCAACCTATGGATCAGAGGAGAGCACAAAGAAGCATTCAGTAATACTGAGCTGCCTTATACTATAGTCATCTATGTGCTTACCTCCTTGAGAGAACAGTGATGTCCTTGGATATAACATTTTTTAAATGTTTCACCATTTTAAAGGTAAACTCTTCCATTGAATTTAGGTGTAAGGGAAAACCTGTTCTCATAAACTTTTACAAAAGAATTCATAGTAAATTAGTGATCATTTCCCACCCCCAAATCTCTTCTTCCCAGCATGCTCTTGACAATTAGAATAAACCATCCATCTCAATCATCATCACTTCCCTTCCCAGGGGCTTTCTCCTTTGTGGAAATCTGTCACTGCTGTCAAAAGCATGGAGTGAACAAAAGGCACTTTTGGTACTTTTCAAATCTGCTGCTGCTATAATTGATAGCACAGAACTCAATCACTAAAAATTGTCCCCGTAAAAACATGTGCCTAACAACCGCATTTGTCTTTACTTCCTTCATTCTCATACCCTAGAATCTAATTCTTTAACATCGTGGAACACAAAGAAGATGAGTTAGAGACTGTGTCTTGCCCAATTCACCAATCTTTTACAATGTCAAGGAACACAATACAGATGCCTGAGAATCCCTGTTCATTGTCTTCTCCATACTTCCCATCAAAGTTGGTGTGGCCTATTGCTCTTGCCTGAACCTTCCAGTTGAGAATGTTTGATCTATATAATATGAATCCCCACAAAGCAGTGAAAAATCATGAACATGTTGACATATTCCATGGCTCACTAGGAAAATAATTTAGTTCCCAGAGTTCCTAAACTTTCTATTTTCTGTTCTATCTCACCTATTAACATCTACCCCAGCAAAGTAAAAAATATTGGTCATGCATGAAACAAATCTGAATTGAATTTGGACTGTGTTATTCATCTTTTCTGTAGCTTTAGATAAAGCTCTTTAGCCCCAGCTATGTAAAATAGAAATACTAACAGCACTATTCACCACTTTCCATAGAGTATTCTAATGGCAGTTGACTGTCAATCTCTCCCCATATTATAAAATTTTATCATGGTATTAATAAACAGTCCATGATACAACATAGCATAGATATTTTTTAAAAAGTACCTATAAGATGGGTGAATAGAATGAATGACTACATAAGAAATGACTGGTGAAAAGAAAGCTGTCTTCCTTTTACCCTCATCCATGTGCATACCTGCATCTGGGTCACATGAATTTCTACCCAGGTATATGCCTTCTTGATAAAGGAAACAAAGCTTCTCGCGCTTGACTACCTGATCTTTTTCATTAGATCATCCTTACTCCCTGGGAGTTGAACTTGACATTCACCTATTTTGGTGAAACATTACGATGAGTCCTTTTTTTTTTTTTTTTTTTTTTGCTAGAGTTAAAATGTCAGTTAAAATTTCATTCTTGGAAAACAATGTGGCAGTGGTGGGAAAGATGCTGTTATAGAAACCTGAGTGTAAAGCTTGCCTCTGCCTACAGAAAGATACTTGTTAGATTGTAAAATTTTTCTGTGCCTCTTTTTCCTCATTTGTAAAACACAGATTATATTGCTGTTTTCTAAGTTTCAAGATCATTGAAAAACAGAATGAGTTTACATAGGTTAACATAGTTAACATAATCATTATCATTCTTTCAGTTGTGTGTTGGTATAATAACCTAAAACAAAAACCAAAGCTGTTATTAGCACTGATGCCAGACTAATGCTGTTTACTATCCTGTTCTTACTATCTCCATTTTACAGAGGAAAACTGCAGGACAAGATGCTAAAATTATTTGCCCACGGTTCCACAACTGGCCAATGATGAGACTCAAAGTCACAAGCACTGTCTGCTCCAAATCTAGGCTAAATGGCAAATAACAATGGAATCATGGCCTCTGATCAGTATGGTGCTTTTAGAGTTTCCACTGAAAATAGAAGTTTTATTACATTGGAGCTTCCAGACTATGCCATTTTCTTTCCCTTCTGCTTCCATTCTTCTGTGGCTTGTCAGAATCTGAACAGGGCATCCTTTTTGCCCAAGAAACTGATGGTTTTGAACTTAAGCTCTTGTTCTTCTATTATCCAAACTCCTCTTAGGTCAAGATCAAGTATGCTTGGTAATCATCACACTGGAGAGTGAGAGAAGTTCTAACCATATTCTGGGATTGCCATAGTGCAATAAGTAGCTTAAATACCAGGAATTTTGTGTCTCACAGTTTTGAAGACTGGAGGCCCATGGTCAAAGTGTCAGCAGTATTAGTGTCCTGAGTAGAGTGAGACCTGCATTTCCTGTCCCTCTGTTCTGGAAATTTCCTGTCAATCTTTGGCATTCCTTATAGATGGTATTTTCCCTGTATCTTCATGCCATCTTTCCTCTTTTTAAAATATATGTCTTTTTCTTCTCATGTGTTCAAGTTATAAGAACGTCAGTAATATAGAAGTAAAGGCACATTCTATTTCAGTATGACCTTATCTCATCTTAAACTATTTTATCTATAATGACCCTGTTTCTATAGAAAGTCATGTTTGGGGATACAAAGAAATATGGTCTTGAACATAGGAATTTAGGTCAAATACAATCAATTTAACTGATAACAACAATCAATGATCTCAACACCCTTTTGTTAGAAGACTTTGAGACAGTTTTGGTTTGGATTGGCAGCTAAATCATACTAAACAAATGTATTTTAGCAAACACTAGTATGTACCCCGACAGTGAAGCTAAGGCTCCTCCTCACACATTTCATAGACTGTTGCTGTTTCGTGCCATGTTGCCCTTGGATACTTGCCAACACTTGAGCTAGAAATCAGTATATATTTATGGTTCTTTGAACCATATGCTCAGGCTAAAGGTGTATAGCTTTGTGAGTTTGTGAGAAGCTTTCCTTAGCAATCCACTCATAAGGAAGTTAAATAAATAAAGTTGGAATAGAAAACATGATAACCAACTAAAGAAAGTAATGAGGGTCTGAAAAGATCTGACCATACCTACACTAATATCAAGTGAATGCTCAAATGGAAGACCAAGTCTCTTGTTGCTGGTAGAGAACCTACTTTTGTTGTCCAACAGATCCTGTAGCTGAATGGGAAGCAGCATCCTGGCTCCCTTCTACAATTTTCCTATGACCCACTTTCCATGCCCTGGTTTCCTCGTAAGTGCTCATTAGAATATGTATTCTAGTCTGAAGTCTAATTTTTCAGAATATTGAAAAACAGTCTTTCTTCTTTATAAACAAAGACAAAGATCAAATAGCCAACATTCAAAGGTTACTAAGGAAAAATAACAATTACTTTTCTTTTTATGTACAATGTGCTTGTCATTAGGACAAGTAAACCAAGCTACTTTCTTAAGTGTCTCTGACTTTTCACATCATTTTTTGTCTGAAAATTGAAATGTTTTACTTAGATTTTCTGCTATATTTTGGCAAAAGTTCAGTTTGAATTCAGAAGTGTGAGACTTTGATCTTCATTTTTACTTGGTTATGGTCTGCAATGGTCTTTGCTGCAAAGAAGTTTTCTTGATGAGAGGTGGAGACTATACTTGTCTCTGGACATAAGGACAAATGTTTACACATTGTTGTTAAGGATTGTGCTAGTTTAGTTAAATTAGTGGTTGTAGATTCTCCTCCAACAACCATGATTTCACTAGCACTTAGGTTTCCAGTAACACCTCCTGTTGAGTGGGTCCAGTTAGAGAGCTGTTGACTACTGCTAAGGTACATGTGCCATTATTACACCCCTTAGGCTTATAGTGGCATGCTGCTCACTGATGTGGTTCATAGACATCATACCTGGGTAGGACTGTTGGTTGCCTCCCTCATTTGAAAGCTTGCATGGGACCTTTTGGTATCATGAAAGTTTGTCATCAGGGAGGGGGCTTTATATCCAGCTAAGGGGTCTCTGGTCTCTGTTTTTGAGGTGCATGTTGTCTTTAGCAATAGATACCTACCTTCCACCTCTGGCTGGTAACCAAGGGCAATATCAATAGGCTGTATGTTAGCCCTGGCCAACAACTCATAAAATGACTCTCATGTCTGGTATTGGGTTTTTGTCAGGTGGTCTTTGGCTCTTGGAAGGAACACCATCAGCCCAGATGAGAAAAGTTTATCAAAACTACATATGTATATTTACACATGGGATTGCATCTATTATAGGTTTGGTGTTTTTTGTTTGTTTGATAAATAGTTAATAGTATGTGTTCTTGTGGCTTTACCAAGACATCCTTATTGTTTTACTCACCTCCCTCCTTCTTCCACTCTCCCCTCCTCCCACTTTCCCATTTCCCCTGTCAGATAATTTGTATCCTGCTATTCCCATTTACCCACCTCCTCTTGCATTCATGTCCCTCCCTCTTCCTTAAAAAATGCCCCCTTTTCAGATCACTTGTATCAAAGCAGGAGATGGGTAAGGGGAATAGAAGAATGCCCTTTCTTAAAAGCACTCAATAACCCACTCTAACTCACGAACGCAAACAAAGTTTAAATTTATCTCTGGTTGTAGACCATGCTGGCCTTGAACTCATAAAGATCTGCCTACTTTTGCCTCCAGAATACTTGAATTAAAAGCATGAGCCACTATGGCCCAACATCTCTCATTCTCTACCCATCATCCACTTGTCCAGGTTTCTTTTGTAGCCTAAATGTCTGGATTATTCAATGTACTGATTCATATTTTATATCTCTGGACCCTTATGATATTCCTGACAACTAAGATACTCATTATCTTTCCACCCACTTCTACCATGAAAACATGGTGCAAGACTGCTTCTTCCTGAAGCCAGCTCATTTTTCCTCTTTCCCCAATAGAGGTATCCCTTCTGGTGTCCTTTACTTTCATCATTGTCACACATTCCAGTGTGTGCCTGTCTCAATCCCCAACCAAAGGTCAAAATTCACACAGGCAATGAGGCAATAGCCATTTTTACACAACTCTCCAATTCTGCAGACCCTAGCATGGACTGGATAAAGGGGAGAGTAGAAGCCTGAAATTCACAGTGCTTTCCCAGGCTCCATTTAGTCATCTTCATCTCAATCACATGGTGATTCATTTCAGCCTATCTTCATTGCTGTACTGCTATTATTGACATCAAGGGAGATCCAACATGATGGCACTGAGCCATCAAAGGTAGAGGGTATCAGTCTAATAGGGGGTACCTTCCAGAATGACAGTTATAATTGTGTCCTGAATCTATGATTTTTCCATCAAAATCCAAACACTTGGTTTTTGTCATTATTAATGACACTGTAGAACAAGGAAGGGGGGAACTGGGCTTTGAAGTCTGAAAGCTCTGGGCTCTTTCCATAGCCAGATTCCCAATATGCTTTTTAACTCTAAAAAAATTGCCTTCCATTTTGAGTGTACCACATTGTAAAGCAGAAATGGTTGCATTTCCTGGGAATGATGGGAGATTTGAGCAAGAGCCCATCTTAAGCTGCAAGACCACTAAGAAGCCTTTTCAAGTCTACAATGTAATGATGTCAACAGCCACTTCACTCACCTGAACTCTCAAGCATTACACACAGTTGTCCTACCTTGGGAATCAAATGGCAGATTTATTCACCCCTGCATTTCATGCCTGTGCCTTCAAGGCTATGGACTTATTTAGGGCCCTTATCTGTGCCTTAAATAGTTAAGGGGGCTTCTCTGTCTTTCCTTGGGTGATCCCCAGGGCTAGGGTCCAGAGCATCTCTGAAGCCTCCCAATACTCTTTGCTTCATTCCTGAATAAAGTACCTCACCATTGTTTGGCCCTCATGCAGAAACAGCTATCTGAGACATTAGTCACAGCAGTCACCCAGAAGCTCCAGAAACAGTCTCTGTCCAGAGGCTGCATGGATGTAACAGTGCCCTTGGCCCAATGGACTTTATCAGAGGGACTGTCTCCACATCACTGTAGAACTGCAGCTAGAACCAAGTACCCTCTATGCACACCCCAACCTAAGAGAGCCAATGGGATTTCAAGCCTAGATCTTGTCATTTATTCCCCATAAGCATGTTAAAAAGCGGAGTATTTCCTCTTTGCTTCTTTCTGGTCCCACCCAAACCATTTCTCAAAGAAATGATTCAAATGTCTAGTTTCTGGATTCCACCCTTTTCCAATTTTCAGCAAAGATATGGACTTTCCTTCTGGTCCAATGTAGCTAGAATTTTGAGGTGGGTAGCAAGCAAGTGGGCAAGTTAGAGTCTGTTCTTGAATGTTCTTACTCCCTCCTGACTTAGAAAAATCTAGTGCCTATTCCTGAAGCCCAATTCCCACTGCCTGCAGCGCCTCATCCCACCTCTTCTGGCTCCTCCATGCAGCAGCACCCTGATGGACCTGCCCTTGGCCTTCTGGAAGGAGCACAGAGTCAGCACAGAACTCTGCGGAGTTGGCAGCCTTTGGTGTAGTGCTATTACAAACACAAGGACAACAACAACAATCATCAGCATGTATTGATGGAGTGGTCCTCATTCTTAAAATTAGAGTGCACTGAAAATAACAAGGGGAGAGTGTTACTCCACAGTTACTGTGCTATATTCATTTGCTTTTCTGTATACATAATTAGGAACCCTATTTTTCTTGCTTAACATAATAGAGGTGCTTTTTTTAATTAAAAATCTTTTAATTGTACACAGTAATATGTGACTTAAAGACATTTTAACACAAGTATGCATTGTGTATTCAACACATTTGCCCTGTTATGCTCCTGTACCTTTTTCTTACTCCCCTTTCTTCCTTTCCACAGTCTTTTTGTTCCCCTATATAGTCTAACTTCTATTATCATGTCATCTATACATGATTTATGTACCTACTTAAAATCTAGGAACCACTTACTATCTCCAGTTGCATCTATTTTCCTGCAAATAAAATAACTTTACTGTTTTTATGGCTGAACAAATCATATATATATTCACAGAGAGAGAGAGAGAGAGAGAGAGAGAGAGAGAGAGAGAGAGAGAGAGAGAGAGAGAGAACTAGGCTCTTTGTATAGCTTAGCTGCTGTGGATAGTGCTGTAGTAGACACTCTAGTGTCTCTATAATATATTGGCTTGGAGCCCTTTGGTAGGTACCCAGGGTAGGCTCAGACATACAAAGGCCTGTTTTCAGCTTTCTGTTAAATTTCTATACAGAGCTCTGAGGTAGCAGGACTAGCTTGTTCTCATCCCACCAACAGTGTAGAAGGGATTTCTTTTTTCCTAGATTCTTGCCAATACTTTTCACTTGTTTTCTTAATGACTGTCATTTTGACACCAGTGAGACAGGATATCAATGTAGTTTTAATTTGCATGTCCCCAGTGGTTAGGGGTATTGAGCGCTGTTAAAGGTACTGATTGGCCAGTCCACATGACTGTGAGTAAGCAGAGGGGCCACTCACACAGTGCACATGGCCATCAGGGAGCAAAAATTCAGAATGCGGTCTGCCAGCCCTGCTTACTGACCTGGAGACAGCTTCTTCACTTTAGTACATTTGCCTTCTTCATTTAATGTAGTGGTGATGTCTCTCAGTGCTGTGGTAAAGACAGCATAAAGTGACATTTGCAAAACAATTAGCACAGCGCATGGTGGTGCAAAGTCTTAATGAGGGCACCTAGTGACAATAGATTGCCTTTCTGCAAATTATTTTATCAAACATTAGCGGAACAGTTCATTTATTGCATATTTGTAGCTTTTGATCGTAATTTTAGAAAAGACATGTAAATCACAGGTGAAATAGGAGTTATGGTGTTTTCTCATTTTGCTTCCATAGGAGGGCTGGAAATTTACCCTGGAGAAGGCAAAGCACATCCTCAAGAGGTCCTCTGCCATGGTAAGCAACCAGCTGGAGCAGGTCAGCCTTTTCCTTGATGTGCTCTCCTCTAATAGGCCCTGCTCTCACACTCTAGCAGCCAGAAGTTTCCCTGGACAAAGCCTAGCAATACCACAGTACCTTTGGACTGACATAGGAACCTGAGATCATTTCCATTTTTGTCTCTTGCTTTTTTGCCTTCACTCTGGGGCAAGCAATACCAGCCCCCGTGCTCTGGCATTTAGAGCACTGTAGGAGTTGTGCTTTGTAGGATCATGATACCAGCTACATGCCAGCAGCACTCTTCATGTACCGTAGTACTACTATGGTGTCACTAAGTTGGGAACCCCTGCTCTCTGACAGACCATTCTAGAAAAAGTTGTGGCCTCCTCTCTTCGTCTTTCTAAAGCATGATATCAGGTGTTTCACTTCACTGAGCCTGGTTTGCTGGTTACAGGATTGCGACAATAATAGTATCTTCTATAAATGGACTAATGAAGCTTAGATATTCAAGTCACCTACTACCCTGAGGAGGACTTTGCACCCAGGAATGTGAAAGTCACTACCACTGCTGCTCAGCTCCATTTGCCCTCTTGGTAATGACTCTTTCTCAACAGATAGAATGCTTAGCTCAAATCAGCCAGTTAAGTGTTTGACTTAGGCTCCCTTTCTAAAGAATTGTTGGAATCCTGCCTCAGCAATTACATTTTCAATTCTTGTAAGTGGGGCAAGTCAGTTCCAGTTGGAAGGGAAGCAGGAAAGTAGGCTGGATGCTGGGCATGGTGACAGTGGGGATGTATTCCACAGCAGTAAAGTTACACAGGACTTGTCATTCTTTCCTCCCTGCCAGCTTACCTCACTCATCATTCACTATCAGGCAAACTGTCTAATAGTATTGATTTAACAACGTAGAAACAAATGGGAGGGAAATCACTTATGTCAAGACTGACCAGACTCAGCGAATAAAAATATAGGACATCCAATTAGACTTTTAAAAAACAATCAGTTTTATTCCCTGTGCCCTATACAATATTCTCAGATGGCAACCTGAAGGGATCTTGTGAGTTTTGATGGACAAGGCTGACCTGACCCAAGTTAAGTGGTAATAAAGACATTTCTACATAATTGGTTAATCAGTCGTGATGTCACCTTTATCACTCATTGCTTCATTTACAGAATAACTAAAGGTCAGTTGTGGACAGTTCATCTAGTCTGCTTATCATGTTGAATAAGAAGCAGAAACACCATAGGATCTCTGTGACCAGCACCTGAAGAATAAAGGACAATGTGGTTTGTCTTTTGTTCCTCTCAGCACAGGTTTAAAACTTACTTTAGGACATTGTTTATTTTACTGGCAAACTATCTTGGCACAAACTCAAAGGCTAATTAGGATTTTACATTTATTGTTTTATTTCTGTCACCAGATTTGAAAGCATAATTGGTGAGGCAGGATTCCAATTTCAAAAAAAAAAAATCTATTGACTATTTCAACAATCAAGAAATGAAAACCCCCAGAAGCTTCTCGCAATGTGTTTACACTCCATGCTAAAATTACAAGGAACAGAATTGTGAGTGTCTTTGACAACCTGCTCAGGGAGTATTGGCTGTAATCAGTCCAACCTGATGGCTAGTGTAGCAACAGACCTACTAGCCATGGCCCAGAGAGCTCTTCCTCTAGGCCTTCTCCTATAAAAGTCTGGACTAGAAGGAGCAGGGAGATGGCTTGGAGGTTAAGAGCATCTACTGCTCTTGCAGAGGACTGAAACTTGGTTCCCAGCATCCATATCAGACAGTGTACAATCTCCTATAACTCCAGCTCCAGGGAATCTAACAACCTCTTCAGGCCTCTGAGGGCATTGCACTGTCAAGTACAAACCCACACATAAACACATATCTATAGACATAACTCAAAAATAAGAATTAATCTTTCATAAAAGAATTATTTTCTAAAAATATGAACAGGAGAAAAGTTATGTGTGTGGAAGAAATCAAAAGCTTCAGAAAAGGTGTGGCTCTCTGGGAGGCCAAGGGAGACTCCTTGGGAGATTTTTGAGTATTTAGAAGAGAACATACATGCCAACTGTTTGAATAACCAAGATGTGGATATCTTCCTTGATCCTCACCTGAACTAATTGGATAGTTGTTCTCCACAGTCTCACATTAGAGATGAGAGAACAGAGACTCATCACTTTCTTTATGTAGCTAGTACATGGGATGCATCACAAAATTCCATAAATAACTCCTTCCAAGTCCAATGTGTCAGCTGTCCTGATACCTCCTCTGACCAGGCCTCCTCAGTATTGACCCTGAGTGGTCTCTGTGGATGTGGAATTTATACTGTGGACAGTCTGTGCTTCTGTATACAAAACACTAAGCACGGGTCTACCTGGCCAATATACTCACCTGGGAAGCTAACCTATGTTCAAATATGTTCAAACTCTAGTCCAGAACAATTAAATCCATGTAATACAATACACACAGAGTCAAAAAGAAATTGAATTGGAAATTTAATTCCAGGTTAGAAGTGTATGGGAAAAAGATTTAATCCCACACACATACTTTGACCATTCACCCTATGTTCTTTATTCAAGCTTCATTTGTCATCCTGCATCACTTACCATCTGGTGAGGGAAGCTGGCTAGGTTGCACTGTCCCCAGGGGTTGTCTGGATTCTACACCTTCCTTTCAGATGGGTTTTGATAAAGCCAAATTCAGAATGTTAAATTCATTTCTGCATTATTAACAGACCACCTGTCTCTGACTAACAAAGTTCACATTGAAAGGTAGGGTCTGGCAATTGTGTAAGCAAGGACTTCCATAGTGTAGCTTGAGTGTCCATCTCAATGTGACTTTGCAAGGGCAGTGTCCTAGAGTTGGAAAGGTTGGCGTAGGAACAATTGTCTTCGTCCCTTTGTGTGACACAAAGATCAGATGGGAATAACCCTGTCTGGACAGAAGGAGCAGCAGAAGGACTCCAGGTATGCTGCTTTGGCTACTGCATGCTTCCTGACCTCAGTCTCTGTGCAGTGAATGGCAAAGGCAGCTGCAGCCTTTCAGCTGGGTTTTGACAATTAACAGTTGCGCAATTATGAAATTTTATTCTACTGTACCTCTTGTGTAGTAATTATAAGATTGTTCTTGTAATTTTATGTGTTGGTTATCATCAATGTTAAACTCTACATTGTCATTAGAATAATTAGACAGGCTTTCAGACTAAGGTAAATACTAAGAGAAGTACCTCCAACATCCAAATGCAGCTGACTCAAGTCTCAGAATGTGTCTATGCTTGCAAATTGAAAGCAGTGATTTATATGAGATCATGCTTTATATATCTACAATTCTGATCTCAATCAGACCCCATCTTTGACTTTAACCTGCTAAAGCACTCTTCCTTCTACTGTCACTGCTCTATCCCTATGTCACAGCAGTGTGGTTCCTAACAAGTGCAGGTGTTCCTTGCCTCCAGCCCATGATAGGGGACACTTGGCACAGTCTATAGATTGATTTGTGTGCTAGCATTTAGCAAGCAGAAGTGATCACACGGTATAAAGGCAGCCTAAGGCTAGGAAGCCCAGACTTGTATCTGCAATGAGCTCTTTTATTTCCTCTAGGAAACCCATCCCTGGACATCCTTTTAATATACAAATATCTAACCCCTTCAAGGATTCTCTGCTGTCTTCAGAATAATAGGATGATGAATACTAAGCTGTCATATGTCTTATTTCTTGCATGGTTCATGGGTTCTGCATATCCCAATGCTCTAGCAAGACTAAAATGCCTTATCATCCCCTAATAAACCAAGCCTTCGAATATGTCCACAGCATGTAGCAGCATGCATGCTCTCTGAGTTAGGATTGAGAATTCTTGGATTTAGTATGCACATCAAGGATCTCGTTGAAACACACTGTCTTGTGATATGTGGTAGGGAGAGCTGTGCATTTCTTGAGGGTCCCAAGTGGCACTGACACTATAACCACACCCTGAATGCAATAGTGTTTCTCAAGCCTTAATGGACAGCAGAATGGCCCAAGAGAGGTGGTGTGGAAATGATATGAAAAAAAATGAGGAAGGACAGTGCCAGAATCCACCCCAGGGTACCCAACCAAATCAGCACATCTAATATGAATGTTTGCATCTTTAAAAAAGCTATGGACTGTATCTTGGATTATAAAGCCTCCTGCATTTGTGCCTTACTTCCCACATCTCCTTCCTGCCTAATTTCTGAGTCATCAGCATTCCCTGCGGGGTTCCCAAAGAGCCCTATTAGTGCTTATACTTTGGATCCCACAAATAATGCCAAAATCTGGTACCTCCACCCACGTGACAGTACGCTGTGCCTTGAATAGACATGGGGGGGTGTAACAGGGGGGTTGCTCCTCTAGTCCTAGAATGTTGAGAAGGTATCCCAAAGACCCACATAATACCTCATTTCTTGGCCAGAATGGAAATAACAGCAATGTCCACAAGTATTATACCTCATAGGCACCAAGGACTCAGGGATGGTGGGAATCAATTGTTTCTTCCTATCAGCAACTCCTCAACTATCCCAATAAGATACAATTATTCTATTTGAAAGCATTCTTAAGCCTATTTTCAAAGCATCTTAGAAGAAAAATGTTTTGAGTAGCTAACCAAAGCAGGCAGGGCCTATTTGGGAAGAAGTAAAGTGTGAGGGTGGCTATGAGGATGGCTATGAAAGTGGCTATGTAGATGGCTGTGAGAGTAGTTATGAAGGTGACCATCAGGGTGGTTATGAAGGTGGCCATGAAGGTGGGAACAGATAGATAGATGAAGGGAAGACAGGATTCCAATCCCAGGAACCAGCAAGGAAACAGGATGATCATAGGATGTGGGGACAAGAGCAAGAACTACATCTGGATGAGCACAATGAAACCAGATTTGGGGCCCACCATCCAGACATCAGAGGGGAGGGGTCTTTTAGTGGGAACAATTCCTCAAGTTAATCAACTCTCTTTTTGTTGTCCTTTTTTATCTCCCCAGAAATATCATAGAAGTGTCTCCAATATTTGTTCACTACCATTTTTGGCCAAAATCTGCCAGAAAATTGAATTGTATGTATACTATTTCTACTGCCAAAGCAGTTATGACATCTCTTTGCTTGTCTTTATTCTCTGGGAACTAAACTGATGTTCATATTTAAAAGGCATCCTCCTGAAATTGATCCTGTGTCTTGCTCAAAACATGGCTTGTACAGAAACTAAAAGGCAAATCTACTTTGAACAAAATAATTCTGGAAATGTACCACAGGCAATTTAGCCCCAGTGAGCAGTGCCCAGTGAGAATTTCAGGCAATCATTGCTTAACACCTGGGGGAAGCCTCTTCTTGCCACATAATGTATGGATGAGGTTGGCTGCCTCATTCTTGCAGAACTTCTGGGACATTATCAGACTTGGTTACGAGAAGAAAAGGCAAGCATACAAAGAAAAAGAAAGACTGGGGTTGACTGGACCTAGGTCTCTGATGGAGAAGCCTCAGGACCCCTAAATCTCAGTGTGCTTATTATATAGATGGAACAGAAAGGCTGAGTTGTTGCACACATCTGAAAAGGAAGAGGGGCTATTACATAGAGTTAAACAAGGAGGCATAGTTTATGGCATGCAAATGGATCAAGAAAGCAAGTTTAGCTAATCTCTGCAGGAGCAGGATCGGTAGGGTAGTAGTTTTCAGGCAGGAAATATCAAGGTGGGGGAAATGATGGTGGACATTTCTTTACACACTATCAACATCTATACATGGCCAGAGAAAGGCTTTACTATCTTTTTGAGCCTCACCCTAGGGAGAAGGCTTTGCTCTTTTCCCATGGGTCTGAGTCTGTATGGTCCTTTACATAGCAATGCCCATGTCAGCAGAACATGTTTACTCAAGACTTCTCTCACGTGGGGACTCCTCCACTTCTCACAGTCAGCACTGGTCATGGTTGTAACCACAGAAAGACACTGCCCAAAATTCTACACCAGCCCCACCTCTCACCACTGCCAATACACACTTGTGTCAATGTCATTTCCCAGGCTGAGGGATGAAGCTCGATAGTAGACCATCATCCCAGCTAGCACAGAGGTCTCAGTTCAGTCTCCGATGCTGTAAATGACAACAGCAAAACTATTCCAGAGCTTAGCCTTACCCCATGCCTGAGCTTAAACTAAACATCATAGAATTCATATTCCAAAAAGTAAGGCAAATGATGTCTTAAGCAAAATAGTCCAGCTTTCTCTTTACTCTTTGTTAGACAACTAAACTAACATAGAGTAGACAACTCTAGGGAAACACACACACACACACACACACACACACACACACACATACATACATACACACACACATGCACATACTAACACAGACAGAGAGAGGGGGGAGAGAGAGAGGGAGAGGGAGAGAGAGAGAGAGGGAGGGAGGAAGAGAGGGAGAGAGAGAGAGAGAGAGAGAGAGAGAGAGAGAGAGGCATGCACACATACACACATGAACCCTTCAAAGGCTAACTCTCTAAGGACTTCCTCTGATGAGGCCCCCTCTCCTTCAACAGTGCCACCACCTAGCAACACAGAAGCATCTAGGGAAATTTTATGCTTAACTCCAAGCCTTAAAAACAGTAATTTCCCCAGGCTATTGAGGACACAAACCCTCCACCCTGGGTATATTTAGTTTCATGCACCCATTCTTTATACTCCTTTTTAGAGCTGGATAATTTTGGGGGGGAGGTATTGAGAAAGGGTTTGTCTGCAATGCTTTGGAGCCTGTCCTGGAACTTGCTCTGTAGATCAGGCTGGCTTCAAACTCACAGAGATCCACCTGCCTCTGCCTCCCAAGTGCTGGGATTATGCCTGGCTCAAGCTGATTTTTTTTTTTAACATATTGAGTTGATTTAAAAAAAAAAAAACTTGAGCCACTCAATGTCTTTGGACCTGTTTCCCTTTTCTAAAATCAAACTGTAAATTGAGTCTTTGCTGCCTTAGAGTCATCTGAGAACTTTAAAAAACAGATTCCTCGGCCCTAGACCTAGTGAGAGAATAGAACATTTTCCTGAACATTCTCTAGGTAAAGTTTTGAATAATTTGTTATCAAATCTGACTCCTAGCTATGTCCAACAATTGCCCGCATGCCAGCAGACAGCTAAACTAATGTGTGATGTGTGCACACGTGATGCTTTAATGGATATGAGCCACTCATATAGACTAAAGCAGCGTCTGCTCTGCCAGCTATTTTCTCTTGCTTTCTGTGGGAGATCCTGTTACTTTTCCGATCCTGCTCCAGCTTGGCTGTCATGGGAAGAGAAGGAGAGACATGAGAATGTTCATAGGTGCAAGAGACAGGCTGTAGGTATGCTCTGAGGAATGGTTTAAGTTCCCGATGCTGCTGTTGTTACAAAATGGCACAGTGTATGCTCTCTCAGTCCTGAAAACTAGAAATTCAAAACCAACGCACCAGGGCTGTGCTCCTCTGACAGATGTTCTTGGTAGAATCATTCCTTGTCTCTCCCTGGATGCTGTTGTACCCACCAACCTTTACAGCTGCCTCCCTCTGATCCCCACCTTCACTTTCCATTTCATCATTTTCCTCCTGGTGTTTGTTTTACCCCTTAGAGCCTGACAGTCATATTTGATGCAGGTCCATTTTAAGGACCTCAAATTAACCTAATAACATTTGTAAAGACCTACCTGTCTTAAGGCCAGCTTCACAGCTACTGGTAAATGAACATAATTCAAGCCACAATAAAAGTTTTCCTGTACTCCACAATTCATTATTGCTTGAGCTTCATGGGGACTACATTTGCTGAAGATCTTTAGGCTGCTATTAAGATAGCTGGAGAAAGGAGGGGGCAGCTATGATTCTGTCCCACTTCCAGAGTCTCTTAAGAATCAAAGAGTTGCAAACTTTTCCTAGTTCATCTGCCAACAAGAGTCCTGCAGTCAGCTGGCCTGAATCCCAGACGCAGTAGCTTCACCTCTTTCTGTAGATGGGGTTAGGTGCAGAAAGTCTCAGGTTCTGAGAGGGGACTGTCAGACATGAAAGAAGATGTTTGGAGGCTGAGGTGCAGCCAGCTCCCCAGGTGTCTGATCATCTAATCATGCCTGGCTTGAGCTGATTTGGAACCCCCTTCTCTTCTTCAATGGCACCATTGAAGTTTCCAATGATATCCAAGTGATAACTCTTTAATTGAACTACCTTTGAAATTTTGAATTCAGGAGCATCTGGGGTCAAAGATTTTCTTGGCCCAACTTAAAAGGAAAATTATTCCTTTATGATAAAAGCAAAAACAGCACATTTTATTCTTTTTTAAAAAGTCTGTGTGCTTCTATTATAAATTGTACCGTACAATAATGTATTTGGTAATTTATGGCCTAAAAAGCACACATACGTACAGCCTTATTTGCTCTTTAAACAAACCTGTGGTTCAGTAATTCTCATCACAGCAAATTAGCTGGTGCTTTCTATGCATCAAGGACCATTGTATATGTTGAGGCAGATACTACTGCTGTCCCCCTTCAGTTAGCTAAAGTTACTCCCCAGTGGCCACAGATCTGGTATCTCTGCTGTCATTAACTCTCTAGACTTCCAGCCCTCTTTTTTAGGTGAACAAATAAATTGTAAATGTCCACCACACTTGTTTTTGACCTTCAATTATTTGATATACTTGCATGCCCTTGATCCAAAAGATCATTACAAAATCCCACACAGTCCCATGTTGCTAACACTAAATTTCAGGCTCTAGGCACAGCCTCATCCTGCTCCATGACTTTAGTCTTCTGCTATCCTATATGTGATTTCCCACAAATGGAGGGGAAAGCATGCTGCCATTTTGAAGCAAGAAAGGTCTTGTAGCAAGGCATGGGGGTTTCCTTCCTCTCAGAGTATTACTAACTTTGGTCTGATTTATGTTAGCCATCATGCCTATGTCCTTGGTTAACTAGTCTCATAAGGAAGAGCAGAAGTTACTAGCTAATGTCCATTACATGCCCAAGATTCTCAGAGAGAGTGGTTAAAATAAGAGTTTTCCTTAACAAAGGGTACAAGAACAATTTGGAATTGTCTTAGTCACTGTTTTTTTGGTTTTTTGTTTGTTTTGTTTTGTTTTGTTTTGTTTTGTTTTGGTGTGATGAGGCATCATAACCATGACAACTCTTATAAACAAAATCATTTAATTGGGGCTGGCTTACAGTTCAGATGTTTAGTTCATTGTTACATGATGGAGAGAATGGTGGTGTGCAGGCAGACATGGTGCTGGAGAAGTTGAGTTCTACAACTGGGAACAGGCAAGAAGAGAGAAAGACACTGGGCCTGTCTTGAGCATTTAAAACCCCAAAGCTCACTCCCAGTGACACACTTCCTCTAACAAGGCCACGCCTCCTAATCTCTGTTAAGTATTGCCACTTCCTAATGACCAAGCATTCAAATACATGAGCCTATGGGGGTCATTTCTATTCAAACTACCACAGGAGTGCTGGGGTTCGTGGACTAGATCCAGCATGTAGTCTGCTATTTCCTGTCTCCTACAACTCCAATTCATTTATTTTATTTACCTCCTCAAATGGCTCAAGTTAATAGAGAGAAACTGTCCTATTGAAGATAGCAACAATCAGCCAAGTGCAACTGACATACTCATGAGCTGGAAAAACTTTGGGTTTTATTTTTAGACCAGCATCTGTCGTATAAACAGCCAGTATCTGAACATGTTTATTTTCACAAACATCATTTCTTAGCTCACTGGGTATTTCGTTTTCCTTCCTAGATCTGTAAAGAAGGCTGTGCCATTCAAAGATGTAGATTCTGACAAATACAGTGTCTTCCCAGTGAGTATTGCTATAAATGAATAGGTGTCCACTGCATATATTTCATCTACAAGTTTCTCTATTTAATAAGACAAGACTGAATTTTACTTGATTAACATACATCAGTTCACAATTGTAAGGGCTTTTTGGCTTTATTAAAAACATCAGCCATCAAAGCAAATCATAGATTCAGGTCTGTCTTCCCCCATTCCCAGCTGCAGTTCTCCATGGGGTTATTGTTGCCACGAGGTGATGTCAATTATTTTGAAAATTCATAAATCTTCTTGAGCTTACTTTTTCACATGTCTCCATGTGTGGGTTTGGTTTAGAGTTGTTAAGATGCCAATGAGGTTTCTGGGGAAACATCCCACAGGATGAGAGACTTCAAGAAGGAACATTGATAGAATTTTGATTTCTGATTGTTTTAAACTCTTCAACAATGTAGAAATCTAAATGATTTGCAATTGTCATACAATATCTTCTAATTATCCAATGAAAAGATTCATCCCTGCCCAAATAGATAAATTATTGTATACCCTGAGAAGACAGGAAATTCAACAGTTCTGCAGTTTCTAGGAGTATAGACAGACAAATATACATATAAAGAGAGCCATACGCACACACACACCTGCCACATGCATACAGGATGTGGACACACGTATATGTATGCACATATACATACATACATACATCTACACATATACTAACATCTTCATACATAAGCAGTGTCACCCATGAATACACATTCATTTATGCATACACTCCAACCTATTTCTGGGTTTGGTGTCATATTACATTTTACTTAACATAGCTTGTCTTATATTAATCTTAAATTCCCTACCTATCTTCAGTGTTTGAATTAAAAACCTGCAGATGCCCATATCTCTTAGATGGCCCTGATTATCACAGTGGGAAGTGTCAAAGCTGGACTAACCCCCTCCTTTGTGCGCTCTTCAATTTCAGACATTGCGGGGCTACCACTGGCGAGGGAGAGACTGTAATGACAGTGACAAGACAGTGTACCCAGGCAGAAGGTAACTTTCTTTGGAGGCATGAGACACAATGACTTTCCCAACCTTGGGAATCCTACTTACACTGTGAAGTGTCCTGCAATTATTCATGGACACAATTTTTTATCAACATATGCTTACCAAGAACTTAATATTTACAAAGCACTTGGGGTACATTGGGCACTAAACAAAATGGAGAGTTGCCCTTCAAAGGCATGGCATTCTATTGAGAGAAGATAGTTATACAAAAATGACTGTGGACATTGACATAACCCCCCTAAATTCTACCAGTAAGGTAGACCCAGGAGTTGTGACCTGTTCTCTTAGAGCAAGGTGTGGACTTCAAATAATAAGACATATATCTTGCTTGAGTTGTGACCTGTTGGCCAACAACCATAGCTGTCGTCAAAGCACAGCTGTGCCTCCCTTTGCTGCCATGGGATTGCAATGCTGGAACGGCAAGCTGAGCAGATGCTGCACAGCTCACAGGCAGTGTCTGCAGCTTTACCTTGCTAAAGAAAATGGACTGCAGTTACTCCTTATGCACACCATCCCACAGCTACACAGGCTACCGGAACCCTTAGTCACTGAAAAGACTGGCTTCAAGCCTAGCTTCCCAGAAATGCTCCAAATCAAGAATGCAGAGGCTAAGTTGTAGCTTTTGTATGTCACAACACATGGAGTGCTCTTCCTTAAATAACGCTGTTACTTTACAGTGCCATTTCCTGTGACACCTGTTCATGAAACTAGCATTTACTGTGCATTCTATATATGCCAATGACTAATGCTGCTGCTTTCTTCGTAGGCCAGACAACTGGGATATCCATCAGGACTCCAATTGTAATGGCATTTGGGTAAGTAATGAGTTACTTTCTGCCCTCCCCAGTGTGTATTTTTTTTTTTTTTTTTTTTTTTCGCCACACTGGGAGGATAAGAGCCTGGGGAACATTTCCCCTGAAATTTGCATGAGGGATAAAGATTCCCATCACATAGGAAGACCATCAGTGGTGTTGTCAGAACTGAGGCTACATCAGAAACAGCCCATTTAAGCCATGCTGTGGTCACCCCTGTCCAATTCCTTTATTTTGTTTGAAGAGTGTCATGAAAGGGGAATTGATGCTAGCACCCTTAGAACACCTACACAGCTGTTGGAAAAAGCCACATGGTGTTTGTGTTTTGTTAGAGCCATTTGTTTTCTTTCATAATCCTTGCGAGGTAGCATGGAAATTACCTGCACGCATTTCTCATACCCCAGCATCTCTGGTTGTGCTGCCCCAGTTCTCTAGACATAATGGGTTTATAGCTTTCAGGGAGAGAAAAGGGAAGAAAGCAGAAAGCCAACCCAATACTTACCCGTGGGCAGCAATGACTGCAGATTCATGTGTTACAGTCATCTTACATTTACATGATTTGAGGACCCTTGTGTAGAACAAAGAAACCAACTTACAAATACAAATTCAAATATGAAAGTAGACAATTACTTAGAAACATGAAGGAGAAGTCCTAACAAACCACCACAGTCTTAGAATATCAGGTCATTTTCTTTTTGGGTGCTTACATAGAAATACTTACATCCTACCAAAGTCAGCATGGCCTCTCTGCTCTACCTAGAACAATGGTTCTCAACCTTCCTAATGCTGAGACCCTTTAACATGGTTCTTCATGTTGTGGTGACCCCATACATAAAATTATTTCATTGATACTTCATAACTGTAGTTTTGCTATTATTATGAATAATACTGTAAATATCTGATATGTGAGTCCCAAGAGGGTCTTGACCCAAAACGTGAGAACAGTGGATCTAAAATGTTCTGGAGCTCCCAGTCACTCCCAGCTCTCTCACAGGCAACAGCTGTGTAAACAAAGAACCTTGAAGATAAAGATTCCTGGCTTTGAAGGAAGTTGTTGCTTCATTTTGCTGCTTAGTTGTTTTATTCTCTCCAGGATACCAGTGGCTCAGGCTTGCACCAACAATCCCCTATGTTGTGCATCAGGACCTGTGGGTTCTGCGATATATACAGCATGGCAGATAACTGTGTCATCCTCAAACATTCTACCTTCAGTCATGCTATCTCTTTACGGGATAGAAAATCTTCACTAGAGCTTTAAGGTGTAGAGGACCTCAAGGTAGCTCTTTTTGTGATAAATTCAAGCTTTGTTATCTCAGAACAAAAGATTATTATGTAAGAATGCTTTCTTTGTTTCATCGCCCCTACTCTTTGTGACATGGTATATCACCTTCATGAAGAAGTGGCCAAGCAAAATCTAAAAAAAAAAAATTCACCATGAGCTCAGGAGGCAAAACCTGTAGCTCATCACCACTAAGTAGAGAGACAGTATCTTCATATCTTCACTCCTGTCCCTTTCTGCAGATGAAAAATGACTCAGAATCACAAAGTCAAAAACAAGGAGCCTGCAGCCACCAAGTCCAGTACTTACTGAACAGTGTCACCTGGCTTCATTGTTGACTATAATGTGAATAGATGTATGTGTAATTGAAGGTTGGCTCTTGTCACCAGTTAATTATAGGAGGTACAATGGCAAATAAAGCTGGATGCTTCTGTTTCCTTCTGGACTTCCCAACATAATGTTTTCATGTGCATTTGGAAACTTCAAGATCAGTAACAAGAACTTACTGTTTCCATTGTATCTGTGGCCACCAAGCACTTTTGTCTTAAAATACTACTAATGTCTCTTCCAAGGGACAGGTGCTCAACTAACTGTCTCACTTCAGTTTGGAGGTTTGACCATGATGACTCAGTCCTTCTTGGGTTTCTTAACTCTGGAGTTCTTAACATTGAATTAGATATATCATCTTATAAACAATAGGGTGTTTTGCAGCCTCCTATGCCTCTGTCCACGAGATTTCAAGAGTACCCCATTCCACTGTGACAACAACAAGTGTCTTCATACTTCATCAATGTCCTCTGGATTGAGTGTGAGATGAAAGGGTGAAATAGATAAAATTGGTATTCTAGGGATGTCTGGAGAATACACCTCGACTTATGTCCCCAAGACTCTGTTAACCCTTAGCTCCATGGAGAGTCGTTCCTGTCCTAGCTCCTCTTCTAAATGATTGCCCCAGATTGCTCTGAATGAGTGGGCCTCATTTCTTCTTATGTTGCTGTCCTATCCTCAATTCCTCTTAAACCCAGCTTATTACATGAAGCATCACAATGTTAGATTAAGGGTCCAAAAAGCTTCAAAGGGTTTTATCTATTGATTTGCCTTTGCATGTTAAATTCAGTTGGGAAGGATTTAGTAGTATATGTGTCTCATAAATTTAAAATCACATTGCTAATCTCTTCATTTCTGTTTTAAAGGGTATTGATCCAAAAGATGGAATTCCATATGAGAAGAAATTCTGTGAAGGTATAAACTAAAAGTCCATACCTTATTATAATAGACGCTTCTTTTCTAGTTGAGTCAAACTAAAAAGAAAAAAGATAATCTTTGTGAGGCAGAGACTGAAGTTAACAGTTACTCTGAAGTGCTTATTAGATGGGTTTTCAGAACTGACCAGAAAAGACAGGAATAGAAAAAGTGGCAAATCTAGAAGATGCAGAATGTAATTTGTTTAATTGGCTCTTTTGCTTTGGGACTGGAAACATTAATGATAACATTAGGAAAGACTGCAGGGCAGATAACAGAGTAATCAAAAGCTGGAACTTCTCCAAATAACAACATAGGAAGTAATATTTAATCATTTGCATACCCTTTTCAACATACAGGAAAATTAGCCACCCTATACTGAGAAGACAGTCTCTAGTGGTGAATATCTGAATAACTTAAGAGAGAAACCAAGTTCCAGCCTGCAGATGCCTCCAGAAACAACTAAACAAAAGCTTCCTACTCTAAAAGCGCAAATGCCTGGGCATCTGAGCCACCACTGCTGAAAACCCACTCCAGGGGTAAAACAAAGCTAAGGCATTGTCCCTGTTTTGCTAGTCAACACTTTTCTCCCCCCTTGAAGATGATTTTGGCCCTGCACTCATTCAACGGGTGTTTCCTGGATAACCATTCTAGTTTTATCCCAAGGGCTACCCTTGATCAAAGTATACTTGACAGAGGTCAACCTAAAGTCTAGTTGTTTATAAACTCTCAAAGGGGCAAAGAGGAGGACAGGAAATTGAAATGCCCATTGAAAAGTTATAGAAATTAGGAATATATGTTGAGTGACAAAAAAAAACAAAACAACAACAACAACAAAAAAAAAACAAATAAGTTTGTTACCACATCTGGTGTCACAGACCTGTAATCTCATATACTCAAAGGTTGAGGCTGAAGATTGAATGTTCAATTCTTATTTTGGCTACAGGGTGCTTTATGACTGGCCTGAGCAAGTTAATGAGACCCCATGTCAAAATAAAATGTAAGACATGGTTGGGGATATAGCATAGTGGAAGAATATTTGCTTAGCCTGTGCTGGGTCCTAAGTTCAATCCTCAGTACTACAAGAAAAAAAAAAGAGATAAAGTTGTGAATAAATATGGAGCTTGGGAAATAGCTCTGTACATGGGGCTCAATGTTGAATCTCCAGGACTATAATAAAACAACAATAATAATAACACAACAATAATGACAAATGCAGATTTAGATGAAACTCTAAATCTTCTGGGCTAGTGAACCCAGGAAGAAAAGTCCTTGAATCTCCACATCCCACTACATTGTCCTCTTAGATGTCCTAGACCCTCTTAGTGTCCATTCTCATGACCCAGCAGCAGCTTCCATAGAAGACAAGGCTTAGGAACCACTACAATAGGCTGAGCCATCCTCTGACTCCATTGGTTTGTAGATGGAAGAAGGAGACTTCTCTGGTTCTAAAGGGATCATTTGATTTTTACAGGCCCTTAAGTGGCTGGAGAGTGGAGCATCCAGTAAGTGATTTGTGTAGATGTGTCTCCAAATCTGATTAAGTGATTCTTAGATCCAGACATACAGGCTGCACAGAGACCTTCCTATCTCCTTCTTTCTGTTAATCAGCCAAAATTGTCTATCTAGTGTCTATGTGTATGTGGATTTAAGGACTTTACAAGACCATCACATCTTTAAACTATCAAAATTGCTCCATGAGGTCATTCACTCTCAAAGAGAATCAGTGTATTCTCCAAGAAAGCCATTTTCAGAACCGAAATTTAGGATGTGTTTCTGAACTCGGATCAAGTCTGATTCATGTGTTCATCCATCATTCACTCTGGATATTTCACAGCAGTTGCTTTTATGCTGAGCCAGGAAGCACACCTGTTTTTTTGTGCAGCTTAGCTAGCAGTTCCAATAGCTAAGAAATTTCATTCGGCTCCTAAATGCTCCCCTCATACTCTCCAACATGTAAAAAGTGGCAATGCATCACTGTTAGGATGTACTGTAAGTTCGATACACAATAGGCTATCTGCTCAAATAGCTATTCACTCTGGAAGCTGCCCACTGCTTGCGTATATAAATAATGTAAATAAATTGTGCTTCCTAGGTTCACAGCCCAGGGGAATCATTTTGCTGGGAGACTCAGCTGGAGCTCATTTTCACATCCCTCCTCAATGGCTGACAGCTTCACAGATGTCTTTGGTAAGTAATTTGGGCAGTACTCATTCCGGATGTCCTGGCCTTTGCTTTTTGTGTCCTGTGCTCTCAATGTGACGCCAACTCCAAACAGGTGCAAATTTCTCTTTGCAAGGGACATCCACTGTCACTTCAGTTCTAGGCAAATGCAGGCAATGGGTTTCTCCTCCTCCCCTTCCTAGCCTCAGCCCAGCTCCTGTCAAAAAAAAAGTAGAGATGGCAGCTGAGAGTCAAGACAGTGGCTGGTGTGCAAAAAGAACAACCATGTGTTGGCCTCTCCTGGAAGTCACAAGAATGAGGGGAGTCTTTCCAGCATGGATGCTGTCCATGAACATGATGAGGTTGGGCAAAGCAGACTGCAGGGCTCCTGAGAGCCGCTCCAGGCTCCATGGGAGACAGCAGGGACAGAGAACCCTCCCCCACCCTTTCCCCAGGAGTGGATTGATCCTAGAAAGTTGTTTTTAGGTAAAGAAAATAGCAAAGACAGCCATCACAAGTAATGAGAGACTCCCAGATAACAGGGAAAGGAGGAAGATACCAATAATCACTAACCCTGTCAAATATGACACTGTGAGAGGGTTTTTCATGTGTTACATGATCAGATCATGAATAGAGGCAAGCACCCATATCTTCAGGTTCCACACCCACATAATCAACAAACCGTAGATAGGCAGACTGTGCCAGCAGCATTTGTAAACGACATGTGTTGGCTTTCATGAACCTCTGCAGATCTATGTCTGTGAGACCTGCAGAGGTCGAGAACCTTAAAGAATGGAACTGATCATAGTCTAACACTGTAGATAATTTTTCTTAGTTTCAGTATAGTTTTATACATGAAAAAAAAACAAAGAAAGTAATGATCCAAGGGAGGTTGTTTGCGTTCAGAAAAGTAAATACGTACTATATATTAACAGAGCAGCCCTTTCCCAGAACTTTTTCAGGACAGACCAATTTAGATACAATTGTCTGGCAGGAACTAACTACACCTTCTATCTGGGAAAGCACAAAAGCAAGGCAGAAGAACATATCCAGATTCAGGGTACACTGAGGACAACACACAACACATCCTTTCACCAGACTGGGTTCTATAGCTGTCTTCCCACATCCAACAAGAATAAACGTGTATCATAAATTGAATGCAAATGTTTAATACAGGAGGCATTAAATCACACCAAGAACAATCCCAGGAACAAAATGAAGGTGAGCTAAAAGACCCTCTGTCTTTTTTTTTTTTTTTCTTTCCTGGAGCCTCTCTCACAGTTCCCTAAGGCATCATTCACCATTCATCATTCTTTGACTGTGTTTCAACAGACATACACAGACTTGTTCCTGTCATATTCTTTAAACAACTGAGCACATTACCGGGTGACATGGTGCTCCTAGTGTGTTTGTCATTATAAGTAATCCAGGGGTATTTAAAACGACCTGGAGGACTTGTATAGGCCATATATAAATGCTGCTCCATTTTATATGAGAGACTTGAGCATCTATAAATTTTGGTATTCAAGGGCGCTCTGGAAATATCTCTCACAAGTTCCAAGATACTACAATATGTGGTGAAAGACAATGACAACTGTATGTTCTCGAGTTATCACCAGAGCACACACCTGCCAGGTAATCAGAAGGGCCATTATCTCCTCTGGTTGAACTGTGCAAACACCTAGAACTTATGTGACAAAGGATAAAAGCAAGACAGCAGGGCAGGGCAGTATGAATGGCACAAACCCAAACAAAGGGTACTGTGCCATTTGTAACTTCCTAAGGTGGGAGTTGTCGTGAGGGGCTGCTCCAATACCTGTCACTGGAATCATCTACATCATCGCTGTCAGGGCCCAGTGCAAAGTAAAGGTACAGGTGCTTTTAATTAAAATGAAGAATAGAGATGTGTATGTGATAGTACATGCCTATCATATAATCAATTAGGAAAATCATCAATCATTAAAGACCAGCCTTAACTACACATTGAGCCAAAGGCAGCCTGGGCTACATGAAACACATTTTTTAAAGTTTCACTAAAGATGCTGTGCTGGTTAGTTTTATGTCAACACAAGCTAGAATCATTAGGGAAGAGAGATCCTCAGTCTAGAAAATGACCACACCAGATCTGTCTGTAGTAAAGTCTTCAGAGTATTTTATGGATAGATGATTGATGTAGGAGAGCTCAGCTCATTGTGGGCAGTACCATCCCTGGGCCAGTTGTCCTGGGTGCAAAGAGAAGGAAGGCTGAGCAAGCCATGGGAAGTAGGTCAGTAAGCAGCACTCTTCTGTGGCCTCTGCATTACCTCCTGCCTCCAGGTTTCTGCCCTGTTTTAGTTCCAGCTTTGACTTCCCTGAATGGTGGACTATAAGCTGTAAGGTAAAATAAACCCTTTCCTCCCCAAGTTGATTTTGGTTATGGTGTTTTATCACAGCAATAGAAGCCCCACTAAGGCAGAAATTGGTACCAGTTACATGGGGTATTGCTTTGAGAGAGCTTACCATGCACTTTTGCGAGGCTTACGGGTGAACTTTGGGCTTGAAAAGCCATTGAATGTTCAGAGCTTAGTAACCGATAGTGGAAACTTAAAAGAAAATGATGGGAGCTTGGAACAGAAAGGTATTGACAGAAATGCAGAAGATGGAGACAAGGCTGGTAGCATTTCAGAGGAAAGTTTGAAAGTCCCTTAAAGACTTATGGTGGTTTAAATGAGAATGACCCCTGTAGGCTCACGTATTTGCTAACTGGATGAACAGTTTGGAAGGATTAGGAGGTGTGGTCTTGTTGGAGTAGGTGTTTTCTTGGTGGAGGAGGTGTGTTGATAGGGGTAGGCTTTGAGGTTTCAAAAGCCCATATCTCCCCATCCCAGTATCTGTGGCCTATGAATTAGGATATGGTTCTTCAGCACCATACCTGCCTGCATACAGTGGCCATGACCTTCACAATGGTAATCATGGGAAGCCCTCAGTTAAATACTTTCTTTTATAAGAGTTCCCTAGGTCTTGGTCATGGTGTCTCCTCACAGCTATAAAACAGTGACTAAGACAATACTCTATCAGGCCTTTCGGTATTTTGAATTAAGTATCTGTGATGACTAAGACAATACTCTATCAGGCCTTTCGGTATTTTGAATTAAGTATCTGTGATGTTTGATTTCTGTTGGCTGTAATAAACAAGAGATGGGCAGCACTGAATTAAAGCTTTTGCTTCACTGGGACAATTGATGCTGGCCTGCTGAATCTGAGAAATTACCTGCAATTAAGAAAAGAACAGCATCATTGAGGATCGTAAATCTGGGAAGATTTCCTCAAGGTCAGCACACAGAAACTACAGTCCAGAGGGAATCTTACACTGACATCTGCACTTAGTTGTGTAAGAGTTATTCAAGTGGTGCTTGTTTTGAAAACAGGAAAGAGTTATGGAGATCAATTGAGGCTTAGCACTGTGTGTCAGGGCTGGAGTCCATGAAAAGAAACAGGAAGAGGCTATTGTTAGAGATACAGCCTCAGTTGTAGTAGAAGGCCCAGGATTAAAGGGGTCATAGAGAAAAGTTGAGACATTTCACCATGTTACAGAATCTGAGTCCCTGAAAAACAAACAACAACAAAAACAAAAACAAAAAACAAAAAACAAAAAACATAAAGGCTATTGGTTAAAATACAGACAAGTTGCAGCAGGAAATGCCAATACCATGGGACAACTACCAAGGGCAGCATCAGTCAATATGTAGAGACAGTCTGAGCATATAAGACAAGCTGTGTGTGCTTCAGATGGCAGGCTTGAGAAGAACCAACTACTCAGGCCCTTCAGAGCCTGGAAGGGTCATGAGTGAGCTCCAGATGTCAAGCACTGGAATTTTTATACTTTTGAATTTAGTTTTGCTTTGAGTTGATTATAGCTGTTCCCTGGTTCTTCCCTCTTTGAGTAAGAAAGCATTTAACTAATTTTTGTTTTGTTGTATTGTGTTTTATGTGAACCCAACTTTTTTTAGAAATACATTGAACAATTAAAAAGATGGAACTTTTTTAAGTTTTTACATTTTTAAGACTGGGATTTTTAAAAGTTGGGTTGTTTTATATTGTGATGTTAATAGTAACATATCATTTTGGGGACAAATGAAAAAAGAAAGTTTAAAGGTAAAAGTGTTTGTGTGTCAAGGTAAAGGATATCAATTATGCTGGCTAGTTTTATGTCAGCTTGCTAGAAGTTGGAGTCATTTGGGGAGAAGGAAACTCAACTGAAAAAATTCCCCACCAGATTAGCCTCTAGAAGAATCTGTAAGGCTTTTTCTTGGTTGATGATTGATGTGGGAGAGCCCAGCTCACTGTGGTTAGTGCCATCCATGGGCTTATGTTGTTAGCAGTGGTTTTCAACCTTCCTAATGCTGCGAGCCTGTAATACAGTTCCTCATTCCTAATCGCTGTAATTTTGCTACTATTATGAATTGTAATATAAATATCTGATATGCAGGATGTGGTAGTTTAGATGTAATTGCCCCTATAAGCTCATAGGGAGTGGCACTATTAGAAGGTGTGGCTTTGTTGCAGTGGGTATGGCCTTGTTGGAGGAAGTGTGTCACTGTGCAGGGCAGTCTTTGAGGTCTCATATATGCTTAAGCCACACCCAGCATCTCAGACCACTTCCTGTTGCCTGTGGATCAAGATGTAGGACTCTCAGCTCCTTCTCCAAGATCATGTCTGCCTGCATGACACCATGTCACACCATGGTGGTGACAGACTGAACCTCTGAAAATATATGTCACCCCATTAAATGTGTTTTTTTTCCCTTGTAAGAGTTGCCATGGTCATGGTGTCTCTTCACAGCAATATACACCCTATGTAAGACAGGGGATATCTGACATGTGACCCACAAAGGGTTTGTGACCCACAGGTTGAGAACCACTGTCTTGGAACTATAAGAAAACAGGCTAAGGAAGCTATAGGAAGCAAGACAGTAAGCAGCCCTTCTCCATGACCTCTGCATCAGATTGTTCCTTCAGGTTCCTACTCTGTTAGGATTCTTGCTCAGACTTCCCTCAGTGACAGACTGTGATGTGAAACTGTAAGTTGGAGTAAATAAACCCTTTGCTCCTCAGGCTGGTTTTTTGTTGTTGTTGTTGTTGTTGTTGTTTGTGTTGTTTGTTTGTTGTTGTTGTTGTTTGTTGTTGTTTTACCACAGGAATGGGAACTAAGACATGCTAAAAATGTAAAACTCTTTGCTTTGGCAGTATCCTCTTTGACATGGTGATTTTTAATTTGTCCTCTAACATTCTAACCAATTTTAAATCTTAGATTACCAGCATGAACATTCTGTTCATCTTTATGTTATGAAATGACATTTTTACATACAATAAAAAGGACATTGAACTCATGTGTGAAACTTCCAAAATTCCACAATTATTTAGCAACTCATCAGTGGAGGCTGCTTTGAGCTGCTCAGAGCAGAAGAATCAATCAGACCCAGGAAGGCTGGAAGGATGGTTCGGATTATTCCCAAAGTAGAGCTACCAGATCAAACACTTCCTCAGGTAGAAAGTACCCAGGGCAAATGTGGACTCATCACCTCTGTGGGTCATAACCCGAGACAGTCAGACCTAAAGCTTTCTGGAGTCTCTAGTATCCCTCAAAACTCCAATTCAACCAGGGACTTCCCTTGTTAGGGACTTGCTCTCCCAGCACGCAGTAGTCAGTTGACTCCCAAGGGTCTCCATATTTCTGCACTGATACAGGGAAAGTACTGGGATGGAATTCACCTTCCCTGCCTGCCAGATGCTAGCACTACTGGCAAGAAGACAACTGTCACCGTGGCAGACCCAAACTCTTACCTCTCTTGTACCTAGTTTCCTACAAGGTCCAGGGGCAGCATCAGAGCATAGGCCTTCTTACACTTCTATCACCAGGTCACTACTCAGTTGGAGGGCACTGCACCTGCAGAGGAAGGACTCATATTGGGAGAACGAGTGGCCACATTCCTTAGGAAATAGCAGAAGACAGGATCCAATATGAACTTAGTTTCCAGATACCTCCTTGACATTTCCTTAACACTTTCATGCTAAGAGATGACTCATAAGATCTAGATAGGATGGAAGCAATAAAACCAGGGACAGAGTCCTTCTGAGCACAAGCTCAGGAGTAGACTCGTTCCAATGAAGCCCTGCAAGTGCCTGGCCCAGAGCACTGCAAGTAGTCCCTCATAATTGTCTCTTCTGGGTGGCACGTGGCTCAAGCAGTGCAATAAGAAATGTGAGGTACACTAACACAACAGGTCATGACAAGGGCCATCCTGTCCATTATAGCAAGAGCTGGCTCATGGATAGGGGACATGGGCTGAGTGGAAGCCCTAGTCATGTAACCATCTCTGGATGAGGTTCTTTGTTCTTCTGCTTCCAAAACTAATTCTAATAACTCAAACTTCAGATATTATAAATTTCCCCTGATTACTTCTCCCAAAATTAAGAAGATTGAACCCTAACCCAAATACTTTCAATTGGAACACCCCAAAATCCCTTTAAAAAAGTTGAGTAACAAGGAGGCACATCTGAATATACAAAATGCTTGGTTGCATAGAAAACAAAACAAAACAAACAAACAGTAGTTCAGGGATGCTGGAGCAATTGCTCAGTGGTTAAGAGCACTGGCTGCTCTTGCAGAAGATCTGGATTCAATTCCCAGCCGTCACATGGTGCCTTACAACCATCTGCACCTCCAGGTCCAGAGGTTGTGACACTTTCTTCTGACCTCCTCAAGCATTAGGCACACATGTGGTGCATGTGCATACACACAGGTAAAACATCCCTACACATAGAATAAAGAAATCTAAAAGAACAATTTTAAGTACTCTTGAAAAATGACTATGGGACAGAGAGTGTATAAAACAGTAAATCCCAAGTCTTGACAATAATTGGCAGGAGACGGTACCCATGGCAATGAGAATCAAGGAAGACCACTCTTACCAGAGGTACAAGTGGAGCACCAGTGCCAACCAGCAAGCTAGAATGCACCCAAAGCAGAATGTTGAAGACTTGGGAGACTGGGGGTCTCAGGAAAAATAAAGCTCTTGAGATGAAAGGAATGCCAGATGGCAGATGGTCCTGAGTGTTGAATAAGAAACCCAGAAAGAGAAAAGGCAGCAGAGAGAGGAAACTGTGACTCAACGAATAATAATAAAAGTCTTTGTCTTCAATCAAGACTCCCACTGAGACCAAAGTATAAACAACCCTCTTCCTCATCATGCTCTGCTTTTCTTTATTTCACAAGTCTCATATAAAATCTTGCAGATGTTCTACTCAAAAAAAAAAAAAAAAAAAAAAAAACATGGGGGCCGGGGAGCAGGTATACCATAGGAACAATCCATTTGAATTTAGATTTCAATCTCAATACTAAATTTTAAAGCACAGCCAAGTCCCCTCCACAGTGCTTTGGAGGGGAAGAATATGTATCCAGAATATGTATCCAAAATGTTCTGTAAGCTATTGTTCTTACACAAAGCTGTGGAAGTTTATTCTCACTCATCCAGACTTAGAAAGCATATCAGACATACATCATCGGCAGTGCGGGTATTTTAAGAAGTACAACAGTCTCTTTATCAAGGTACTATAAGAGAAAGCCAAAGAAAATCCTAAACATTTTTAATGTTTTCAATAACAAAAAATGTAAAATCAAAAGACAAACACTGAGAATATCACTTATTACATAACATGGATGTACAAATACGAGGAAATGAGTTAGGATTACCACCAGCCAAGTAAAAGACTAGGTGTGGTCACACAGTTGTAACCCTAGCACTGAGGACAGAGACAGGTGGATGCTGGGAGCTTGCTAATCAGCAATCAATGAGAATGAAGCGATAATAAAATATCCTCCAACAAAGAAAAGTCCAGCAAATAGATTCAGTATGGAATTCTACCATATTTTAAAGAAGTGACACCAATACACCTCAAATTGTTCCATAAACTAGGAAGGGATGACACTGCCAAACCCATCCTATGAAGACAGATGATCCCAATGTCAAATTAGCCAACCTTCCAAATAAATGCAAAAAGTCCCAACAAAAACATTTCTAAATCAAAGTTAAAAATACACTAACAAGATCATATACTTTTTCATTCCAAACAGGCAAGGTGGTTCAAAACAAGTAATCAAGAAGTTTAATTCAGCCAGCTGACAGACAGAAGGACAGAAACTACACAATCATCTCAACTGATAAACAAACAGCCCTTAGTAACCCTTCCTGATAAAACCATGAAGAATCTAGGAAAAGAACACACCTAACATGATAAAGCCTATATATAACAAACATGCAGTCAACATTATTCTAAATGGGGGAACATCAAAGTATTTTCTCTAAATCTAGATTAAAACAACAGTGACTCTTCTCTCTACTCTTATTCAATAAAGTTCTCAAAATCTTTTCTAGAGGAATAAGACAACATAACATAAAGAAATAAAAACCTATACATTGGAAAGGGGGAACTCAAATTATCCCTATTTACTGATGATGTAATCCTATATTTTTAAAGACCCTAAACATTTCGCCAGGAAACTTAGATGTTATAAACCTTTTCAGAGAAGTAGCAGGATACAAAATCAACATACAAAAATCTGTAGCTTTTCTATATACCAATATAAATAATCTTTCACTGAGAAAGATATCAAGGAATATATCCATTCACAATAGCTTCAAACATACTGAAGTATTTGAGAATAGATGTAGCCAAGGACCTCAACAATGAAAACTTCAAGACACTAAAGAAAGAAGTTAAAAACATTATAAAGACTGAAAACTCTCCCATTTTTATTGCTAAGCAGAATTAATGTTGTAAGAATGGCTGTACTAACAAAAGCAACCTATAGATTGAATGCAATTCCCATCATAATCCCAATGATGTTCTTCAAAGAACTCGGAAAAAAACCTTAAAATTTATATGAAAATACAAATGGCATCAATTTTTAGCATAAAGACCCATGCTTTTCATAATACATAATCCCAAATTATATTACAAAGCCATAGTAACACAAAGAGCATGCTACTGAATCATCAAAATATAATAGACAACCCAGAAATAAATCCACACAATTACAATGACCTAATTTTTGATCAAGCTATCAAAAGCATAGACTGGAGAAAAAGCAGCCTCTTTTTAATAGTGCTGGGGAAACTGGATTTCCATGTACAGTAGAATGAAATCAATAAAAATCAATGTAAAGGGCATAAAAATGTTAATATATAGTGAAATTTTAAAACTCCTAGGAGAAAGCACTTCAAGATGTAGGTAATGACTTTTTTGAATGGGACTCTAAAATCACAGGAAATAATATCAGGAACTATAAAATGGAATTACATGAAATTAAGAGGCTTCTTTATATCAACAGAGACTGTAGAATAAAGAAACAGCCCCAGAATGAGAATAAAATCTTGTCAACTATATATCAAATGGGATATTGGTTTCCAAGATTTATAAAGAACTATAAAAATGAAACTTTCAAAAATTCATGCTGTCAAAGATGGGCTAAGGAAACATGTAGATAGTTTCAAGAAGAAGATATAAAAATATCAGTAAATACTTTTAAAGGGCTCAATATCATTAGCCACTGAGCCACTGGGGAAATGTGAATTAAAATTGACTTAAGATTCCATCTCACTGAAAATTTCAAGGAACTAATTGTTAAAAAAGATTCCTTCTCCCTAGTGTTACGACAGGTTTTTCCTCCCCGCCAGCTTCCCGGTCCTGCCACCATGGTCCCACTGCCACGTGAGCTCCAAATAACACGCAGAGACTCTGTATTTGATTCAATCCTGTTGGCCAGTTACCATTATTGTTTATGGGCTAGCTCTGTCTTAATTATTAACCCATTTCTACTTATCTAAGTATTTCCACGTGGTCGTCTTATGGGGAGCCACGGCAGGCGTCTTCCTTCCTCCATGGTCTACATCTTGACTCCTCTAACTACTTCCTCTTTCCTCTTCTTAGTCTCTTAGCCCCTCCTATCTAGTTTTCTATTGGCCAACAGGGCTTTATTAATTAACCAATATGAGAAACATATTTACAGAATAACATCTCCCATCACTCTAGTTAGAGTGACTATTGTCAAGAAAATAGATCTAGCAAGGATGAGGAGAAGGAGAAATCCTTATTCACATCTGGTAGGAATGTAAAGTGATATAGCCACCATGAACATGAGTATGGAAAGTTCTTCCAGAAACTGAAAATAGAACTACCATCTTATGTACCTGAAGGATTCTAAGTCAACATACCTTAGAGGTGCCTTCATATCTGTGTTTATTCCTGAGCTATTCACAAATCCAAGAGAAATGACTGGGTTGAATAAGCCCTGATGGAGTCGTGCACACCTTTATTGTTTCTGTATTCAGGAAGCAGAAGCAGGCAGGTCTCTAAGTGTTTGAGGCCAGGCTGGTCTACATAGAAAGTCCCAGGCCAACCAGGGTTGCATAGTAAGTGTATGTCTTCAAAAGGAAGGGAAGGAACAACATTGTGGTGGAAGTAATCACCATTACAAATCTTATCAGCTATGGTTACAATACTATGGGTAGAAAGACAATGGTGCTATTTTTCTGTCCTCCTCCTCTTCTTCTTTTCTTTTTGTCTTCTGTTTAAGCCATTGTTATTTCAGAATTCTTAAAATGGTCTTCAGGTTAACATTCCTCCTCTGCAGGCTAAATGTCAGCCCAACTACTTGCATCATGGACCACTTCCTTGTATACTGTATTACCTCATAAGAGTGAAACCAGGGCAAGAACAAAGGAGGTGTCTTAATTAGTAAGTTGATATTGAAAATAAATCTTCATCATCCAGTTGTCACAATAGTCACCAATCATTCCCAATTGCCAGTGACTTAAAACAGCTGTGATTTCTTCTCACACAAACATGAGTTTCCAGTCTAGGTCAGGCTCTGTTAGTTTTAGATCCAGCTCCTTAATAGAACAGGGTCAGCTCCATACGTTGTTTGCAATATCATAGGTAGACAATCTGTCCAGGGCATGTTCTTCTCAAAAGCATGGCAAAATGTAAGAGAACAGGGCACTCTACACAAGCACACTCACTACATCGTGTCCTCCACCAAACCAGCACTGAGCATAAGTTACATTCAAATGATGGTGGTCCAGATTAAAAGAGAAGGGAATATGTCTACCTAAATTAGGAGATGGAAAGGAATAAGGATTTGCTTTGTTGCTTTTATAAATTACACACGTTGAGCTGGAGAGACGGCTCTATGGTTGGGAGCACACACTGCTCTTCAAAAGGACCCTGGTTTTAGTCTCAGCCCACATGGTGGTTCACAGCCTCGTGTAAGTCCCAGTTCAAAGGGATTTGGTGCCTTCTTATAGTCTCTGAGGGCATTGAACACATGTGATGCACAGACATACAAAGAAGAAAAATACGTGTTCCATTAAAAATTAACATGAGTAAAGACTAATTTTTTAAAAAATTATTACTGTCAAATATGTATTGAATAAAAAGATAAAAACACAGAAATTATTAAGAACTTACTTTTAAAAAATGCTTTATTCTGCCAGCTAGAGAAAATTATCCTAACATTTAATATGAAAATGGTTTTCAAATATTTTAAAATATTATATCAGGAAAAAAGACATGTTAACAATAGGACTAAATTTTGTGAAATCATTGCCTACACCACATCTTGGAATTGTTTGGTATTTCTCCACTCTTTTCCACTGCATCCTCAATATTCCAATATTTCAGTTTGTCAGTTATCACTCATTGTTGTCCTGATCCACGTTTTTTAAAAATATTTTTTATTATTTTTCTTATTTTCTTATTTTTCTTATTTACATATAGATCCCAGTTCTTCCTCCCTCCCATGACCCCCAACCCCCCCTCCCATCCCACTCTCACTGCCCCCCCCACACACACACACACTGCACAGGGAGGATGATGTCTTCCGGGAGGGATCATCAAAATCTGTCAAGTCATTTGGAGTAGGGTATGGGCCCTCCCCCCTGTCTCTAGGCTACGAGAGCATCCCTCCATGGGGAATTGCTCCAGAAGTCCATGCTTCTATTCAGTCTGTGGCTGATCACCTTTATTGTTGTGACACAGTGCCTTTTTCAGTGAACATGCTGTAATGTACCAAACCACTGACCCATAACTGGATGTGGAGCTGCTTCATGGTTTGTTTTGAGACTATAATACATTATGCTCCCTTTAAAAATACTTACTATTTTGAAGAATTATTGTTTACACAATTTCATTATTTATAAAGGGAGTAACCCTAGGTATGAAAATTATGTCCATTGATACATGTGAAGTATGTTGAGCTCAGTGGTCTCAGGTTTCTGTAGTTTGGCTTTTAGTGATCATGGCATGTGTTAATAGTATACGCTACCCCTCAACCAGTATTTCTATAGTAATGCTAGGCAAACCCCACCTCAGAGCACTATCTGTACATTGATTAAATCAACAAGCACATTGTTGCACCTCCTGTGCCCTAAGCTGTGATGGAAAGAAGCCAGGTCCTTACTTGCTCAGGAGAAAACATACACTAGCAATGGCAATTCCAGAGCAACCCATTGCCCCAGCAATAAATGAAAGGCTTCATGGGGGAAGAAACCCATATTTTGAATGGAATAATGTGTTGGGGCCAATCACATACTCACAGAACTAGGAAGAATTGTCTCAATGGTAGAAATACCACATAGACATAGGCTTTCAAGCAGAAAGTTTAATGAAGTTTGAGACTCACAAAAGCACAGTCAGAGCATGTCACAGAACAAAATGTCTACTTCATGACCAAGAAGCAAGTAGTCAGATGTTCTCACAGTCCCCTTCAGGGACATACTATCAGTGACCTAGGTCCGTCCTGATAGTTCCTCTTCTCCAAGAGTCTACTATCTCCCAACAGTGTTCAGTTGAAGACCCCGCATTTAACACACAGGCTTTTAGGGAACATACACACACATGTGTGGTGTCTTCAGCAATAGGAGCCATCCCTTGACCCCTGGGAGGCAACCAAAGGCAACATCAATAGTCATCAATAGTATACATTTCTTTGTGACTCACTTGGACTGCCCCGACCCATCATCTGAATGGGGTTCTCTATGACCAGTACTGGGGGTTTTGTTTAGTCTATGGTTCTTGTGGGAAGAATTGTCAACCCATGTGGTGTAGTATCCTTTTATATTGGTAAAGATGATATAGACATATACATGTAGATAGATATTCATACAGGTATTATGCATAATTTTAGGTGAATATAAAATAAGAAAAGCCTTGAGGCTTTTCTCAAATAACCTTGTGTTACTTGTCTCTTGTCCCACAACAAAAAAAGGGCTCAGCCAGTCTAATTTATGTTTGTGTATACATATAAAAACGTGTATTTCTATGTAACATTAATAATCAAAGAATGGGAGCCTATCAACTTGAAAATGGGGAAGCAAAGTAGAAGGGCCCTTGGGGAAAAGGGGAGAGGAACTGATGTAATTCTATTTCAATTAAACACACATTTAAAACTAATAATATGTCTCAAAAAATTTGGAAAAGTTGACAATTAAAATAAAGGGCTGGGTAAAAAAAAATTAATATTTTGCAATAATACAATCTCTGTCAAACTACTCAGCTTTGCTATTATATGAATGCCACCGCAGGCAATATGTAAGTTAATTAATGTGGTTGTAGTCTAGTAAAAATGTATCTCCCAAACAGGAAGTTGGCAGGATCTAGCCCAAGAACCAAAATGTCCTGTCTAATAGTAACTTCCTATAAGAGGAACTGGTGAGCACACGTGTTTAGGGCTATAAGAAAACAGCCATTTTGTCCCTTATGAGAGCACCTAGCATGCCTTGTCTTTGTCTTCCAATAAGTCAGAAATAGCCCATCCCTATCTCTCCACTGGAAAGAAAGTGTCCACTGTAGGCTTCCCTGCAGCAGCCTCTCTATTTGGCCTAATCTGCCACTTCTAGTTAGGCAGCTCACTCCCCAAAGGCCTGTTCATAGTAAATTAGGTTAGCAGTGTGTTCAACTGGAAAGATATTTGTAGCTCAGTAAGAAGTGTTGAGGAGCATCACCCTTCTGGTTCCCAGCTTCATTCCTATGAGGGCCACAGAATAGTTCTGCCCCTTCCTCCCTTGATAAACAGCCTTGGCTTCTCTCCAAGGTCTAAACCTTAGTGAGCAGGTACAAATCAAACTACCTGTCATGGAAGGAAGACCTCAATTTAAAAGGCTTCGAAGAAAGCCAGAGACAATCAAAGAACATGGGTACTATTGCTGTGGATCTTTTCTGTTTTTCCTTTCAAATTAAAATCAATCGCAGCTTGGGTTGCTTTATCAGAAAAGAAGGCAAAGTTGAAAAATAATAGAGGCCAACAGAAGGCACCGCCCTCCTGCTTCCTCGCGCATCTGCTGAAATGTTACTTTCAAAATACTAAATGCTGCCTCTCATTGAACCGGAATTGCATGATGGGTTAGGGGAGAAAGTGGAGGAAGGGAAGAGATTCTGAAAGCATCAATTTCTAAAATGTTTGTTTTCCTTGTGAAACTGTTGCTTGCCCTATTATAACATCTTAGCTCGACCCCTGACAGGCTGTTGTCTGTAGGGTAAGGAGCACAGATTGAATTTCGTGCTGTGTCAAGGACAAAATGAATCCTTAATCTGGCTGTTGAAAATGCATATTCACCCGAGAGCAGGCAGCTCCGTTTTTTAAGTCCTGTGTGCTGCCTTCCTCTTTGAGATGATTCAGCTCAGCGACTCTTTATTACCCCACAAGCAGCAAAGACAGGATCAGGGCTCCTGCCTCGTTCCCTCACTCCCCTTGCTTCCCATATTCTGGATTTATCAGGCACTTAAAAAGCTTCCACTACACATAAAAGCAGATTTTCATGGTGGCCATAAAATATAGAAATTCAATTTGAGTTAACTTCATGTCCACTCCTTAAATATCTGAGCACTTTGAGTACTTTTGAAATTATTTTTTTAAGGTGAGAAAAGACAGTTGTGTGATATAAACTGGACAAAATTACATTTCCTGCTTGTCTGGCATCTTGCAGGGCAGCAGAAGAAAGATACTAAGTGGTGAGAAGTAATTCTTCAGTTCTAGTTACCACTCATTTATTTTAGCAGAGACAGACAATTGTGTTAGCCATTGTGAGTTCCTTTCTCTAACAACCATCAGATCATAAGATAAAGAGCATTCTTCTGCTACCATGCTCTATTCTTGAATATGGGTGACATGGCTTGTTCCTGGCTCCTATGTCCTTCTCACTGAGGTCAGGATAAATAAGTCAGTGGGTCTTTTCCTTACAATGTGGGTACAAATATAGACTCACCATTTAAGCGCCTACTGCCTACTGAGAGAATTAAAATGCCAAGTACCCATGGTTATGAAAATCCTCAGGATTCAATTATTTTAAGTCCTTTCTTAGGTAGGGTTTCTATTGCTGTGAAGAGACACCATGACCAGGGTAACTCTTATAAAGGAAAACATTTAATTGGAGCTCATTTACTGTTCAGTATATTATCATCATGGTGGGACATGGTGGTGTGTAGGCAGACATGATTGATGTTGGAGAAGTAGCTGAGAGCCCTACATCTTACAAGCAACAGGCAATGATCTCAGTGTCAGACTGAGGGGTGCTTGAGCAAAAGAGATCTCAAAGCCTCCTGCCCCCTCTAACACAGTTCCTCCAACAAGGCCAGACAAATTCAATAAATCCACACCTACTAATGGTGCCATTCCCTTTGGGAACCTTTTTTTTTTTTCCTCAAGCCACCACAAGTCCCATACCTCTGAAAGGCATTTTAATTATCCAGCCCACATAGTTGTTCTCCCAGCCAGTAGGTGCTGACTTCCACAGGAAATCATATTACCAGTCCATTCCTGTGCTACCCAGCAAGCTTCTAGAACTAGAGAACAATTCCTTGTCCTCTGGTTACTCCTATCTACACATGGCTTCACTCACTTCCACTAAAAGGATCTCATTTAATTAATGCATTGCAGAGAAAACTCCAAGAATCTCAAATCCACTGGGACAAAGAAAGGGGTTAGAAAAATGGATCTGCAGTTAAGAGTATTGGCTGTTCTTCCAAAGGACCTGTTTTTAATTCCTAGCACCCACTTGGCAGCTCACATCTGCCTGTAACTCCAGTTCCAAGGGATCTAACACCTTCACACAGACATACATGAAGGCAAAACACCATTGCACATAAAATAAAGTAATTAAAAAATAATTTAGTGTTTGAAAAAATGTTTGATGTCCTTAGCCATCAGGGAAATGAAAGTTACAGCTGCTTTTAGATTTCATCTCACAAAAATCATAATGGCTGTCATCAAAAAAAAAAAAACAATTAACAAGTGCTGCCAAGGACAGGGAAAAAGAATGTGATATACTTTTGGCAGGGTAGTAAACTGGTAAAGGCACTGTGAGAGTTGATGCGGAGATTCCCCAAACAATTAATAGAACTACAACATAGCTACCATATGACTATACCACTATTGTCTCAATCTCCTGAGTTCATGCCACCGTACTTGGTGTGAGCCTTGATGATTAAACAATTCCCCAAAGCCTTCATCTAAAACAGTTGGCACTGGGTGTCAGGTTTCAAATATGAATTTGGAGGAAATACCAAAATTCATGTAACAACAAACATTAAAATAAGATAATATAAAACACAGTAATATGTGTTCATATTATTATTATAACTACAAATTTGCCTTCCCAGTTAGATATTTAAGCTCCCCAAGATCTCCAGTCAATCCTCCTTATCTATTTTTTTCTGTCTTTAATAATGAAGTAATGGGCACATGTCTTCACACCCAAGACTGTACACAGTTTCTACTGTAGTCTGGTGAGGCCATCTGAACTAGGTTATGGATAATGGCAGGGAATGGAAGCAGAGAGAGCATTTTTGTATCATGATCTCCCCAGGGATGTGTGTGGCCCCACATGGCCTTGTAGTGTAAGTCAGTCTTAACATCAAAAATGGCAGCAGTATATCAATGGCCAAAATACCAAGTTCTGCCATCATAAATGGGAGTAATTCCCTTATTAAAGTTATAATATGTGCTCTTGCCCTTGTTCTTTTGGCAAGTCTGAGCCCAGTAATGAGGGGTCAGCTGTGAAACAGAATAAACTTTCACCAGATACAACATGAACTACCATAATCTTGGACTTTCAAGACTCCCTCCAGAATAAATTTCTGTTGTTCACAAGACAGCCAGTCTAAGGTATTTTATTATCAAAGTTTAGTGGACTAAAATCGGATCTAAAAGCCACCTGAGAGTTAGAAAGACTAATTGGCTGATTCAAGGTAGAGCTTAAGTTAACAAACTTCAGGCCTTGGGCACAGTGTTGTGATTCACTTTAAATTAGGCTTTATTTGAACATGTTCATGTCTGTTTATTTTCATTCTGTGTAGGATTGCATTGACATTGGAGACCAGATAGTCAATGAAGTTTACAGTGTCTATTACCTGATCTTTCTCAGAAATGTCAGGCCATCTATGCCATATTGCTACCTTCTAAATATTTATGTTTGTACTGAAATATCAGTGATGTTCTCAACCTTGGTCAGAGAAGCTTCTTTTTTTTTTTTTTTGTAGTGTGGCAGAGTTAATGCAGAGAATTAAAACTGGCTAAAAACCTAAAAATTAAATGGCAGTTGAATGCTCAGCCCTGAATAGGATGGCTATACCAACTCCTGTACAGCTTGGGAAACATTGTGTGAAAGAAGACAGAAAGAACATAAAAGCTGGAGGATGAGGAAGAGTGTTGTGAAATTCTGTCTTCTGAACACAGCGTGACTGTTGAATGAATTCATTGCAGTTATGGTTATCTGCATAACACCTGGACAAGAACAAGCCCATCCAGGATCTCTGCATGGATAAGAAAGGGTTCATGAAGTTCCACCAGGAACACAGGAGTTCTTGGCAATTGATTTCTGGTGAAAGATAAGCAGTCATTTTTCTTTAGAGATATGTCTACTTCTGGGTTGAAAAAAAATGTCTACAAGCAGCACTAACTGGACTCAATTGGTTTTAAAAAAGGAATGTAGGTAGAGAGAAACATGTTAGGGCATCCAGGGGAAGTAGGGAAGGGCTAGTTTAGGTGAATATATAATCAAAATAAATGGCATATATGTATGAAATTTTCAAATAATAAAGTATTTCTTAAATAAGCCCCTACAAGATTCTGTCATATAATGGCTTAAAAGAGTAGGAGGAGAAGGGAGGAGCAGGGCCACTGGACATGGACTAAGACAATCCCAAGGTTCACGAAGAGTATGTGACTTAGTGCATTTTCTACTGTTGGTGATAAAGACCACAGTAGATAAAGACCCCAAGCAAACCAGGGAGGAAAGAGTTTGACTAGTACATCCCAGATCAGAGTGCACTGAGGGAAGCCAATGCATGAACTCAGGCCAGAACTAAAGCAGAACCCTCAAGGAATGCTGTTTACTAGCTTGCTCCACATAGCTTGCTCAGCCTGCTTTCTTATGCCACCTGGGACCACTTGCCTAGAGGTGGCACCACCCTCACTGGTCTGGGCCCTCCCATATCCATCATTAACCAAGAAAATGTTCTACAAACTTGCCTATTGGCATTCTGGTGGAAGCATTTTCTCAAGTGAGGTTCCTGTTCCAAGATACATCTGGATTTACACTGAACTGTCAAAAAACCAACCACCATGGTGTGTAACAGTGTATTGTGATAGCCTATTACTATAAGGTAATAGAAGGAAAGAAGGAAATGAGAGCATTGTTTATGATCAGTAGAGTGGGAAGAGAGCCCAGCTCAGGTGGACATGGTTAGCAGATGGGCCTAGTAAGATCTCCCTATTAATATATCTCTAACTTGAATCAAAACTTGGGCTTTAGCTGGGCATTGGTGGCCTTTAATCCCAGCACTCAGGGAGGCAGAGGCAGATGGATCTCTGTGAGTTCAAGACCAGCCTAGCTAGTCTACAGAGCTAGTACCAGGACAGTCTCCAAAGCAATACAGAGAAACCCTGTCTTGGAGGAAAAAAAAAAAAAAAAAAAGCTTGGGCTCTGTCTGGCATCAAATTCCAAATATTATCTGGGGGCTCAGGGAGGACTCTTGATACCCCAAATAAACTGCTTTAGAAATAACCAAACCTGGCACTGGAGAGCTGGCTCAGAACTTGTGAGTACTCATTGTTCTTCCAGAGGACAGCCCTTGGTGGCTCACAACCATCTATAACTCCAGTTGCAGCATATCTGATGCCCTCTTTTGACCTTTACTAGCACCAGGCATACACTCATATACATAAAATAAACAAACCTAAGACAATGTATATGACCAAACTTTTACAAAGATCAAAAGATGAAAATTTTATGATAAAAAAATGATTGCTTTTTAAATCCCTTGAAGAATTTATTTTTTTGTTGTTGTTTATGAAAAATTCACCACCTCCCATAAAAGAACTCACTTTTGATGTTTTTTTACATAAAAGCAGGACATCTTAAATTTCTGTTTTCTTTTTTTATGAATCTGGATAGAATTCTCCAATCACCCATAAAAAAAAATAAAATAAAAAACTAGTGGAAGGAATGGAGTTGGGCAGAGTCCAATTGTACAATGTACTTAGTATGAATCAGTTATATAAATTCATCCTTTGCCTCTTTAATTGGCTAAGTAAAATGTAGGGTTAGTGCTTAAATGATAAATAGTAGAAATGGAGGGGAAAGACCATACAGAATTTGACAAGGTAAAAAAGCAATTAGGCAAGATATTGAAAGATTAAATGCTCTCTGCCAGTCTGTGTTCTTCATAGTTTTCATCCGACTAGATTTGGACTGTCCTTTTAAGCAATAGGGTCAGAAAGAAGACTCCATAGTTGAAGCCTTAATGGGCACCATGATAGATGACCCACAGTTGAAGTTTTAGTGGGCACCATGATAGATGACCCACAGTTGAAGTTTTAGTGGGCACCATGATAGATGACCCACAGCTGAAGTTTTAGTGGTCATGTGATAGACAACCTACAGTTGAAGTTTTAATAGACATCATGATGGATGCAGAGCCGTTGATATGCTTACCTGTGGCATGTTTTAAGCTAATAAATGTGAGGACAGTTTGTTGCCCTAGGTTTGGGGCTCTTTTTGCACATAATACATTGAGTTTAATTTTGTGGTTTAGATCTGGCACTACCAGTGTTTGAACTTCTTTCTCCCTTTCTTCTTTGCGCTCTCTTTCTAGGCTTATAGGACTCACTGTTTTCATCTGTTCTAGCCACTGTAACAAAATACCTTACACTGGATAATTCATGCTGAGTAGCAGCTTATTATCCACAATTATGGTCACTGAGAAGTCCCAGATGTTTAGTGTCTGCTGAGGGTTTGCTTTCTGTTTCAAAAGTGGTGCTTTTAGCTGTCTTCTCAGCTGCTGAAAGGGGACAAAGTAGAATGTGGCAGCTTTTGTTATAAGGGCACTAATTCCATTCACAGTGGTAGAGATCCAATGACTTACTCACTTTCTGAAGGCTCCAATTCTTAACATTCTTGGTATGAATTTAACATGTGAATTTTGAGGAGTTCACTTAGACCTCAGCATTCACATTAGATATATGCTTTTCAGATTCCTTCCCCATAAACCACAAGCAACACAAGCATAATTCCTGTGGGCTGCCACAGTGTCTTGGACTACCTTAGTTTTCACCAAACATTTGAAAAGCAAACTTCACACGCATTTATTTTATTTTCTAAATGTTTCAGTCAACCAGTAGTTGCCATTATTAAATGTAGTTTTATTAGTAATAAAGTTGTGGCACAGAGAGGTGAAGGAATGCCTTAAAATGTGGGAATAACTCCTTGACATCTCTTATACAATGAATTCCATAAAGTAGCAACTCTGGTGTGATAGTTGAGGTCTCTCTCTACCTCCTTCCCTCCCGTGTATGTGTGTGGTGAATCCTAACTCCATAGGGATCTTCCTTCAATCTCATGCACCCTGGAATATAAAGCTTACAAAGCAAACTCATACAGCTAAACTGATGAGAGATGTCATTCTGTAAATATGTTCCTCTTATTGGTTAATGAATAAAGTACTGTTGTCAAATAGGGAAGGAAGATGGGTGTGGGGGGGGGACTAGGAGACAAGGAGGACTCTGAGAGATGTAGTAGGAATCAAAATATAGGTTCAAGAGGAGTAAAAGGTCTGGACCTTTTCTCCAGTAAGCCAAGACCATGTAGAAATACTTAGATTAATAGAAATTGGTTAATATTTAAGACAGAGCTAGCCAATAAGAAATGCCAGTAACAGGCCAACAGCTTTATATCTAATACAGTGTCTCTGTGTGTTATTTGGGACTGACGAGGCTATGGGATTAGGCTGGTGGGAAAACTGCTCTTAACATTAAACTATTTTGTTGAAATTTAAATATCAAACTGTTATTTTATGACAGGCGAGGTACATAATCTAGCCTGATATCACAGGGGAAGAAATCAGACAATATATTTATTTGCTAGCTGTCTGTTCTCCCAAAATTTATATGTGCCCATTACAGACCTCTACAATGGCATGTTCATTGTCCACAATGCTTCCTGTCTGCATTGGAAGCCAGAGCAAATCCTTAGCATCTGAAGGTGGGGTCTATTTGTTTCTGTCTGAAGCCACATACTGTTTTGGTATTTACCTCCACAATACTCATTCTGCACTCTTCATATATTAGATGTAGCCTCCATTAAAAAATAAAAGGAAATGAAAAAGATGGTCTGAGAATCTGTGAACTTTATTCAGGAAGTTCAGAGACTGACAGAGCAATCAAGGCAACTAAGACCATTTTCAACAATTAGCACTCCAATTCAGCCCATTTTGATTTCATAGGATTTTGAAGCTTGGACTCTATTCACACTAGTGCTAAGAGTGAGCATAGTAAAGATCATCTGTTCTCCAAGCCTTTCTCTCCCTACTTCCATCAATCCAGGTTCTAATCCAGCCCTATTACTTGTCAGCTCTATTGCCTGGGGATAGCATCCAAACTGAATCTGAGTCTTGTTCAGCTGAGCCCTTGCTGGACCTAGACCATATGGTACAAGAGATTTTTCTACCAAAAAAAGATACAGAAATCCTCCAAGGACCATACCAGCAGCCATAGGACCCAGGGTAGAAAGGGATCCTTCACACACTTCTCACTGTGTTAGTGAATGGACATCAGTTTACTGCTGTTTGCCTGAAGGTGATGTCTAGACTCCTTTTCAGAGGGGAATATTGAGCACTGGACACATGATGGCGTGTGTTCACAAAGTTCTCTGTCTTTTCCTTTTTAATTAAACTTACAATCCTTATTCCTGAATTACAGCTATGCACCAACACATCTTGCTGAGTTCTAGGGGATGGCAAAAAAAAAAAAAAAAAAAAAAAAAAAAACCAACTTGTGCATGTTTCCTGTCTCCATGCCTGGCATGTAAGAGGAATTCAATGTTAGTTACTTGCTATGTCTGAAAAATACAAACATCACCCAGAAAAGAGCACATTCACCAATGGGTACCATTTGGTTACAGAATGCATTCATGTAGCAAAGCCTAAAGGAATGGGACCAGGGCAGGGAAGTGTTCGAGAAGGTCAAGAAAGCTTTTTAAGTTGGATAATTTGATGTTTGTGTAGAAAAGACATTTGGGTAGTAACATGGATGGAGGACTTAACAGTCAGCTGGCAATAAGGTGATACTCCGGAACTGAAATCCTTTAACAAGAGAGCAGCTCACATGCACCACCTGCGGTATACTGGAGGAACTGCAGGCCAGTGGAGCTGGGGCATCTACATCCCACAGACTTTTTGTTAATGATTCTTCAGCCTTGTGAAACAAACTCAACAGCTACGACTTTCTTCCTAAACCAATAATTCCTCGTTGTAGTCTTCAACTGCTAAATTCCTGGTCATTGAATATAAATGGCCTATTTAACTGACATTTGTCATGTTTTCTGATACTGGTTACCCACATATACCTTGATATGACATTTGTACTGTTTGAAAACAGTCAGTTCAGGTCTAGAGAAAATACTCTGAAAATTGCCTACAGTCTTGCAGAATAGAGAGGACAAACCAACTGCCACCATAGGGCTTTTTTTTTTTTTGTGATTTGAAGACTGGCTGAGCCAGATGACATGTGTTTTTTTTTCTCCCACTTAACAAAGCTTCTAAGGAGCCCAATACCAGCTTGCTAATATGATGACTTTAAACAGTCATAAATCAGGACTGGGTTGGAGACTATGAAGATATTTTAAGAGTACTATGAAATTGTCAAAGAGCTCTTTAAAAACTAACCATTAATCTGAAATATATTTTCTTCATGGTTATTAAAAATAAAAACAGTGGTTTTCCCAATATATTAAAATGCACAGAGAGAACAGCAGCCTTAAATGAAGCTGCTACAAAAGGTAGTATAATTATGTCAATTATGACACATAAATTCAGTCATGCCATTGGAAAACCCAGAGGAAAAGTTGAAATGATGTACTAGACAAGCTGACCCTTGCCTGGCAGCACAAGTTCTTCTAACTGGAAAATTTTCTTGGTAAATATAGTCTTTTCACATTTGTGCATTTAAGATACATTTAGGAGGCTTTTGAGAACATGATACTCAAAAGGAATAAGCAGGAGTTAATGAGGGAAATCTTCATTTGCGTTTCTCATGCTGGAAATGCCTTTGGTATAATGTTGAATGAATGTGGCTTTTAGTCTTTAATATTATCTAAATGCTCTCCTTTTGTTAAGGATTTCCACACATTTGTTATTAATGGCTTCTGATTTTCATTATAAAAACCATGTTTACTAAGGAAGGTGGGAGTGGGGATTTGTAAACTCTGCTGTTGGGCTACTCAAGTCATTTCTGTTACCTGACAATAAACTACATTCCTCAAAGCCAGGGACAATCCTCTTAGAAAGGGGTGGCCCATCCTAAGCATATGATCTGTGCTGTGTTGATCTTCCAACTGGCTACCCCATTCCTCACTGACTCCAGAGTTTTCCCAAAGCCCTGGTGAGTCAGAAAACACTGAACCCGAGTAAGTGATGGAACTGTATCTTCCTAAACAAGCTTCTTCCAGAAATGTCAGGCTTTGCCAAAATACCACGAGTGGAATCTAAAACATTCAATGAAGAAAACACAACTCTATGCTATTTTGAAGTTATCCGAATCACTAGGGTTAATTAAGTGTATGCATCTGGTCTGCCCAAGTCTTTCAGGGCTAGACATGGAAATGTAAACTCACTGGGCCCCAGCTGCAGTTCAGCACCAGCTGCTGTCCACCACAGTTTAAATGCTAATTAACAGAGATGGGCGCCAGAGCAGCTTGGGTTTTCTGATGCTAGCAAGTATTTCAGGAACTACCCAAAGAAATAAGACCCAGTTGTCCAGAGAAATGAGCTGAAGGAATGCTGGGGTCTTGGAGATCCCAACTCCAAAGACACTATTAGCTGTCATTTCCCCACCTGTCCCACACTTCCCTCAACATGTCCTCTTTCCTGGCACTTGACAGAACAGTGGATGCATAGAGAGTGGAAGCCATGACTCAAGGTGCTGTATTCAAATCCTAGAGTATGTTGCCCTTGTAGAGCTTGACATCCATTTGATTCTCAGAGTGAAGCCCTTCCCTTGCTGGCATTTTTCAGAATGCCTTTTCTCTACTATTATTGTAAGGCAGAGTACTAGGCATATCTCCCCACGTTAGAAGAGTTCTTGTTGCATTCCTTACTGTAGAAGAAAGAGAAGACTCACCACACCACAAAATCTGGTTCCACCTTGGTTTCCAAATCAGAATCACCATTTTATGGACAGAGAAAAGGGTGAGGGTGGAGGGAAGGGGAGGAATGCCTCCTTCTCTTAACGTTTAACATGTTTTATGGAGAACCAGCTCATAAATTCTGCCTACATCTCACAAGCCATTTGCTTACTCATATATCTGCTTAATTTGGCTTATGAGTTTTATCCATTCTATTTGCTTTTCTTGCCTTCTCTAGCAGAATTGAATATTCTCAAATCCTACAGCAAACATGCACTGTAAGCACAAAGATATAGAGGGAAAGCAAACCAGAGGAAGGCTTACCCCCACCGTGGTTAGAAGGAATAGGAACCATGGTGTGGAGTAGCTGAGTCCTGATAGGAGGGGAGTTTAGAGCAGAAAGTGTGAGTGGGAAACACCAAGGGCGACAAAGTGTCAGTCATGGATTTCATGCTCCTCTGAGATATTCTAGGGGCCTCTTTTCAAAGATCCATTTCTGTTCTTTTGAGTGAGGTTAACTCCCAGTCAGTGCAGTTATACCTCAGGAAGCCATCCTTCTTGGCCATGGCCTCCCTTTTCCAGCCCCGTGTGATGGAAACCACCTCAAGGTAAAAGTCAGGATGGGAGAAAGATTCAAAGCAAGACAGGAGGATTGTGGCTGTACTTGAACACCTGTTAGTTATGTGGCTAATTTTGACAAATCAATCTACATAATAGAGGGCTTCCTAACACATCTGTTTAGGTAAGCCCCTTTGAGAAATTAGAACCCTAGAAGGATTTGTGCTAGGAGACATTTTTTTAAAAGGAGCAATAAGCAGCCATAGCTGAGCAGTTTTCTTCCACAGGTTCATACCAGCCATAGAACTGTGACTGAAATGAACATTCCTGAAACAACAATCCAGGCCACAGGCTCTAGACATTTTGTTATAGTCACAAGGGGACACAAGTCAGATTTCTATTGCTAATGATGATATACTACACACTAGGAAAATTATAATGAAGTTTATTTTAGCCTCCGGTTCTTAGGTTCAAGGTCTAGGGGTTACCTGTAGTAACTTCTCCTTGCAGGCAGTGAAACATATGAAACATCACATGGTGACTGAATCTCTCTCTCTCTCTCTCTCTCTCTCTCTCTCTCTCTCTCTCTCTCTCTCTCTCTGTGTGTGTGTGTGTGTGTGTGTGTGTGTGTGTGTGTGTGTACTTATAAAGATGACAGCACTAAATCATGGATTTCTACCCTAGTGACCTTACCTAGCCCTAATTACCTCCTCAAAACTCTACCTCTAAATGTCCAGTTATGTTTTTTCTCTGGATGCCTCAAACTGGGGATTAAATTCTAATAGGCATTTCAGAGATTACATACCATAGTCATACCACAGCAGGTATGCAAATCTTCAGAGATGATAGTGTTAGAACAGATCTTGGATCCCAAGAAAATGACTACAAAATCCAAGGAATTTTGGCAAGGGACACAAGTTTTGGCAAGGGAAAAAGTTTTATTTTTGCTGAAGGGTGTGTGGCCATGCCAAATCAAGCAGGCAAACACACCCAGCATCATGCCCACTGGGATTTTATTCCTAATGCAGAAAGGTCCTGTGCCTCACTCTGTGTAGTCAGAGCCTGACCTCACACTCTCGTTTGATTGGCCAACTCAAAGAGGTGCAGATGATAAGCTAAGAACAACTTTTGAGAATGGCAGGCAACCTTGAGCACATATTTTGATTTCAAAATGTGCTGACCCTAGAGGAATTTGCTGAGTGGTTTCTTTATCATGTTTAAAGTGGAGCTTTGTCTTATTTAATCCTCTGATGGAAAAGGCAGAACATTTTGTTTCCAGTTCCCACGGTAGGACATAGTGGATATAACTGTATATTTATGGGGGAAGAAACCATAGTCTGATTCTCAGAAGTGCTTCAGACTCCCAGGGTCAGATGCCCCACCTCATTCTTGCTTGACTTTCAGTACTATTTCTCAGGGCAATCACTTTTTAAGCAGTCAATTGCTTGATGCTTTCAAATGAAAGATGGGGCTCTCAGAATACTTCAGGATTGGAGTTTGCCTGTACCAACACATCCCTCTCCAATGTGTGTGACTCCATGAATTCCTTTTGCACCACAGGAACAATAGAAGCCAGTGATTCTGACTGATGTGAATTCTCAGGTGACAGTCAAAGATGAACCATCTTCTTTAAATGCCAAAGGCTTGGGAAGACAGGCAGATGGAAAGTCAGGTTTATGCTGTAGTTATTCTCAGCTCCAGTTCAAAACAAGTGACTATTTTCTAATTACTACTTCATTACTTCTTTCTTTTAGAGATCCTTCTTCAACTTGCCATCAGCTCTGACCGACGAGCTCAACTGGCCACAACTCTCTGGGATCACTGGATTTCTGGACTCCACTAGTGGGTATGTTTTCACACTCACACACTGTTTGCACACTCACACTCTTCACATTCACAGCAGCTTACCTGCATGAGGAGAGACTAGGAGATGGAGCTTTCTCCCACAGGTTGAAATGAGAATCATTTTGAATTGCTTCTAGACCATAAATGGTATATACAAAACTTGCCACTGACACCACCCAACCACTGAAACAGGATATGGTCTACACTGAAGAGGGAATATTCCTGTTGGGGGGTTACAATTTATATCTGGTGGAAAATACTCAAACACATAAGTGAATTTTTCTGATTCCATGTTTGATTCAAGAGAGTAACAGTAAGAAAAATAACAGATAAAATTAATGTGCAAGTTGTTAATTATCTGGGCTTCAGTGCACTAGATTTGAGCACAGGTAATGACTCAGTAAATCAGTTTGCTACCAGTGGTGGATGCTGAGTGAGAACCCAAAGGATGTATCCCAGGATTACACTCCGAAGGGACACCTAATATGTTATGGAGGTTTACAAGCACTTCTATATGACAAGGTATGCAAGATAACATCACTTCTAATGTGCTAATATTTACAATTGGCAATGCATAAGGAATATGGCAGACAAGTGCCTTCCTTGTGTAAGTAGAAGAGAGGAAAGATCAATTAAAGGACATGACCAGCCCTCTCCAGCTCAGGCAATAGCAGCAGAGAGCCGGATGGTACCAGAAGTCAGGCTGTGGTAATAAGAAGGTAGGTGTGAACAGACCTTGTTTACCCAAAGCTACAAGCAGCATAACACCCAAAATTTTGCCATATGTTGTTTTTAACAAGTACTATTTTCTATTTGACAAGGAACACTACATCCTATAAATAAGACTTATTACCTGTACTCATTCACTTTAAAAATACTCATTAAATACTTATAAATTAGACATAGATACCGTTGGAGTTTCCATGGTGAATGAGATGTGTCCTTGCCTGCAGTTAATTACAATTAGTAATGTAGATGAGACAAAGGGAATATAATGACAACCCAAATTAGATGTGCCAATGGCAGTCATGGCACAGAGTTACTAGGGTCAGTGTGAAAGGACTCACAAAAACTATCCATAGCCTTTTGGGATGCAGGGCAAGGGACCTAGGCTCCAAAGAGACTGTGCCATAAAATGGGTAGAGAAGAAACCAGGAAATATAATCAACTTTTAAGAAAACACAGTCATAGTTCTGCAGGACCTGTCTGTAAAAATAAGGAAAGCAGAGCTGTGTTTTCAAATTATGTTTCCTTGCCAAACTTAACCATTTTTTAAGCTTTAGTTCTTGTCATCCATATGAATTTTTCTACAAGTGGGGTGAGTAAGAGGTAACTGTTAGGAATAAGTGATGGGAATACCTTGACTTTTGGGGGCCAAGGAATGGTGCAGAGATCACACCGTGCAAGAGAATTATGGGAGGGGTGGTGAAAGGCTTTCTTGGAAGAGGAACAAGAGAGAGACAGAAAGACAGAGACAGACAGACAGAGCAAACGATCAAGAGCATGGTCTGAAAGGGCATTTGGTAACTGATGACAAAGCAGCTAGAGCTGCATCACTGAAGGCTGAGGGAGTACACACTTTCTAAGAGAAAAAAATCATAAACAAAATAAAAAATAACATAAAATTTATTTTAAAAAGACAGACAAAAATAAAAAGTGCAAATCCTGACACAACATCATAAGATAAGGAACCTCCAAATATGCCATTGAGTTCATTTTCTATTGGCCATCTACTTCTGGACATGCAGCCTATCCTTAAGACTGTATAAGAATATAGTTTCCCCAGTGAGACTTCCTAGAAGAATGCCACATTTTCATTTGCAAATGGTTATCAGTTGGGGATAGTTTTCGAGTCAGAGTTGGGGGCATGTGTCTACTTCTCCTTTCAGCTCTAGGACCCCATCTGGTGCATATACATGCAGGCCCTGTGCATGCTACTTCAGTCTCTGTGAGTGCATATGAGCTGTGATCATGTTGTTTTAGAGGGACTTTTTTTTCTTGGTGTCTGCCATCCCCTTTGGCTCTATGTGCTTTCTGTCTCTTCTTCGACAGTGTCCCCTGAGCCCCAAGGAGAGGGATTTGATAGAGACAGCCTTAATGTTCCTTAATTAATTAATTAATTCCTTTTAATTAATTAAAACAGGCTTAATGTTCCTAGGTTTCTCACTCTGTGCATAAAGTCTAGCTGTGGGTCTCTGTATTTGTCCCCATCTGCTGCAAGAGGAAGCTTCTCTGATGATGGCTGAACAAGACCATCATCTATGAGTACAGCAGAATGTAGTTAGGAGTCATTTTATTGCTACTTATTTTGTTTGTTGTTGTTTGCTTTTTCAGTAACATTTGGTCCATAAGCTATCTAGTCTCATATTCTTGGTCACCAAAGCAGTGTCAGGTATGGGTTCAGTTTCACAGAGTGGGCCTTAAGTCAAATCAGACATTGGTTGATTATTCCAGAAGCTTTGCGCCACCATTGCACTAGAATACCTTACAGACAGACACCACTGAAAATTAAAGGGCTTGTGGCTGGCTTAGCATTTGTGTTTCTCCATTGGTAATGTGCAAAGTACTTTCCTGTACCGAGGAAGCTAGAATGCAGGCGTGAAAGCTCAATATAGGCACTGGCTCTAATTCTCCAGGTTCAGTGAATCTCCAGCAATGGGGTCTTGATGTCAGTTTCTGAAAATCAACCTATACTTGGACAACAGCCTATGCTGTTTGGGGGTTTCCAGGGAACCCGTTTGGCCAACAACCCAACTGGATATAACCAAATCCTGGCACTGAAAGATTCATTTGGTGACAAGAGATGCCCAGTTGGGACTCTGTCTCCCAGTTATTTGGCTATTTCAGTTAGGTTGCCTTCATATATGTTTCTATTTCATTACTGTATTAGCTTTCCATACTACCCCCTCAAATGGCCCTTAATTTTAGCTGTTTTTCTTTATATTCCCTCCCTCATCTCCTTCTTCCCTCTCCCTCCTGACCTAATCCTCCCATTTCAACCCCCCATTCATCAATCCGCTTTTTAAAAATACTCTTATTTCTCATCATTTAGGAGGCCAGCAAGTCTGAGGTGAAGGTGCCAGCTTCAGTGATGGGCTTTCTTATTTTGTCTTCATGTGACAAAGTCATCACATGACTAGTCACAGGCAACATCTTAGTTCATCTCTCTTCCTGTTATAAAACTGTTGATCTCACCACAGTCTCCATTCTTGTGACCTTATCCAGTTCTAGTTATCTCCCTAAAGCACCTTCTCCAAGTACCATCAACAAATGAATTTAAGGATTAAGTTTCCAGTCCATGAACTTTCTGAGAACACATTCAAACCACAGCAACATTTCATACTGGAAGTGGCCATCCAGCTGTGGCTTATGTGAAAGTTATATCTATTCTAGGCTAGTCTGTTAACACAACACCTTGAGCTCTGTACTGCTATCCATAAAAACCTGTCTGCTTGTGCGGGTTGCTCAGTGTGACTCTATATGCTGTCTGTAATATTTCTAAGGAAGTAAAAGGTACACTGCACAGCTGGCTATTCCAATGCTTTAAACATGTGCCCCTGCTCAGTGTAGGGCCTCTGGCTATCTTTTCTCCAGCTGTTTCTATGCACTACACCTGTGTTCCCTGTCACTCAGCTAGAATAATGAACAGGCTATCTAAGTCCTATTTATTGAAAAAAGATCCTCTGGAATCTCAGTTGCAATGAATTCATACATTAAGAAGAAAAATTGGGAGCTGAAACACTCTGTGCATTTCTATTCAATACACTCTTCATGAATGGCATTACTATTAAACCATCTTTTTATGCTATCATATAAATTACATCTGAAGATAATCTATGCTAGGCTATTCTTATTAAAAGAATAAAACGTTTTAAAGGTATACAAAGACAGATTAACATATACTTGAGGTCCTCTTCTGGTAGAAAGAGAAAAATAAAAGAAATATTGAAATCACTCACTTACCTAAAATGTATGATTTTCTGAGTATCCTGGCTGGTATTTTGTCATTTTGACACAAAATGGAATTATCTGAGAAAAGGGAATCCCAGTTGATATCAATCTCATTGATTAAATGCCTCCATAAGAGTGCCTTAAGCAGTTCTGTAGACCATGTTCTTGATTGATGTGGGAAGATCCCAGCCCAATGTGGGGACACTGGGGTGCAGTGCCATTCCTGGGCAGGGGGTTCTGAGTTGGAAAAGAAATATGGCTGAACAAGCCATAGGTGGAAAGGCAGTAAACAGCATCTTTCATGGCCTCTGTTTCAGCTCCTGCCTCCAGGTTCCTGCCATGAGTTCCTACCTTGGCTTCTGCCAATGGGTCAATGAACTATGACTCTTGCCTCCCCATGCTGCATTAGGTCAGGGTTTAATCACAGCAATAGAAAGCAGACAGAGACACTGAGTCTGATTCCTAGCACCACAAAAAAATGTTAAAGAGAAAAAGTAGTATAGACCAGTGGAAGATGCATTTTGAGCACATGGAACAGACCTGGTGGACTTTTCCATTCAACTGGACCTTGGGAATGTGCTGCCTGAAGTCTGTGATCAGCCTCACAGTATGAGCATGAACAATAATCTTTAGAAATATACCTCATACAAGTACAAGCATGTAGTTCATAAGAGAAGCTGGCTCCTATTGTTCCCTTCTGTGCCAATTCCTTTATCCTCTTAGAACGTAGTCTCTCTGTCATAAACTGGAGGCAAATGAAATCCCAGGCATAGCTACAAACCTAAATATGACCCTTCACTTATATGAATTTTGAGTTCCTTTAATATCTGTCCCCTTGACTCAAGCTTCAGAAATCCAGTAAGTGGTCAACCTTAGAATAATGTGATTTTTCTTTTTTCTCCACTGTGATTCAAGAATGGGTGAACAGAATAGAACAACTGTGGGAGTTGGCAGCTTGACTGTGGAAGAAGTAAACTTGTAAATGAAAAGTATCTTTATGAGCTAAAATAAAAAGAGGAGTCCCTGTGTCCAGATAATTTTCAAAAGCAGTTTTTGTGTAATGAAAAAACCCTATCTTTAGGATGAGAAACAACACCAAACACCTACTAATAGGATGAGGGAACATCATATGAAAGCAACATCTAAAATTCCAAATTCCCAACAATACAGTGCAGAGCCTCCTTCCCTGCCACAGGCTGCTGTCTATGTCTCACACCAGGATAGAATGCCTGGCCTCTTGGCCCCTTTTACAGGATAAAGCTCAATTGGGCTGAGGTTCCCCCAGCAGTCAAGTTTGGTGGTTATAGAGGGATGGGATCCTGCTGTATGATGGGATTTTAGCCACTTTGTAGGATTCTTGAAGAGAGAGACTTCTGATTCTCCTCTACACACATCTCCTTCACATCTTAACCAGCCTGTCCCTTAAGATAAGTTGTAGGTAATCCAAAACATTCTTAGACCTATGTTGATAAAGGCAGGGTTTGTGAGTAGTAAAGGATGGGCTCCCACACAGTTCTGCATTGTGTGATACTGGATAGCTGTTTTAAAAAGTTAACAAAACACCCTTCTGTCATTACTGCCATGACTATTATCATTGTATATATACCCTTCCTCCAGGCACATCCCAAGCAGAAAAATAAGTGAACCCAAATTCTTAATGAAAGCATTCATTCTTTTTCATAACCACTAAGTCCAATTAGTGCTACCTATGTATATGTGCTTGGGTGTGGTGTCAACCACTGGAGCATAAGCAAACTGTCGATGGTTATGTCCCCAAAGAAAAGTTGCTCTCCCTCTCACAACAGCCATCATTACCTGCCAGTAACTCCTAAGCCAGGAGTGGGTCTTAGTGGGCTCCCCATCACTGTTGGAATTTTAATTGGCTTGATCCTGTGCAGGTTTTATGCAGGTGACAACAGCTGCTTTGAGTGTGTGTGTGTGTGTGTGTGTGTGTGTGTGTGCGCAATAGTGAGGTCATGTCCAGAGGACAGCATTTCACAGCTCTCTTCCCCACTCCTCAGTTCTTAAGTTCTCTCCGCCCACTCTTCCATGATGTTCCCTAAGCCTTGCAAGGGTTGAGGGGTCTGAGAAAAAATGAAATACTTTTGAAAATATCAAAATGCTTTTCTATTTATTTGTTAACAAAGAGCCAAAATAAACCTAAAATTACAAATGACATTAAAGTCATTCCATTAAATTTAGTGTCAGTTGCTGTTTAACATGAAAAGTCATCCATTGGTTTGTATGTTTAAACAGATGGGCCCCAGCTGGTGATAGTGTCTTGTAAAGTCATAGAAACTTGAGAAGGTGGAGTCTTGTGGGAGGAAGTGAGTCACAGAGAGCAGACCTGGAGGGTTAGAGCCCGACTTCACTCCTTGTCCATGTTCTGTTTCCTGACTGTAGACTCAATGTGACCACTCACCTGTGGCCATCTCTACCTACCACAATGAATCACAGCCTAAAATAAACCTTTCTTTCCCTGAAATAAGCAACCACCTGAATCCATTAAAGACTATCTGAATCACCTTTATCCAAAGGTGTGGTACTCTGCAAGCCAGGGCTAAACGACAGAGTCTATGAAGCAGAGGGTAAGAATGCAGGGATGAAGTAGGGTACCCTCCAGAGCTATAAAATAAAAAGAGAGAGAGAGGGTGAGGGTGTGAGTCCAGGAAGATAGATAGCTTGGGGTAAAGTGCTTGATGGTCCAACCTGAATCCAAACCCTATCACTCCTGTAAAGAGCAAGTGTGGTGGTGCATTCTTACAATTGCAGTTCTGGGGAAGGCAGTGACAGGCAGATTCCTGAAGCTCACTGCCAGTCAACTTAGCCTAATTAATGAGCCCCAGGTTCTAATGAGAGATCTTACCTCAAATCATTTCTCTCTCTCTCTCTCTCTCTCTCCCTCCCTCTCTCTCTCTCTCTCTCTCTCTCTCTCTCTCTCTCTCTCTCTCTCTCCCTCTCTCTCTCTCTCTCTCTCTCTCTCTCTCTCTCTCTCTCTCACACACACACACACACACACACACATACACTTCCATAAGAGCTTAAGTTAGTCATAAAATGTCACAAGGCCCCAAATTAAAAAAATTACCATATCAAACTCAAGTTAGAGTGGTAAAAATAAAGTCTACAGACTAGGTGTGATGGTGTGATGGTGGACACCCTTAATCCCAGTACTGGGGAGGTGGAGACAGAAGTACAGCAAATTTAAGGCCATTGCAAGACTCTATCACAAAGAATGAGATCAGCAGATCAGTACAAATGAATCAAACCAGACTGAATTCTCTAGTTTAAATACTGTCCTCTGACTTAAATTTACTATATTGAACTCTAGACATGGTAAATTCTTAGAAAGCAGTAGACACGGCCATGGTTATAAGTGGCACAATCATGCCATTCGAGATTTTTTTTTAATGAGAGCTGTCCCAGAATCCTGGAGTTAAAGGTTATCTAGTCTCTCCATCCCACAGACATCAAAGAAAAGAACAACTGTGAAAGGTGCTACATCACTCAGATCGCATCACTGGGGGAAACAAATTAGAGAGTAGGGATTTGCAGCTAAGATTTATTAACCTAACTTCATGATTTAAAAAAAAAATGAGACAGGTAGGCACTAAACACTGTGGGCTTAATAACCATATTAAATCTATTTTTCACAAATTACATGTGATACCATTGCAAATGATTAGCCCTGTAATTATTATTCTCGTATGTTTAAACAAATAATTAACCACAGAGCTGGCCATTTGAGTTCTTTGTGACTGATGGGAGTGTGACAGAAGCAGCAGTTCTCCAACTGTGGCCCATGGTTGCTAAGCCCTTTTAGGGGACTCATAAGCAAAGTCTATTTCACAACAGTCTTAGACAGAATTTGTATCTGCCATGTAGTCGTTGTATTAGTGTATCAAAAGCAATGGGAGCTAAAACAGGCAACATGTGAGGGTGAAACCTGCACCAGCCAATTACATTCATAGTCATCATATTCATTTCTACAACTCCATGCTTAAAACACAAGGGGCTTGTCTTCCCTTAAAAATGTCACCTGTGCCTTACAAAAGCTTCTCAGTTTCAGGAGGTCCCATTTATTAATTGCCAATCTCAGTGTCTGTGATACTGGTGGAAAAAAAATGTCACCTATGCAACTGGAGATTTGACGTTGGTAAAGTGCTTGCCTAGCAGTCACAAAGCCCTGGGTTTGATCTCCTGTACCACATAAACTGGGCATAGTGGCTCACACCTGTAATTCCAGCACTCAGGATGGTGGCATCAAGAAGATCAGAAGTTCAAAGTCATCTTTGGCCCTATGGTGATTTCAAGGCCATCCTGAGGAATGTGAGGCCCTATTTCAAAAGCAGAAGCACCAATGAAACTGTAAGAATATACTATTATTTTATTACTTTTATCATTTAATCTTATAAAAATACAAATATGACTGAGAACTTCTACTGTATAATAAAGTATTAACAGGACATTGGTGTTTAAAGGAAAAGCGTAGATGTAGGTAAGCTGAGAGTTGAATTTGTTTTCATAGAATCCTATTTCTTTTGAAAAATGAATACATACATACACACACACACACATACACACACACACACACACACACACCACACACACACACACACACACACACATATATATATATATATATATATATATATATATATATATATATATATATATTGCTGGGTGTGTGGAACATGCTTTTAATCCAAGCACTCAAGAATTAGAGATAATGAAATCTCTATGTTCAAGGCCAGCTGGTCTACATAGTGAGTTCCAGAACAGCCAGAGCTACATAAAGAAAACCGGTCTCAAAAAAAAAAAGAAAAAAAGAAAAGAAAAGAAAAAATGTCTATATAATACACTTTATTTTTCAGACTTTAATTATGGTAAATATTTTATCTAAAATGAATTAAGTAAGCAGGTCACTTAAAAGAAAGTATCTAACATTATTAGCTGCTAATCATAAAATTTTAACTTCAAAGAAAAAAACTTAATTATAGAAAATTTGTATTTCCTCCTTTGAGTTTGACCGTGGCCCACTATTTATGTTTGCTCTAATGAGATACACAACATTATTAAGAAATAAAATTACTCAAACTTATATCATGAAATACACTAGTATTAGAATATTTTTATAACTCAGTAAGTCACTATTTCTTCCAAGTGGCCAGGGTATAATGCATAAAATTTTAGCAGGGATAAAAGGTCCATTGAAAGTACAAGATATGCCAGTACATTTTATTGTGATAAGGTAAAAAAGGTTCACTGATATAATTTCAGATTACACATTTCACTTGACCAATCAGTAAGAAACTACCAGTTGTGAAGTGTTGATATAAAATCCAAAACATTTATCCACAGTTGTCTAAAATGCACATTAAAATATAACTCCATTTTCCAGCTTCGAGTATATGAGGCCAGATTTTCTCCATACACTTTCCCAAAACAACAGCACAAATGACTGGATGTGGAAGCAATGAATCCTGGCTGTTTTCTACTAAGCTAGCCATGAAAAACATTTGTGAGCATATAAAACAAGTAGAAGTTACACCAACATGTAGTAGATTCATTGTTGTTATTTAAACAGAATTAATAAGTAAATGTTTATTCAAATGTCTTCATAAATAGTGGCTAGTCTAATGCATACATACCACCAACTCTATGCAGGGATCTCAATAATTTAAAGAGTATAAGTAATTCTCATGACAAAGCTTGGAGAATTCTACTCTAAGGCAGGAGTGAAACAAAGAAACAGTGAGGACAGAGGTTGAGACAAGCCTCTCTTGTGAGCTAGGAGCAGAGGACTGAGAAAAGAGACACCATCACCGCCCCGCCACCCGCCACCACCACCGCCGCCACCACCACCAGCAGCAGCAGCACTACCACCAGCAGCACCACCACCCGGCCAAACTAGAAAGATGATTAGAAGGGCTTAGGTAAAGAAAGTGCTTCTGAGGAAGTAACCATCAACCTAATGCTGTTTCAGGAGGAGAAAGGCAAGGATGGAGGATGGAGGTGAGCATGACAGTGGATGCTGAGAGTCACTGAGCCCTGTATTTACAGCAGGATGAGGTGGGAGGCCAGGCTGCCTGGAGAGTAGGGTTAGGAGGTGAGCTACTGAGCACAGGTGAACTGAGTTTTAGTACAAAACAAAGTGAGTGAGAGCTCGAGGGGAATCATAAATCAGGAAGACTTTTTGAATGAGAAATTCTGAAGCATTCTTGTAGTGATAGCATGATCTAAAAAGCAGAAAGAAGAACAAATCTAGAAATGAAACCCTAACAAAGGCAAGAAGAGTCAGAAACTAGGCCCAGAGAGGCACCAGCTTTGGGCTGGAAAAATCATCTATAGAATCTATGGCTCCAGCTGAAGGGACTGTCCCTAACACATCCTGCAAACCCTTGCACCTACAATGACTTCCCCAAACTTACACTTATTTGTTAATTTTTGCTTCTTAAATATTTATTCAGAATATAAATGCATTCTGATTTTAAAAAATGTTACTGATAGTAGAAAATGAAAGTTCCCCTTCATGTGTTCTGATTACATTTCCTCCCAGAAGGAAGTGCTAAGATCAATCGGTATAGTTCAATTCTATCCATTTGCTGACATTTGTACTTAATTAAGTAAGTGTACTGTTGCAATTGCCCCATAATGATATGTTGTGTATAATATACTAAATGTTACATTTTACTTTAACAATACTTTGAACCTCTTTTATCCTTTTTAATAGTACACAGTGTTTCATAGCATGGTTCCTTTCTTCTGTGGACATTCAACTTATTTTCAGAGTCTCATTATTCCCAATAACACTGCAGTGAACATTTTGTACTGCCACTTTATAAATGCACACAAAGATTTCTGTAGGGAGATTGCTGAATCAAAATGTGTGCATTATTAATTTCATGAGCCTTCCAAATTGGGCTAATTAATATTCTCACAGCTAATTGTGACAACATGTTTTCCCACATTTTGACAGTAAGTATATTGTCAATTATTTTTTAGTTTTCTCCAATATAACAATACTTTATGGTTGTTCAAATGTTCAGTCTCCTGGTTAGTAGGCAGTTTAAGCATATCTCCATAAACATCTGCCCTACCTTGGCACCCATGGATTGAGTAGCCACCCCCATTTGTTACTCCCTGCTGTGAATCAACTCTCATTGCTCAGCAATCCGTATCTCCTAGTAGCCTCTTCCTTATTTGACTAGATGATTCTCATTGAGCTTCTGTTGTGTGCTCAATTCCTGCATCATCTGACTCACCATGACTGTTTACTAATCATCTTCCAGCACACCTGTCCTACATCCAGACACAGCATCTCAAAGGCTGAAATCACACACCTTCATTTTGTAGCCTTAGTGTCTGGCACAATATTCAGCATATAGTTAGTACTCAGCAAAAGGAATCCCAACATAGGGATAGAGAGATGGGTTAGTGGTTAACGGTGGAGATTGCATTTGCAGAGGACTTAAGTTTAGTTCCCAGCCCCAATGTTAGACAGCTCATGGCTGCCTTTAACTCCAGCTGCAAGAGACCCAATGCCCTCTTCTGGACTCTAAGGGCACCTATACTCAAGTGCATATGCTTACACATTAGACACATGCATATACACATAATTGAACATCATTATAAAAATAGAGCTTAAAAAGAATTGCCAGTCCAGTTCATTATATCACTTTACAGCTGCAGAGTGCTTTACCATCACAGAGCTCCTTCATAAACATTTCTCAGATTGTCCAAATCAAACCCGATTTGTAGAAATTAACATTTCAGGCAAAATGATAGGACAAGGGTAGAGGAGCATAAACAGGCTGAATTGAATTGCCAGCTGCATAATGAGAGCTGTGCCAAAGTCAATCAGCATCTCTTTAACCCTTGGACTTCCACGTGTGTCTTATAAGCAATGTTGTGCAAGAATTAGCAACATTCAGTGACCTAGATCACACAGTCAGCATGAAAATAGTTATCAACAAATTGGAGGAAATTAGTTTAAAAGACAATTACTAATTCAATGCCCAAGTATAAAAAATAAAGGAAAGGGCATATTTATTAAGGGGTGAATCTGGTCAATTAAAATCTCTCTTTGAAATTCTGTAGAGAATGGCATGCTTTTTCAACTTAAAGTGATCAAAAGAAATTAACATCCTCCAAATTCTCTAACAGGGTTCTCACAGCCAACAGGATATGAGTTTTTTTGGGTTTTGTTTTTTGGTTTTTTTTTTTTAGGTAATCTCAATGTTCAAATACAGAATCCACCAATTTTCTTAAAAAGCTATTGTTATGCCGCACAAGGGGGACCTTGACAGACCCCTTGGTGGGTGAGAAACAAATGTACCAAGCAGGCAGAACTTTTGTGGGAAGTTTTACTAGAAGAAGGGAAGGGATTGAGGAAAGGGAAGGGAGAGGAGAGGAGAGAGAGAGAGAGAGAGAGAGAGAGAGAGAGAGAGAGAGAGAGAGAGAGAGAAGAGAGACAAAAACCTGCCTGCCTCTTCAGAGGGAAGAAGGAGAGTGGGAGTAGGCCAAGCTTGTGTCTTAAAAGAACCATTTGTGCCTTCATAGAGCCAGGGTACTGCTGGCCAAGCACAGTGGTGTTGCACAGTGGTGTTGCACTTTGCCAGGTTCCCCAAGGGGTGGGGCCAAGGTGTGCCTGGATACTAACAACTACTCTATGAATACTAATTCTACAAGATGACAGAGGTTGTTACATGTGTCTTAGGGTTTCAATTGCTGTGAAGGGATGCCATGACCACAGGAACTCTTTTCTCCTTTTCATTTATTCTTCGCGTTTTTCACATCTTGCGTCTCTATGCCATTCATTTCCTCATCCTTTCATATCCACCCTCTGCCCCTGCAACCTCCCCCACAAAATAAAATAAAATAAAATTTAAGAGGAAAGAAAAAAGAGCTGAAAAAAAAAAACAATCTCTTCATGGAAGCTGTAGTGTGACACAGTGAGTCATGCAGTAAACCCTTTTGTCTATATATCTTTACTTGCAAGTGTTTATTTCCAAGAGTCGTTGGTCTGATTCAAGGCCCCTGATTTCTGCTACATTGTTGATGCTGGGCCCTCATTGGGGCTCCTCTTGGTTGCCCTGCTGCTGCCCTGTGATGTAGAAACCATGCAGCTTTGTGAAGGACCAGTCCCTTCACATGCTCCAGCAGATCACAGATGAGGTGGATACTGGGGTGGGCCAACTCATACCTCTGGTTTGGGCCTGGGTAGCTGCAGGGTTGGTCAGCCAGCCAGCTCTCCCCTGTCCTCCCACCAGGCTGAGTTCTTCTGAATTGTCCTAGTGAGTTCACCCCTTGCAGCGATGAGCAAGGGGAAGGGTGGGGCCAGTTCTCCTGCTTTCATGTCCTCAGGGTTGGAACTCTCCACCTACACCTTCAGGGTCAGCTCTACTATGTTGTCCAGGCATGGTGTGGGGGTCTCTCTTCTGAGTTGTGCAGCTGATGAAGGGCAGGACCAGCTAGCTCCCCTCACCCTTATGATCTCAGGGCCAGCTCTCCCACCTACCTCAGACAGGTAGGGGCCATAGGAGAAGTTGGTGTGGTGAGGGACATGCATGTTAAAGATGCAGTCCTCATATATGAATTTCTCAGAAAAGGATGTAATGCATAAAAAAAGTTTACCAGGACATAACAAGTGAGTATGGCTTGAAGCTCAACAATTTGATTTATCATAATGACCTCTGATGAACAACTAACACTTTTGGAAAGTTGTTTTTGCCATGCTCTAAGTAGTTCTACTTAAGTTAATAAAAAATTATTTTTCATATATAAAGCTGTTCTATCTACATTATTCTTGAAGCTCATTCTTGAGTTTACTTTGTTTTGCTTCATTTTTTCATTAAAATGTTTCATACACTATATTTTGAACACATTTTCCTCTCCCTCAACTCCTCCCAAGTTCTTCCCACCTCCTTACTCACCCAACTTTATATGCATTGTCTCTCTCTCTCTCAAAAATAAATCAAAAAACAAAGAAATGAAATGAAACAAAACAAAAATACCCCACAAAACTAAAAATCAAAATTAACAAGCAAAAGATCAATAAAATAGAAAAAAATGCCAAAACAAATTAAAATGAAGCAAAAAGCCCACAAAAATACTATTGAGTTTGTTTTGTGTTGGTCAACCACTCCTGGGCATCAGAACTACACTGGAGTATGATTGATATACCCAGTGACACGCACTGGAGAAAACTGAGAACAGTCATTGTAGTCTAGCTTCATCATGGTTAGCACCCGAGAATTCTCAAATTATCTCACTAACGAAAGTTCAACTCTCTCTGCACAAAGAAAACTCCCCCATTAGCAACCTTCACTTGCAGGCATCTCTGAATATTGCTTTCACCCCGTCCCTGCCCTATACTGTCAAGATTCTTGGGAAATTCAATTCCTAAAGTTTATTTGGGAAATTATTTATGGAAAGAAGACAGTACTGTCAGTTATTGAGGATATTCCCAGTACTTAGTGTAAGACTTTAATCCTAAAATTATAGACGCTGCTTTTGGTCAAAAATGTTAATGAATCTAGAAACCCCGTCTCAAAAAACCAAAGAAAAAAAATGTTAATGAATCTATCAGCAACTGGCAAAAATTGTATCTCTAAAACTAATAGCAACATTATTTATTCTCCATGAGCTGAACATGACATGAACAAAACAATATTTCAGTACATAAATTTTATTTTTAGAATTATTAAAAATATATTTATTACTAGATGTTGGTAACAATTACTTTCCTTAAGAAACTAAGCACTCTTTATTGACCGTGACATTATTTTATCATTGAACTCACATCTAATGTCCACTTCCCATATGTTTTCACAAAATATAATAAAGTAGTCAAAGCAGAGGGCATAAACCACACAATATTCACTTCAGTCTTTTGGCTGAGCAAGCAGCTCGAGAAAAAGCACTTTCTTCTCTTTCTGAGAAACTTTACACCAAGAACAGTAAATGCATTCATCCACAAGGACAAAGACTCTAGGAAGCATCAACAGCCAGAGAGTGTGGGCAGCCAGAAAGAAATACAACAAATAGGGAACTGATGGTGGATTCAGAAGCACTGCATCCCAAGCTGGTCAGAGGGAATGCTAGCCAGCAAAACTCCTCAGGACTGGAGGATTATATATATATACAGGGTGCTGGGGAAAGAAAGGTGAATGCTAAAAGCAAAAATATTGGTGTTCGGGTGAATGAAAATGCAGCTTTTCTAATCCCTTAACTCTACACAGGTGGGCAACTGTGCTACCTGGGAGAGAACGGCTATAGTCAGTGGCCTCTGTACCGGGACAATACTCCACTCAACCCTGGTGTCAGCCTAGCGTGTAATCTCAGGGCTACAGACCAAACAAACCTTCCCAAGCAATGTGCCAAAGTCACTAAGCGGCCAGTGTGCTGTGATAAAATAACCGGCAACAAGCAAGGGGAAAAAGGATTCACATTTGCTGACAGCTCCAGATTATCATTCCCCACTATGGGAATGAGGGTGACAGGAACATGGAGTGGCTTGTTATGTCACACCCACAGTCAAGAGCAGAGATAAATCAACGGGAGTGGGGTGATGCTTTTTTGTTTTCTCTTAAACAGTTCAAGACCTTGTGTCTAGAGAATAGTACCACCCACAATAGTTGAGGCTTCCCAAATCAGTTAACTTAATTAAGAGAATACCACCTCATGGATATGTGCATAGGCCAACCCAATACAAACGGTCCCTCAGACTCAGCCAGCTCATCATACAGCCAAAACCAAACACAGCAAGGACATTTGGCAGCCCATTATCAGTTGACTAGTATGTAGGAGGCTCCAATGTTCCAATACAATCAAGCAACCCAAGATCGTCAGATATCTGACATAATCTCAAACATGGAAGCCGGGATGGTGAGGGGAGGGAAGGGACTAAAAGAGAAATTCATTTATTTATTTATTTTTTATTTTTTTGAGATTTTAAAATTTTTATTTCATGTGTGGAAATAAAAATTTCCTGCATATGTATGTCTGTGCACTGTGTAACAGAAGTGCCTGGGGAGGCCAGAAAAGCATCACATCCTTTGGAACTGGAATTAGAAAAGGTTGCATGCTGCCACGTGCATGCTAAAAACTGAATTCAGGTCCTCTAGAAAAGCAATCAGTGCTCTCATCTAGCAAACCATATCTGGACCACCAGAAGAACTTTTTAAAATTGACAATAGATTCTTCTCTCATACAATACATCCTGACCAGTTTCCCCTCCCTCCACCTCCCAGCTACCTCCTATCACCCTTCTCCCCCCATCCACTCCCCCTTTGTTTCCTTCAGAAAAAAAAAAAAAGAACTCTACTATTATACTTAACAAAGTAACTACAATGCGTAGCTACAGTTAGCATCTTCAGAAAGATAAGAATCTATAGCCCTAAAATGAGAACATAAAAAAATTAAAGGAATATTTAGTGAACAAACTACTTTTAAATTATGCCAGTAACATTGATTTATAGTAGGGTTGGAAGATGAAGTTGAGAATATCATCCTAAAAAAATGAAAAAAGGCAAAGAGATAAAAAAGAGGACAGAAAAAAAAAAAAAACCTGGGGCAATGAGAATACCAGTTCAAATGAGCCATTATCTAAATGATGGTTCTAGAAGACACAGAGATGGGAATATCATCTTTGAAATGATTCAAAAAAATTTCTCAGAACTGCATAACGTGTATCTCTAAGTTGAAAAGTCTTTTAAATGTCTGACACTCTAAAGGAAAAAAAATCTGCACCACGTCTGTTGTCCAAACACTTCAGAACAGTTAGAACATAGTGATAATCCAGGTTTCTAAACCGTCAAGGCACAATGGCTTCAAACTCTACACTAGTAGGCCAGACATTGGTGAGTAAATTCTGCCACCCATCTAAGGAAAATTATCATAAACTGGAACTTTGTATTCACCTGTTCTAAGAATCAATCATACAACAAAGTACTCCAGACTCAGTGGCTTAAAACAAGCATTAAAAAAAATCTCCCAATTTTGAGAGTTGGGAATTCAGGTAGAGCTTACCTGGCCAGTTTTTTGCTTGTTTGTTTGTTTTGTTTTGTTGTCTCTATATAATGATGACCACGAGTACTTAGTAGGATACACCAAATAATTATGCCGGGAAAAAAGACCTAAAAAAGCCTCATTTATATTACCCAAATTCAACAGGATTCCTCCATTTTTTTCCACATAGAACTCTTTTTGTAGACTTTAATTTTGTAATAACTTTTATAATTTCCTCCGACCAACCACTCCCAGGTACCCACCTTGCTCTCTTTCTAATTCAAGGACTCTTTTTCTTCAAATATATATGTACAAATACATACACAACCTGTTCAGTCTGTATAAGACTACCTGCACACTTGTGATGTCTGGCTCACCACTTGATATTAGAAAACCCATCGGGGTGCTCTTCCCTGGGAAACATTCTTATCTTCATCTCAGCATTCCCCACGTGCCTGTAGAACTTTGTCTAGGGTTGAGGTTCTCCAGCCATGTTAGCATGTCCATCTGTGTTACTGTTGATTTGGTCTTGTTTAGGTTACCATGCTGATGAGACTTCATGAGTATAGCCTCTCTGAAATTTCTAGGAGACACAAATTCACAGCAAACTTCCTATTTTTCTGGCTCTTGCAATCTTCTATGGTGTTCCCTGAGCCTTGGGTTCAAGAATTATGTTACAAATGTATCAGTAGAAACTGGGTACCATGTGAACGCTTGTTTGTTTTCTTAAGTTGATCAGTTGTATCTTTCTATAAGTTTCCACCTGTTGAAAGGAAAATTTTCTTTAATAAAGGGTGAAAAAATCTATCTGTGGATATAAGAATAAATATATGAAACATAGCAAGGCATTGCATTATCTCAGTGAAGTGATGATTATCGGTTTTCTTCTAAGACCTATGACTTCATTAACCTGTGTTCCAGTAACAGGCGTGGTTTCTCTCATGTTAAGCAGACATTAAAAGACCTTAGAGAGTTGTGGTTACAATCAAGTTATGCATGCCACTATTGTGCCCTTAGGATTATCATCCATGTTGGTCATTGTTGTGGTTCATATACATTATAGTTGGGTAGCAGTAATGGCTGATTCCCTTACTTGGAAGATTATATGACAGTATCTGGTACCGAAACATCTGGTATTCATGAAGGAGACTTTAAAATCAGATACAGCTCAGTTCATCTGGGTTCCAAGTCTGAAAAGCATGTGTCGTTAGTGGTAAAGTAATAGTCTATAATATTTTGGGTTCTTCTTAGACAGTCTTGACAAATAACACAAAAGAGATCTTTTGCCTGGTGTTTGGGTTTTGTTAGATTGTATATGGCTGCTTAGGGGGAGAATTGTCATCCCAGGTGTAATATTCTTTTAAACTACATATGTACATGTAGAAATAGATATATATGTATTATATCTAATTTTAGGTACATAGTGATATGATTTTTATAATTTGTTTCAATATCTTTACTGTTACTTTACCCTCCTTCTCTATTCACCTCTCTTCCCTTCCCCAACTAAAGTGCCACTTCATTTTCCTAAATTCCTCCTTCAAATCAGTTTTACCTTGCTGTTCCCCTTTTCATTCCTCTCCCCCAATACATGGTTCCCTTATACTTTCCAGGCTTCTGTAATTACTTCAGTATACATACTCCCTCAGATGAAAGAGGATATGCAATGTTGTCTTTCTGGGTCTGGGTCACCTCATTCAATGTGATTTTTTTCTAGTTCATCCATTTACCTGAAATTTTCAGTTTTCTTTACATATTCCATAGTGTTGATGCACCACATTTCATTATCCATCCATCAATTGAAAGGCATTTCAGTTGTTTCTATTTCCAAGTTATCATGAATAGAGCAGCAATGAACATAGCTGGGCAAATATTGTGGAATAGGATATCAAATCCCCTAGGAATATTCTGAGAAGTTGTATAGCTGGGTTATGTAGTAGATTTATTTTTAGCTTCCTGAAAGTTCTTCTCATTGCTTTCCAGAGTGACTGGACGAGTTTGCAGTCCCACCAACAATGAATGAGGGTTCCATTCCCCACACACACACAACTTCTCTAGCATTTATTGTCTGTGGCTTAGTTAGTCTTTGCCATTCTGACTCAGTTAAGATGAACTCTCAAGTTTTGATTTGCATTTCCCTAATTGCTAAGAACTATGACATTTGTAAAGAAAGTTCACAGAGCCAGGCATGGGTGGTGCACACCTTTAATCTCAGCACTTGGGAAGCAGAGGCAGGCAGATCTCTGTGAGTTCAAGACCAGCCTGGTCTACAGCGCTAGTTCCAGGACAGGCTCCAAATCAATACAGAGAAACCCTGTCTGGAAAATCCAAAAAGAAACACACAAAAAAAAAGAAAAGAAGAAAGAGAAAAAGAAAAAAGGAACTTCACAGACATTTTTATGTCTCTTTTTCAAAACTCCCTGTTTAGATTCCAAGCCCATTTTTTGAATAGGTTATTTGGGTTTGGGTTATTTTTTTCTCTGTGTTTTGAATTTTTTATACTTTCTTAATATTACCCCTGTGTCCAGTGGATAGCTAGTAACTTCTCTCCAATTCTATGGTTTCTTTTTTACTCAGTTGATTGTTCCCTTGGCTGTCCAGAAGCTTTTTAGTTTTATGATACTTCATTTGTCAATTCTTGGCTTCAATTCTGGGGTAAATGGGGTCTTTTTCAGAAAGTCTTTTCCTATACCTGTCTCCTGTAAGGTACTGCCTATGTGTTTCTTCTAGAAGTTTCAATGTTTTGGGTTTCACATATAGGATTTTGATCTATTTGGAGTAATGTGGACATCCAGTTTTCCCAGCACCATTTGCAGAAGATGCTGTCATCTCTCCAGTGAGTGTTTTTGACATCTTAGTCAAATATTAAATGCCTACAGTTATGCATACTCATGTTTGGGTCTGATTTGGTACCAGTACCATGTTGTTTTTTGGGGTTTTTTGTTTGTTTGTTTGTTTGTTTGTTTGCTTTTATTAATGGCTCTGTAATGTATCTTGAGGTATGGAATTATAAACCCTGAAGCTCAGGATTGTTTTAACTATGTAGGGTCCTTTATGGCTTCATATAAATTTTAGTATAGTTTTTGTCTTTTTCTATGATGGATGAAATCAGGATTCCAATTGCCATTACATTGAATCTATAAATGAACTTTGATAGAATGGTAATTTCCACAGTACTAATTCTACCAATCCATGAAGATGAGATGTCTCTTCATTGTCTAGTGTTTTTCACTATCTCTTTCTTCATATAATAAAGTTATTATTGTAGAGGTCTTTTGCCTCCTTCATCAGGCTCATTCCTAGATATATTATTTTCTTTGATGCTAATGTGATTAAAGCATGTCCATTAACTACTTTTCTGTATGTTTCTTGTTGGTAAAGAAAAGCTGTAGATTTGTGCCTTACCAGGTTAATGAAACTGTGTATCATTTCATAGAAGCTTTTTGGTGGAATTCTTGTGATCTCTTAGGAATAAAATCCTGTCATCTGAAAATATAGATAGTTCGACTTCTCCTATTTGTATTTCTTGGATTTTCTTCACTTGTCCTTTTGCTCCAGCTTGTGTTTTGAGCACAATATTGAAAAGGACTGGGAGAGTGGGCAGCCCTGGCTCTTTTCTGATTTCAGTGGGATTGCCTGAATTTTTCACCATTAAGGATGGTGTTGGCTATAGGTTTGTCACATGTATCTTTTATTACATTGAGGAATGTTCCCTCCAGTTCTTCTCTCTGTAGGAGTTTTATTATGAAGGCATATTGGGTTTTGTCAAAGGCTTTTTCTACAGTTATTGAAATGATCATATGATTTTTGTCTTTCAGCCCACTTTGTGGTTTATTACATTTAATGATTTTAGTATGTTGAGTCATCCCTACATCTCGAGGATAAAGCCAGCTTGGTCACGGTGGATAATATTTCTGATGTATGTTTGTATTTAATTTGTAACTTTCTATTGAGCATTTTTGAATACATGTTCATCAGAAATGTTGACCTATAATTTGGAGAGGGTTTGTTGTTGTTGTTGTTGTTGTTGTTGTTGTTGTTGTGTTGCTGGTGATGGTGATAGTGGTTTTGTGGTGTTGCTGTTGTTCTTTGTTTTTGTTTTTGTTTGGTAGAAGGTGGAGAAGTAGTGTTTTTACCTGTTTTTCTTTTTTGTATTAGCATAAAACTGGCTTCATAAGAGTTTGGGATTGCTTTTGTTTACTTTCTTCTCTTACCTTTTTTCGTTTTTTGAATGGTTCAAGAAGTATCATTAGTAGGTCTTCCTGAATGCCACTTACAATGTGTCCTGAAAGCCCAAACATGATTCATATTTACATTTCTGAAGGATTTGAAACAGTTGCCAAGTACTATATTACAATGAATATGATTTCCATAATGTTTGAAAATAAAGGATGATTATATGTAAGGCTGTTAAATATGAACTTATGAAAATGGAGATGCATTTTAAGAGTAATGAAATATTTATGAGTTAAATTATCATTCATTAGTTTATATATAGTCTTGTTTCAAAAAGAATTTTAGGAAGTCTAAAAATTACAGGCAACATAACATTAAGTTACATTCAAATTAAATTAAAATCTTGGCAAAATAAAATAGAAAATTAAAGATAATACAAAAGAGAGCCAAGAAAATTGCTTGAAATGTCTATAATTATAACCCAATATTGGCGTCAAATTTGTCTCCAAGCTATGTGTCCATTAATATTAGACTCAGCTCCAAGTTGGAGAGAATTAACAGGAGTTTACTTTCCTCACACATAAAGCTCAAACACATTCAGTTCAGGACTGGTGGCTCAATTCCACCCAGTCTCCCAGAGGACATAGGTTCCTACAGCTCACCCCTCTCCCTTTTCACAGTCCAAGACACTCAGGGCAGCAGAATGGAGGTAGGGAATGAGGAAAGAAAGAGCAAAAGTTACCTTCCAAGTGTTCCCTAATGGAGATTACTAGAAATTGTCCCTATGCACTTCTAGTTCTATTGTATCAATCAGGGACTAGTGACATAGACACTAGGCACAAGGGAAACAGGGAAGTAGAGTCATCATTCTATGTGGACACGAGTACTTCTACAAACACTGCAACACAAGTTCTGCAACACACACATATATACAGAAGAGTGCAGACCCCAAGGCAAAAGCATCTTCCACAGTATCACAGCAGCCAAGAAAGGGAATGTGCTCCACTTCCAAATAACAGAGTGGCAAAGATGAATGGCTACTGAAGAAATTGCAGCAACTTTAGGTGGAAAGATTAGAAAGGTATGGCTTTGTCATGTCCTGTACCAAAGCAAAACTTTGATATATTCAACAACCCCCATTCCCATAAGGGTGTGCCTTTGTCAACCCAATAATACATTCACAGTGTAAAGAAATTGGGTCAGTGAAGCTTGTTTTGCTGAGTTCATTTTTATTGCATTTCTAAATGTTTCCACAGAAACATGTTACTTTTAATGTCATCATTGAATATCTTAATATTAAATATATGCTTATACATTTGTTTCAGAATTGAAGAAAAATCTATTTACCATCGTTTGAGGAAAAGAAACCATTGCAATCACAGGGACTACCAGAATATCTCAAAAAATGGTACGTAGCCCGTCACTTATGCCTTCACCAAAGCAGCTGTAAGAATTGACTTTATTTATTTAGAAGTACCACTAAAATTAGCATTAGACAACTAGAACAATGTGAAGTCTTTTTTCCAGCAACACTGCCCTTTCTGAACACAGTGCTCTGGTTTTCCAGCCATTTACACACAGAAAGGGGAACAGGATTACACACAGAAAAGGGAACAGGATTACACACAGAAAGGGGAACGGGAATATGAAGGCCAGGTCAGTCACCCAACAGTGAAAACAGTTCTAAGCCAAATTCATGGATACATGGCTAAAGAACTATGACACAAATGAGCCTCAGTTAAACAAAGGCAAACCAAGGTTTGCAAAAGTTCTACTCTGCCCAGTAGTACATTTTTCCACATTTCTGCAGAAGTCAGAGTTTTAAGCTCTACTCATGTGAGTCTCTACCCTCCACATTGTACTAGGAGGTGGTATATTGATACTTTCTTAAGAAGCCACAGCCTGGATAGTATGATGAATTACAATCTCTCACTGACAAAGATGTGGAGAGGAAGATATGGAGAGATTATCCAAGAAGCATGGGTTTTAACTAACTGTTATCTCCAAACAATGTATTTTTAAGTATTCTACATGAAATGAATATCCTACTTTTCTAAGAATGACAAAGATGTTTGAGCCAGTAAATAGTAAATGGCATTTACTGAGCTCCCATCAAATGCTGAAAAATGTATTTCAGTATGAGTATGTATATATACTCAGTTAATCCTTTCCATAATAAACACTGTCAGCAGGTATTATTATATTTCCTCAGAACTAAGATGGCATTGATTGCAATCACTTTGGGAGTGTTACGGTAGAAACATGAAAGAAAACTTACAGTGTACACACTGACTACAGTACTCAATTACCCAACATGTTAAAACATTTTTTTTTCAGAATAAGGAAAGAATGAGGCTATCTACTTTGCTGCAGCTCAGAAAAGGGAGACATGGACTAGGAAAGAGCTCTAATAATCTATTTTTAAACCAGAAAGATAAACTATGGACAACAGAGAATTAGACCATGAAGTTAGATATTATAGCTCAATTTTTACCACACTTTTTAAAATAAATGGGGGAAGGTTATGTCTGAGGAAAAAGATTAGTAGGACATGTCCTAAGATGGTTATTTGAGAAATCTTTAGTGATTATTTTTTTCTTCCTTGAAACTCTACTTTTCAAAAACCTAGAGAGAAATTGAGTTTAGAAAGAGTAATGGGATAAAGGCATGCAGTTAAGGCAGGGTGATCGTTAATCCTGAAATCCACAAAAGAGAAAACAGTTCTACAATTCTGAGCCAATTTGAATCTAGATTTAATTAAATACTGGCCAGGAAATTGGAGTCTGGCTAGGTCCACCCAGGGGTTCTCAGGGAATGGCCATGATTCACATTTTTCAGAAGTTTTAAAAAGGCAAAACCCATAATTCACTGCATTTCTCATCAGGTCCAATCAAGGCAAGCATACACCCCAACATATTTCCTGCCTTTGTACCTCCTGCCTACATGTGATCAAGCACATCCAGTGTTGGAGCACAATCATGTTAGGAGTAAACCATGTGCCTTGTTATTTCCAAGTACCACGGCTCCTAGCATTCCAGAAAGTTATCTTGTCATTGGACAAATGGGGCTTATCTGTAAATGCTGGCTCTTACAGAGATAAGCAGTCTGACTCTTAACTATAACTGTGTGTGACTACAGAGCCAACATTTCTATCTTTATGAAGATCCAGATGTGCCAACATTGCTTTCCTACCCAAAATCTGACAGTCTTTTGCAAAAACCATAAAGATCAGAGTGAGATACTCCAAAAAGTACCCCTGGAAACAAATATTGGCCAGTTGTCCTTGTGCATATTTGTGCCTTAACAACATACATTCCTTTAAAATCCTGGTTGTCCACAGCAAAAGTCAATGGGGAGGTAGGAAGAGGGGCTCACAAAGAAATGTATGGTGAATTCAATAGAAAATCTCAGCTTCTGTCAGTCCAGTGAATAGGAGCTTGGGGTGAGGGCAATTTCTTTTTCTTCAATTTATGTTCCTCAGAATTGTACAAATGTTCACCTTGTCTAGCATTATTGCTTCTTTGAATATGCTTCTCATCAGATCTTCTAAGAATGTAATTCTAAAAGGATATTTTTAGTTTCTCATAGTTACCATTATCTAATGTCCTGGTTTTAGTCTCCAGTTCCTCTTCCTATTTTCTGTTGCTTTTCCTTGCTGTGCATTTTCTTTTGATATTATGCAGCGTGTAACCTGACTGCCCACACCAAGTTATTTCAATTACTCCCCAAGGTTTTTATTAGATATAGGAAAAGTCAGCTTTCCACATTCTGCATATTTATGGCTGCATTTACTTTTCAGAACCAGCAAGAAAGATAAAAGGGGAAAGAAATAGTTGAATGGAATATTAAAGAGTTTCTTTTAAATTGTATAATAAGAATTAAAGAAACAGTTCCTATTTTCATCTTGACCACCTTACAAAAGATCTTTTCAGTGTCTGCCAATATGTACAGAGCCTTTCAGAATGTGACAGGTGAGAGTCACTGTGATTCTGGGAATAGTGCTTTGATGAGAGGCTTAGGAGACAACAGCCCACCCCATCTTGGAAGATGCTCTGCAGTGGTGCTTTCAACTCCAATCTGCTGAAACAGATAGGGCAAGAGGTAGCCAATGCACAGCAGAGAACAGGATCAGAGTGCTGTGTGTCGGCTGCTTCCTTACTTCTCAGAGGTGGGAAGTGAGATGCAAGGAACAGAGAACAGAGTCCTCTCCCTCTGGTTACTTCACAAAACCTTTCTTGAAGGATAAAATAGAAATGGCTTTGGAATTGGACATGGGAAGTGATATCAGAATCTTGCCTTGAGAGACCTGAATGACAAGCCAGCTTGAGTGGATCATCTTCACTCCATTCTCTCTTGGACAGACACCACACCCAAAGTTACTATGGTAGAAGTGAGGTCTTGTCTTGACTTCTGCAACCCTAGCCTTTGACCATGTTGTTATTATGCAAGTATCATAAAGCCAGGGGCCTGTTTGACCCAGATAGGTAACCATACATAAGAGAGATACCATAAGTATACTGGAGGACAACAGAGCTTAGTGTAGAGAGGAGGGCAGCTTGAGGATCAAGAGACACAACTTCCTAAATAGTCCTAAATATCCATCATCAGCACATCATTGCAACAGAGTGGCTGCCAGCCCTGTTGGTACTATTCTTTATTCAGTAGTTTTAAATCAGTCACATTTTCAATGTCAAAGATTCTCAAACATAGCAAATAAATGTAAAAGATACATGTCAATGATAAGAGCTGGGGCTCTCAAAGATGGGACAGTACTACAGGGACTAGGCATTCAGGTCTCCAAAGACAGTGACAGGCAAGAAGGGAACAAAGACACCTGTGCAGCAGATGGGCCTGAAAACAGAAGTGGCTCCCTCTGGGAAGAAAAGGCTAGGAGGGGAAAGGAATGAGAAATGACAGAAACTAATGATAGCAAGTCTAAGACTGAGAACAGGAGCTAAGGTGCAGAATAGAGAGATGAGCCAGACAAGAGAAGAAGTCCTTATGGGACTGGGGAGTCCTTGGGCTGGCTAGCATTCCATTGGCACTGGAGGCAGATTGGAGAGGTAAGCACTGAATCCCAGAGGATAGTGGAGCCAAAAGGAGATGGGAATGCTTGAGATCTGGACCATAATGACAGCTGAAGCTTAATAAATTTGAGAATTTAGCTTGAGATGTCACTCTTTCTCCAGCAAAGAGCTCATCCCTCAAAGACTAGGCAGGCCATCAGGGAGGTAATTAGTACCCAGCTGTGGAGGCTGTCACAGAAACTGTGGTACTGTAAACCACCTGCCATACCCTTGCTACAGTATTCCACTCTTCTGATCTGGGAGTTCATTAGTCCTCAGGACTCATGCTTGGGGGCGGGGGATACAGAAAACAGGAGATTCGGTCCCTATCACCTTGTCTGATCTCATGCTTTCACCATACCCAAAAAGCCAACTGCTCCTTCACACAAGTTGTCAGTGCTGAAGTTGAGCTTCCATGGATTTAGAGTTGGGTCATTTGCTTTAAGTCTATCTCTTAGCTGGACAGGAATCAGAAGGCATGTGAGGCCAGAAACAATATGCTTATCACTGACCTCAGTATTGCTAAGCAGAGATTTGCCCATCCAGCACTTTTTCTTTAACCTGAAAGCTGTCAAGTGAATTTTAACCTTTGAAGAGGATTAAAGCATGGAGAGTGGTCCTTTACAACTAGAATACAGTCATTTTTTCCTTTAATACAGTGGTTCTCAACATTCCAAATGCTGCAACCTTTCAATACATTTCTTCATATTGTGGTGACCTCCAACCATAAAATTATTTTCATTGCTACTTCATAACTGTAATTTTGCTACTGTTATGAATAATACTATAAATAGCTGTTTTCTAAGGGTCTGAGACTCCTAAAGTGGTTGAGACTCACATGTTGAGCACCATTGCTTTAAGATCAAGGACAGGAACCATTCTGAGATATCACCCCGTACTAACTAAGATGACCATTATCAAACAAACAAACAAACTAATGACAAGTATTGGCTAGGACAGGGAGAAGTTAAAATTGTGTATTATTGGAGGGAATGAAAAGTCTTCTCTCTATTATAGAAAGCAGCATGATAATTCACCTAATTAAGAAAATTTAAACTACTGTATGATTGACATTTCCATTTGTGAATATGTATCCAAAGTAATTAAGAACAGGGTCTCAAAGAGGTGCTGGCATTAACTTCTTCATTATATCATCATTTGTAACATCCAAGGTATGGAACAAGGCTAAATGTCCACCACCATCATGTAAATGGATAGAGAAAATATGCTGTGTAAATGCAATACAATACCATTCAGACTTTGAGGAAGAAGAAAAACCTGTCTTACCCAACAACACAGATGGACCTAGAAGCAGAGGCTTCTATGAAGCATGCAAAGTATTCAGACTCAGATAAGCAAAGAGCAATTTGGTGATGACCAGGGACTAAAGGGGGGATGATATGAAACATATTTTAAGTAAATAGAAATTTGTAAGTTGTCTTCTGAAATAAGTAAGACTCCTTTGCTTTAAGAAAACAATCCCTAGTCCTAAGCCTCAATTGCTCACAAGCCATAGAGGAAAACACTGCATGGACCCTCCTTATGGATGCCAAGTGAGATTTTACAAGCTTGGCATACTCTTTGCACTAACAATCTTCCTCATTTTGTTTCTTCAAGTCTAGTAAAACTTTTGTGTAAGCACCTGGATTAGAAGGTTTTGCAGAAATGATAAAATACTTAAGACATGTTTTTCCATGTGATAAAGCTTCTCACCACAGAGGAAAGGGGTTTCCTCCATGTGCACCCACTACAGAGAAAGTAGAGCGCAGAATCCCTGTGAAGAGCCTAGATTAGTCACTGGAGTCTGTAAACTGTTAAAGTTTGCTTCTACAGCTTCACCCACCTACTGTACCCACCGGGTTCCTTGCTGCAAAGCTAATTTGGTCATGAACCTCTCATATTCTCTGACAACACCACAAGTTCCACACTCTGAACAAACTTCACTTGGCCTGTTCCTTGCTCTAGGTTTAGTGAAAACCTCTAAGAATGGGAGTGAATTGAAAAGACCTAGAGAAGCTAGGGAATAAAGCAAAAGTCAGGCCAGCCTGGAAAATTCTAATGATGATCATCAACATAAACACTTGACATGTGAGCCTGACCATCTCAATTCAGTCCTAAGAACCAATAATTGAAGCAGAGATGTTCACACACACACACTGGAACACCCCTACTTACACACACACACACACACACACACACACACACACACACACACACACACGCCCCAGAAAAAGTTTAAAAATAAAATGTACTTAAGAGAAAGAAAGTGTTGGGAAGACTAGGTGAACATAGTCTGGAGGCTAGAGACTGGAGCAGAGAGGGTAAAGGGTGTGGTGGGATATTCCTTTATAGTACATGAAGATGTGTCACTGTGGTTGGTTTATTAAAAAGCTAAATGGCCAATAGCTAGGCAGGAGGTATAAGCAAGACTGCTGGAAAAAGAAAATGCTGGAAATAAATGGGGAGTCACCAGCTAGATGCAGAGGGAGCAAGACGTGCAGGGGGCCAAATCTCCTGTTTTCTGTATTGCCCCTCCCCCAAGCATGAGTCCTGAGGACTAATGAACTCCCAGATCAGAAGACTGGAGTACTGTAGCAAGGGTATGGCAGGTGGTTTACGGTACCAGAGGATGAGAGGTAAAAGCCATGAGTCATGTGGCAACACATAGATGAATTGAAATGGGTTCATTTAAATTAATAGAGCTAGTGTGACAAGCCTAAGCTACAGGTCATTTAGCTTTTTGTTAAAGCAATCACAGTAACACATCTTCACATGGTGTAAAGGAATATTCTATATTTCCCCTTTTGTTGTCATTTGGGATTTTTGGTTTTGTCTTGTGTTTTGTTTTGTTTTGTTTTGTGAGTTGGTAGAATGGGAAACTGTCCTTGACAGCTAGCTATGTGATGGGCACAGCTCAGCAGCACTTGAGTGGCCACTGAACTATGTTCTCCTGGCATAGCACTGCCCATGAATTAGGGTAGAAAGATAGGAAAAAGAGAGGACTAGGACAAAGAAGAGAGGCCAACAGGATAAAGAAGAGTTTGCTCTGGTGTGGCTCTCTGTCTAAGAGTCAAGACTTATTACATCACTCAGCAAATTGCCTACAAGGGGTCAGACTCCCGCTTTTGAGGAAACTCTGTCTCTCTGTCTCTGTCTGTCTCTGTCTCTCTATCTCTCTCTGTATCTCTCTCTCTCTCTCTCTCTCCACAACACACACACACACACACACACACACACACACACACACACACACACACTTAGGAGCAATGTTGACAGTCAAAACATGTGTATTGACCTCATGTGACCTATGGACCCTAAGGATTTCTTAAATCTTTCTGACCTATGTTTTTATGTATTAACATTCCTTTCTATAAACCTGCACAGAGGCACCCCATTAACTACTACATAATTTATTAAAGAAAAAAATGATGTGAAGAGAAAGAGTAGAGGAGGAGTGGGGAAAAGGGGTGGCTGGGAAGAGGGAAAGGAAGGGAAACTTTGATTAGAATATAAAAACAAAAATAAATAAACAATTGTTTTTAATTTTAAAATTAAAAACTCATTAGCTAAGAACATCAAGACATTTTTACTTAATCTTTTGAATTCAAATAACTGTTCTATACTTTGAACAATGTAACCTCAAAAACTACATACACTATTTAAATAATTTTTAGGTCATATAGCACCTGTATCATATAGTGCCTGTATCTCTCTACAGGCACCTGTATCCACTCTTGGGTATGCACTTTTGTTCTTTTCTTAAACAAACAAACAAAGACAAAAATAAACAAACCCATTTTTTATTGTTAATACTGACCTGTCTTGAAGTTCTTTTCTGCGGGGTTAGTTTACATCCTGGCTTCACCTGGGTAGCTGTCTCTTTAACGATCCCTCAGACTGAATAGCCGGCTACAGTGAGCTGTGACTCCTGCCACCAGTGACACATCACCAGCAGACAAGGTGTCCATGAACATGGGTTACAGGACCATATCTGTAAACCACCCACAAGACAACTCACTCTTCTCTCCCTCCAGAGTAAAGCCAGGGCAGAAGCAAACCCCAGATTCATGGCTATGATCCCCGGGCTTTCATTAACTCTAATGATGCCACTCTGCAGCAAACCCAGAGGACTCAAAAGGGCTGATAGATGGACAATTTGACCTCCATCCGGTCAGGTCAATGGTTAGGTCAAGTGGACCTAACCCACTTTTATCTCGCTTTGCAACCTGAGTCACTTCTTCAATGTAAGCCTCTTTTTCTATATGTAAAGTTAGGGGATTAGATGAGATAAATCTCAACTTCACCCACGTTCTTTGATTCTGAAATCTTAAATCAGGTTGTTTTTGTTTATCAAAATGCCTTCTTGATTTTTTGACTTGGGGGTGTTTTGTTTTTATTTGTTTGTTTTTCAAAAATTGAATCTCACTAAACAACCCTAGTACACTTTTGACTCATAAGACCCCTACCTTGAGCAAGCATCACCATACCCAGCAACTCATTTTTTCACCTAATGCATCTCTGATACTTAAAACACAAGAGAATTTACTTAAAACAAAACAAAACAAAACAAAACAAAACAAAAATCTTCCTGTTCCTCTTGGAAGATGAGCAATTGAAGCACTATGGCTGCTGCCATCAGTTGGAGCTAAGGAGTTGGTCCCTAGGACAGCACACAGGCTCCATCTCAGGTACAATAGCTGTCTGCCTCTGCAGCCATTCTACTTTCACTTTTCTCCCATCACAGTACCTGAGATTGCTCAAGAGAAAGCAGAGCAAGGAGCCCGTTTGCTCTGTCTCTCCTGGTCACCTTCCCATAACTTGTTTTCTCAAATCTCTCCATCTATAGCCTAAGAAGACATAAATTCATGTTTCAGCCAATCCTCCAGGGTACTCATCCCTGAGTGCTCAGCCTGTGCATGCACAGAGCACATATTAATAAGCCTCTATTTATTTCCTCTTGTGAATCCATCTTTGGCCAGTTTATTACTTTGAGACCCTATCAGCTGAGCATGGGAAGGGTATTTTTTTCTTCACCTGATAGCACAGAGTAACTAGCAGAAATAGGAAGCTGCTTGGGGGGGGAAGGGGGCATCTTAATAAGAATAAGAATGAGAACAGTCTCCTTGTGGTAAGAGACATCTGAGAGGAAGATTGTGCTTCCTCAGTTAGCAAGGGCACTATCAAGACTCATTCTAGGCCCAGAAACACCATACAGGTCTTGTGCTACACACAAGAGAGAGCAGGACCCTTCTTCCTGGATAACCATGTTTCACCCAGAACCTGAGACCATTAGCCAGGGATCAACTGTCTAGGCCATCCTTAGAGAGTGGTGTTTGAGTGTGAGTTTATTACATGCATGCATTCTAGCAAGTACCAAGCAGTAGCACAAAGCTATGCATTCTGTCCTCAGTGAATCCACAAAGAAACTCTATTTTGCAGACGAGGAAAATGGGGTTCAAAAAAGTTACATAACATGCCATGATCCATTACCTTGCCAGTGACAGACTTTTAACCATGCCTGTCTCCTACGGAAGTCACATTCTCAGCCATACCATGCTATCCCCTTTCTAGATTCTGGCCTGAAAAATCATGATTTTTCTGTTTTGGATTGTCTTGGAAACCCAAGGTGAATTGTCAGCATTTGATACATTAACCTAACACTTCTGAGTCAGTTTTCTTTGTCTCCTTGGGAAGGAATAAAATCAAGAAGTAAAGAGACAAACTATAATTGAACTATGAAAAAAATATTATTGCAGGCTAAGCTGAATTCAGTTACACATGTAAGGGCTCCTTATTTTTAGACCTCCCATGATCTCTATTCTGGAACAAGTACCTTAAGCTAACTGAGCTTCTGGTATTGTATTTTTGCCAAAAATAATTGCATAACCCACGTTTAGTCATGAGAAAACCTATAGACAAACCCCAAACTGAAAGCCACTTCAAAAGAATCATTCAGTAGCATTCAAATTTGTCAAGGTCATAAAGACACTGGAGGAAAGCTCTGAGGTCATTGGTGTCACATGGAAATAGGGCTCCAGGAAATATGTAGAGAGCACCACTAGTGGAGTGAGCATTTGATCACAACTCAAAACCTTGAAAAGAAATGGCAGAAATTATTTATAGCAGAGCATCTAGGACATTTCTGTTTGGGGAGCCAGAGAGAGAGTGTGTGGCCATGGCAGTGGAGTCTTTAGTGTCCAATTCTTAAATACTCCACCTGAAAACAAAATGATATAGAAGAACTCAATGTCTGCAGCTCAATATTTTTTTCCACAAAAATCCAATGTACCTTCAAGATACAGTGTCTAATGTATTTAATAATAATAGGAACTTTTAAGAAAAATATTCTAATATGACACATATATAGAACAAATCCCTCATTTAGAGTTTGGAATACAAAGAATCTTTAACCAATGGAGATGCTCTTATCAAATTGGAACTATATCTTTGTATTTATTCATACAACCTCATGGTGGTTAGTATTAACTGCCAACTTGACAAAATCTAGAATCACCTCGAAGATTGGCCTCTGGTCACGTCCAGGTCAGGGTGTGTCTTCATTCCATTAACTGAGATGGGAAGACCCATCCATTATGGGTGGCACCGTTCTGTAGGCAGGGGATCCTGGATTGTATAGGAGTGGAAAAAGAGCTGAGCACTAGTGTGCATGAATTCATTTTCTCTCTGCTCTTGATTATGTATGTAGTGTGACCAAATACTTCAAGTTTTTGCTGTCTTAACTTACCTAGCACCATTAGCTATGCTTTGAATTGTGAACAAAACAAATCATTCTCCCTGGATTTGCTTTTGTCAGAGTATTTTATCACCTCAACAAAAAAAGAAACTAAGACAAACCTGTATAGATAGGAACAGGGCTCATGACAGTAACCATATGAAGAATTCTGGCTCTGTTGTTTTGCCAAAATTTTCACTAAGTTAGGATCAGCACACCTGCATTGCAAATATTTTGCTTTAAATAATTGTACTTGTCAGTATGTTGAAGTTGCAGGGCATCTCCTTTCAACAATCTGCTTTGTTTAGAGCTTTAGATAAAAGGCATTGAATAGAAAGCTATCTACTGTGTCTATAGACAGTTTAAATGCACTTGGGGTTTATGTAAGCATGGGTGTGCCTTGTCTTCTCATCTACATTTTCTTCCTGTTTGATATTACAGTGGGTTCTAGAAATAGAAGGATGAGCAAGGTAAATGCCCCACCTTCACAGAGAACATAAACAAACAAACAAAGACAAACAGGAAAGGAATCAAAGTTCTGTGAGAATGTCAGTGGGGCAAAAGTAAGTTGCAGCCTCGGGGAGGTGAGAAACACTCAACTCCGAAGAAGTCGAAGATTTCACAGCAAAAATAAGATTTGAACAGTATCCAAAATGTGCAAGAAGATGGTGAATAGGGTAGATAAGGGCTGAAGGCAAATGGTTTGGGGGAGATGCAAAGCCTCGCCTCTATCAACACAGGTGAATAGCTCTTCTGAAAACATGGGAGGTAGACTACAGTCACAATTGGAAGCATATTCTACCTTATCCAAATATTTTTAGGGAATTTGTCTTGTTTGTGACTAAAACATTTGGAATGTGAAGTATTCCCAGTAGTGGAAATGCTTCCAGGAACTGCCACACAAACGATTGTTAAATGACAGGGATCTGGGCCTCAAGATCAGTATCTTGTTGCAACCAAACAATTTTAGAAGAGAAGAAATGTAAAATTCTAATTTTTAACATATTTTTCTGATAATGTTTGATGAAATATAAAAACTATAAGAAAAATCTACATCATTTGAAATCTAGTTTTTGTGGGGAAAGGAAGTTGTCAGAGGCTATGCAAGCATGGTCTACTAGAATACCTACAAAATAAACTGGAGAAAACTGGTAACAGTAGCATAAGAGGTGGATGGTCCCTGAATTTCTCCAGCTTTAAAAGAGAAATAGGGAACCTCACAATAGGGACCGGAGTCCATTACAGAGTAATTGAATGGTTTGGGCAACCTCTCACTTGCAGTGAAAAGGAGCAAAGCAGCAGATGGCAGCAGCCATGGCTTAAAGCAAGCTTAGAAAATCTGCACTGTGCTTTCAGTAGTATACACTTTAAAAAGCAGGAAGTGAGGAGATGTTTCACTAGGTAAGAGGGTTTTCTCTGCAAGCATGAATGCTGTGTTCAAAACCCAAGTACCCATGTAAAAAGCTAGACATGATTGCTTACGCCTGTAACCCCAGCATTTGGGAAAGAGACAGGTGGACTCCAAGAGCTTGTTGGCCAGACAGACTAGTCAAAATGACCCAGTTCAGTGAGTCACCCTGTCTCAAGGTAATTAGGCAGAAAATGGTAGAGAGGAATATCCAGTATCCTCCTCTGAACTCCACTATTGCATACACAGACACACAAATCTACACAGTCACATATGTGTACCATATTCAAAAGAGCACAAAATGAGGACATATCCAGAAAAAAGTTGGTGGCAAGAAACATCTAGAAAACCTTGTATTTCTAAAATTCTGCATCACACTGGAACATCCACAGGGTACCATTTTTAAATGGTGGCTTGGTGGTCGAAGAGCCCCCAATAACTACATGCTTGGGAAACTCATAGCAAGTGTCACAGCAATATATGGTGAAACATGTTCATCAGAAAACCTCTAAGCATATGTAACCAGCATGTAAGGCTACACCTCATATGGAGTGAGAAAAGCATCCCAACCCCCGAAGAACAACCAAGATCTTCAAACAATACTAGCAAAATTTTAGTCGGGCATAGTGACACATCCCTATAATTCCAGAACTCAGGAGCCTGAGTTCTGGAATTATTAAGATTAAAATTATTATTATTAAGATTAAAAGATTATTAAGCTAAAATTATTAAGATTAAAAGATCTTGTCTCAGAAAATAAAACAAATTTTAAACTAAAAGAATATAGTGGGATAAGAAGATAGAACATAAAAATAAATGATAAAATGTTAGACCTAAATTTAAGCATATCAGTGATTACATTAAATGTGCATAATCAATTAACAAATAATATTAGACTGAATTATAAAACATCACAATAAAACATATTATTTTGATGCTGTCTAAAAAATAAAAGAGTAAATTAAAAACATCAGCTCTAGGCTGGAGATGTATCTCAATGGCAGAGTACATGCTTAGTGGGTATAAGGTTCAGGGTTCTACCCAAGCACAAAAGAAAAAAATAACAAATAAAAATCACCTACAAAACTGAACACTGTCTACAAGAAATTTACTTGAAATACAAGGAAGTGAATGAACTAAGTGGTAGGAAAAGATACATGGAGCCAACACTAGTCAAAATAGGATTGTCAGAAAATTGGAACTCAAAGAAATTACAGTAGCCAATATGAATATTTTAACAATAAAAGGATTAATTCTCTGAGAGGCTGTAATGCCATTACATAAATATCTTATTTGGGATTTTTAGTGCTGGAAAGAGACACCATGACCATAGCAACTCTTAAAAAGAAAACATTTTAATTGGAATGGTTTGCATACTGTTTCAGAGGTACAGTCCATTATTACCATGATGGGGGAGCATGGTGGTGTGCAGGTAGATATGGTACTGGATTAGTAGCTGAAAATCCTATATGTTGTAGGCAATACAAAGTAGACTGAGTTGGTATCCTGAGCGTAGGAAACATCAGATCCCACCACAACAGTGGCACATTTATTCCAACAAGACCATACGCACTCCAACAAGACAGCACCTCCTAATAGTGCCACTCCCTATGATATTACAGGGACCAATTCCATTCAAACTACCACATCAGGCATAGCAACAGAATATCAAAGTACATGAGAAAGGAGATGCAAACATGATAATGATTGCGGCTGGAGACTTAACAGCAATGCATGGAGTTAGGAAACATGTGATTGATACACACCAGGTAATGTCATTCAATGCAATTATCACTGCTTTAGGGAGGATTCCTACTCTTTTAAAAACAGACTTCCACACACATATGAAATAAACAAATAATTAAATAAAGACCTTACATCACAAAGTATCAAAGAAAATGTAATCAGAAATCAAAGGGGGGAGGAAAAAACAAAGGAAATACAATAAATAGTACATATGAGAGAGAAGAAAGGAAGAAAGGGCATGCAAAGAAGGCATGGCAGTGATGTATAAAAGATATAAGAACTACTTTCCTCAGTCCTTCCCTTTCCTTTCCTTTTCTAATTTTAGACACTGTCTTCTCACTCACACGTGCACACACAGAGAATGGCAGTGGAGACCATATTGTAAGAAAGGAAAGAAAAAAGATCATTATTTTCATCTTAAATTTTTAGATAAGTAGTATCTGATGTTATAATACACAAACAGAAAATGAAAGGGGTTAAAGTTATTCAAAACAAGTAGATCTACTGTAATCCTGCGTGAGAGAGCTCGGGTAGGGATAGGACACACATGGCCCACAGCTATGTTTTATTCTGTACATGATGAATCCTTGTTTGCAATATCAATATTTAATCTGTTACAGATGTAAAAGCTCATATGTTGTCTTAGTTACTTTCTATTACTGTGAAGAAACACCATGACCATGGCAACTCTTATAAAGGAAAACATTTAATTGAGGTGGTGGCTTACAGTTTCAAAAGTTCAGTCCATTATTGTCATGGTGGGATATGGTGACCTTGCAGGCACATACGGTGCTGGAGCTGAGAACCTACTTCTTGATCTAAAGGCAACAGGAAATAAACAGCCTCATTGTGAGTGGCTTGAGCATATGAGATCCCAAAGCCCGTCTCCACAATGACACACTTCCTCCAGCAAGATCAAACCTACTTCAACAAGGCAACACCTCCTAAATAGTGTCATTTCCTTTAGAGGCCACTTTCTTTTAAACCATCACATACATATATGTGTGCATACTGTGTGTATATAATTATGCATATATGTATAATGTATTATGCATAGTATAAATAAGACCAAACAAAAACAGGCGAAAATCCTAAAAACTCTCAAGAAATAGCGATCTGTTTCTACACACATGAAAAAAAATGTATACTATCACATGAAGTCGGAGAAATACTGTGTTCATGTAGAAGGATTTATTTATTTTTATTTTGAGTGTATGAATGTATTTTCTGCATATGTGTCTGTGCATCATTTGTGCCTGGTGTCTGCACAGCCAGAAGAATTATCAGATTCCCTAGAATTGGAGTTATAGGCAGTTGCAAACTGCTATGTGGGAGCTGGGAATGGAATCTGGGTCCTTGATAAGAGCAAACAGTGCTCTTAAACACTGAACCATCACTCCAGACCCAACATTTTGTCCTTGACATACAATGTTTCCCTCTGGTTCTCTTAATAATCAAATCATTTTGAAACCTAATCTGTGTGGGGTTTGTGTCATGAAATGATGCATCTTTTACAATCACTGGATTCATTGCCAATGTCTAAAACTCGAGAGATTTTTGGCAAAAGTTCCTTATTTCCAATTTCCATTTTAAAGAAAAGTCTGATGATGTGATCACCCCTCCTGGACCATAGGACTCCATCAGGGCTGAGCAACAGCTGCTTTTCCTAGGTTGGATCAGCAGCACTGCACCTCCAGGCTCTACGACTACCTGAGCTTGAAGTCCTACACAGGGTTCTGAGACACTGTGTTTTGTTTGAATGTATTTGTGGTTAGTAAACTAAAATGTACTTCCTAATTCTCCCCACAAATTCTTATACAAGAGCCAAAATAATGTACTTTAAATCAGTGTTATTTATAAGTAACAGACATTACAGTGATGGCAAAGTTCGCTAGGCAGCAGAAGAATTTCTCTCCTATTTATGGACCCCATCTATGAATTTGAGTGCCCAACCAAGATTTAGTGACATGATGTGAAGAGGTCAAAAGGCATATTTGGAGCTAATACTGCTGAAACTTGGGGTCCCCTCACTTGATTCCTAACACTATTTACATTTAAATGTTGCAAGATTCCAATGTTTTAATCACAGTTGGTCATAACTCCTGCACTGTTTTTTCTGCCTAATTTCTGGATCTGTTTTATGTTTATGTTCTTTTCCTTAAAGAGAGTTAAAGAGAGTCTCCAAAATTATATAAACTGTAAAACTCAAAAAAAAAAAAAACCCTATCTGTTTGATCTCCTGCAGATAGTCTCAACTTTTAGAGCACTTAGCTGCAACTGTTTCGGGCACTACACACAGAGCATTGTGAACCAATTACTACATTTCTGTTTTAAGTCCTCAGTAAAGGAAACAGCTAAGTTCCCTGGGATTCATCTTTATATCAACCCTCAGGGCTTTCGGAATCCCCAACACTTTATGACCATGGCTTATTTAGTAACATTAGACTTCCAAAAAACAGGGCTGTGTGTGTATTGGTATTGTTCTCTGATCTATACCCAGAACCAATTATAACACTTGAAATAGAAAACATTCTATGTTTTGCTGAAGTAATAATTTAACTTATGAAGACTGATTCTGGTTATATTTAAATATTCTCTGTTTTCACAAATAAATTTTGGACCTACTGTCAAGCACTCAAAGTAACAGATTCACTTAGAAGACAGTCAAAATTAGTTTCCAAGTTGAGAGAATACATAGAATGTGAGGTACTTGACCAAACCAGCACTGAGACCATGTATTGAAATTCAGTTAGGAAGAGCTAATTGGTGCTGAGGCATGAGACCTTATCTTCTTGTGATAACACATTATTTAAAGGACAACACAGTTCAGCCTTTTAAGGCCTCTTCCACTCTTAACTGGGGGCATATAGGTTCTCCACTGGACCACCTTAACAATTAAATAACTTTTTCTTTTCTAAACTAAAATTGCATAGTACAAAATGTGTGGATTTTTCAAATATCTGCCTTTTTCTGCCAAGTCCCACAGGCTAGGCTCTGTCTTTGTTGCTTATTACCTGCCAGCTGTTGTTGCTGTAGTCATTTCTCTAGTGGCCCATACATCCACATAGAAGCTGAGGAGACACCTATAGAAAAGGATAATAAGACTAGGAAGGGGAAAGATGTAGTGCTGAGTCTGGTAAGAGAATAGCAAAAATTAAAGAAAGGAGGATATGAAAGAACAGTGTGAGAGAGACATAAACTACTTTACAAAATTAAGATTTTCACATGGGAATGAAAAGGAAAAATACAAGGACTTTGGAGCAAACAGAATTTGCTCCAAAAAAATAGGCATTCAGTAAAGAATAAGTATCTCCTTGCTTTCTGTTTGGTTACTTTTTTTGTTTCGTGTTTTGTTTGTTTGTTGCTGTTTTGCAACAGGATCTTACCACATAAGCCAGACTTGAGCTCTCCATCTTCTGCCTCTAGGATGCTAGTATATTACATTGACCACCACCCGCAGCTGAGTCTGCTCTTTTAAATCTACTACAGTTACTTAAAACTGGTCTTCAATCCTTGTCCAGAGCAGTCAAGAGAGACATAGGAGGTATTCTCTATTGGGAAAGATAATCCATCTAATAGACTATGACAACATTTCACTCTTGTTTTACTGAAGCTCTAGAGGTGTCCTGCACATCAAATACCCAGATGGAGTTGAGGCTGGCTGGATCTAGTACTATAATTTTAGGACAACAAAAGTTTGAGCTTCTGTTGGTTTTTATTTATCAATAAGAAAAATGTCAAATAATAGTAGTAGTAACAGTTTTTGATTGGTTATTATTCTGAAAATGAGAGATTAGGAGTTCTGGAATAGAACTGAATGAAAGACCCAGAAAATATGTGAGCCACTGTAGGACACCAGCAGCGACTGGCAGGTTAGAGGTTGTACATTTCTTCCCTCTAGAGCAGAAAGCAATTGACTATTCAGAGAGTCTCTACCTTCAGCAGTCAGGGTTCTGAACCAGGACCTTAAATGGGGGTCTCCAGGAAGATGTCTCTCCCAGAAAATTATTTTCTGTCTCTCTGATCCTTACTTTTGGGGAGACTCTGTCTCTTTGGAGACAGATACATACTTTTTCCTTACATCTACTAAATCATTTACTCATTTTTGCCAATCCAACAATTCAAAGGGCTTTAGATTGGTATTAGTAAAATGCAAGTAAGCAGAAAACCCCTGAGGTTGAGATCCAAGATAAAACAGTACAGAAAATCACCAGAAATAAGCAATTATCATCAGCAATGTGGTCTGGACAGCCTCTACTGGTAAACAATGAGATCATCCATATGAACTCAGCTAACCAGACCATCACGTCAGTGGTGTCACTTAAACAATTATTGTTTTATTGTAATTATTCAGGTGCATCTTCCAGAAGTCTGAAGAATTTCATAGAAAGGTAAGTGGAAGAAAGATCTAAGGAACTGTTTTAAATATTATTAACTTATGTTGAAAGAAAGAAAATTCTCATTTATTACCCCATTGTCATTTCTACTGAGTGTCAATAATTTGTTCTAACACTGAACATCCTCTTCCTGGGCTAGTAACCTTCAAAAGTGATTGGTTCATGTATGTTCTCAAAGGGTCATAAAATGAATATGAATTGAATAAAATTTAGCTCTAAAGAAGTAGCTGCAGAAACATAATGATTATATTATAATCTGGCTTTATACATAAGAAACCTATTTTTTGAGAATTTTTATTTCTGTTTTTGAGACAGAACTTCATTCTGTAGCCCTTAGAGCTAACTATGTCACCCAGACTCATCTTAAACTCTTATAATCCTACTACCTTAGCCTCTCAAGTGCTGAGATACCATATCTGGTAAATTAATATTTTTGTGTCTATTTGGGGATTAAAATTCCGCTGTGAGGCTTTATGTAATATACTGAACAGAAGCCTTACCTCTGTGAATTAAGTAGTCCCCACAGCTCTGAGGATGTCCTGTGAAACTGGGTATAACTAACCCAACTAACTAACTCACCTACACCTGTTGATAATAGTTTTTTGAACGATGTTAAGGCAATGATAGTGAGTCTGTTTAGCTGAAGTTTCAACCTACCCTTCAACAGTATGCATTAACATACTATTTCCTAGTGGTAATTGAATTGAGATTATACAAAAGAATGGGAGTGCTGACTATCTTTGCTGAAATAAAAAAAAAATTCAGCCAAGCTGGTTGGTTTTCAGTGGGTAGTTACACAAGGATATTCCTCCAGCCTGTGTTGCTGGTGACAAATCTACTCAGACTCCATGTTTTCTCAGCTTGTCTAGGAACCAGGCATTGGATCAACCAGCCATTGTAATTTATGCCATGATTGGAAATGACGTCTGCAATGGGTAAGCAATTAAGAAAGATGCAAACAAGGCTAAGATGATAATAATGGACCTATTCAATTGGGATTTGTCTCTGGCTTTCTCCCTCTTCCACTCCCTACCCCAGTCTGTTCTGCTATAATATGCAGGTATCAAATAAGTTTATCTCAGAAGGAAATTCTGGGTATGTCACATCAACAGGAACAACCTGTGAAAATGAAAGCTCCCTTTGAAAAACACCAAATCTGAGCCATTAGCTGTCAATTCTGACATCACAACAAAAAGGTATGCCAAGATCAACTGTGGATTATAACACAGGAAGTATACATCTGAGATCCAAGACGTAGAATCTCCAACATTTGAAACAGCATACAGCAAAAGTGCAGTCATTCCACAAGAACAAATGCCACACTCTAATTCTGACACCTTATGCAGAAAAGACAGCACAGACTTGCATTTGCAAAGAAACTACATGTAACTTGAACTTGATCCTATTTATTCTGACAGCCCACAGTAAAAATGGTTTTGCTGAACTATAGCATTAGTGCTAATTTCCCCTCAGCCTTCAAAGAAATACATCAAAATCTATGCACACCCCTAAAAGTGTGCTGAATGTGGACATCTGGCCTGTGTTTATGATTAAAAAGTAAACCAACAGTGATACAGGATCTGATGCAGCTCCCAGTGTCCATCTGCCCAGTATTTTAGGGAAACATGAAAAAGAAGCCAAGAAGAAATGTGAAAGACAAGCTCAAGGTAGCATAGCTGATTAAAGGCCAGCTGGAGGTCTCCCTGCTCACATTCCTTCCTCTTGTCCTACCTATTCACTGGGCCGCTCAAGCCTGTGCTGAGAACAAAATCCAATAGGCTTAAAGTTCATTTGCTTCCATGGAACTCTAAACAAAGTGCAAACAAATCAGTTCATGTCACTCTATGAACAATTTTTGCTTGTGAGCCAGTTCATGCCTAGGCCCCTTCAGGACCCCAAACCTACATTGTGAAGGCCCACATCCCTGGCTTTGTGATTAGCCAGCCACCCAGCACTTTCCAGGAAAGAGTATACACCTTAAGACCTGCTGTTCCTGGTCCAAGATGTATGTCCCTCTCCATATCATTTCATCCCTATTGCAACCTAAAGAGGCAGGTATGGATCTTTGATGAGGAAACTGAAGCTCACAAAGTAATTTCTTCTACTGCCACTGAATAGCAAAGAGAGGAGCTGCAGGGTCTCCTAAATTTTGTCTTCTTTCCCTTGTTTATCTGATCTTTCTTATGTTCTATTATTCACTCACTTCCTTGAAGCACGTGTTGAGCACTATCAGTGAGCCAAGTATGAGGTCAGGCTCTGGGAAACAATGGCAAAAAGGCCTGAGTCCCTGGCCTCAGGGACTCACAACAGAGAAAAAGAGATGTGGCTTCCAGTCTCTGCTGCAAAAGAGAGCAATTTCTGGTCCAGGCAGGAAACGTCCCTCCAGTCACTGGATCAGGCTCCCCTGGGAACAGAAAGCAAACAGGTTACAACCAGAGAGGGTGCCCGAAGAAAGCCTCTCCCTCCAAAAGTCAGAATCACTGAGAATGTCCTCCCCTTCACAGGTCCCTCCAACCCAGTCTTACTTTCTTTTTTCCAAAGATCCAAAAATCAAACATCAGCTAGAGGCCCATGCCAGCCTCTGCTCTGCCAGGGATCTATCTGGGCAGAGAAGCAGTGAGCATTTGGATGAAGGAAGAGTTGGCAGAGTGGGATGTCCCTACAGTGCCCACTTTATGGTGTCCTGTGGAGAGGTTAGAAAAATAAAGACAGATGGCAGACCATCAAGGTGGAGTAGATATCCCATAATGGGCAAAGGCCCGGCCGCTCCGCGTCGCGCGCCATGCGGCTCCTCTGCTGGTGGCAGGCGCTGCTGTGGGTGCTGGGCCTTCCGGCCTGCGGCCTGGAGGTTGCTGAGGAGAGTGGCCATGTGTGGCGGGAGGAGCAGCCTGACCCAGCGCTCGAGGTTGGGGCCCTGTTTTTGGATGAAGAGGAGGCTGCGAAGGGCCAGCGAGGACAGGAGAGGGTGGCGGAGCCTGCCGGTGCCTCCGAGGCCCGAGAGGGCACCTGCAGTGCCCTGGGAGACTAAGACCCGAGCTGCAGCCAACAGTGCCTCTTGGCGATGCACGGTGTGGGTGGCTTCCCAGAGCAGGCTTTACATCTCACTACGCCTGGAGCAGCTAAGGCAGAGCCGGTAGCCACAGAGGATGCCAACAGCACCGACAGCCTCAAGTCCCCCAAGGTGAACTGTGAGGAGAGGAATGTGACCGGGCTGGAAAATTTCACCCTGAAGATTTTAAACATGTCCCAGGACCTTATGGATTTTCTGAACCCAAATGGTAGTGACTGTACCTTTGTCCTCTTCTACACCCCGTGGTGCCGCTTTTCTGCCAGCCTGGCCCCTCATTTTAACTCCCTGCCTCGAGCATTTCCAACTCTTGGCTTTTTGGCATTGGATGCCTCTCAGCACACCAGCCTTTCTACCAGATTTGGCACTGTAGCTGTCCCTAACATTTTGTTATTTCAAGGAGCTAACCTGATGGCAAGATTTAATCATACCGATCAAACTCTGGAGCACCTGAAAACCTTCATTTTCAACCAGACAGGAATAGAAGCCAGGAAAAACGTAGTGGTAACACGGGCCCTCTCCCCAGCACATTGATAAAGACCGTGGATTGGCTGCTTGTATTTTCCTTATTCTTTTTAATTAGTTTTATCATGTATGCTACCATCCGGACTGAGAGCATTCGGTGGCTGAGTCAGGACGTAGAGCATGAAGGAAGGAAGATGCCTGCCGCAGCTCCCTGATAAGACGACCACGTGGAAATACTTAGATAAGTAGAAATGGGTTAATAATTAAGACAGAGTTAGCCCATAAACAATAATGGTAACTGGTCAACAGGAGTGTATGAAATACAGAGTCTCTGAGTGTTATTTGGGACTGGTGCGGCCCAGACTGGCGGCAGGTGAGATGTAGCCGGCCGGAAGGAAAAGCCTGCCTTAACAATGGGTTCCATACAAAGTCCAAGCCAGAGGGTTGCAAAACAGGTCTGTCCAGGAACAAGTTTCGGGAATTTGATTTGTATCATTCTTTACACCTTCAACTTAAAAAAAAAAATAATAATTTTGCTAGCTCTTATTGAAATAATGCAGTCACATGTCTTTCACAGCCAACTACATGTGGCTACTCAAGAAGTACTTGTAAGTGAATGATGGTCATGACTAGAAGACAATTTTTAGGAATTTGGAAAGAAATGTGAAGGCACCTGGCATTTCCACGAATTACCTAAAGTGACTCAGTGGTCTTAGACATACCCATCATTGTCCTTGGAACTCTTTAATGTAACCCAAAAGTTCAACACTCCTGAAACAACAAATGTGTGTGAGCTGCAGCAACAGAAACTTTGAGTGGTCGGTAAAATCCCATTGTGTATATGCAGCACATTTTTCATTTCTCAGCCAATGGACATTTAGACTGATTCTACTCCCTTGCTAGTATGAAAAGAGCATTGATAGACATAGATGTGCAAATATCCCTGTGGTAGGATACAGAGTCCTTTTGGGTACATGCCCAGAAATGATATGGTTGTGTTTTATGGTAGTTCTATGTAAAGAGTCTTCCTCTGTCCCACCAACCATCTCCCAAATCAATGACACAGAGACTATTAATTATGAAAGCTCAGCTGATAGCTTAGGCTTGTTTCTAACTAGCTCTTATAACTTAAATTAACCAATTTCTATGAATTTATTTTCTGTCTTGCAGCTTTATTACCTCATCTCCACAGTGTCCATGCTGATCACTCTCCATTTCATGCTGTCTATCCTGCATGCCTGAAAATCCTGCCTAAATATTGGTTGTTCAGCTTTGTATTAAACCAATCAGAATGACACATTAATTTACAGTGTACAATTCTGTTTGATTTTTTTGAGAGACCTCCATATAAATGTTCACAGTGGCCAAACCTCTTTACATCTCACAAAAAAAGTAAATAACAGCTCTTTCTCACATCTTTACCAGCATCTATTGTCATTTGTATCCTTTATTATCACATTCTAATTGGGATGAAATAGAATGTCAAAGCTTAGGCCAAATTAAGTTATATAATTGTTGCATTTATTGATTTACATATGTTTAAGCCTCCCCTGCATCTCTGGAATGAAGCTAACTTGAGCATGGCAATCACATTTTTTATTCATAATTTTTAAATTTATTATACATACTAACCACAGTTTCCCATCCCTCCTCTCCTCTTATTCCCTCTCCCCCATGTCCTTCCTCCCCACCCCCCATCTATTCCTCCTTCATCTCCATTCAGAAGGCCTCCCATGGGAATCAACAAAGCATGGCATATCAAGTTGAGAGAAGACCAAGCTTCACCCCATCTCTCCCACCCCCTGGAATCAAAGCTGAACAAGGCATCTCATGATAGGGAGTAGGTTCCAAAGAGCCAGCTCATGCATCAGGGACAGGTTCTGGTCCCACTGCTATACCCCTTTTGGCCCCACAAAAGACAAAGCTATACCATTGTCACCCAGATGCAGAGGGTCTTCTTAGGTTGGTCCCATGCTGACTTACTAGCTGTCTGTCCAGAGTGAACTCCCACAAGCTCAGGTTAGCTCGGTGAATTTCCCCATCATGATCTTGACTCCCACCCCCTTGCTCATATATTACTCCACCCTCTCTTCAACTGGACTCCCAGAGTTTGGCCCAGTACTTGACTGTGGTTTTCTGCATCTGCTTCTATCAGGTACTAGATGTAGGCTCTATGACGACAATTAGAGTAGTTACCAATCTGATTACTAGGGGAAGGCCAGTTCAGGAACCCTCTCCACTATTGCTAGGAGTCTTAGTTGGGGTCATCCTTGTTGGTTCCTGAGGGTTTCCCTGGCCCAGCTTTCTTCCTAACCCCATATTGGCTGCCTCTATCAAGATATCTCTTACATTACTCTCACCCCTCTATCCCACCCCCAACTAGACCATTCTTATCTCAGATATTCCCATTCCCCCATCCCCTCCTGTCTACTTCCTTCCCCCTGCCCTGAGTTTACCCAGAACATCTCATCTATTTCCTCTTCCCAGAGACATCCATATGTCCCTCTTAGGGTCCTCCTTGTTACCTAGTTTCTCTGGGGTTATCCTTTGCTTCACATCTAATATCCACTTTTAAATGAGTACACACCATGTTTATCTTTCTGAGTCTGGGTTACCTCACTCACGATGATTTTTTTTTGTAGTTCTATCCATGTGCCTGCAAATTTCATGAAGTTATTGCCCTCCCCCCACTGAGTAATTCTCCATTGTGTAGATATATCACATTTTCTTTATCCATTCTTTGGCTGACAGACTTCTAGGTTGTTTCCAGGTTCTGGTTACTAAGAACAAAGCTTCTATGAACATAGTTGAGCAAGTGTCCTTGTAGTATGGTTAATCCTTTGGATATATGCCCAAGAATGGTATCATTGGGTCTCAAGGTGGACTGACTCCCAATTTTCTGAGTGGGTATGGTCTTGTTGGAGGAAGTATGTCACTAAGGAATGGGTTTTGAGGTCAGGTCTCAGATGCTCAAGCCACTCACCCAGTGTGGCAGTCTCTCTCTTTTGCCTGTGGTTCCAGATGTAGAACTCTCAGCCACCTCTCCAGCACCATGTATGCCTGTGTGACATCATGCTTGCTACCATGATGATAATGGACTAAACCTCTGAACTATAGGCTAGCTACAATTAAATGTTTTCCTTTATAAGATTTGTTTTGGTCATAGTGTCTCATCACAGCAATAAAACCCTAACTAAAACAATCATTAAGTTATTTACTTGAGATTTGTGTGATTTTTTTATATGCTCTACAGAGCACAACTACCAAACAGAGAAAGATGGTGATGGAAAATATAACTATGTGATTAAATATTGCTGTAAGAAAAACAATTATGAAAGTCCAAATTTAGTATAGAAACTGAGAATAAAGGGCAAGAGTGTATGTATACACATAAAATAGCATCATGCCTTAGAAATGCTCTGCCTCCCTACTGTGGTCTGTGTGCAATTTTAAAAACCAAATGTAAAGTGTCAAAGCTCCAAATAAACTTTAAGCAATATCGGACCCTCTCCAGTAGCCATGATGCAAGATAGATGAACTTATACTCCAAAACATAAAAACAAAGAAAAGGAAAAAAACCATCTAAAATCTTAATATAAAGCCACAAAATTTTCCTTTTTGCTCACATTTCATGATCTTCAGGAATATGGGTCTCGTCTCTCTCTCTCTCTCTCTCTCTCTCTCTCTCTCTCTCTCTCTCTCTCTCTCTCTCTCCCTCTGTCTCTCTCTGTCTCTCTCATTTATCTATCTCTCTTTCCCTCCCCCCAGACTTAAATAGGTGACAATACAGTCAGAAACATTCCAGAGGCTCTTATACCACCAGTTACATGGCTTACTTGACTACAAAGGAGTCAGTAAATGCAGTCTATATTCCAGAAAAGTAGGAAGTCATAAACAGTTTACAAAATGGTACCAATAACCAGCACATACAGAGTGTTTTGTATGTGACCTTCCTGCTAATCAAGATGCTTTATTTCTTCTACTACAGGAAAGCTGACACATTACCAGAAATGACCACTCCTGAACAAATGTACTCCAACGTCATGCAGACTCTGAAGTATTTGAATTCCCAACTGCCCAATGGCAGCCACGTTATTTTATATGGTTTGCCAGATGGAACTTTTCTCTGGGATAGTTTGCACAACCAATACCATCCTCTAGGTATATTATGCTTGCCAATTCTTTTCACTGTATAGATGTATGTGTGATGTATGTGCAATACATACATATGATGTGTGTATGTGCAATGTGTGCATGCATTTATGTGTTATGATATTCATGTATAATGTGTATTGTGTATAGTTATGATATTTACAATATCATATGATATTATGATATGTGTGATGTATCTGTGGGATGTGTTTGATATTTACTGTGACATATATGTGATATTAATGCAGGAGCAATTTGAAATTTATGCTTTAAAGGATTGACTAATAAGCTTGCTTAGGAAATATTAAGTTACACAAAGTAGAATTTAACTAAAGGATCACTGCCTCTAATGTGACTGGAAGGCAAGTAAGTATACTAATGAGGCTTGTTAGAAACTGGGAGAAAGAAAAATCTGTTCTGTAACTGATGTTTAGGAATGTTGAGAAAGTTTCTGCTGCTGTTTCTTCACTGAGATTGACCTCCAATTCGGATCCATTTCTATAACAACAACATAGAGAACCCTGACTTATGTCCATCCACTAGGCCCATCCCTATTTCAAACATCATGCCTCCATGCCCAAGGGGTCAACACAGGGTCACAACCACCATTAAGTCGTGGTCGTGGCCTGCCATTAACTCCCTATGCTCTTATCAGGAAAAGCATAATCCTGCTAGGTGGGCAAGACAAACCTGGGTGACAACTGCTCAAAAGAGACAACACTGATGTACTTAAAAAATATTTCTGCCAATATCTTTACTGGCAAATCTCCCATCTGCCCAAGTGACCAGACTTGCAGTCTCCTGTCTCTGTTTAAATTGCTCAGGGGCCATGGCATGAAAGGAATTAAAGAATGACAGCCTATGTGGATGTATAAGGCAGGTGTATATAAGTAAGTAGAATCCTCTATTCATGGCTGGCTCTTCTTGGAGCATGAGCCAGAGCTTTCCCTTGAGTACATAACTTCTATGTGCATTTCAATCTCACTTCCTCCCCTTCTTCCTCATCCTCCTCCTCTTTTTCCTCCCCTATTTTCCACTCAAGCCAACATCCCTAACTCATTCAAGAAAGTTTACTCCCATTCACATGAGAAGCCACCCCCATTCACATGAGAAAAGAACTAATAACCAGCTCTCTAGGCTCTTTGCTACAAGGACAACGCAGATGCCTACATTCACCCATTTAAGATGAAGGCAGGAAAGCAAAGCTTCCTTGTTCAAACAACTTCTTATTCTTATAGGCAAAAAATATGATAACACATAGAACTCTTTGTGTGTTTAAAGACAACCACACTTGGGCTGGAGATGTCTCTTTGAGCCATGGGGTGTGAAGATTGTAGTTGCCAAACAAATTCCATTAGGTCACTGAAATATATATATATTAAATTTTTCTTATTTTACATATTGATCCCAGTTCTTTCTCCCTCCCTCCATCCATCCCTCTCTCCCTCTCTCCCACCCTCCCATGCCCCATGACCACCCTCCCATCCCATCCCCCCCCCACTCCACAGGGAGGTTGATGCTTTCCAGGAGGGGTCAACAAAAATCTGTCAAGTAATTTGGAATAGGGACTAGGCCCTCCCTCCTGCCTCTAGGTTAAGGGAGTAACCCTCCATGGGGAACATGTTCCCAAAGCTCTTTTGTGCACCAGGGATACATCCTGGTTCCTCTGTCAGAGGTTCCTTTGACTGCTCAGGCCTTCTAACTGAGACCCATGTTCAGGGAGTCTGATACGGTCTAATACTGGATTCTAAGCTAGCAGTCTAGGTGCCCATTAGCTCCTCCTTGTTAAGGCCAGCTGTCTCTGTGGGTTTCTGTAGCCTGGTCTTGTCCCTCTCTGCATCTGGGTTCCAGTTTGGCTCAGTGTTTAGCTGTAAGTGTCTGCTTTTGTTTCCATCAGCTACTAGATGAGGGCTCTATGATGGTAGATAAGTTAGTCATCAATCTCATTATCAGGGAAGGGCATTTATGGTAGCCTTTTCATGGTTGCTCAAACTGTTAGTTGGGATCAGTCTTGTAGGTCTCTGAACATTTCTCTAGAGTCAGTTTTCTCTTCAAACCTATAATGGCTCCTTTTTTATTCTCTCTCTCTCTCTCTCTCTCTCTCTCTCTCTCTCTCTCTCTCTCTCTCTCTCTCTCTCTCTCTCTCTCTCTCTCGTTCCTCTCATCTATCCCTCCCCTGACTCAATCTTCCTAGTCACACATGCTTTCCTCTCCTTCACTTCTCTTTCTCCTAGTTCCCTCTCCACTCACTGCTCCCCCACTCCCAATATGCTCAGAAGATCTTATTCTTTCCCCTTATGTGAGGGGACTTGTATGAATCTCTTAGATTCCTCCTTGTATCCTAGTTTCTCTGGCAGTGTGAATTATAGGCTGGTGATCCTTTGCTCTATGTCTAAAACCCATATATGAGTGAGTACATACCGTGTTCCTCTTTTTGTGACTGGGTTACCTCATTCAAGATGGTTGCTTCAAGTTCCATGCATTTGCCTGTGAATTTCAAGATGCCATTGTTTTTTTTCCACAGAGTAGTATTCCATTGTGTAAATGCACCACATCTTCTTTATACATTCTTCAGTTGAGGGGCATCTAGGTTGCTCCCAGGTTCTTGCTAGTACAAATAATGCTGCTACAAACATAGTTGAACAGATGTCTTTGTTGCATGGATGTTGATCATTTGGGTATATGCCTAAGAGTAAGATTGTCAGGTCCTGTGGTAGACTGATTCCCATTTTGCTGAGGAATCGCCATACTGATCTACAAAATGGCTGTACAAGTTTGCACTTCTACCAGCAATGAAGGAGTGTTCCCCTTTCTCCACATCCTCTCCAGCATAAGTTGTCATTGGTGTTTCTAATTTTAGCCATTCTGGCAGGAGTAAGATGGTGTCTCAGAGTTGTTTTGATTTGCATTTCTCTGATAGCTAAGGATGTTGAGCACTTTCTTAAGTGTCTTTCAGCCTTTTTGATTTCCTCTATTGAGAATTCTCTCTTCAGTTCTGTACCCCATTTTTTAATAGGGTTATTTGGTGTTTTGGTGACTAGTTTCTTGAATTCTTTGTATATTTTGGAGATCGGCCCTCTGTCAGATGTAGGATTGGTGAAGATTTTTTCCCAGTCTGTGGGCTGCCATTTGGTCTTGTCAACTGTGTCCTTTGCCTTTCAGAAGCTTCTCAGTTTGAGGAGGTCCCATTTATTAATTGTCGATCTCAGTGTCTGTGCTACTGGAGTTATGTTCAGGAAGTGGTCTCCTGTACCAATTTGTTCAAGGGAACCTCCCACTTTCTCTTCTAAGAGGTCAAGTATGGCTGGATTTATGTTGAGGTCTTTGATCCATTTGGACTTGAGTTTTGTGAGTGGCGATAGACAGGGGTCTATCTGCAGTCTTCTACACACGGTCATTGAATTTCTAATGCTAAGAAAAGCTTGTTGAAGGGGGAGTGTCCTTCCAGTCTACTCCATCACACCAGTAGTACCACGATTTGAAGTTTTCTTCCAAAAACTCTAGTTACACTAGCTATGTACATGTCCTCAAATTGATCATGCACACTTGGTTTAAATAAAAATAATATTATGCAACTTGAGAGTGAAGGAAGAGAAAAAGATGATTAGAGAAATTCCTCTAGCCCTAGCACTCAGAAAGGGAGTGGAGTGAGGAAGAACTGCTCACTGACAGCTAGTCTTGTGGAATCAATGAGCTCCAGATTCAGTGAGAGACCCTCTCTCAAAGAAATAAAGTAAAAAGTAAATGAGAAAGATACTTGACACTAACCGTTGTCCTCTCTCTCTCTCTCACTCACTCTCTCTGTCTTTCTCTCTCTCACATACACACAGATGATATATAGATGAAATATAGATGATAAATATGATAAAGATGAATAGATGATAGATAGACATTGATAAGTGAATATAAATAAATAACAAAGACAATCCTAAATAATTTGTAAATTTCTGAGACACAAACTTTTAGCCATCTGAAGTAGAAACTTGCTCTTTAATCTTTAGAGAGAATCAGTGGCTCCTGAACACACAGAGAGGGGGGGGATCTTTTCAGATTCCTGATAATCACTGGTCACAATGGGCAGTACTATGGTCTACAACTGGATTCTTTTTTCTTTTTGGTGCTGACATCAAAGCCAGGGTCTCACATGATCTAGCTGTACTACTGAACTGCATCCTCAGATCCCAGCTGATTAGCTAGGATGTCCTGATCAGAGATTACAGACACACAACTTCTTTACACTAGTATTCTTCGATTCAGTGAGGTGCGGGTGGGGATAGGTTAAAAAAATCAAGATAGCATCTAAAAAGCAAATGATGAACAGGCAGTGCCCACAAAGTGAAAGAGCTACATCCTCTCCCTTTCCTTTAGGCTGTTAGTCCACCATAAGCATTCCCAAGTACCCTTCTACTTGATTATCCATGAATCATCTTTCCTTTAAATTGGCAAATGTAAGATAGAAGAAAATAAGTATTAAAGTCTCACAGCTATCTCCTAATATATTTCAGAGACTTCATCATGTTTAGGAGAACTATTCCTCTGTCTACTAGGGAGAGCCAGTGTCAGAACAGTAAGCAATAGAAGGCAAAGGAAAGGGAGAGAGACTGGGCTCCATGAGCCAGATATACCCAGAGCCCTCATCCAGAGATATGCTGTTATCTTGGCAGGATAGCAGAAAGGGACAGCAAGGCAGAATTGAGCAAGGCCGTGACTGGGCTTAACTCTAAAGGAGTGTCTAATAGTGGTGTTCCCAGTACCCATGGAGCAGGACATTCAGTTCTTCTGGATATCAAAGTAATCAAGGCTTGAAAGAGGGAGAGAGGAGATGTATTGGTATTCACAGCTGGTAGCCTCTGCTTAGTTTGCAAAGACTTCAGCCACTAAGCAGAGTAAGAGGAAAGAGGAGAATATACATTAATGCCTATCTCAATTCTTCTATGAGTCTTAATGCATCATGGAAGATGGTATTAGAGTGAGGTTTAAAAGGCCAAGAATATAAGGTAGAAGAAGGAAGTCTCCAAAGCAAAGAACTCATTCACTGGTGCACATGATGGACCCAGGATTGGGTTGACATCATCTGTCACCAACTGAACTAAATGGGGTTGAGATGAACAAAAACATACAACAAAAGAGAGCAAATAAAGGAAAAGAATAGAAAAGAAAATCACATGAGAGCCCACACTGAGAATCCTCAGCTGGTAGAATCAGGAAACTGAGGGAAGATGGGGTTCAGGGTCCAAGCCAAGTTTACACAATGGAAGCAAAGACAGGAGCCAGTGGCTTTGAATTCATCTAAAATTTGAAGTTGCCAAAGAGAGACCTAGCTGATCGCAATGACTTTGCTGGTAGTAGTCACTTATGGCCTTCTAGAACTGACCTTCCCTCACCACATTGGGAGATCATATATGCTCCTCCAAGACAAGCAAGTCAAATCTACTTGAGTGTAACTTATCTCAGGTACAAGTTAAAAGCAAGACTGTTCAATCACCTGCAGTCTTTCTCTTGACTCTGAGATGCTCTAATATCCTATTATCCTCTTTGGTTTTTGAGAGTGTGAGAAGTATTTAATGGATACAGCATCAGCTATTCATCCTGGAGACAGGTGGAGGAGCTGGATTTGCATGTCAGTCATAGCATGAAAAATGACTGCTTCTGGGGTGGATATACTGTAAAGAGGGAGAGAGAAAATATCATGGTGTCGATACTTGGTAATTCAAAGGTGTCTGGATAGACTCTAGGGCATTAGACTTTTCACCCCTGTGACATAATATCTGAGACAAATGGCATAGAGGAAAATTTGTCTAATTGGGCTCATCATGCAAAAATTTGGTTCCCCCATGCTTAGCCCCATGTGTCCCTGGAATGTCATGGCAGTGGAGGAGTGTGGAGTGGGGAGGGGTTCTGTACCTGATGGCTAACAGGAAGCAGACAGAAAGGGGGAAACTGGAAACCAGGTTTAACTTTTAAAGACACATTCCTAGTGGACTATTGCCTCCAGCTAGGGCTGCCTCTTTAAATTTCCAGACCCTCTCAAGACAGTGTCACAGGCTGGGGAGTGAGTGTTTCAGACATGGAATAGGACACATCTCATATGCAAACCATACTAATCCATGCAGCACTTTCCCCTTCATTCGTATATACCTCTTTGACCTGAGTTAAAAACAAAACAAACAAACAACACAACAACAAAAAAACCTGTGAGGTACATTTCCTAACTAGAACTCACTTATTAAGACAACTATGAAGAAACACTTGGTCTGTTGTCCTCAAGAAAGATAAAAGTCTACTGACATCACCATCCCACCCAAGTTTAATGGAGCCAGCCCAGGCACATTTGAAGGGCTCTGGTTCAGAATTTCAGACATTCTGAATGCCAGTTCCTCAGAATGAAACAACTGGGTAACCTAAGTGTTTCATAAGCCTAGAAAGGAGGATTCAGTCAAGTCCTACCTGGAATTGGGCTCCCAGAGCCTCACAGAAACTTGGAGTTTCATGACATTACCAAGAGGAAGGTATCGCCTGGTGATGAACTTTGTTAAGTCACTCTGGTCCATTTAGAGCTATAGGAGATGCTATCTCTTCCACTGGAGATTAGATGAGGCCAGCACTCCTGTCCTATCCTCTCTAAAACTAAGAAGCATTTGGGCTAGACTCCTTAGGCTCAGACAGAAGCAAAATACTAACTCAGGCTCAAACAGAAGCTCTGCTTGCTGACAAATCCAATCAGGGTAAATGCCACCATCTGAAAGGGAGACAGGGTCGTCTACAGATGCCTCTGAGCATTGTCATCTGATTCCATCTGACATATCAAACCTCTGTGTTTTCCAGGACAGCTAAATAAAGACGTGACCTATGCACACTTCTTCTCCTTCCTGAGCTGCCTCCAGGTAAGTCTAAAGGCTTCCTCTCTCTCTCTCTCTCTCTCTCTCTCTCTCTCTCTCTCTCTCTCTCTCTCTCTCTCTCTCTCTCTCTCTCTCTCTCTCTCTCTCTCTCTCTCTCTCTCATGCACACATGTGCAAGCACATGTGTACACACCTGTTACTGGGTTTATGTCTCTTTATCAAAGTGTTCTTTCTTTTCTCAGGTCAGCCCCTGTAATGGCTGGATGTCTTCCAACAAGACCCTCCGGACTCTCACTACACAGGTAGAGCTGTTGAGTACTCTATTTCTGGGTTTGCTACAGACTTTCCTTCAGGATAGGATTCTACTGCATAATGGTCACCAATCTGGCAAATAATAAAAAATCACATGGTCAGGGAGCCAGAGAAGACAAAAGAACTGTGTGTCCTATCTGCTTCCAACCCTTTCTAGGTCTGCCTCTCTTACTGTCCTCATCTGAGTGCACATGTTTCTCAAGGTGAGCACACACACACACACACACACACACACACACACACACACACACACACACACAGCCTGTAACATGATCTGAGGCAGTGAACTGGGGAGTTGAGGAAGAGGAGCCTATGTGTGACTGGGCTCAGAGAGGGTCACCTTACATCTCTGAAAAACTCCATTTCCCAAGAAAAATATCTTATACTTTGTTCATGGATTGTAAATTAGCTTTATAAAAATTAATGAAACTCAATTTTTTGTATTTTCTTTTTAAGACAAGCCTGCCTATAGGGCCCAAGCTTGCTTTGAAAACACAGAAATTTTCTTTCTTGCCTCAGTGTTCCAAGTACAGAGACGGCAGACATGACATGCCACCTGCATATTTTGTTAATAAAACTTTATTGTAAGGAACTTGCAAATTTAAAAAATATACAAAATAAGATAAAGAAAATTTTAAAATATATTTAAATTGTGAAAACATGAAATATATAAATATCCACTAAGAACAGTAACAAAAATTGAGCTATAATCAGTTGTGACAGTATATACTGATAGATTATGCTAAAGAGGCAGATGCAGGAGGATAACAAGTTTGAAAACTGAGCTGCAACTTTTTGGTGCTAGGAAGATGACTTGGTGGCTAAGTGCATTTGCTGCAGAAGTTTGCCAGGCTGGGTTCAAATCGCCAGCACATACATAAGGAACTGGGCATGGCTGCATACATAGCTATAGAGGACAGAGACAAAAAGATCTTTGGGGCTGGCTGGCAGCCAACCTAGCTCCAGATTCAATATGAGAACATTCATCATGATAATAAGGCAGAGAGTGACAGAGCAAGCCACCCAACATTGTTCATAAGCTCAATGCCTGTGCATGGTGTACACACACACACACACACACACACACACACACACACACACACACAATTCAGGATGGGCAGATAGCTCAGTCACTCAGTGAAGTAGGTAATCATAAAGACCCTAGTTCAATCCACAGCACCTGAGTGAGAAAGCAGAAGCAGTGGCACAGTTGTAATCTCAGTGCTGGGGGCATGGAGTCAGAGCATCCCTGGGGTTCACTAGCCATCCAGAAAACCTAACCAAATGAGCAAGTCCATCCTAATGAGAGTCCCTCCAAAATCAAGGTGAATGGATCCTTAACCAGTAACATCTAAGGCTGTCTATTGGCATCTATACACATGTACATACATTTGCATACATACCTACACATGTGTGTGCACACTTGCACACACACAGAAAAAAGTCATCCATGTATCAATATGTGAATGACTATTATCACTTCCATAGGTATCTTGAGATCTTACCTACTAGAAAGAAACTACTCATACACATTCTGACATTCATTAATTGTTTCTCCACATTATAATAATACAACTATTTTGCAGTGTTCAAAGTATATGAATGTTGCAGGATTTATTTCATTCTTTTGTGCAGTTGAATACATGGTTGTTTCCAGTTCTTCACCATGATGAATAACAAAATATGTGTTTTTGTGATGCCTCTATTTCCTATACACAAGCTCCTATAAGATATATTGGTCGTGTTAAGATCTATTTGATCTGTATTGCCAAGCTCTTGTCTGGAACCATGAAACTAACCTACATTTTCATTCATCCTCCCTGATATTCAATACTGTCAAGGTTGTTCATCTCATCTTTGTGAAATTCATGCAGGAAAGGTAGAATCTTATTACTTTAATTTACACTGGTTTGGTTCCTAATGAATAGTAAGATTTTTCATATGTTCGTTGGTCATTTGCACATGAATACACTTTAATGTGCAGAGCTGTTTTCTGCTGATGGCTTGGAGATAGGAAAGTGGAATGGTGTGTGGAAGATCAATTTCTTTTTTCTGACTGAATTATCTCATGAAAGTCAAAGTTGAGGTTTCATGCAATCCTCTGTTTCCCTTGTATTCAGAGAGCAGAACAACTCTCCAATACACTGAAAAAAATTGCAACCACCAAGACATTCACAAACTTCAATCTTTTCTACATGGATTTTGCCTTCCACGAAAGTAAGTCACTTGTTTTTGTCTTGACAATAGGCAAGCACAGCATCTGCAGTGTGGGCCTGTATTACACAGCACATGGACCCGACTGGGCAGGGTCACCCTTGCCTATCTGACATGATGACTCTCAGCACTGAGAAAAGATAAAGTATGAGGTGCTGTTTGACAGGTTGCAAATCAATGCCACCTCCTCACTTCACCATCATTCTAAAGCCTCTATCAACAGGACCAGTAGCTAGGTTGGAAGAGTTTGGGCTGGAATCCTCTACTATAATGGACTCACCTAGCAATTCTTGTCAGGTTAGCAATGACTTCTTATGTGTGTGCTAAAAACAGATGTGACAGAGGGAAGAGTGGAGCCATGCTTCTTGTGGTAGAGACTAGTCTAACTAGAATAAGCCTGGACCTGAATCTTCAGTAGAATCTCTTAGGGAGAGGCAAAAATGTCCTTTGAAAAGTAAACTATGTCCCTGGAAAGAATATATTTATTTTCTTTTATAGCATTTTGTCTAAAAATGGGAGTCACTGACAAGTAGCCACACAAACTCAGGCTTGCTTACTGGAGCCACTGATTTGTCCTTTACATCTTGATCCTCCAAAAAAAAAAAATTACTTATTGTTTAAAACACTTTCAAGATTCATTTTCATTGTTAAGCAATTTTTCTGCATGAGGAAAGCCCCTGTTGATTGACTGCCAGCTGAGAAGATGCTAATGAATGTGCAACAGAGGGAAGTGTCTCATCTCTGTCCCCCACCCCTAGCCCCCCCCAGCCCAGGCATCTGGAATGGAGCAGATGGCCATCATGAATTATTGAATATTACATTCGCTGACATGGTTTGCACTGCAGACTGTAGTACTTCAGCTCTGAATATCCTTTCAACAGCACTGATCAGTCTCTACTAGATTTTCTGCCACATGACACACATCTCTCTCATGGGGAGGGACATTTTGATAAATAACCTCTCATTAAAATGCAGAGTTAAAGACTTATTAATGAATTCTTGATGTAAACAAATGCACCACTAAGTGATCTTTGATCATTACCAACCTTGAATGTGATTAAAGTTATTAAAAACCTAATAATGTCTAACATCCATGTGGGACATTTTTTATTGTCCAGAATGATTTCTACAACTATCACTCATTATCTCTGGTGCTGCAGGCAATTCACTGGGCATCTCTAACCTCTTCAGCTCCAAATTCCAAGTGGGGATTCCTTTTTAAATGTTTTTATTAGCATATGTTAATTATACATAATAGTGGTTTCATTATGACATTTTGAACATGCAAATAATATATTTCAATCATATTCACCTACCGCTACCATCTCTTGTCCTCCTCCCATGCCTATTAATACTCTTCCACTTCCCAGATAGCCCCCCTTGACTTTTATGTTTCTATACTGTAGACAGAATTTCTGTTCCACATGGTCCCACTAACCTTCAGCCCCCAATCCCAAATAAACACACAAAGACTAAAATTATTGTAATAATTATAAACTGTTTGGCCAATGGCTTAGACTTCTTTTGGCTCTCTCCCCCCCTCATTAACCCATAACTACTAATCTATGTATTTCTACATGGCCTTGTCTTACCAAACAATACCAGCATCCTATCTTCCTGTAGCTTCATGGCATCTCTCTCTGGCCTCTTCTCTCTGCATCCTCTCCCCCAAATTCTCCTTGTCTTGTAGCCCTGCCTGCCTAGCTACTGGACAGAGTTTTATTCATCAAACAATAAAACACATATACAGAAGGACATCCTCCATCATGTCCTTTTTTCTGTCTAAATAAAAAAAAGTTTTAACTTTGACTTCATAAAATTATATATAACAGAAGTTATTAAGAATTACAGTTACAATATTTAGCTCATTACTATTTAGCAAAATTTAAAGAACATATTCTGTCATCTATACTGTCTTTGTGAATCTAAAGTTTTATATGTAACTTATCTTTTATCTTAACTAAGGAAAACCAATCTGTCTTCAACTCCATCAAAGACTTTAGAAGGATAATATATAAACTATATAATTGACAGAGACATCTCACTGCCTGGACAGTCACCCAAAGTTCATTGGGGCATCCATCTCCAGCCTATAGACCCAGAATGTCTTGCAGATTTCTCAGAGAAGCGGGAAATTAGAAACTGTCCCACCTGTGTTGGCAGTTTGTCAGTCATTTTTTTCTATGTCCTGCAGAATGTCTGGCAGACTCTCCCATGAAACAGGAATCCTGAAGAACTGTCTCTTGTTTTGTCAAGTGCAGCAGTACTCTCCTGTGAGTCCTGCATGTCCAGTTTATACAGCATACAGTGAAACAGTCCAGGCAAAAGCAGTTTCTTGACCAAATGGCTAATCTTTCCATGTCAAAGGCAAACTCCATTATGAGTTTCATCAATGCCCATCTTCCTCTCTAACGTAATTGGTGTTGCCAGGAGCAGTAGTATCTCACTGTCATGAAAACCCTAATAAACCATTTTAAATGCCATATTCTGAGGGTCCTTGAAAGGTTTTGAAAATACCTATTCATTTGAAATATATTTCTTTATATCTAGAAAACTTAACTAACATAACTAAGTTTTGACTATTACAGGTGAATATAATCTGTATATAATTATACATTACCTTTTTAAATAAGCTCTGCTAGCTCAGTTGGTAGAGCATGAGACACTTAATCTCAGGGTTGTGAGTCTGTGTCCCATGTTGGGTGCCAAAATGGAGTTTATAATTGATCTAGATAATAAAAAGCAGGAGTCAGATAAAGAGGGAAATTCTGAAAGATTAGAGAGAAGGAGCAAGCCACAGCACACCTTACCTTCTTAGCATCTCAGCAGACAAGAGACAGAGCTCCTGTTTCTCGCTGCTTATATCCTGTTTCTGCACAGCTACCTTACTTCCTGTCTGTCTGTACAGACTTCCAGACCTCTGTGGTTAGCTAGTGGCAAGCTCCATTCTCTGACCCCCAGACAGGCTTTATTTGTACAAGCAAAATATCAACACATACATGGAGTTAAATTCTTTGAGTTAAGATAAGCCACTGGGCAAGAAAGTGCCCTTGCCTCAACTGCTGACAGTATGCTGTCCAAACTGGACAAACAGGGCACCAGTTCTTCAGATTGTTCTGGCTCACAGAAATGTCTGTCAGGTATGCTAGGCCTATAAGCTGAAGATGGATGCCCCACCATTGCAGAACAATCTTGGGTGACATCCAGCTGTTTCTGTCATTTCTCACATTTTTTTGGAAGTCACTTGCTCAAATTCCCTGTTTACTCAGTTAATATTATTTCCTTCTTGGGTCTCTGAGGGAGTTGACGACTAAATAGTATGGTTATAGTTTTTACTGTTTACCAGAATCAGTAAAGAAATTCACTATAGATATATTAAGTGTAATAGGATTGAAAGGCATTAAAAGATAATTTGATGACTTGACAGATTTTGATGATCCCTCCTGGAAGGCCTCACCCTCCCTGGGGAGTGGATGGGGGATGGGATGGGGGAATAGGTGGGGGGGGCATGGAAGGATAAGAGGGAGAGGGAACTGGGATTGATATGTAAAATAAAAAGTTAATTTGATAATACAAATTAGAATAGGAAGTAAATTAGGTACAAGGCTTTGGACTCATCAAGAAAGAATAGATAATGGAATATTTTCTCAGAATTTTGTCATATGCTTATGTTGTATATAGTTATTGTACTTATTATATATAGATTTTGTTATATCAGTTATAACATTTTTAAAATTTTAGACAAAAAGGGGAGCTATGAGGTGATATCTTTCTTGTACAAATAAAGCCTATTAGAGAATGGAGCTTGCCACTAGCTAACCACAGAGGTCTGGAAGTCTGTACAGACAGACAGGAAGTAAGGTAGCTGTGCAGAAACAGGATATAAGCAGCGAGAAACAGGAGCTCTGTCTCTTGTCTGCTGAGATGCTAAGAAGGTAAGGTGTGCTGTGGCTTGCTCCTTCTCTCTAATCTTTCAGAATTTCCCTCTTTATCTGACTCCTGCTTTTTATTATCTAGATCAATTATAAACTCCATTTTGGCACCCAACATGGGACACAGACTCACAACCCTGAGATTAAGTGTCTCATGCTCTACCAACTGAGCTAGCAGAGCTTATTTAAAAAGGTAATGTATAATTATATACAGATTATATTCACCTGTAATAGTCAAAACTTAGTTATGTTAGTTAAGTTTTCTAGATATAAAGAAATATATTTCAAATGAATAGGTATTTTCAAAACCTTTCAAGGACCCTCAGAATATGGCATTTAAAATGGTTTATTAGGGTTTTCATGACAGTGAGATACTACTGCTCCTGGCAACACCAATTACGTTAGAGAGGAAGATGGGCATTGATGAAACTCATAATGGAGTTTGCCTTTGACATGGAAAGATTAGCCATTTGGTCAAGAAACTGCTTTTGCCTGGACTGTTTCACTGTATGCTGTATAAACTGGACATGCAGGACTCACAGGAGAGTACTGCTGCACTTGACAAAACAAGAGACAGTTCTTCAGGATTCCTGTTTCATGGGAGAGTCTGCCAGACATTCTGCAGGACATAGAAAAAAATGACTGACAAACTGCCAACACAGGTGGGACAGTTTCTAATTTCCCGCTTCTCTGAGAAATCTGCAAGACATTCTGGGTCTATAGGCTGGAGATGGATGCCCCAATGAACTTTGGGTGACTGTCCAGGCAGTGAGATGTCTCTGTCAATTATATAGTTTATATATTATCCTTCTAAAGTCTTTGATGGAGTTGAAGACAGATTGGTTTTCCTTAGTTAAGATAAAAGATAAGTTACATATAAAACTTTAGATTCACAAAGACAGTATAGATGACAGAATATGTTCTTTAAATTTTGCTAAATAGTAATGAGGCAGAGGATGGTATCCTGGAACCTTTTGGTATGAACACCTCATATAACATTTAATGGCTATGTCTGTCATATTTACTTCTGAAAGGGCCAGAATTTGTATTTCTCTTTCAGGAAGTATCTTTACTTGTGGTCAAGATAAGAAATTTTAAACTTGAAATCCTAGCATTTATTATAGTAGGTAGAGTGATTACCCACTCCAGATCCACCTCTGGGGGTAACCTCCCATCTTAGAAATAATGGCGGTAACATATTACCCTGGAAATCTGTCCTCAGTGCTTACAACTTGCTAATGTAGAAAGGGCCCAGAATTTATAAGCATGTTCTCATATCAGTTCAGACACAGATTATGGTATTGTAGAATAGCAAGGACTGGGGAACCATTAGCTGGCATCATCCACCGGCTCACCATCATCATACATAAAGTATTCCCTACATTCTCCCACATAAGTATCCTCTTTCAGAGTCCAACCACCTCCCATCATCATCCATACCCAAGGAACTATTTCCTCCAGTTTCCCAAGGAAGATACAGTATAAATGCAGCTCATTATCACCCAGGTCTCCTTTCATCAGAAATAAAAAAGCAGTAGGGGAATTTATTAAATCCTCCTTCTGAAGTTCTATGGAAATAGCCCTAGTTTCCACACTGTATTAGAACTGATTGCCTCACCACAAATTTCCTCCTTTTTCATCACACTGAAATCCACAATTGTATAACCTTGTGGCAGAGAAAATCATAGCTGAGCATCCCTGTCACTTGCAGGTAGGCACAAGACCTATTTGCTCTCCACTCTGACAGCCTAGATCCAGCACTGAAAGGTGATGGCTCATTTTGTCATTTGTCTTTTGCTGACTCATTCTCCAGCTGCTTGTGAACTAAGTAGAAGTAGAAAATTTGCCTGCAAGAAATGTCAACTTGAGCATGTGGCATCCTTTTCCTTTCTATCCCACCTCCCCTGTGGTGAAAGAAGGAAAATATGTCTTGACTGATAAGGCCATTTTTACATTGCCAATTTAAAACATCTCTTGCTGCCCTTGGCTTCAAATACACCTCAGCTGTAGTAAACTTGGCTCTCATTTCTCCTCTGTAGTCTGCAAAAGCAGTCCATGACCTCGTGGTACTGATCAGCATGCAGATTTCTATCTTAAATATCTGCTAGTCTTACTATTTACCAAAGCAAAAGCTACCACATGCCCTATAAATCTTTCTCCACTGCTTCTATGGCTCTTAGAAAAGACGGCTGTGAGTGGAATTTTTCTGACTTACAGATAAAGAAAATATATTATGTACCAAATCCTAACAGATGTTCCACGATCATTCAAGAAGCTTAATTTAGTTCTTCCAAAACACAAATAGGAGGTCCTAGGAAGATGGCTGTGTTGATGAAGTGCCTGCCACACAAGCATTAGGACCTGAGTTCATATCCCCGGTGCCCACATAGAAATGGAGTACAGTGGCACATGTCTAATCCCACCACTGGGCAGATCCCTGAAGCTCTTGTGCCAGACAACCCAGACAAATTGATGAGCTCCATGTTCAGTGAGAAATCTTGTCTCAAAAACTAATGTATCAAGCAACTAAGAAAAAAGCTGAACATCTACCTCTAGCCTACACACACACACACACACACACACACACACACACACACACACCTGCTTATCTACACACATGTGTACTCACACACACATGAGCATATGGATGCCCATCCATAAACACAAAAGAACAAGTGGGAAAGACTAATTTGCCCTCTTGTCCTTGATTGAGCCTCCTTCTTGAGGAAGAAATAAATGCCACGTCTGCTGTGCCTTCCTCCTGAAAACATAGACTCTCATCCTGAAACTGTCACAAAGAAACGTTCCATATAGCAAAAGTACAAACAAAACCTGCAGTCTTGCCTGTGAGCTACCCACCCTTGGATTTTATAATCCTAATGGCTACTTCTATATGGTAACCAGTACCTTTGAAGACACAATAATTGTGAGGAATTAAAAAAAATAAAAAAGGATGTTTCCTCTGTGGATTGGTTACTTGTATACTTGATAACGCTGTCATGTTCTTTTAATATTAACTATCATTTCACATGGCAAACCAGTTATTCTGCAGACTGTACTCTACCATGGTAGTCTGGTATGATGCAGAACTGAGACAGAATTGGAAGCATGGGTAAGTGCCACAGCAGGGAGGAATATATTGTTGTTGTTGTTGTTGTTGTTGTTATTGTTATTATTATTATTATTATTGATACCATATAGAATTGTCTGAGTATGGTGATAATGGGAAAAAGTCCTTGGCTGGGATAGCAACTCAGTGCTAAAGGCCCTGTTCAATGTATGGGTGCCCTGGGTTCCAGTACACTCATTGCCATACCACAAGAAGAAAACTCCCTACATTACACCCATGCTTCGTGGCAAAACTGAGCAAGTAAATACTCTCTCCCCTTTGCTTTATACTTCACTGCTGTGTTTCCCTCTCACGATTACCAAAATGTAGGATTGCTTAGTCTCCAATGGGAATAAGAGGGAATGACCATTTCTTTTCATTTTGAAAGTGCTCATCAATTCTGATGGTTGAATTTTATCTATCTATTCTATGAAGAGATACATCAACATATATCCATTCCTCTGAGGGCCACAGATTTTAGTTTGGCAGTTACTGATGCACCTAAAATTCAAATTAGAATGGAAATATTTTAGAACAACTTTAAGAACCTTGGAGTCAAACTTGAACAATACTGAAAGAACCTCCTGCATAAGCAACACTGACCTCTTTAACACAGGAATCTTTGCAGTGGCTCCCTCAAGGAACTGCATCCTGGCTTAAACCACTTTTTAACAAGCTCACGTTTGCCTTTGTTTGTGAAATTTCCTCACCTCCCAATTACTAAAATTATTTTATAGATTTTCTACTGACCACTAAAGGCACAAGTTTTGCTGTTGGTTTTTTCCACTCGAAACAGATCTGATTTATTATACATAAATTGCTTATTAATAACACTTGTTAAATGGAGATATGAAGGACTCATGTCAGCTGTTCACATTATTTTCAGAACTGGTTTACAAACTGCACTAAAATTAGTCTCTTTAGTTTTAGTTATGCAGCTTCATTCTGTGTCAAATATTTTCATTAGTTTATACCAATTACACGTAGTAGGTGAAGGCATGCATCTTGACTGAACTTATCACTCAACCTTTTCTGCAAATATGGAAAATCAAAACATCCTGTGTGAGGCTTCCTACTCCAGTACACAAGAGAAGCCATGGAGATCTGGGCCAAGCCCAAAGCTCACTATGTATCTACTTAATACCAACAGCCTCTGACTCATGACTTTACTCACCTATCTCTTACAATTTCCCAACAGGCTGTATATGAGGTCTTGGTTGAATTCAGTTACTGGCCTGGTCTTATGAACACTATCTAAGGATTTTTGATCACTTATTAGTCATCTTGGGCTACTATATTAAAGTAACATAACCTGAGTGTCCCAGAAACAACAGTTTTATTTATCCAGTCCTAGATACATCCAAGATCACATTGCTTGTATAGTTGAGTTCTGGTGGGAGCCCTCTACTAGGTTTTTAGTGTCACACGCAATGCTCTCTGAGATCCCTTCTATTGGGTCATGGATTTCATCCATGAGGGTGCTACCTCATGGCCTAGCTAGATACTAAAGGCTCCTCGTCTTAGCACTATCAGTCACAGCAAGGTTAGTCTTTCAGTGTATGAACTTGAGAATGACCCCAACATCAGTCCATCCGATACCCTGTTTGGAATTCCCTTTTTCTTTCTTCAGTAAATATCTGTGCAGCCGAAAGTGAACTGGATCTAAAAATAAAGGTAGTTTCAGTGAGTGAAGTGAAAGGTTCACAAGGGAATGGAAACAGTGTCACCTCTGAGGTCTCAAGGACTAGAGGCTGATGTCTTCACTAAGTGGAATCCCTGACCCACTCTATCCTTGTCATTTTTGTGTTAGAGACCTCTGAGCATGTATAAGGAGAGAGGAGAAGGATGCCATAGAAATATAAAGAGCAGCCAGGTGTTAGTGGTGAATGCCTTTAATCCCAGCACTAGGGAGGCAGAGGCAGGAGGATCTCTGAGTTTGAGGCCAGCCTAATCTACAGAGCAAGTTCCAGGACAGGTTCCAAAGCTACAGAGAAACCCCTGTCTCACAAAGCATATATATATATATATATATATATATATATATATATATATATATATATATATGTGTGTGTGTGTGTGTGTGTGTGTGTGTGTGTGTGTGTGTGTGTGTGTGTTATGTATGTATGTATGTATGTATGTACACACACACCACAGATATATATATACATATGTATATATATATATATCAGCTCTGCATTTACAGAAACACCTTAAATTCCTAGCTGTTCATTATAAATAACTTGTTGGATATTCACAAAGCTAGAAAATTGAAAAGCAAGTCCATGGAAAGGGCAGAAAATGGGCTCATCCCCTGCTGGACAAGAGGAAACGTGAAGAGGCCGAGGCAAGCATGAATGGACTGCACAGCAGATGAACAGGCAGGGGTGGGAAAGACCATGGGTTAGCAGCATCCCTGAGCAGGTGGAGCCAGCCCTGTGGTCAGGAAGGGGACTTGGAGTCCACAGGATGGCATGCAAAGGAATTTAGAGCAGTTTGAATTGAACCCAAAACAGAAAGCCTGAATTCATGATTGTGCCCCCCAAAATGGCAGAACAGGCAGGCAACTGGAAGCAGAGGCAGGGCAGCTTCCTGGGACCACTCCCTTTTACTGGACACTGTAGCCAAAGGCAATAAACAAACTTTTGAGGGGTCCATCTGGTTTACAAGAACCAACTGAGCCCTCTCCTTCATAATAGTGAGTGTGGTTCCCTTATCAGGGTAGCTCTTAGCTTTCTATTGAACTGGTGAATTCATACCAGTCCTCAGGGGTAAAAAAGAACACTCTTCTATCCACATAAAGTAATTTGAGTTTCCATATGGGGAACACACCGTGACACAGTGGCACAGTGAACAATTCATTTAGAGTCTTACAGGGAATGCAAATGCTACTTACCAACAACAGCTTCTTCTAATAACCACAAATAAAACCCAGGAATGCACTATAAGAAAGTCAAAGGAGCTGGACACGCTGGCACACACCTATAATGCTAAGACTCAGGATGTAGGGGCAGGAGGATCAGGAGTTCAAGACCTAGCAAGGTTGAGACCAACCCAAGCTTTTAAGACCCTGCCTCTAAAACAAATAAAAAAGGAAAAAAGCCACCTAGTATCAGACTGCTCAAGAATAAGCTAAGGGCACCATCAGCATGACATTTTCCCTCTGAACTCTCATAGGGGAAACATTATTTGCCACCTGGGGTACAAGGGTGGGACAGAATGAGTGATGGCATCTCTGCAGTAACTACAAAAGCAACGGAGAACTGACTCAGTCTCATACCAATGACTTCACCAGTCAGTGTCTCCATCCTTCTCTGTGGAAGGAGAAGGAAAAAGCACAGTCCTCTGCTCTTGATGTTGGGGGAGGGGAAGACTTGGAGAATGGGATCAAAAGAACAATTGGAATCGTAGCTGCACTGCAGATTTCAGTGAATACCAGGAAACTGAGGTGTTCTGCCAGGAGCAGAAGTCTCGGCTGGTTCTCTCTGAAGGCTCTCCAGGGACTGCAATTTCTGTGAGGAATTCTTATTGGCTTTGTGATATTGCAGCATAGAATTAATTGTACTGCTGATTTGAAGGAACTGATATGTATAGTCTCTTATTCCTGTTGAGGGACTGTTTTATTACTTTCATCACTTTGGGGGCTCATAATATTTTCTGTGTAGCCATGCTCTCTCTAAATGGAATGTTGAGATAATTTTATGCAATTATATTTCTGACATGCTGTGTGATTGTTCGGGGTGACTGCTTGACACACGTAGGCAGTGTCTGCAAATGGCAGCACGTGAAAGGAGATGTTAGCAAAATGTCATCTTCACATCTTCAAAGAGGCCTGTCTCACCGCGTGAGAAAAAGATCAGATGGACTTAAATTGTTGCTGCACATTTTAGTGCTCTCTTGATTTCCCCTGCCCTCCCTGCCACACAGGCCACATTCACCCAGCACTTTCATACATGCTCTTTCTAACTTAGAAAAAAGAAAAATCACACAGTGGCTAGATCATTGCTGTTCAGAAAACTCTCAGCCCAAGGCAGCAACTCAGAGAAAGTCAGAATGAGGAAAACAAGGGCTGGAGGTCTGAAACATGACTCAGTGGTTAATAGCACTGTCTGCTCTTCCAGAAAACCGGTGTTACATCTGGTGTTAGTTCCAAGCACCCACATGGCAACTCACCACCATTTGCAATGCAGGGTTCTGATGCCCTCTTCTGGTCACCGTGTGCACAAGCACACACAGGTAGTACACTGATAGGCATTCAGACAAAACATTCATACACACGAGTGAAAGAGAAGTGCGGGGCAAACTGGAGGGCATCACATGAGCTCTTTGGCCTTGGCTTCATGAAACTCACCTGTAACCCTGAAACTGTGTGTGTTTTAGTCATAGAGGAGTGGCAGAAAAGAGGTGGCCAGCCGTGGCAGCTTATTGAACCTGTGGATGGGTTCCACCCCAATGAGGTAAGTGTTGCCACATGGTGGTCACTGAGACTATCTCCGTGGTTTTCTAAAATGTATGTATGCATTCATATGTTGGTTTTTATCCTAGTTTATTCCCAGAAGAACTTTTAGATAGTGTGCACAGATATGTAACATAAAAAACTTAAGAAAATAATTTGAATATCAGACAGAAAGTAAAATAAGGTACAAATTTTACCAGGCTTTCTGATGCAGTTTCCACAGTTCATAAAATATGTGGAGGACAATCCTGAGGAACTATCCCAGGAGATCTACCAAACCTGCTCAGGGTTCTCTAGTGACCAATGAGAAAAGACCCATCAGCCATGCCTTACATAAAAAGAAAAGTCAATATCTAGAAAAAAAGTAATGATTGCAAGATATGATCAAAATACATCATATACATGTATGAAATTCTTTTTTTAATGTATTATTCTTAAAATAGCAATAATTACAAGGACTTCTGAAAGTGAGATGTGGGGGGGGGATTGTATGGATCTCTCTAGAAAGAACACTGTAAGAGAACAATGCTTTAGCGATGTCCTGCAGTAAGAGCAATTCGTCTTCTCAGAGTTCAAGCAGGGCTTCAAAGGGGCCATGCTCTGGTTTCCTTGCAGCTCATGGGAGCTGAGGGCTGGGACTTAGTAACACTTGTCCCCACTCCCCTCCCATTATCCTGTCTTCAGCCACAGAAGCTCTGCTTTTATCTGTCCCATACACTTGACTTGCTTGTGACATTTCTATTTTTAAAAGAGAAGAAAGCATGAGGGAGTTCTTGTGGCATTTGAAAATCCTGAAAGCTCATTCTCTACAGGGTGGGATGGCTATTTGCCTCAGGCAGTCCTCTGTCACCATAGGCACTTTGACCCAGCTTTGGTCAGCATGGTATGGAGATGACCAGGCCCCACCCCCTGGCTGAGTGCAGGAAAGGCAAGATGTGCCCTTGAGAACCTGAATGGAATTCATCTTCCCCATCCCTGGGCTCAACAATTGTTCATGGGCATGGTGAAAACTTACCTCAAAAGGAAAGAAAAAACAAAAAATGGGTGAGCAACAAGGAAGCCCTCAATGCATAGTAAACTTGAAAGAGAAGATTAAATATCCACCTCATTGCTTAAAACAACCAGTTTTTAAAACTCTTAGTAATGTTTTCAGAATATTGAATCTCTGTGTGTCAGATAAATAAGTTGTTCTGTGAATTATTGGCTGGAAACTAGTAATTAGGATCTGTTCCATAAATGATACCTTTCTTTTTTTTAATTATGTGAAGTTCCACCTCCTGTTTTATAAGAGGGTACTCCTCCTGCCCTCCTGCTCCCTCAGCTTCTGTGATCAAATGATCCTTCCTTCCTCAGCTGCCTACCTAGTTAGGACTAAAGACACATGGGACACGTCTTCTCACTGAGGCAGGAGTTCTTGAACTCCTCTTGGTACAACAGAACTCTGATTCTATAGGGGATCAAGGTGTAGAAAGTGGTCCCCTGTGGTGTCACACAAAGAAGGTGCTTAAAACTTAAAGCCAGCTTGGTTTTGTCCCCTCAGACATATTTGTTTGCTGTATTAAATATAAATTAATTAGTTATTGAAATCAGAGTTCTAATGCCTACATGTCCCACAGTCTTAGTGTGACTCCTGTAGAGTTTGTTCCACAGTACATGAGTGAGTGATGAGTGAGTGAGCATGGCATAGCCATGTCTAAAGTGGGCAGCAGTGGTATACCATGCTAGAAACTTCCTACCTATCATTCATATTGAGATGAAAAGTACAGATTGCAACTTGCTGTCCAATAGTATGTATTGAGTGCCTACCCAACTGTCAGGACTCAAAAATGAACAGGAAACCACTTTTGTTGTTTAACATTAGAGCATACAGCAGAAGAGAGATAAGGAAATTATCAAATATAATGTGGTAACTGTCTCTAAGTGTGCAAGCAAGAAAGATGTCATGGGGTTGAGATGGGAAGATGGCAGAAGATGGTGTTAGGAAATGATGTCTGGAGGATGTGACATCACGACTAAGACCACGAATAATTAAGGGAATGAAGAGGCAGGGAAAGGCTGCAGGAAGTGTTTTGAGCAGAAGATGAGAGAAAGCTGAGAATGCTGGAGAGGTCCACATACTCCAGTGCAGTTTGAACAAAGAGATGTGAGTGAGGTAGAGAGGAAAGAAGAGGGGATCTGAAGCAGATCCTAGGGAGCCTGCATGGGTTTTATTTTTTTACAAAAGGAATGAGGCCAATGGATGCTTCCAAACCAGAATTCAAACTTATACTCCTAAAAGATAACCATAATAGGACTGGGCTATATTTCTACATCCATATCTATAGCTATAGCTGCAGTGTTAGTATGGACAATTCTTAAGTGAACTAGAAAATATTGAAATGGATTAAGTCAAGCAGAGAAACTATACTACACAGATCCAATGTTCCAATTCATGGCCTGTGGACACAACATGGCATAGTTCAGCCTTGTAAAATATCTGCTTGAGAGTCCCTGATGTTACTGCATCTAAAAGTCATTTAGAACATCACTGGGTCCCAAATCAGACAACAGGAAATGGAAAGCATTGAAAAAGCCAGGAGCATTCGCCAGACCTATTTTCCCTCAGGTCCTCCTAAAATAGAAATAAACGTAGACATGGTGAGGGCATCAAATCCAGGATGTCAACCATTCTGGACAGGCTCTGTATCACTGAGCCACAGCCCAGTCCTATTATGGTTATCTTTTAGGAGTATTTAGCCATGTCTCAGCATCTTTGGTGTCTCTAGCCTTTGAAACCTCATCCTTGCCACACTCCCAGCAAAGCAATGTCCTCCTACCACCATCCTGGCAATTACTCAAAGCCTCATCTTCACACTCACAGACAATATCTGACTCTCTACAGAGAGTGAACACATGAGCAGTTCACAGGAACATGATTGCTTTTGTCTGAAGATAAATCAATTGTCTCTACCCAACTGACAAACAAACATTATGTTACTAGCAACAGAGTTTCCATGGATGAAGCCCTTCAATCATTCCTCTTCAACCTGAACCTGTCCACTGCCAGAGACACACACACACACACACAGAGCCAATGAGTGTATAAAGAGCTGAGCAGTCTCCAGGTCTCTATTTGTCTCACAAGACACAAACACTCTGAGAAGGTTTCTGAAGATCTCACATGACAACTGTGTAGAGAGTGGGCTGTGTAGGAAAGACAGAAGTCTGGGCCAGTGAACTCACTTCCTAGGCAGTCATCTCAGGCTGGTCCTGTTCCCAAGCAAACAACATTTAATTCATTGTCCTGACTAACAAACATTCATTCACTACAGACAGCCTGGAGCTGAACTTAAATGTAGGAATTAATTGTATCTTACACAGCTGCTATGTTCTCAGTTTTAAAAATCAATTGTGTTCACACATGACCAGGTCTAAGGGACTGTGATTGGGGGCAGGTGAGGAGGGTGAGGAAGAAAGTAATGCCCTGCTACAGGGCAACACCTGGCCAGTCTCTGCAGAGTTCTGAGCACTCTTACTGCAGAGAAAACACAAGCAGGCCACATTTCCAGCTTTGGTTTCGTAAAACCTACATTCAACTTAGCAGCATTTCAACTTCAAAGGCATCGTGAAATCATGTAGTCCTACTCTGAATTGTATTTGCTCATTTTAAAATATTGCAGAAAAAAATAATTTTTTGCTTAGTATTTTCTTCTGTGGTTATTTCACTAAATGGTTCTTGATTTTGTAGCAAGAAAAGAAAAAGACAAAAAACAAAAATAACAAAAGTAGACCATGGAGAGGACGTGTGGAAAGTGTCCAGATAATCTTTCCGCCAGGGCCACTGCTGGCATTCTGTCCTCCTGGTGCTTTTTATTTAACTTTGGATGGGGAACTACACACAGAGAAGTAGTAGCTTGTGGGGGAGGGGAGGGGCACCTGCTGAGGAAGTACTCCTGTCAATAGCAATTCAGTTGGTTCAGGAAGCAGCATGGCTTAGTTTGAAGCTTGTCATCTGAGGGAGAAGAAATTTGCAAACTCTAGGTAGCACTGGCCAGAAATTCACCTCCTCCCTAGCACCTTCCTCCTCACCCCAGTGTATGATCAAGGTTTTCCAGTAAGAACTGAAAGAGACATTCCACCAAAAACTTACATAAGACAATGGAGAATGAAGTCCTCTTGCTTTAAGGACTCTTCTAAGAGAATTTTAAGGCAGAGCAAGGAATTTTCAGTGGATCTGGAGATATCATGGTCTTAGCAACATTGTGTCTTCTGGTTGACAGTACACAGGAGCATCAGTCACGCCTGACAGAAGCCGTACAACCCTTCAGACATGCTTTACTTTGGAGAAGGAGTCAGATCACAGGCAGCTGTATACATGTAGCAGGTGGATGACTGGCCCCTGTACAGCCAAGACCTTGCAATAGCACAGAGGCAACGAGTCGGGAAAATGGTGTCCTTACTGCTCATAACTTCAGTCTAACCCCATAGCCGCCCCAAAAGCATGACATTTTTCATTGAGTCTTCCATTCTTACTTCTTGACTCAAATCATCATGGCAGAAACAGGTCATGTATTGAGCTGATAATAAAATCCAATCAAAGCCAGCACTGTTGGTCTCTAAAACTACATATTCAGTATATGTACACACCAAGCCTCAGGAGCAATGGTTCTCAACTATAGCATATATCAGAATTTTCTGGGGCAGGATGGCAAGCTGCAACAGTGTGTCTCCTGTTCTCTCCATGGTTCATCCTGTAGGTTGTTTGTGTATAAGCCCAGAGAAAGTGTTCTTTCAGAAAACACACCACCCAGTGATGGAGACTCACTTTGAAAGACACACTCTTAGGACTTCTGTCCTTCATAACAAATGCATAAGGAGTTGCTAGTAGTAAAAGAAAAGGGTAGCATCATATGCATGTTGCTGAGATCTAATGCTCATCATCTAGCTCTTAATGAAAGGAGAAAGCTCACTTTGAAAAGTTTGTTCTAGAAGGGGGTGAAAAAGGAAAGTAAGATTCCCTTGCAAACCTTTAAGCTATTTTTTTTTTCTGTTTTTAACATCAAACAGAGAACGCATAGAAGAAGGCAAAGGTGAGTTCTTTTATCAGAGAGATTTCATCTGAGAAATCTCATGCCAGTATCTCCTGGGGTCAATATAGATTTTCCCCAATCCTCTCAGTTCCCAGCAGTGATCTCCAAACACTTGGTGCAACTCCAGATCATCAAGCAATTCAATCAAACATTGTGTTCTACTACAGGAAGCTGAATTGAATTCAGAAACCAGTCTGGCTTCACTGTGTTAAGAGCTGCAGAGGGTTGTTTATATGCATCTGCTGTGACTTACATATGAAGTGCCCTCCACGGGTGCATGTGTGTGAAGAGTTCATCCTTGGGTGGCAGTGCTGTTTGTGGACACTGTGTAATCTTTTGGACCATCCCTAGCTAGCAGGATTAAGTGACTTTGAAGGTTACATCTGTCTCTGGTTTCCTGATCCACTGAGATTTAACCTGCCAAGATGTAAACAGGTCATGCCACAAGCCTCCGCCAACACAGGTGGAAGTGGCCCCAGCAACTTTAATTCTCCCCTGCCAGGGTGGACTAAAATTGACTGAAACATGGGCAACATGAAGCCTTAACTTGCTTCTGTCATGTGTTTTGCCACAACAGCAAGAAAAGTAACTACAACATTTGATCAAGGAAGTGGTTCTGAAAGGTTTATCAGAGGAAAAAACCATGGGAGACTTACTGTTAACCCAGAGATCCCAGGTAACTGTCCCATTCCCTCATCTGCTGTTGGACTGTATTGTCAGTGAGTGAGCCAGCAGCCTAGGTACCCTCCTACGCTGGTGTGTGTATTGACAGGAAGATTCTCTCTCAAACACTAGGAAAATTTGTAGTAAAGTTTCCATATAGTTGGACAGTGGTGGGGTGCACCTTGAATCCTGACATTTAGAAGGCAGAGGCAGGTGGATGTCTGTGAGTTTTTAACCAGCCTGATTTACATACAAAGTGAATTCCAGGACTACAGAGACAAACCCTGTTTCCAAAAAAAAAGCAGCCCGCTGGAGTACAGTGCATTGGATAAATAAATCTATATTTACAATGAGATAGACCAACACAGAAACATGGTGGAAATGGAGAGCCAAGTAAGTATATGGGTGGTAACATGGCTCTGTGCCTCTAGCACTCTCTTGGTACTGTTTACCAGAAAGAGTTAATTTTATAGGTTGTGCATTACACTTTAGGAAAACCATATTTAAAAAAAATACTATATGTATAGATGAATACACTGTTGTGTCTGTGTGTGCATTTGTGTGGGGGGGAGAGAAAGAGAGAAAGCGAGAGGAGGGAGAGAGTGAGATCTAAAAAGACCTACACCCAATGTTAGGAAAGGATGATAATTTGTATTCCGTTTTTCTGTTTAGTGAATTTTCTGCCTTGTAATGTCTAGATACTGGCTTAGTATTTTGAACTATGAATAGAGACAAGCAAAAGACGCAAGCAACTGGCTTGGAATAAACAGAGTAAAAGGCAACAATGTATCTCCCTGTGTGGTTCACCCTGGGAGTGGTAATAGACAATGGGTAGAGAAGAAGCTTGCAGAGAGCACTCAGTGAAGAGAACCAAGTGAATGATGAATGAATGAATGAATGAATGAATGAATGAATGAATGAAGAATAGTAGACCATTTCCTCCCAAGTTTCTAGCATATTAGCATGCCAAGCTCACTGTAGACATGGTATTTCAGCAGTTTGCACTCATAAAAACATTAATCTCTGTTAGAGTGACAGCCAGTTAATTGCTTTCAACCCAGTCACCACAAGCTCAAATCTGAGCTCATTCATTTCCTTTTTGTGCCTTCACCCCTATCTCTTCCCTTATTAACATGAGGGAAATAAATGCCCATAAAGGCCTTCTTACCACATAATCATTAAAAAGACAACTTAAACTGACAAGTTGAAAGTTTAAAAAGCATGCCATGAGCCTCCACAGACCTGGAAGCAGCATTCCTTATTGAGGAATGTTAGGAAAAGTAGCCAGAAGGCCAGGCCTCTGTCCTCAAACACAGACTGGCTGTGCCTTGTGTGAGAGATAGGTCCTCCAGCCACAGCCTGATGGTTGTCCTGAGCCTTGCCCCTGCTTTTTTTTTTTTAATTTAAAGAAAAAAAATATTGAAGATCTAAAAAACAACTCCTACAAAATTGACTTTTCCATAAAACTGTAGGTACATGATGCATTGAGTCTATCATGTTAAAACATGTATGAAACACAAATACAAAAACCAGGAAACAAGCCACCATTCTTTAACAATTAAGCAAAGATAAAATGTCTCAGGAACCACATGGATGACTTGCAAAGGATGGGCTATTTAAGCAACATTTAAAAAAAAAAAGAGCACAGATGGATGAGTGTCCATTCAGTTATATACACTGAAGTGAACCTTTGGCACTAGGAATCAGAGCATTTTGTCACAGAGCATTAACACATATTATAAAAGTGCATAGTGTCACAGGAACAGAACCACCAGCATTCAAAAGCATCTTTATAAACTAGGCAAACAAAACACCCTACAGCATGTCTCTCTGTTGTCTGTCACTGAATACACTGGTAGAAACTTTGAAATGGAAAGAAAGAAAGAAAGAAAGAAAGAAAGAAAGAAAGAAAGAAAGAAAGAAAGAAAGAAAGGGAAGGAAAGAGGAAAGAAAAAGGAAGGAAGGAAAGAGAAAGAAAGGAGCACTGACTCCTGTTGCAGTAGGTTCCTCCCTGCGGCCTCCCGGACCTGCCGCCGTTGTCCTGCAACCACGTGTGCCCCAAATAACACTCAGAGACTCTGTATTTGATACAATCCTGTTGGCCAATTACCATTACTGTTTATGGGCTAGCTCTGTCTTAATTATTAACCCATTTCTACTTATCTAAGTATTTCCACGTGGTCGTCATATCGGGGAGCCGCTCGGCAGGCGTCCTGCTCCTTCCCCGGGCTACATCTTGACTCCTACTACTTCCTCTCTCCTCCTCCTGGTCTCCTAGCCCCGCCTATCTTGTTATCTCATTGGCCACAGTGCTTTATTAACAAGTATGAGAAACATATATACAAAATAACATCTCCCATCAGACTCCTTTTATTTTCTCTGTTTAAATCAAACAGAAAACAAACATCAATTCTGTTGTACGCTAACAAACTTCAAAGTACATCATTTGTGCAAAGGAAGGGCTAAGAACCAAACTATTTACAGAGATCCAAGCACGAGTGAGAACACGCCCCTCACACAGCTTTCCGATGGTACTGGGGGGGGGGCACTTTATAATCACTGGCGCTGAACTAAGTTGCTGAATTCTTCACGGGGTACTTGAGGAAATCATGTAGATAGTTCAGTAATAAAGCAAGGCTTTTCTCATCCAGAGGCTTAAAGGCCAACATCACTCCAATTCGCACAAACAATCTCAGTAAATGTGGCGCTCCATACACCTGGGGCATGGGTACATCAGGTTGATCTGCAAGAATTTCAGCATACTGTGGTCTCTCAAATGTGTACAGGAGCTGAGTGCCCAGCATTACCCTGAAGTACTCCTTTATCCCTGCCACAACCTCATTGACAGCATACTCCTTATTATCTGTATTCTCTTGAGATTTCTTAAAATTTGCATAATCCTCTAAAATGGAATCCACGTTCTTCTTGGCAGGAAGATATAAAAGCTGTTTTTGTCTAGTGATCAAGTCCCAGTCATCCACAAGCCATGGTTTCAGCTCTTCAGGGATCTTTAACTTTAACTCTGTTCATGAATGTTTCTTCATTTTCAACAGTTAAGAGCTACCCGGGCTCTTTTCTTCCAAGGAGGCTGAGGTGTCTTACTGGTACTGCCACCATCTCCATTTCTGAGTGTTTTCTGCTTGTTCTTTTTGTTTTCATGTCAACATTTTTCTGTTGCAGACCAGATGTCTTCTTTTTTGGAGCAGCCCCCTCATCTTGCCCTCTGCATACTGTTCCTGATTGGCCTTTTGAAGCTCTCGCTGTATCTGCAAATTGGTGTCCACATATTTGAGTAGTCTGCATACTGGAACCCATTCATCCCAATTTTTATGTAATGGATAAAGTATTTCACTTGTTAGTCCTTTATGGCAAACTTTGAACACCTTGCTTCATAGAGAAGAGGCCCATGAAAGCACAGCACATTCTCACCCTCCTGGAATTTGGGCTTCGGGTCCTGCTTGAGCTCCATTTATAAGTGATTCACCGCCTCATCCTTCTCCCACCACCCCCGACTACCACCCCCTACTCTCTCAGCCTTGCTCCGGCTTTTAAGTACAAAGAAGAATGTGTGTGGTGTGTCAGTGGATGTGTGGTATGTGGACAGAAGATGTGTGTGCTGTGTGCATATGGTGTAATTACATGGTTTATGTAGTTTGGTGTATTATCAAGGTTACATAGTTATGGTAACATAAGCTAATGTAGCCTCTGAGGAAATCAATATGGAGGCTCTTGGCAGAACTAAACTACCCTGTGATCCAGATGTACAATCCCTGGAGTCCACCTGAAGGGCTCTTGGTCAGTACACCACAGAGACACTTGCACATTCATGTCTACTGCCACATCCATCACAATGGCCAAGATATGGATGCAGATAAAGATGAAGAAAGTCTTATGTTGTGCTCAGTGGAATTTCGTTCAACCATAAAAAGAGATTAAATCACATCATTTGCAGCAAAGTGGGTGTGGCTGGAGACCACCATGTTAAATAATATATGTGTGATAGACATAGGGAGAAATATCACATTTTTCTCATGGATATCATTTAGACTTAAAGACATATGTATATGATGAAACAGAAAAGGAGCTACATGGGAGAACATAGAACCTAACTGGGGTGGGAGGAAAACAAAGGATGATATGGAAAGAAAAAAGAAGACAAAAATCACGTGTTCTCTCACTTAAATGCAGAACCCAGATTTAAGTGTTGTATGCTTGCATGTGTATGTGCATTATGGTATGTGAATGTATGCATACTTGAATAAGTGTTTATGTCTCTCTCTCTCTCTCTGTGTGTGTGTGTGTGTGTGTGTGTGTGTGTGTGTGTGTGTGTGTGTGTATGTGTGTGTGTGTGTGTGATGAAATGGACACCTGTTTAGGGAGAAGGGACCAGGAGGAGGGAGGAGGAAAGGAAGATAGCATGATGTGATGAATATGTGAAGTATAAAGATATGCATGTATGAGAATGTCATAAGGAACCTGGGTATGTTTGCTTACTGAAATGTCAATAAGAATCAAGATGATCACATGTTTAATCGGATGCAAGGCTTCAGGTGGGCACATGGCATAGTGTTTGTTTGGCATGCACAGATGGTCCTGAGTTTGATCCTCAGTACCTGAAAGGAATATTCTAATTAGATGGAATTTCTTCGTGTCCACTTCACAAGGCTCTGGAATACATAAAAATTCTGGGGCTGATTAATGCAATGATTCAGTCTGTTCTAGTTTCTCTAACAATCACTAAAATATTACGCACAGTTTAAACCCAGAAAGAGCTTTTGATCATTGACTCTGTCCTACTTACTATATAATTTGGCCCACAGAGTTCCAAAAAGCTACCCAATGTCACACAGAGCTGTCAGCTGGTATGGTGACCTGCTCTTGAAGACAGTGTCCCTCCTAATCCACCCTGTGTGTGTTCCCCTCTCAGGCCCTCAGTAATCACATTTCTCTTAATTTCAGCATTAAAAATTACTGTTGAGATGTAGCCATTTGGCCCTGAGATTGGCCAGGCCCATTCACTAAATGTATCATTTGCTGAAAAAAAGCCTCATCCAAGGCACAGAGATGGGCAGAAGACTGGACAACCAAGACTGGATCCTGATACCAGTGGGGACAAAGCAAATCTAGCACAAAACTACAGAAGCCAAGAAAGCGGAATTTGGCAGAAGAGTCAGTGCTCAGCCTGCTGTGCCTGACACAAGCCAAACAATCCACATTCCATGTCTGTTCAGAATTCAAGCCCTAGCAATCTACTGTCCACTCTCATCTCCTGGATGCCTGGAACTCCCTGACCACACCATTTTCTTCACATGTCTTATGTGTCATCTGTACACATCATGGCCTCTGTCATGCGCACAGCTTCCCCAAGAAACATCCAGAACCTACCCTTGAAAGTTGAGCTTCTCCCAAGAGGGCTAATGGTGTTATTGTGAGAGATGAAGTAAACTTTAGGATACAGAACCTGGCTGAAGCAAAAGAGTCCTTGAGAGTAGGTTCTTAAGGAACATCTTGTCACTGGCCCCTACCTCTTCCTGGCTGCCCTTAGGTGAACAGCTTTCCTCTACCATCCCCTTGTTTCATGATGTGTCTATGGGCTATGGGCAAAAGAAATTCTTCCTCTTTTAAATTGTTTCTTTTAGATAATACTAACCATGATAAAGGGTTTAAGAGGGAATTTACTGAATCTTGATGGTCAGTTTCTTTGTTGTTTGAGAAGGTCTCATGTATACTGGGTTGGCCTCAATCATACTGTGTAGCCCAGGGATGAACTTGAGCTTCTGATCCTCCTGCTTCTACCTCTTGAGTGGTGGGATTAGTCATGTTCCTCAGTGCTCTCTTATGTGGCACTTGGAGTAAGTAAACCTTGGGCTTTGGAGTGCTAGTCAAGCACTCAGCTAACTGAGCTGCTGGTCAGTTCCTTACTGTTGAATTTCTCCTTCTCCCTCCTCTTGCAGGTGGCTTCACTGCTGCTGGCAGACCGTGTCTGGAAGAAGATACAGTCCCAATGGCCTCAGATCCTGGGAAGGGAGAATCCATTCAATTCTCAGATTGAAGAAGTTTTTGGAGACCAAGGAGGACACTGAATGTCTGTAGACATTCAGTGGGGAAGAGAAGGGTGAATAAACTCTTCCACCCACCCAATTCAGGGGCTGATGTGCCACAGGCCCAGAGGACCCTCTTCAGTAGCATTTCTATAGACCACTTTCCTCTCAGTTGGGAATAGACCTTAATGATGTGGGAAGCATGGGCATCACATTGTCACAAAGGCTCATGTATTTATTACTGGCTTGGTTCTCAGCTTAGTAACCCTGGGAGGTGCTGAAACTGTTAAAGGGGTAAGGCTAGTGAAAAGTGTGAGCTCCTTAGGGGACTGCCCTCAATAGGGCTTATAGGACCCCCAGCTCCTTCCTCTCCCTCACATTTGTGTCCAGCCATGAGATGAGTGCTTCCCACATGCTTTCACCACGATGTACCAACTGGGTGCAAAACAACAGCATCAATCAGTCATGAGCTACAACAGCCTTCCTTTTTAAGTTGATTGTCTTGGGTATTTGTTAGAGTAGTCAGCTCACCTTATAATAAATAATCTACAGATGATTTAAAGTATGCAGGAGAATTGTGTTGGTTATATACAAATGCTGTACCATTTTCTACAAGGTACTTGAACTGGATATCCTTGGGAGTCCTGGAGTCAATCCCCCCCACAGAGATAGAAATGGGACTCTAGTACAGGCTCAGGCTGTTATATCCATAGGAATTCTGATCAAGTCTATCAAACACCTTCTTACCTGTGTGTTATTTTCCTCTGCCATTTCTGAACATGCCATAGATTCAGGGTTCAGTCTTTGTACACCCAGGCCCACCTGTTCTTCCAGCATCCTCCTCTCTAGCAATAACTTTTTTTTACATTCTATTCTGAAAAGTTGGCTTGGTATAGCCCAGATGTATGAGATATTAACCGCACAGTGGGAAATGGGGACCAATGAAATAACACACAAGTTTCCTCTGTTAGTGGAAAGTCTGTAGACTTCCTAGCATCAGCCTCCTTTACTCACAGCAGTGACCACCTGAGCACATTCTTATAGCACTACTGCCTTCACTCCCTCCCACAGCCCTGATTCCCTTGTTCTGCTTCCCAAATTAACCATCTGCACCCAAATCCTTGTCTCAATAAAGATGAAGTTCAAAGGATAGTGTGAGCATAATTGTGCCATTATCTCTCAGCATCTCCATGGGACTGGTTCTAGGATCCCCTAAATCCTTAGGTGCTCAAGTCCCTCATATAATACATCATGGTCTCTGCATAGAAATTACACATGTACTCTCCTATGTGCTCTATACTGTCTCTAGGTTAATTGTGACACCTAATACAATATAAACACTGTAAATCACTATTGTGATGATTTAATGACAAGGAAAAGGTCTGGTTATGCTCACTATGAACACAGTTTTCACACACCTAACTCCACAATACATGGATCTGCAGTTGGTTGAATCCAAGTTGACTGAATCCTCAGGCACAAAATCCACAGTTATCAAGGTTTCATAGAGGTTTTAAAGAGACAGCTGCAGGTTTTAAAGAGACAGTTGTTTCTTGGGAGCCTTGGGGGTTATGTGTCCTCTCAAAAACTGGCTTGGCTGCTTCCAGCAAAGGAAACACACACCTTCATTTCAGGCTACTCCAGGCCATCACGGCATTTCAGCAGCCAAACATTTCCTTTCCATGAGCTTCTGCCTAGAAGATTCCTTAGTTAAGATTGCATTGAGTCATTGATATGGAACTAACATCCAGCAGCACTACCCAGCACATCAGTAAAGTTTCTCAGCACATATTTTCTCTTTCTGACATGCAGTATTCTTGACAGAGGAGCACCAGGCAGGCAGCACAACCACACTGCTTGACAGCATTCACACAGCGAAATCACACACACACACACACACACACACACACACACACACACACGACACAAAAATGTGTCACTAAATATTGCATGAAAAAGACACCTGCTTGTGGTAGGACATCTGAAAGTAGACAGCAGAATGTTTCCTCAGACCTCAGCGGGTGGGGGGAGGAGGGTTATGTACTGTCACTGCTCAGCATGGCCATGAATAGTTGCAAACATACCCTAAGTATTAACTTGGTGCTTTAACAAACATTAGCAAGTACACAATCCCCACATGGATAGTCTATAAGTAACAAAGATCTATTTTTATAATGAAATATCATTCATGGCCATCAATTTTTGAACTTGCAGAAATTATCATAGCACTGTTGGATTTTGTTTTTGACCACCTTCCAAAACAAAATTTGCATACTAACTAGGCATAGTGGCCCTAGTGTAGCAAGAGGATTGTGAGTTCAAGGCTGGATAGGGCTATAGAGCAAGACTGTGTCTCAAATAACTGAATAAATGTTCTGAGAAAGGAACCTGAGACTGCTCCAGCATGCATGCGGGTGGGGGGGTCTGGGGTATGACACAAAGATTTCTTGCTATGGACAGTAATGCAATGAGGAGGAGAAAATCTACTATTTGAAATGTTCAGAAGCCTCTCTTAAAATCTGAGTCTCCTAGATGGTCACAGGGCTGAAGAGCTACAGCCAAGAAGTTGGTTCAGCTCATTCCTTGTCCACCATTTTGAGCCAAGCTTTTTCATTTCCTGAAACCTCAGCACCCTTCACCCTCATTTCTCTGCAACCACCTGGAAGATGCTGCTTGGAGGAATTGGCTCCTGCTTGGTGTCATCCCTGATAGCAGCATCAAGAGAGCTTTTCTAAGTATGTGAAGACCAGACTTCCATGTCCTATCTACTGTGAAGCAGAGAGTCTTTGAACTCCTCTTCCCATGCCAATCACTTCTGCAGCAGAACTACCAGAGGCAGAGCCTCTCCTGGACTCTGAGTTGCACAGTACATATTCTCTCCATACTGCATGGATAAATGGATGCATCAATACACTATTATAGTGTCACTTTCTCATTAAATCTGAGAACAGAATCTATGTTTGCCCAGTAGGATGAACTTTCTTAATCTGATTTGGCAGAGGTTCCAGAATAAATATTCATGTAGTCAGAGACACTTTTAATCTGGTCTTTTGTTTAGGGTGGGGAGAGGTTGCTTTTTAAGCCCATTTTCTGGGTCAAGTCTTAAAAATCACAATCTCAGAAAACAATGGTCTCATCATCACTGAATCAATAGTTAAGGATGATTACTTTCTGAAGCTTTTAGATGACTAGAAATGAAGAAAACAAACATACAATGGGGCTTGCAAGGATTTCTTAGGGACTGTGCTCCTGGCTGGCTGCCTTGTTTTAAGTGAATCATGTGGGGCATTTACAGGAATCCCTCCACCCTCCAGACCCTACAAGTGTATCTCCTGATCTAGCAAGCTCAGGTGGATAGCAGCAGGATGGGTGGAAGCTAGCACCAAGAGCTTCCGGCCAGCTCCAGGCACTCCAGACCCAGGAGACTTTCCATTTCACTGAGCTTTGCACAAGCTCAGGAAGCCCCTGAGGTGTTCATATTTTTATAGTTATTTCCACATTGTAGCTCTGCAAATATCAGCAGAAAACCAGGACTTAGAACAAGTATGCCAGGGGAGCTGAGGGCTGCTGAGGCCTGGGTGGAGATTCCAAGATGTCTAGCCATCATGGGAAGAACAATGTCTGCTGCCAGGCTCCAGGAAGGGGGGTCTAGAAATTCAAAGCCAAAGGAGAGGCAGGCCCAAAGTACTGGTGCCTCATCATACATACATAGATGTATGCACGCATGCACACACACGCGCGCGCGCACGCACGCGCGCGCACACACACACACACACACACACACACACACACGGATGTAAAGTATAGATGTAACCAACTTATTTTTGTTTTTTCAATGTGAACAGGATTTTTGCATGCACATATGTTTGTGTACCACATCTATGCCTAATGCCCTAGTGCCTAAGAAGGCTGAAAGAGAGTATTGGATTCCCTGACACTGGAATCACAAACAGTTATAAGCCATGGTGTAGGTGCTGGGAATCAAACCTGGGTCCTCTGAAACAGAAGAAAATGTTCTTAACCTCTGAGCCATCTCTCCTCAACCTCCCCCTTAAGATTTATTTTTATTGTGTTTGGGGAGCTGATGTAATTGGGGGGGGTGCTCATAGAGGCCAGATGAGGATGCTGGAGCTCCTAGAGCTAGTGTTACAGAAGGCTATGAACTGAACATGATTCCTCGGGGGTTGGAGGGGAGGGAAGAGAACAGCGAGCATTCTTAACTGCTGAGCATCTCTCCAGGCCCTGATGCCGCAGTCTTATCCTTGTTAAAGAGAGTTTCTCAGTGCTACTGCCAGCATTGACAAGAGCCATGCTTGCAGAGCGGCAAGTGGAAGCATAGAGCGTGTGTTGTTTCATTTAACACTTGGAAAGTCTGCAATGGTTTATACTTTTACATGTAGGGAGATGGACTTGAGAACAATTATATAGCTTGCAACAGATGCCACATCTCGCAAATTATAAAGACATTGCAGCCAGGACCTAGGGTCTATGTTTCTACCTGGTAATCTACCCCACCTTCATTGAAAAATGGATGGGCTATTGTGGATGGAGAGAGGCTCATAAGTGCTGCCCTGCCCCCCCCAAGCTGTGAACAGCTAATGGTCTCTGATGGAGAGTCATGTTCTTAAGTGATGTAGTCACTGGTACTTTGCCCTCACTCAAGAAAATAACCTCCCACCCATGCTCACTTAGACAACCCTAATTAGATGCAGTGGCCCCTCCCCAAACAAAACAGTATGAAGGAAGAACAGGGTGTTGCAAAGAAGAAGGGTTTCAGTGGAGGAAGGAGCTATACAAGTAATGAGGAAGAATAGGATCAAAATACATTATGTGCGTATGAAATTGTGAAGGGATGAATTTTAAAAATTCATGAACATTATTGATTAGTGTCATTTTGTTATACGCCAATTACTTCATGGGAATGTGAGAGACTGTGCGCATGCATGCATGAATTCACGAATGCATGCAGATGCTGTTCACCGTGCTCAAAATTAGTCAACAAGGAATTTTAAAGACTTCAAGACTGATATTAATACATGTAGTCCTGTAGTTGAGTCATTTTTCTGGCAAACATTGAAAGTCTTTAAAGGGTCACTAGAAAAGTTCATTAAAATGCTACACAGTTTATTGTGGCCTGCAATATTTTTACAGGCATATAAAAAGAGCTGTGTTTCTATGCTTTTACTGTTATTGATTTCAGTACAATAAAGATACAGGAGAGAAAATAATGTTTTACCTTCCTAAACTTCAGACTATACATGGTGTTATAATTTAGAAAATGGAGAAACTAGAAGAGAAATATAAAAGGATAACTGGGCTACAGAAAGGGAAGCAAGGTTCCTGGATCACCTTGAACACACAATTTTACAATTTCAGTGCTGTAATTCATTCCCATCCTAACAAAATGCACAAAACAAAGCCAGAATGTCTTCCCTGTACTGACAAAAAAAATGTATTAAGCTGATGACTTCTGCTGTGCCATTCAAAGCAGCCGAGTCCACTCACACTTTGCAAAAGGCAAGAGTCATTAATTAGATGCTAGATTCTATTGCCGACAACACCAAGGCTGATGAGCTGTTCAGACCAAGTGCACAGCAGGGACTGTACAGCACCAGAAATGCTGCCATCTGAAGTGGTGACTGTGTTTGCCCTCTGTTTCCTCCCCTGCTGTACTTGATTCTGCCCTTCTGGTGGAATAGATCACTGTGGCATCATACTCCTCCTCTCCCCCAGAGACACAAGAGAAAATAAAGAGCCATCTGAGGTATGGGCAAATTCCAAATTTTGGCAAGTCTGTCAAAGTTCTTGTCACCTACAACACTTCACATTCTAGTGAATGAATGTTAGGGTTGATGTAACATAATGTATGCAATTAACATCGGGCCTTCGTTTGAATGTTGGCTCAGTTGTATGACATCGGTAAAGCTACTTGCCTACTCCAACTCTCAAATTTACCACACTCTTCTATCTTATACTTAACAAGAGCATTCTGTGAATGCTGGATGAAATAACATATCTAGTACTCCCACTACAAGTCTCTAGTACCTTATCTATATACTCCAAAAAGTTCTAAAAATCACAACTCATTTAAATTCCAATCCTCGCCTGCTCTGATATGACACCATTTGTTCTCTATCCCTCTAAACAGAAGCATGTATGTTTCCTTGAAGAAAAATGGGGTTATTGGATATTTCTCTTGATCCTTTAGCATGACACATTACATATGGTCTATGCACAAGATTAGCTTTAAAATTTATTTTAAAATATTTTATGCTTAATTGTGTGTATGTGTGCATGTGTTCCCTTTGGAGGCTAGAAGAGGTTGTTTGAAACAACAAACTATTGTGAACCACCAAAAGTAGATTTTGGGAATCCATCAGGTCCTCTGAAAGAACAATACATGCTCTTAACCCCTGAGCCATCCCTCCAGCTCCTCTATAAATTCTAAACATTCTGTTTTGGAACAGATCTGGCCCCAAGAATGTAGGAAAGAGACAATGTACCTCATGGCCTCTTTCATTAATAATCCATAGATTCCCTGTTTCCAGTTCACTGAATTCCAAGGCTTCACTGCATGGTTTCCGCACTTTCTGAGTTCCTGGGAACTGACTATGGCACCTACGGAGTCCATTCCAGCATACTAGTGATTGCAGGGTCATCTTCCAAGAGAAAAACTATTCTTTTTTATTCTTAATTTTTAATTACATTTTATTTATTTACTTTGTGTTCATAGATTTGGGGTGACAAATCAGAGAACAATTGGTGGGAGTCAGGTCTCTTCTTCCATCATGGGGGTCCCAGGGATCAAAGAACTAAGTCATCCAGGTGGGTGTCAGGCACTTTTGCCCTCTGAACCATTTCTCTGGCCCAAGAAAGCCAGTTTCCAAACAAAGCATATGGCCATCTCCAGCCAGCCCTGGAGTCTCAGGGACACAGACTAAGATACAGTGCTTTCTTTATTCATGGGACACCATGGGACAGATGTGTAGAATCAAGGCATTCAATCTGAAAATGACAGACCACTCTGAGAAGAACATACCTCACAAAAAACGTAAGCATGAGAGGACCAATCCACTCTGCAGCAGATGGTAGGCAGCTAAACATCTGGATAGAGCTAACCTACAGAGTCTGGGATCTAAGAAGCAGAGGCTAGTGAGAAGTGTCAGTTCTCCATTTCAGGCTGCTTAATTTTCTCACACATGTTGTTCTGGAAAATGTGTTGCACTTGTAAACATACTTAGCTGCAATTAAAGCTAGCTCATAATTAACCTTAACTTGCTTAAAAGCATGTGTAACCCATCTTCAATCTCCCTCATCTCTGGAGAACAGGATACCAAAGCAACTTGCCAAGCCACTAGAGACATGTTGGCATCATCTAGTGGTAAATATGAGAAACTGCAACTGTGCATATACAACCTTCACCTAAATTACAAATTCAATCCTCTGCTGAGAGACACTCTTGATTGACAGGCCAGTATTATTTCAAGTGCTTGACCTCCTCCAAGAACTTCTATAACTCTGAAAATCCACACTTGTAAGCCTCAAAGTTTCCTTAAAAAAAACTATCTTGTACCACATGAATTAGAAATATATATCCTCTGGAACACCATTAAAAACCCCAAGTTGGTTTTTAAAAACCCTGCCTTATGAAAATTAAGGCACACATATATTCATACAAGCCCCAGGTTCCAAGAACCCAACATTCTTTTAATCTGCTTCAGAACATGTTAAATATATTAAGTAAGTGATAATAAGTACAAGATTGTTTTAGAAATTGTTCTTAGCCTGTGGGGTAAAGGTCAAAATTGGAAATACCTAAAATTCTCCTGCCATTGTAGATATTAAAATGAGGTAGGCAATGAGCATTCACTCAGACCTTGAGGACACTACAGCTTGTATCATGTGTGTTTCTTGACTACATGTATGTATGTGTACCACATGTATGTAGTGCCGGAGTTACAGAAGGTTTTGAGCCACCATGTGGGCGCTGGGAATTAAAGCAAGATCCTCTGGAAGAACAGCCAATACTCTTAACAGCTGATCTCTCCAGCCCTAGCAATTTGTGCCCCTATTTCTTTCTCTCATTTTCTGGAGGGTCTACTGTACCACTACACCTCCTAATAGCAAGGAACCATGGACTGAAACTTCTAATGTTTACGAGAATAGGCCCTTACCCCCTTTAAGTTGCTTTATCTTGAGTCACAGTGACAAAAAACTGACACACCAGAACAAGAGACTCAGACACCTCCGTCACTCACATTTGACTCAAGGGACTCAAGGACAGACAGAGGAGTGGGAAGGCTTTATAGTGGGAAATGTGGAATGCTTCCTGGGTCTCTAGCTAGAGATGATGGGGGCACTAACTGGCAGTAGAATAGTCTTTGTAATTGGTAATGGAAACACATTCAGCTTTATTCTCTTGATCAGAAGATGGACACTGTAACAAAAGTTAGGGTAAGTGTCTGATAGGAATCTTAGCTCTTAGAAGTCATTGTTACAAGGGTTAATGTGTCTTTCTAGAGTGCTTGCTCTATGTGGCCTGATTTCCCAGCTGGCTTTCTGTGTTAGTTGCTATAGATGACAGGGTGGTACCCAGGGCTGGTCCCTCCAGGCAGTGTGACCTGTGACAGCTTATCTTTTATCTATGATGATCTCTTCAAAATGTTCCATTGATTGATGATTCCAAGGTAGAAAAACAAACAAACACAAACCCCACATTTTGGAAATCACTGTGTTACCTGATCATTTAATAGGTAACACATTAATGTAATTGAAATTAAAACATCATACAAAGATAGCATCACTTCTACCCCAAAGGAGACACAAATAATAACTTTTATTCATTGTCTCCAGTCTTTCCATGAGTGAAAGCAAATATGACCTTATGGTCTTGCTTTCTCCCTTTTCTGTAGATTACTGTTGTCCTTGGGAATGAATGGCAACCACTGTGTTTCCACAGTAGCTCACAGAGGATTTCCAGATCTTATTTTCTATCTGTATAGCACACCCCACCAGAGGTGGGGCGGGAGTGTTTAGACTCTAATTCACTCCTTACTGGTGAACACAGGCTACTTTCATCAGAATTATATTGGCTATATTTTACAGTTACATGGATGCATAGTTTACATTTCCTTGTTGCTGTGACCAAATACTAACAAGAAGCAACTGAAGGGAAGAAGTGTTTATTTTGGCTCACAGCTGGACAAGTGAAACTGTCCATCATGGAGGAAAGTCCTGATAGCAAGAGCACGAGGCAGCTGCACAAGTGACATTGCATCTGCAGTCAGAAGCACAGAGGGATGTTGCCTGGTGCTCAGCTCAATTTCTCCTTCTTTTCAAGGGTTTTGTATTGTTATTGTGTTGTGCAATTGTCTTGCTATCTTTATGTCTGCATGTCTCATTCATGGCTGGTTCCCTTGGGGGCCAGATGAGGGCATCAGATTTCCTGGTACTGCAGCTACAAATAGTCATGAGCTGTCTGTCAGGTGGATGCTGAGAATTGCTCTCCCTCTGGAAAGGCAGCCAGTGTATCTTAAATGTTAAGACCATCCATCCAACTCCATCTGCTCGTATTTATTCAGTTTGGTAGACCAGCCTATGAGATGGTATTGCCCACACTTTGCATGAGGATCCTGTGGGAAAAACTCTTTGAATCATAATGTTTTTTACTTAAATTTGAAAAAAGCTTCCTTTATAAGACAATCCCAGTTCTCCCACCTTCCCCTCCTCCCTGTCTCCCTCTCAACCCCCATGTCATTCCCTCTGCTCCCCAGGGAGAGTGAGGGATCCATGGGGGGATCTTCAAAGTCTGTCATATCATTTGGAGAAGGGCCTAGGCCCTTCCCCATGTGTCTAGGCTGAGGGAGTATCCCTCTACATGGAATGGGCTCCCAGAGTCCATTAATTTACAAGGGATAAATAGTGATCCACTACCAGAGGCCCCATGCTCTGCTCAGTCCTCCTAATCAACACCAACATTTAGGGGGTCTGGGTCAATCCTATGCTGATTTCCCAGCTGTCAAACTGGAGTCCATAAGCTCCCTCTTGTTCAGGTCAGCTGATTCTGTGGGTTTCTCCAGCCTGGTCTTGACCTCTTTGCTCATCACTCCTCCCTCTCTACAACTAGATTCCAGGAGTTTGGCTCAGTATTTGGCTGTGGGTGGCTTCTGCCTCCATCAGCTAATGGATAAAGGCTATAGGATGGCACATAAGGTAGTCATCAATCTTATTAGCAGGAATAGGCATTTAAGGTAGCCTCTCCACTATTGCTTAGATTCTTAGTTGGGGTCATCTTTGTAGGTTTCTGGACATATCCTTAGTGCCAGATTTCTCCTTAAACCTATAACGGCTCCCTCAGTTATGGTATCTCTTTTCATGCTCTCCTTTATTCCTTCCCTGGTTCAATCTTCCTGCTACCTCATATCATCCTCTCCCCTCCTCTTCTCCCCTTCTCTTTCTCCTAACTCCCTTTCCCCTCCCCCCATACCTCCAATATGCTCAGGAATGTTGTCCCTTTCCCTTCTCAGGGAGACCAAGTATGTTTCTCCTAGGGTCCTCCTTGTTTCCTAACTATTCTTGAGTTATAGATTGTAAGCTGGTGATCCTTTGCTCTGTGTCTAAAATCCATATATGAGTGAGTACATACCATATTTGTCTTTTTGTGACTGGGTTACCTCACTCAGGATGGTTTCATCTAGTTCCATCCATTTGCCTATGAATTTCAAGATTCCATTGTGTGTTTTTTTTCCACTGAATAGTACTCCATTGTGTAAATGTACCACATTTTCTCCATCCATTCTTCAGTTGAGGGGCATCCTGGTTGCACCCAGGTTCTGGCTATTACAAATAATGCTGCTATGAACATAGTTGAACTGTTGTCCTTGTTGAATGAATGTGCATCTTGGGGGAAGGGCAGGCTCTCCGTGGAGGGGGAGTGTATCAGAGCACCAGAAGCGCTTTCGCTGGGGACAGGACAGAGGGGGGGCGAGTGAGATTCAGGGCCAATCCAGGGAGTTCCCAGGGAAGGGTGTGGGGGTATTTGACCCGAACTGGTCCCAGACCCATCTCTAGCAGAGGCCTGGCGATGGGGGCAGGCAGGGACTCAGGATGGTCTGATGCGGATAGGTGGATCTGGCCTGGGCCTGGCACTCCCCAGCTGAGGCCTCCAGCAGAGGCCCGGAGATGAGGGTCAAAGATCAAGCAAGCAGGGACTCTGGATGGTCCTGAGGGGATAGGTGGAGGGGCCTGGGACTCCAGCAGAGGACCGGCGGTGGGGGTCAGAGATCAGGCAGGTGGGGATTCCAGGTGGTCCCCCATGGATAGTCAGGTCTAGAGTGCTCAGAGCAGCTCCAGGAAGTCAGGAAAGTTTTCTTCTATGATTTTGTTGAATATGTTTTCTGGCCTTTGAGTTGGGTTTCTTCACCTTCTTTTATACCTATTATTCTTAGGTTTGGCCTTTTTACACTGTCCCATTGATGGGAGATGTGACTCTGTATATATGTTTCTCATACTGGTTAATAAAGCCCTGTGGCCAATAGAAAACTAGATAGGCGGGGCTAGGAGACTAGGAGGAGGAAGAGGAAGTAGTAGGTAGGAGTCGAGATGTAGCCCAGGGAGGAAGGAAGAAGCCTGCCGCGCAGCTCCCCGATAAGACGACCATGTGGAAATACTTAGATAAGTAGAAATGGGTTAATAATTAAGGCAGAGCTAGCCCATAAACAATAACAGTAACTGGCCAACAGGATTATATAAAATATAGAGTCTCCTGCATGTTATTGGGGGCCGGCACACCAGACCAGCGGCGGGCAGGCTGGCCGGAAAACAACATGCTCTGGCGCAGCTGTGGGCCTTGGGACAATGGCAGCAGGACCGGGAGGCTGGCGGGGAGGAACCTACCGCAACATCCCATATTTCCCCAATATTTTGTGTTAGGGATTTGTGGGACTTAAGATTTTCTTTGGTCGATGAATGTATTTCTCCTAATGTATCTTCAATGCCTGAGATTCTCTCTTCCATCTCTTGTATTCTGTTAGTTATGCTTGCATTTGTAGTTCCTGATCTTTTACCCAGCTTTTCTATTTCCAACATTCCCCCAGACTGTGTTTTTTTAATTGTCTCTATATTGGCTTTCTAACCTTGCACTGTTTGAAGTGTTTCTTGCAATTTTGGGTTTGTCTTTTTTCTCATTTCTTTAAAGGATTTCCTCATTACCTCTTTTAATGTCTATATCATTTTCATGAAGTTGTCTTTAGGGTCATTCTCTTCTGCTTCATCTGTGTTGGATGTTCAAGTCTTGCTGGTGTGGAGTCTTTAGACTCTGGGGGTATCATATTGATCTTTCTGTTGTTGATCTTGTTCTTATACTGTCATCTACTCTTCCCTTCTTCCAGTGCTTACCAGTGGGTCTCTCCCTCTCTTGGAGGGTACAGAACCAAGGTTGTCTCCTTTTGGGTACAAGCAGGTCCAATACTCTGAATACTCTGATGGCTCTCCTCTTCCAGTGGGTGAAGGTGGGACTAGGGCATTGGCAGACTCTGGATGGGCTGGTCTGCTGGGACGGGTTACCCTGTGCATAGTCATCAGTCCTCAGGAGGCTCAAGCCAGAGCACCATAAGGTGGGTTCCTTCCGTGGATTGAAGCAGGACTAAGATGAGGGAAAACTCTTATAATCACACCCAGGAAGGTTTCCAAGGTTAATCTGAATCTAGGCATCTTAACAATGAAGACATGAAGATGACCTGTCACAACAAATCTATTTGAAGAATAAATACCCAAAGAGGAATTCTTGAGCCAAATGGTATGTATACATGTCTTATTTTCACATTCCCATATTCTTCTAGAGAAGTTGCACTAATTTGTATTTTCAACAGCAATGAAGCTATATGCAGGATCCAGAATAATATTTAGTGGAGGCTAGTATAAGACTTAACATTAAAAAATTAAATTCATTGACTTGACAGATTTTGTTGATTCCTCCTGGAAGGTATCACCCTCCCTGTGAAGTGTGAGGAGGATGGGATGGGAGGGTGATCAGGGGTATGGAAGGAAGGGTGGGAGAGAGGAAGAGAGAACTGGGATTGATATGTAAAATAAGAAAAAAATAATAAAATGAATAAATAAAAAAAATTTATAAAGCATAAATTAAGCCAACAAGATGTTCTGTGAAGTACATATGCTCTATTTTGATGCCACAATAAACATACCTTCATAATGACCGGAAATGTAGTTGGGAGTCCTGCTTTGGAACACAGACACACTGCCATGCTCCTCCCACCAGCCTACGAATAATCAGTGTTATGATTTGAATGTGGAATGCTAGCCTCACAGGTTCCCCCACAGATTTAGTTCTCTGCTGATGTGATATTTGTAGAGGTGATGGATCCTTTGGAACATGGTATCTAGCAGGAGGAAATGAGCCACCAGGAACAGGTCTTGAAGTTAATACCTGATGTTCAATGTATGACCTAGAAAGGGAGATGCAAGTACTGAATGTGTATGTCCCCTTGGGCTTGAAGAATAGATGCATTGGTGTGGTGGATCAGAAGATTAGAAGAGGGTGTCTATAGCCTGAAGGACAGGGAAAGGGCTCTGTTGTCTGTGAGCCACTGCCTTGAGTCTTCACAAAGATGCACATCCTCTGTGATAATTCCCTCCCCCCCCCCCCGTTTCCTAATAGCTTCTTTTTTTATAACATGACTCTCTATTGATTCTTTTGGAATTTCACATCATGCATCTCAATCCCACTCACCTCCCAGTGGATATGGATATCTACTCCTCACCCCTGCAGTACCCACCACCAAAAGAATCCCCCAAATTAATTAAAAATGAAAGAAAGTAAAATCACCTGGCTCCTCCATCTTTCCTGCCTCTCCAATACCTCTTCATTTGTCCTAGTGGCATTGGGAGCTACGGTGTTTCATGCAGTATGCCATTTTGTCCAATAAGCCTCACCCACAAATGTCTATTGCAATAAGTCATTGGTCTGGTCAAGGCCTCTGACCTCTAACCTTTGACATACCATCATCATGGGACCTTCACCAAAACTCTCCTCAGATATCCTGCTATTGTCCCAGTTGTGGAGATCCTGTGTCTAACAATCCTTTCACAAGCTCCAACATAGATAGGGTAGATGTTATGGTGGTGTTGTAATTTAAGAAAAGTGGCACCTGGAAGAAAGACACCAGGTGACACAGTTCAAGCAGAAGGATTTTTTTCAGTAGGGAAAGGGATCATTTAAAATGGGGGAAGGGAAGGAGGAAGACTGGCCCCCAGAGACAGGAGCAGCAGGAGAGAGGAGAAAGGAAAAGGAGGGAAAAAGAGGGAGAGAGAGGGAGAGAGAGAGAGAGAGAGAGAGAGAGAGAGAGAGAGAGAGAGAGAGAGAGAGAGAGAGAGAGAGAGAGAAACAGAGAGGAGGAGGATGAGGAGGAGGAGGATAGGCATAGGCAGTGCCCTTTTAAAAGGGAACATAATGAATATGTACAGGTGGTGCTCTTAATGGCTACAGCTGAGGGTATATCCTGTTAGAACCCCAAGGACAGGCCAGTACAGATGCCTAAATACTAACAGGTGGAACAACCCAAGGCCTAGGACGTGGGCCTAGGTGATAGTTAAATTGGTCAGTCCAGGACACAGGGACCACCCTCTTTCGATGAGGGGCAGAGCCAGCTTTCCCATGCCTCTGTGGAAGGGTAAGGCCATCTCTCCCTAGTGCAGAGGCCAACTCTCCCATAAGGGTTGGGGCCAGCTCTTCTGCTGCAGTATCCAATGAAGGCCAGGGCCAATTCTTCCAGGGCCAGGGAGGGTGGGGCTGGCTCAGCATATCTCTTGGATTTTAATGTGCATGATTCCTATGGTCTCCTGTGATAACACAGGCCATGGACATAAGCACAGACCCCAGCTGCAGGAGGACCACAAACCTAGACATGGACCTTGTCAACAGTCAGTTCTGGATGAAGCCATGGCCCTAGAGGCAGTGCAGATCACCAGATGGGGGATGTCCTTCTGTATATATGTTTCTCTTATCCGTTGATGAATAAAATACTGATTGGCCAGTAGCCAGGCGGGAAGCATAGTTGGAGCTACCAGACCAGGAGAAGGCTGGAGAGAGGAAGGTAGAGAGACACCATGCTGCCAAATGAGTAATGTGCAAAATTATGGGTAGGCCACAGCCTTGTGGCAATACATAAATTAATAGAAATAGGTTAATAATTAAGACATAGCTTGCCAATAAGAAGCCCTAGCCATTGGCCAACAGTTTATAAATTAATATATTTTTGTGTGTTTATTTGGGGCAAAGCAGCTGTGGGACCAGTTGAGACAGAAATCTCCATCTTCAGTCACCCAGATCAGTAAGGCCCTTGTGGCAACATGGCCCTTAGACACCAATACATAGTCAGTTGGCTGACCAGACCCCAGACATCTACATGGCCCTCAGTGGTAGCAGGAGCCACAGACATCAACTCAGACCCTGGCTACTCCTCTGGCTACAGACCCAGACATGGCCCTAGGCAGCAGTTTAGGTCTGGACATCACCATGGTCCATTGTAGTAGCACAGATCACCTTGATCAGTATGGACCCATCAGCATCATGGCCCTCAGACACCAACATGGATTCAGAAAGCTGACCAGACCCTGGGCTTCCAAGTGGCCCTCAGTAGTAACAGGAGCCACAGACACAAACTCAGACTATAGTTGCTGTAGGGCTGTGGACCCAGACATGATCCTCAGCAACAACTTGGGTCCAGAATTAAGCCACTCAGTTCAGTATGGCCCTAGTGGCAGCAGCACAGCCCTAATACACCATCATGATCGCAGGTGGCATCACAGACCCCAGGCATCCTTATGACCTTTGGTGCAACTGGTCGTGGCTGTATATTTGTTCATCATAATGGCACCTATCTGCCTGGTGCCTTGAGAGACCAGGTGAACATGTGTATGTCTTCAGCCAACCCCAACTGTGAGGACCCAGGGTGGTCTGTACATGCCTTTCACCTGTCTGGGCTGAATGGCACCATGCAGGCCTGTGGATGCTTTGATCCAGTCCCAACTGTGAGGACCCAAACAGGGCCTCATAACAATTTATAATCTATAGATCTTGATTTTGTTGTTGTTGTTGTTGTTGTTGTTGCTGTTTTGTTTTATTTTGTTTTGTCTTGGGGGAATAGAACTGACAGAATCTTGTATATATTATTTATTATACTGGCTTCCAAGACATCATCCTGGTAGTTTATCGATGGCTGTCTTATGATAAAAAGGCTGAGAAGCTGGTAGTTGTTCAGTCCATGAGTCTGGATGTCTCAGAAGTTCAAGTCTTAAGTCCCATGGGATTCCTAGAGAGCTTCCAGTTTCCATTCTGTTTCAGAATCTTAAAAATGCTGGCAGCAACCTGAGGGGATGAACTTCTCAATAAGAGTGAGGGCAAACACACACACACACACACACACACAAAAAAAAAAAAAAAAAAAAGAACAAATCATCCCTTTTCTACATGGAAGTGTGGTCCATATTTAAACTAAGTCTTTATGATTCAAATAATCTGATTAAGAAAGCCCCTCACTGGAATGCCCTACCTATTGGGTTCTAGCTGATTTCATATACAGCCAAGAAAAGCCATCACAGTGGGTACCTCTCATTCCCAAAGGCCTGCTCAGGAATAGAATGAAACTATTACAGGCACACCCTTCAGATGGTGTATAAATTCAGATTCTTATGATTGTGCCAAGTCATAACCTCTTCTTTTGATAAATTCATACCAAAAGTAAAAGTTAGTGCCTCAATTTCAAATAGTCTTACAGGTAAACCAGTTGTCTGGACTTTGAGTTAAGGAATATGATTACTGTCTGCATTTATACTGGCCACCTGGGGTAGGTCTGGATATCATTATGCCTTAAAATAATGCAAGTTAAAAATAAGAGGATGAAGGTCTGAGAAAAGGGCTTCTTTGAAGTTCTTAACCTTTTACAAATTAATTCCCACTGGGCAGTGACTCTTTATCAAGGTCAGAAATGACAGTATTTTCCAGCCCGCTAATGTTATTCATTTCAAAACATGTCAAGAGTTGCCTGGAGATGACTTCTTTATTTTGTTGTCAAACCTATCATTTAACTTTACAGCTATGCTTACTGCTGCTCAGCCAAAATTACAGAATTAGGAGTTCAGTTTATGAAAAGAGCCTTAGAACTTTTCTTCAAATATTTTCAGCTAACAATCACAAAATATTCCTTAAAATAAACAGGAAGAACAGAATTCTTCATATTTCAATAGAGGAAAGTATTAAAATTCAATTCAATAGGAGCCCTTGTACCTGAGATAATTAATTGAAAAAGTCAATTTAGGTGGGCACACATTGTGATTACATTGGCATCTCAAACATTCCTCTTCATTCACCAGCTGTATTGTAAGGATGGCTCATTCTTTGTGCTGAAGTCCATAGAATGAGCTATCTAAGCTCACAGTCTATGCAATACATAAGCAGCCATTCTATCCTGGTCTCTAAAGAGAACCAGAATTTAAAGAGACTTGAGAAGGAATTTCAGAGTGCTTTTCTCCAAGGTTTCTATTATTTTCCCCGTTATTATTACACATAATATAGTAGTGGTTTGTAGAGTCCCCTAGAGGTCTCAAGGTAGGAAATGGATCGGTTTTTGAGTTGTTTATATGTTTGATTATGTCATTTACAGTGTGTCATTTACAATAATATTTACAGCTGGTATGATCAAGTTTGGGAACAAACACTATTGACTCTTCTGACATTTGCTTATGGAAGCAAAAGTGCACACACCTGTCACAGAGCCTCTGGCCTCTGGCATTTACAGGTCAGCAATTTCGTAAAGGAATGAGCAGTTTAGTGTGATAATACCTGTGAAACTTTAAGTCTGTGTAACATACACACACAGATTTCTTGGAGGTTGAAGGTTCTAATGAATGTGTTTCAGTGTCACTAAGAAGGAGATATGGAGCATTCTAGAGATGCAAATGAAAGAAGCCAAAAAGGCTACAAGGGGTTGCTGTGTGATGGATTAACCCACAATGAGCACAGTGAAGCCAACTCACTTTAATGCCACACTACTCAGAACATCAGAATAGAGCTGAGTCCTCCTCTGTTCAAGGTCTCACAGCTGCAGTCAACGAGCCATCAGATTTTGTGCTTTTCTGAAGCAGAACCCTCATATGAGTTCATGGGATGGTGGCAGAATTCAGTTATGAACATAAGATTGGAACCTTGGCTTCCAGAAGATTCCCCCAGTTCCCTACTCAATGATACATCCCACATATAGTTCATGTAATGAGAATCCTTGCTGCTTTGCAGCTAGTATGAAGACTTCCCTCTGAAATATGCTCAGATTGCATCTTCACTTTCACAGCCAGGCTAGGATGGACAACTGGATGACATTCACACTCTCAGCCATATAACCCATGTGGGAGAGAAATTCTATCATCTTCACCTTGTCCTGTTGTTAGAAGTATGCCATGTGCTTCTCTCACATTTATTAAACAAGGATGTAGTTCACTGGTGGAGGTCTTGAGGTGTGTCATAGGAGAGAAGAGCAGAGTCTGAGTACTTGTAGGAATATGAAAACAGTGAGCCGGGGAAAGATAGGCTGAGAACAGGCAGATGGCTAAAAATCTGGGTCCTAGGAGAAAAAGAAACTCATGGGGCTAAGTTCAACAGTTTAGTATGACAACCTCATCCACAGAATATTCAATAACAATTTATATTTTAGAGGTGGAGTTTAAGTTCTAGTTTCCCTTTTTATTGTTTGGTTTGTTAAAAGTGCAATTTTCTATTTGACACAAACCCTCTTTTACAAAATAAAAGCAAGAGAAAAGGTTTTATTTAACTATTCAATGAAATAATAGGCAGGAAGACAAAAGAATTTGGAAAAAGTATTTGACAACTTCATATATAACAGTAGGAGGGTAAAAGCAGATATGAAAGTATTGAGTTAGGTATACAACTGAGTAACTCTGTGAAGTCACACAACTGTAATATGTGGGATTCTATACTATCAAACCAACACACACACACACACACACACACACACACACACACACACACACACACAGGGAAGGGTGTTATGTACCAGTTTTCAGTAAATTGGCCTCTAACTTGTTGTAGCAGTTAAGAATACCTTCAGGGGCAAAGCAAGGTGTCTCAGTGGGTTAAAGCACTTGCAAGAAATATGGAAGGAGAAAGTGGTTCCACAAAGTTGTCCCCTGATCTCCACATGAGCACATGGCATGCATATGTCCATTCATACACATGCAGATGCACGCACACGCACACACACATTTTAAAAATGCTTTAAAGCTGAGCATAGATGACTAATGTCTAGAATCCAAACACTCTTGAGGTAGAAGCAAAATGATGAGGTGGAAAGAGGACCCTTCATTCCCTGATGGCAAGAATTTAAATCAGTACAGCCACTCTGGAAATTGGTATGGGAAAAATCCTCAGAAAACTAAAAATAAATCTTCCATATGACCTACATACCACTCTTTGGCATATGCCCAAAGTTCTCAACATCCTATTCCACAGACTTGCTGAATAATGTTCATTCCCACCCTATTCACAATAGCCAGGAAATGGAAACAACCTAAATGTCCTTCAACATACAAAAATGCAAAGGTAGTGTGTATACACAATTGAATACTATTCAGCTATAAAGAAGAAACATGAAATTATTAAATTTGCAGGTAAATGGATGGTCCTATGAAATATTATATTGGGTGAGGTGGCCCAAACTCAGAAAGATAAATACTGCATCCTCTTTCTCATCTATGGCTCCTAGCTCCAAGTCCTCAGAGTATATAATATGAAAGTAACTGTAGAAGCCAGGTAAGTACAAAGGGACCATGAGGTAGGGAGTGCCACTTGGGAGGGGAATAACAGGTCCCTGGTGGCATGAAGTAGGAAACAGGATGATGGGGAAAGGGATCCAACTGGGAAGGAGGGAGGATAGTCAGTACAGAAGGAGAAGGAGGAATGTAGGACAAGACAATAAGACCAGGATTGTTTGATAAGGCCTTAAGGAATCCTATTGCTTTATATTTATAAATTATACCCAATACACATAAGTGTATTACACAATATCTGTGTGTGTGTGTGTGTGTGTGTGTGTGTGTGTGTGTTGTATGTGTGTGTAAATTAAGCCACTTTGGCTGACAATATCTCCACAAGAACCTTAAACTAACAAAACCCCCAGTAGCAGGCACAAGAAACCTTACAGTAGTCCAATTGGTGAGACCCTGTTGCTAAAGATACCACATGGTTAGAACATGGAACTCTGATAATTTAAGCAGGATCTGACCTGAAAGTCTTTCCTGCAATCTAGCTTTCATGATTCCAGAAAATTCTATGTAAGCTGTGATGGCTGTTCTTGGTTGTTATTTGACTACATGTGGAATTAACTAAGAGGCTGGGTACACCTGTGCGGTATTTTGTCTTAATTACATCACTTGAAGATCCAATCTGGATCTTTGAGACGAGAAGATCCACCTTTATCCCAGATCTTTTGGGATGGGCAAATTTATCTTTAATTAGGGCCACACATGTATAAAGGACATGGAAGAAGGATGTTTGCTTTCTCTGTCTGCTTGTCCTTACTCTGGCTGGCAAGTCCATTTCTTCACTAGGATTAAAATATTCTTCTTCAGGATTCCAGCATATACCAAAGACCAGCTGAGACATCTAGATTTTTGTACTGAACAGTCAAACAAGCAGGATATGTATGTATGTATGTATGTATGTATGTATGTATGTATGTATGTGTATATGTTTTGTTCCTCTACAGAACCCTGACTAATACACAAGCTACCAAGTCAAGGGAAGTAAACAATTAAATAGCCATGCCCAGCTGTAACACCTGTGAACCATGACAATTACTACCATGGCAAGATATACATAAAGATGCAATAAGTGGCACTCACAGGTTGAAGGCAACCACCAACTGCCTAATTGGACTTAAGGCCTATTCAACAGGAGATAAGCCATGCTTGATATTGGAAAGCTAGTCGTCTTCCTGGGGCTATGAGGTCATGAACCTTGGAAAAAAACCTAATACCAGTGTGCTAGGCTAACATAATCCTTTATTACACTGTAAATCTTAGCCTAATGCCTACAGAAAACTGTAATTGCCACCCTTGTCAAAGAAACTTCTCTTTTCAGCAGACATAAATCATTGCAGAAACCCACAACTGAACACAATGCAGAGATCACAGTTTATGGGAAACCCAACCCCAATGGATACATGTACATCACAGATCCTGCATCTATGGCTCAGGGAACACTGCTGAAGAGAGGGTGGAAAGATAATAAGAGCTAGAATACCAAGATGTCTAGAAATTCCTGTATTCACATATTTTAGCCTGCCATTTGAACAGTCTTTTTATTAAAAGCTTGACAAATCTGAGGAGAGGAAACATCAATTGAGAAATTCTCCAGTATAGATGATTCAGTGGATAAAGATGCTGATAAACATAGATTTACCTAGACAAAAAAGCATTTTTGTTGTTACATATATAAGATACATTTGGGCTAAGTAAATGGCTCTGTCAGTGCTTATCATGAAAGTGTGTTGAGCTGAGCTTAGATCTCTAGTGCCCACACAAAACTCCAGGCATGGTAGTCCCACCACTGGTGAGACAGAGGCAGCAGATCCCTGGAAATCACTGCCCAGTCAAGATAGCCAGCTGGTGAACGTCAGCCTAAGTGAGAGACCCTGTCTCAAAAAATTCAAAGAATCAACTGAGGAAGACACTTATTGCTGGCCTCCAGTCTCCACACAGACATACACAAACATGCATACAAGAAAGTTCAAGACCAGACTTTGCTACATAGTGAATTTGAGACTAGTCTGGGGTATATAATACCATCTCAAAGTGCCAGTGGCAGGGAGGTGCCACCCCCACGTGGACAGAGTAACAAGCTGGCAAAGGGTGTCGGGATTGAAACACTTAACAGGTCACCAAGAGAAGTGAAGAGGAAGCTGCCACCCTTTATTACAGAGAGTAATGGGCTTATATACCCAAGCCACACCCACACCTGGGGTAAAGACACGGGCACTGCACACTGGAAAGTTTTGAGAACAACCTTGTTTGATCATCCTTGAGAGTACGGGAGTTCTACAGCTGGGTGGGAAGGAAGAGAGCTGTGAGGAACAAGCACTTAAATTTCCCAGCAAGGAGGGCCACACATCTTTAATCATGGGGCTCAAGAGACAAAGGCAGATGAATTTCTGAACTTGAGACCAGCCTGGTCCACAAAGAAAGTTTTAGACCACCAAGGACTTAAAGTCTCTGTCTGTCTGTCTGTCTGTCTGTCTGTCTGTCTGTCTGTCTGTCTCTCTCTCTCTCTCTCTCTCGCATGCACGCACGCACACACACACACACACACACACACACACACACACACACACACACACACTTCTGTATGTGAATTCTGGAGAATCAAATTCAGTTTATAGGGTTTGTGCAACAAATGTTTTACCAGGGTCCACATTTCAGAAATATTCACAATTTCATACTGTGTGCAGTTATGCATAGTGTGCTCTGATGTGCAAAACTATATGCTGGAGAATTCCCTCACTGGTGACACACCATCATTAATATGACACCCATCTCATGGATGTAAATGGCTGGAGAAAGCGGGACATGCGTTTCCACGCTCTGCATTATAAACATCCTTGGCTCTAACATGCTGCTGGAAGCACAGCACACACTCTACACATTTCCGAGCTTTGATTGCACCTTTTCTATAAATTGTGAACTGATGTGGTAAAAATGAGATGTAATGAGCAAAGCTGTAATAACCTTATTTTCCCATTTCTCTATATCAGCATATATATCAGCAGATATATATCAGCAGATATATATCTATATCAGCAGAAAGATAGCAGCGTATCTTTCTGCTAATTTAGGCAAGCGTTAGTACCTAGTGACTACCTTGTAGCCAAGTTCATGATGAAGTTCTTGGACCACTTGTTGGATAAGGAGATTTGAACTTTTTGTTTTAATTGTTATTTTCCTTTTATTTTTTAAATTTAATATGTTTTCTTATTTTTACATATCAATCCCTGTTCCCTCTCCCCCCATCCTCCCATTCCCCCCACAGACTCTCTATCCCATCCCCCATCCACTCCCCAGGGAGAGTATGGCCTTCCATGAGGGATCATCAAAATCTGTCAAGTCATTTGGAGTAGGGTCTAGGCCCTCCCCTTTGTCTCTAGGCTAAGGGAATATCCCTCCATGGGGAATGTGCTTCCTAAGTCTGTTCATGCACTGAGGATACATCCTGGTTCCACTGTCAGAGGTCCCATAGACTGCCCAGGCCTTCTAATGAAGACCCATGTTCAGGGAATCTGGGTCAATCCTATGCTGCTTCCCCAGCTATCAGTCTAGAGTCCATGAGCTCCCCCTTGTTCAGGTCAGCTGTTCCTGTGAGTTTCTCCAGCCTGGTCTTGACCCCTTTGCTCATCACTTCCCTCTCTCTGCACGGATTCTAGATATTCAGCTCAGTGCTTGAATGTGAATCTCTGTTTCTGCTTCCATCAACTACTAAATGAAGGCTCTAGGATGGCATATAAGATAGTCATCAATCTCATTTTCAGGAAATGCATTTAAGGTAGCCTCACTGCTATTGCTTAGATTCTTAGTTGGGGTCATCCTTGTGCCGGATTTCTCTTTAAACCTATAATGACTCCTTCTATTACGGTATCTCTTTTCATGCTCCCCGACTCAATCTTCCTGCTCCCTCATGTTCTTCATTTTATTTTAAGATAGTCTTACTATATAGTTTAGGCTTGCCTCAACTTTACAGCCATCCTCCTGCCTTAGCCTCCTAAGTGCTGGAATTACAGGTGTATTCTACTACACCTGTGTGCCTTGTTGTTTTAACATGTATGGGTAGTTTACAAAACAGAGTGTTCACAGAATCATTTGTTTGACAAGAAAATGAGCGTTCTGTGTTTGCACTTTGCTTCTAGAATGAGTTTTTAAATTAGAGGCTTTAAAAAAAACATATTTGGAAATCTTTGTCACGGCTTTCGTGAAGACAAAAAGTGATGTTTGTATCTGAAGTTTGCTAGAGGCATTTGTAGCTACTCCCATCGCCCATTTTTATTAGTATATACCTATTGTAAAAAATACTAGGTTTCACAGAAACAATTTCTTTCAAGTATGTCATATATTTTGATCATATTTATCTCCTGTACACACACACAACACTCACACCTTTCTTTCCCTTATCTCAGCCCCTGTCAACAGTTTTCTCCCTTCCCATGTTTCATAAATGATTCTATATTCTCTATGAATTATGCCATTTATAGACAATATTGCAAATACACACATAAAATCTGGGATTCACAAATAAAAGAAAACAGGTCACAGTTGTCTTCCTGAGTCTTGTTTATTACATTTAATAGGATCGTTTCCAGTTTTAGCAAAAATAAACTCCATTGTATATACAGCACATTTCTTTAGCTGTTCTCTGTTGATAGACAGATTGATCTGAAGCCTTGGCATTTGTGAACACCACTTTAATAAAGGCATATGCAAGTATCTGTGATGCATTCATTTAGTCTTTTCGGTTATATTACTGGGCTTAGAATGACTAGATCATATGTTAGTTCTTCTTTGCTGTTTCAGAAACTTTCCTATTGGTCCGTCCCCATAGTACCTGGACTTGTTCACATGCTGCCATACTGTAGGAGGGTTCTCCTTCCCCACACCCTTGCCTACACTTGCTATTGTTTGTTTTGTTAACAATAGACATTTTGAGTGGGGTAGAGTCAATATAGAGACAACGTGGTTTTAATTTATATTTCCATGATGGTTAAGGATATTGAAAATTATTCACATATTTATTGGCCATTTGTATCCTTTTCTTTTGCGAAATGTCCATTAATTTCATTAACCTTTTTATTGATTGTCTTGTTTTGGTTTTTTGATATTTTTAAGTCATTCTAGATATTAACCCCCTAGTTAATATTTTCTTTAATTCTGTAGTCTGTCTTTTTTTGGGGGGGCTACATGCCCAAATGTGTCACTATCCACATTGAATTTGGCCCACCCACATCAGGCATTAATGACCTGAAAGCCTCCTCCCCAAAGAGTAGTTTCCATGGTACCAGAAGTCATCATGCAAGCTTCTAAAGGAGGGAAGCAACTAGCAGTCCTAGTTTGGATATTTATATTCAGTGTGGAAGTGTACTGCTGTGATTGTTGTAATAAAAAAAAACTGAACAGCCAATAGATAGGCAGGATTTCCAGGGAGAGAAAGGAAGAGGAGGAGGATTCTAGGTGTGTGGGAGATGCCTGGAGACAGAGAAGAAACAGACAGTGCAAGATGGAAGAGAGGTAATGATTTGTGATAGAATGTAGATCAATATAAATGGGTTAATTTAAGTTATAAAAGCTAGTTAGGAACAAGCCTAAGCTATAGGCCAAGCTTTCATAATCAATAAGAAGTCTCTGTGTCATTATTTAGAACCTGGCTGACAAAACAGAAAAAGACTCATTATACCTTCTCATCAAAGAAACTTCTTTTTACACTGGATAGAGATCACTACATAAAATCACAACCAATGGATACATCTACAAAATATCCCCACATCTAAGGGTTGGGGAACATTGTGAGAAAGGGAGAACAAATATTATAAAGACAGAAAATCGAGAAATTGCTATGAAATTATCTCCTAATAATTCCAGAAGCTACACTCATAAAATCTCACCTCCATGGCTGCCTAAACATGAGCTGAAAAAGGACAACCTACCAAAGTGGATGTGGGGAAAACCCACAAGGCGTCAGAACTATAGACATAGGAATATTGATAGTGGGAGAAAAAGTCTTCTCTAGGGGAGAGCAATCCACTGATTATTAATTACCAAATGGTCAGCTGTGTAAACATACATATGAGTAAAATTATACAGACTGAGGAGGTTCTATTTAGGACTATTATGTATATGATAACAAAGAAAAAAGATGTCATAAACTTTAAGGAGAGCAAGAGGGGGCACTTGGGAGGATTTGGAGGGAAGAAAGGTAAGAAAGAATTGATGTAATTATGCTGTAATCTCAAAAACTTTAAAAAATAAGAAAGAAAATATACCACAGATTTGTCTCTGTCTACATGTCAACTTAATGGAGGGATTTTCTCAACTGAAGTTCCCTCTTCTCAGATGACTCAGGCAGCACACATTATCATTGTGTTGGGTTGTACATGTATGCATGTATGTATATGCATATTTGTTCACATATGTGTGTATGTGTGTATGTATCAGCTATTATCTTTCAGAGGATAAAATACATAGTTCCATGCCCTCCTAGCTTTTACAGTTTTTGTTGAGAAATCTGTTATTTTGATAGGCTTGCCTTTGTCTGCAGCTTGGTACTTCATTCCTTTAATTCTCAATATTGTATATTCTACATATTTGTTATTTTAATTAAATATGATATGGCAAAGGTCTTCTCTGCTTTACATTTGATCATAATTTTAATGGTCTTCTGTAATGTCCTCTGTATTTAGATGACTATATCTTCCCCTGGATTTAGGGAAATGTCTATGGTTCCATCAAATGTATTTTTTTGCATCAGTATTGAACATCTTCTTACATACCTATGACTCATAGGTTTAATCTTTTCAAGATGTACCTTAGAGTCTATACATTCCATTTGTACTTACCATTTTATCCTTGACATTGTCTGAACATTTGAATTCGCCTATCTTGTCTTCAAGAACTTGCATTCCATCTCCCACTTCATGAGATTTTCTACTGGATTTTTATGTGATTTACTGAAGTTGTATTTCCAAAATTTCAATTTGGTTATTTTTCTTTATTAAGTTCCCCTTTTATATCCTGTGTTGACCTCTTTATTTCATCAATCTGTTCATTTGTGTTGCTTTTAAATTCACCAAGGTGTTCATGTGTGTCTTTACTTTGTTGAACATTTATATAATTATTCTTTTGAAATTGTAATTCCTTTAGCCCATCATTCTGGAATTAGTAATTATCAGAGATTTCTTTGATTTTTCACGTTTCTTGTGTTTCTGTTTGTGGACTGGTACATCTGGGGTTTGTTATTGTTTTGACTTTGCTTAGACTGTTCAAGTGGGACTAAACTGTAGTCAGGTTGAGGTGTCATTTCACCCCAGTGTACTAGGGTGTACTTTAGTAACTTAACTCTTAGCCCAGTGCTCAGGGTGCTGGGTTCCATCTCTGCATCAATTTCAAGAGTAGAATATTATATGCAAACGCAACTATAAAATTTCAGTGATAGTCAATTAAAAATAGGATCCCCAGTGCCTTATTCAGGCAGCATCAGAGAATGTTCCTCTTGCAGTAGATAGGAACAAATGCAGAGACTCACAGCCAGACATTACATAGAGAAATAGAAATCATGGAAAACATGAATAAAAGGGATTTCTCCACCAAATACCTCCCTTCAGAGCTTAGAGAATCCCATAGAAATGAAGACAGAAAGGTAAGAGCCAGAGGGGACAGAGAACACCAGGAGACCAAGACCCTCTAAATCATCTAAGCAAAGCTCACAAGAACTCACAGAGACTGAAGCAACAAGCGCAGAACCAACACGGGCCTTCACCAGGTCCTCTGCACATATATTATGGCTTTCAGTCTAATATTTTTATGGGATTCTTGAGTGTGTGAACAAGTTGGCCTCTGATTCTTATGCCTTCACTTGGGGCTTTTTTCCTACTATTGGGTTGCCTTGTTCAATTTTGATACGATAGTTTTTGCTTCATCTTGTCATACTTTATTTTGTTGTATTTGGTTGTTGTATCTTAAAAGCCTGTTTTTTTTTTCTGATGAGAGACAGAAAGGGAGTGGATCCAGATGAGAGGGGAGGTTGGGAGGAACTAGAGAAGTAGAGGGAGGAGAAACTATAATCAGAATATATGAGTAAATAAACTACTTTTTATAAAAGAGGGAAATAAAACTAGAATTCTGTGGGCCAAGGAATGCACAGAGGAGCCCATCCAGGCAGAATGGCCTGTCCAGAGTCTGCCCGTGTCCTGGTCTTGCCTCCACCAACAGAAGGAGCCAGCCTTCCAGTGCCCTGCTTAGAAACTCCTGAGGACTGGCGACTGCATGCTGGGGAGCCCATCTTGGCAGCCTAGTCTATCCAGAGACTGCCAGATTCCTGGTCCTACCTCTAACCACAGTAGGAGGTATGCTTGGACCTGTTTTCTGCCTGCCTTCCTGGGCCCTGCTTGAAGCCTCCTGAAGCCTGGAAACTGCACAGGGGTAACCTATCCCAGTGGACCAGTCCATCCAGAGTCTGCCAGGGTCATGTTCCTACCTCCACCCACTGGAAGAGGAGAGCCATCAGAGTATTGGACCTGCTTGCACCCACCAGAAGACAACCTTGGTCCCGTACCCGAAAGGAGAGTGAGAGACCCCACCAGTACCACTGAAAGAAGGGAAGGGTAGACAATAGTATAAGAACACAGTCAATAATAGAAAGATCAATATGACACCCCCATGGTCTAGGACCTGAACACCAGCAAGACCTGAACATCCCAACACAGATGAAGCAGAAGAGCATGACCCTAAAACAACTTCATGAAGATGACAGAGACACTAAAAGAGGAAATGAGAAAATCCTTTAAAGAAATGAAAGAAAAATGAACCAAAAATTGCAAAAAAAACAATTCAAACAGTGCGTGGTTGGAAAGCTGAAATAGAGACAATTAAAAAAGCAGTCTAGGGGAATGCTGGAAATAGAAAAGCTGGGTAAAAGATCAGGAACTACAGATGCAAGCATAACCAAGAGAATACAAGACATGGAAGAGAGAATCTCAGGCATTGAAGATACACTAGGAGAAAAAAGATTCGTTGACCAAAGAAAATCTTAAGTCCAACAAATCCCTAACACAAAATATCCAGGAAATATGAGACACTGTGAAAAGGTTAAACCTAAGAATGATAGGTATAGAAGAAGACGAAAACACCCAACTCAAATGTGCAGAAAATATATTCAACAAAATCATAGAAGAAAACTTTCCCAACCTAAAGAAACATGCCAATGAAAATACAAGAAGCTAACAGAACACCAAATAGAGTGAACAAAAAAGTTCCTTCACCACATAATAATCAAAACACCAAACATAAAAAATAAAAAAGAATGTTAAGAGCAGCAAAGGAAAAAGGTCAAGTAACATATAAAGGCAAACCTATCAGAATTACACCTGACTTCTCTATAGAAACTCTGAAGGCCAGGAGGTCCTGGGTAGGTATTCTACCAACACTAAGAGACCATGGATGATGCCATCCCAGATTACTATACCCAGCAAAGCTTTCAATCACTATAGATGGAGAAACCAAAATATTCCATGACAAAACCAGATTTAAACAATACTTATCAACTAATCCATCCCTACAGAAAGTTTGGGAAGGAAAACTCCAACCTAAGGAAGTCAAATGAACCCAAAAAACATAGAAAATAAATAAACCCACCTTACCAAAAGTCAAAAGAAAAATGGGGGGGAAATCCACACATAATACCACCACCAAAAACTAATCCAAAACAAACAAGAATTAACAACCAATGGTCATTAATATCCCTCAGTACTTATGGTCTTAACTCACCTATAAAAAGACACAGGCTAACAGAATGAATATGAAGACAGAATCCATCCTGCTGCTGCATACAAGAAACACATCCATGCTTCAAAGACAGACGTTCCCTCAGAGTTAAAAGTTGGGAAAAGATTTTCCAACCAAATGGACCCAAGAAACAAGCTGATGTAGCTATCCTAACATATAACAAATTAGACTTTAAACTAAAATCAATCAAAAGATATGAAGAAGGTTATTTCTTATTCATCACAGGAGAAATCCTTCAGTTCTGAACATTTATGCCCCAAATACAAAGGCACCCACATTTGTTTAAAAAAAAATTACTAAAACTCAAATTGCACATAAAACCTCACACACTTATAGTGGGAGATTTCAACACCCTACTCTCAACACTAGGCAGATCCACCAGACAGAAACTTAACAAAGAAAAAGGAGAACTAATAGAAGTTATGACACAATTGGTTTAACAGACATTTATAGAACATTCCCTCCAAACACAAAAGAGTATATATTCTTCTCAGTGTCACATGGAACCTTCTCTAAAATCGACCACATACTCAGGCAATATAGCAAACCTCAATAGGTACAAAAAAATTGGAATAACCCCTGTATCTTATCAGACCACCATGCTTTAAAGCTAGAATTCAACAACACCACAAATTATAGACATCCTACCAACTCATGGAATTTGTACAATGCGCAATTGCACCATTCCTGAATCAAGGAAGAAATAAATAAAAAATTAAAGACTTCCTAGAATTGAATGAGAAAGAAGACACAACACACCCAAATTTATAGAACACTTTGAAAGCAGTACTAAGAGAAAAATTCATAGAAGTGCCCATATGAAGAAACTGGAAAATAGTCACATTAGAGAATTAACATCAAAACTGAAAGCTCTAGAACAAAAAGAAGCAAACTCAACCCAGACGAGTTGACATCAGGAAATAATCAATTTGAGGGCTAAAATGGATAAAGTAGAAACAAAGAAAACAATACAAAGAAGCAAAGTAACAAAGAATTGGTCCTTCTAGAAAATCAAGAAGATAGATTAACCTTTATCAAAACTAACCAGAAGGCAGAGAGAGAGAGAGCATGCAAATAAACAAAATCAGAAATGAAAAGGGGGACATAACAATTGATACTGAGGAAATCCAAAGAATCTTCAGGTCACACTTTGAAAACCTGTACTCCACAAAATTCAAAAATTTAACAGAAATGGACATTTTCTGGATAGATACCACTTACCAAAATTAAATCAAGAATTGATAAGCAATTTATATAGACCCATTACCCCTAATGAAAGCAAATCAAAAAAAAAAAAAAAAAAAAAAAGCACTGGGCCAGAAAGCCCAGGGCCAGATGGTTTCAGTGCAGACTTTTTACAGGCTACTATTACCTTAGTACCCAAGCCACACAAAGACACAACTAAGAAAGAGAACTACAGACCAATACCCCTCATGAACATTGATTCAAAAATACTCAATAAAATACTGACAAATAAAATCCAAAATCACATCAGAGAAATCATCCACCATGACCAAGTAGAATTCACCCCAGGGATGCAGGAATGGTTCAACATATTAAAATCCATCAATGTAATCAAGCATATAAACAAACTGAAAAAGAAAATCCACATGATCATTTCACTAGAAGCCTTTGACAAAATCCAACACCCCTTCATGATAAAGACTTGGAGAGATCAGGGATAACAGGAACATATCAAAAAATAATAAAAGCACTATACAGCAAACAACAACCAACATCAACCTAAATGGGGAGAAACTCAATGTTATTTCTCTAAAATCAGAAACAAGACAAGGCTGCCCATGCTCTATATATCTTTTCAATATTATACTTGAAGTTCTAGCAAGAGCAATAAGAAAACAAAAGAACAAGGGGATACAAATTGGAAAGAAAAAGTCAAACTATTTGCAGACGATATTATAGTTTACATAAGTGACTCAAAATATCCTACCAGGGAACTCCTACAGCTGAAAAAAATACCTTCAGCAAAGTGGCAGGAGTCAAGATTAACTCAAAAAAAAATCAGTAGCTTTACTTTACACGGATGACGAAGGGGCTGAGAAAGAAATCAGAGAAACATACCATTTACAATAGCCACAAACAAAATAAAATATCTTGAGGTAACACTAAACAAATAAGTGAAAGACCTATATAATATGAACTTTGAGTCTTTAAGGAAAGAAATTAAAGAAGATACCAGAAAACAAAAAGATCACCAATGCTCTTGGGTAGGTAGGATCAACATAGTAAAAATAGCAATCTTGCAAAAAGCATCTACAGATTCAATGCAATCCCCATCAAAATCCCAGCACAATTCTTCACAGACATTAAAAGAATAATACTCAACTTTATATGGAAAAACAAAAGACCCAGGATAGCCAAAAAAAAAACCCTGTACAATAAAGGAACTTTCAGTGGCATCACCATCCCCAACTTTAAGCTCTATCATAGACCTACAGTCCTGAAAACAGTTTGGTATTAGCACAAAAATAGACAGGAAGACCAGTTTAATCACATAGAAAGCCTTGATATCAACCCACACATCTATGAACAACTGACTTTTAACAAAGAAGCTAAAATTATATAATGGAAAAAAAAGGAAGCATCTTCAACAAATGGTGCAGGTATAATTGAATGTTGACATGTAGAAGACTGTATCTATCACCATGCACAAAGCTTAACTCCAAATGGATCAAATACCCCAACATAAATCCAATTCCACTGAGCCTCTTAGAAGAGAAAGTGGGAGGTACCCTTAAACGAATTGGCACAGGAGATCACTTCCTGAACATAACACCAGTAGCACAGACACTGAGATCAACAATTAATAAATGGGACCTCCTGAAATTCAAAAAGCTTCTATAAGACAAAGGACACAGTCAACAAGACAAAAACAGCAGCCCACAGAATGGGAAAAGATATTCACCAACCCCACACACATCTGATAGAGGGTTGATTTCCAAAATATACAAAGAACTCAAGAAGCTAGTAACCAAACACCAAATAATCCAACTAGAAAGTGAGGTACAGAACTAAATAGAGAATTCTCAATAGAGGAATCTAAAATGGCTGAAAGACACTTAAGAAAGTGATCAACATCCTTAGCCATCAGGGAAATGCAAATCAAAACAACTCTGAGACACCATCTTACTCCTGTCAGAATGGCTAAAATAAAAAATACCAAGGACAGTTTATGCTGGAGAGGATATGGAGAAAGGGGAACACTCCTCCACTGCTGGTGGGATGCAACTCCTACAGCCACTTTGGCAATCAGTATGGCAGTTTCTCAGGAAAATGAGAATCAGTCTACCAAAAGATCCAGCAATTCCACTCTTGGGCATATACCCAAAAGATACACATTCATGCAACAAAGACATCTGTTCAACCATGTTCATAGCAGCAGTATTTGTAATAGCCAGAACATGGAAGAAACCTAAATGCCCCTCAATTTAAGAATGGATGGAGAAAATATGGTACATTTACACAATAGAGTACTATTCAGCCGGGAGGGGAAGGGAGGGCAATGGAATCTTGAAATTCGCAGGCAAATGGATGGAACTAAATGAAACCATCCTGAGTGAGGTAACCCAGTCACAAAAAAGACAAACATGGTATATACTCACTCATATATGGATTTTAGACTTAGAGCAAAGGATTACCAGCCTACAATCTATGCTTCCAGAACAGTTAGGAAACAAGGAAGACCCTAAGAGAAATATACTTGGTCTCCATGAGAAGGGGAAAGGGACATGATCTCCTGAGAAAATTGGGAGCACAGGGCGGGGGGAAGTTGGGAGAAAGAGGAGGGGAGAAGAGGAGGGAAGAGGAAGACATGAGGGAAAGAAATCTGGCACTAGGGATAGGTCCAGAAATCTACAAGGATGACCCCAACTAACAATCTAAGCAATAGTGGAGAGGCTACCTCAAATGCCCTTTCCCACTAATGAGATTAATGGCTAACTTATATGCCATCCTAGAGCCTTCATCTAGTAGCAGAAGCAGACACCCACAGCTAAACACTGAATCCAGTTGCAGAGAGGGAGAAGTGATGAGCAAAGGGGTCAAGACCAGGCTGGAAAAACCCACAGAAACAGCTGATCTGAACAAGGGGGAGCTCTGGGGACCAGTATATCTGGGAAACCAGCTTAGGACCAACCCAGTCCCCCTAAACTTGTGTGTTAGTAAGGAGGACTGGGCAGAGCATGGGTCCACTGGTAGTGGATCAGTATTTATCCCTTGTATACGAATGGACTTTGGGAGCCCATTCCACATAGAGGGATACTCTCTCAGCCTAGACACATGGGGGGAAGGTCTAGGTCCTGCTCCAATTGATATGACAGACTTTGAAGATCCCCCATGGAAGGCTTCACCCTCCCTGGGGAACAAAAAGGGGATGGTATGGGGGTTGGAAGGGGACAGGGTTCAAGGAGGTGAGGGTACTGGGATTGACATGTAAAACAAGCTCGTTGAAAATTTAAATTAAAAAAAAAATATTTCCTTTCAATTCCAATAATTTTAACGAGTGAAGGAGTTGGGATAGTTCAGTGTACACTGAGATATGAACATGAAACAGGATTGGAAAGGAGGTTATCATAGGAAAACCAGAAAGTAGCATCAGAACAATAGAAAATAAAATCCAGCACAAAAGGAAAAAATACACCGAAGGTGAAACAATAAAAATTAAAGGAAGAGAGAGTAGCTCCCACTAATGGTGGAGTTAAAAAATAAAGTTAGAAAGACAGAATCAGCGTTTAGGAAGTTGAGACAAGGAGATGTTCAATACCAGCCAGCGTTTGTTCTTTGGTGTAGTCTAAAAAGATGTGGGGCACAAGGCAGGACAAGGCTAGTTCTCGACATTGAAATTAGGTATTAAGAGAAGCACAGAGGTAAGAGAAAGAGAAATGAACAGCAGTCTAGTCTGTGCGTGGGCCCTTCTTGCTCTGTGTCCCTGAAGTGTCTTTGCGCAGTCTCTCACTGCATTGTCAGCTCTGGGCCTGCGTCTGCGTGGGGCCCTTGCCCTGTGGACTTGGGAGCAGGGCTGTCTCTGCAGACAAGTTTCTGCTCCTGGAATTCTCCGATCCACTCACATGCAGTCTTCAGCTCCATTTCAGGGGTCAGCAGGCCTGTCAGTCTAATCCTGGAATTTTGCTTTGGATCTAAGAAGGAAATGTTAACTGACTTTTCTTTGCCTCTAGAGCCACCTAGAGGCTGACTCAACAGGGCTTCCCCTCCTTCCCCTCCCTCCCTTTTTCTGTTTCACTCACTCTTTCTCTCTTTCTTCCTCTCTTTTTATTTTTTTTTTCCTTCGTCTCTTGGTGGCTGCTGGTACCCCTGACCAGAGAAAGATTTTCCAGCATCATCCTCCCTCTGCCTATGGAGGTACTGGACACGGTTTTTGTCTTTCATTCCCTTCCATTTCCCTGGAATTCCCCATCAATATTGTCAGTATCATTAATCCTGGGGGTTTATAAAACTTTTAAGAACTTCTAGGCTTTTTTTCAGTCTGGATAACAACAATTCTATTTTTGTAATGTTAATCTCTACCCACCTAGAAGATAATGTCCACATTTATCCAGGGTGGAAGGTAACTTGAGGGAGTAAAGAGTATTCACAGCATCAATAACCAATCCCTCCAGTGGTCTAGTGGTACTTGTGATAGAGTTAAAAGAAAAGAAGAAGAAGAAAAAGAAAACTTCCTTTTTTCTTTTTAGACCTAAAAATATTGCATTCCTCGGTGTGTGTAAGGCAGACGAAAGATAACTTAATAAAAATAATTAAGGTTATTCTAAATAAAATAATTTATTTCATGATTATTTTGTGTTCATGAGAAAAATTTAAAAATACTTTCTGAGTTGAGTAGTGTTGGCATATGCCTTTAATTCCAGCACACAGGAGGCGGAGGCAGGAGGATCTCTAAGAGTTCAAGGCCATCCTGGTCTACAGAGTGAGTTCCAGACAGCCAAGAGTAACCCTGTCTCAAACAAAACAAAACAAAATTTTCTGACATGAAATGCTACTGAGAATTCAGCTAGTTTTTAATTTTTATTTTAATTAAAATTTTTCACACAATATATTTTTACCATGGCCCTCAACTCCTCCTAAAAAAAATAATTTCAGGCAACTAGTGTGAGAGATAGTCTCCCCTAAGGAAGAGCTCCCAGTTGGTTACCCAATACCAAGGGGTTAGTTTTGAAACCACATCTACAAATAAGCACCATTAGATGGACTATATTTTTAGGAATATAATGCATGTACACACAGACAGGAAGGAAGAAAGGAAGGGAAGGAGGAAGGAAGGAGGGAAGAAAGGAAGGAAGAAGGAGAAAGATGGGGTACATGAGTATGAAGGGGTTAGAGGGAGGAAAATGATGTAATTACACTTTTTTAAAAGTTAATTAAAACTTTAGTTCAATTCTGTCAAAATTCAATGCTCTTGAGCAATGGATCCATCCTAGCTGACTTTAATATTTTAAAATTTTATCTGGATTACAGTGGATTCCAGACTAGGATAAGAAGTCATATCAGAATATATGCCAGAAAAAAAACATGTTGGTTTCTCTTCCAACATTCATTTATTAACTATAGACATCATGTTAAATCCTCCGTATAAGAACTCAACAGCAAATAACCACATAATCTTAACTTTCCCTCTTGTGACAATACTCATCTCTACAAAAAGTTTAGTCCATTTGTGCAGCAATAACAAAAATAGTTGAGCTTGCATAAACAACACAAATTTGTTTCTCATAGTTCTGAAAGCTGGGTGTGGAAGACACAGACACCAACAAATTTGGTTTCTTTCGGGGACCCTTTATTGCTGTGTCACTGTCTTCTCACATAATGGAGTACAGAAAGTCAAAGAGGCCAAACAAATGCGAATCTGTCATCCTAAGAGCCTTCATTCCATTCTGCTGACAGGAGTCCTCATAAGTGAGTGCCCCCCTAGACATTTCTATCTTCATTAGGTCACAATGGATATGAAGATTGAGCACATGAACTTTAGGGGAGACATATTTTACAAAGTACAGTAGGAGTTCTAGAACTTTAAATGCCATAAGTTTTTTATTCTGGAAATACAATTTATTTCTCATATTATTCTTTCCATTCCTGAGTGACCATCTTACACACAGAAATGTTGTCAGGATTTAAATCATTGTGACTATTGCTTACTTGCATACTTCACTGATTCAAGAGACTCAACCATATGATATCACAGAATAATGTTAAGAAACTTATCTCTTCATTCTATTTAAATACTTACTGAAAAAAATTTATTTAAACATTTATTAAACACCATTCTTTTATTCTTTAGGCAATAAACACCAAGCATTTTTAAGTATCAATAGAAATTCTGACTGATTTCAATGAAATAAGGAAATTCCTCAATCATTAATGAGTGGCAATGGTTTAGAAACATGGATTTAAATTACTATGAATGACATGTTCTCCACTGGCAGTGGTAAAGTCTCACAGGAATAGAATAAAGGTCAGAAAAATCCACCTGCCTCTGCCTCATGAGTGCTGGGATTAAACACATGCTGTGGTGATATATTGCTTATGATCTAATAAAGCCACTGAAGATCCTTTTCATTGGACTTCTGGGTCACTCCATGGAATGAAAACCATGTGTGACACCATTGATGAGGCCAAGAATCTGAGACTGAATAGGCCATGTGTCAAATGGAACATTTACTGCAGTTATTCTGCTAAATGGACATGGAAATAAAAGGACTCCCCACAACATATTGCTATACTCATAGATCAGTGTATCACTCAACCTTCATTAGAGAAGATTCTTCTTGAGGTAGATGGTAATTAACACAGAGACCCACAACTGGACAATATGCAGAGAGTGAGTGACTTTGGAGCACTGTATGACACCCCTCCCCACAAGGCTCAGGATTCTATGAGGAAGAGAGGAAGGCTACTGATTTTTGTCAGAAGGTTTTACATCCTTTTAGTGTGTAAAATTGTTGATTTTCTCTGGAGATTTTCTGGTAGAATTTTTGTGACATTTTATGTGTAATATTATCCACCATCTGCAAGTAGAGGTAACTTGGTTTACTTTGATTTATTCTCTCATACTATTACTCTAGCTAGTGTTTCAAGAAGTGTATTCCAAAGCAGAGGAGATAGTGAACATCCTGTTTCATTTCTGATCTTAATTGTATTACTTCAAGTTTTCTCCATTTAGGATGATGTTGGCTGTGTGTTTGTTATATATATCCTCTATTACAGTAAGGCATGTTCCCTATGATACTATTTTCTCTAGGACTTTATCATAAAGGTATGTCAGAGTTTTCTCAAAAACCTTTTCTTTATCTACTGAGATAACATTCTTATCTTTGTCTTTAGGTCGATTTATATGATTTATTACATTTATTGATTTATATATGCTGAATCACTTCTGTTCTTCCAAGATAAAGACACCTTGGTCATGGTGAATGATATTTTTAGATATTTTTCAAGCATCTTACTGAGGATTTTTGTGTCTATGTTCATCAGGGAAATTGGCTTTTAGTTTTCTTTCCTTGTGTTTTTCCCTGGTTTTGTTGTTAGAGTGGCACTTGCTTCAATAAAGAAATTAAGACATTTTCCTTCTGTTTCTATTTTTAGAAATCTTTTAAGAAGTATTGGTTTCAGCTCTCCTTTAACGGTCTGGTAGAATTCTGTTGTGAATCTGTATGGTCCTGTGTTTAATCCAAAAGTTTTTGTGTGTTATTATTTTTGTCTTCCGTTTCAATCTCTATATTTGTTATGGATCTGTTTAGGTCATTGTTCTGGTCTTCTGAATATAACTTTGGTAATTTGGATCACTGTGGAAATTCATTTCTTTTAGATTTTGAAATGGAGTAAGTTTTTAAAGTATCCCATTATAATATTCTCATATTTTTATGTCTGCTATAATATTTCTGTTTAGTTTTTAATTGTTTCTTTTAGTATTTGAGATTATGAAATAATTACATCATTTCCCCTTTGCCTGTCATCTTTCCAACCTCTTCTATATATGCTTCCTTTCTCTTTCAAATACATACCTCTTTTAAAATTAATTTTTGTTTCATAAAAATATGTGTATGTATATTCATATGTGTATGTATATGTATGTGTGTGTATGTATATGTATATGTATATGTATATGTATATGTATATGTATATGTATATGTATATGTATATGTAGTCCTAAAGACAAAAATACAAGATGTTCCGTGTGTATAATGTTATGTGTGTGTAGCTTTGGTACAGGTGGGCTCTTTCCTGGGGAAGACTGTTCATCCTCACAGGATTCCTCAGTTTTTGATTCTGTTAATTCGGGTCACCTTCCTTTTTCTTTTGGTTCTTTGGGCAAAATGTTTGTCAGCCTTGTTTATCTTCTTCTCAATATGGACAGTAAGAACTTTTAATCAAACATAAATCTTCATTCTATTTATGTTCTTAGTTATTCTTTGTGTGTCGGTAATAATAGTGTCAATAATAGTGTCAATTTTTATCTTTATTGGAACAATAATTTTCCCGTCTGATTTTTTTCAATTCCTATTCCAATAGATACTTCAAAGAATTTTTCCCAATGATGCCCTCACTAAATAGATCATATAAAAAATTAAGTGAGAAATTTTTTCAATAAAAATTTTGTTGAAATTTTTGCTTATTGTTTCCCTATAGATCCCCGGGTTGCTTGGAGCTTGATATCACTAAGTACACCAGGTTGGTCATGACTCACTGATTATACTCTTAACTTTGCCTTCTGAGTTCTGGTATCGCCACCACACCAAGCTCAACATAGACTTTTGTACACGATTTCTCAAGATATTGATATAAGACACATTTGCTTACATATGAGAGGATTATATACTTGTAAAATCTGCACTTGATAAATGTTCTTCAATATGTTTACTGAGAAATAACATCCAGACTTGAATTTTAATGTTTTCACACAATTTACAATAACGCTCCTTTTGTAAATTATAAGGTGTACATATTAAAGAGTTATTTACATATTCCAGACAAAGTATATTCAGTAAGAAAGCATAATATTGTGGTTAATGTTTAAAGTGCAGTAAGTTACCATCTATAATTTATAGCATTAGTAAGATGAAACAATTATTTAATAAATACTGACTTTCCAATTGTAAACACAATCTTTACAGTAAAAGTTATACCTTAAAATGATTATACCTTAAAGTAATATATTTACTAGTATGTTTATTACTATTGATTAGTGTTTCAGGTACCTGGGGAGATATAATAAACTATTATAGACAGTTTTTTTCAACCCTCAAGCTACCACAATAATTCAACCCAAAAGTGAGATTTTACTTCTCTGCCTGAAGCTCATCTTCTCTCTCCTCTCTCTCTCTCTCTCTCTCTCTCTCTCTCTCTCTCTCTCTCTCTCTCTCTCTCTCTCTCTCTTTCTCTCTCTCTCTCTCTCATCTGGGATTCAGTGTCTCCTACTGAGCTACTTTCTAAATTACACTGTGTTTTCTCTGATTCTTAGCAGATATGGCTGTACTATAGATCCAGTTAGCCTACAAAAGAATAAAGTTTCTCTGTCTCTAACAAAAACAAAAGTGGAACACTCTTCACTTGAAGTCTACAGAGTGAAGTTTATTGTATCTATGTGTATGTATTTTGTACATATATATGTACATGTCTATACATGCACAGACAATAAATAATGTGTACAATATAGCCCAAGTTGAAGAATGAGATAATTTATCATCAGTAATAACTGGTTGCAATCAGTGTATATTGTGTCTCAGATTTATTTTCTACTAGTGAATTTTGTTTCTGTTGTTTGGAGTAAAACAACAGGTGGAGTGTGAAGAACTTATATACATTATTATTGTTAGAGAAACAAAGAAACGTTTTCTTTAAACAGAAGTTGAAAAATGTCAGTATTGTTATGTAGGGAGCACAAAAGTATGAGACAATTACTAATTTATTTTTTGTATTATTAATTAAATAACAGATATCACCTCACATCATCAATCTTTCTGCTTGATCTACGTAAAACTTCATGGTCTGATAGCAACTTTATGTTTTTATCCATTTTTCTCTACTTTCCATTTTGCTTATCTACTTTACATTACTCCCCCCCCAAAAAAAACTCTCAATACTAGGAGTGACTTTCTAAGGATTTTAATCAGTAACTTTAAAACCTAGAAAACCTGACTTTAGCCAAATAGCTCAAAAGGAAGCCAAAATAAAATATTTAAGTATTTTCTTCTTAAAAGACTAGTGGATATGTGGTTGATAGTTTACAAAATATGAGATAGTAACTCACTTGATCATGTGGGAATTCATGAAATAGTTAATTCTTTTCTTTTTCCAAGACAGGGTATTTTTATGTAGCTCTGGCTATCCTGACACTATGTAGACCAGGCTGGCCTTGAACTCAAAGAGATCCATCTGTGAACTAAAGACATGTACCACTACACCCAACTATGAAATAGATAATTCTTAAATACAAAATTTAAGCCTTGGTAAATGGAATGCTAAATTATTTTACTTATTTTCCAAAATGGCATTAAAAATTTTGTTTTTTTATTTTGAGTCATCATTATTATAATTGTGGTTGTTACTATTACTATAGCTTGACAAAATTGAGTAAGCATTTACTTATTGCCAATTCCTTAGATTTATACCAAAAAAAAAAATATCTAGATATATACAAAGCAACTTGGTTATGTAGTCATTGTTATGCTCACGAAAACTGCAAGCAAATTAGGCTTAAAGTTTACATTAAGTGAAGAAACCATAGCAGTATGAAGGTAAGACATATGTAGACTGAATAAAACTAATGAATGCTGAAGATATAATGTTAGAACTGAAGCCACAAATGTAGAGGGTAGGCATAAAAGTTATGTTTGCTCTGTTCCTCTGTGATACAATGAGACAAGAAGCCTCTTCATTGCTCCTTTCATATCCTTGTTCCTCAAAGTATAGATAAAAGGGTTAAGCATGGGAGTCACCAAACTGTAAAACAGAGACAGGAGCTTGTTCTTGTCCTGGGAATTGGAAGATGAGGGTTGTACATACATGCTTATTACTGGTCCATAGAAAAGAGACACAACAACAACATGAGAGCCACATGTATTAAAGGCTTTCTTCTTGCCCTCTGAGGAACGAATCCTAAGCACAGTAGCTACAATGAACCCATAAGAAACAAGGATAAGTGACAAGGGAACCAGAGAGTAAAAAGTCCCTACAATGGAGAGCATAGCTATGTTGAAAGCAGTGTTAGCACAAGACATCTTGATCATTACCGGGACCTCACAGAGAAAGTTGTCTACCTTGTTGTTTCCACAAAGTGGCAGCTTGACAGTGAGGGTTGACTGAAGCAAGGAATTAGCCAAGCCACTCAGCCATGCCATGGACACCAGGATGATACAGAGTTGCTGATGCATGATGGATGGGTACCTTAGGGGCTTGCATATGGCAATGTAGCGATCCAAAGACATCACAGCCAGGAGGATGCACTCTGTGGCCCCCAGGAAGTGAAAAACATAAAACTGTGTCACACAGCCCCCATAGCTGATAGATTTATCTGGGCCCCAAAGATTCAGAAGCAGCTGAGGGATGGTGGTTGTAGTAAAACACAGGTCCAAGAAAGAGAGGTTGGAAAGGAAGAAGTACATTGGGCTGTCCAGTTGAGGGTCTATCCTGGATACAACAATAATTGAGATATTTCCGAGCACTGTGCAGATGTAAGCAACAAGCACCATTATGAAGAGGGGCATTTCCAGCCATGGATGGTTGGAGAAGCCCAAAAGAATGAAGATCTTTGGAGCACTCTCATTGCCTAGATTCATTACTGTTGTTGATTGGTGAATTCAAAGTGAAGGCAGAGACTTGTATTTTAGTATGGAATTTATATAACAGTCAAGATACTGAGTTAAATAGAACAACATGGGTTATTAAGAGACTTTTCTTGGGATGCAATTTTACTAAACTGATTTAATACTTACAAGCATGAATAGTAATAGTTTAAAGAAACAAATACTGAAAAAAAAAGAAAAAAAAAACAAATCCTGTCTTTTAGGACCTCCAAAAAAAAGACTAAGAATCTATACACTTAACCAGGAATTATAATACAGCATAGAATAATGAAAAAGTGAAGGGAAACTTAGATTGATCTTATGTGAGCTAGAAGAATAAACGTGATATAGAGATGATTTGGAGGATGAGGGAACTGGGACCAATATGTAAAATAAGAAAATAAATAAATAAATAAAACATAAAAAATACCAAAAAAAGAAAGAAACATTCATACAGTATGTTTTAACAAATTAATTAAATTTTGGATCAGTATATAATATTTGTATACAATATACATAAGTCAAAAAATGTAGAATATTTAAAATTTTTTTTAAAAAAAGAATGCCTAGGAACCACCCATGTTGATTCACCTCATGTTAATTTTTATTATCCATTATTTACTGACACTTGCCAGGCTCTAGTTAGATTAAGGTTGGTTTAGGTGAATTCAGAACTCTGAGCTCAATGTGAGTCAGCCTGAGTTACATAGAAACAACAAATAATATTCTACTCTCCAAAATTTTGTCAATTTAAACTTATGCTATAGAGCCAAGCTTTTCTCTAAGAGAAAGTGATCTCTTGAAATAAATTTAGAACTTGAAAATTTAGATAAAACTATTTATTGCAAATCCTAGAGATAAAATGTTATTAAGGCAGCATGACTTATTGTCATACTGTGAGTACATTAGTGAATTTCACACTGTGAGTTGTAATCTGTCATTAATTTAGATAGTTGGGAATTATTTTCTTGTCAATTGTTTAGTTTAAGTCTGTTGTATGTAAGAACACCTTTTTCTTTCTAACCTTCTATACCTCACCTTTCTTTCATTCATATATTTTGAGACACAGTCTTACTCTGTAGGCTAGGTTTTGCTGAAACTCACCATGTAGCTTTTGCAGCCTCAAATATGTGATGAGATTTCTGTGTCAGCTTCACCAGTGTGTGGCTACAGGCGGGAACTATAACACTCGTCAGCTTTTTAATGTGTAATATTTAATGCAATATTTCTTCTAGTTGTATCCAAATACTAACCGTTCTCTTCCTCCCATGATGATTGCATTTTCTTTCCTTCTATTTTTTAAAATTTTCTCGGATTGTCTCACTTGAATCTGATATTAAGGCCTTCCTTTAACATTTTAATATTTGTGTACATTTAATTAATGGAAATACTCACTAATGCAAGGAGTACCTCTGAACTACCTTAAAATGCATTTCAATGTTGCAAATTATAAAGATTTTGGTTAGTATCAAAATGTCATTTATGTACACATTCTCTAATATGCAAGTTTTCATAAAGAATTCATAGCAGGCAGAGTTATGCAAAACTTACATCAAATCAGATAGATAATCTCTACCCATAGGAGACACCTACCTTGAATTAATGTTGACTTTTTGTAGTAGTACTCCACTTTCTTGTAAAAGTGAATATTGGTCTTTTTTTTTTTTAATCAGAACTCAAGTCTTGATAGTGGATAATGGTTGACTATCCCTTTTATATAGAGTGACTTTATATACCATAAATCATTAATATTTGATATGAAAACTCAGAAACATTTTTAAGTGAAGAAATATACTTTACTCTGAAAAAAGTAACTGAGGATGGACCTTGTGATTTAGCTTAGGGATAGACTCTTTGCCTTGTTTGTACAAGGCTTTGGGTTTGAGTCCTGGCACCATAGAAAACAAACAAAGCAAAGGAGGGGCTCTGGCACTTTATAAAGCTGTGAGACTTTGTTCTCCATGTAGATAATAAATCTCAGTGGAAATTTCTTGGCAAACGACACTACAGAAATTCCCCTTGTGAGTACATTTTCCCATAATTTTCTTGTGGAAATAAAATAAAATAATAAATTTTAGCATGTGTTGTGTACAATGCATTAGGGTTAAATAGTTTTTGAAAACAAACATTTCTTTAGAAACCCCAAAAAATTGTCATGGCTCTAGAGGAAACTTAAGAGTTATTATGGTGTCAAGATCCAGCTTTCTTTTATTTATATTTTTCTCAAAGTTTCATTTTTGAAATCTCCACTGTGATAATCATATAGTAACCTTAATCTTTGTAATAATGGAAGAGGCAAATCCATTCCAATATGCTGTCTTTAAACATTTCTTTCATAATATCCTATCATGTTATTATATACTTTTTACTTGATCTTATTTTGATGACATTAAGATTATTAATTTAAAAAAACGCCCTAGTCAGGAGATCTTGTCCCTTTCCCCTTCTTCAGGGGACCCTGTATGTCTCTCTTAGGGTCCTCCTTGTTTCCTAGCTTCTCTGGTGGTGTGAATTGTGGGCTAGTGATCCTTTGCTCTATGTCTAAACTCCATATATGAGTGAATACTTACCATGTTTGTCTTTTTGTGACTGGGTTACTTCACTCAGGATGGTTTCATCTAGTTACATCCATTGATTTTAGATATTCTGACAGGAATAAGATGGTGTCTCAGAGTTGTTTTGATTTGTATTTCCCTGGCTGAAAGACTTTTAAGAAAGAACTCAACGTCCTTAGCCATCAGGAAAATGTCCCCAGACCTACAAGGATAACCTCAACTAACAATCTAAGCAATAGTGGAAAGGCTACCTTGAATGCTCTTCCCTGATAATGGGGGTAACATGGGAGGATATGAGGGAGAGGGAACTAGGATTGATATGTAAGATAAGATTGTTTGTAAATTAATTAAATAAATAAAAAGAACACTTCATTCTCATCAAGGAAACAGTTAACTAAGAAGACATTACTATTCTAAAGGTATATGCACCAAACTCTAGGTACCTGGTTTCATTATTTAAAAAAAAAAAAAGAACCTATTATTGCTTTTTAAAGATATAGATTAATAACAATCCACATTAATACCAGGTGATTTCATATTCCACTTTCTTCTAGAATATTATCTAGGGGCTGGAGAGATGTCTCAGTGGTTAAGAACACTGGCTGCTATTCCAGAGGTCCTGAGTTCAATTCCCAGCAAACACATGATGCCCTCTTCTGGCATAAAAGTGTACATGCATATAGAGCACTCACATACATAAAAAATAATAATGAAAATAGAGAAACATCAAAATTAAATGACAACATCCATCAGATAGACTTAACAGATGTCTATAGAATATTCCACCCAAACACCAATGAATACATGTTCTCCTCAGCAGCACAGAGAAACTTTTCTAAAAACATCCTGGGTTGCACAAACAACTCTCTACAAATTTAAAAACATTGAAATCACTCCATATTTATTTTCTGGTGAAAATACAATAAAACTTAAAACTTCACAATAAACCAATCACTAATAAGGTCAAAACCTCATGAAAATTACACAACTCGTTACTAAAAAATAATGAGTCAAAGAAAAAGTCAAAGAAATTTTTTTAAAAATCTAAGAACTAAAAAATTAAATATATAAATATAACAGAACCAAACCTCTAGAAAATATTAAAATCAGTCCTATGGGGGAAATTTATTGGTCTAAGTACCTACATTAAAATTAGGAAGTGCACAAATAAGTAAATTAAGAATACAGCTCAAGGATTTGGGGGAAAAAAGAACAAAACAAACCCAAATCCAGTAGATAGCAAGAAATAATTAAAATCAGAGCAGAAATTAAAAAAGGGCAGTTCTAGAGGCAAGTTCAGTAAACTAACAGTCTACATCAAAAACCTGGAGAGATCTCATATTGTTAACAACATATCTGAAACCTCTAGAAAAACAAGAAGACATATACCTAAAATAAGAATATGCAAAGACATATCCAAACTTGAGGCTGAAATCAATGAAATAGAAAAAAAATTACAAAGAATCAATGGCTGTCTGATAAAATCAAAAAGATTGGCAAATCTTTATCTAAATTAACCAAAATATGGAAAGAGAATATCAAATAAAAAATAAAGATGAAAATATAAGAGATATTATAACAAACACCAAGGAAATTCAAAGAATCATAAGGATGTATGTGTGTGTGTGTGTGTGTGTGTGTGTGTGTGTGTGTGTGTGTGTATCTTGAGGGCACCCAGCAAGCACATGGATATATGCAGGCAGAGCACCCATACATAAAATAATAAAATAAATAAATCTTTAAAAGTTTCCCAATCAAAAAAAAACCTGTACCAGATGAATTCAGACCAAAGTTCAACCAGACCTTCAAAGAATCGATTTCTATAATCTCCAAATTAATCCACAAAATAAAATATAAAGGAGTATTTTCTAATTTTTTTTATAAAGCCACTATTTTACTGATAACGCAACCACACAATGACCCAACAAAAAGGATGATGTGCTGGCTAGTTTTATACCAACTTGACAAACATAGTTACCTGAAAATAGGGAACTCTGATTGAGAAAAATGCCTGCATGAGATCCATCTGTAAGCCATTTTCTTAATTAGTGATCAATGGAGGAGGGCCCAACCCATTGGGGGTGGTACTATCCCAGGGTTGGTGGTACTGAGTTTTATAAATCAGGCTGTGCAAGCCATGGGGAACAAACCATTATACAGCACCTCTCAATGGCCTCTGCATCAGCTCTTGCCCTAGGTTCCTGCCCTGTCTCACTTCCTGTCCTGACTTCCTTCAGTGATAAACATCAGTATGGAAATTGGAGCCAAATAAACCCTTTCCTCTACCACTTATTTTTTTGTCATGGTGTTTTGTTGTAACAATAGAAACTCTAAGACAAGTTGGTACCAGGAATAGGGTATTGCTGTGACTGACCTGACTATATAGTTTCAGGGAGGATTGTGTAAGGACTTTGGGAGTTTGGGTGAAAAACGCTATGGTGTTGAGAGTTCAGTAGGCTGTTCTGAAATTCATAGAAAAATAAATCATACTAAAAAATTCATCCTGACTGAGGTAATCCAGACCCAAAAAGGCAAATATGGTATGTATTCTCTTGATGTGGATGTTAGCTGTTAAGCCTTCAATAGGCATGCTACTATCCAAATAACCACAGAAGTTAGGTATAGAGTAAGGAATGTGAAGGGAGGGAAGGATCTTCCAGTGAAGGGGAAATACAATACATAGTTGGATAGAAACGGGGGAGGAAACTGGAACTGGAGGATTAAAGTAGATGGGGAATAAGAATAAGGTAAGCAGGAAGCAGGGGGCGGGGGAATATGGGGAGGGACGGATAACAATAAGGACCATTTGAAGATTCATATGATAACCTACTACAGTAGAAAATTTGTAAAATATATACATATATTAAAGAAATCTAAATGGAATCACCAAATACCAGGAGAGCCCCTAAAAGTCATCTCTAGCTACCAAGTGAAACCCATGCCAGGCATGGGTTATAGCTAAATGAAAAACCGAAGAAATAAAAAGAAAAGGAAAGGACATGACTGCTCCTAGTTTTGTAGAAGAGAAAAATTATTGTGGATAAAAGGAAAAGCATAGGTAGAGATGGGGACATCTGGGAGAGTCCAGACTGAACATGACCAGACTGAGCTGGGATGTGTGGGGAGGGGAAGGGAAGAGAGAAGAGAGGGAACCAGATGCCACAGCCAGGAGGCCAAAGATACAAAAGGGACAGCAAGCCAAAATGGATTATACAGAGAAGAGCCTATGGGAGAAGAACAACCTAGGCCCCGGCTGGAGAGTTAAGGGTGGAGGGTGGGGTATGCCAACCATACCTTGTAAGGTATAGGGACTGAGGGATACTGAGAGAATTTGGAGGCCAGGTCTGCTTTGATACGTTAAATAGGCATCTCAGCCTAGGTCCAGGGTTTGAAACTTAATAATATCCAGTTGAGTTATTGCACAAAAAAAATCAATAGAAACCACAAATAACTCATACTATTGCCAAGACTATTAGTTACAAAAACTGATGGTAAGGCCCTCTTGCTGAAGACAACACCTACACATCTCATTGTACATGAAGAAATCGAGCTGATGCCTACCTAGAGCTTTCCTGATTAGTGTTCATGGTTTAGGAAAGTACTCTGCATGCTACCATATTGGAAATGTAAATACCAACTCAGCTACAAAACCTTCAATCTATAGTGATGACCTGCTTGCATGATACTCTGTTGCAATAGTGGCACAAAAGTTGTAGGAGTAACCAACCACTGCCTGATTGGATTTAAGACCCACTCCATGAGATGGAACCCATAACTGACAGTGCTCAGGTAATCAAGTATCTGAGATTAGATAAGCCATGATGCTGGGGGTGGGGGGCGGGGGGGGGGACAAATACTATAGTTCTGCTAAAAGTACATAGCAATAAAATTACTCTTAATGGAATTGCCATATGCATAGATAAGTGTCTCACTCAGCCTTCATCAAAGGCACTTCGTCCTACAGTAGATGGGATCTAATACAGAGATCCACAACTGGACTATGTGAAGAGAGTGAGAAACCTTGGAACACTCAGTCCTAAATGGGATGTCTCTATCAAATCTCTCTATCCAGGGCTCACGGAACTATGTGGGAGAGGAAACAGAAAATTGTATTAGCCAGTGGAGAATAGAGGGCACCGAGGAAAATTCAGACAAAACAGAACTGATGTCCATATGAGCTCAGCATGCACAGGGTCTGCACATATCTAAGTGCAGTGCTGAGACTGGGATATAGACAAGAATTCCCACCTCCAACCAAGAAGCTATCTCTAATTAACAATCTCTCACAAAAGAAAAATATAGTTTCACCAAATGTGTCTCCCTGAATACACCAATCACACTTAAGGTCAGAAGCTATCTCTAATTAACAATCTCTCACAAAAGAAAAATATAGTTTCACCAAATGTGTCTCCCTGAATACACCAATCACACTTAAGGTCAGACCCCATGCCCAGCAGTAGATGGCAAAAAAACAAAACAAAACAAAAAAACCTCAAAGGGTTTTTTCGGGTTTGTTTGTTTGTTTGTTTTGTTGGGGTTTTTTGTTTTGTTTTGTTTTGTTTTGTTTTTTGGAGATTCTTTTGTCTCACATTGCTTTGTTTGAGCACCTTTTTAAGCTTACTGGTCTTTTGTTTGTATATTGTGATTTCTGATTTTGAGTCTTTGCAGATTTTATGTGGGGTGTGTGTGTGTGTGTGTGTGTGTGTGTGTGTGTGTGTGTGTGTGTGTGTGTGTGTAGCTGCTTGTGTACACATTTGTTATTTGTTAAGTTGTTCATTTTGTTTTATCTTGTTTGACTTTTTTAATTTGTCTGTTTGTTTTAAGAGAGATATGGAGTTGGAAGAATGAGGAAGACCTGGGAAGAAATGAAAGAGGGAAAAACATGATCCAAATATATTATATGAAAATAAATTTTAAAATACTTTTATCTTACCCCAGTCAATATCAATAAAACAAAGGTCAGCACATGGTGGTGAAAATGTGAGGAACACTGACAGGAGCACAACTTGGTATAGATATTATATAAGACAGTATGGAGGTTCCTCAAAAAGCTGAAAAATTTACCTACTTCAAAATATAACTACACCATTTTTGTGTATATACCCAAAGGACTACACATATCTTACTACTCACATTCACTCATCCATGTTCATTGCTTCTCTATTCATAATAGCAAAAAATAGAAAAATCCTAGATGTTCATCACAAAACTATGGTGAACACACAAAAATGTAATACAATTACAGAATGGAAAATTATTCAGCTGTTCAGAAAAGCAAAACTATAAAATTTTCAGATAAATGGGTGGCACTATGAACAGTCATTCTTGCTTAGATAACTCAGGCCCAAAAAGACAAATATTGTGTATCTTTTATGTAGATGTTCACATTTAAGCTTTAGATATGAGTTCCCATCCATAAAGCCACAGAGGTTAGGTGGATAGTAAGGTACCAGTGTAGAGAAGAGAGTCTTCCAAGAAAGGGGAAATGGAATGTAATGTTAAAAGGGATTCAAGGTAAATCAGAATAGGAAGGTTAAAATGGGCAGGGATAGGACTGGTTAGAGGAAGGAATATGCGGAGGGACAGCCAATACTAAAGGCCTTTTGCAAAGCTGCATGGAAAACTGCTTTTGTAGAAATTTCCTAAAATATACATATATATAAATATATATATTCATTTATACACACACACACACACACACACACACACACACACACACACACACACACATTTGTGAAAGAAGTTTAAAAGGAGTTGACATATAATGGGGGAGATGATGCCCCAACTAGACATTTTATGTCTGCAAGTAAAACCCCCACTGCCAGGAATGAATAACTTCTTGTTAAGTTGTTGGTTAAAGGGATCCCAAAGAACAACCTGAATGTCACAGGCTATTGACAAGGTTATTGGTTACTCTCTACAATGTGGCGGTAAGGACCTATTGCTGAAGACAACATTTGAGTCATTGAACACAGAAAATGGTACTCAATTAGAAATGTCATCCCTACTGACTACCGTTCTTGGTGCTGGGAAGTACTTTGCACACTGTGGGAGAAGTAATTATTAATGATATCAGCCAGCTACAAACCTTGTAGCCTAAAATGTTGACTTGTCTGGAAGATATACTGCTGCAATAGTTGCACAGTGTTGTGGAAGCAATTCATCACTATTTGATCATATTTAAGAGCCACACCATGAGATGAAACCCACAACACTGCAAAGATGGCCAAGAACCTGAGACTAAATAGGTCATGGGCCATAGGAGAAAGCCTGCTTCTGTTATTTGTTAAAAGAACACAGCTAGAAAATGACTCATAATAATGTATTACTATACTCATAGATTAGTGTCTCACTCAACCCTCAGCAGAGAACTATCTTTTTGCAGTAGATGGGAATTAACACAGATCAGCAACGGGACAATGCATACAGTTGACACTTGAGAACACTCGGTCCTAAACAAAATGTCTTTATCAAACCCCTCCCCTCAAAGCTCAGGGATCTACACAGAAGAGGAGGCAGAAACACTGACTGTAAGAATGAAAAGTGATGGATGACTTGTGAAAACAGTATCCTCCAGACAGGACAAGACTGACTCTTATATGAACTCACAGAGACTATGACAGCATTCACAAAACCTACACAAGATCAAACAAAAAAAAAAAAAAAGTAGAAATCTTAGCACTGAGATGGGTGAGCCCATAAGACCTACACTTAAGCTACCATGAAGCTTTTTACAATTGATACCTGCTGGGAAAGTGAGGGTCCACTTCCTCCAAGTGAGTGTCACTGCTTATCTCAACCACACACTGGCCAGACCCTATGCTGAGGAGTAGTACCAACACACAATAGACCCATGGGTTTTTCTTTGTTGTTGTTGTTTTGGTTTGGTTTTTTTTTTTTTTTTTTTGGTGGCAGTTTTGTGTTGCTTTGTTTTGGCATTTTTGGTCTTATTGTGTATTCTGTTTTGTTTTTGTTTTTGTTTTCTGAGGAAGACAACATGAAGTAATCTTGAAATTTGACTGATTTCTGTTTACTGACTAAATGCTATAAAATGTTTTTAAATTTTTCACATACACAAAATAAGTGATTTTATTTTGTAAGGTAGGATATTCTAGGTCTACTTTAGTATTAGAAACTAAGAATGTTTGTTTTTCAGAACAATAACCAGCAAGAATTGTATCAAAAGCATGGTCACATAAACTGAGTACAGTTCTGTCTTGTTTTGAGGTTGCTCTTGTTTTTGTTGCTGTCCTAAATATTCTTCTGCTCAGAACTGGCTAATATGTTTCTTACTTTTCAGGCCTATAAAGTTTACTCACACATCATTCAAAGAAAATGTTAAATCTAAAAACTCTTGACACAGAATATCCAGGAAATCTGGGACACTATGAAAAGAACACATCTACAAATGATAGGACTAGAAGAAGTAGAAAAAACCCTGGTCAAAGGCTTAGAAAATGTTTTCAAAAAAAACTGTAGAAGACAATTTTTCTAATGCCTATAGAAGAATATGCATATAAAAGCAGAAGAAGAATACAGAGCACCAAATAGACTGGGCCAGAAAAGAAAGTCCCCTCATCAAAACACTAAATGTGTAGAACAGAGGAAGAATAATAAAAGTTGCAAAGGGAAAGAACCAAGTAACATATAAAAGCAGACAGACTTGAATTATGTCTGACTTTTCAATGGATATTCTTAAAGCCAGAAGGGCTTGGGTAGATATATTGCAGATTCTAAGAGACCACAGATGGCAGCCCAAACTATTATACCCAGCAAAACTTTCAATCACCATAGATGGAGAAAATAAGACACTCCATAATAAAACAAAATTTCAGCAATATCTATCAACAAATCAAGCCCTTTAGAAAGTGCTAGAAAAAAAATGCCAGCCAAAACAAGTTAACTATAGCCATGAAAATGCATAGAATAAAAAATATCAGACAAGCAAAAGAAGAAACACACACACACACACACACACACACACACACACACACACACACCAATAACAACAACAAAAGCAGAATAACAGGAATCAACAGTCATCAGTCATTGACATCTCTCAAGATCAATACTCTCAATTCCTCAATCAAAAGAAAAAACTAAGAGAATGGATGCAAAACAGGATCCATATTACTTTTGCATCCAAGAAACACACCTCAATATCAGGGATAAACATTACCTCAGAGTAAAGGGTTGGAAAAATATCGCAACTAAATGAAACTAAGAAACAAGCCATTTTAATATCTAACAAAATAGACCCCACTCTCAGCAGCAGGTTATCCAGTCAAAAACTACACAGAGAAATGTAGGAGATAACAGATGTTATGAACCAAATGGAACAAACAGCTCGTTTACAGAACATTTTGTCCAAATACAAAAGAACATAACTTTTCTTTGCACCTTATGGAACTTTCTCCAAAACTGACCACAAACTTAGACACAAAGGAAGTCTCAACAGATATTCTAAAAATTTGAATAACTATTTGCATATTATCAGACTACCACAGCTTAAAGCTGCATATCAACAACAACAGAAACAGGAGGAAGCTTGCAAATTCATAAAAACTGAACAAATCTCTACTGAATGAAAAATGAGTCCAGACAGAAATTATGAAGAAAATTAAAGACTGTCTAGAACTGAGTGGAAATGAATACACAGCATACCCAAATTAGTGAGACACCGTGAAAGACACTCTAAGAGGCAATCTCAGCACTACCTAAAATAAAATAAATAAAAAATATGGAGAGATCTTTTACTAGCAACTTAACAGCACAAATGAAAGATCTAGAAAAACTAGGAAAAAAAAAAAAACAAAGAAATAACACCCAAAAGGAATAGGTGACAAGAAATAATCAAACTCAGAGTTAAAATCAGTAAGACAGAAAAAAATAAAAAGAATCAATGAAATAAAGAGTTGGTTCTTTGAGGAATCGATGATTAACAAACTCCATCAAAAGTAACTAAAATGTAAAGAAAAATATTGAAATTTACAAAATCAGAAATTAAAAGATGGACAAAATAACAGACACCAAGAAAATCTAAGGAATCATGAGGACATGCTTTAAAATCATGTACTCTACCAAATTAGAAAATCTAAAAGAGAAGGACAAATTTTTGATATATGTTACTTATCAAAGTTACATCGAGATAAGATAAAGAACTCAAGCATGTCTATAGCTATAACCCCTAGTGAAATAGAAGCAGTCATTAAAAATCTGCCAGAAAACAAAACAAACAAAACAGAGCCTGATGGCTTTAGCACAGAATTCTACCAGACTTTCCAAGAAAAGTCAGTGTCAATACGCCTCAAATTATTCCACAAAATAAAAACGGAAGCAACATTACCCAATTCTTTTTATGAGATCACAATTACCCTGTTACCAAAACCACATAAAGACTCAACAAAGAACAAGAATTACAGGGCAATTTTCCTTATGAACATAGATACAAAAATTCTCAGTAAAATACTTACAAATCAAATCCAAGAACACATCAAAGAGATCATTCACTATGATCAAGTAGACTTGATCCCAGAGATGCAGAGATGATTCAACATATATAAATTGATAAATGTAATGTACCACATAAACAGACTGAAAGACAGAAAACACAGAATCATTTCATTAGATGTACAAAATACTTTTGACAAAACCTAACATCCTTTTGTAATAAAAGTCCTGAAGATACTGGGGATAGAAGGGACATACCTCAACATGATAAGGGTAATTTGCAGCAAATCTATGAACAACATCCAAATAAATGGAGAGAAACTCAAAGCAATGCCACTAAAATCAGGAACAAGATAACATTGTCCATAGTTATTCAAGCAAGAAGACCACTGAAGGAAATCAATGGATGCAAATTAGACAGGAGAAAGCTGAATATCTTTATACAGATGATATGATAGTAACATAAATGTCCAAAAAAATTCCACTGGGAAACTCCTACAGCTGATAAAGACTTGCAACAAAATAACTGTATACAAAATTAACACACAAAAATCAGTATCCCTATACACAAATGGCAAATGAACTGATAAAGATTTCAGTGAAACAACTCCTTTCACGATAACCTAAAATAATATAAAATATTTGGGGATAACTCTAATCAAACAAGTGAAACACTTGTATGATAAAAACTTCAAATCTTTGAAGAAGATACCTCCCATGTTCATGGATCAGTAGGATTAACATAGTAAAAATAGTCATCTTGCCAAAGCAGTCTACAGACTCAGTGCAATCCCATCAAAATTCCAATACAATTCTTATTGAAGAACAATTCTCATCTTCATATGGAAACATACACGCACACACAAAACAACAACAATAGCCAGGATAGCTAAAACCATCCGGGGCAGTAAAAGACCTGCTAGATGTATCACTATTCCTGATTTCAAGTTGTATTACAAAGCTGTGGTAATAAAAACAACATGTTATTGGCATAAAAGCAGACATGTTCACCGATTGCATTGAACTGAATATTCAGATATTAATCCACATGCATGGACAACTGAATTATAAGGAAGCCAGAAATACTGGTAAAAAAGACAGCATCTTCAACAAATGGTGCTGTCAAACTGGATGTCTACACATAGAAAAATGCAAATAGATCCATACTTACCAGCACAAAACTCAACTCCAAATGGATAAAAGACTTCAACAAAAAACAGACTAAACCTGATAGAAGATAAAGTGGGAGACAGCCTTTAACTCATTGGCACAGGAAAAGACTTTCTGAACAAAACACCATTAGCACAGGCACTAAGAGTAACAATAAGTGGAAACTCGTGAAACTGAATAGCTTCTGTAAGGCAAAGCACACCATCATTCAGACAAAATGCAAGCCTAACCGATGGGAAATGATTTTTACCAATTCCCCATCTGAAAGAGGAACTAATATCCAAAATTTATAAAGAACTCAAGAAACTACATACAAAAAAATCAAATAATTCAATTAAAAAAGTAATATAGATTTAAACAGAGAATTCTCAACAGAATTAATCCAACACCCTTAGCCATCAAGGAAATTAAAAGAACTTTGAGATTCCACATTATACCTATCAGGATGGCTAAGATCAATAACATAAGTGACAACTCATGTTGCCAAAGCAATAGGTTGCTCGCCACAAAATGACAGAAATGCTCCATTGCTGAGGATAGCACTTACATAACTTGTTGAACATGGAGCAGTCAAGTTGGCACCTACATAGAACCTTCACTCTTACATTCTAGTGTCTTTTGTACAGGAAGATACTCTTCAGGCTACTAAAAGAGAAATGCATGCACCAACCCAGTCACAAAACCTTGGATTTCAGTGCTTTCCTGACTGAAAAATACGCCAAAGCAATGGTGGCACAAAGCTTGTGGAAATAACCAACAAACATCTGATTTGACATAAGATCCACTCCAGGAAATGGAACCCATACACAACACTACTTGGGTGACAAAGAACCAGAGATTAGATAGCCCAGAGACCTAGGACAAAACCAAATACTACTGGGTTTTTTGTTGGTTTGTTTGTTTTGGGTTTTTTGTAATAGTGATTAAAATGACTCCTAATGTTACTCTGTTATTCTCTTACATCAGTGCCTTTTGCAGCCATCACCACAGAAGCTTCCCCCTGAAACAGATAGGAAAAAAAAAATATTAGAGACCCACAGTCAGACATTATAAAGAGAGAAAATGACTGTGGAAATCTCAGCTATAAATGGGTTGTCTCCACCAAATCCCTCCCCTCCCGAGCTTTGCAAACTCCACAGAAGAGAAAGTAGAAAAAATGTTAAGAGCCAGAGGAGATGGAGGACACAAGAAGAACAAGGCCCTCTAAATCAACTGAGCAGAGCTCACGTGAATTCAGAGACTGAAACAGCAAGCACAGGTCTGCACCACGTCCTCAGCTTGTGTATTATTCATTTCACTTTTGTATTTTTATGAGAATCTGATTGTGTAAACGAGAGGACCTCTAATTCTTGTGTCTACTCTTGGTCTCTTTTCCTTCTATTAGTTTGCCTACACACTTCAATGTGATGGTTTTTATGTTATCTTTTATATTTTATTTTATTATGTTTTGTCATCTCTCAGAAGCCCATTCTTTCTAATGAGAGACAGAAAGGGAGTGTATCTGGGTGGGAGGGGCATGGGGAGAAACTTGGAGGAATAGATGGAGGGGAAACTGCAATCAGGATATATTATATGAAAAACAAATCTATTTTCATTAAAGGAAAAAATAATGCCTCAGATTGCTCCTGCACAAGGGATTTATTTATAAAAAATATTTCTCCAATGCTATTTTTAATGTACAGACCAATGAAGATGAACTGAGTACATAAATGTAAACAGCTGAATTTAAAAAAAAGAAGAAGTTTCTCATTTTGCAAATTAAGACACGCCCAGATACTATGAAAAATCAAGACTTCCAAAGAATTAAGTGTAAAGGTCTCAGGAAAAAGACAGCCGGCTGGGGCTGGAGAGATGGATGGTTCAGGTGTTAAGAGCATCTGTGCTCAATCAGGGGGAACTGGAGAGATAGATGGTTCAGGTGTTAAGAGCATCTACTGCTCAATCAGGGAGGCTGGAGAGATGGTTCCGGTGTTAAGAGTGTCTGCTGCTCAATCAGGGGGGCTGGAGAGATGGTTCAGGTGTTAAGAGCAGCTGCTGCTCAATCAGGGGGGCTGGAGTTTGAATCCCAGGGCTCACCTGAAGTGAAACAAGCTCTAGTGACTCTTAATTCCTAGCATTCAAAGGTTCTCTTCTGGGATCCAGGGACATCTACTCACATGTGACACATACTCATACAGACACACACTCATGGACACATACAAATAAAATAAAATCTCCTAAAAACTTTTATTAATTATTTGAGAATTTCATACAATGTATTTTGAACACATTCTTCTTCAATTCTCCCTTTACTATCCATTCTTCTGTCCCATCCTTTCACCCACCTTTAATATCTCTTCTCTTTTTTACCTTCTTCCCACATCAACTTCAGTTTGTGTTACCCAGCTAGTCTATGGAGTGGGACATGCCAGGCCCTGGTGTGTGGTCAATCTACCAGTGGTCTCATTATTTAAAAACAAAACAAAACAAAACTCCTCCCCCAAAGCAAAAGCTTAATCTCTATCCCAGCAGCTATCAAATGTCAATAGCTCCTCAGCTAATAATGAGATTTTGTGTCCATTTCTCCACTCCTATTAGAAGTGATGAGGAGATTGAAGGATGTGATAAAAGAATATCTTCATACAGTATGCCTTTATGGAACTATCCCCTAAATCCTACTAATATGTGTGATTAATTTATGTTAATGAAGATGTTTACATGAAATGGCAACATTTGTTTTATTTTATTTTAATTGAAGAGAAATTCTTCTCTTATACATCTGGGCCACAGTTTGTAGTTCCTCCACTCCTACCAGCTTCCCTCAGCACCTCTCGATTCTCACCCAGACCCACTCCATTTCCCGTCAGAAAGGATCAGAGCTCCAAGAAACAATAACCAAACATGACAAAACAAGATACAATAAGACAAGGCAAAAGTCTTCACATAGAGGCTAAAGAAGACAACCCAATAGGATGAAGAGTTCCAACAGCAGGCAAAAGAATCAGAGACAACCTGCTCCCACTGTTAGGAAGCCCACAATAACATCAAGCTAGCAGCTGTAATATACACGCAGATGACCTGGTGGAGATCCATGCAGGGCCAGTGCTTGCTGCTTCAGTCTCTGCCAGCCCATATGAGCCTTGCTTAGTTGACTCAGTGAGCCATGTTCTCCTGGCATCCTCCATTCCCTCTGTACAATCTTTCCTTCCCCTCTTCTGCTAGGTCCCCAGAAGTCTGAAGGGAGGGACCCAATGGAAACCTACAATTTAGACTCTCTCTATGCATAATGTCTGGTTGTAGGTCTCTGCACCTGCTCCCAAATGCTGCCGGGGGAAGGCTGTGATGACAACTGGAGAAGGCATCAATCTATGAAGATAGAAGAACATCATTAGGAGTCATTTTATTTATTTTATTTTGCCAGTCATGTTTTTGGTTCTATCCTAGGTCTCTGATCTGTCCAGTCTCCATGTTCTGGTCATACAGGCAGTGTAGGGATGAGCTTCCCCTTGTAGCATGGGCTTCAAGTTAAACCAGACAATGGTTGGCCACTCCCAAAAGTTCTGCACCACCATTGTTCCAGCATGTGTTACAGGCAGGATATATTTTAAGTCAAATATTTTGTAGCTGGGTTGGTTTCCACATTTCTCTTTCAGTAACCTGCCAGGCCAAAGAGACTAGCAAGTACCATGAAAGCTCCATGAAGGCACCAGCTGTACCTCCCTATATTCAACAGCTGTGTGGATGTGGTCCTTGGCAATGGACCTGCTGTTAGTTTTCAAGAGGTACCCTCTGTCCTAGCATCAGCCTGGATTATTTAGGGATCTCCATTCCACCCGCTCCTCTAACAACTCAACAGAATGGAACCGGGTCCCACCACTGAGACCCTTGCCTGGACACAGAAGATGGCCAGGTCAGACTCTGTATCCCCCATTATTAGGAATTCTCACTAGGGTCACCCTCATAGATTCCAGGAAGTTTGCCCTCTGCTAGGTTTCCACACACCCTCAGAAGTCCCCAAATTACAACTGTCTCTCTCTGTACTCTCTCCCTCCATCCCTTTCCCTAACCCCCCTGCTCCCATCCCCGCCCATCCACAATCCAGGCAAAATCCATTCTGTATCCTCTTCCCAGGGAGATCCATGCATCCCCCTAGAGCCCTCCTCTTTACCTAACCTCTCTGGGTCTATAGATTGTAGCTAGATTATCATTTAGTTTTACTTAACAGCTGATATCCAGTTACAAGTAAATTCATTATATTTGTCTTTCTGGGTCTGTGTTACCTCACTCAGGATGATAAAAAGACAATCTTTAAAAATATCATCCATGATCTTTAAACAGTCTTTTTTACATACACTGTTTGCTTAAATAACATTAAATAAAGAAATATTCGGAAGGAGCTCATTAGAATTTTTGAGTCTGAGAAGGGGTGGGAATTCTGCTGTACACATATGAGCAGATGATTGGAAAAAAAAAAAAACCACTTTTTTTCCTTGATTCCAGTGACAAAAGAAAAAGAGACTAGGGTTTTAGAAGACAATACTAATGCGTTCTGGGAGTGTATGCTGTTCCTGACACCTCTTGGGCATACATGTGACTTATTAATCCTTCTTCCAGAGTTAACAAAACAAACTCCTTGGGAAATATCTCCCTATGGAGATGTTTCTAATATGTAATTGTTACCTATTGAATGGTATCTTATTGTTTCATTTAGCTCAATATCTGCCAGATTCATAAAGTAGTTACAAAATGACAGGATTTTTAAATTTATTTTGACTGAATTGTGTTACACAGTATTTATAAACCACATTTTCTTTGTCTATTCATTCACTGATACTTAGACTGATTCCATTCCTTGACTCTTAATGCTGAAGCAAACTTAGTAATGTAAAGCTATCTAATATACTTACTGTTTTCCTATCAGTGTATGCCTAATAGTTCTATTTTAAGTTTTTATTAATTTATTTTTTACATTCCAATCCCAGTTCCCCCTCCCTCCTCTCCTCCCACTCCACCTACTCTTCCCCCACCTCCCATCTGCTCCTTGGAGAGGGTAATCCCTCCTCTAGGAAGTTTATTAAGTCTGCTCCATCATCTTGTTGAAGGAGGACCAAGTCCCCTGCATCCACCTTGCATAGACTGAGCAAGGTATCTTTCCATATCTTTAAGTCAGTTCGTGCATTAGAGTTAGATATTGGACCGACCGCAGTGGCCTCATATAATGTCCCAGTCACACTGTTGTCACCTATATTAAGGGAGTCTAGTTTGGTCTTATACAGGTTCCACATTTGTCAGATGTGGGTCACTGATATCTTGCTAGCTTGGTCAGCTGATTCTGTGGGTTTCCCGTCATGATCTTGACTCCTTTGTTCATATTATCACTACTCCCTCACTTCGATTGTACTCCAGGAACTCGTCGCAGTGGTTAGTTGTGAATTTCAGCATCTTGCTTTCATCTGTTTCTGCAAGAGGGTTCTAGCTTCTCTGGGGTTGTGGATTGTAGGCTTGAGTATCTTCTGTTTTATGTCTTTTTGCTCTTATGAGAAAGTATATACTACATTTGTCTTTCTAGGTCTGGATTACCTTACACATGTTTTTTTTTTTTCCTAGTTCTATCCATTTACCTGAAAATTTCAAGATGTCATTGTTTCTTACTGCTGAGTAGTACTCCATTGTGTAAATGTACCACATTTTCTTTATCTATTCTTCACTTGAGGAGCATCTGGGTTGTTTCCAAGTTCTGGCTATTAATTTTTTGTGTAACTCTCATGACTTTTTCCATAATGATTGAACTAAGTTACATTCAAAGTAAGAGTATGTGGGTTCCCTTTACTCCAAAATCTGTTAGTAGTTGCTATCCTCTCTTTTATTTTATTTATTTGTTTGTTTGTTTGTTTGTTTGTTTTGGTTTTTCAAGACAGGGTTTCTCTCTATTGCTTTGGAGTCTGTCCTGGAACTAGCTCTGTGGACGAGGCTGGCCTCAAACACACAGAGATCCGCCTGCCTCTGCCTCCCAAGTGCTGGAATTAAAGGTGTATGCCACCAACACCCAGCTACTATCCTCTATTTTATAACACTGATTTTAAGAGATATGAATTGATTATTATCTTCACTTCCATTTCCCTGACTGTTACTAATGTTGAGCATACTTATACAGTATATCTGTCTGTTGGTCATTCTTTGAAAATCTGTACTCCACAAATTCAAAAATTTAACAGAAATGAACAATTTTCTGGATGGCTATCACTTACCAAAATTAAATCAAGACCAAATAAGCAATTTAAATAGACCTATAACCCCTAATGAAATTGAAGCAGTCATCAAAAGTCTCCCGACCAAAAAAAAAAAAAGCCCAGAGCCAGATAGTTTCAGTGTAAAATTCTACCAGAAATTCAAATGACAGCTAATACCAATACTCATTAAAGTGGTCCACACAATAGAAGCAGAAGGGTCATTGACAAACTCTTTTTACAAGGCTACAATTACCTTGGTACCCAATCCACACAAAGACACAACTCAGAAAGCGAACTACAGACCAATATCCCTCACGAACATTGATGCAAAAATTCTCAATAAAATACTAAGAAATCAAATCCTAGAACACATCAGAGAAATCATCCACCATGACCAAGTAGGATTCATCCCAGGGATGCAGAGATACTTCAACATATGAAAATACCTCGATGTAATCCACCATATAAACAAACTTAAAAAGAAAAGCCACATGATCATACCACAAAATCCAACACCCCTTCATAATAAGGGTCTTTGAGAGATCAGGGATAACAGGAACATAATAAAAGCAATGTACAGCAAACCAACAGCCAACATCAAATTAAATGAAGAGAAACTCAATGTGATTCCTCTAAAATCAGGAACAAAACAAGGCTGCCCACTCTCTCCATATCTATTCAATATTGTACTTGAAGTTCTAGCTAAAGCTATAAGACAACTCCAGAGATCAAAGGGATACAAATTGGAAAGGGAGAAATCGAACTTTCACTATTTGAAGATGATATGATAGTTTACATAAGTGACCCAAAAAAATTCTACCAGGGAACTCCTACAGCTGATAAACACCTGCTGCAGAATAGCAGGATGCAAGATAAACTAAAAAAAAAAATCAGTAGCCCTAATATACAGACAATAAAGGAGCTGAGAAAGAAATCAGAGAAACACCACCCTTTACAAATAGCCACAAACAACATAAAATATCTTGGGGTGATGCAAACCAATCAAGTAAAAGGCCTATAAAATAACAACTTAGAATCTTTAAAGAAAGAATTAAAGAGGATACCAGAAAATGGAAAGATCCCCCATGCTCTTGGATAGGTAAAATCAACATAGTAAAAATGGCAATCTTGCTAAAAGCAATCTACAGATTCAATGCTATCACCATCAAAATCCCAGCACAATTCTTTACAGACCTTGAAAGAACAATATTCAACTTCAAATGAAAAAACAAAAGACCCAGCAGAGCCAAAGCAACCCTGTACAATAAAGGAACTTCAGGAGGCATCACCATCTCTGACTTCAAACTCTATTATAGAGCTATAGTCCTGAAAACAGCTTGGTAGACCAACAGAATCGAATTGAAAACCTGATATTAAATCCACACACTTATGAACATCTGATTTTTGAAAAAAATGGTAAAAAGAAAGCATCTTCAACAGATGATGCTGGCATAATTGGATGCTGACTTGTAGAAGATTGCATAAAGATCCATATCTATTGCCATGCACAAAACTTAAGTCCAAAGGGATCAAAAACCTCAACATAAATGCAGCCACATTTATGAGAAAGAGAAAGTGGAAGGTACCCTTGAATGAACTGGTACAGGAGACTGCTTCCTGAACAAAACACCAGTAGCACAGACACTGAGACCGACAATTAATAAATGGGACCACCTGAAATTGAAAAGCTTCAGTAAGGAAAAGGACATAGTTCACAAGACAAAATGGCAGCCCACAGAATGGGAAAAGATATTCACCAACCCCACATCTTACAGAGGGCTGATTTTAAAAATATACAAAGAACTCAAGGAGCTAGTTACCAAAAGACCAAATAAGCCAATTTAAAAAGTGAGGTACAGGACTAAATAGAGAATTATCAATGGAAGAATTCAAAATGGCTGAAAGACACTTAAGAAAGTGATCAACATCATTAGTCATCAGGGAAATGCAAATCAAAACAACTCTGAGATATCATCTTATTCTTGTCAGAATGGCTAAAATCAAAAACACCAAAGACAGTTTATGCTGGAGAGGATGTAGAAAGGAGGGAACACTCCTCCATTGCTGATGGGAATGCAAACTTGTACAGCCACTTTGGGAATCAGTTCCTCTGAAAAATAGGAATCAGTCTACCACAAGATTCAGTAATTCCATCCCTAGGCATATTCCCAAAAGATGCACATTCATACAACAAGGTGATCTGTTCATCTATGTTCATAGCAGCATTATTTGTAATAGTCAGTACTTGCAAGCAACCTAAATGCCCCTCAACTGAAGAATGGATGGAGAAAATGTGGTACATTAATACAATTTAGTACTACTCAGCGGGGGAAAAAAAACAATGGAATCTTGAAATTCACAGGCAAATGGATGGAACTAGAAGTAACCATCCTGAGTGAGGTAACCCAGTCACAAAAAGACAAACATGGTATGTACTCACTCATATATGGATTTTAGACAGAGAGCAAAGGCTTACCAACCTACAATCCACACTGCCAGAAAATCTAGGAAACAAGGAGGACCTTTCCCAGAGAAGGGGAAAGGGACAAGATCTCCCAAGCAAATTGGGAGCATGGGGGGAGAGGAGAGGCAGTTAGGAGGAAGAGGAATGAAGAGGTGGGCATGAGGAAGCAGGAAGACTGAGTCATGGAAAGAATAGAGAAGAGCAAGAAAAGAGACACCATAATAGAGGGAGCCATTATATGTTTAAGAAGAATTCTGGCACTAGGAATATGTCCAGAGATCTACAAGGATGACCCCCAACTAACAATCTAAGCAGTAGTGGAGAGGTTAGCTTAAATACTCTTCCCCAATAATGAGATTGATGACTACCTTATATGCCTTCCTGGAGCCTTCATCTAGTAACTGATGGAAGCAGAAGCAGATACCCATAGCTAAACACTGAGCCGAACTCTTGGAATCCAGTCGCAGAGAGGGATGATGGATGAGCAAAGGGGTCAAGACCAGGCTGCAGAAATCCATAGAAATAGCTGACTTGAACAAGGGGGAGCACATGGACTCCAGTCTGATAGCTGGGAAACCAACATAAGGCCAACCCAGATTCCCTGAATGTGGGTATTAATTAGGAGGACTGGGAAGTCTATGGGGCCACTGGTAGTAGATCAGTATTTATCCCTAGTATATGAATGTACTTTGGGAGCCCATTCCACATAGAGGGATACTCTCTCAGCCTAGACACATGGGGGAGGGCCTAGGCCCTGCTCCAAATAATATGACAGACTTTGAAGATTCCCCATGGAAAGTCTCACCTTCCCTGGGGAGCAGAAAGGAGTTGGGATGGGGATTAGTGGGTGGGGGGCAGGGGAAGACAGGAGGGTGCAGCAACTCAGATTGACATGTAAAATAAGCTTCTTTCAAATTTAAATTTAAAAAATTATTATAAAATAGATTTTAAAAATCTGCCACCTCAAGCGACATAGAGCAAGTAGGCTATGTGTGCACCCCTCCCGCTCCTATTACAGTCCCACTTGGCTTACTGCTGCCTGCCTCAACCCCTCCTCTTGGTCCTTCCCCATTCCTTTGGAACCCAAGACAACCCCAGACCCAAAGACAACAGGGACTGCAGAGCTGTCACGCATGGCTGCAGGCCCAGGTAAGCTACTTGTGCTTTCCATCCCTTCTCCATTCCAGTCCCTACAGGGTTCCCTCCTGTCCTACCACCACCTGCCTCAACCTTTCACCCGAGCCCTTTTCTGTTTGATTGGAACTCACTGCCTAACCCAGCCTAATTTCCCATCAGGGTCCCCATAGCCACTACTTGTGGAGGGAGCCATGTAGGCCACCTGAGCTATCCTTCCCCTACTGCTGCACTACAGTTGCAAGAGTCACAGCTAACCTCTAAGCCATGACTTAATCCCACATCCTCCACATCCTGTGCCCATACCCAGTCCAGTGAACACTCTGAGCCTTAATCTGCCTGAGCCCACTTCCAAGCCCCATCTTGATGGGTTTCATGGGCACATTGACTCCATGATTGGGTTTTCTCTTGCTGGAGCTTGAGGAGGTCTTGGACATATTGTTACAACCACTGTGAGTTCATGTGTGCAACTACCCTGTTGTCTAGGAAACACTGTTTCTCTGGGATTATCAACCACCTCTGGACCATACAGTCTTTCTAGTCTCTCTTTCATGAAGATCCCTGAGCCTTTAGGAATGGCCAGTCATACACATCACCCATTAAAAAGAGCAGGTTTTAAGTGCTTTTCACCTCAAAGCAATGAAAAGTAAAAAGTGATGCATGTTAATAAGGCTAATGAAATTATTCTACAAGGTATTTTTCATACCATCACGTCATAGTCTATCACTACATGCAATTAGTATTTGTCAAGTAAAAATTCAATGGCCATATAAAATGATAGCCAAAAGGATAATGAAAAAATACAGTGTTTTACATTTCACACTCACAATTAATGTGAAACAAAGCAAGTTGATAGAAGCTAAGTCTGTTACAATAAGGTGGCTATTTTGGAGTAGTATCACAAAATAGATTAACCACAAAATTAATGTTCTTAACAACTAACAGTCAACTTCATCTACATTACTGAATTGAAATGAATCTTTAGGAAATTTTTTTGGCAAAAAGCATCATTAACAACTTCTGGTCTTGTTACATTAATAACAACAACAAGCTAGTAACAACTTCATGCTAAATGAATGAACATGTTTAATAGATATTTCCAATAATCAAGGGAATTTTGGACAATAGTCAAATTTTTGTCAAAATATATCTTAAAGGAAACACATCTCACATTTTCCTTTTACTTCATGAAATTGTAATGATTTTAAATGAATGGTTTTAAATGAAACACATTCTGTACCATCCATTATGTAAAAGCTTCATATTTCCTATTATCTGTTTTAAACCAAAAAATAAAATCCATTGTCATTTAATGGAAACTAATAATTTTAAAAAAGTTTATATATCGTGTTTGCTCAACTCATGTTTAGGCAGTCATGTTGTTGAGACTTTATGGGTATAGCTTCAGACATTCCTAGGAGACACAATCTCACAGCAAACCACCCTGGTCCTCTGGCTCTTACAATCCTCTCTGTCCTCTTCTGTAACCCTACACACAAGAAGAAAAAATTACAGGCAACTAAAAAATGTTGACAATGAAATACTCTTCCTTAGGGATGAGCACACCAATGAATTATCCAATACCAAATGGTAACCATGAAATCATATAAACAAGTAACATTATGTATACTGAGAAGGTTGTACTTATGTACTTAGGAATATACATGAAATAACAATTAATGCAAAAAGAGGCCAAGGATTTAAAAGAGAGAAAATAGGAGTATATAGGAGGGTATGGATGGAGGAGAGGGAAAGAAGAAATGATGTAATTGTATTATAATCTTAATGATAAAATAATAAAAAAAAACCTTATAGTGGAATATAGTTCATATTAAGGATCATGCTTGTGTAAATAAAATTTATTAGCAAGAAAGTAATTAGCAATAACATAGTCATTCATTTTAAGTGTATGACCTAACAGAACTTAGAATAGATATTTCACAAGCAGTTAAAACTACAGTACTAGCCCTGGTGTTGTGTTTTCTCCTAGGGATCACTTAGTAAACTCAAATTCAGTCATTAATTTGCAATCTTATTCAAGGAGTTCCTAGAGGAAAATAACTGGAGGATTGCTTCCATTAAGAATTTGCAAGAACTAATTAATCCACTAAGAGTAGAAGATGAAATCCCCATGGCAGTTAATGCTGTTTGTTCAATAGGAAGCTACTAATACTAGGGCAAAAGGGACTTTTAGAAGCAAATTTTGTACTACTTTCTTTGCCAAAACATCTCAATGTCTTAATTTTCCTTGGCTCCAAGTCCCTCCTCACTAATTCCATATTTATACTATAAACTTTAAATCTGAAACTTAAAGGTATTTTCACAGTTCCTTCATTTCAAAGTGAGAAACTTTCCCAAGTAGGATAATTTATAAACCTATAGCTTAGATGAATCTGCAAAAAGTACCCAACTTTATACCTAATGCATATAAATGATTCCTCTTAAGATATATATTGAATAACCTATCAAATCATTATACTCATAAATCCTGTATCCTAAGATATATTGTATTAATTTATTGTGTTTCTTTAGTATCTCCAAATATACTACCATTCTTCTATATTTAAACTTTTCAAGTAAATTCATCTGGACAGAAAGCTATTCTTTTTACAATTGTAGCCTATTTTTTTCATTAGTTATTAACACCTTTCTTACAATTTGATTTATTTTCTAAACTTCTTTCAAGTTTTAGTATCAAAATGTGCTTTTGTATCCAAAGTAATCTTTAATTCTTCTCATATTATCCTAATTGTAAACACTAATAAAACTAACATTTAAAAAAGAATATATAAACACATGCTGAACCATAGTTTACATGCTTTTTATGTTTCAATATTATTTGTTTTTAACTTTCATAGAATTTGACAACTACAGTTCTATGTATTTATTGTTCACAATGTTTTGAAGTAAATCTACATTTCAGTAAATATAGTTAATTAACAAATATATCTTCTTGCAGTTACCATTCTATAACAAGAAAATTTAACATTGCACTATTCAAGACTACATTATAATTTATTGTAGTTAGCATGCTGTTCAACAGCTCCTTGAATTTATTCCTCTCAAGTATAGTTATGAATCCTTTAACTAGTGTTGGTATGGAGTTGTCTCCTACCATCACTATGCCTACCTCTAGCAGCCACAGTTTTACTGCCTGTTTCTGTTTCTGCAACTTATTTGATTTTTTCCCTTTTTCTATACAAAATTTTTCTCTCTGCAGAGTTTTTAGACTCATGACTGACTACTACCACTCTAAGAGACAGAAATTCTAGGAAAATCAAGTTGAACTGACCAGAAATTTTCCTATTAATATATATAACTTTTTCCACCTATTTTGGGGTAAGTCAATCAACTAGGTAAATGTCTTAGATTTCAAATGTAGACATTATGGAGGTGCCCTCTACTGTAGGTTCTGCTGTGGGGCAACTTTCATCTGGACAAGATAAAAGGTAGTTCTGAGAACTATTTGGAATCATCCATGGGCAATTGTGAGTAGCCGTTGTGGCATAAAAGCAAAGTGGATATTTATGAATTCACCTCAAAACTAAAAATTCTATGGGAACATGGTAGTGTCCCATTTCTGTCCTCAATACTTAGCAGACACAACAAGACACAAAGTTGATAGCATATTATAATCACAGATGGAATGGTTGGAAGAATGGACATCTTTCTGATGTACAGTTTCAAGGCTCTCTAGAATTCGTCAATGAAGCTTCTGGTTTATCTTCTATCTCCAAAGAGCTCTTCTTTGTCAGACAAGACATTCAAACAGTTATATGATTGATGGATTGATTGATTGATTGATTGGTTGACTGACTGATTTATAGCTACATGCAGATATAACACTTGAAAGGATAATAAACAACCAAATCTCAGCATAGAAGGTGTTTCATAATGTGTGAGATAACACATGGGGCAGCTGAGCTTGAGTATATGCTCTTAGGCATATAACCAAATGATCCACATCCATGCAACAAAGACATGTGCTCAACTATGTTCACAGCAAGGACCTGGAAGCAACCTAGACACCCCTCGACTGAAGAATGGATAAAGAAGATGTGGCACATCTACACAATGGAATACTACTCTGTAGAAGAAAAAAAAAAAAACCAATGGAATCTTGAAATTCTCAGGCAAGTGGATGGAACTTGAAGAAACCATCCTGAATGAGGTAACCCAGTCACAAAAAGAGGAACAGGGTATGTACTCACTCATATATGGATTTTAGACCTAGAGCAAAGGATCACCAGCCTATAATTCACACGGTCAGAGGAACTAGGATAGAAGGTGGATTCTAAGACATTCATATAAGGTCCTTCACAGAAGGGGGAAGGGACAAGTTCTCCAGAGCACATGGGGGAGGGGGTCAGTGAGTGGAGAGGGAACTAGGAGAAAGAGAAGGGAAGGAGAGGAAGGCACGTGGGACTAGAAAGATTGAGTCAGGAGAGGAATAGAAGACAGGAGAAAGAGAGGCGAGAGAGAGAGAGAGAGAGAGAGAGAGAGAGAGAGAGAGAGAGAGAGAGAGAGAGAGAGAATAAAAGAGGGTGCCATTATAGGATTGAAGAGAAAACTGAACCTAAAGAAATGCCCAGAGACCTACAAGACTGACTCCAACTAACAATTTGAGCAACAGTGGAAAGGCTACCATAAATGCTCTTCCCTGATAATGAGGTCAACAACGAACTTATCCACTTACCCATCATGGAGCCCTCATCTAGTACCTGTTGGAAACAAAAGCAAATACCCACAACTAAACACTGAGTCAAACTAGAATCCAGATGCAGAGAGGAAGGACAAGACCACGCTACAGAAACACATAGAGCTTGCTGACCTGAACAAGGAGGAGATAACGGCCCCCAGACTGATAGCTGGGAATCCAGCATTGGACTGACTCAGACCCCCTGAACATGGGTCTCAGCTAGAAGGCCTGAGCACTCTAGGGAACCTCAGACAGTGGAACCAGGATGTATTCCTGGTGCACAAAAGGACCTTGTGGACACATCCCCCGTGGAGGGATACTCCCTTAACCTAGAGAGAAGAGAAGTCCTAGTCCCTACTTCAAATGCCCTCCTAGATGGCATCACCCTACATGTGGAGGGGGGGGAGTGGAAGGGGAGGTGGTTGAAGTGCATGAGACGGGGGTGTGGTAAGGGAGAGAGGGAGGGAGGGAGGGAGAGGAAACTGGGATCGATATGTAAAATAAAAATAAAAGTAATTAAAAAAAAAAAGACATATGGGGCAGCCAGCACCATCCTCCAAAGGGACTTCCAGCCATGTGGATGGTGGGGATGCTTCTTTCACAGCATAGTACATGCCGTTTTCAAGTTCTCTTATTGTGTTTGGGAAGAAAAATAGTAGCTTTAATGTCTAGAATAATATAGGAAGTTTTTTTTAAAATAAAAGACTACCAGATTTCTGGTTGGACAACAAGTATTTAGTAGCTAAAAACTTAGTAGCACTCTGCTATGCTCAAAGTTCAAATGCCATGGCTAGAAAGGAGACTGATCTCTCCAGCCTTGACATCCAAAGATGATTATTCTGAGAATTGAAGGTAATAGGGGATAAAATTTTTTCACATTTTTCTTTTATTGAAAACAGGTTCTTTCCTCATACACTATATCCTGATTATACTTTCCCCTCCCTGTAACCCTTCCAGTTCCTCCACATCTCCCCTTAGGATCCACTCCCTTTCTGAGTCTCAGGCTTCTAAGAGATAACGACTAAGCATGACAAAATAAATACAATAAGACACAGCAAAACCTATCACATCGAACTAGGACTAGAAAACCAACAGGAGGAAAAGAGTTCCAAGAGCAAGCACAAGAATCAGAGACCCACTCATTTTCACAGTCAGGAATCCCATAAAAATACTAATTTAACAGCTATAATACACACAGGACACGGCACAGACTCATGTAGACCCTTTGCTTGCTGTTTCAGTCTCCGTGAGCTCATGTTGATTTAGAAAGCCTTGATCTCCTGGTGTCCTCCATTGCCCTCTGACTCTTAAACTGTCTTCCTTCTCCTCTACAAAAGTTCTTAGGGGAGGGGTTTAATGGAGAGCTACAATTTAGAATCTCTCTCTGCATAATGTGTCTGTTGTTGGTCTCCGCCTCTGTTCTCGTCTGCTGTGGGAGAAAGCCTCTCTGATGATGACTTGTTAAGACACTGATCTATGAGTATATCAGAATATCACTAGAAATCATTTTATTGACTTTTTATTTTAGACAAGTCATGTTTGGTTTTATCCTGGGTCTCTGAGCTATCTATTTTCTAGTTCTTGGTCACCAAAGCAGTGTCAGGTATGGGTTCTTTCCTGTGGAGTGGTTCTGAGGTCAAATCAGACGTTGGTTGGCTACTTCCACACACACAATGACAGCCATCTCTCCACCCAATCCTCCCATTCCTTCCCTACCTTCTTCTCGTCCACTCCTAAAATCTATTTCCCTCTCCCAGGGAGATCCCCTCATGCCACCTAAAACCTCTTCTTATAAACCTCTCTGGGTCTATGTACTGTAGTTTGCTTGTCATTTATTTAAAAGCTAATATCTGCTTACAAGTTAATATACTCCATATTTATCTTTATGGATCTGGGTTACCCAACTCCAGATAATATTTTTCTAGTTTCATCCTTTTGCCAGAAAATTGCATGATGGCATTGTTTTCAACAGATGAATAATACTCTGTTGTGTAAATGTTATACATTTTCTTTATCCATTCATCAATTGAGGGACATATAGGTTGTTTCCAGTTTATGACTATTTTGTATAAAGTCACAATGAGCATAGTTGAGCAAGTGTCCTTGTGGTGGGCCAAGCCCGACCCGCGGGAAAGACGGCAACCACACGAGGATTCTTCTCAGATCACACTTTATTGGAGCCTCTTGGTTGAAGGGAGAGCTGAAGGTGAGGGGCCCCGGGCAGGAAGGAACAGCTGCTTATATATCCTACTAGGCAATGGGTCACGGTCTCATAGGCTCAAAAGACATCGCCTCAGTGTTGGAGCCACGGGATTGGCTAGGGAACGAGCAGGCGCGCTGGAGTGCAGCCGCCAAGCTGGCGTATGCCCGAATAAGGTATACAAGAAAGAGGAAGTTCGCCATCTTGTAATGGCGTCCTGCGGGCAGCCGCCTACAGTTTACATGTCAATCCCAGTTCCCTCTCACTCCCATTCTCCCATGCCACCAACATACCCCCCATACCATCATATTTTCTCCATCCATTCTTCAGTTGAGGACCATCTAGGTTGCTTCCAGGTTCTGTATGTTTAGTGTTTTGATTATTATGTGGCAAAGGGACTTTCTTTTCTGATCTAATGCATTTGGTGTTCTTGTATCTTTATAGGTATCTCCTTTAGGTTAGGATATTTTTTTCTATGACTTTATTGAAAATGTGTTCTGGGCCTTTGAGCTGATATTTTTCTCCTTCCTCTATTCCTATCATACTTAGGCTTAGCCTTACCACAGTGTCCCAGATTTCCTGGATATTGCTAATGTTTCTACACTGGTGTGTAAGCATTTGGGTTTGGGATGATTATAGATTTAGATGATGATTTCTAAATTTGTCTTTGTTGGGTGGGTTTCTGTTTCTACTCTGGATTTTCAGAGTGTGATAGCTGTACATTACCTCTTTTACTGAACTGTTCAGCTGCTGTGTTCACAGAGAATGCCTGCTGTGTTGAAGGCTGGGTTACTAGGATGAGTTTGGGGAAGAAATGTTGAAAGAGAAAGTCTTTATGATCCATGGGGGATGGCGTCAGTGAGGAAAGGGAGACCACAGCAGGTTTCCAACTACAGAACTAGGAGAATGAGACTGGGAGGATTCCATCTCAGGAGCAATAGGAGAGGCATAGGTCTGCCTTCAGCCTACTTGTTGCCCTGGGAGGAGGAGCCTTGGGACAGCAGGGAGTGCCTGCTGGAGTTGGGATCTGGAACAAAGCAACAAGTGGGGCAGGGAGATTAGAAGGGGATAGTTTGTGGGATCCACAGGAGATGTGGGCAGTGGGGGAAGAGGAGCTGCAGTTGGTGTTCCTAGGGATGAGAGAACAGAGAGAGAAGATCTGTGAGAAGATCTACTTAGTTTTGTGACCTGTGCAGATTGTTTTAAATGCTATGACCAATTTAGTCTTCACTGTAATACTGAAGAGGCCCAATATTTAAGAGATGGGTCCAGTGAGAGACATTTAAATCTTTAGAAGCATTGTCCTCAAAAGCAATTAGTCTCTTAAAGAGTTGTCCACAAACCTTAAAGCTTCAACGTCTCTGGTCTCTCTCTCCATTTTAACCAGTACAGTAGACTCTTCAATTTTTATATTCATTTCCTTCTGATATATACCCAGTGGTTGGAATGCTGAATTTAATCCTATGGTAGTTCTATTTTAATTTTTAAGGGACTTCCATACTGTTTCCAACAGTGCCTCTACTCAAATATATTCCCAACAACATTGTGTCAGGCTTTCAATATTTTTTTCCTACAAAGTTGCAGAAGGAGTATGTAAGATAAACTTGAAAATGTAATTCCAGCAGCATCAGAAAATGAAAGGGTCTTAACCATCTCACCGATGTAGGAAATTTTCTGGGAGATGTGAGCATCTAGCCACTAGATGGCCTCCTTTCCACCAACATTCATATTACCACATGCAACTGTAACCTTCTCTTTATATTATTTCCTTTTGTAAAAATGTGTCAATTTATCTTTACTTTGATAAATAAGTTAAAGATTGCTTTGTTCTAAATAAGTTTTAAAAGGCTTCTATAACCATGTGTATATACATCTTTGTGAATGTTAAACTTCAAATCACTGGGGGAAAAATACTTTAAATTGTATTTGTTTTTTGTTTATTTTTTGATATAGGGTTTCGTGTGTTGCTATGGCTGTTCGTGGTAATATTTTGTTTATGATATAACAAATAAAGTTTGCCGGAATATTAGAATGCAAAGCTAGCCACAGCCATAAAGGTCAGGCAGTGGTGGTGCACACCTTTAATCACAGCACAGGAGACGGAGACAGACAGATCTCTGTTAGTTGAAGACCACCATGAGCTACACAAAATTGATCCAGTACAAAAAAAACAGAGCTCACACAAAAGTGATCTCAGCACTTGGGATCCCACATCTTTAATCCCAGCACTAGGCAGAAATATAAGGCAGAGGAGACAAGAGCTGAGGGAGCCTGACGTTTGATCTAGAGAGCTGGGCAGTCTGAGTTTGATGGAGAGTGGTGCAGTCTGAGGTTTGGTGGAGAGCAGTGCAGTCTGAGGTTTGATGGACAGCTGTGCAGTCTGAGTTTGATGGAGAGTGGTGCGGTCTGAGGTTTGGTGGAGAGCCCTGCACTCTGAGGTTTGGTGGAGCGCCCTGCACTCTGGGGTTTGGTGGAGAGCCGTGCAGTCTGAGGTTCAGTTGCTGGCCACTTTGCATCTCTGAACTCCAGTTTTAACTGCAATATTTGTCTCTGGACTTTTATTATTCATGCTACATATTGGTGCCCAACTTAAAGGTACAGATTCATGAAAAAGCCACTTGCCTTTGGCTTTGTGGCCACTATCACAGGTTGGAGCTGCACTCCGGGCTCCCCCGGGAGTCACTGCACAGCCGTCTAGGTTTTCTTTTCTTTTTTTCCCCAAACCTTTCAGCAAGTTTGTGATTTTCCTGTTGTTGCTCTCTAAAATATTCTTTGGCTGCCACCCAAACTCCAGAAGCACCTGGAACCCAAACTGCATAAGAATTAACCACCCTAGACTGGCTGGCTCTGTCTTTAGGCAACTCCCACAGCACACTGGATTTTGGGGAATGTTTGTTTTTGTTTTTGTTTTTTGTTTGTTGTTTGTTTTTTCCATACAATCCCATGTGTGGTTTCTCCTCTCTCTCTCTCTCTCTCTCTCTCTCTCTCTCTCTCTCTCTCTCTCTCTCTCTCTCTCTCTCTCTCTTGTGTGTGTGTGTGTGTGTGTGTGTGTGTGTGTGTGTGTGTGTGTGTGTGTGTGTCTTCTCCCGGCCATAGGTAGGTTGCAGGCTTTCCCTACAGCCCCTTTCCTCAGGCTGCACACTAGTTCAATGTAGCGCCCACTACAGTCTTTTCCACAAATCAGGTGAAGCCCTAGAGATTTAAATAAAAAACAAGACAGTGGGTCATTCGAATGCGAAATGCGAATGCCGTTTATTGAGGGGAAGGAGCAGGCTTACATACTGACTCACTCACTACACAGTGGAAAATAATCAAGGGTCAAGAGTGAAAGCTCCCAGGCTTAGTTCCTCCCCAGCAGATGTGTGTTAGCAAATCAGACAGAGTACCAGTAACAATCCTGGTGCAAGAGGTTACAGCCACAGCTTCAGACTTGCTCAAAGTGCACCGGGGGTCTTGCAGGGCCATAAAGATCTCTAGCTGTGCTTCCCAGTTCACTGACATTGTCAGCAGACTTGGTAAGACAATTAGGGAATTCATAAAGGGGGAATTAGTTAAAAGAGTTTCCCCCACATTATAAAATGGGAAACAATATTCAATGAAGGGACATAGGTCTCTGTATGAAAATACGCTGGGAAGTTTGAAAATGAAGCAATTAAATAAGGATAATTAATATAGATGTGTCTATAATGTCAATTAGATTACCGGTTTTATCATTTTTGTTTCACCACTAAAAAAAAGTTGGTTAACCTGAGTGCTAAGATACAAGTTTTAGAAAAACTTAACAAACCAGGTAATAGAGATATTCAGATCCAGGCTGAGGAATTTAAAAGAGAACCAATTTCAACATTTCATTATAAGGTTAGAGAGGAACAGCCTAAGGTTTTCGAACAACCAACCTTACAGGAATTGCCAAATGGTGGGAGCTAAATGGACTCCTGTTAGATTTAAGAGATTCAAGGGAGCAATAGCCTCATATGGCATGCATCATGCATTCACCATTTGTGAAGCAGATGTTAAACTCATGGTCAGTTTGCAATATAATTATCCCTAAAGACTGGATAGACTTGGTTAAAGCTGTTTTAGAATCTGATCCACAATTACAATGGAGTACCTGGTTCAGAGAAAAGGCTAAGACCTTTGAACAACAGAGTAGACCTAGAGGTATGGAAATCTCCCAAAATCAACTTCTTGAAGGATATTATGCTACTATTGAAAGGCAATCTCTATATGATGACCACACCCTTGCTTTACAGCATGCAGGAGCTTTGAATGCTTGGAACAGAATTGGAGAAGTAGAAAAGAAAATTGAATCATTAATTAAAGTTATACAGGGACCAAAGGAAGCCTTCACAGATTTCTTATAAAAACTGACACCAGCAGTAAATAGAATTACATGAAATTCAGAAGCTAGACAAATAATAATTGAATCCCTGGCTTTTGAAAATGCTAATTCTCAATGCAAAAAGATAATTAGGTCGCTAAAGGCAAGATCAGCACCTTTGGAGGAATAGATTTGAGATACAATCAATACTGAATCTTGTGACCATGATGATGCATGGATAGGAGAGGTGATTTTCAGAGGTTTGAGAAGAATCAAAATGTCAAGTGTTTCAACTATGGCAGCAACAACAACAAAAGTCACCTTAAAAGGAATTGTAAACAGAACATTTCTAGACACAATGTCTTTTCTAAGCATAATTCAAACAGAATGACCCTCCCTTCTGGATTATGCAGACAGTGTGGCAAAGGCAGGCATTGAACTACAGGTCCACAAGAGATCAAGGTAACCCTTTACCATCACTCCTTGAGGGACTTCTGGCAGGCCCCTATGCCAAATTCAGTTCAGTCATTTTCTGTAATGTGGAAACTGCTTCCCAGAGCAATTAAAGAACTTAATACCTATTGCAAAAAAACATACTGCTCTGGATAATAGAACAGCAGCCAGCTCCATCATACAGGTGGTCCCCTATGCCCTCACCTCCCACCACATGGGTTTCTCCTGCCCATCCTCCTTTGTCCACTTTTCAGGCAGCTCATTCCCTCTCCCTGTGAGTTGCAGGTTTTTCCTTGACCCCCTAAACTGGATGCTGCTGTGCCAGCTCAGGTGCCTTAACACCTGCTCACATCCACTCTGGTTTCTGGTATAGCCACGTGAGCGGCTGTAAATGCCCTCAGCCCACCTGTGCAGCACAGCAGCAGCCCACTGCATCCTCAGCACCCACTGTACTATCCTGGCTTCCTGGGCACCCCTCTACACACATGGCCAAGTACCACCGCTACAGCTGGCTAACTCCCCTCCCCCAGCACAGCTCTGCTGCTACTACTGAAAAGTCATCAGATCTGGTGAGATACCTGGGAATTCTTAAGGAAGGAATTGTTCCACAATGGATGGTTTGAAAATGCAAAAATTAAATGAAGGTATAACCAACAAATTGGGATTGATGTAATGTTGATTATAGTTATTATCAGTTTGGTAATTCATATTTTATCTTTTTAAAAGTGGTTTGATATCTGTACCATATATGAACACTTGACTGATAAGATATAAGCCTTAGAAATACCTACCAATGAAACTAAGTATTCATACACAGACAGAACAGAACTTATTGCACCATGGCATTATGAAACTAAAGAGGAACAGCCTAATGTTATTAGAAAACCAACCTTAATTTATCCATTTTCTATACAAGACTGACCACCAAATAATAGACACCCTAAGGCTATGCAGAAGTTAACTAGAATTCTGTAGAAATGTTAAATATGAGGAGATTTACGGAAGCAGTCATTTCATATAGTATACATTCACCCTGTGTGAAACAGATGTTAAATTCATGGGCAACTTAAATTCCCTAAGACTAGAAGTATTTACCACAGCAATATTGGAAGCTAGTCCTCAATTACAATGGCAGACATGGTGGAATGATGAGGCTAGAGTCACAGAACAATGAAGTAGGGTTAGAGGTATAACCAAGGCCCTGTTCCATTGGCGGTCTTGGAGCAATAACACAAACAAATCTCCTGCAGCACTTCCCCTTCTTGTCTAAATAAAAATAGGAAAGGTTTTAACTCTAAAATAATAAAACTATATGCAAAAAGAACAATTATCAGGTAAGAATTACATTTACAATGTCCAGTCCATTTGTATTTGGCAAATGCAGAGAACATACTCCATTACCTATCCTCTCTTGGTGAGTCCAAAGTTTTGTACTTAATTTACTTTCTATCATAACTAAGGAAAGCTGTAACTGTAACTATAACCATCTAGTCTTCAATCCCATCAGAAACCCAAGAAAGATATATTACCTGAGTAAACAGGAAATACAGAGCAAACAACTTCCAAAACTATAGAAATGACATAGATATATGGCTGCCTAGATAGTCACCCCAAGATTTCACTGCAATGGGGCATTCATCTTCAACCTACATGTCTAGAATATCTGACAGACTTTTTGTGAAGTAGAAATTTCTGAAGGACTAGCTTACCTTGTCTTGGCAAAGTTTGACAGTCACTTTCTTTTATGTCCTGCTTGCCCAATATAGTTTCTTACTCAGTGGCTAACTTTGCCATAAAGGAAGAAAACTCCATATGGCAATTCTTCAATGCCCATCATCTTTTTTTTAAGTAAATTGATGGTGCCAGGAGCAGACTTGTCTCACTGCTATGAAAAAAAAAACTTATTTTATTAAAACATTTTAAGTGCCATATTCTGTATGACTCTGAAGTGCTTAAAGACCATCTATCTGTTTAAAATATATCTCAGTTTGACCTTGAAAACAGAATTAACATAACTATAAGTTTGATTGCTACAGATGACTAACTAATAACCTGTCTTTCTTTATTATCCTAATAGTTTTTAAGGACTAGAACATTTCATTATATTTTCAAATGAGCTGCATAGGTTGGTGAACAGGGCTTGTGAGCTTATGCAGCCTAGCTGAGGCAAATCCAGCAGAAATTCATCTGCTCACCTCCTCACTAGCAATCTCCAGACACCCCGCCCCAGGCAAGTCCCTCTCAGATATACCCACAATAATATGCTCAAAGGTACTTCACCTTAACTGCATTAGGCACTCAACCTGTATGGCCAAGGCAAGCTGTCCCCAGGCTGTTTCCAACATCCTGGACTTTTGACAGTTGTTGAAGCAGAAGCATGGCCTCCACCTCCCTAGGCTCCATCATCAGCCCTGGCTGCCTCCCTTCATAGGTTGACTCCAATTCTGGGGATTTCCATGCACTAACTCCAGGGCTTCAAGATGCAGCTAACAGGAGTGGTGATGGTCTAAGAACCACAGAGCTTATAAGTAGAATAAGGGACTAGAGAAAGGGAAGAATTTCCCAAAGAATGGAAAACAGAATAGATAAATTTGTATGGTGGTTTGAAAGAAAATGGCCCCCATAGGAAGTGACACTCTTAGGAGGTATAGGTTTGTTGGAGCAGGTATAGCCTTGTTTGAGGAAGTGTGTCACTCTGGGGTCTCACATGAGACCTTGAGGTCTCATATGCTCAAGCTACACCCAGTGACATAGACTCCTGCTGCTGCCTGCAAAAGACAAGCTAGTGATTACCTAGAGCCTTTCTTCTACTAGCTAGTGTTCATAGTACTAGAAGATACTTTGCACATTACCAGAGGAGAAAGGTAAACACCAACACAGCTACAAAACTTATGATCTAAAAATATTATCCACATGCAATATATACAGCCACCATGTGATTAGAATTCAAGCCCATTTCTTGACACTGCTTAGATGACTAACAGTCTAACAGGAGATAGGCCATGGGTTCTAGGAAAAAAAAAACAAATACTACTATTAAGCTAAAGGAACATAGCAATAAAATCACTCCTAATGACAATCTGTTAGACTCTTAGGTCAGTATCTTGCTCAACCATCATCAGGGAAGCTTCCTCCTGCAGCAGATGAGAACAAATACAGAGATCCACAACTGGAAAATGTGAAGAGATTGAGAGAGCTTGGAACACTCATCCCTAAATGGGACGTCTCCATCAAATCCTTCCCCCAGTAGAGAAGACAGTAATATTGTAAGAGTCAATGGGGATGGGGGATGTCAGGGAAACAAGACCTTCTGGATACAAAAGAACCAACATACAGAAATATGAATATGAATACTAACATACATACACATGAAATCACAGAAACTGTGACGGTATGCACAGGGCCTGCACAGATCTAAGCCAGATAGGCTCTCAGTTCTAATAGAGCAAGCAGGAAGAAGCCCCATCACAAACCTAGAAGCTATCTCCAGTTAGTAACCACTCAAAAAAGAAAAATTAATTTTCTCCAGTGGAGTCCCAGTAGGCATACAAATCACACTTAAGGGCGGGCCCCATGATCAGCAGGAGATGGCCAATAGAAAACAAATTCAATGATTTTTTTTTTGTCTCTAAATGCTTTATCTAGCAATTTTCCTTGTAAATCTTTTGTTTATATAGTATGGTTTCCAATTTTGGTTCCTTGGGTTTACTATGTATGCAAATGTGTGTGACTCCGCATCTTCATGTGCTTCTTCTGCCTTTCCTTTGGCTACTTAAGTTTTCCTATTTTTTTCTTTTATCTTTTTATTCTTTTATTGAAAATAGATTTTCTTTCGTAATACATCCTAACTACAGTTTCATCTCCCTCTACTCCTTCTCCCCACTCCCCCTCCCCTCCAGATCTATTCCATTTCAGTCTCTGACTAGAAAAGACCAGGCTTATATGAGGTAACAACCAAACACAACACAATAAAATGTAATATGATAAAGCAAAACCCATCATCTCAAAGTTGAACACAGTAACCCAACAGGAGGAAAGGAGTCCCAATAGCAGGAACAAGAGTCAGAGACCCACGCGTTCTTACAGTCAGGAGTCCCATAGAAATACTAAGGTATCTTCACAACTGTCTCCCATCTATGGAGGGCCTACTTTGGTCTCCTGGGGTCTTTATTACTGTCAGACTAAAGTTCATGAGTTTCCACAAGCTTGGTTCAGCTCATTCCCTATGGTGGTATGCCATTCTCAGCCTTAATGCACAGGAGCAGGGCTTGACCCTGCCCCAGCCTATTGTCTCAGACTTTGTTGACTCCTCATAGGAGCTCTTATCCAGGAGGAGAGTGGACTGGGGGTGGATTGGGGGGAGGAGAGGGGGATGGGAGGAAGGGTGGTAGGAAAAACTATGGTTAGAATGTAAAATTTTTACAAATACATTATTTTTAAACATACTAAGGTAATCGCTACAATTATGTATGCACAAGGCCTGGTTCAGACTGATAAAATCCCTGTACTTATTGGTTCAGTCTTTGTGAGCTCATATGTGCCTTGCTTAGTTGATTCAGAGAACTTTGTTTTTCTGGTGCCCTGCATCCTCTCTTGTTCTTATAGTATTTCCACCTCATACTCAGCAGGACTGAGCTCTGAGTGGTAGGATTCGGTAGAGACCTTCAATTTAGATTCTTTCTCCACATATTCGGTTGTAGGTCTCTGAATATGTTCCCATATGTTTCCAGAGGAGGGGGACTCTCTGATGATGACTGGATAATTCACTAATCTAGGAATGTAGCAGAATATCATTAGGAGTCAGTTTACTAATTTTGTTTTCTGACTAGTAGTGTTTGGTTTTACCCTGGGCCTCTGGGCTCTCTAGTCTCTGCCTCTTGGTTACCCAAGCATTGTTGGGTATGGGTTCCTTCTCATGGAGTGGGCTTTAAGTCAAATCAACATTGGTTGTCCATTCCCACAAGTTCTGCTCCAACACTGCCGTATCATGTTTGCAGCAGGACAGATTATAGGTCAAAGGATTAGGGCTAGAGTAGTGTCCACATTTCTAGTTCAGTATTTATTTTGTTATTATTATTTTAGATGCCTGTTTGGATTCTAATGACAGAGAGAAGGAAAGCATGTGGATTTGTGTGGTTTGGAAAGCAAGGGGGATCTGGAAGGAGTTGGGAAAGAAAAAGTATCATCACTACTTTAAAGAGAGAGAGAGAGAGAGGAAGGGAGAGAGAGAGAGAGAGAGGATGATAATTCCCAACGACAAGAAGTTATATGTTAAGTAAAAAGGTGCATACTTTTCCTTATTTATGGTCAGTGGATTATGTCCAAGTCTTCTTTTAAGAAGAGAATATGGTCATATATTCAACTGAACTGCCTACAGTTAAACAAGAAGTTCGATTCCAGAATGGAGCCTTTGTTGTAAAGGTACAAATAAAAATGCTCTAACTTTTCTATTTTTGATTAGGTATATAAAATTATGTCAAAATACTCTTCCATTGTCCTTAAAGAATCTATGTTATATAACTTAATAATCCATCCTGGTCAAAGAGTCTGCGAATTCTCCCTGCCTAAAATCTTCTCAGTCATAAAATATAGGAATCTGTACACTGTACTTTGAGGCCATTGAAATTCTATAACTTTGTTAGCAAATTTGTACTAGGTGGTTAGAAGTTAAACACCGGATGTTCCAGGTGACCTTGTTCATCATCTGAGTCATTTATCACCCACAAGACTGCTGCAGTGCTGGTGTAGGACTCATTTGAGTCAGCCTGGCTCAGAGTAAGTGAGCTCGAAACAGAAAAGAGTGTTTGTGTTTTCTGTCTAAACGGGAGTCAGAGACAAGGCAAGGGCCAGGAGGGAGGCAGAGAGTGCTGGTATGCTGAGAAAAAGAAGAAATGGGATGATGTTGTGCCCTCCATTAGGTTTTCAGGAGAGCTAGGGTGTGGGAAAGCTTGGGGCTGGAGTCTGCTGTTGCTAGAACCTAGACAATGTGGGAAGATAAGGCTACGATGCTGAGAGAAAATAAGAAAGAGGATGAGGATAAGGGAGAGGAAGAATAAGAGTGGAAGATCTGCATAATCAGGAGGAGGAGCCTTGTATTGGCTGACTCAGGGAACATTACAGAAGAGGGTGGGTGGGAAGATTATAATAGTCATAAGGGAAGGAAATCTGCTGCAAGACTCCTTCTCCTATATGACAGGGAATCTAAATCCAGGAAATCTGACAATATGGTTACACAAACACCACCTCTAGGTCAAGATCTCCAGGCAAAAAATAACTACTGAAAGAGGGAGGATTAGTTTTCCTTATTGGTTATCTAATACTAAGTTTTCTTATTGATTTTCTAATACCAGGTCTTCAGCCCTAAGGTCATATATGTATGAGCAAAACTAAATTGACTCAGTAGACAGTAATAATATGTTTATTTGTTTATGTATATAGGTATGTGTGTATGTATGTATATGTGTCTATATGTGTGTATAACAATAATAAAGAGGGCATGAATTTTAGAGGGAGGAGAAAAAACCTGGGAAGGGTTGGAGGGTGGGAGAAAAAAGATGCAAATGCTGTTCATATATACAAAATTTAAAACTACAAATGTAATTAAAGATGATTGTAAGACTGAGGTCTGGTGCAAAAAGAAGCTGCTCTGCTGCAAGTTCATCTCACCTGCTTCCTGTGCACTGACTTCTCAAAAACTTGTACGTGGTGCCTGACCTCAGCTATCTCTGACATCACGGAGCAAAAGCTCCTACTTCAACTACTAAATTCTCCATAGTTGCCAGGGCCCAAAGTCTGAGGAAGGGATATGAACAGATATGTTGAGAGGGCTTTTTTAATTTTCTTGTAAAATCATTCACCTTATTTTCAAGACACTCCTGTGCATGGACAGCATTCTCCTGGCTGTGAACCAGCATTTCACAAGCCGCTGGCATCAAGATGTGGACCTTTGACCCTTGAAGGAACACAAGGCTGTACGGAGCAAAGTGATCGGTCAAGCTTCACTCTGCACCTGTGCACTGAACACTAGCTGCGCCCTTTGATGAGGTCAAGCTCACGTGGTCTAGTAAGCACAGGTACTCACACTGGTAGCCACGGCAATGAATTCACGCACGTGCACTTAGGTGAATTTGCATGTGCATAGCTGCACATTCGCGAGGACATGTGTGTAACAGCTTGGAATTGCTGGAGGGTTTTCGTTAACAAATGTGGCTTTGCAACAGCCATTTCGTCAAATGTATCCACAGCTGATAGACTCAACTCTTGAGCTCCATGGAGGCAGCAGGATCCCTTATAATGACAATATGACGACCAGTAGGTTCAACTCATTATATATTCACATCGGGTTGTGAAGGGGTGTGCTCATTAAGTTCAACACTGGAGCCAGCTATAAGGTATGATTGCCGTAGGACTGGGGCACAGAACAGGGTGCCTTAGGTGCATCCCATGGAGTCGGCGGAGAAGATTTCTGTGGAATGGGTTTTTGAGGTTCTTGACTTCAGAGGACTTTAGAAGACTCTTTCCTCCCATACAGAGCTTTAAGAGAAAATAAGAGACTAGTTTGGAGTTCTTTGAAGACAAGGAGCTTCATGTCCCTTCGGCCTGTAAGTTTCTGCAGATATGCCTCAGAGAATCCTGGAAATGGGATGCAAGCAGCTCTCAGAGTCAGAAACTCAGTGTCTCAGTGTGGAAGCCTACAGGTGGATCACACATTTGTTTAAAACAGGTAAGAGGCCACCGAATAGAATCAAGGGCTGGGAAAGGAACAAGTCCCATGTGGGAGGAGCCATCTTCCCTGGCTTCCCAAAGAAGACATGGGTGGGAGGACCCAGCTGTCCTTTCTGACACCCATCTTTCTCATATTTGCAATCTACCCTCTTGGGCCAGGTCTGGTGTTTGGGCCTTCTTTGTGAGCAGCAGCAAAGGGCCCAAATTACAGCTGTTTCCTTTACCCTCGAGCCTCCTATAAAGCAGGATCGTGACTCTAGCACAGATGAAATATATGCACTTTCACTTAATTTTGTGTTCCTGTACTGTAGCTTGTATGTTTTCTGCCAGCCCACCAGCCCGCCCACCACTGGTCTGGGCCCACAGCTGCACCAGCCCCAAATAACACTCTGAGACTCTGTATTTGATACAATCCTGTTGGCCAGTTACCATCATTGTTTATGGGCTAGCTCTGTCCTAATTGTTAACCCATTTCTACTTATCTAAGTACTTCCACGTGGTCATCTTATCGGGGAGCCACGGCCGGTGTCTTCCTTCCTCCCCGGTCTACATCTTGACTCTTCCTAACTCTTTCTCCTTCCTCCTTGTCTCCTAGCCCCGCCTATCTTGCTTTCTCATTGGCCAACAGGACTTTATTAATTAACCAGTATGAGAAACATATTTACAGAATAACATTTCCCATCACTGTACCTTTATATTTTTGCCACCTTTTAAACTCTTTAAGGGAATCTTCCTATCTGTGGTTGCAAATTCTATTATGTATACATTTATTACATATATACTCTGTTTAATTCATTATGTGTATGCTAATTATAGACTGACCATATTATGAACATAAAATAGAGCAAATATAAATGACAGTTGTTGAAAATACTAATTTTATAAGGGTTTTCTTTAAATATATTTCTATAAAGACCTCCCAATTTTATTTCCCCATCCTTTCAATCCATTTATTCAACAGATATAAAGTGAATATCCATTTGCTGGGTCATATGCACTCTGTCATATACACATTGTCCTAAGTGGAAGGAACCATGGATTTTGAGAAACTACCTCTTTGTGTATTAAATTTTTTTTAAATGGTTCCCAGTTCACGTTGTGAAACATCAAGGATTGTTAGTGTCATTTCAGTGTCAAAATGATAATAAAGCATAGTAAGCCTGGCACAGCAACATACCCCATGTTCCCTGCCTCTTGGAGCCTAGAGCCAAATAACATGAATTTGTGTTCAACCTCTGCAAGAAAGATAACCATGTCATGTTTTTCCAAAAGAGCATTTAGACTTTTTTTTAAATGTAATTCAAAATACCTACAATGTAATTGAATGCTTCAGTGGCCTATTAGGAATTAGTGATAATTATTTATCTAAGTCACACTGAACTTACCAGAAATAAACTTTTAAGTACTTTGCATACATTCTTTTTTTTTCAGATGTTAATAACTAATTTATTTGGCGTAAATTTGTACAATCAAACAAAACCTCTGCAGTACTCTCCCATCTCCCACTTGCTGGAAACCACTGCTATATCCTCTGTGTATGCACTTTCTACTGTGCACATTTCATAGTCACAGAGTCACATAGCATTTGGCTTTCTGTGAGTTGATTATTTTACTTAGTAAAATGCCCTCAAGTGTATCCAAGTTTTTGCCTTTACCCAAGTAAGTGCAAAATGATACTCATTGTAAGCCAGGTGGTGGTGGTGCATGCCCTTGATCCCAGTACTCAGGAGGCAGAGGTATGTGGATCTCTGTGAGTTCGAGGCCAGCCTGGTATGCAAAGTAAGTTCTAGGACAGGCTCCAAAGCTGCACAGAGAAACTGTCTTGAAAAATAATAATAATAATAATAATAATAATAATAATAATAACTCAGTATATGTACAAATTATATCTTTTTTATATATCAATGGATCCATGGGTTGTTGTAATAATTTAAATCTTTTTTTTTCAGACTTAACTTTTTTACTCATTCTTTGTGGTTCTCACACCATGCATCTTGATCCCACTCATCTCCCCATCCCTTTCCATCTGCCCTCTACACTTGCGACCCACCCCTCAGGATAATACAAGATAAAACTTAAAAGAAAAAAGAAAATCCCATGGAAAGCTGTAGTGTGACACAGTCAGTCCTTTAGTTCATATATTGTTACTTGCAGGTGTTCATTGCTTTAATAGTCACTGATCTGGTTTGAGATGACTGGTTTTTGCCACATCAATATAGGGGCCCTCGCTGGGATTCCTTTTGGATATCCTGTTGTTACCTGTGTCATGGAGATCCGGAAACTTTTGGTCTGTGCCCCAGCAGATGATAGATAGGCTAATTGATTGGAGGGAGCCACACATAGCTCTGGTTCTGAGTCTGGGTGATTGCTGGGTAGGTCAGCCTGCCAGCTCTCCTTCATCCTCAACACCAGGGTGAGCTCTCCAGTACTGATCCAGCTGGCTCACTCTGTGTAGTAGCAGCAAGGGGTGGAGCCAATTCTCTTGCTCTCATGTCCTAGGGGTCAGCTCACTCACACCTCCACTATTAGGACCAGTTCTACTGTGTTTCCTAATCAAGGTGTAAGGGCCACTCTGCCTAGTGCTATAGTCGGTGAGAGGCAAGGCCATCTCTCTTGCTGTAGTGACCGTAGGGACCGCTCTTTCCTCTACCACAGGCCTAGAGGAACGGGGCTTCTCTCCCTTGCCCACGCCAACATATAGGGTGAGGCGAGGAACTCAGTCTGTCATGCTCAGGACTTAGGACCAGTTCACCCATGTCTCCGTCAATGGGGTCAACTCTACTGTGTCACCCAGGAGAGGTTCCAGACATGCTCTCTCTAGTTCTGCGTCTAGTGAAAGGCAGGAGCTCTCTTGTCTGCCACAGGTGGCAAGGGGCAATGGATAAGGGGGGGGGTGGCATCTTTCCCTCTCCCTCACCACCACATGGCAGTCAAGGGGTGTGGGATTAGCTCTCCCATGACCTCAGAGGAGGCTGGCTCACTTGTGCCCCAATAGCATGGTCAGCGCTACTATGATGCCGGGTGAGGTGCAGGGCCTGCTCTCCTGAGTGCTGCAGGCAGCAAGGGGTGAGAAGCAAGGGGGGCATCTCTCCCCCATCCATGCTGCATGACCGATGAGGAGTGGGGCTAGCTCTCCCATACTTATGCCCTGGTAAGGTTCAGGGCCCGCTTTCCTGAGATGCTGGATCAACTCACCCTTTCTCCTTACCTCAGGGCCAGCTCTCCCACCATAAGACAGATGAAGGACAGTGCCAGATCCCATCTGTCACATTTCCTGGGCCAGCTCGTCTGCCTCCCTGTCTACAGGATCAGCTCGATTGTGCTGCCTAAGTGAGGAGAAAAGCCTGCTCTCTCTAGTGCTGCAGTCGTAGGAGAGAGGTCAATTCTCCTGTCTCCCACATGCGACAAGGGCAAGGCGGGAGGGCATTTTCCCTTTCAGCCTTGATCAACACATGGCAGACAAGGAGGGTGGGACTAGCCACCCCGTTCTCACGCCCTTAGGGCCAGCCTGCCCACATCCTGCCCATCAGAGTCAGGTCTGTCATTCTGCCCAGTTGAGGTGCAAGACCCACTCACTCTCTCCAGTGCTGCAGCTGTGATGGGTAAGACCCATTCTCCCTAGTGTTGTAGCCAATTCAACCCTATCCTTTCAGCCTTCAATGGTAACAAGAGTCAAAGACATCAACACAGACCACTGCCGCTGCCGGGCCACGGGTGCAGACATGGCCCTTGGCCACAGCTCAGATCTGAACAGCACCATGGCCCGTGGTGGCAGGTAGGCCACCCACCTTGGCTGATTCCTCACTGACTTCACCTCTTCGGATTTGCCTCTCTCCATAGGACAAGAACCATTCTATCTCTCTCACTCTTCCATGTTCCACCATACATTTGCTCATCATAATAGACCTCATCAGGGACTGGGTAGGCCTGTGTTTTCTCTTCCAGGCCCAAGACAGAGAACCCCTAACCGACATGTGGATCTTTGCCTCCCACTCATTCTTACTGGTGCTGTGTAGATTCCTATCTTCTCTTCCTGGCCACAGCCACGCAGTTTTGAACATAAGTTGTTTATCCAGGCATCTGGACCGGCAAGGTGATTCTGCTGAGAGAGCATAATGGTGCCCGACAGCTAGGCACAAAAAGCACTGGGCAAGCTCATCGGTGAGCTCTTCCTGCCCCAAGTCTAGGGGTGGAGCTGTGCTGGCTCTCCATAGACCTCCAGGCCCAGAGAAACCTAAGAACGGGACCCTTAAGTATGCAATGAACTGCCGCATACATATTACCTTTAGTAATCCAGTTTCAATTACATTTGATGTATAGCCAATGGGATTGCTGTATCATTTGAGAGACAGTGATACCATCACAACCCTATTTTAATTATTTTAAGGCCTTCTACACTGTTCCCCTTGCCTTCTGTATTATTATAAATTATTTTTTAGAATATTTAAGTAATTAACTATGTATTGTGGTCCCTCCTCCCACTACTACTCCCAGTTTCTCCCCACTTTCCGTCTTAGCTGGATCCACCCCCTTTCTGTCTCTCATTAGAAAACAAACAGGGTTCTAAGGGATAACAGTACAATAAAATACAATATGATAATATAAAAACTAACACACCAAAATGGAACAAAACAAACAAACAGAAGGGAGTCCAAGAAAAGGCAAAAGAAACAAATATGGATGGAGAGACCCACTCGTTCACACACCCAGGCACCCCTTTAAAACACAAAATAGGAAGCCATAGTGTTTTCACAAATAATCTGTAAGGTAAAAATAGAGAACTGATAATAATAATAAAATAAATAAAAGAGGGAAAGAAAGAGAGAGAGAGAGAAAACGAGGGAAGGAGGGAGAAAAGGTTAAATAAAAAGTAACCCTGACACAACAAATGAGACAAAGACCCTTCATTTTTTCTGGCCATCCACCATTGGGCATGGAGCCTCCCATAAGGGTAGTTTGTTTCCCCAGTTAGATTGCTGTGAAGAAAACTAAAATTCATTTGCAAGTTGTTGTCAATTAGAGATTGATTCTGGGTTAGGCATCTACTTCTTTCATTTCTAGGACCCCTTCTTGTGCAGACCCATGCAGGCCCTGTGCAAGCTTTCTTAGTCTCTGTGAGTTCATAAGTGTCCTCTCCTGTTAATTTAGAGAGCCTCGTTTCCTTAGTGTTCTCCATCCCTGCATAGTACAGTCTTTTCACCCCTTCTTCAAAACGGGTCTCTGATCCCTGATGGGAGAGATTTGATGGAGTCATCCTGTTTAGGGATGAGTGTTCTAAGGTCTCTCACTCTCAACATATTGTCTGGCTGTGATTCTCTGTATTTGTTCCCATCTTCTGTAGGAGGAAGCTTCTCTGATAATGCCTAAGAAAGGCACAGATATATAACTACAGCAAGAGGTCATTGGGAGTAATTTTATCATTATATTCTGTTTGTAGAATGGTAGCATTTGGTTTTGTTTTGTTTTATCACTAGGCATCTGGGCTATGGAGTTGCAGGTTCTTGGTCACATAAACAGTGCCAGGTATGGTTCTGTCTCAAGAAGAGGGCCTTAAGTCAAATCAGAGACTGATTAATCTCACAAACTCTGCCACCACTGCACTAGCAAGACACCAATGTAGACTGAACGTTTTGCACTGGATTGTTGTTTACGGTTATTCTTTGATAGAATGAAGGGTAAAGTTACTCCCTGTATCAAAGAGGCTAGCCCATAGTGATAAAGATTCTAAGCTCGACTTCTCCACGTTCAATGAGTTGTGTAGTTATTGGAATACATATGTATGACATTTCCTGGTGGACCACCAAAGTCTGTCACATTATTTGGGGCAGGGCCTAGGCACTCCCCTGAGTGTTTCTTTCTATGGGGAATGGGCTCCCAATGTCCATTCATACACTAGGAATAAATACTGTTCCACTACCAGAGACCCACAGACTGCCCAGCCTCCTAACTGATACCACATTCAGGGGGCCTGGTTCTGTCCTATTCTGGATTCTGAGATGTTAGTCTGAACAGTTGTTCAGAACAGCTGTTTCTGTGGACTTTCACAGCCTGGTCTTGACACCTTTTCTAATCACTCCTCCCTCTCTACAACTGGATTCTAGGAATTTGGCTCTAGCTTAGCTCTGTGTCTCTGCTTCTGGTTCCATTAGCTACTGGATGAAGGCTAAAGGATGGCATTTAAAGTAGTCATCAATCTCATTATAGTAGAAGGGTATTTTCTGGCTGTGTGGATTGTAGGCTAGTGATCCTTTGTTCTATGTCCAAAAGCCATATATGAGTGAGTACACACTGTGTTTGTCTTTTTGTGACTGGATTACCTCACTCAGGGTGGTTTCTTCTAGTTCCATCCATTTGCCTGCGAATTTCAAAATTCTATTGTTTTTTTTTTTCTACTGAGTAGTACTCCATTGTGTAAATGTGCCACATTTTCTTCACCCATTCTTCAGTTGAGGGGCATTTAGGTTGCTTCCAAGTCTGGCTATGACAAATAATGCTGCTATGAACATAGTTGAACAGATGTCCTTGTTGCATGAATGTGCATCTTTTGTGTTTATGCCTAAGAGTAGAATTGCTAGATCTTGTGGTAGACTGATTCGCATTTCCTGAGGAACTGCCATACTGATTGCCAAAGTGCCTGTAGGAGTTTGCACTCCCACCAGCAGTGGGGGAGTGTTTCCCTTTCTCCACATCCTCTCCAGCATAAACTGTCTTTGCTGGTTTTTAATTTAGCCATTGTCACAGGAGTAAGATGGTATCTCAGAGTTGTTTTGATTTGCATTTCCCTGATAGCTAAGGATGCCAAGCACTTTCGTAAGTGTCTTTCAGCCATTTTAGATTCCTCTATTGAGAATTCTTTTTTTAGTTCTGTACCCCACTTTTTAATTGGATTATTTGGTGTTTTTGTAACTAGCTTCTTGAGTTCTTTGCATATGTTGGAAATCAGCCTTCTGTCAGATGTGGGGTTGGTGAATATATTTTCCCATTCTGTGGGTTGCCATTTTGTCTTGTTGACTGTGTCCTTTGCCCTCCAGAAGCTTTTCAATTTCAGGAGGTTCCATTTATTAATTGTTGATCTCAGTGTCTGTGCTACTGGTGTTTTGTTTAGGAAGCAGTCTCCTGTATCAATTCATTCAAGGGTACCTCCCACTTTCTCTTCTAAGAGGTTTAGTGTGGCTGGATTTATGTTGAGGTCTTTGATCCCTTTGGACTTAATTTCTGTGCATGGCGATAGATATGGATCTATCTGCAGTCTTCTACACACCAGCATTCAGTATGCCAGCACCAATTGTTGAAGATGCTTTCCTCCTTCCATTGTATACTTTTAGCTTCTTTGTCAAAAATCAGGAGTTAATAGGTATATGAGTTAATATTAGGGTTTTCAGTTAGATTCTGTTGGTTTTCCTGTATATTTTTGTGCCCGTACCAACTTTTTTTCGGGACTATAGCTCTATAATAGAACTTAAAGTCAGGGATGGTGATGCCTCCTGAAGTTCATTTAATGTACAGGGTTATTTTGGCTATCCTGGGTCTTTTGTTTTTCCATATGAAGTTGAGTATTGTTCTTTCAAGGTCAGTGAAAGATTGTGCTTAGATTTTGATGGGGATTACAATGAATCTGTAGATTATTTTTGGCAAGATTGCCATTTTTACTAAGTGTATCCTACCTATCCAAGAGCATGGAAGATATTTCCATTTTCTGGTATCTTCTTTCTTTAAAAACACAAAGTTATTGCTATATAGGTCTTTCACTTGTTTGGTGTTACCTCAAGATACTTTATGTTGTTTGTGGCTATTGTAAAGGGTAATGTTTCTCTGATTTCTTTCTCAGCCCCTTTATCATCTGTATATAGTAGGGCTTCTGATTTTTTTTTTTTTTTTTTTTTTTTGTTAATCTTGTATCCTGCTAATTTGCTGAGTGTTTATCAGCTGTAAGAGTCTTTCAGGTCACTTATGTAAACTATCATATCATCTGCAAATAGTGACAATTTGACTTCTTCCTCTCCAATTTGTATTTCTTTGATCTACTTTCTTTGTCTTATTGCTCTAGCTAGAACTTCAAGTCCAATATTGAAGAGATAAGGAGAGAGTGGTCAGCCTCATCTTGTACCTGATTTTAGAGGAATCGTGTTGAGTTTATCTCCATTTAGTTTGATGTTGGTTGTTGGTTTGCTGCATATTGCTTTTATGTTTAGGTATGTTCCTGTTATCCCTGATCTCTCCAAGACCTTAATCATGAAGGGGTATTGGATTTTTTTCAAAAGCTTTCCAACATCTAGTGAGATTATCATGTGGTTTTATTTTTTTTTCAGTTTATTTATGTGATGGATTACATTGATGGATTTTAATATGTTGAACCATCCCTGCATCCCTGGGATGCAGCCTACATGATCATAGTGGATGAATTTTCTGATATGTTCTTAGATTCGATGTGCCAGTTCATGAGGAAGATTGTCTGTAATTAGTTGTGTCATTGTGTGGCTTGGGTACCGATGTAATTATAGCCTCATACTGCTTCTATTGTGGGGAACACTTTGAGGAGTAATGGTATTAGCTCTTTGAATTTCTGATAGAATGCTGCATTGAAACCATCTGGCCTTGGGCTCTTTTTGGTTGAGAGACTTTTGATGACTGCTTCTATTTCATTAGGGGTTATAGGTCTTTTTAAATTATTTATCTGTTCTTGATTTAACTTTGGTAAGTAATATCTATCGAGAAATTTGTTCATTTCCTTGAAATTTTCGAATTTTGTGGAATACAGATTTTCATAGTATGACTGATGATTCTCTGGATTTCCCCAGTGTCCATTGTTATATTCCCCTTTTCATTTCTGATTTTGTTAATTTGCATGTTCTCTCTCTACTTTTTCGTTAGTTTGGATGAAAGTTTGTCTATCTTGTTGATTTTCTTGAAAAACCAACTCTTCGTTACATTGATATTTTTGTATCCTTTTCCTAGTTTCTACTTTATTGATGTCAGCCCTCAATTATATTCTTTCCTGCCATCTACTCCTCCCAGGTGAATTTACTTTGTTTTGTTCTAGAGCTTTCAGTTGTGCTGTTAATTTTCTAGTGTGACTATTCTCCAGTTTCTTCATATGGCCACTTAGTGTTATGAACTTTCCTCTTAGCACTGCTTTTGATGTCTCCAATAAGTTTGGGTATGTTATCATTCTCAATAAATTCTAGGAAATGTTTAATTTCTTTTATTTCTTCCTTGACCCAGGAATGGTGTAATGTAATTGTGCATTGTTCAGTTTCCATGAGTTTGAAGGATTAGGGCAATTTGTGTTGTTGAATTCTAACTTTAAAACATGGTGATCCAATAAGACACAGGGGTTATTCCAATTTTTTTTGTATCCATAGAGGTTTTCTATGTTGCTAAGTATGTAGTCAGTTTTAGAGAAGGTTCCATGTGGTGCTGAGAATAAGGTATGTTCTGTTGTGTTTGAATGGAATGTTCTACAGATAGATATCTGTACCAAATTGGGTCAAAACTCCTGTTAGTTCTTTTGTTTCTTTGTCAAGTTTTTTTTTTTTTGTTTTTTGTTTTTTTTTTTTGGTGGTCCTGTCTAGCAGTGAGAGGTTTTGCTATAACTATAAGCGTGTGAGGTTTTGTGTGTTCTTTCAGCTTTAATAGTGTTTCTTTTACAAATGTGGATGCCTTTGTATTTGGGGCTTAGATGTTCAGAATTGAGACTTATCTTGATGGAATTTTCCTGAAATTAATATGAAATTACCTTCTTCATCTTTTTTGATTGATTTTAGTTTGAAGTCTAATTTGTTAGATATTAGGATTGCTACACCAGCTTGTTTCTTGGGTCCATTTGATTGGAAAATCTTTTCCCAACTCCTTACTCTTAGGTTGTGTCTGCCTTTGAAGTCAAAGTGTGTTTCTTGTATGCAGCAGAAGGATGGATCCTGTTTTCATATTCATTTTGTTAGCCTGTGTCTTTTTATAGGCAAGTTAAAAACTATTGATATTGAGAGTTATTAGTGACCATTAATTGTTAATTCCTGTTTGTTTAGGGTCTGTTGGTGGTGGTGGTGGTATTGTGTGTGGATCTCTCCCCCTTTTCTCTTTTGGCTTTTGGTATAGTGGGATTATCTTTTGCCTGTGTTTTTGTGACTGTAGTTATCTTTGTTGCATTGAAGTTTTCCTTCCATAACTATCTGTAGAGCTGGATTTGTGGACATGGATTGTGTAAATCTGGTTTTGTTATGGAATGTCTTGTTTTCTTCATCTATAATGATTGAAAGCTTTGTTGGGTATAGTAGTCTGGGTTGGCATCCATGGTCTTTTAGTGCTCGTAAAATATCTACCCAGGAACTTCTGGCTTTAAGGGTTTCCATTGAAACTTTAGGAGTATTTCTGAAAGGTCTGCCTTTTTATGCTATTTGGCCTTTTTCCCTTGCTTCTCTTAATATTTTTTCTTTATTCTGTAAATTTGGTATTTTGACTATTATGTGGTGGTGAGGGGGATTTTTTTTTTTTTTTTTTTTTTTTTGTGGTCCAGTCTATTTGGTGTTCTGTGAGCTTCTTATACATTATAGGCATGTTCTTCTTTAAATTGGGAAAGTTTTCTTCTATGATTTTGTTGAATATGTTTTCTGTATCCTTGGGCTGTATTTCATGGCCTTCTTCTATACCTATTATTCTTAGGTTTGGGCTTTTCACGGACTCCCATATTTCCTGGATATTTTGTATTAGGGATTTGTTGGACTTAAGATTTTCTTTGGTCGATGACTCTATTTCCTCTAGTGAGTCTTCAACATCTGAGATTCTCTCTTCCATCTCTTATATTCTATTGGTTATACTTATATCTGTACTTCCGGATTATTTATCCAGCTTTTCTATTTCCAGCATTCCCTCATTTTGTGTTTTCTTTATTGTTTCTATTTCAGCTTTCAAGCCTTGGCTGTTTGAATTGTTTCATGTGTTTGGTTGTTTTTTCTTGGCTTTCCTTGCTTTCTTTAAGAGATTTATTTCTTGAATTTTTTGGCTTATTTTTTTCCTCCACTTCCTGTAAGTTTTTTTGTTTATCTTCCATTTCTTCAAGAGATTTTCTTATTTCCTCTTTGACGATCTCTATCATTTTCATAAAGTTGTTTTTTAAGGTCTTTCTCTTCTGCTTCATTTGTGTATGGATATTCAGGTCTTGCTGGTGTAGAGTTTCTAGATTCTGGTGGTGTCATATTTATCTTTCTGTTGTTGATTGGGTTCTTATACTGCACCTTCCTATCCTTTCTTCCAGTGGGTGCAAGCTCGTCAAGACTTTGGAGTCAGCAACTCTGGTTGGTCTGAACTCTCATGGAGTTCTCAAGCAGAGGTCATAGAAGGGCCAAGACTGTGATGAGAACAGACTCCAGATGGTTCCGTGTGCCTGAGTGGGTGCACTCAAGCAGAGGGTGTAGGGGAGCCAAGACTGTGATGAGGGCAGGCTCCAAATGATCCAGCATGCTGAGATGGGTCCACTACATGCAGAGCCAACCCAAGAAGTTCCAAGAAGAGGATGGGGGGAGTTGGGCCTGAGCAAGCCTGATATTCACATCAAGTGGAGGGTGTTAGCTCTATACATATCTTTGATAATGACTCCAGATATTAATGGCCTCAACTGTTGTTGGTTGTTTTTCTGTTTTCGGTTTTGGTTTTGTTTGGGTTTGGGGGTTTTTTGTTTGTTTGTTTTAGAGGTTTTTTTGTTGGTGTTAGGTTTTTTTGTTTTGTTTTGTTTTTGTTTTGTTTTGTTTGTTTTTTACTTTTTACTCTTTTGGTTCTTTGTGGAGGCTACCACCCAGCTCCCAAACAAGTATACATGGAGACTTATTCTTACTTATAAATGTCCAGCCTTAGCTTATTTCTAGCCAGCTTTCCTTAAGTTATCTCATCTACCATTTTGCCTCTGGACTTTTATCTTTATCCTATATACCTTTCTTTACTTCTTACTCCATGGGTGGCTGACCCCTGGAGTCGTCGTCCTCTCTCTCCTAGATCTTTTCTTTCCAGAGTTCTCCTCCTATTCATCCTCTCTGTCTGCCAGCCCCACCTATCCTTTCCCCCACCTATCACTGGCCATTCAGCTCTTGTATTAGATAAATCACAGATTTAAACAGATGCAGCATAAAAGAATGCAACACATCTTTGCATCATTAAGCAAATGTTCCACAACATAAACAAAGGTAACACATCTTTAATTTTAATGTTCTACAACACTCAACACTTCAATCAAAAGACAAAGGCTACATACATTGATTATAAAACAAAATACAACTCCTTATTATCAAAAAACTCATTTTAGTTTTAGTGTCAGACACCATCTTACAAGGAAAGGATGGAAAAGGTATTCTAAGAAAATAGTATCAGGAAGCAAGCAGGTATTACCATCCTAATATCTGACAAAATAGATAAGAAACAAAGAAAGGTATTTTATAATAAGCAAAATATCAGTTAATCAAGAAAATATTACAATACTTATCATATATGCACAAAAATCTAGTGCATCCAACTCTGTTAAGAATCTCCTTGATGGAAATAAAGGCACAGCTGAACACAAACCCAAAGATAGTAGGTGATTTCAAAACCACTATTTTCCCAATAGATAGGTTATCTAGCAAAAAGTAATAATAATAATTCCCACTGGTGGTGGGAATGCAAACTTGTACATCCACTATGGAAAGTAGTGTGGTGGTTCTTTGGGAAGCTGGGGATAGAGCTACCCTAAGATTCAGCTATACCACTCTTGGGTTTATTCCAAAACAACATACTATTACAGAAAATCAGAACATTGTTATCCCAACATTTCTAATCTAAGGAAGGATGAAACTGCAAGAAGACTGACCTATGAAGATGTTGTGCTGATATGAGAGTAGTGAGTCCTCATATTCTCTTCCATGTAAGGAATGGTGGCAGATAGTTGCTGTAGTTGAGAGAGAGAGAGAGAGAGAGAGAGAGAGAGAGAGAGAGAGAGAGAGAGAGAGAGAGACCATGTGACAGAGTTCAAGCAGAGGTTTTATGTTTTTGTTTTGTTTTTTAATTGGGGGAAGGGATCAAAAAAGGGTAAAGGAGAGTGGGGAGACCACCCTCCAGGGACAGGAACAGTGGGAGAAAGAGGCAGAGAGAGGCAGGGAGGATGGGATGTAGGCAGCGTCCTTTTTATATTATTATTATTAATATAATTTTTAAATTTTACATGTAGATCCCAGTTTCCTCTCCCTCCCTCCCTCTTACCCTCTTTCCCCCCTCACATGCACCCTGACCACCCTCCTCTCCCATCTTCCCACCCCCATTCCACATTAGGGCTATGCTATCCAGGTGGGGTCATGTAAATCTGTCAAGTCATTTGAAGTAGGGACTAGGACTTCTCTCCTGTCTCTAGGTTAAGGGAGTATCCCTCCATGGGGGATGTGTCTGCAAGGTCCTTTTGTGCACCAGGAATACATCCTGGTTCCACTGTCTGAGGTCCCTTACACTGCTCAGTCGTCCTTTTAAAAGGGAACATAGTGAATGTGCACGGGTGGTGCTCTTAGTGGTGGCAGCTGAGAGTGTACCATGTCAGAACTACAAAGGCAGGTCAGTACAAATACCTAAATACTAAGTTATTATTTTAATACTAATAGGAAGCCATTTATCAATATATTAAGTTCTCAAGTACTTCAAAAAGTATCAAAGATTTTGTTAGAACATTTTGCTCATACTGTCCAAATTTGTAAGTTCTAAAACATTTACATTCAGCCGAGAAGGAAAATATAAAGAGAAATGGTATTGAGTCAAAGGCAATACAGTTCAAACCATCTAGGTCAGTGGTACTCAACCTTCCTAATGCTGCCACCCTTTAATACAGTTCCTCATGTTGTGGTAACCCCAACCATAAAATTGCTTTTGCTGTTACTTCCTAATGGTAATTTTGGTACTGTTATGAACCATCTACATTTTTCGATGGTCTCAGATAACCTGTGTGAAAGGTCATTTGACCCTGCACCCCAAGGGATTGCAACCCACAGATGTAGGTTGAGAACCACAGATGTAGATTATCTTGACAAGACGTAAAGTGCCCAGGTATTAGGAATCCTAAATCTCCTTGTTTTGAGACAATGTCTCTCTTAGGCACTTAAGTTAGGCTTCCAAAACTCAGGATTTACTACTTTAGTTCACCAAATTGTTACAAAAATTTCACCACTTAAAATATGCACAGAAATGGTAAAACAGTATGTAATTTTCTTTTCAATCTTCAGCTAATTAGAATCCCAAATGAAAACCACTGTGTAGTTTATCTGTGGGCCTATTATCAAATGCTGCAAATATCAGAAACTGCTATTACTGAACTAGTCACCTTATGGTGAGAACACTAATGAATTCCAAGACATTGTTTGTTGTAATTCTGTTCTCTACCCAACAATTTAAACTAAGGTAGCTGGGTTTTGTCATATTACCCCTTCATCTCCAAGCTTATCCCCAAATGACATAGAAGACAAAGTCACATTTCATGCATGTATAAACATACTAATGAGATTGATGGGAATTAGCTATTAAATACAGTTAATAGAATTTAGATTCAGAGATTGTTCTCAGTGTCTTCCTTTTGGGGAAAAGTTGGAAAATATCCTGAACTCTTGGGGCAAAAATACAAGTGTCTTTAGAAATGTGCCTTTAATATGGAAAAAGTGCTTGGTAAGCAATCACTTCCTGTCCCCTACCCTGAGAAAGGTGGTAGAGATCTGCACAACCACAGATTGTGCAACAGAGGATGGTGTAAAGAAACTTTGCATTAAGGATTACTACTTCAAAGAGGGAAAGCATCTCTGGCCTCTTTATGCAGATTTTTGGATCTATGTGATAATTTAGTATATCCTCAAGCTCATTTCGTGGCAGAAAAGAGAAGTAACTTACTGTGATACTGATATTCTATGATACTCAAATGCTTTGACTACATGGTAACTAGGCATTCAGATGCCTAGTTATGGGTATGGGGAAATCTTGGCTGCCTGCCAAAGTACAGTACTATTTATTATACAGGAAGCAACTTTGAATTTACAAATACAGTAAAGCTACCCAGCTCTCAAGGACCCATGACTATTATGATAAAGACTCAGATTTCACAATCAGTGGGTTTAGCCTGATGGTCAAAGTTAATCAACACTAGAAAGAAAGACAGGCTTCGCTGCATCAAATCCCCATGAACAAATGCTAACTAAGTTTTCCTCATGCCTGCCACATCCATCTCATATATGAAAGAGTTTTGAGATCCTTAGACTTAGGGAAACTTTTAGGTCATTGGGCATTCAGAGTAGGATGGATAAGTTATTTTCCAAGGGACAGTAACAGGATTTTGTCAAACTATACATTTTAAAACTCATAGAATTCAAAAAAATAAAATTCTATGCTATGCATGACTGTTAAACTTAGAATGAAACAGATCATGATCTTCACAGAAAAACATCTTAAAGCTTCAGAAAGAAAATTAATGTGTGTGGCTCAGTGTTAAAACACATGCCTGGTACATTCAGGCCCTTGCCTTTGATCCCAAGCATTACCATAAATATCTTCACCCTGAGATAAAATTTCTTCATCCTTTGCTACTTCTTACTAATAGATCTTTTTGCTTGCTCCCTGGCAGGTAGAATTGTGTCCAGTACTTCCATTCCAAAACTACTTCAACAGAACAATGAACTCTCGACTGATGTAAAATATAACAGTTTTAATTAATTATTTAATTATTTTGTAATTTGTAAATTTAGTGTTAATTAGCATTTTATGTGTATAATTACACTTTGTGTTTTACAAATTTAGCATACTGGATTATGCTTTATTCAAATGCATCCTTTAAGACATGATCAATGTCTTGTTTCAATAGAAGTTCCACAATATCTTCTGAATTCACTTTACACCATACCTGAGAATTGTTCTAATGACAGAAAAAAAAATGATTATTTCACCTATTAAGTGAATACATTCTATATATTAGATATCTACCAATGTATGCAGAGTTGACCATCTATTTACAGACTTAGGCATCTTGAAAGTACAGAGTTCAGATTTGTAAATTATCTCCAAAGCTAAAAAGAGAAAAGAAACAAAAAACTTTTTGGCCCACTGTTGTACTTTATATAGTAGAATTCCTATTTTAATTTGTTTGCAGTGAATAACTGTGTGGGGACTACATACCAGAAGTAAAGAAAGATTTATGTGAAGAATGTATTATTCCTAGTCTAATATAATATAATTCACTTTCAAATAAGGAATTTCTATTTGCATACCACAAAAGTAGTAAGGTTATAAAATAATGTTGATGGTAAAAAAAAATATAGTGCTTTCAATCACTGATACTAATAGGCTTTGAACTTCATGCCACATAAGTAAGTTTACACTGACCCTTCAAGTAGTATTTCTTTCTCTGCACTCCATAAAAATATATTTGGACATTAAAGAGTGTTCACAGGGTTGCATGACTGGAAACTTTAAAACTTTGGAACTAACATTGTCTTGTGTTACTAAGGCCTTTCTACCACTGACTACCATTATTCATCACAGGCATGCATATTTGCCCCACGGGCTATTAAGTATTTGGCAGTGAAAAGTTTCCTTTCACAGAGAGCTAGCATAATGGGTATAAGCCCACTCTGTAATGATATCAATGAATAATTCACAATTCAGCATACTGAACTGAAAACCATATAGTTAGCCTCATGAACAAACTGTTTACCACATTCTCACGTTTCTCAGCATTACAATACTCCAATCCTGCCTACAATTGTTACAAGACTTATAGTCCTCTCCAAAACTTATGTGAAACACTTTGGTCTCATAATCTTTTGTTTCCTGTCACAGCTTTATCATGGCATTTTGGAGTCATGTTACTGTTTCTTCTAATCAAAGTGTTCAGAGAGTTTATCTCAAGAGGCCCAAACCAACACAGAGTAACAAAAGTTTTCAATCCTTTGATACACGGATGAGCTCATTTTTTTTTTCTCTATGTCAGAAGTTCTTCTGCATTTCAAAAGATATTTATGTGACAGATGTACCATTTCCCAAAAGAAAAATATTCTATTAAGAATTAATGACAAAATTGTGAAATGTTGCCTCGAACTCACAGATACCCTTTTTCCTCTGCCTCCAGAGGACTGAGATTAAAGGTGTGTACCACCACTGCCCAGCCTTCAAAAATATTTTCTAAAGCACTTTCTCACAAATCTTCTTGGTGTAAGCATTGGCAACAGCAGAAGTTATTTATGAGGCACAATTCCTAGAGCCCAGTAATGACATGGAAGTTTCCTGAGGACACAGAGGAAGCTCTGCTTGATTCTGTGTTGAGGAAGTACCCAGGGCAACCATATCAGGCTCCTGCTCCAAATCGGTCACCAAAGAAGTGAACTCAAAATGAGTGAGACCTCAGAGAAAGTTGGATTGCTTACCTTAAAATGGGCTTATAAATATCCATTTATAAGATGAAACACCAATACATGATTTCTACACCGTTTTTCATTTAAACTATTTGTTTTATAAGTTCTTACATGAGTACTATATTTATATAATTTCTACCCCAATACTTCTTCAATTTCTCCTGTGCCCCCACTCCCTCTCAAAGTCATGACCTCTTCTTTATTATCATCACACACATAGGTGTACATGTACAGCCTACTAATTCCATTTAATGCTGCTCCTCTCTGTGTATGTGTCTCTCTTTGTGTCACAAGCTTACTGTGTGCATCTCTTATCTCTGCCTCTGCCATTGAGAGTGTGTGTGTGTGTGTGTGTGTGTGTGTGTGTGTGTGTGTGTGTGTGTGTGTGTGTGTGATGTGTATGTGTGTCTGGACATCGAGATTGGATAACCTATCAGGGAGTTTTTCCTTCAAGAAAAATAAATTCTCTCACCAACCATGCATGGTGGCCAACTCTTCATTTAGGGGTGGATCTTTATAGTTTCCCCTATCAGTGTTTACATTTAGGATATCTGAAGAGTCTTTCTTAAGGACTAGCTCTCACAGAAAGAGAGAGGGTACTATGAGAGTTGCCAAGGGAGTAAACTAAGTTTTAGACATTCTAAATTTATATCAAAAACAGAAAGTAGACTGAACACTTGTATAGGCAAAGCAGGTGAAATGAGGAACTACTGCTTTGGTTTGTTAGCAAATAGAAGGCACTTGGATGAGGGAACTGTGTCCCTGCAGTTCCACATCCAATCAAATGGACTCAAGGGAGATAGGATTTGATATTTTTAAGATCAGGGTGAAATTGGGGCTTTGAAAGTTCTCCTGGAGATTGATTGTGCACTGGATTTGTTTAGGAAACTGAGGTATGAACTTCACTGTCTCCACAGCCTTTAGGTCTATTTATTGATCTTTTTAACCTTTGATGCATGCTTACCAATGGATGTGAGCAAATCAAGTATTGGTAGTGCAATCTACCATGTTTTACTCACAATAAATCAGTTCCTGATAACAGTTTGAATGTGAATTATCACTCACAAGCTCAAGTGATTGACATCCTGGTTGAGATGGTCAAAATTTTTGTTAAGTTGTGTAACCTTTTAGACATGGATTCTTGATGGTTGAGCTATTGGTATGTAAGCAGTGTTGAGGGTACACCAATTCTGAGTTTCTCCAGAGCCCTCTGATTCTGGTTCTGTAGAGATGTGAGGAAGAGTAGATACAAGCTCCTGATACCATGAACCAAGTTGTACCCAGCTGCTGTGCTTTTTCAGCCAAGACAAGACTCTATCCCCTGGACCACAGCAACTCCTTTCTTTATATTTGTTGTTCTTCTATTAGATATTCATAAAATGCCCTATGGGGGAATTATGGAGAGACAGTAAATGTGCTAGAGTTTTGGTCTTGTGCTTCTTCTGCCCCAGAAGATAATCTGGATGCTGGACTATCTGTGATTAAAGGTGCCATGGAGTAGTACAGAATGCATACCTGGGATTCCTCTGCCCCTGTTGTCCTCAATGGAGCTAGGAAAGGTGGGCTTCACCCATCACCCAATTTCTTCATGGCACCTTCTCCTTTATTTCTAGAAGCTCTCACCATTTCCTTTCATCCTTATGATATAGATGAAACTTTTTAGAGAGGAGATACAGCACCACACTGCAAGGTGAAATTTATTTTGGGATATGTAAAGTTGCCTGTACCTAACCTCAATGTTACAGCTGCCACAGGAAAAGTCCCCCCTTTCACTGCTTAGGTTCTCACAAAACCCCAAGATGGTTTTCGGCTTTTTCTTCAAACAGAAGAGATTCTTCTGGTGGTGGAGGAGAACAATGCTGTCACCAGTTTTCTCTAGGATGAACTTTATATTCACTTAATCAATGTTAACTTATAATCCCTACCACATCCATTTAACAACTAAGACCAGCCCCCGTGACTCACAGCAGTGATAGATATGCTCTGCTTTGACCAGTCAAACAGAACCAGCTGGTTGTGGAGCAGCCTCTGCCAAGCAGCACTGGTTAACAAAAGCATGCTGGTTCTTCCTTAAGCATAACTGACTGACAGCTCATGAAGCAAGCAGTGCTCACTACACATGTGCAGTGTAAGCCTAGCGGCCTTCTTTGGTTTTAGTCTATGCTTATCCTGCAAGGTCTTTGTCTCTTCTTCAAAGTTGAAGGATTCCTTCATTCCCCCCACAATAATCTTGCTTGGAAGTCGTTTTGTTTGGAGAAGGGGTGTGAATCTTCTATTTTTTTTTTTCACTAAGAGGTTATGGATGGGTTTGCCTTTGTACGAAAAGGGAACCTCACTCTTGAAGCTTTTCTCTGGGTGCTTTTGGTTCTGTATTATTGGAATTTTCAATGCAGCGAAGAGCTTTAAAGGTATATTTTTTGTGAGTGCAGGAGTGGTGGCACATTCCTTTAATCCCAGCACTTGGCAGGAGGCAGAGATATATGGATCTCTGTGAATTTGAGGTCAGCCTGGTCTATACAGTAAGCCAGACTGCATAGTGAGAACCTATCTCAAGAAGAAATAATGTGAAACAATTTTTAAAAAATTTTAACATCTTCTAACACAACGAGGAGAGGTTATTTCTAGCCATGGTTGCTGTGGTTCTAAATGTCTCCTATAAAACTGGGTCCATACATTTCAACTTCTGCTATTACCTCATAGAATATGTTTTCTATGCCCTGAGTATCTCCACAAAATCTCCAGTGTCAGATCTTTATATTTGGTCTCTGCAGTGCTTTTAGTGAGAATGTCCCACACAAGTTCAGATATTTGAACACTTGGTCTCAGATGGTGGTACATTTGGAGATGTCAGGAGATGGAGCTTTGTGATAGATGACATCTGTCCCTAGAGGCAGGTCTTGACTATTTATAATCTCTGCCCTCTATGTTTGCTCTCTGATTCCTGCCTGTGGCTGAGATATGACCTATAAGGTTCCTTTTCTTGCTACTGTGCCTGTCACTTGCTGCTAAGTCTCTCCACCATGATAGACACTTACGCCTCTGCAACTGGAAACCCTAATACACTCATCCTTCCATAAGATGCTTCTGGTCGTGGTGTTTTATCACAGAAACAGAAAATTAACAAGTACAATCTCTGAATAACAGCATCCCAGAGATCTTGAAAGATGTGGCCATTACTTTGACTTCTTCAGTATCTAACTGTAATAATATGCCCACCTTGATTTCAAATATTCCTCTGCTTGGTACTTTGCACAGCTCATATTCTGTACAGAATCTCTATGCTTGGCGTATAGGGGTTTCCACATAAATAGATGTGCTAGTTTTCACACTCTTCTTTCACATCTAAATTGTGTGTTCTTTTTCTTACATATTCAGATGTTTGTGTCTTCACTAAAGTAATAGATGTTATATTTCTAATTGCTTTAAATTTTATTTTTATAAAATCTGTGTGTGTATGTGTTTGTACATGTGTGTGTTTACACATGTGTGTGCAGGTGCTTGAGATGACTTAAAGGTGTCAGATTCCCTGAAGCTGAAACAATAGGCAGTTATGACCACTTGATGTAGGTTCTAGGAACTGAACCTCAGTTCTAATGAAGAGCAAGAAACATTTTAACCACTGCACACTCTCTCCAGTTTTGAAGTTATGGGTTTTTTTCTAACTGCATGTTATATGTTGATTAAAGTTGTATCGCTTCACCCTTCCCTTTCCTTCCTTTGTTTCCACTAATGACTTCACCCTCCTAATTATCCTAGTTCTCTCCATTTCCTCTCAAACTGATAGCCTCTTTTTAAAATTATTATTGTCACTCCCACCCCACACACCCCCACAGAAATAGAAAAATGCAACCTTCTGAGTGGTTTCAATTTGTGTGTGTGTGTGTGTGTGTGTGTGTGTGTGTGTGTGTGTGTCTGTGTGTGCACACAACATTTTCATTATCTGTTCATTGTTTGAAGGACATTAAGGTTGTTTCCACTTCCTAGCTATCAGGAATAGAGTAGCAATGAATGTGACTGAGAAGACATGGATAAGAAGATGGTCTGGATGAGAAGTCATGGGAAATTCACTGGGCTAGAGCCCAGATAAGGAAGTGGGAGGTCTGACTATGTACACTATGTGATTATATTATGTTGTATAACCAATTAGGGTTTTTTTCCATGAAAGAGACTAATTCTACCTCTTTTGGCAGTCATTAGTCATCTGCTGCTCTTTTTTAAATTATATTTTTACATCTTTAAAAATGTTCATTCTTAAAAATCATATTATTTTAACATTTACAACAGTATTGAGGGTTTTTTTTATTTTGTTTTGACCCTGCTTTTTCCTTCCTCCAATTCATCCTGGATCCTCCCCTCTATCTGATCTACCCAAGTTTATGTTTTTCCTTCTCTTTCTGTCTTTAAAAACATACCACAAAACTAATATCTAAGCAAACCAAAACAAAAATGCAAAACACAAATTTCCCTCTAAGACACATCCAAAAAAACATTGGAATTTATTTTGTGTTGGCCAGCTACAATTGGACATGGGACTTTGATATACCCAGTGACACTACATTAGATAACACGGGTTTTCCCTTAGATAGTGGATATAAATTACAGATAGCTTCTAGGTTAGGGATGAGAACCTGTGTCCACTTGCCCAGCTCAGTGCTGTAACCCTATGTAGCTGAACCTGTGTATATTTTGAGTGTTCTGCCACAGACTCTGTGAGTTCTTTTGTTCACAGTCCCATTGTGCCTAGAAGGAAAATTCTGGTTATTATTTCATGACAGAAATTTGTATATGTTAAAAATTTGTCATGAATGAATATATCCTCTTATATGCTAGGACTGTCTATTCCCATTGTAGAATATTTAACATATGAATATGTGCTATAGGGAGTTTTCACTCTGTGGATGAATAGTTACCACATTGATTGTCAGTTACATGATGGGTAAGGATATAAAACACTGTTGTTTTCCATGACAGAAGTTTGTGTATGATGCATTCTTTACCTATAATGAAGAGATTGTAGTGAAAAGGACACAGTAACTATTGTATTTCTAAATCTTATGGCATTATGGACAAGAAGACTGTTAGAAAATTCTTAAAATGAAATCTAGAGAATTTAAAAGCCTTGCCTAGTTGCCTTGAGAGTCATGCATCATTGGTTTTGGGGGTTAGAATCCATTGATCCTGGGCCATTATGTGCATTTCAGTTCCCAAGAAACCGGTGCACTCTCTCATTCAGTGAAGTATTCAGGCTGCCTGTGTTTCTCTGTGTTCTCCAAAAGTCATCAAAGAATATAGAACCTTTGCTGGATAATTATTCCTAAACATTATTCTTGTGTAGCCTGTATAGCTTGCATATATCATTGTATCCTCACAACTATCATTGTATTGATCCTGGTAATGTCTGCTGTATTCCGATTCTGTAAGGACATAAAAAGTCTGATTGCTTGCAATAAACTTGTCACAGTCTCAGTCTTGCTGTGATCCCTTCAACATGACCTGGTTAAGTTTAATTTCTCATCATCCATATCAAGTAACCTTGACTTAATATGTGCTGGCACTCACAATGAGGTACATAAAAAGTTGATAAGAAACTTTCATCCAGTAGTTGAAGTGCTATCTGTGAGGCATGGTTCATACAAAATGAGTAGATTCTATTTTGTAAGCACATATTCGCTACTGTGCAATACAATTGTACTGTAAAATTCACTTCTTGCAACATTATGTATGATGCATATCAGTGTGATTAAATTATGTGACTGTGTGAAAACGTGGCTAATGTTTCCAATCCACAATGAAAGTTTTGTATCATCAATATTTCTCCTACAACAAACATTTTATTTTATAAGCCCATATTTCCTCTGGCTCATTATAGGTTTGTAAGTGTTATGGGCAGGTCCTTTGGTGTATTTCTTTAATTCCATTATACAGGAGGAATAAAGTAATAAATGTCTATTCAATTTGAGAAAATTGTATTTGAGGATCTGTTATCTAGAATAAAGAGCTCTATTTTCTAAGCACATACTCCCCAGTACAGTCAAATGCACTGTTTCAAGAAGATAAAGTAAAGATGTATTATTCTTTTGGTCTATTAAACCATCAAGAAAGTAAGTAACCCAACTTAAAAATTAGAGTATAGTAATAAACAGAGATCCTGGGAGGCATCAATCTACATGTAGAGTGGAGGGAGTAGAAGGGGAGCATGAGAAGGTGGGAAAGAGGGAAAAAGAGAGGAAGGGAGGGAGGGAGGGAGGGAGGGAGGGAGGGAGGGAGGGAGGGAGGGAAATGGGATTGATATGTAAAATAAAAATAAAAAATATGAATTTTTTGAAAAATTCAAAAGATAAAACATAAATGGCTAAGAAATGCTTTTATAAATGTTCATCCTTAGCCCTCAGGAAATACAAATTAAAATTTCTTTGAGATTTCATCAAGTTTGAGTTAGAATGGCCAAAATTAATAAAACATTATATTCTGTCAAGGATGCTGGGAAGGAGGAACAGTTAACAATCCTGGTTGGAGTACAGACTGGTACAGCAACTATAGAAATCAGTGTAGACAATCAAAAAAAAAACTAAAAATAAAAATAGATGTACCTATACCAGTTTTGGTTATACACCCAAAGTACTCAACATCTTACTCCAGAGATACTTGCTCATTAATTTATTGATGCTCTATTCACATTAGCCAGTAATTGGAGACAATCTAGATAACCATCAACTGAAGAATGGATAAGAAAAATCTGATACATTTTACAATGAAATTTTAGTTGTTAAGAAAAATTTTCAGGTAAATGCAAACCTGAAAATTGAGGTACCAGCCTAAATGAAGTAACTCAGACCCAGAAATAAAAATCACATTTTCCCTTATGTGTAGATTTTAACTTTTAAGCTTTAGATATGTGTGTTTCAGAATATTCACAGAGATTAGAGAGCTAATAAGAAACTGGGGATGTGAGGACTCTCCATGAAAGGAGAAATAGAATATAATCTTATGAAGGAATAAGGGAAAACTTAGGAACATTAAATGGGGAATGGAATGGAAAGGCAAAGGTAAAGGAGGAGATAACAGAAAGGAAAGATGACTAACACTAAAGTCCTTTAGAAAAGCTATATGAAACCTACTAGTGTAGAAGCTACCTAAGTATATACTTACAGCAATGAGGAAAGTAGCATATACACTACCCCTGTAGAAAAGTAAACAATCTTACCCAGTCATGATCTCTATGAGCTACAACAGCAACCTGTCTGCAGGATGTACACAGTGGTACAATAGTGGCACAAATGTTATGGGATTAACCAATCACTTCTTGCTCATATTTAAAGCTCATTCCATGAGATAAACCTTTAGCCTATATTAAAGAGGCCAAGAACCTAAGACTAGATGTTCCATGGACTATAGAAAAAACTTCACTACAATAATTCTGCTAACAAACATAGAAAAATGCCAATGACATATTCTATACCCACAGAAAAGTGCATCATTCAGCCCTCATCATAGGAGCTTCTTGCATAGATGATGATAAAAGAAATCCACAGCTGAGCAATGTGCAGAGAGTGAGAGGAGCACTCAGCCATGAATGGGATGTCTTCATCAAAGCCCTCCCTCGAAGCTCAGGGATCTGTATGGATGAGCAGAAGAAACGTAAGAGGCAAACATGTTGACTAATTCTAAGGAAGCAGTGTCTTCCAAACACAAACTTGATAGATAGGTAGGTAGGTAGATAGATAGATAGATAGATAGATAGATAGATAGATAGATAGATTGAACTCCAGAAAAACTATGACAGCATTCACAGGCCTGTACAAGTTCATGTCAGATAAAAATCTCAGCACAAAGAAGAGAAGGTGGGCAGAAAGTTCCAACCCTAACCAAGAAATAATTTACAACTGATAGCTGCTAAAAGAGGGAAAATCTGTTTCCTTCAGTGAGTAACACTGGATATATCAGCCCATTCTAAGGTAGCCCTCATGGTCAGGAATAGTTGAACAACACAAAATGAACTCCTTGTGTGTGGGGGGTGGGGGATGTGTCCCATTTTAGTTTCCTTTTTTTTTTAAGAGAGAAAGGATGAGATGTTACTTAGATCAAAGAAGAATCTAAAAAAGTTGGGAGATGGAAAGAATGCAATGGAAATAGGTTGCATGAAAATTTTAAAAATAAGCATTTTTAAAATATAAAATTCTGTTAAAGAAATTTTAAGAAATGCATTAAGATTATTTGCCATTACTAAGGTGATTTTTTTAAAGATGAAAAATCTATTGAGTATATGTAAATAAATAATGAAACACATAAATAGACTCACCAAAAGAAATCACATAATCATTTCAATTGCCATAGAAAAGGCCTTTAGCAAAGTTCAATGTTCCACTGAGGTAAAATCCTGAGGAAAGTATGAAAAGAAAGTACATATCAGTTTTTTAAAAGATTTATTTATTATGTAGGCAGTGTTCTGTCTGCATATGTGCCTGCACTCCAGAAGAGGGCATCATAAAGTCCATATCTCAACATAATAAAGGTATTATGTATACATTCACATAATTATACATCAGTATAATGTACAGCCCACATTATATCAAATGGAAAACATCTGACATTTCCTAAAATGAAACCAGGATATCTACTCTACACTTTTATTCAACATGCTACTTTAAGATTACTTAGGTCAATAAGAAAAGAAAAAAATAAAAAGCATACAAACGGGTCATATGCTACTTTCCTCATTGCTGTAACAAAATATCTCCTAAGAAGCAGCTTCAAAGGAGGAAGAGTTGGTTTGATTTGTGCATCCTAAGGTGATACATTCCACCATTAAAGGAGGACAAGGCTACAGAGAGAAAAAATGCAGCAGAAGTGGGAGCAATAAATAAATAAGTAAATAAATAAATAAATAAATAAATCAGAAGAAAATATGATTCACAGTAGTTAAAAATTTAAAAATAAGATACTCCAGAATGAGCTTAACCAAGGATCAAAAAACCTTTAAACTGACAACTTTATGACACAAAGAGATATTTGAAAAAGATAAGAGAAGTTAGAATGATCTTATATGCCTGTGAATCAGCAGAATTAATCTTGTGAAACTGACAACATTACTAAAACAATCTATGGATTCATTGCAATCGTCAACAAAATCCCAATGACATTTTTTTCTCAAAACTATAAAAATATAATCTCAAAATGCATGTGGACGTATACAAAACCTGAACATCAGGTATAATACTTAGCTGAAAGAGGAATGTTGAACTATCACAATACTTGATCTCAAATTACATTACAGAGCCATAGTAACAAAAATCAAATTGGGCATGGTGGCACACACCTTTAATCCCAGCAAAAGCAGTCAGGTCTCTGTGAATTCTAAGTCAGCCTGGTCTGCATACTGAGTTACAAGCCAGCCAGAGTTACATGATGAGATCCTGTGTCAAAAACAAATGAAGGCACAGCATGGTAATGGAACGAAAAAGACACATAGACCATGGACTAGAATAGAAAATGCATAAATAAGCTTATACAGCTACAACCACCTAGTTTTTATAGAGGTGTGCAAAGCATATATTTGACAACCCCCTTAAAAATGAAGCCATAAATGAAAACTGAAACTATATATATCTTACTCTGAACAAAATAAAACTCAAAATGGATAGTATTTGAGACTGCTAGAGGAAAACATAGCTAAAACACAACCTATAGACATACAGAAGACTTCCTGAAAAAAGTCCCAGTAGCAAAGAAATCCAGTGACTGAAATTAAAACAAACAAACAAAAACTTCTGAAAAACAAACCACTGGAATGTACAGGCATGCACATAATGGATGGAGGAAAAAAAAAACAACAACTACATATCAGATGGAATTAATATATATAATACAGAAAGAACAAAAAAAACACACACACCAAAAACTCAAATCATCCAATCTATAGATGTTTTGAAAGTCTATCTCACTCCAGTCAGAATGACTGTCAAGAAAATGGCAGATGCTGCTGAGGATTTCAATAAAGAGGAATCTTTATTTATTGCTGATAGGAATGTAAATTTGTGCCACCACTATGGAAGTCAGTGTAGAGGCTCCTCACAAAAACAAAAATAGCACTATCATATAAATCATGGGTAAACAATAAAATGGGTTTCTCTTCATACCTCAGAGATACTATAGTACACATTCATGTTTATTGCTGCACTTTTTAATATCCAGGAAATGGAACCAGTTTAGATATCTATCAACATAAAGATAGAGGAAAAACGATAAAGGATAAAGGAAATATGATACATATGCACAATGGAATTTTATGCAAACCTAAAGTAAACTAAAATGATATTGGGAAGAAAATAGAAATTGTGTGTTAAAATAACCTGGGTTCTAAAAGTCAAGTGCTGCATTTTTCTGTCAAACATAGAACTTACATTTAAAATTATATACTTGTGTATGTGTGTGTATACACACACACACACACACACACACACACACACACACACACACACACACACTATATATATATATATATATATATATATATATATATATATATGTAAAAAGGGATCATGAGAGGGGAGGAAGAGGTCCTAAAGGAGAAAGAGTATAGGATAACATACGACTTGCAATAAGAAAGTAGATTTGGGGTCTAACAGAGGAATAAAGGGAACATGCTTGTGGGGGTGAAAGAACCAAGACAAAAAGAGGAATGAATGATATCAAAGCATGTCACGTGGTTGAAGGTGTCATTGCAAGTGTTAGAGCTCTGGAGCGAAAGGTACCCTAACTGTCGGAAGTAAGGCTATACTTGCATGTGTTACACCTCTAGAGAGAAAGGTCCCGTGACTGTCAGAAGTCAGGCCATACCTGCAGCTGTGAAGGGAAGGCATCTTGTGTACCTACAACTGAGAGGAGAAAGGTATCCTGAAGGTCAGAAAGTCAGGCTATACCTGAAGCTGGGTTCCAATGGCGGTAATCTCCTCACAAAATGTGGCAATCCTGCTCTCCGCCAAGAAAGAGCCATTACAACTGAGCTCTGCTCCACTCCCCTAAGAAGTTATCTCCATTGTGTCTCTGTTTGGCTCAACTAGGGAATTTCCCAGCAGAGGTATCTATTTTCTTCTCATTTCTGCTTCAAGTTGTTACTACTTTGCTGCACTCTGCTAAGAGCGCAACCGGTGCAGAAATGTAGCCATCTGCTCTGGTTTCAGAAAAAAAAAAAAACATTGTTACTTTTGCTCTGCAGCCCTAAGGGAGTTCCCTACAGGAGGTGTCTGTTGCTTCTCGGCTCTACTCTACTAGGGGGTTTCCCAGTAGAGATTCTGCTCCACTCTGGCTAAAGAAAAGAAGGTCTTCACCCAAAACTCTTTCAAGAGATTAATTTGGGAGGGAGAAATCCAGGAGAGTGGCTTCCTCTGCCAGGGTGGAAGAAGGGCAGCTGCCAACTGAACGGGCGGGCGAAGAACTTATGTAGGGCTTCGTAGGGGTGGGGGTTTTCCAGGGAGACTTTCAGAGTAGGAATGGGCCCTGAATTTGAAAAACTCAGACATGGCCTAGATTTCGTGCTCAGGGCTTTGGTTAGTTTTCCTGCTCAGGGATTGGAACAGAGTGTTTCTTTGGCTCTGTTTTCAGGGTGTGTTTCTTTGGTTCTGGTTTCAGGGCCGAAGTGTGTTTCTTTCTCTGGCTCTGGTTTGAGGCTCAGAGTGTGTTTCTTTCTCTGGCCCTTTTTAATATTTTGGCTCTAGCTTCAGGGCCAAGGTGTGTTTCTTTCACTGGCTCTGGTCCCAGGGTCAGGGTGGTTTCTTTGGCTGGCCCTTTTACCCCACAGTCATGATGGAAATTATTACTTTGTATGCTAACTTTGGTGGTTTGCATGAGAAATGTCCCTCCATACACTTGGTTATTTGAACCTTCTGTTCCTAAGTACAGATCTGAAGAAAGACTCACAACTGTATGAGATTATGCAGCTTCAGCCTGATACAGTTCACTTTCTCTGGTTGTGTTTGAAGATGAGTGTTCTTACTGTCTTGTTCCGAACACCATGCCTGTGACTTGTTGCTCTGCCTAGCAGTTTGGAGATGCTGGTGCCATGTGATAGTCACCAGAAATGCCAACAGCAATGAAGCAGAACTGGCTGGAACCTAGAAGATGGCTATATATGCTGCCAGAGAAATGATTCAGGTCCATAGGAAAGCCCAGAAGATGATGAATGTATCCCAAATATTGAGCATTGAATTGTTTGTAGTGTTGGAGATTGGTTTTGCTTTGTACAGATTGTGGTTTTGCCCTGTTTTTTCTTCCTGAAGTAAAACATGTACCTAATTTTTTTGATACTGTAGGGTTTTATTTTATTTATATTTATACTTACATTTATTTATTTTGATACTGAGAGATTTTAAGCTTTTTTGAAAATGTTGGAGATTTTTAAAAGTGTTAAATTAAAAGAATTATTTTTTAAGAAACAACTTTTAATATATTAAATCCGTAAGGCTATGGAACAATTTAAGTTTATAAAAGCATTTTATACTACAACATCTTTATTAATATATAACCTCAAGAAATAGATAAATAAAAAGCTAAAGAGTTAGTCCCACCAAACAGAGCATGAAACACTAAACACCAGAAGTTGAGCTATTCCTATCTTGTGATGCAGTAAGACAATGACCTAAGCAATATGGTAAAGAGCATATAAAATGTCTTTCCTTGCCTAAGGTCTATTCAGGCTAACAGAGAATGACTATGTATGGCTAGCCACCTTATCTTTGCTAACTTTGTGAAGCTTTAGCTATTTTGGTAAACCGAGTCATACAAGAAATTGTGCTATTCTGTAACAGTACATGATGTAAGGGCCCTCTCTCTCTATGGATGATATGCTTCAAAGTTTACTGAGTGTGTGGTTTAAAGTTATATTTTGTAGCTCTCGGACCAGGAGGCCTCAGCGGGGAGAAGTGCAGCTATGGCCGAGATTAAGGCTCTGAACCTGCGAGACAAGAAGGAGCAGCTGCTAAAACAACTAGACGATCTGAAGGTGGAGCTGTCCCAAGCTTCGCCAAGGTGACCGGTGGTGCCGCGTCCACACGTCCAAACTCTCTAAGATTCGAGTCGTCTGCAAATCCATTGCCCATATACTCACCGTAATTAACCAGACTCAAAAAGAAAACCTCGGGAAATTCTACAAGGGTAAGAAGTGCAAGCCTCTGCGGGAAATTCTACAAGGGTAAGAAGTGCAAGCCTCTGGACCTTCGACCCAAGAAGACTAGAGCCATGCACCGCCGGCTCACCAAGCACGAGGAGAAGCTGAAGACCAAGAAGCAGCAGAGGAAAGATAGGCTGTACCCACTTCGCAAATATGCGGTCAAGGCCTGATGGGAAGGCTTATAATAAAGCGCAAGTCTGGCTGACAAAAAAAAAAAAAAAAAAAAAAGAAAAGAAAAGAAAAAGAAAAATTATTTTGTAATAATGGATCTTCAATTCAATCTTCAATTCAAACATTTAAGGCTCAAACGTAAAATCTTAATCTCATCAGAGTTACTAACTTATTGTTAACTGTTAAAGATGATTAAGAGATGCAAGTTAATAGTTGCCTTATAAATGATCAGATTCTTTAATCTGTTCAGAACTATACTTGTAGTCATGCTAAGTACAAATGAAATTTATTTACAGGAATAAGCCTTATTTAGCCTCCTGTATTTGTTTTCAAGGTTAAGCCTTAAGCAAATAACTAAAAACAAGTAAAGTTCACTCAAAATCAGGTTTGCTTAATAGATAGCCTTCAAAACTTTTAAGATAATTGCTGAATATGGAATGGAAAAAAATGTTTAATGAAAGAAGCTTTCAGTGATAGACAGAAATGCCAATTCCTGGTAGCAACCTAAAGTTTCCAAAAAAAGACAGATGGGGCACAGACCTGGACTGCGGTGATGCGGACTACTAGGGGAAAGTGCCTTACGTCTTGCATGCTGCCAGTGCCCTACTCAAACTGTGGGTGCTCTTGGGTGGACTGCCCTAATCTGCCTAAGTCAAAGTATGCCAACTTTCCCAAGTTCCTCATCCACAGGAAAACCTTCCAGACCTTCTGGGCAGTGATTGAAGATATAATCCTGTCCTATGTGATAACTGAAGACATATGACCTCTGTCCCACATCAAAGCCACTGAGACAACAGAAGCCTATAGAGTAATCATCCAAGTAGCTGATAAGGCTCTATCATTTTAGTCAGTAGAGAGGACATTTGATTTATACTTCCTGCTATAATTTATCCTTTTCAAATCTCTGATGATGTTGTTTGCTGTGGAATATTAGTTGAGGATGTGTTACATTTGTTTATGCTGTAGAACATTTGTTTAATGTTTAAGGCCACAGCTACATTGATAGTTCATTTCGTGTATAAAAATCAGAGAAAAACACGTGGGACTAGGAAGATTGAGTCGGGGAAGAATAGACAAGAGAAGGGGAGGAGGAACATAAAAGAGGGAGCCATTATAGGTTTGAAGAGAAAACTGAACCTAGAGAAATGTCCAGAGACCCACAAGACTGACCCCAGCTAACAATTTGAGCAACAATGGAAAGGCTACCATAAATGCCCTTCCCTGATAATGAGATTTATGACTAACTTATCCACCATAATGGAGCCCCCATCTAGTAGCTGATGGAAACAGAAACAAACACCTATAACTAAACACTGAGCAGAACCAGAATCCAGATGCAGAGAAGAAGACCAAGACCAGGCTGCAGAAACACATAGAGACAACTGACCTGAACAAGGAGGAGCTAACGGGCCTCCAGACTGATAGCATGGAACTGACTCAGACCTCCTGAACAAGGGTCTCAGCTAGAAGGCCTGAGCAGTCTAAGGGACGTCATACAGTGGAACCAGGATGTATTCCTGGTGCACAAAAGGACCTTGCGGGCACATACCTCATGGAGGGATACTCCATTAACCTAGAGACAGGAGAAAAGCCCTAGTCCCTACTCCAAATGACTTGACAAATTTAGATGACCCCTCCTGGAGGGCATCACCCTACATGTGGTGGGGAGGGAAGGAAGGGGGCATGAGAGGGTGGGAGAAAGGGAAAGACGAAGAGATGAAGAGAGGGAAGGAAGAAGGGAGGGAGGGAGGGAGGGAGGGAGGGAGGGAGGGAGGGAGAAGGAACTGAGATCAATATGTAAAATAAAAATAAAAGATAAATAAATTATAAAAAAAAATCAGGCCTTGCTTTTTCTAGAGCTACTAGGTCTCCTGCTGTGAAAGGTAGATAGGTTTGCCTTGCTAACAGGCTTCATATCAAAGGATAAACAGGTTTCAAATATAACTTTTTACTGTTCCGTTATTTAAAGGAATTTGCTTTGCAATGACTGCTCTCTGTAATCAACCACTTGTGTCTTATGGTAAATAATTGGAAAGAAAAAAGGTTAAAGTTTATGCAAGTTCTGAGGTTCTAAAACAGTAATTTCTGAGGATGAGAACATGTAAATGCTAACATCACATAAACAAGAATGAAGCACAGGGATAAGAGATCCCATGTAATAAGAAACTAGACGTCTACATCATGTAAGCTGAGATCCATGTTCATGTTACATATCAAAAACTGAGTGAAATAAGGTAGTTGGGATTACCTGTTCGATGCAAAATGGAAAAGTCCTGTAATAATTTGAGAGTTACTAAGTACATAATGGGATTTAAAGAATTAGAACAGTATACTATCACCTAGGAAGAGAATATAACAGAGAACAGACCTTCTGATAAAGAAATATGAATTAAGGACTTGGTTGTTATGGGCAGGTTCCTCCCCGCCGGCCTCCCGGTCCTACCGCCAGGGTCCCACCGCCACGTGAGCCCCAAATAACACTCAGAGACTCTGTATTTGATACAATCCTGTTGGCCAGTTACCATTATTGTTTATTGGCTAGCTCTGTCTTAATTATTAACCCATTTCTACTTATCTAATTATTTCCACGTGGCTCATCTTATCCAGGAGCCACGGCTGGCGTCTTCCTTCCTCCCTGGTCTACATCTTGACTCCTCCTTCCCACTTCCTCTTTCCTCCTTGTCTCCTAGCCCCGCCTATCTTGCTACCTCATTGGCCCAACGGTGCTTTATTAATTAACCAGTATGAGACACATATTTACAGAATAACATCTCCCATAACTTGGTATCTTTTTAAATTTCCACATAGCCTAATTTTGCTAATACACAGCCAATTGTGCGACACCACTAATAGTCTCGCTGTTTTTGAGACAATAACCGGAAATCTTATGTAAACCAAACTGACTTTGAACTCACAAAGATCTACTTGCCTCTGCTTCTCAAGTGCTGCAGTTGGCTTTGTCTCAATTCAAAATGGCTTTCATAAATAAAGATTAAAATAAGCAAGAAAAAGACGAGAAATAGAAAGTGAAAAAAATGTGTTTAATTAAATACTATATAGAAGTTATAAGGTTAATTCATAACCTGAGTACACCAATGAGAACACTGTCAAAGACTCATTTAAAACTCTAAGAGATTTATTGTGATGATGTATTGTTTATGATTGATTAAAGCCACTGGAGCTCAAAACAGCAAAACAGCCATAGAAGCCAGACACACCTTCAATCCCAAGACTCAGGGTTAAGAGGTAGACAGATCTCTGTTAGTTCAAGGCCACATTAACTATACAAAATTGAGCCAGTCCAAAAAGAAACAGCTCGCACAAAGGTGACCTCAGCACTTGGGATCAAATGCCTTTAACCCCAGCACTAGGGAGGTGGAGAAAGGAGGATATGGCTGGGTGGAGAAAGGAATGTAAGGAGGAGGAGACAGGAATTAAGAGCCTTTTGCCTCAGGATTTGTAGAGAAAACTGTCATTTCAGCAGGGTAGAGGTAAAGTCTACTGGCTTGGCTGCTTTGTTTCTCTGATCTTCAGCTTCAAGTTTGAACACAAATTTCTGTCTCTGGCTCTTTTATTTATCTTGTTACAACTTAATCTCTAATTTCTCCAAAGTAGCAAGCCTCTGGCTATAGTTAGAAAAGAGGGAGAGAGAGAAGGGAAAGCACTATGACTATCTATGTGCTCAGGATAGTTTGTGCTCATGTTGTCATTCAGGCACAAATTGAATATATCCTCAAGTGGACTTCAATTGTGAAATTCACTTTTATCTATGAAGCCATTTGTAAAGAAAGAGGATGGCCTGGAATGTTTGTGGAAAAGAGAGACACAGGAGAGCAGAGCAGGTCAATTGCAAAGACAAGCAGTTCAAGTGCCATGTTGAGTCTAGATAGAGAAATGGACCACAAATTGATTTAATGATTCTTATGGCAGTATTCCTGATATTGCTTAAAGAATACATGTACAAACATACACATACTAGAAATAAAACCCTAAAAGAAGTGCTTGAGATGAAAAAAGGATGATCTCAGTTATTTTATCAAATGTTGGCATCAGCTTTCTACAAACTGATAACAAGTAAACATTATTGCATTAGAAGATGACTAAATGGGTTGAAATCATAAAATATGATTTTAATTGCTTGGTTACTATGTGCCAATCATCACTGTATCTTAAGCTTACTTAATCCTTATACTAAAACCTTAAGGTGTTTCCTTTTATGTCGGGAGCCGCATTCGCCATTACAAGATGGCGCTGGCTTCCTGCTTCCTGAGTCTTGTTTACAGCATTAGCTACGCCAGTTGCACATGCGCCACCTTATGCTAATTCGAATACGAGAGCTCTCCCTATCAGAGAAAGTATACCAATTAGGCATTGTGTGGAGCACCAATGGCAGACGAGCACGTTGCCCTGCAGGCTATTTAAGCAGAGCGCATTTGGGGCTTGGGGTCCTTCTCCATCTACATGTAAAGAGCTCTACAATAAAGATTCTGCTGGACACATCTTCGGTTGCCGCGTCTTCCTTATCGGCAAAGGTAGCGCGCGACACTTTTATACTCCAGATACTAAAATAAAGTACAGGGAATTAGGCAATTGTCTCAAGTTTCTATAACAATTTCAAGACAAAAACTCTTGCCCCACAATTGAACCATTTAAGAAATATGTTGTAATGGGAGGATGGAGGGAGAGAAAAGAAATGAGAAGGAGGAAGGTGGAGGAGAATATGAAGGATCCAGAAGACTGGGTCATGGGAAGAAGAGTGGAGAACAAGCAAAGAGATACCTTAATAGAGAGAGCCATTATAGATCTAAAGAGAAATCTGGCACTATGGATACATCCAAGGACCCACAAGGATGACCCCAAGTAAGAATCTAAACAATAGTGGAAATGCTACCTCAAATGTCCTTCCCCTATATGAAATTGATGACTACCTTCTATGCCATCCTAGAACCTTAACCCAGTAGCTGATGGAAGCAGAAGCAGACACCCACAGCCAAACACTTAGCCAAACTCCTGGAATCCAGTTGTAGAGAAGGAGGAAGGATGAGCAAAGGGGATAAGACCATACGGGAAAAACCCACAGAAACAGCAGACCTGAGCAAATAGGAGCACACGGACCACAGTCATAAAGCTGGGAAACCAACATTGGACCAAACCAAGCCTTCTGAATGGGTGTCTGGGGAGTCTATGGAACCTCTGACAGTGAAACCAGTATTTATCCCTAGTGCACAAATGAACTTTGGGAGTCCATTCTGAATGGAGGGCTATGCTCTCAGCATAGACACACTGGGGAGGTAGGGATAATAGGTCCTCCCCCAAATGATATGACAGACTTTGATGATTCCTCATGAAAAGCCTCACCCACTCTGGGAAGTGGGTGGAATGGGGGGGTCTCTGGGAAACACTGGAGGATGGGAGGGAGAGGGAACTGGGATTAATATATAAAATAAGATTGTTTCTAAATTAAATTTTTAAAAAGAAAAAAACACCTTGTAAAATGGCCACATTCATGCACTTTAAATTGTTTACTTGATCGATGACAAGCCATTCACGTGTGATCATGTGTCAAGTGGTAATTAATTTATATCATTTTATTAAAGGAATTTTTGGTGACATGAAATTATGATTCAAGGATGAAAATACAGCCGATGGTTACAAACTAACTCATAAAAGTCTTCAGAGAACTTAATCATCCAGGAACTAGAGTTTAAATAAGCGTCCTGTGAGACAACAAAACTAATAGTTTTGGGCACTGAGGTATTTAATCACGCCTCGTGATCACCAAGACAACTGAGCTAACATAAAAAGAATGGAACTGAAGCTTGTGGCTTTGGAGCACACATCTCTTCCAGGGGCAGCTGTTCTCAACTTGGGTGCCTGAGGCAACTACTGAGTCATAAAAGAGAAAAACAGATTAAATTGAAAATACTGTGCCTTATTTAAGTTAATCTGCCCAAAGAAAACTTATTATACTATCATCAGTGTGTGGTGTCATGGAAAGGTCATTTCATACAGTAGATTTGTTGCCATAATCTTAGTTTTCAAAGTGTACATGGAGAGAACACATTTCATTTGTAATGCCTAGAAAAACAGTTCTGAAAATGCATCCTTTACTCCCCTGACCTTCAGCTTCCCTGCATGCTGTGCAAGTTTCCACCTCTTAGAGCTGTCTTAATGAAGCATCCAGGTGATTCTGCCAGGGTTTCACTGTCTGGTCTTTCCACAGCACCTCAGGGAAGGCAACTGAAGGCTGGTTGTCTGGGCTTTCAGACAACACTGGTGAGCTGTGCTCAGTGTTTATTCTGGATTATCTGGTAGGATTTCACATTTCTCTACAATCAAGACATGTTTCCACGTTCATCTAGAGGTAATAGAAGCAAGCAGAGCCCGTGACAGCTGTAGCCCCGAGCTGGAGTCACCTGTGGAGAGTCTCTGAGGCAACCCCATGAGGAAGACCTTCCTCACAGAGTCCATATCTGGAGATGGTGAGATAGCTGCAGCCCTGCAGAGGGAACACTAAAGCAGTCCTGCTTTCAACATCCTGGACCCCAGCAATGCAGAGGTAAGACATCAGGGGCCTTCTCCAGTACAGGAATGGTAATCTCATATTAACCCTGGAAAACAGTTCTCCTTGGTTGCCAAAAACATGTGAGAAATGAAAGAAAAGAACTTAAATTGACACAGGAGACTACTCAGGCTTCTGCCCAGAAGTCTAAGGTATGTTAATTCTCTACAGAGAAACTGCTCCTCCTTATCTATGTTATACAGGAGAAAAAGAATTTGTTCATTATCACAAGAGGAGAGCACAAAGCTGTATCTTAATTTTTTATTTCATACTTTTGACACAGCACAAATGTAAACAAGTTATGCAGATTAAATTAAAAATAAAGAACTGAAATACTTTATTCTTGAAAAACATGTAGTTAGGCAAGAGTCAGACTTCTTTTAATCCATTTGTAAGTCTAGTAATATGAAATACTAAAAGTAATTTGATAGTTTTTTTATATTTTACAGGGCAGAAGAATTTTTATTCTTTCCTAAATTAATATCTGAGTTATACTGATAGTGAAATTTAATAAAGAATTGACAGCATGAGATTGACAGATTTTAACAGATTCAATTTAACAGATTCAATTTTAACAGAATTTTCATTATTTATGACAAGTATTCCTGTCAAAATCAATGTGCACAGACTAGTTGTTCCTCTGCTTGGACATTTTGAATTCTGACATGTCTCAGATAATCATTTTTCTTTCCATCATGGTTGATCAATAGCAGAACTGCAGAACTCAGGCTCAGTTAACTGTGAAAATCTAGTGCTAAAGAAATCATTAAATAGCTCTCTCAAAATAACTATTTCAAGCACTATAACCAGTTAGTTTAGTGAACCTGCCTACTTTGGAATCAGGGACACAATTTAGAGTAATTTCCTCATAATTTTCATGGAAAATGTCATAGCTAACAAAACACAGAACTTTCATATTATATCTACACAGCAGGGCAGACAAGAATGCACATAGAGGCATGAGTATTATATTTAGCTGAAATTACTTTTAAGAGATTATTTTATACATCATGTACTTAATGTCCAAGGATATGTCCATGAAGTCATCACTACAACCTTTGTTGCAACCTTACCCATCACCTTTAGAACCTGCTTTCTGTCTTCTCTATTCATCACTATTGGGAGTGTGATCTACTTTATCACAATTGTACAGTAGGGTACAATCATTGTTATTTCTTCTCCAGATGGCTAGGTATCTTTATAACATTAGACAAGAGATGTTGTTCAGCCACTCACTCCACATATGTATTGGCAGTTCTTAGATGCTCATGGATATCTAAGGAAATCTACATTGAAGTACTTTGAATTGTGCTGAGGTCAATGGTCCTTTAAGTAGAGCCTATGATATAAATGATTTTCAGCATGCTGAATGAGTGTGGTATAGATAAAATGATTTTCTCATTCATCTACTACTTACTACTACCTCACTTAAGTAATGTCACAGAACATAAGCCTAAATTTTAATTGAAAAGAAATAGATGTATGTGACTTTCCTACTGTTTTTATACTGTTTTTGTTTTTTTTTTTAAAAAAAAAAAGCATTCTTTGAGAGAATATCTAATAGTCTTAACCCATGTTTTGCCTGATTATATATTAATTTTATACCAACTCTGGTAGAGATAGTTTACAAGGAGAAAAGCTGCGCCCAGAACTTTTCTAAGCCACTTGCAATTTTTTGCTCCTACAATAAGTATTTGATTTTAGCCCCTATAATAGTTATTTCTATTGTTCCAATTTTCTTATGGAAAACTGAACCCAGCAGTTTTCTTACCTTTTTCCAGTATCACACAATACTTGATTGGGAAAGATGAGACATAAATGAAAGATTTATTTTTAAGAGTGAAAATTAGCTTTACTATGCTTAGGAGAGAAGAAATAGTGACAGAAAGCATTCTACTCATTCAAGTGAGTGCCCCCCTCAGAGTTTCACAGTTCAGTGTTAAACTGTATTACATGTTCTGTATATAATCAGGCAGTGAAGATGGTATTTGTAAAAGAATTGTGAGAATAATACAGTTCTTAGAAAACAACTTCTCCTTCACCCTATAGGAAATGCCACAAGATCTAAAGACTAGGGGGAGAGAAGTAAATACATAACAAGCAAGTAGAACCAACATGCCAGGCTAAATGACAAGGAAATGGATGGCTATGGCTTGACATTAGAGAACAGTTGGTTTCCTTCTTCTGCTTTGAAGTTTGTGCAATCATACTACAAATTCACACTGAGGAGAGGGCCAGAGAAGTCAGTGATCACAGGGTCATGAAGTGCAGGTGAACCAGTGCAAGCAATCCATGCTCTGCTGAAGCAACAGGAGCTTCAGCCTCATGACTTTCAGAACAGGGTGGATACATAACCTAGCAGGGAAGAAGACTTTCCTTAAAAAACAGCAGCTGCTCACCTTGCCTGGCTCGTCCCAAGGTAGGATTCTGTGCAATTTGCCTATGTCACCCAAACAATGTCTTTCCTCTGGAATCCAAACTCTTGAACACAAATTCTTTAGCTACATATCATATTGGCTCCCTGAGGGAGTTAGGCATACATGATCAGTAAAAGGCAAAAAAACAAGTGTGAATGTGTTTGACCATTTACCTACTAAGTATGCTGAACATTAACAGGTTGTCTAAAAACAAAGATTAGTAATCCAGAGAACAAGAGGAGTTAGGGCTTTGGATAGAAATGACCTTTGAAATGTTTAAAAAAGAGAAAACAAAAAATGAATATCAAAATTGGAATGTAAGGTAGGAATACTGAGGCTTATACAGGTGCCAAAGCATGTAGTTTTCCAAAATGAGAGTACTTCTAAAGTCAGCTTATATGTGTTAAGCACATGGGTGACAATACCTAGTTGAACCTTGTAATTATGAAATGGCATAAGAATCAAGACAAGCTATCATAATAATGTAGATAAGATGACAGTGGCTGAAACTTTTTAAAGTGAGAGATACTTTATTTATATATATATATATATGTATATATATATATATCAGATTTAGTTAAAAGAAAGGCTGAGTATATAAAAAGATAAAGGAGATTGAAAACAACTTCCAGATCACTTAACAATAAACAGGAGGACCAACGTTCTCTTAAAAGTGAACAAAAGAAGATTGAAGAATAGTTTTACTTTTAGCCTGACAGTAACAAAATAGCTAAATTTATACATGACTTCGTGGAGCAGATAAAAAGATATCTTCACTACACTTAAACTACCTTGATAAGAAACCAAATGGCCATGCTATTTCATTTTTCCGAACTTCCAAATGTGCATGTGAAGAATTCAGACCCTGAGATAAGAGTTATCACTTCAAGGTCATCTAGATAAAAAGAAAACTCTTATATTAAACTCCCTGGCCATCAAAGAATCCTCAACAGATACAAGTTGACTATAATAGGTAACATGTATGCATTAATTCTTTCAATGGTTAACCTAATATTTTTACATGCAACTAATTCTGTATTTTACCAATTACTTTCAAAGTCTACACTGACAAATTATTTCTTGTTCTCCTTGTCACCCTACCCACTACCTCTCTCCTCTACCTCCCTCTCCTATTCTTCTTACTGTAGAATATAAACACTAAAAGACTATGAACTCAAACAATTACACTGCTTTGCATGTTTTTATCCTGCTTGGCTTCTCTGACCACCCTCAACTGGAAATAATCCTCTCTGGAGTTGTCACCTTCTTTTACATTACCACTTTGGTGGGTAATACAGCTATCATTCTTGCATCCCTCCTGGATCCCCATCTCCACACACCAATGTACTTTTTCCTCAGAAATTTATCTTTCCTGGATTTGTGTTTCACAACAAGCATTGTCCCTCAGATGTTAGTTAACTTGTGGGGGCCTGAAAAGACCATCAGCTCTGTGGGTTGTGTTGTTCAGCTTTATGTGTATATGTGGCTAGGCTCCATTGAATGTCTCCTCCTGGCTGTTATGTCCTATGATCGTTTCACAGCTATATGTAAGCCCTTGCATTATTTTATAATCATGAATCCACATCTGTGTATCAAGATGATTGTCATGGTCTGGAGTATTAGTTTGGCCAACTCTGTAGTATTATGCACACTCACTGTGAATTTACCTCGCTGTGGAAACAATGTTTTGGATCATTTCTTGTGTGAGTTACCAGCTATGGTCAAGATAGCGTGTGTAGACACCACAAAAGTTGAAATGTCTGTTTTTGCTCTAGGCATTGTTATTGTCCTTATGCCCCTCATCCTTATTCTTATTTCCTATGGCTACATAGCCAAAACTGTGCTCAACATGAAGTCAAAGGCCGGCCAACAAAAGGCAATGAATACCTGTGGGTCTCATCTAACTGTGGTCTCCATATTCTATGGCGCTATTATCTATCTGTACCTCCAACCAGGTAACAGGGCCTCCAAGGACCAGGGAAAGTTCCTCACCTTGTTTTACACCATCATCACTCCAAGTCTCAACCCCCTCATTTACACCCTAAGGAACAGAGACATGAAGGATGCACTGAAAAAACTCATGCGATTTTACTACAGATTTGCAGAAGTAAAGAGAAACTAGAAGTCATAGAAAAGTAGAGAGGACAAAGCAATGAAGTAACTTCTCTAATTTAAATGTGGATCAGGAAAGTAATCCTTGGCTCATAGAGATCATAGGCTAAAGTGACTCTTACATGCAGAATTTGTGTGGATGTGAACAACTTGAGGACAATCAAGCAGACATTCAGATTTCTAACGATTGGCATGTTCTCAGGGAATAGGTGTCACTAAGAATCTTTATTTGCTGAAATTTAAACTTGAGTACACTTTAATTTATTTGACAGCCCCATGGAGACTGCTTTGTCTCATTCTATATTTTCTGTATTAGTCCTCACATATTCCAAAACATTGACCCAAATTATCTCATGTCCATTGTATTTTGTACTTTAAATAAAAGTCTGTCCACCTGCACATTGAATAACAGTCTGTCTGTCTGTCTGGTTTTTGTTTTTGTTTTTGTCAGGTTTTCATAAAAACCAAGACTCTCTTAAACTTTTTATGTGTTGGGGACCATCACCATCCTCCCAATCTCAGGTCTCTTAAAGAAATAAACAGGATGTTCAGCAGAACATTCCAAGGTACAGGCTTGCAGTTTCACAGCCAGCTAAAGAATAGCTCAGGGCTGTCTCTCCTGCTGCAATTTACAGCCAATTACAGGTTAGCTAAACAACTTAGGCCATTCCTTCTACTGACCTTCTCACTCTGCCCATGTACCAGTGCCCATGCCCTGGTTACATGCAAACCCTCCTCACATCCTGCCCACGGTCCTATATAAGCCTCCCCTGAGAAAATAAAAATTGTCAGCTTGATCAGAATACTGTCCTACTGTCCATTCTTCATAACCCTTGCCCCCTATTTTCTTCTAGGTGTTTCCCAGTTCATCATTGACTGCCCCGTGGGTCAGGGCACTTATGTAGCTGACTATAGCCATGAGCTCCTCTTCTTCCTCCTCTTCCCCCTCCCCCTCCTCCCCCTCTCTGTCCCCCTCTTCCACTTTCTCCTCTTCCTTCTCCTTCTTCAGTCTAAACACCCAGTCTGTGTGGTGCTCTGGACTGAACCAATAATGATAATTAAATTGAATTTTCACTTTAACAAATTGCCTCTTTGAACAAGGAATCATGTTACACTGGCAAAACTGTGGCAAAACATGTCACACTATGATCCACGCAGTGTGATCAACACTTCTTAATAGATTAAAGGAGAAAGTACAGAGCTTAATGCAAATCTCTTCCTCTCCCTCTATTCCTCCAAGTCCAATTCTCCACTCTCTTCCCCAGAACACCTGCTACAGCCTCAGCCCCTACCTTATCTCTTGTGGATCCCACAGATCTTCCTCTTCTAACCTTTCTCTCCCAGCTTGTTGCTTTATCCCCTAACTCCAGCAGGGACACCCTAAGAACCCAAAGGCCACTACTGCCAGGGAAGCAAGTAGATTAACTGCAGGTCCTCACTTTTCCTTGCATTTCTCCAGGTCAAAGTCCCCACTCTCATACTTAGATCTCTAGCAGACCTTCTGTGCCTTCTCTTCATTCCCTGTCCCCATTCCCAGAAGACTAAAAAGCAGATCCTGGTGGAACACACGGTTTTCCTCCCTCCTGTGAAGCCCCATCATTGCCCCAGCACATTCCCATACTTAAGTCTCAGGCCTCAATAACCAGAAACACAGTTTACTTGAAATCCCCAGCTGCCAAACCTATCAAAACCCTTAATGAATTTTCCTACAGGCAGCACACAGACACCACACTCTACTAACATCCAGAAAGGAAATAGAAACCAAGAAATAAAACATCTACCAGCAAAGACAATACACATAATCAGCACCTAGAATTACAATACACCAATGCAAAAACAGTAACAGCCAGGACAATGTGTCCACACTAGGAACCAACAACCCTGTCACAGCATGCCCTGAATATTCCAACATATTTGGAACACAAATCAAAGACCTTAAAACATCCTTTATGAATATGATAGAGTTCTTTAAAGAAATAAATAATATCCTTGAAGGAATCTATGAAAACACAAATAAATATTTTGATAAAAAAACAATGAATAAAACCATTAAAGACTTGAAAGTAAACATGGAATCAATAAAGAGGGGGAGCATTGGGCCAGAGTGCAGGTACAACAACTCCTCTGAGCACACTGGACCTGCCTATCCACAAAGGACCACTTTGAGGCCACACTCGCCTGATCTTTGGACCTCATCGCCTCTGGTGCTCTGCCAGAGGTGAGTCTGGCAGGCCCAATACCCTCACATCCTTCCCTGGGAACTCCCTGGGTTAGCTCCGCATCTCGATCCTCACCCCACCTTCCTGGCCCTGTATAGTACAGTCCTGGTAATCTGCTCCATACACCATCCAGAGCCTGCCTTTCCCTCACCCTTTGTCTTTCTGGGCCCGATGCTCTGGATAAGTACTGGGCCAGTGTGCTGGTCCAACAATGCCTCCCACTCCATGGAACTTCCTGGGTCTGCTCTGAGCACAGTGGACCCGCCTATCCAGGAGGGACCACCTTGAGCCTCACTCGCCTGATCTTTGGATCCCATTGCCTGCCCTCTGCTGGAAAAGAGAACTCCAAGAGAGCGTGGATCATCCAGAGTTGCAGACATTGACCTCCTGACCCACCTACACACACCGGGAGAGAAGGGTAGACAGAGAGAGATTCCACCTGCACCCACTGGAAGAAGTGATGGGAAGATGGCAATACAAGAAAACACCCAAGAATAGAAAGACCAGTATGACACCACCAGAAGCTAGGGACTCTACATCAACTAGACCTGAACATACCAAAGCAGATGAAGCAGATAAGAATGACTTAAAAAAATAACTTCATAAAAGTGATAGAGGCCCTCAAAAGTGATATGAGAAAATCCCTTAAAGAAATAGAAGAAAAAACACAAAATTGGAAGAAAAAGAAGAAAAGACCAAGCAAAAGAAATGCAAGAAATGAACAAATGTCTCAAAGAAAGTAACAAAAGCCAATAAAAAAACAATCAAAGAGATGAAGGAAACAATTCAAACAGTCAAGACCTGAAAACTGAAATAGAGGCAATAAAGAAAACACAAACTGAGGGAATGCTTGAAATACAAAAACTGGGTAAACTATCAAGAACTACAGAAGCAAGCATAAACAACAGAATACAAGAGATTGAAGAGAGAACCTCAGGCGCTGAAGATAAACTAGAGGAAATAGATTCATCGACCAAAGAAAATCTTAATTCCAATAAATCCTTAACACAAAACATCCAGGAAATGTGGGACACTGTGAAAAGGCCAAACCTAAGAATAATAGGCATAGAGGAAGGCGAAGAAGCCCAGCTCAAAGATGCAGAAAACATATTCAACAAAATCATTGAAGAAAATCAACAAGATACACAAACCTTTATCCAAACAAAGGAAAAAGCAGAGAAAGAGAGATCATGAAAATCAACAAAAATCAGAAATTAAAAAGGGGCCATAACAACAGACACTGAGGAAATCCAGACAATTTTCAGGTCATTCTTTGAAAACCTGTACTCCATAAAATTTGAAAATTCAAAGGAAATGGACAAATTTCTGGACAGATTTTGTTGATCCCTTCTGGAAAATATCACCCCCTCCCAGTAGAGTTGGAGGGATAGGATAGGAGTCTGGGGGAATGGGAGGGATGGAGGGAGAGGGAACTGAAATCAAAAATAAAAAACAAAAATAGAAAACGAGTAGCTGGGTGTGGTAGCACACGCCTTTAATTCCAGTATTTAGGAGACAGAGGCAAGCATATCTCTGTGATTTCAAAGTGAACCTGGTCTACAGAGTAAATTCCAGAGCAGCCAAAGTTACACAGAGAACCCCTGTCTCAATAAATAAAAAAAAAAAATAAATAAAAGAAATAGAGTAATAAAAAAAAGCCAGGTAAAAATTAAAAATACACAGTGAGTCTGGATACTGTATGCTATTGTGTTGTCTTTGAATTGCTCAATTGCTAAGGAAGGAACAATTGCTATAATATACTCGATTATCAATGCTGCTGAATTAATTCAATTTATATATTTTAAAAATGCTTTGACTTCCAAATTAAGTCTTAGGACAGGTTACTGGGGAAAAGAATTTCTATTTTTGTTTCCACAGGAAATGAAAAGCTGTGGGTTCCTTCCAGACTAACATGGTTTGATCAAGCAAGACCCCCTGAAGCAGTGTCCCAGATGATCCAACATTCAAAACAGCTGGGACAAGGCAGGCTTGCAGACCACTACAGCCAGGATTTCTGAGTCTTCTTAGGATCCCCAAGACAGTGCCCCCTACCAGCAGTAAGCAGTTTGGAAAGAACACCCAAATTCCCAAATATTGTTTATAAATTTTTGTTTTCATTTAAATGGGGTTGGTTATAAATGGTAAATGATTACAACCAATCTCTTTTTAAAGATAAAAGGGGGATTATGGTATAGAAATAAATACTTTGTTTTGGGATGGATTTCCACTTAATGATAAAAATTTAATGTCAAAAAAAAAGTAATCAATAAAGAAAACTCAAACAGGAACTCCAAAAAAAACAAGTTGGTTCCTTCATAGTTGATGAAGGCTATCTGTTGTAATTTTTTTTTAAAGTACATGAGAGGGAAAGATACCATGTAACAGAGCTTGGGTAGAGGGGTTTTCTACTAGGGAAAAGTGAATGGGACAAGGGGAGGGGGAAAGAGGAGACCAGCCCTAGAGACAGGAATGGCAGAAAAGAAGAGAGAGGTGACAAAAAAGAAGAGGAGGAGGAGACAAAAAAGACATGCAGAGAAGCAGAGAGAGAGAGAGAGAGAGAGAGAGAGAGAGAGAGAGGTGGGGGAGGGCCCTTTTAAAAGGGAACTAATGGAGGATGTCCTTCTGTATATATTGGTTGATGAATAAAACACTGATCATCCAGTAGCCAAGCAGAAAGTATAGGTAGAGCTGCCAGTTGAAGAGAAGGCTGAGGAGAGGATGCAGAAAGGATCAGCAATAGAGAAACCATGTAAAGACAGAAGGAATAACATACCAGGCAGGGCATTACTGGGTAAGCCAAGAGCACATGGAAATACTTAGATGATAGAAATGGGTTAATAACTAAGAGAGAGTTAGCCAGTAAGAAGCTCTAGCCATCAGTCATACAGTTTATAAATTAATATGTCCTTGTGTGTTTATTTGGGGCTAATCAGCCACAGGACCAGGTGGAACAGAAACTTTGGTCTACAGGAAACCATAGTAAATGTGCACAGGTGGTGTTCTTAGTGGCTGCAGCTGAGGATATATCCTGTCAGAACCCAAAGAGCAGGCCAGTGCAGATGCCTGAATACTAACAACAACTTTACTAACAATACAAGAGATAGAGAGAGCCTCAGGTGTTAAAGACATAATCGAAGATATAGATTCATTGGCAAATAAAATGTTAAATCTAAAAGACTTCTAGCACAAATTTTCTAAACAATCTGGGACACTATGAAAAGACCAATTCTAAGAATAATAGAAATAGGGGAAGGAGAACAAACACAAGTCAAATGCACAGAAAAATATTTTCAACAAAATTATAGAAAAAAGAAATCCTAACTCCTATGGGCAAATCCCTGGGAACCCTCAGGCCAGTAAGGAAACAGGTAGGCTAACTGCAGATTCTCACCTCCCCCTCCATTCCTTAAGTTTAGTCACCCAGTCCCATGCCCAGCTCTCCAGCAGACCTTTCCTAAAGAAGGATATGATAGCATACAGAACACCAAGAGACTGAACCAGAAAATAATATTTCCTCAGCATAATAATAATCAAAATGCTGTATGTGTGTACTCTCTCATAAAAGGATATTAGACATAGAACAAAAAAATAACCAGCCTGCAATCCACAACCCCAGCGAAGCTAGGAAACAAGGAGAAAGCTAAGAGAGACATACATGGATTCCCCCATAAAAGGGAAAGGGACAAGACCTCCTGAGTAAACTGGGAGCAGAGGAGGGAAGCGGAGGGAGGGAGGAGAAAGAGGAGGGGAGAAGGAGAGGGAGAGGAGAACATGAGGGATCAGGAAGGTCGAGTTGGGGGAAGAACAGAGAAAGACAGCAAGGAAAAGGGTACCTTGATAGAGAGAGTCATTGTGGGCAAGAAATCTGACACTAGGGAACTCTCCAGGGATCCACAAAGATGACCCCAATTAAGAATCTAAGCAACAATGGAGAGGCTACCTTAAATGTCCTTCCCCTTTAGTGAGATTGATGACTACCTTAAATGCCATCATAGAGCTTTCATCTAGTAGCTGATGGAAGCAGAAGCAGAAATGAAATTCACAGCTAAGCACTGAGCCAAACTCCTGGAACCCAGCTCTGGAGAGGGAGGAGTGATGAGCAGAGGGGTCAAGACCATGCTGGGGAAACCCACAGAAACAGCTGACCTGAGCAAGTGGGTGCACACAGACTCCAAACTGACAGTTGGGGAACCAGCATAAGACCTAACCAGGCCCCCTGAATGCGGGTGCCAGTTGGAGAACTTGGACAGTCTATGGGACCTCTGGCAATGGAACCAGTATTTATCCCTAGTGCATGAATGGGCTTTGGGAGCCCATTCCCTATGCAGAGATACTCTCTCAGCCTATATACTTGGGGGAGGGCCTAGGCCCTGCCCCGAATGTTATTGACAGACTTTGATGATCCCCTATAGAAGGCCTCACCCTCCCTGGGGAGTGGATGGAGGGCTGGGATGGAGGATTGGTGGGGGGCATGGGAGGATTGGAGGGAGAGGGAACTGGAATTGGTATGTAAAATAAAAATTTATGAAAAAGAAAGTTTGCAAACTCATGGAAACTGAACAATTCTTCACTGAATAAAAACTGAGTCAAGGGCGGTGGTGGCTTAGGCACTTGTCTTTGTGGATCTTCAGTTGGATCCAGCTGACTTGCCTGATTCATACCTGAGAGGGGGACTGTGGATTGAGAAATGGCAGGTACAGATGCTTTAAGAAAAAGACAGAGACACAGCAGAGTCAGGAGGGCAATACAGTGAATACTGAATACTCTAAGTTAATTCTTCACCATTCATAAATACCCCAACCAAAAGGTGGAACATGGTACCATACACAGAACAAACTTTCTTCCTTAATTCTCCAAACATTTGGTAACCACAGCTTAAACTTAATTTCTGGTTGTCTGGCCTTGATGGTCAAGAGGAACCACACCTCAGACTAAGCCTGTTGTTATTTAGATAAGATACCCAAGTACAAGATCAAATTCCCTACTGTAGCCACGCCTTAGAATTTTAGGTCTTGTGACTTGCTAAGGACAGTTTTGAACTCTCTGACCTTGAGCCAAGATGATGCAGAGCCATCTTTATTTAATTTTTAAAATTAATTTTAAAAAATTAATTCATAAAAATCAAAAAAAATTTTCATAAAAATAACGCATATCAAAAAGATCATCCACCATGATTAAGTAACCTTCATCTCAAAGATGAAGAGATGGTCCAACATACACTAACCAATAAATGTAATTCACCATATAAACAAACTGACAAAAACCACGATTACCTCATTAGATGCAAAAAAAGCCTACTGACAAAGTTTACAGCAAGCCTATAGCCAACATCAATTTAAATGGAGAGAAACTCAAAGCAATTCCACTAAAAACAGGGACAAGACAAGGATGTCCACTCTCTCCATACCCCATACCTAGATAATAAAGTACTTGACATCTTAGCTAGAACAGTAAGACAATGAGGAGATCAAAGGATATAAATTGGAAAATAAGTCAAAGTATCTTTATTTGCAGATGATATGTACATATGTATATACATGGATATACGTGTGTGTGACATGTGCGTGCGTGTGTGTGTGTGTGTGTGTGTGTGTGTGTGTGTGTGTGTGTGTGTAAGGATGTAAAAATTTAGCCTAACTTTCCACTAACCCCAGGAAGCTAGAAGTTTAAATTCCAGACCTTGCCCCTGGCAGTAAGTAGGCTAAAGGTCACATTCTTGACTTTGTAAACTACTAAACTACGACAGGGCTGTTTAAGACAGCACCGGTGAGTGAGTGAACACAGGAAATGAGCCTTGTCACCCCACCCAGAAGCCCAAGGGAAAGCAGACTTTCTGGACTAAGCAGGCTTGGATAGTTAAACCGGATGCTATGAGATGATTGGTTTATGATGTGCGGGCTTTGTTGTAAACCTATTCTGTACTCAGGGTCCTCAGTCCTCTACCCCCACTCGGAGTATGGCTGTGGACCCCAGTGCACTTGGAATATAAAAGACCTCATGCTTTTACATCAAGACTGCTTCTCATGAGTGATTTGGGGGGGGGGGGGCTGCCTATCCTGAGTCAGGGCATGAGGGTCCATGCTCTGTGGGTCTTTCATATATATATGAAAAAAAAAATTTCACCAGAAAACTCCTAAACCTGATAAATACATTCAGCAAAGTAGCTAGATAAAAAATTAATTCATAAAAATCAGTAGTTCCCCTATATACAAAATTTAAAAGGTCTGAAAAGATCAAGGGTACAACACTTTTCACAATAGCCTCAAATAATATAAAATACCTTGGATTATCTCTGACAAAGTCATTGAAAAACTGGTATGATAAGAACTTCAAGTCATTGAAGAATGAAACTAAATAAGATGCCAGGCAGAGGTGGAGCACACCTTTAGTCACAGCACTAGGGGGGCAGAGAGAGGCAGATCTCCAAGTTTTAGGTGAACTTGGTCTACTAAGAGTTCTAGGACACCCAAGGCTATGAAAGAAACCCAGTCTCAAAAAAATGAGAAGAGAAGGAGGAAGAGAAGAAGTTGAACAAGATAACAGAAGATAGAGAAAACGCTATGCTCATGGATTGGTAAAATTAACATAGTAAAAATGGTCATCCTACCCAAATTCATCTACAGATTCAAAGCAATCCCCACTAAAATTCCAACAAGATCCTTCATAGGCCTTGAAAGGACAATTTTGCAGCATTATATATAAAACAAGAAACCCAGGATATCTAAATCCTGAATAGTAAAAGAATTGCTGGAGGTATCACCATCCCTGATTTCAAGTTGTATTGCACAGCTATAGTAACAAAAACAGCATGGTATTCACACAAAAACAGATGCATTGATCAATGGAATAGAATTTAAGACATAGACATAAACCCACACACCTATGAACAGCTAGTTTTGTGTTTTGATTTTGTTTGTTTTAACATGAAGGCTAGAAATACACACTGGGAAAAAAGACATCTTCAACAAATGGCGCTGGTCAAACTGGACCACTACATGTAAAAGAATGCAGTAAATTACTACTTATCACATGCAACAAAACTCAACTTCAAGTTGATCAAAGACCTCAACATAAGACCAGACCTGTTAAAAGTGAATGGGGAAGTAGCCTTGATGTTATTGGCACAGGAAAATACTTTTTGAACAGGCAAGAGATCAACAATTAGTAAATGGAACCTCATGAAACTGAAAAGCATCTATAAGGCAAAGGACACTGTCATTCAAACTAAGTGGCAGCCTACAGAACAGGAAAAGGTTTTCACCAACTCCACATCTGATAGAGGGCTAATTACCAAAATATATAAAGAACTCAAGAAACTAGATAAAATTTAAAAAACAATTTTTAAAATGTGTTAGATATCTAAACAGAATTCTCAACAGAGGAAACCAAAATAGCTGAGAACACCTAAGGAAATCTTTAACATCCTTGACCATCATGGAAATGGAAATCAAAACTACTTTAAGATTTTAACTTACCCCTATCAGGATGGCTAACATCAACAAAATAAGTCACAGTACATGCTGGTGAGGAAGTGAAGTAAAAGAAACACTCATACATTGCTTTTGAGTGTGCAAGCTCATATGGCCACTATGGAAACCAATATGGCAGCAGATCCTTAAGAACATGAGACTCCATTAACCTCAAAACCCAGCTATACCACTCTGGGGAATATACCCAAAGGATGATTCATCCTACCACAGAGACACTTGCTCAAGATTGTTCATTGCTGCTCTCTTCATAATAGCCCATTTCTACATGCTCATCAACATAAGAATGGATAAAGGAAATGTGTTACATTTACACAATGGAGTATTATTCAAACATTTAAAAAGTTTTTATCATGAAATTTGCAGGCAAGTGAATAAACTAGAAAAAAAAATCATTGTGAGTGAAGTATACCAGGCCCAGAAAGACAAATACGATCAATGCCTTGTTCAACCATCATCAGAGGAGCTTCTTCCTGCCACAAATGTGAACAAATATAGAAACCCACAGCCAGACACGTGGAGAATGAGAGACCTTGAAACACTCAGCCCTAATTGGGATGTTAGATCAAATCCCTCCCTTCAGGGTTCGGGGAACCCTGTGGAAGAAGAGATGGAAGGAATGAAAAGTCAGAGGGTATGGAGGGAACTAAGAAAACAAGGCTTTCTAAATCAGCATAGACAAAGCTCATATGAACTCACAGAGACTGAAGCAGCATGCACAGGACCTGCACGGGTCTGCACCAGGTTCTCTGCACTTATATTTTGGCTTCCAGTTCAGTGTTTTTTCTGGAATTCCCGAGCATGTGAATGAGTGGAACTCTGACTCGTGTGCCATCTCCTGGACACTTTCCCTTCTGTTGGTCTGACTTGTCCAACTTCAATGTGATAGTTTTTGTTTTATCTTATAATTTATTTTGTTATTTTTGAAAAACAATGAATGAGTTAATGAATGTAAAAACCTAGTCACTAGAGTAAAGGTTAACAGGGGTACTGTCATTTATAACTGCAGGGAAAGTAAAAATTCAGGTTTCTTTAATAGAGTGACACTGAGTCTATCAGTCACTCCAGAGTAGGTCTCATGTTCAGCCATAATTAACCAACTAATTATGGACTCCACAATTTTTGTGTAGGTACTTTTACTTGGTTACAGTTTGTGGCTTTTGCTGTGCTGGTTGTTTGTTAGTTTGTTCTCTTTTAGGTAATACTGTATTTTACTTTCTAGGTTTCAGGCACCTTCATGTTGTATTGGTTTTTTGGTTAGTCTTTTGAGAAAGAACTTAAAGTTGTGTGAGTAAAGGGGAGGAGAGGCTCTGGATGAACTTGAGGGAAGGGAAGAATATAATTAAAATGTTATAATTAAAATTGTTTTGAATAATAAAAATATTAAAACATAAATTAAAAGCAAAGAGCCTAACAAATGAGAAAAAAACACTACATAACTGAATATGCACAAACCATAAATGAAACCATAAGGAAAAGATTTGAAGTAGAAAAGAATATCTTGGGTGTTTTAACAAATATTGGTATCACCTGTCTACAAACTGAAAAAATTAAACATGATTGCATCCAAAGATGCCTCAAAGGATTGAAATAGTAAAATATAACTTATTTGCATGCCTACTATATGACAATCATCAGCATATTGTTATATATCATAAGCTTACTTAATCCTTATACTAAAACTTTACGGTATGTCCTTTTACAATCCAGATATTGAGAAAAGGCATAGAGAGTTTTTAGTCAATTGTTTCAAGTATACAAAACTGATCATGGGAACCACAAGGATATCAAGCTCAAAATTCTTGCCCTACAATTGATCATTCTAAAGAGATCCATTGTAAAATGGTTAGTTTCATGCAGAGGAAAAGTGTAAGTTGTTTTTTTGCTCAGTGACAAGAAGCCCTTCACGTGTGATCATGTATTATGTGGCAATTAAACTGTGTCATTTTTTTTAAGTAATTTTTGGTGACATGAAATTATGATTCAAGGATGAAAATACAGCCGATGGTTACAAACTAACTCATAAAAGTCTTCAGAGAACTTAATCATCCAGGAACTAGAGTTTAAATAAGCGTCCTGTGAGACAACAAAACTAATAGTAATGGGCACTGAGGTATTTAATCACGCCTCGTGATCACCAAGACAACTGAGCTAACATAAAAAGAATGGAACTGAAGCTTGTGGCTTTGGAGCACACATCTCTTCCAGGGGCAGCTGTTCTCAACTTGGGTGCCTGAGGCAACTACTGAGTCATAAAAGAGAAAAACAGATTAAATTGAAAATACTGTGCCTTATTTAAGTTAATCTGCCCAAAGAAAACTTATTATACTATCATCAGTGTGTGGTGTCATGGAAAGGTCATTTCATACAGTAGATTTGTTGCCATAATCTTAGTTTTCAAAGTGTACATGGAGAGAACACATTTCATTTGTAATGCCTAGAAAAACAGTTCTGAAAATGCATCCTTTACTCCCCTGACCTTCAGCTTCCCTGCATGCTGTGCAAGTTTCCACCTCTTAGAGCTGTCTTAATGAAGCATCCAGGTGATTCTGCCAGGGTTTCACTGTCTGGTCTTTCCACAGCACCTCAGGGAAGGCAACTGAAGGCTGGTTGTCTGGGCTTTCAGACAACACTGGTGAGCTGTGCTCAGTGTTTATTCTGGATTATCTGGTAGGATTTCACATTTCTCTACAATCAAGACATGTTTCCACGTTCATCTAGAGGTAATAGAAGCAAGCAGAGCCCGTGACAGCTGTAGCCCCGAGCTGGAGTCACCTGTGGAGAGTCTCTGAGGCAACCCCATGAGGAAGACCTTCCTCACAGAGTCCATATCTGGAGATGGTGAGATAGCTGCAGCCCTGCAGAGGGAACACTAAAGCAGTCCTGCTTTCAACATCCTGGACCCCAGCAATGCAGAGGTAAGACATCAGGGGCCTTCTCCAGTACAGGAATGGTAATCTCATATTAACCCTGGAAAACAGTTCTCCTTGGTTGCCAAAAACATGTGAGAAATGAAAGAAAAGAACTTAAATTGACACAGGAGACTACTCAGGCTTCTGCCCAGAAGTCTAAGGTATGTTAATTCTCTACAGAGAAACTGCTCCTCCTTGTCTATGTTATACAGGAGAAAAAGAAATTTGTTCATTATCACAAGAGGAGAGCACAAAGCTGTATCTTAATTTTTTATTTCATAGGTTTTGACACAGCACAAATGTAAACAAGTTATGCAGATTAAATTAAAAATGAAAAACTGAAATATTTTATTCTTGAAAAAAATGTAGTTAGGCAAGAGTCAGATTTCTTTTAATACATTTGTAAGTCTCCTGATATGAAATGATATGAAATACTGAAAGTAATTTGATAGTTTTTTTTTATATTTTATAGGACAGAAGAATTTTTATTCTTTCCTAAATTAATATCTGAGTTATACTGATAGTGAAATTTAATAAAGAATTGACAGCATGAGATTGACTTCAATTTTAACAGAATTTTCATTATTTATGACAAGTATCCCTGTCAAAATCAATGTGCACATACTAATTGTTCCTCTGCTTGGACGTTTTGAAATGTGACATGTCTCAGATAATCATTTTTCTTTCCATCATGGTTGATCAATAATAGAACTCAGGATCAGTTAACTATGAAAATCTAGTGCTAAAGAAATCATTAAACAGCTCTCTCAAAATAACTATTTCAAGCACTATAACCGGTTTAGTGAATCTGCCTACTTTGGATTCGGGGACACAATTTAGAGTAATTTCCTCATAATTGCCATGGAAAATGTAATAGCTAACAAAATACAGGACTTTTATATTATATCTACACAGAGAGGTAGACGAGGATGCACATAGAGACACGAATTTTATATTTAGCTGGAATTACTATTTTATAGTATTTTTATTTAAATTTCAAACAAGCTTGTTTTACATATCAATTGCAGTTCCCTCACCCTCCCTTCCTCCCTGGTCCCCCTCAATCCCTATTCCATCCCCTTTCTGCTCCCCAGGGAGGGTGTGGCCTTCCATGCTGGATCTTCAATGTCTGTCATATCATTTGGAGCAGGACCTAGGCACTCTCCCATGTGTCTAGGCTGAGAGAGTATCCCTCTATGTGGAATGGACTCCCAAAGTCCATTCATACACTAGGAATAAATACTGATCTGATACCAGAGGCCCCATAGACTGCCCAGTCCTCCTAACTGACACCCACATTCCGGATGTCTGGGTAAATCCTATGCTTGTTCCCCAGCTATTAGACTGGGGTCCTATATGGAATTATTTTTAATGGAGTGTTTTATACATCAATTTTTGAATGGCAAAGATATGGCCACGAAGCCATCACCACAACCTTTGTTGCAACCTTACCCGTCACCTTTAGAAGCTGCTTTCTGCCTTCTCTATGCATCACTATTGGAAGTGTGCTCTACTTTATCACAATTGTGTCAATATAGTACAGTAGGGTACAGCCATTGTTATTTCTTCTCCAGATGGCAAGGTATCTTTGTAAATTTGGACAATAAATGTTGGTCAGCAGCTCACTTGACATATGGGTTGGTAGTTCTTAGATGCTCGTTGGTATCTCAAGAAATCTATGTTGAAGTACTATTGAATTGTGTTGAGTTCATTGGTCCTTTAAGTAGAGTCTATGATATAAATGATTTTCAGCAAGCTGAATAAGTGTTGCATAGATAAAATCATTTTTTCATTGATTACTACTACCACCTCACTTAAGTAATGTCGTAGAATATAAGCCTAATTTTTAATAGAAAAATATAATAGTTGCATATGATTTTCTGCTATTTACATTGTGTTTTTTAAATAGATTCTACTCTCATTAAATATATTGGGGGCATGTAGTAATATAGTGGATATCGAACAGAAACTTGGAGATCAAATCTACTTTGTTAGAGTTTTACCAGTGTTTGGGAGAATACTAAACAATCTCAATCCACATTTTTCATGGTCATAATTCTGGAGGCCCTGTATTATTCTAAGTAACTTACCAAAGATTGCTCATTTCATTTTACCCCTACAATAGGTATTTCTATTATTCCAAAATTTTTTATGGAAAACTGAACTCAGCAGTTTTCTTATTTTTTCCTGGTATCACACAGTACTTGATTAGGAAAGATGATACATAAATGAAAGATTTATTTTTAAGAGTGAAAATTGGTTTTACTATACTTAAGAGAGAAGAAATAGTGAGAGAAAGAGCATTGTACTCGTTGAAGTATTGTTTAGAGGTGAGCAATCCCCTCAGAGTTTCACAGTTCAGTGTTAAACTGTATTACAATTTCTTTATATAATTGGGCTGGGAGGATGGTATTTATAAAAGAATTGTGAGCACAGTAAAGTTCTTCAGGAGGCAACTTCTTCTCCAACCTACAGGAAATGCAACAAGACCTATAGGCTAGGGGAGAGGAGTAAATACATAACAAGAAAGCAGAACCAACATGCCAGGCTAAAGGGTACAGAAGTGGATGGCTATGGTTTGACATATGGTTTCCTTCTTCTACTTTGAAGTTTGTGCAATTATACTATAAATTCACACTGAGGAGAAGGCCAGAGAAGTCAGTGACCACAGGGTCATGAAGTGCAGGTGAACCAGTGCAAGCAATCCATGCTCTGCTGAAGCAACAGGAGCTTCAGCCTCACGACCTTCAGAACAGGGTGGATACATAACCTAGCAGGGAAGAAGACTTTCCTTAAAAAACAGCAGCTGCTCACCTTGCTTGGCTTGTCCCAAGGTAGGATTCTATGCAATTTGCATATGTCACCCAATCAATGTCTTTCCTCTGGAATCCAAACTCTTTAACTCAATCAAGTTCTTAAGCTCTATGTCGTGTTGGCTCTCTGTAAGAGTTCTGCATACCTGACCCTTATGAGAATAAGAACTATATGAGTTCTAACATGTGCTGGTTTACCATGCCAAGCACTAACAGGTAAATTAAAAAATAAAATAAAATAAAAATTTTCAAAAGCAACAGTAAGCAGGGAACCAAAGTGATTGTCAAAAATGGTATGTGAAGTAAGAATAATAAGACTCAGATAACAAAGCATGCAGATTTGTCAAGGCAATCTTCTAAAACCAGCTGATACATGTTAAGGACCTGAGTGACAAGACCTTAGTGAACCTTGTAATTGTGCAAAGGCATAAGACAAGAATTAAGACAATGCATCTTAATGGTTTAGATTAGAATTGTATTTTTAAAGTAAAAAAAATTTTAAACTGAGATACATATTGTATGTTTTGTGTTCAAATATTTCAGAGACCTAGTTAAAAGAAATACTGCATATAAAAAAAGATAAAAGGTCCTAGGAAAACTTCTGCAACACTTACATAAAAACTAAAGAATCAAAGCTCTCTTAGAAATTGAAAAAGAAGAATAAAGAACACTTTGCTTTTAATCTGACATTAACAAAATAGCGAAATTTATACATGATTTCACTGATTAGGAAAGAGAGAATTTTCACTAGGTTTAAACTACCTTTATAAGAAACCAAATGGCCATGCTATTTTACAACTCTGTCTTTTCCTAACTTCCAAATGAATATGGGAAGAATTCAGACTCTGAGATAAGAGTCATCACTTCAAGGTCATCTAGATAAAAAGAAAACTCTTATATTAAACTCCCTGGCCATCAAAGAATCCTCAACAGGTACAAGACAAGTTGACTATAATAGGTAATATGTATACATTAATTCTTTCAATGGTTAACCTACTATCTTTACCTGCTATTAATTCTGTGTTTCACCAGAGACTTTCAGAGTATACATTGACAAATTATTTTTTGTTCTCCTTGTCACCCTACCCACTACCTCTCTCCTCTACCTCCCTCTCCTATTCTTCTTACTGTAGAATATAAACACTAAAAGACTATGGACTCAAACAATTACACTGCTTTGCATGTTTTTATCCTGCTTGGCTTCTCTGACCACCCTCAACTGGAAATAATCCTCTCTGGAGTTGTCACCTTCTTTTACATTATCACTTTGGTGGGTAACACAGCTATCATTCTTGCATCCCTCCTGGATCCCCATCTCCACACACCAATGTACTTTTTCCTCAGAAATTTATCTTTCCTGGATTTGTGTTTCACAACAAGCATTGTCCCTCAGATGTTAGTTAACTTGTGGGGGCCTGAAAAGACCATCAGCTCTGTGGGTTGTGTTGTTCAGCTTTATGTGTATATGTGGCTAGGCTCCATTGAATGTCTCCTCCTGGCTGTTATGTCCTATGATCGTTTCACAGCTATATGTAAGCCCTTGCATTATTTTATAATCATGAATCCACATCTGTGTATCAAGATGATTGTCATGGTCTGGAGTATTAGTTTGGCCAACTCTGTAGTATTATGCACACTCACTGTGAATTTACCTCGCTGTGGAAACAATGTTTTGGATCATTTCTTGTGTGAGTTACCAGCTATGGTCAAGATAGCGTGTGTAGACACCACAACAGTTGAAATGTCTGTTTTTGCTCTAGGCATTGTTATTGTCCTTATGCCCCTCATCCTTATTCTTATTTCCTATGGCTACATAGCCAAAACTGTGCTCAACATGAAGTCAAAGGCCGGCCAACAAAAGGCAATGAATACCTGTGGGTCTCATCTCACTGTGGTCTCCATATTCTATGGAACTATTATCTACATGTACTTACAACCAGGTAATAGGGCCTCCAAGGACCAGGGAAAGTTCCTCACCTTGTTTTACACCATCATCACTCCAAGTCTCAACCCCCTCATTTACACCCTAAGGAACAGAGACATGAAGGATGCACTGAAAAAACTCATGAGATTTTACCACAGATTTGCAGAAGTAAAGAGAAACTAGAAGTCATAGAAAAGTATTAAAGAGGACAAAGCAATGAAGTAACTTCTCTAATTCAGATTGGAATAAAGATAAATGGCTGACGTAATTGTTACATACAGAACTTGTACAGATGCAAACAACTTGAGAACCATCAAGCAGACCTTCAGGCTTCTTTGTTTGTTTGTTTTAGAGACAGGGTTTCTGTGTAGCTTTGGAGCCTGTCCTGGACCTCACTCACTCACTCACTCTGTAGACCAGGCTGAACTTGAACTCACAGAGATCTGTCTGCCTCTACCTCAGCTTCTGCCTCTGCCTCCAGAGTGCTGGGATTAAAGGTGTGGGCAACCACCTGTCCAATCTTCAGGTTTCCATCTATTTGCATATTCTCAGAGAATATGTGTCACTAAGAATCTCTGTTTGCTGAAATGTAAACTTGACTGCATTTTGATTTATTTGACAGCCCCATGGAAACTGCTTTGTCTCATTCTATATTTTCTATATTAATGCTCACATATTCTATAACATTGACCCAAATGATTTCATGCCCATTGTATTTTATACATTAAATAACCATACACAAATCATTTAAAGTATTCATTTGTCTGTCTGTGTATTTTTAAGTCAGGTTTTCATGAAACCAAGATGGTATCAAATGATTTATGTATATGAAGATGATCATGAGCTTCTTGTTCCTCCTGCCTCATTCTCTCAAATCTGGGTTTATAGATGTGTGCCAACACACCAAGTGATGGGACATGTTATTCTGTAAATATGTTTCTCATACTGGTTAAACAATAACCAGTGGCACTGTGGCCAATGAGAAAGCAAGATAGGCGGGGCTAGGAGACGAGAAGGAAAGAGGAAGTAGTTAGGAGGAGTCAGCATGTAGAGCTGGGAGAGAGCAGATGCGGGCCCACCGCTCTCCGGTAAGATGAGCCACGTAAAAATAAGTAAAGTAAAAATGAGTTAATAATTAAGACAGAGCTAGCCCATAAACAATAATAGTAACTGGCCAACAAAATTGTCTCAAATACAGAGTCTCTGAGTCTTATTGGGGGCTCGCGTGGCAGTGGGACCAGGCGGCCGGCAAGGAGGAACAAAGAGTGGGTCAGGTGGCCGGCAGAGAAAACCTGCCCATAACACAATGGTGTCAGAAGTGGGTACTACTCTTCTAGACTGTTTGACTTCATGCTGTATAAACTGGACATACAGAACCCACAGGAAAGTGACTGCTGATACAAGATGGACAATGCTACAGGTTTCCTGCTTCATGGAAGTGTCTGCCAGACGTTCTACAGGACACAGAAAAAAGTAACTGACAAACTGCCAATACAGATGGATAGTTTAAAGTTTCCTGCTCTGCTAAAGAGTCTGCCAGACACACTATGGCCTATGGACTAAAGATGGAACATTACAGAACTTCAGGTGACTGACCAGGCAGTGAGTTGTCTCTGTTATATATTATCCTTCTGTGGTCTTTAAAGGAGTTAAAGACAAATAGTTATGGTTATAGTTTTCCTTAGTTAGGATTAAAGATAAGTTACATATAGGACTTTAGACTCACAAAGATTTCTTTAAATCTTACAAAATGTTAAGGGACTAAATATTGTTAACTGTGATTCTTATTCAATAACTGTCGTATGATATATTTTGCTATGTTAAGGTTAAACCCCTTCTTTTATTTTAGACAGAAAAGAGGAGATGATGGGAGATGTTATTCTGTAAATATGTTTCTCATACTGGTTAATTAATAAAGCACTGTTTGGCCAATGGGAAAGCAAGATAGGCGGGGCTAGGAGACAAGGAGGAAAGAGAAAGTAGTAAGGAGGGGTCAGCATGTAAAGCATGGAGAAAGCAAGATGCAGGGCCCGCCACGCTCGGATAAAATGACCACGTGGAAATACTTAGATAAGTAGAAATGGGTTAATAATTAAGACAGAGCTAGCCAATAAGGAATTAGTAACTGGCCAACAGCCTTATATCAAATACAGAGTCTCTGCATGTTATTGGAGCACGCGTGGCGGCCGGGACCGGGCAGCCAGCGGGGAGAAACAAAGAGTGGGACCAGACTGGCGGCTGGTAAAAAATGTGCTCTTAACAACCAAGTCCAGTTATAGGCATGTACCACTACACCTAATCTGAGTGGTGTTCTGTATTGAACCAACTGCACTATATTTCCAGCCCTGTAAATAATTTTATATATTGAATCATTTTTATATCATCCAAACATTTATTTACATTTATCTCAGATAATGGCTACATTATCTGAGCAGCAATCATCTTAAACCTCACCTAAAAAGTGACTTGTTTACCTTTTGCTCAGTGATACTTGGTACTGACATCTTTTGCAATTGCCTATTATTTTTTCTGAGATGAGCAAATGAAAGCTCACAGATTAAAATGTTTTAAAGGTGACCAACAAAGGGCTGGAGAGATGTCTTGGTGGTTTAGAGCATTTGGTGGTCTTCCAGAAGACCTTAGTTTGAGTTCCAGAACCCATGTGACTGCTCACAACTGTCTCTATCTACAGTTCCAGGGGATCTGACACTCCTCTTCTGTCCCCCAAGGGTGCCAAGCACACTTGTGGCACACAGCCAAAACACCAAAACATAGCCAAAACACCAATAACATAAAATAAACTTAAAGGTGACAACCCAATCTTGCTTATTTCTCATTCATTCACAAAAACAAGTATATCCCATTGTTATCACAACTTTAATGAAAAGGGAATATGATGAATCTGGCACAAGTTAGAATTTTGATATATATTCTGTGGAATTTGTGAGGCTACTAAGAGATATTGTTATATTTGCATGTGATGAAATTTCATAGGGTAAATTAAATTTTTATTTCTATAAGTCATGACATATAGCTTTTATGAAAAATAGTATTTTATTTAAACTTTTAACATTTTCTATGATCTTATATCCATCTCCAAAAGATCTCTTTTTGATAATTTTAATAAAGCAGCCAGGCATGGGTGGTGCACACCTTTAATCCCAGCACTTGGGAGGCAGATGCAGGTGGATCTCTGAGTTTGAGGCCAGTCTGATCTACAAAGTGTGTTCCAGGACAGCCAGGGCTACACATAGAAAAAAAAGCAATATATACATAATTTCAATAGATCAAGAAAGATTTCACAAAATACCTTGATGAAATCTAGAAGTGTGTCATGACATTTTTTCCCTCTATTTCATCATAATCCTTGAAGTGTAACAGGAAGAGTCACCATCTCACAACAGAGACTGCAAGCTCTGTGGCATGGATACCACCCTTCTCATTATTCTATTACATAAGTTGATTTTTTTTATCTTTGTAAAGTGTGTGACTAATGAAGTTAAACTTTATAATAATCACTTCCTAGTTTCAATAAACTAAACATGTAAACTATGCTGTAGTTATAGACCTCCAGAAGAGCATTACACTATCTACCTAAAATTGTTCGCCTGTGCACGTCTAATTTTCATTTCCCTTTGGTTTGTCTTTTCTGCATTTAGGTTAGAAATTAAATTAAATATCTCAAATACTTTTTGTTTATCTGAATTTAGATATTTAAATCATTACAGAAAAGATACTTATTGAATTATCATTACAATATCAAATTTCTAGGAACTAATAAGTGCCTATGTGAGCTAATCAGCCTGATTTCACATAAATAACCTATGATTAGGGATGTAAATGACAATAAATGATAATGATAATAATGAAGTTGAATTTTCACTTTGATAAATTGCTTTTTTGTATTATTTTTGTGGGCTTTGTTTTGTTTTTTGAGACAGTTTTTTTGTGCAGATCTGGCTGGCCTGGAACTCACTCTGTACACCAGACTGGCCTCAAACTCACAGAGATCCACCTGCATCTCCCTCCCAAGTGCAGAGATTAAAGGTGTATGCTACCATCACCTGGCAATAAATTGCTGTTTTGAAGAATTAATCAGGTCAACATTCATGAGATTGTCCACACTGGCCAAAGCTCCACACAACAGGATCAGTACTTTTAAAAGCATATACAGTATGGAGAGAGGACAGAGAAGACAGACACATGACTAGAAATCAGACCAGATTTGAATCTCACATTTCCCTTGTTTAAAAAAAAAAACAAACAAACAAAAAAACGCAGATATGGTACACAGGACTCACGAGGCTGAGGCAAGAAAATTTTAAGTTCCAGACACACCTGGATTACAGTATTATCATGTCTCAGATGCAGAATAAATATAATAGAACAGAACAGAATATAGTAGAACAGAACAGAATCTAATAATGCAGTGTTTCTAGGTCCTACTGTCTTTTAGATTTATGATGGATTACAGATATGATTTCTCCTCCTTCTGTTGACTCTCTCACTGATTCATTACACTTAGCCTTGTGATTATCATGTCTCCTTTCACATAGATGAAATCCATTCAGAGCAAACAGCAGAGGACTCTTCTGAAATATGGAGGCACTAGTCAGGCTTCCAAAAAAAAGGACACTGACGGATGTCAACATCACAAATCGCTTCCAAGGTTCCTAAGATTAGCAAATAGCAAATTGAACAAAATTAAGTCACTGTGCTTCCTATTCCCTGCAAAAATGAAGAAACATACACATAAGCCAAAGGGCTTTTCTTTTCACTATAATATGATTATATCATTTCATTTCCCTCTTCTCTCTCCTCTACCTAGCCCCTCACATGCCCCATTTTACTAACTCTCAAATTCATGGTCCATTTTTCTTTTTTAGGGTTACATATACATGAATCAAGTACACAAATATAACTTGCTCGGTCCCTTTAGCGCTACTTGTATGCTTATGATTTAATCGCTGAACAAATTGGCACTGGCTAACCAGTTAGGGGCTCATCCCTGAGGAAGATTAGTCTTCCCACTCTCAGCTTTCCTTAGTTGACTACAGATCTTTGTTTAGAGGCGGGGTCTGTGAGATTGTGCCCTTCTGTGTCAGCATGTCTGTGGGCATCACGTTTGTTCAGATTCTGTTTAGGCGAGCCCTGCTTATTTCATGAGTGTAGCTTCCCTGCCATTTCAAGAAGACACAGTCTCATAGCACATATTTTGCTCCTCTGGTTCTTGTAATCTTTTCATCCCCTCTTCTGTGATGTTCCCAGAGACTTAGGGACAGGATCACTTATGGCTGAGCACCCCATGATCACTTCCTTTACATTTTGATAAGTTGTGGTTTTTTTACAATGCTCTCTGTCTGCTGAAGAGAGAAGTTTCTCTGGTAAAGGAAGAGAAATGCCCTTATCCGTGGGTACAACAATAAGTTATTCCGATGCAGTAAGGAATTGTGCTGATTTGGAGAGAAAAGGTTTACTTTCCTGTGCTTCAGCATCGAAGTTCATCATCAGTGGAAGTCAACACAGGAACCTGGAGGCAGAAACTGAAGTACACACAACCCAGAGTCATCAGAGAGGAGGGAGCCACAGTTGAGAAAGTGTTCCAGTAAGATTTAGCTGTAAGACATTTTCTTAACCAGTGGGAGGGCCTAGCCATTGTGGGTGGCATCATTCCTGGGCTGCTGGTCCTGGATTCTGTAAGAAAGCAGGCTGAACAAGCCATGAGAAGCAAGCCAGTAAGCAGCACCCCTCCATGGCCTCTGCATCAACTCCTGCCTCCTGGTCCTTGCCCTGCTTGAGTTCCTGTCCTCACTCCTTTTGGTAATGAACTGTTAGATGGAACTGGGAGTGAAAAAAAATCCCTTTCCTCCCCAAGTTGCTTTGGTCATGGTGTTTCATCACAGCAACAGTAACTCTAACTAAGACAAACAGTTTCAAGTCATCATGATCAAAGAGGCCAGGAGGGACTATCAGTGAAGTGCAGGCCAGTTTCAGAAGAGACTCCAGCATTCTCCAGATGCCATTACTATGAGCTGAATGCCAAGGACCACAGCAGCTATGTAACGAAAGCAGCCTGAACCTCCAAGACAACTTGCGTGTGCTGTGAATGGCAGAGGCAGAGGAGCAGGACTGTCCAAGTCCTTTGCAGACTAGAAGATCATGAATCCCTCTGAGACATTGGAAGCTGAGTTATTTACACAATTTGCTTTTGCTTTTTCAGATTGTGTCTGTGCCCTCACTCTTCTTTCTTTGAATAACAAAATATTTAACTTTTTTCTTAACCATGGCCCACGGACCTTGAATACCTTAGAAAGATGTTGTATATTTTTAAGAGTACTTTAGAGATTTGGAAAGCCTGAAATTTAGGAAAGATGTTGGAAATATTTTAGAGAGGCTGAATATTTTAAATGCTTGAATTTTTAAAGACTGTGATACTTTTAATAAAATATTAGAATGTTTTATATTGTGATATGGGTATGAATATGAGATGACAAAGAAAGAAAAGGTGATAGATTAATAGGTTGTATGTTCATGTGTCAAGTAGACAAGGAGTCAATTGTGCTGGTAACATAAATAATAAAAACTGAGAGACAGATATTGTGTTTCAAGCTGAAAATCAGGAAAGGAAAGCAGCCAGCCACTAGCTCTTACCTCTACCTCAGACAGAAATGTGTGATCCTGTCTCCACGAATCCTCAGAGTGCGATGCTTTCCTGTCTGGAAACTAAATCTCACCACAAGACCCTTTGCTTCTTCCTTTTATACCTCCTTAGTGCTGGGATTAAAGGTGTGAGCTCTATTGATCTTTATACTGATGCACTCTCATGTAACCCAGGGTAGCCTTGGATTTACAGAGATCCATCTATCTCTGTTTCCTGAGTCCTGGGATTAAAGGTGTATACAGCCACCAACTGGCTTCTATGGCTAACTAGTATGGTTAATGAAATTAAAGGTGTGTGTCACCACTGCGTGGCTCCATGGCTGTGACTAGCTTTGCATTTTGATCTCCAGCGGCTTTATTAAATCATAAATAACATATCACCATGTGTGATGACTAGTTTTATGTCATCTTGACACAAACTGGAGTCATTTGGAAAGAGAAATTCTTAATTGAGAATATGCCTACATAAGATTTGTCTAAAAGCAAGTCTGTTGTGCATTTTCTTGATTAACAATTAATTGATGGGGAGGTGGCAGCTGACTGGAGGTGCTCTCACCCAGGTGCAGGCAATCCCAGATGGTATAAGAAAACAAGGTAAGCAAGACTGAGAAACAAACCATTAAGCAGTGTTTCTCCATGGCCTCTGTTTCAATTTCTCCTTCTAGGTTCCTACTCTGTGTTTCCTTACTGATGCACTTATAACTAGAAGTAAAAGTGAAACAAAGACTTTCATCGCCAAGTTGCTTTTGGTCATGGTATTTTACCAAATTAGTAGAAACCCTAACTTTGACAGACCCCTTGACAACTTGGCACACCAATACAATACTATTAAACAGTAACTGTTCCCTTCCTACTTTATCTCCAATATCTCATGTTAATATCAACATCACCATATAAAACACTCCAACTTTTAACATCTTTAAAAATTTAAACATTTTAAAAGTTCAGTACCTTAAAAATCATCCAAAGTCTCTTTCGAAGTCCATCTAAAAATCCCCAAATCTCTATAACAGCTCAATGTATCTCAATGTGGGCTCCTGTAAAATCAAAATAACAAGTTAAGTACTTTCTTATTCCAAGAGATAAAACCCAGGGCACAATTATATTCAAATAAAAGCAAAACCAGAGTGAAACATGTAAAGTGTCAAACAGAAGACCCTTCTCAGCTCCAAAGGGTTCCATTTCTCCAGCTGGGTCATTAGTAGCACACACAGCTTACCTCATAGGCTCAAACTAGTCCCATTCAATGGTCGCTGCCATCCCTGGTGATTGTCTTATGGTACTAGCATCTCCAAAATATTTGGCTCACCATTAAAACTACAGGGCATCTTCACAATTGCCCTTTCTGGGCTCTCTTCAGGGAGTCTGACACTGCTTCATAGTGCCAAGCTGCAGCTTCTCCCCATGACCTCTTCAGTCCTGGGGCATCTGCTTCAACTGAGACTGCGTTCAATAATACCCTGTCCTAACCTCTCATAGTACTAAATCTCAACTACTCTCCATGACCACTTCATGCCTTCAAAACCAGTACCATCTGGGAGAGTTTTACCAATTATCTAGTTTGACTGCTGGCATGGGGTGCAGGCTCTGCCCCTCCAAACAGCTTCTGTGTTTACCTGAGTAAACATGTCCCAGAAATTTTCACTTAATGATACTGGTGTCTTATTAATCACTGCTAATTTATCAGCTCTAGATACCCAACATCGATTGTACCAGCAAAGCAAAAGTTTCACTTTATTGGCTCTGGTCTCTCATTAATCCTGGTTGATTCTTTACCCACAGCTGACCAGAACAGATTGTTAATTCAAAATATTGAGTGTATGTCCACAGCGGAGTCATTGCTTACCTCTGAAACCTCAAAAACTAGGAATCGCTCTCAATAGTCTTATCCTCCAATTTCCCACGGGATAGCCCATTGAGATCTGAGAACTGAATGGCTTTTCTAGCCCCAAAGTTCAAATGCTACCATAATTCTCCAAAAATTACATGACCATGTCTTTCACACCACTCCATGATGTGGTACCAGTTTCTGTTACGGTTTCTATTGGTATGAGAAAGCATCTTGGTGAGAAAAGTGTTTATTTTTGGCTTGCTCTTACACATCACAGCTCATCATCGAAGGAAGTCAAGGCAGGACTCAGAGGCTGTGGAGGAATGCTGCTTCCTGGCTTGCTCCTCCTGCCTTCCTTAGTTGGTTTTCTTATACTATCTAGAATGATCTGTCCAGTGGTGACACCATCCATAGTGAGCTGGGTCCTTCTATACCAGTCATGAACCAAGTAAAGGCACTACAGACTTGCCTACAGGTCAGTGTTATGGAAGCATTTTCTCAGTTAAGATTCCTTCTTCCTAAAATGCCTTAGCTTGTGTTAAGTTAACATAAAAACAATAACCTAATTTATTTTAAGTCCTCCAACTTAATAAAGTATATGTTTTTAAATTATTCATTTATAATATTCTTAATTTCTTTGGTTTCTATTGTGCTATTTCCTTGTTCATTTCTGATTCTGTTTATTGAAATTTTCTTTCTTTATTTTTGTTGGACCAAAATCTTGTTTATCTTCTCAAAAAAAAAAAAAAACAGCTCTTAGATTTGTCGATTCTTCGTATTGTGTTCCTTGTTTCCATTTCATTCATTTCTGTTCTGACTTTTATTATTTCTGGCCATCTACTGGATTTGGTTTTGTTTGTTCTTGTTTTTTTTTTTCATCCTTTCACTTTAGATCAGTTCCTGTCTTTAAAGCTAAGATGTATTTCTTGTAGACAATAGAAGGATGTATTTTGTTTCTTAAATCCATTGGAGAATTAAGGCCATTTATATTTAAAGTTAATTTTAAAAAGTGTATATCGATTGCAGCCATTTTGTTGCTGTCTTTTGTTTGTGTTCTTAGTCACACTTGTGTTTCAGAGATTGATGCTTTTCTTGTTTTCTTTCTACAGCCTCTTGGCTATGCTTATTCATCTCTTCAATTGTAAGTCTTGTTCCCAGAATTCTCTTTGGAGTCAGTTTGATGGTCATCTTGTTAGCCTGTTCGGATTGTAGAAAGTTTCTCTTTGTCTTTCAAATATGACAGATAGTTTTTCTGGGTACAATAGTCTAGGTCAACAGTTATGGTCTAGAACTTGTAGCACATTTCTTTGGGTTCTTCTGGCTTTCACATTTCTCTTGAAAAATTATGTTATTCTGATGGGTTTTCATTTATATGTTACTCATGATTTTTCTCTTGCAGATTTCAGTACTCTTTTTACCCTTCATAATTAATGTTTTAACTATGATGTGCTAGGAAGAGTTTCTTTTTTGGTCTTACCTGCTTGATATTCTATGTGCTTCTTGTATGTATATGGGTGTCTTATTTTGAGGAAGTTTTCTTCTGTGATTTTGTTGAAGTTCCAAAGGTCTGTGGCACTGAACTGGGATTCTTCTCCCTCATCTATGATAATATGTCAAAGATTGGATCTTTTCATGATGATCTACACTTTCTGCAGTTTACTGTCGTCCTTTCTAAAATTATTCATATTCTTCTCTGGTCTATTTCCTTTATTTTATCTCCAAGTCCTAATATTCTACCTTCTACTTAATCCATTCTACTTGCAAGGCTTTCTCTTCAGTTGTCTACTGATTGGGTAATTGAGTTTTTTGTTTCCATCTTTATTGGGCTTGAGTTTTTTTTCAATATTTCTACCTCTTTGTTGAATTCTATTTTCAAATCCTGGATTGTATTCAGCATTTCATTCAGCCTTATGTTTGTATTTTCTTGGGCATCATTCTTTTTTACTTTTTTATCTTTACATTCATTGAGCTATTTCTTCATGTTTTCTTCAGACTCCATTTGTTTTTGTTTTGTTTTGTTTTTGTTTTTTGAGATACTGTCTCACTATGTAGCTTTGGCTGGATTGGAACTTACTATGTCAACCAAGGTAGTCTCAAACTCAGAGATACACTGTCTCTGCTTCCAAGTACTGGTATTAAAGTCATGGTCCACCCCATCCAAACTCCTATTCTTTGGTGAAGTATATGATGTTTCTTTTAAATTCTGTGTCTGGAGTTTATCTAGGTAATCTGGAGAACATTTCTAAAGGACTGGTGGATTTGTATTGAGCACCAGAGCCTGAGCTGACACAGAAAGTAAGTGTCCTAGTCCTAGCCTGGAGTAGGGGGAGAGGAAGGTGGTGTGGACCAGGCTGACCAGATTATGCAAGGGCACTAGATTCCAAATGAGGTCTAGGGGGTAAGAATTGTATGTAGAGGTGAAGATCAGCATTAGGCACATTCGCCAATATGTGCCCTGGAATGAATTGTGCAGGGCCCAGCTATACAGACAGCCACTGTTTTTCCTTTCCATTGAATCTTCTCCCCACTTTTTCTCACTCCCTTTTTAAAGTGGGCTTGAAAGATATACCCTAGAAATGTCATACTTTCAAATTATACCATGACCTAGTAATTGTGGTTCTTGTGAATTCTTCGTGATAGCTGCTTATTTGTGAAGACAGTAAGAGACAGGAGTCTGTATAAATGGCTGTTAATCCATGCAAGATGAAAACATAGACATTATTGGCAGTTAGTCAGTTTTCCTAGGTTAATACATGTTCAAACGTTCAACCAGAAACTATTAATAACTGAGGTCAAAAAGTCAGGATTACATTTAAGCACATAATGACAAATCTTACACCAACGGAGTTAATTTGAGAATCATTTCAATAGTGTGTTCAAAATAACTTAATCCATATTAAGTGCATTAGATGAACAAATGACCAAAGAGGACATTTTAATGATGGAAATATTAACTCTAAGTCTCCTGGAGTGTCTGCACATTTCTGTATCTCTCAGCTGCCTGCTCTGTTTCTGTGTTAATAAAGCTTGTTTTGTGGTTAAAAAAAAAGAAAGAAAGAAAGAAAGAAAGAAAGAAAGAAAGAAAGAAATGTCAGGTTTGCCTCAGAAATGGTTAGAGTCATGTTTAGGATATAATTATCACCTAGAAACACTTTTAAATAAAGCAACTGACACCAGAGAGCAAAGATTCTAGGACATTCCAATAAGGCAAGAGAGGCTAACGGGGTCTGGGGAATAAAACTTGACCTGCAACCTGTAATCCCCATTGGCACAGAGATCCATCTTGATGTTACTGTCTGTGACTCACCCACAAGGCTCGTTGGCTTTACTGCCCCAGAGAAAAACATTCTGGAGCTGTTGGGAGGTTCGGGGAATGCAACTGTTTTGGAGGAACCTCCGGAGTCTTGACTGGTGAGAGGCTGTCCAAAGCTTGCATTCTACAAGAAGCCAATGAGCAAAGCAAGTCCACTTCACTGCTTTTTGCAGTGGTTGTCCAAGGAGAAAACATATCAACACCTTCTGGAAATCCTAAGAAGAGGGAAAGTTATTATAGCTTCAACAAAACTTAGTTCTGCCAGAGTTGTTGGATTATTTCAAGTCTCTAATAAGAATGCATACTCTCTTGAAACCCCAGGCCAGCCAAGAAACTCCCTGGCAGGAAGAAACTTATCCTTGGACTGTAGAGAGCTGCGAAGTGCCACGCCTTAAAGATGGCGCCAGCTTCCGCCTTCCACCTCCCCAAGGGTGAGCGCTCTCTGGTGTAAACAAGCCCTTATTTGGTTAAGTCTGTTCAGCTTATCTGCTTCCGCATTAGAGTAGTCTATCTGCAGGGTCCACGTAGCTCACTGGGATTGGTTAGTGCAAGGGTATTTAAGCCTGTGCCGGGGTCCTTCGGGCTCTCGAGGGTCAGAAGAACATGTTTCAAGGATCCTGATTAAAACTGCATGAAGAAGATCTTCTCAGAGTCACGTCTTCCTTGCTGGCAGGGGTAGGCGTGTACATTGGACTACTGAAACAATGGAATCCAAGAGACTGGGATTTTTCCTAAGAGTTTCATGTTGAACAAAGGAAAATGGTGAAGCCTGGTGCCAACCAGAGAAGGAGTTTGTTTCTTGCAGAGAGATTTCATGGTTCTGACAACTTGTCACAAGCCTTGTGGGAGAAAGAAGCAGTGGCAATAATGTTGGGTGGTGTCACACCCTGACCAGGACTGCTTTAGTTACCCTTACCACTTGTCCTCTATTTAGCCCCACACTAGTGACAGAAAGATGGGCGTGGGTGGTTGTCATTTGGCCCCTTCATTCCATTTTCTAATGTGGCCACACTGAGTCTCTTTTAGCTGCTTTGCACTACTGTTTTTTTGGTTTTTTTGTTTTGTTTTGTTTTTTTGGTTTTTTTTTTTTTTTTTTTTTTTTGGTTTGGTTTTGTTTAATCGCTCATATAATACATCCCAAGTGCAGTTTCCCCTCCCTCTTCTCCTCCCAGTTCCTTCCTTTCCCTCTCCCCCAGATCCACTCCTCCTCCATTTCCTTTCAGAAAACAGCAGGCCTCCCAGGGATATCAACAGAATCGGCATAACAAGATGCAATAAGACTAGACATAAGCCCTCATATCAGGACTGGATGAGGCAACCCAGTAGGAGGTAAAGGGTCCCAGGAGTAGGCAAAAAAGGCAGGGACCCATGCAGGCCCCATGATTTCCACTTCAGACTCTGTGGCTTCACCTCAGATAGTAAAAAGCTTTTGCCTTTCAGTACTGTTTCTTTAACTGACCAGTCAATGACCTATGGCTGAGCCAGGGCAGGAACACAGCAGCAAATGACCTTGCAGGTGATTTGCTTCTCCCTTTTAAGAAGAGAAAAAGGGGAGGTCTGTGTTAGAATGGGCTAGGATGCAGTGATAAAGGAGACAGGGGATGAGAGAGGAGGAGAGACAAGGGAAAGGGGTAGGAGTATTTGTCCCAGAGGAGCAGAAGATTGCCTCTAGATAGAGACAGATGTGACACATAGGCAAATAGTGGTTTATAAAGGTAAAGAAGGAAACCCCATGCTACAATGAGGTGTTTAATTTTAATTGAGCATGTTAATTAGGTGAGCCAAAAGGGGCTTCTGGTTGCTGGACTTCAGTAGTAAACCTCAGAGGGAGGAAGTGGACAAAAAAAGGTAGGTAGCTTCAGGAATGTAATGTAACAGTTTTTAGCAAGGCAGAGGGAATGGGGAAGAAGGGCATTGCTCCAGTGGGCTGGTCTCCCTTCAGTCACAATAAAAATGGATGTATTTATCTTTGGATAACCCAGTTAACATACAAGAACTTAAAAGATGATTTTTTTGTGTGTGTTCACATGGCTACTGTGTACACTTAAACTCATAGGAAGGGGTTAAAAGCTTTCATATTCGTTGATAGCCACCTCCTCCTGATACTCCTTGTTCCTCTCTCCATCTCTCTCTTTTTCTCTTTATGTCTCTCTCTGACTGTGTGTCTCTCTTTATATTTCTCTCTATCTGTCTGTCTCTGTATCTGTCTATCTCTCTGTCTCTGTGTATGTTTATATCTGCCTGTCTCTGTCTTCATCTCTCCCTGTGTCTCTCCTTCTCGGTCCCTCTCTGTCTGTGTGTGTGTGTGTGTGTGTGTGTGTGTATGTGTGTCTGTTTCTGCCTACCTCTGTCTTTCTGTCTCTCTGTATGTCTGTCTCTCTCTGTTGGTTTTTGTGTCTCTCCATCTGTCTCTCTCTTTCTCTCTCTGTCTCTCTCTCCCCTCCTTATCTCTTCACAATAATTGCTTTTCTCATTGCTCTGACAAAATTTCTGACAAAAGCAGCTTAAAGAAGAAAGGATTTTTCCCTGATTTTGAGATTGATGACTACCTTATATGCTATCCTAAAGCCTTCTAGTAACTGATAGAAGCAGAAGCAGACACCCACAGCTAAACACTGAGCCAAACTCTTGGAATCCAGTTGCAGACAGGGAGGAGTGATGAGCAAAGGGGTCAAGACCAAGCTGGAGAAACCCATAGAAACTGCTGACCTGAACAAGGGGAAGCTCATGGACTCCAGCCTGATAGCTGGAAAACTAGCATAGGATCTACCCAGACCCCCTGAATGTGGGTGTTAGTTGGGAGGACTGGGCAGTAATGGGGCCTCTGGTAGTGGATCAGTATTTATCCCTAGTATATGAATGTACTTTGGGAGCCCATTCTACATAGAGGGATACTCCCTCAGCCTAGATACAGGGGGAGGGCCTAGGCCCTGCTCAAAATGATAAGAAAGACTTTGAAGACTCCCCATGGAAGTCTTGCCCTTCCTGGCGAACAGAAAGGGAATGTGATGGAGGTTGGTGGGGGGAACAGGGGAGGACAGGAGAGTGTGGGAACTGGGATTGATGTGTAAAACAAGCTTGTTTCAAATTTAAATTTAAAAAAGTATGTAAAAAAAAAAAAGAAGAAAGGCTTTACTCTGGTTCTCAGTTTCAACACAAACACTCCATCATAGTAGAAGCATGAAACAGCTGGTCTCATTGCATCCATATCCATAGTCATGAACTTAAACCTGGTGAAAGTTAACATTGTGCCTAAGAAATTCTACCTACTAAGCCAATGCCAGAGAGATGGTCTTGAATTGACTGATTAAGCTATCTGCGACAAGGGCTGTTATTTCCTTAGCTCTCCACAATGTGGCTGATTTTTTTTATTATTATTATTATTAACCTCACACTTTGGCAGAATGTTTGTCTATTCCTAGAATTCTCTTCACTGCACTCTTTACATCTTTGTTTCTTAAGGTGTAGATCAAAGGGTTAAGGCTGGGGGTGACAATGGTATAAAAAAGAGTGAAAAACTGTCCTTCCTCATGGGATATGGTATTTTGTGGCTTCATGTACATATATATGAGTGTTCCATAAAACAAGGTTACAACTGTGAGGTGGGAACCACAGGTATTAAGGACCTTTCTCCACCTTGTTGCTGACTTGATCTTCATCACAGCCTGAGTAATAACTCCATAGGAGATGAGGATTAGTGATAGAGGTACTAGAAGAAATATAACTCCAAGAGTAAACACAACAACCTCAATTACTCTGGAATAGACGCAGGCCATCTTGATCAATGCTGGCATTTCACAGAAAAAGTTATCCACTTCCCGGTGCCCACACCTTGGCAATTTCAAAGTCAAGGAACAAAGAATTAAGGCACTGCCAAGACCACCTAACCAGGCTGACAGCACCATCTTCTGGCAAAGAACAGGGTGCATTATTACGGTGTAGTGAAGAGGTTGACAGACCGCAGCATAGCGGTCATAGGCCATCACAGCCAAGAGGAGACACTCTGTGGCTCCTAGGTCCAAGGCAAAGAAGAACTGGAGTGCACACCCCCCATATGTGATAGACTTCTTTGAACTCCATAGATTTACCAGCATCTGTGGGACAATGCTAGTAGTGTAACAGAGGTCCACAAAAGACAAATTAGATAAGAAGAAATACATGGGAGTATGGAGCTGAGAGTCCAGATAGGACACTAGAATGATGGTTGTGTTTCCTACCAATGTCACAACATAGAAGATGAAGACAATGACAGAAATGACGTGCTCCAATTGGGGTCGACTGGAAAATCCCAGAAGGATGAAGTCTGCCCCTGAGCTATTTATTTCCATTTCTCCTTAAGAAAGTCTAGAAGAAGACGATACTACAGTAACCAAAAATAATTTCAAAGTCTCTGACTTTTGTCATGAGTCTCTAAAATCCATCCATCTGCATACATCTTCTTATTGTAGCATATTTTAAAATATTTGTCAATAACAAGAGCTTCTCCTGTGCATCAGAAATTATTGGAAAGCATTAATATGCAATATCACCTCAAAACACTGAGTGTTTTGATTGTGTGTCAAAGCCATAACTATAAAAGTGACATTATATACCATGTATGTGTGTATATTTATGTATGTATATATGCATTGTACGTGTGTATATACATGACTCAATGTTAACTTGCTGTCCTTGAACCACCCTACCCTGGAATGGAATGGAAAAAAAATTGAAATTTCCCCCTGGAATTATGGCATTTACCACTTGATGGTGATAAATATTTTCTTTATCAAAGGAACTAAGTTTCAAGCAAAAGTTTTTAAGTTTTTATATGCTCTGCCAGTTGATAACATAAACCCTTTTCTTGGGTTCATTTACAAATGCCTACATCCCAGCCATTATGACTATCATAATCATATCATCACCCCTCTTCCTTCTCTTCTGAGTTTTTCTCTATTGAGTCGTGAGTATTATGCTTTTTGTATCAACTTTGGTGTTTATAGCTACACTTTTTGTTGTTGTCATTGATAGTATGTCTTTGTTTCTCAAAAAATAACCTACTGATTAACCTTTATGTGCTGTGCCACTTTGAATACCTTAAAAATGTCATGATACATATCCTGCCCAACTTTATGGATCTATTTCTGGATTAAACATTGAGCTAGTTCCAGAATCATTTGACCATCACAGACATGTAACAATAGACACTGTCTGCTTCTGGTCCCTCACCCACTCCACAGAAAAAAAGGCAGGCAGATGATTCAGCAAGTGACAGTTCATACAACAAGCAGTGGGGTGACCCATCTTATCAAATTCAATAGCAAGTGCATTTTCCGGTTACATTGGAGCCTGTCAAGAAAAGCCATCACCATTTTACCTCCAAAAGAGAATAGATAAGAAATAAAACCTTCATCAATCTTGCTATTTTTGAATTGTGTGACATATCCTTACATGCATGCAATGTTTAGTCATTCAGTATATTTTTTGGCAGTGACCTTTTTTTGTGATGAGCTTCAGACCTAGAGTTTCTTACATTTATAGTATAGTTGTTGACATGAAAATAAAGCCTCATTTTCATTAAAATAATGTGATGATAAATTATCTCAAGAAAATCATTGTATAAAGCTTAGAGCATAAAACTATTTTAATTATAAAAAGGGAGTTTTATTCACAAATTATTTGGAGTTAAAATGTTGCGTTCCCTATGATGAAAGTGTAAATTTAGCTGAGTAGGATGTGTATATGTTAATAGGAAGTCAAGCATAGTGCTTCAATGAACATTTTTTCTTTCTTTTTTTTTTGTGGAGAATGTTTTTTTGAGACAGAATCTCTCATAGTGCAAGCTGACCTGTGTAACAGGAGATGGCCTTGAATTCAGTGTCTCTCTGCCTTTACTTCCCAAGTGCTGCAAGTGCTGGGGTTTCGGGCATTTCCACCATCCCTAATGAATCCAAGCAACATACATGGTATTAAATCCCAGCCATACACTGTACATACACTGTGCTCTTGGATAGTAATTTAACCTGTTTGAATATTTAGCTCTTCATATGTGAAGTAGATTTTATAGTATTCCCTTCATCAGTGGGAAGTTATGAACACTAACACTCATGAAAGTTCTAGAACCTGAGCTTATGTTTAATTTTTAAAAGACCCACACTTCAAACAAGCACTGTTCTTCCTGACCCCTTCACCTTTTGCACTACTAGCTTTACGTAATGGTTTAGAGCTAAACTCAAATGTCTTGATTGTTTTAACCTGGCTTCTAAAATGTACAAAAATAAGCACAAGTGCAGTATAATAAACAAGTAGTGAACAAGTGCCAAGAAACTGTAGGATCAGGAGATGACTTCAGCTCCCAAAACACTGTGGTTCCAAATTACCTGTGCTCATTGGTTTTCTTGAAGTTGAGAATGTTCAAAATTAAAAAGCTGTGATTTCTAAAGTAAAAACAAACCTCAAAAGTTCTGACTCCTGCAGCATAGACATTCTTTCCAAAGGACATTCAATAACTCCTGTTGTGTAAGCTCAAGGGCAGGGAAATAGGCATTCCCTTCAAGTGGTGCCTCCTTTGTGCCTCTTTCTCTTAGACACTGGCTCTTTCTTTTAATTCCAAAAGAAACACCAAAGGTAGTCTATTCACCATAGCTTCACATCTAACATGGTTTAATGAATAAGTAAGACAAATACAATAACAAATAAGGAAGATGCTGAGTAGATAAACAGTCTAGTAACTACTAGGACTCAGTCAAAAATAGTACAACCACCCTGGAAGCCTTCTTTGCACCTCACTCATCATAACTCTACCTGAGCCACCTGCTAACATGATGCTTACTGGTGAACCTTCCCTTTAATATATTTAGGTTAAGTATGTAAATGTAAGTATATATTGGCTCATTTGGCTTAATAAAATATTAGAGGTGCAGCAAGATGGCCCAGCAGTTAAAAGACCCTTGTCATGAGAGCCTGAATACCTGAGTTCCATCATCAGAACCAAGGCAGGATGAAGGGAGAGAAGTAACTCCCAGAAATTATGCCTTATTCAATATGTGCATCACACACACAGAGACACACACAGACATAGACACATATACACACAGAGACATAGACACATACACACACGCGTAAATAAATAAAAACATTAAATATATCTTAAGTTTCTTTTAACGTTAGAAGTTATTATCAAATAAACTCTTAGATTTCTCTTTGCAGGAAGAGCACTTTACCTTCTGCTGCCTGACCTTGAATTTTCAAGTTTGTTTTGTCCCTAACCAGTGGCCACCATGGTTCAGCCATGGCTCGAATTCATGAAGTCAAAGATGAGGGCAACATCAAAGAAGACAACCCTACAGAGGAGAACTGGGAACAGCTGAAAAAGAAATGTCGATATTTTCAGATGCAAATCTTACTGGCTTTTAATAAAGTTTGGATTACTTAAAATCCTGGGCATTCTTACTAGAAATGCCACAGCAGAAATGCTCTTTGTAATTTTATGCTGTGACCTAAGCATAGCATCATTTGTGTTTTAACCATTCTATTGATCAGTGTAAGCTTTTGGCCGCAAATTTGGGATGTTATTTAACTTTAATATGAAAATGAGTATGATACTAAAAATGAGGCTTAGAATACTGTATCTAAAGACATAGATGGTCTAAAGTGGCATGCTACATTTAAAACAAGGCTGGTTTGTCATTGGCATATTTCAGATTCCAATAACACAGCATATTGTTTCACTTACTAAGGTTAATAATTTTTAAGATAAATCAACTAAGTATATCTGGGCATAGTTTGATATGTACAATGATCTGGTGAAAAAAATAGCAAAATTTTAAAACTGTCTTAATACTTAAAAACATGTTTATTTATTAATACTAAACCAAGATGTATGTTGCTGTCCAAGCAGAAAAGGATCAGATAAAAAGAATTAAGATCCTGGCTTCAGAAAACCCATGTATCTACTACAATTGGCTTTTGTAACTCTTGGTTTCTTCACCCACTTCAATGCTTGGAAGTGGCTTAAATGACTTGGAAGAGGATAAATCTAGAATACTTAGCATGCTGCTTGATGCCTGAGGACCATTCAGAAACTTGGAAGTATACAACTCTCAATTTTGAATTTTAGTTCTCTTTCCTAAGAGATCTCCAATGTGTTCATATTACGTATATGTTCTACACTTTTAAGAATTCTGTTTGTATGTTCAACTGGGGCCTACACTGTCTATGATCTGGTTCTGGTTGTCTGTTGGACGCAGCAAGCAATACTCACCAGAAGATAGGATGATTAGAGTATGTTCCCAGGCAGGAAGAATTTGAAGTTGTCACAATTTTCTATAGTTCAAATGTACCTGTGTTCCCACTAGGATGATCTCACTTTTCATTAATGATGAAGAGAAAGTTCTTGTGCCAAAAATAAAATCAGGTTAACTTAAAAGGAACAGTTGGACTAAGATTTAATAGTAACGGTATCTTCTAATTTGGATGTTGGATTAAAATTAGGTCTGAACACAATGAAAAGGTCAGTGAATCAGTTTTGGCTAACCATATTTTGGTGCAATATTTGAAATAGTTTATTGCATTCTCTTATTCATAATTACACCTTACATTTTGCATGAGGGCACTGTGATATTTCTTTTGCATTTCAAGGCTACTTAACTAAAGTGAAGAAGTGCTTGTGTACAATTCTAAAGGCTACTGTGTTGGTGTAAGTTAGGCCCAAGGGGATTGGTGTTGCACAGAGGTGATTAAGGAAATCTGTAACTATAGCCAGATCCTATCCAAATAGCAATTTTATGGAGGGTTCCCATAAGACAATGGTTTCATCTCATCCTTTTGCTTTAGTTTTTTATTAATAAAATTAAATTTTATTAATTTTGTTATTATAATTTATATTTTATATAGAATATATAGCATTATGTTTTATTATATAATCTTATGATTAAAATAAATTTATTAATTAAAGGAATCAATTTCATAAAATACTTAATATTGTATTAAGCTTACATTGAAATTAGAAGTATATTAGCTATAAAAATTAACACTATTTGAAATGTCTTTTGATTAATGTATATCAGATTGAAAGACTTATTATCTAAGTGTTGCATCTACAGAAAGAAAATAATTGCTCTCTTAATATTTTTATGAAATAATCATAATTTTTAGTGCGTGAATTGCATCATCCTTGTTTCATTGTCAATGAATTAAAATTACAGATGGAAATTCTTGAGGCTGTCCCCAACTTGAGGACTGGAAATTTAACAAGATCTTAGAGCCTCCTGTCTTCCCACTTTTCCCTCATTCCTATTAGACTCTTGGAGCATCATAGTGATGGATCATGTTTATTAGACACTCACTTTAAAAAAATAAAATATATCTTACCCTACATTCATGTGGGAGTGCTTAAATAATGTGTTATTAACCTAACTTGTATTTGTTGGTTTGGTTTGGTTTGGTTTGGTTTGGTTTGGTTTGGTTTGGTTTGGTTTGGTTTTTAAGACAGAGTTTCTCTGTGTAACAGTCCTGGCTGTCCTAGAACTCACTTTGTAGATCAGATTGGCCTCAAACTCATTGAGATCTGCCTGCCGCTGCCTCCTGAGTGCTGGGATTAAAGGAATGAGCCACCACCATCCAGCTATTCGCTTTTAATTTAAGCAAAGAAAATATGCTACTCTGGGCTCTGGGGGGGGAGGATTTTCTTCTTTGACTTAACATTTTCAGTAAGATTCAATGCATTGTGTCTAGCTGTGGTTCACAGTTCATTGTGTGAGTGTGCTATTATTATAGTTTCCATTGTTGATAGACATTCACACACTGTATAGTTGTCCACTCATAATGAATGGTTATATACAGGTCTCACTGAACACACAGTCAAGAGAGTCTTTGTGTGTCTGTGTGTGTGTGTGTGTGTCTGTGTGTGTGTGTGTGTGTGTGTGTGTGTGTGTGTGTGTGTGTCTAATATAGAAATTGCTGGTTTTGTGGAATAAGTTATACGTAAACTTTACAAGCTATTTTTGTAGTTTTCTTTAATTTATTACAAAGAGAGCATTGTTTTGATCTGCATACTCTGTAGCACATGGCATTATAGACTTTTAAATTATTATCAGTGCAAATAGTGTAAATGGTATCTACCTGTGGCCTTGTAGTGTTGTGGGATTCCAATAAAAGAGTGGAACACCAAGATTTTTTTCAAGGAAGAGGTATTAATGTACATTCACAGACTTAAGCAACATCTTGCTCATTAAGAACCCAAATAACAAATATGGTAAAAATAAAAATGGGGGGCTTTTATGTTAAGCTAGTTGTTTTCTGCCAGCCCGCCTGGTCCCACCACCGCGACAGCCCCCAATAACACGCAGAAATTCTTTATTTGATATAAGGCTGTTGGCCAGGTACTAGTTTGTTACCGGCTAGCTCTGTCTTAATGGTTAACTCATCTCTACTATTCTAAGTATTTCCACGTGGCACATCTTACCAGCCAGAGGCTGGCGTGCTACCTCTCCGGGCTCTCCATATTGACTCCTCCCTACTACTTCCTCGAATCCTCCTTGTCTCCTAGTCCCTCCTATTTTGCTTTCCCATTGGCCAACAGGGCTTTATTCATTAACCAGTATGAAAAACATATTTACAGAATAACATCTCTATCACTTGTATATGATTTTTTGCTGCTTTGTCTCCCCGTAGTATATTGGTCATTTTGAAAACTTAATGTAGAATTCAAAAGAAGACTCTTTGGGGCCTTTACCCCTCTTTGATGCTTGAATCCCTTAAGGGCCAAAGACCATCATCCTGACTTATATTTCTATAACAATATCACATGGGCAGCTATTTTTTATTTCAGTCAAGGCTTCAGTAAGCCAGAGATAGACCTTATAACTAAAAGTGTGATATTTATGAATGTTTTGAAAGCACCAAAAGTTAAAATGTTATGTGGGTTCTAACCATGCAAGTTTATATGGGGACATAAGCAGGGTAGCACATTTTTATTTATATAAAACCTGTTGGTGTTCCACATTGGGAACCCAATCTAATGTGGTTGAACACATTTTTCCTTCTTTTTTTTAAATTTTTTTTCATATTTTACATATTGATCCCAGTTCCCTCATGAGGCCTCATGAGGGATCATCAAAATCTGTCAAATCATTTGGGGTAGGGCCTAGGCCCTCCCCCATGTTGAACACACTTTTATATGTTTGTGTCTTGGGTGGCATCTGAATGCCTTGAGAAATAAAACTCCTCAGACATACCTGTCTAAAGCTTCAAAATAGGGGTTGTGACATTCTTGGAAGAGTCTCCATGCATCAAAAGACAGGATCCCTTGGTGTCTCAGGTGTGTGCATGTGTGTGTGTGTGTCCTCTTTGAATATATCCTCATTCTAAGTCAAGGTTATCACACGGTTTATCAGATTTCATTTCCAAGGGCTTACATACACCAAAAGATACCATATACTTTGGTTCAAGGACATCAGTTATTTGAACCCTGGTAATTAGCATTCTGTGTGTGTGTGTGTGTGTGTGTGTGTGTGTGTGTGTGTGTGTGTCCCTCTATCCATTCCCCAGCATTGATATTTGGGATTGAGTCATTCATAATGACCCTAGTGTTTACAAACAGAAGAGTTCCATTGTACATACATAGTCTCTTGAATCTCCCCCTGGCACTCAAAATGGACACAGCAAAGTAAGGTCCATGTGGTTCTCTGGCCTATTGCGATCACATGGATGGTGCTATGGTCACAAAAGAGAGTCTGGGACAGTAGTGGTTGAGTCAAATGGGGAGAGAGATTAGTCATGATGAATGTCAATAATGCACTGTACATAAGAAGATTTTTAAAGTGCCAAAAGAAGCTTTTTACCACATTTTCATTCAAATAGTACTACGGCAGTCAGACCTATTTCAAAGACTGAGGCAATTATAACAATAGATAAAGTCCAGGATAAGTAAGGAAATGAAGCAGGAACTTTTTATTTGTTTCTTTGGGTGGTTGACTCTCCAAGATAATACTGCCTTTAAGCTGATCAACCTCTGAAGTAACCATGGCAAATTTGCAGCCCTCTGAAGTCACAGCTCAGTCTCTTGAGATGGTCAGTTTGAAGGACAGGCGTGGGTTAAGAACTCACTCTCAGTTATCCTCCGACGCCACGTTCATTCTCCTGTGCTGTATCCCGGGGACCACCTCTGCCACCTTTATTGCTATTGGGGGTGGAAAAATATCAAGCAAGCAAGCAAGCATGCCCAGCAAAAGTCCCGCTGGGGTTTTTATTCATAACTTAAAGGAATCCTGTGCTTCATTCTCAGTGGTTAGAGCTTGGCTTCACATCTCACATGACTGGCTCATTTAAAGCAATGCTGTTGAAAAGCTAAGTACCACTTTTGAGAATACAATACAACCTGAGGTTTTCAGCAGCTCCCTGAGACACAGACTGTTACTGGACAGACAGGACCAAGAGGTAAGTGACCAGCCCCCGAGCTGGACAGCCAAGTCTCTAAGCACTAGACCCGAGGGCAAAACCCGGGGCCCCTCCACCAGCAGAGCAGCAGGAGAGCCTCCTGCACGCAGGCTGCTCCAGCACCACACCATCAGACCCTGGAATCTACAAGTTCCACTCTGGCCCCAAACCCACCCATTCACCGTGACCCCAGGGGCTCCCTGAGTCCCTGCAACTACACAGAGAGGACTATGAGACAGCAACTGCAATGATCTGTCCAAAAGCAGATCTCTGACACACAGACACTGACTGCAAGGATTGGACCAAGAGCTTGCACCAACTAGAGGAAGAGATTGGGTAGGCGCCAAGGTAAGAAGACATTCAACAACCTAAAGAGCAATATGGCAACACCAGAACGTAGTGGTCCTTACAACAGGAAGACCTGAACATCCTAACCCAGAAGCAGCAGAGGAAAATGATCTTAAATATAACTTTACATAAATGATAGAGACCCTTACAGAGGAAATAAAAAATCCCCTTAAAGAAATGGAGGAAAAAGCAAACAAAAAAATGGAAGAAATCCATAAATCCCTTAAAGAAAGCCAAAAAAATAAAATAAAATAAAACAGATGAAGCAAGCAGTTCATGACTTGAAAATTGAAATAGAGGCAATAAGAAAACACAAACCGAGGGAATGCTGGAAATGGAAAATCTGGGTAAATGAATAGGAACTACAGATGTAAGAATAACCAACAGAATACAAGAGATGGATGAGAGAATCTCAGGAGTTGAAGATACTATTGAGGAAATAGATTCATTGGTCAAAGAAAATGTTAAATCCAAAAAAATCTTAACACAAAACATCCAGGAAATCTGGAACATCATGAAGAGACTAACCCTAATAATAGGGATAGAAGAAGAAGTCCAGCTCAAAGGCACAGAAAATAGATTCAACAAAATAATAGAAGAAAACTTTCCCTATGAAGGTACAGAAAGCTTACAGACCAACAAATAGACTGGACCAAAAAAAAAAAAAAAAAACCAAGAAAAAGAAAAAAAAAAAAAAGAAATTTTCCCTCACCATGTAATGAAACTAAACATACAAAATAAAGAAAGAATATTAAGAGCTCTAAAGGAAAAAGGCCAAGTAACATATAAAGGCAGACCTATCAGAATTACACCTGACTTCTCAATTGAAACTCAGAAAGCGAGAAGGTCCTAGACAGAGTGCTGCAGGTACTAAGAGACCACATATGCCACCCCAGACTACAACACCCAGCATATTATACCTGGTTTTTCTTATGTTAATTATAGCTTTCTATTTTGTACTAGGCAAAAAGGGGGGTTGTGGTGTATTTTTTTTTTTTTATTGTTTAATAAAGCTTTCCTGAGGGATTAGAATGTAAAGCTAGCCACAACAATAGAAGCTGGGCAGTGGTAGCACACACCACCACCAAGTATAGAGCATGGATACACTCCTATTCACAATAGCCTCAAAAATGAGACATCTAGACATAAATCTAATCAAGGAGGTGGAATATGAGCTGATGGGAGATGTTATTCTGTAAATATGTTTCTCATAGCGGTTAATGAATAAAGCAGGCCAATAGGAAAGCATTAGAAATAGGCGGGGCTAGGAGATAAGGAGGAAAGAGGAAGTAGGAAGGAGGAGTCAGCATGGAGAGCCAAAAGAGAACAGATGCAGGCCTGCCACTCTCCGATAAGATGACCACGTGGAAATACTTAGGTAAGTAGAAATGGGTTAATCACTAAGACAGAGCTAGCCGATAAGAAATGATAGTAACTGGCCAACAGAATTATATCAAATACAGAGCTGGTGTGGGACCAGGAGGCAGGCAGGGAAAACAACTAGCTACAAATGGCGCCCACATGGCTTATAAACTTCAAATCTTGAAGAAAGAAAGAAATAAGGAAGATATTAGAAAATGAAAAGACAACCTATGCTCATGGATGGGTAGAATTAGTGTTGTGAAATGACCATTCTACTAAAAGCCATTTATAGATTCAATTCAATCCCAATCAAAATCCCCTTTTCATTCTTCACAGAAATAGAAGAACTATTCTAAAATTCATATAAACCATAAATTTCACAGAGAGCCAAAACAATCCTGAACAAAAAGAAAATACCCATGCTGAAGAGATTAGCATTCCAGACCTCACATATTCTAGACCTGTAAATGCATAGAGCTGTAGCAATAAAAGCAACATGGTACTGGCACAAAAATAGATGTGTAGGTCAGTAGAACAAAATAGAAAAAACAAATGAGTACACAAAACTACAGCCACCTGAAATTTGATGAAGATTCCAAAACATACACTGGAGAAAAGAATGCAAAACAAACAGTACTGGAAAAAACATGTACAAGGGTGAACTTAGATTCTTATCTATCAACTTGCATAAAAACTAACTCCTAAGGGATCAAAGATCTAAATATGTGGAAACTGAAACTGTCAGGAAAAAGAATATGGACAATACCTTACATAAAATGTGTGTAAAAGACTTTCTGAACAGGAATCCATTTGCCCAAAAATTAATGCCAGTAATTGACAAGTTGGATCTCATAAAACTGAACAGATTCTGCACAGCTAAATAAACAAGTTCTCAGAATAATAAAGAATCTTTGCGAGCTATGTATCTGACAGAGGATTAATATCCAGAATGTATAAAAAACTCAAAAAATCAAAACAAACAAAAATGGCACATTCAAAAAACGGGCTGTGAAACTGAACAAAGTCTTCTCAAATGAAGGAATAAAAATGGCTAAGAACTACACCTGGATCTTCAATTCTATTCCATTGATCATTGTGTCTTTTTATGCCAATATCATATTCTTTTTATTACTATACCTCCATAATACTGCTCGAAATATAAGGCAGTGATACTTCCAGCAATGTTTTTATTACCCAGAATTTTTAATCTGTTGGGTATTTTGTGTTTCCATGTGAAATTGAAGATTTTTTTCTCAATTTCTGTGAAGATTTTTGATGAAATTGTTGATGGGAATTGCACTGAATGTGCAGGTTGCTCTTGGTAGGAAGGCCATTTTCACAATATTAATCCTACCACAAATCTTAAATTTTTTTCTTCAATGTTTTTATGATGTAAGTCTTTCACATGTATCATAAAATTCACTTGTATCTTTCACTTGTATCCGAAGATATTTTTGAGGCTGTTTTGAAAAGTATAGTTTTCCTGGTTTCTTTCTCACTCCATTAGTCGTTTGTATGTAGGAAAGCTACTGACTTTTATAAGCTAATTTTATATCCTGCTACTTTGCTAAAAGGATCAGCTGTAGAAATTTATTATTGGCTAGCTCTGTCTTCAATATTAACCCATTTCTATTAATCTAAGTATTCCCACGTGGTCTCATCTTACCGAAGAGAGGGTCCAGACCTCTGTTCTCTCAAGTCTCTCCATGTTGACTCTTCCCTACTACTTCCTTGAATCCTCCTTGTCTCCTAGTCCCACCTATCTTGCTTTCCTATTGGCCAACAGTGCTTTATTCATTAACCAATAAGAGAATCATATTTACAGAATGACATTTCTCATCAGTGGGAGTTCTTTCCCTCTTGTTATTAAGTGTTCTGGGATTATTTATTCTTTGTGACCTCTTCAATTCAGATGAAAGATTTCCTTCTAGTGTCTTCTGTAGATCTGGATTGGTGAACGCAAAGTATTTAAATGTTTTTATCATGAAATGTTTTTTCTTTCTCCATCTACTGTGATTGATAGTTTTGCTGGATATTATAGTCTAAGCTACTACCTGTGATCTCTTAGAGTTTGTAGAACACCTGTCTAGGCCCTTCTGGATTTTAGAGTCACCATTGAAAAGTTGGATATTGTTATAATGGGCCTGGCTTTATATGTGACATGATTTTTTTCCCTTGAAGCTTTTAATATCCTTCCTTTGCTTTGTATAATTAGTGTTTTGGTTATTATGTGTCACAAGGAGTACTTTCTGGTCCTGTCTACTTGATGTATCTCTCTTATGCCTTGATAGACACCACTTTCTTTAGATTGGGAAAAAAATGTTCTATGATTTTTCTAAAAATGTTTCCTGTACCTTTGACTTGGGTTTCTTCTCATTCCTCCATATCTATGATTTGCAGGTTTGGCCTTTTCATAATGTCCCAAATTTCCTGCATGCTTTGTGCCTGGGTTTTTTGTTTGTTTGTTTTAGCATTTTCTCTGAGTGGGTGGTCCGTTTCTTTTACCTTGTCTTCAACACCTTAATTGTATCTTTTGTGTCTCTTGATCTGTTGCCACAGCTTACCTCTGGGAGTTTTGTTTGTCTTTCTGAGTTTTTCTTTCCAGTTCTATTTAAATGTGTCTTTTCTTTAGCATGTCTCTTTCCTTGTTAAAGTCTACTTTCATGTCTTGAATTATCCTCACTATTTCATTCAACTGCTTGTGTTTGTGAGGTCTTAAGGCATTTATTCATATCTTCTTTAATGTCTTTGAATATATTCTTAATTGCTATATGGAAGCCCTCATCTTGTGCTTTATTTGAATTGCTTTTCTTGGAGATTATTGCAAAGGGTTGATGGCTTTTAGAGGAGGCATATTATCTTGGTTGTTCGTGTTTATAGCTTTCCTCTGGGATCTAGACACCTAGTTATAACATTTGAAGTGTTTCTAGTATTGTCTATTCTTTGCTTACTGGTTGCTACTCTGGATCCTAGCCAAGTGTGGTAGCTGTAGCATCCCTGAGTCCCAGCCAAGTGTTCCTGATGGAGGAAGGTTCTGCAGGTCAGTGAAGAGTCACAAAGGAATGAAGATGGTCTAGACAGCAAGACTGGAAGAAGCAACAGGAAGAATTAGGGAACTCTAGGTCAGCACCAATAGGTAGAGTCCCAAGGGAATAAGGTGAGCCAATATAAACTGTTATAAAACATGAAAATATCTGAGGAAGGGACCTACACCACTTGTATCTGCCTACATCTACCAGTATCCACCAGTATCCACTGATGTCCCACTGGTATCCACTGGCACATCTCATCAATCAGTCCAAGCAAACAAATGAAACCAAAAGAAGAAATGATACATGTTTTTGTGTTATTGTGATTTAATAAGGATCAAAATAAACAATTAGGCCAAATAGATGTTTATTAAGGGAGAAATAACTCACAACATAGACAGATAAACGTGGCGGGTTTCACCGGATCCTAAGCCTTCCAGCCTTTACCACCAAAAAAGAGAGGCCCTGACCCTTTCCCAGCCTTTTCCCCCTGGTCACGTCCGGCTCTGTCTCCGCCCCCAATGGGCGTGGCCTAAGCCACAGGTGTAGACAAGGTAAATATCTCACTACAAGGTGTAGTTATGCACTCCTCGACTCCATGTCTCCATGACTTGAGGGTACTCTCTGCTCTGGGTGGTTAGCTCCCCATGCCTAGGAAGTTGGCTCCTTCTGAGAGTTCCTACCCCAGTCATCCTTTTCCCAGTTCCAAAGTTACATTGAAGAAACTATAAAAGAAGCCACCATACAGAATAGATTAGCAGTTCTAGATGTACTCTGCTCAGAGTACAGATGCTAGAACTAATATTAATGGTCAATGATAAGCTTATGTTTATGTGCTAGATGGAAAGTCGATTCCCAAATGGTCCCCATCAATTATTGTTGAAATGAACGACTTCATCCTCTAGTTTATGATTAGGAAGAGTGCTGGTTTAAAGAAGGGTGCCCCCACTCCCACCCCGTAGGCTCATTCTACTTTGTCCCCAGTAGGTGGAATCCTTTAGGAAGGATTAGGAGTTGGGGACTTGTTGCAGGAGGTACGTCACTGATGTCCTGGGGATAGACTCTCTTTCTCTCCTCTCCTTCCCCTCCCCTTGTGCTTGTGGGCGGAGTTAGGAGCCACTGCTCTAGCTCTATGTTTCTGCCTTTATAGTAATGGGTTCTAACCCTCTGGAACCATGATCCCCAAATTAAATGTTTTCTTTCATTAGTTACCTTGTTCATGTGTCTTATCAAACAATACAAATACAACTAAGGCAGGAAGTATGAGCCACAAAAGCTTTTTATCTGTTGTGTAACAGAATGGAATCTAGGGAGCTGAAACTAGGTGCATTGTTACGAGGAAAATCTTCGGAAGTAGTGGAAGTCTTCACCGACACAAGCCTAAATCCAGCACCTTAGATGGCTTGGACACACTATTGCAAGAGTGTTTCCTCTTGTGTTTTCACCTATGTGCAACTTTGGGCCCTTGAGGGTCCCCTGGTTGCCATCTCTTGGCTACCACCTTTGACCAGTGCTGGAGAGCACCAGCGGCTTCTGTTCCCCTAATCACCCAGGAAGGGGAAGGAGGCGTACAGATACCTCACTGACCTGTGATCTGTGAGATAAAAGCTCTTACATGCCACCCTACCCAACTCCTTCCTTTCCCGCCCCACTCTGCTGCAGTCTGAGGACCAGCTGAGAGACCTCATGAAGAGGAATTCCCACCAAACTGACCCCAGGGAAAAAAGCCAAAGGCCGCTCATTTTGCAATGCCAGGATTCGAATACTTTAAAGAATAGTTTCTGCTATGACATAATCTCTATTAGTAAAGTTCTGCCCTCCCCTAACTCCCCTCCTCACGTTCCTAGAACTGGAGTGTGTAGGGTGAGTATAGTGAGGTTTTGCTCCTGACCCAGAAGGGATTGACTCGGTTAAAGGAGTCTGGGCCATTCAGTCAGGGAATATAAATAAAATAAAAAGATGAGTTAGAATAGGAAGAAGAATTCAGTATGGAAACCTCCCCCAAGCTCAGCTTTCACAGGTATCCCCACTTTGACTTCACAAGGTCTTCTATTAAGAGTGGACTGGCTGACTCGGTAGCATCTCGTCACTCTGCATCAACCTCAGCACTTCGCAGATGCTATTTACTGGGGACATTAAGATAATAACTAAGAGAAAAAACTATCCCCTCCTGCAGACGAGTGGGAGAGGGATTGTGGAGCCAGATGAGACCCACAGAGTCAACTAGCCTGAGCTCACAGCGGCTCATAGAGACTGAGCTGACAACCGGGAGCCTGCATGGGACTGGCCTAGACCCTCTGCGTACATATTGTGTAGCTTGGATTTCTTGTGGAACTCTTAACAGTGGGAGTGGGGGCTGCATCCGACTCTGTTGCCTGCTCTGTTTCCTCCTTCCGGGTTGCCTCACCAGCCTTAATAGGAGAGGACATGCCTAGTCTTGCTGCAACTTGATATGCCATGACTGGTTTTGTAAAGAGAAATGGAGGCGGAGGAATGGATGTTGGAGAGAATGAGGACTAGAAGGAGAGGACAGAGAGGAAACTGCATTCCGGATGGAAAGAGAAATGGGGGTAGGGAAGATGAGGAGGAAAAGAAGAGAGAGACAGAGACAGTGAGAGAGAGAGAGAGAGAGAGAGAGAGAGAGAGAGAGAGAGAGACAGAGAGAGAGAGAGAGACAGAGACAGAGACAGAGACAGAGACAGAGACAGAGACAGAGACAGAGACAGAGACAGAGACAGTGAGAGAGAGAGGAAAAGAAGAAACAAGATTCTCAAGAAAGTCAAAGCAACACAATTATCCACTTCTTCTGCCCCTCTGTTAATCCAAAGCCTTATATTTTCACCTGCTGTGTGACTCTGAACTCTACCTGACTGTTGTTCTCTTTTCATTGTATCAAGGGTGATCGATCTCGCCACAATCAGAGCAAGGATTTAAAGTTAACCTTTAGGGTCCTGGAGCAAGAGCGCCCCCTTCTGGTGTTATATGGTTTAATGTTGCATTAACTGCTTGTCTCTTAAAAACATCAATCCAGGAATTAGTGTGTGTTTTGTTTGTTTGTTTTTTGTTTTATTTTTTTGTTTTTTTTTTGTAAAGTAGACTACAAGTAGAAAAATAAAGGAAGAATTTCAGAGAATAAGATCATATATACAAGTGAACATCAAGGATCCATTAGTTCCGTCATCGGTGAACTAAAGTTTGATCATTTTGGAAGAAGCAACGCCACCTCCTGGACTGCCTTTCACCTGGTCCTAGCCGAGTCAGGAGCCTGCAGGTGTCTCGAATTGAACAGGAACGTGGAACGGCAAATTTTGATTATGCAGTTATAAGTATGTTATTGGACTTTTATAACCAAGTGCTGGCCCCTGGAGTCCCAACAACAGACAGAACAGCTCGGACCATGCTCTCACCGTTCTCTCTGTCCTTCTGCAAGGGATGCAGTAGACGTTATCGCTGCGGGGAGCAATCTGATCCCCTTGAAAAGGTCAGCCGGCTCCGCTGTAGCCTCAGTCAAGGGTGTGTCTCTCCTTTGGGGATTGATGTCATCATAGGGCGATCTCCTCTGCTAGGTTCTCTGGTGCCTATATCCTCTAGCAAGGGCACTTGGTCATCTCATAATCTCGGTCTTCACACAATGAAATAATTATTAGTAATTTTTTTTAAATGGTGACATTGCATTATTTGAAAATATGCAGTTGGAATACCCAAAATTATTCGGAGACACGGCAAGAAGCTCCCATATGAAACGAAATTATAAAAGTGTAATTTCCCTGACCGGGAATCGAACCCGGGCCGCGGCGGTGAGAGCGCCGAATCCTAACCACTAGACCACCAGGGAAGCTGCTTGCTGCTGCCTTTGTAAGATGTATGACCTGAAATAGTTGTTTGCTATGCCTGGATTTTATCCGACTAATCATAAATCTTAGTCAACCACATTCAAAAGGCACAAAAGTGTATGGTCGTTATTCCTGCCTAAATGTATGAATTGACCCAAAAGAAAAATTTTGTTTTTTGAGACAGTGTCTCAGCCCTGAGCTGGAACTCTACGAAGGCTAGTCGTGAACTCAAAGATATCCTCCTGCCTCTACCTCCCCCAATGCTAGGTTTAAAGGCGTGCACTACCACTCCCCGCCCTAAGGCAAGTTTTAAAGAGCAATTTAAATTTTTTTCCTTGCTTTTCTGCTTTTTATAATATAATAAGAGGCTCGAACATCAAGATTTTTAGTTAATCTTACTTAGATTCTCTTGTCAGTTGTCACAACGGAAGGAACCTAAGTGACAAAGTCATTACATCTTAGCGTGAGGTGGCGACGGGCGGGGCCGAAATAGCTCAGTTGGGAGAGCGTTAGACTGAAGATCTAAAGGTCCCTGGTTCGATCCCGGGTTTCGGCATCCCAACCTTTTCTGTGTTTATTATCCCCTATTTTCTTTTGAGCTCTTCCACATCTGTTCCTCTGATTCATCTTTTTCTTTTTTCGAAACTACCTCTTCTTGATTTCCAAGAAGTTATCCCAAAGCTAACGTGCAGTAAAGGTCTTTAGTGAATACTTCACAAGGCTCCCTCTTTATCTTGTTCTCCGCCCAGCATATGATATTAGGGATCCTTCTCGTCTTCATTGGCCTCTACAGACTGGAAAAAGTTAACATCTCCATGTGTAGACCACAGAACGGTGGTCTACCGTGACCAATCAAGCCAGACTCAGCTCAGCTGCCGGCCGCCTTCTAATCCAACAGATCATGACCACCAACTTCCCAGTTTCCAGACATTGTGGCTCTTTTCTGGCCCTATGCTTAATTTTCGTGGATGCAAACCAATTAACAAGTGTTCCTTAAACAATCCTCCTTTGGACTTGGGAATAAAATCCCCACCCATTCTCTCTCTCTCTCTCTCTCTCTCTCTCTCTCTCTCTCTCTCTCTCTCTCTCTCTGTCTCTGTCTCTCTCTTTCCTGTATTGTGTGGTGATTCAATTTCATCACGTTACTACTGTAACTTTTTAGAAATAGTTGCTTCGGAGCCTGCAGATTGAATTTTAATTAATTTCTTTGCTTTAAAGTAATTCACACACATTTCCAAGAATAATATAAAGACGTCCCGTTTCTGTTGCCTAGATGTCACAGCCCTGACATTGATACAAAATACAGACCATAGCGGCACCACCAGTATTCCCTATTGTTGCCGTTTCACAAAATACAAAAGAATGTAATACAATACAATAAGAATATAAATACAAAAATAAGAAAACTTCTTAAGCAGAGGTGACCCATGTTTCCTTTAAAACAATAGGACTGGAGAGATGGCTCTAGACTAAGGCTCACAACCAAAGAGACAAAAATTAATAATTACGACTGGTTGTGGTGGCCGCAGCATTCTGGAAACAGAGGCAGAAGCATTTTTCAGAGTTGAAGGCCAGCCTGGTCTTCATAGGGAATGCCAAGCCCAGCCAGTGATACACAGTAAGACTTTGTCTCAAAAATAAGTCATAATTAGCAATAACACTTTTCTGTCTGTTTTTTTGTGCTATAGCGGGATATTCTGCACCTTATAACTGCTTCTAATATTGTTTCTGTGAACCACCTGTAGTATTTAGGACATCCTTTATTTATTTATTTTTTTAAGTAGTGGCAAGCTACTTAAAATTCATTGTAAGATAAAATTTGCAATAGTGTTTTCTTTTCCTTCTTTCTTTTTTGTATTATTAATGACTGGTGATCAAAATCAGGAGCCACAGCCAGGGGACCAGCCCTGCACACTGAGCTGATGCTCAGCCCATTGCTGCTCTTACACAGCCCGCATCGCTGAGGTTCCCAGCTTCATTCCAGTCGAGCCATACTACCCGCTGCACATGCATGTGGTCATGTGTGATGGGATGAAGCTACATGACAGGGATTAAGAGGTGTGGCCTCGTTGGGGAACTGTCACTGGAAGTGGACTTTGGGATGTCAAATGCTCGAGCCAGGCCAGGCGTCTCCTTCTCTTTCAGTTGCCTATGGATGAGGAGGAAGAACTCTCAGCCACCTCTCCAGCACCGCGTCTGCCTACCTGCATGCCATGCTTCCCACCATGACCATAACGAACTACACCTCTGAATACAAGCAAGCCCCAATTAAATGTTTTCCTTTACAAGAGTTACCATGGTCATGGTGCCTCTTCCCAGCAATAGCCGTTGACAAAGACAGCATGGACACTCAGAATTTTGCCTACAGACGGCACCAGTGGCATGGGTGAGGGCAGCAGGAGGGATGAACAGCTGAAAACAAAAGGTGATGAAAATGCCATAATGAGATCCATTACAGTGTTTGCTCCCGTAAACATTTCATCTAAAAGATTAACAGATTCAAAATTTTTCTCTCCTTTTTAGCATGTGAATTTTTGTCATGATCTCGAAATAGGATTATCACTAAACAAAATGTATGAGAGCCATGGTTCAGAACTGAGTTCCCTTCTGCCTGAGGGCCCTTCCAACTGACCAAATTAGAACAGCGCCACTTGCTCTATTAAGTAATCAAACCAAGTTTGGCCAGGTCCTGATAAACAAGCGTATAACACAAGCAGTGCCAGACACCAGTCAGAAGGGCTCAGTCTGCCCAAGCCAGTGTGGTGAGGACACGCCAGTTTCAACCGCAGAGGGAACCGTGAAATGGTCAATCCTCTCTTGTTCCTTGTTTCTACTTTATTGATCCTTTTTTACACTTATAAAGTCTCCTCCCACAATCCCCTCACTGGACTATCTTTCAGTTTGATCGATGGCATACTGGCCAACTAATAAAAACCACTTGATTTTTTAAGTCTATTGAAAATAAAAAAGTATAACTTGCTCAGGTCCTTTCCCCTATATTAATCCCTCAACCTTTCCAAATTACAGATCATTCCTTTTATACTACAGTTTGGAAATATGACTTACAACAGGCCGACATTTTGACATCTTTGTTGTGACCATAGACAACAATAAACATCTTGTAGACACATAACTAATATCGCTATCTCCTGCCTTTCCCATGAGGTCAAACATCACACTTTATATTTTGATGAAATTGAAAAGTGAAGGAAAATAGAAAGCCTTACTGTACTGACTAAGCAAATTGCACCTTGTGCAACAGCGTAGGGTGTGAGGACATCAAGAGTGTAAGTAATGTACGATGGGCACTAATCCCAGGACCCAGGAGGCAGAGGCCAGCAGATGTCTACAAGTTGGAGCCTGACCTAATAATGAGTTTTAGGTCAGCAAAGCATGTGTACTGAAGCCATGTCTCAACACACACACACACACACACACACACACACACACACACACACACACACTAGTCTAAGGAAGATTTGTCACACATTCTATGATAAGTTTAGAGTCTGAATGGAATATTGACTAAGTATCAATAACCATTTGTCAAGTTTTCTATACTGAATGGTACTTTTGTCATCACTGGGACCAAATAGCTGAAACAAGCAACTTACGGGAAAAGAGTTTATTTTGGCTCACAGTCTGTGGGTGCTGTACATTGTGCAGGGCAACACAGATATGGGAGTGTGAAGCTATTGGTCTCACTGAGTCCACAGCAAGCAGCAGAATGATTGTTCTGAGTTTTCCCTTTTTATTCAGTCTGGCTGTCTACATTCGGGGTAGGTGTTTCTTCATCAGTTAAACATCTCTAGAAAAGCATACATACCGGAGGTGTGCCTTCTCAGGAGGGCCTAAACCCACCAAGCTGACGAAGGAAATTACCCAGTCCATGAGGTTTCGTTAACTGTCAGTACTAATCAAGAAGATTTTCAAGGCCATGTTCCAAATGGCAGTATTTGGAAGCTAGGGGAGCATTTCAGGGGCTGTGATTTGATCCATGGCTTGATGGAGAGCAGGGTCAGGGTAAGACCTGCACTGGGGCTAGCTCACAACGTTAAGATTTCCTGGGGTTTTCTCCCCCAGGGGTTCTAATGTCTCAATCTGGATGGTAATCCAGGGAGCTACGTTCAGGATGTGTGTTTGTTTGTTTGTTTTCTTGTCAACTTGACACAGGTTGGAGTTTGCTGGGAAGAAGAACATGAACTGGAAAATTGTTTCCATTAGCTTGCCTATAGACAAGTCTGTAGACCATTGTCTTGATTAATGATTGATGTAAGAGGGCCCAACGCATTTAAGGTGGCTTCAGCCCTGAGCAGGCGGTACTAGGGGTAGAAGAAGCCGCTGAAGAAGCCATAGGAACCCTGCCCGTCTGCAGCGCTCCCCCATTGCCTCTGCTCCAGTTCTTTCTCCGGTTTCTGCCTTGAGTTCCTGCCCTGACTTCCCTGGATGATGGACAGCTGTAGGGTGAAATGAGCCCTTTCCTGCCCAATGTTTTTATGGTGCGTATTACAACTGAAAACTAAGCTACGCCATAAAACATCATTTGGTTTTTGTCTATAATGCCCAATGCTGTTGTCAACTGAGCATTGGTACTGTTGGGAAGTTTTTACATCTGTTTTTGCTGTCCATCCATTGCATTGCAGCCTTGTGGGTTTTAGTCTGCTCTGATGGCCATTCTTGGCTGTCAGCGTGACTGAATCTGGAATTAACTAAAACCCAAGCATCTAGATACACCTGTGACAGATTTTGTCGTGATAAAATCATTAAAGTCCGATTCACATAATCTTTTGAGGGGGGAAGACAGACCTTTAACCAGGGCCGCACCTTCTGATGGCAGTTTATATAAAGGACACGGAAGAAGGGAGCTTGCTCTCTCTTGGCCTGCTTGCTCTAACAAATCCATCACTTCACTGCCGTTAGAGCCTACTTCTTAGGATTCCAGCTTATACTAAAGACCAACTGAGATATCCAATATCCAACCGTGTGTATTAAACTACTGAATGCTTGGACTTTGGTAGGCAGCCGTTGTTGGACTAACTGGACCACAGCCTGAAATAAAAACTCCATCCTGTCATTTCTGTTCCTCTAGAGAACCCTGACTATACACGTCTACATCCAAATTCTTCTTTCCATGAAGTGCAGTTTGCTGTTTTGATAATCTATTGCACAATCCAGCTGTGTGTCCCTCCATCTTTTTTTTTTTTTTTTTTTTTTTAAATTGGTTATCACTTAGAATTTTCCAATGATGTCTGGGTTGTGCTGGCATTTGCATGAGTCTTTCTCATTTTCATTATCCGAACTCTGGAAAAATATGGTCACAAACTATCATAACCTTGATACAAACTAGCGCTTTCTCAGCAGTTAATCTACTTTTACATGGATGAAGACAGACCCAAACCACTCAGGACTACACACACTAACACTGCGCAATGAAGCCGCTTGATTGGGTCCCTTGCAACACTGGGGTCCTACCATGAAAGTCGGGGTCGTCAGCAGCAGCTGGCAGAAACAACAAAACCAGTTTGCTTTTCCTGGCGCCGAGGGCGAGGCGCGGGGGTGGGGGGGGGGAGGGGAGGCGTAATTTAAAAGATTTCTGTATTTTCTCCAGCTTCCACACTCAACGCGGAAAACCGAACAGGTTTACAAATCGCAGGGAGACTCTAAGGAAGGGGAAATTCTAGTGTGGAAAGAGATAAACCCCCGGGCAAGTCTGTGTAAATAAGGTTTTTACCTCTTCCAGTTCTCACACTAACAGATTTCCAACAGTTTGTGAAAAGAGCAATTTATTCTTTAAGTTTTGAGATCTCCTATGTCCCTTCGGGACTCCTGATGGCCGAGGGATACTAAGGAACCTGTAGAAAAGTCAATGGGACTTGCAAATTTGACTCGCAACGCAGGTAGTGAGATGAAATGAGGATTGGCTGAGGAAACGCTTTTGTTAAGACCACAAACGCTTGCGCGTGCCCGAGGGGGGACAGAAAAACAAAGCGACTCTTTTCATCTAGTACAGGTTTGGGAAGATGTTGAGTCTTCCAGACATCTTCAGGGAAAAAAATAAAAAAATAAAAAAATAAAAAAATAAAATAAATTTAAGAACAGTTTGGATTAGAGTAGGCAAAATAAAACTTGTTACTAAAATAATATGTCGCGGGTGAAACCGCACGTGCCTCCTTAGCGCAGTAGGCAGCGCGTCAGTCTCATAATCTGAAGGTCCTGAGTTCGAGCCTCAGAGGGGGCAGTTCTTTTTAATTCATGTGGCTAAAAACTCAAAGCCCAGGCTAATTGCCTCCAGGAACCTGTGCTGGTAGCCACCATTTTCCGGCTGACAAGAGCTCTCGAGCTCTCCCACCCAAGTTCTTTCTGCACGCAGTACTCCACCGTGTAACGTATTTATTGGAAAGAAGGAGGGATGCATAAATGAACAGCTAATGCTGAAAGTCCCTTTTTTTTTGAAAACATACGAGACTTCCTTACCATCACGTCCTCGACCTAGGTATTCCGTTTTGTTAAAAAATGTTCGGTTAAAAAGTCGGGTATGTGGAAACGTAAGCTTGGTTAGTGAAAGCTTAAGAAATACCTTTGTACATAGATTGTAGCTTGTACTTTTGGCTTCCATTGGGCTAGGGAGAGAGAGAAAAACACTGACGCCCGAACAGGGACTTGAACCCTGGACCCTCAGATTAAAAGTCTGATGCTCTACCGACTGAGCTATCCGGGCTCTTGCGGAACCTGTATTCTAAACAGAATAAAGGTACATAAGAAAGCATTAGCGTGTGTTTGAGTCCCTCCTCCCTTCTATCTCCGATGCTATATTTAGCCAACTGATTTAAGAATGTATTACCTGACATTTCACTACTCAAATGCAAACTCCAGGAGAACGTTTCCTAGGTTCTGAGTGTTAAACCTTCACCTCTTATATAACAGTAAGGGCACAATCTACAAACTGCAGGAAACAGCCACTGCCTTGCTGGGGTTCTGGGAAAGGGCACCACAGCTTTAGGGAGAAGCACTGGCTGCGGAGCGGGCAGCAGGGGCGCTGCTTCTGCCTCTAGTAACTTCCACAGTGAGATGTTCTAGGACCCCACCAAGAGAATGGAGGTTAGGACAACTGGACGGGAAGAAAAACTCAGACACGACGTCGGCCTCCTTTCCCCTGCCTGCCAGTTTCTCTCTGAAGCGACAGAGTTTCGGGATGCAATCTGTGGAGCCCAGACCGGGAGCCGAGAGCATGGATGGCCCGGGACACACCCGCTGGTCTCTCCTGGCTGCACAGAGAGCTCCCGAACGTCCGTCTCCCTAGCCCTATTTCTCTTTTAGACAGTTTTGTGAGTCATGCAGTTTGGATGACAGAAATTCTGTCAAGAGCAAGAGCCCAGCGTGGTGAGACTCAGCAGAAACGTTTGTTTTGTTTTTATTTATTTTTGTATCTTATTTTTGTTTCCTTTTGACAGAGTGTCATGGTAAGCAATCCCAAAAGAATGGTTAGAGAGAACAAAGCAACAATTGCACACGTCTTACACTCGCACCCCGGCCTCCCTCTCTCTTTTACACCCTGGGCTGGGGGATTTCTGGCCCTCGTGTGTTAACAAAGAAATTACAAAATATATTTGAAAGACACCTTAAATTCTCTTGGCTCCAATTGATATGGATGATGACAATGATGACGAAAACTTAAGAAGTGTTTAATTTTCTTAAGACAGAGCCCTGAAACTCGCCTTATAGAGATCCACCGGTCTCTGTCTCCCGGGTGTTGGAATATTATATGCTTGCTTCATCACGTTGACGACTGTTAAATATATATTTTAAAAACAATAAATCACTATTTTATAACTTTGTAACTGACCACTACATTATACAAACAGAAAAAAACACACCCACTTTCACTACATTATACAAACAGAAAAAAACACATCCACTTTCAATAGTTCTGGGGTTTGTTTTTCCGAGAAGGGGGATTGTACTTCCTTACGTAATGTGTATACGTACATAATGTATATAACCTTTGCCGACTGTAGGTTCAATTCTCTGCGGAATTGAAGGAACTAAAACGTTCTGCGGCTGCCCCCTCTGAGGCTCGAACTCAGGACCTTCAGATTATGAGACTGACGCGCTGCCTACTGCGCTAAGGAGGCGCCCGTAAAATGTCTCGCCAATCATGTACCCATGGTGTTCCAGAGGCAGCAGTAAGCAAGCCATCGTGGCTCTTCTGTTTAGCACGATTGCACTAAAGCATCTTCTGTTGTGGGACCTCAATCGTATAAAGCAGGAACCGAGCCTGCGCAGCAGTGCTAGGAGGCCATAGAGACTGCGGAGCGAGAGCCCGCCACAGAGGGCCGTGCGCAAAGGACTGCGGGAACGGAGCCTGAAAGTGCAATTACTCCAGGAACACAAGACAGCGGCCGTCCAGCACGACGGTAGCGTGGCCGAGCGGTCTAAGGCGCTGGATTAAGGCTCCAGTCTCTTCGGGGGCGTGGGTTCGAATCCCACCGCTGCCATCAGATTTTTTTCATTGGTTTAAGTGGACAGTTTTCGGTTCCTCAGGATTCTCAGCCAGGACTCTCCCTTCCTGCCGTTTGCCCAAATCACTGATAATAGTCATACATAATATACCCACAATAGTTCGAGCAGAGGATAGTCCTTCAACTAATTTCTTCCATTAACAATAAGAACGTAATGTGTGTTACATTTACTCCCCTAATCACTTCATTTTCACCAGTCAAAAGGATCCGCCAACAGATAACAAGCTTTTCTTTAATTCATTCATATTAAGAGCTATTATTGAGCACCTACTAAGTGCTAGGGCCTAAACACTCCGCAGTTCATTCTTATTACATTGGTCGATGAATGAGAACGAATATGGAACTTTCTCTTTCCCTGGGTCGATCTGCGACCAGAGACAGATCGGGCCTACGCCACTCAAGACTTACGCCACTCAATTCTTCCCCATCCGGGAGACGGAAGCCTGCCCTCGGGGTCACCACAGCCTTCTCGTTTCATTTTGAGCCCGAATCATGTTCCTCCGAGCTGTGTGCGTCTAATGCCGTGCAGAAGGAAAACCCCCTCGGACTCATTGAGCTGAACGCTCACTATGCAGTGTGCACGCTGCTCGCTCTGAGTGAACTTCAGCGGAGACGCCTTGGCACCTGCTGCCTTGTGATGAGGGAAAAGCATTCATAAGTCTCGTGATTGCAGCTGAGGGCATGCCGCTTGGCACACACCAGTTGCTCATGAATGTCTGCGGATACCCACTACGAGTAAATGAAGCGGGAGAAAGGAGATGCTATATATTTCTTCCATCGGTGACTAACATCCACTTTACCTTTCGTGGTGGGGAAGAAAAAGCATAAACTGCAGGGTCTGCTCTGGACGCTGCCAGACCAGACCCTGAGACGCCGTGCACACCACGTGGCTCCTGACCGTTTCTGTGGTCCAGACACTGAAGACGAAGGTTTTCTACTTAAAAAGTGAACTGCTCAGATAAAAAATACTATTAGAATCCTTAGGAGGCGGAGATAGACATTCCATTTAAAGTCGTGTTCCCCTTCCGTTTGTATGGCAAACACGCTTGCAAAAAGAAAAAGAAAAAAGAAAAAAAAAAAAAAGCGGGAGGACCCGGCCTCAGTCGTGATGTGAAAGTAGACCGCGGACCGGAGACCGGGGGGTGGGGGGCTGGGGGAGCAGAGGAGAAGGGAGGTAAGGGAAGGAATGGTGGATAAGAACAAAGTTTAATAACTTATGTACGTGGGAATGTCACATTTAGACACATTTGTATGCGAACTAACTGAACAAAGAAAGAAAACTGAAAGAAAATAAACAGACAAAAGAAGGACCCGGGATTGCTCAGAAATTCCTGAGAAAGTAACAATGTTCCTTTGAAACATGCTAACTTCGTAACAGAATTTCAAACACACCTGTCTTTAACAATGCCTTTTTTAAGTCAGAGTTCACAGATGGACATTACGACAGCTCTTCCAGCAGGTTGGTTCCATGGTGTAATGGTTAGCACTCTGGACTCTGAATCCAGCGATCCGAGTTCAAATCTCGGTGGAACCTTACTTATGCAACTTCTTTATTTTCTTTTGCTTCGTTTCACGCACTGAACAAATTCTACTGAATTCCTGTATTCATCCCATGCAATGAACAATCTCTTTTGTTTTTCACCATTTGGCTCTTGACGGCCCTGACAGTGGAAAAAGTCATGTGGTATCTGACACTATCAGCTCTGCACTCAACTGTCAGTTGTGCCGCTATGGGGTTTGTGCACCTCTCCTACACCATTGGCGAAAGCTTCATTTAGTGCAGTAAACTGCTGCCACCATGTTTTCCCGCTGGTGGTAAGTCACGTTTAGTGCTCAAGTACTGGACTCAACGTGCTTCGCCTGTGAAAGTAACTGAAAAGAGTAAAACAGAATGTGTCAGGAGTGGGATTCGAACCCACGCCTCCAGGGGAGACCAGAACCCTCACTTTAGAGGAAGCTGAGCTTGAGTCTGGCGCCTTAGACCACTCGGCCACCCTGACACGACGTCTGTGCGATAATTAATGAATCTTTTCAACTATAAGGAGTATGTATACAATTGCTTGTGATTATTGTATTGTAGGATTCATTTACGTCGTAGAAATACAAATCCCTGCAAGGTGAACTAAACTCTTTTTTCTCTGTCTACTCAGGAACTTGGACAATAAAACTCTCGAAGTCTATTGGTTCCCAATACCGTCTGAATTCAGCTCCTGGATCCACGGCCTTTCCAGAGTGCAGTAGAGATCGCAAAGATCCTGCAAGCTCAGGTCTGGCTCAGAACTATTCATCCGCGTCTCGATGGGACACGGAGCTCAGGCTGTTTTCGGAGATGGTGTCCTCAAGCGCGGGGTTGGTGGGGTAGAATAGACTGGATAGAAAGGGAGTGGTCCATGATCACTGGCTGCTGTGTAGACCAGAGAGTGGCAGCGGCCTGGACTATGAAAACTGATGGCAGATGTAAGAGAAAGACCGAAGATCAGGAATTAAAGGGTAGTAACTTCTGAAGGGAAAAGTCAGACAGAGTGAAACGAAGGAAATGTCGGAATACAACCCAAATCCCAGATCCTTTGCTTAATAGACTGGCAGGCCAGACAGTCTTCTTCTTCAGGAAAAGGCGGAATTGTCCATCTTTGGAAAATGGTACCATAGCGACAACAGACTTTGACATTTGAAGTATTCCAAATAGCTGGATCTGGGTGTGACCCCGAAGAATCTCTATGTTACACCGCATCCAGAATCAGAGTTTTAATTTCTAATTTTAAGACTGAATAACAACCAAAGAAAATCAGGTACTTGTGAAATATTTCTATAGTAAAGAAAAAAATAAATATAATAGGGGATCAGAAAGGACCTATGGGGAGGAGGGACAAATACAACACAGGGACTTGGATGATTTATTTTTCCTAATTATAATAAACTCCTATAGGAGGTAAAAGACGAGGTAGAAATTCTTCAGTAGTTCAGTGGCAGAAATTTTTCTGAAGTTACAAAACAAAGGTGAAGAAATCTCCTAAGAAATGGGTGGGGAAAGGAAAATCGGAGCTGATAAACAAAACCCTTTTTAAAAGTATGGTAGAAGGCATGCTCTCAAACCCTGAGGCTTCCTGGGAAAGAAAAGGCGGAAGTGACAGAAAGGGGATAGATAAAGTTTACCAGACTGAAGACCTCAACTCCTCAGATGGGACAGGCCCATCGAATGCAAGACAAGCTTGTCGTCTATCAGAAGTGAATAGTCTTTCTTAAAAGAAAGACAAATGCAAAAATAACGATAAAAGATTCAGATTCAGAATAGTGTACTTTTTTAAACACAGTACAACTGAAAGCTAGTGGACGGGAAGTGGATGATTTGTAAGTAAAAAAAAGAAAAAAAAGAAAAAATCCAAAGGTAGGTCTTCTCCTGATGGAGCCCCGGGGCTGGAGCCTGAGCCTTGGGACTTGCCTGGCAGGCTCTTCCGTGTTACCTCTTCACTCCTTAATTTGCTCTCTAAGTTGCACAGGCAAGCTTGGAGCTCACAGTTACTCAGTCACTCCTGGAGCTTGGCCGGCTCATGCCTCATCCTCTGGAGTAGTCAATGAATCATGATCACATCTAGATGTCTACCCCCAACCAAACTATTGATGAAACGTGGACATTTTCATTGTGTGTATTTGTTTATGGAGGGGCGGATGCCTTGGTGTGCGTGTGGAGGTCAGAGGACTTGCAGAGCAAGCCATGACCCACAGACATCTTACCAGTCCCAAATGGACATTTATACGACTCAAAACATTTTATGTCCCACGTACTTGCTCAGGAAGTTTTTGGAGAATTGTTCTAGCAAACACAGACTTAAATTAATAACAGCACGTGAAATCCCATAATGGTGATATTCTCACAACAAAAAAGTAAAACACAATGTTCCAAGGTTTGCTGAGTTTCCAGGCTAGAAGAGAAACCAGTCTATGACAGAAGAGAGAATAATACAAGAGAACACACATGGGACAAGAGACAACAGATTCTCACACCTTTAATCCTCAGAACCTGTCACCCAGTGAATACCTCTTCTCCACTATTAGTCTTTTCTTACCACAGGACAAGAACCACCACATACTGGGTAATATTCAGATGTCTCTGGAAACAAACAGGCTGCTAATCTGCATCTTAAATGGGAAAATCTCCCTAAATCCAAAGAAATTTCCAGAGGGGGGGGGGAAACATTCTCATAACTAAGACATCTTACCCCTGCAACAACTCAATAAAATGCCTACACTTTTCCAGGTCTACAGGAAAAACTGAGTTTCTGGAAAGCTGGGTTGACCCTGCTCTTTGACCACTTTTCTTTCCAGTTAGAAATTTTGCCTGAGAGTTCATCCTCAGACTGTTGTGACTATTATCATAGGGACAAGTTCTCATGTATTCAGTATCCACAGCTAAGCTGGGGGTCTTCAGGATGACTCAGCAGGCAAAAGCATTGCCTCCAAGCCTGACTGTCTGAGACCCACAGGCAGGGGGAAAAGGACTTCTGTAATTTGTCCTCTGACACCCCCACACACACGTGCACACACAAATAAATGCTGATATATGTATACATTTTTATAATTTTTATTTTTTGTGATTATAACTGCACCATCTCCCCTTTCCTTTCCTCCCATGTGCCTCTTCCCCCCCCCCTCTCTCTAATTCATGACCTCTTCTTCTTTAATTGTTGTTAGGGAGATAGATCAGTAGTTAATGATACTTGCTGCTGTTTAAGGTATTATACCTGTGCAGCTCATTTAAAAAGTGTAAAATTCTAGTCCTTGAACTTTTACAAACTGTTTAAGATAATTAAGAAATGCAGTCTAATAATTAGTCTCCTAAAACAATCGCACTTGCCATGTTAGGCATCTTTTTAAGGTTAAACAGAGGTATATTTTAAGTAGATAGGTCATCTTCAAAACACTTCTGAGATCTACAGAATATAGCATTTAAGATGTTTTAATAATCCAAGGCTTTTCATGACAGTGAGACATGTCTGCTCCTGGCAGCACCAATCTACTTCAGAGAAGATGGTGAACATCAAAGACCTTTATATGGAGTTTGCTTCAAATGTAGCAAAGCTACCCTCTGGGCAAGAAACTGCCCTTGCTTCAACTATTGACAGTATGCTTTGCAAATTGGACCAGCAGGGCACAAAGGAAGGTAACTGCCAAACTTTGCCAGGGCAAGGTAAGACAGCCCGTCAAAATAATTCTGCTTCACAGAAAAATCTGTCAGATGTTCTGGGCCTGTAGGGCAAAGATGGATGCTCCAGTATTGCAGAGGAAGCTTAGGTGACTGTCCAGGCAGCCAGCTGTCTCTGCCATTCCTTTATTTTTGTAAGGGGCTTGTTCTGCACTTCCTGTTTACTCAGGTAGTATTTATCCCTGTCAGGTCTCTGATGAGGTTGAAACTCACAAAAGAAATATAAAGGTTATAAAAAATGTTGAGAGACATAAAAAGTTTAAGTTGTTTATCTAGGAGGACATCTTAAGGTCTAAAAAGATGTTTTTAGGCTGTTAATACAAGTTATGATACAAAGTGATTTAGGTACAAAACTTTGGAAACAAAAAAAAAAAAAAAAAAAAAAAAGGGTAATAGTGTACATTCTCCAAAGTTGCCAAATACAAATGGACCACACATTGTAAATGAAATTCTTACCTGGTAATTGTTCTTATTGTATATAGTTTATCGATGTTGGAGAAAGAGCCTTTATTGGACTAAAAAGGGTAGATGCTGGGATGATCTTTTTGTACGCTCTGTGAAGATGTGCCTCTGTTTAACCTCACCTGCCTTAGGCACCTTCTGATTGGTTTAATAAAGAACTGAATGACCAATAGCTAGGTAGGAGAGGATAAATGGGACTTCTATGGAGAGATAGGAACTCTGGGAAAGAATCAGAGATTTGCCAGCCAGATATGAGGAAGTTGGATGTATGGTACTGAAGAGAGGTAACAAGCCATGTGGCAAAGCATAGTTTAATATAAATAGTTAAAATTTTAAGAGTAAGTTGGGAACAAGCCTAAGCTAAGGCAAGCTCTCATAAATGATAAAAAGTCTCTCTGTACTTATTCAGGAGTTGGTAGAATTCCCAGCTACCACTCCAGTACCATGATTGCCTCTGTGCCACCATACTTCCTGCCAAGATGATAATGTACTAAACCTTTGAACTATAACCCAGCCCCAAATAAATGTTTTCCATCATAAGAGTTGCTGTGGTCATGGTGAAATCCTAACTAAAACAAACACTAACTCTGGAAATTTCCTTGGTAAAGGGCAGATAAGAAAAGGAGAGGAAGAAACTCTTTGTGCCTCTTGGGTCCCACTCAGCCGGCATGAATGATCTGATGAGGGAACAGACACCAGGGCCAAATGCCTCTGACATGTTAAAAGCCTGGCAGGTTCTAGAAGTCACTGGTCTCCTTAGAGTAGGCAGAGTAAAGACAACAAATACGAGTTTATTTTAAAATGAAATAGTTTATTTGAAAAAACCAAGTTATAAGTGTTAGTATACATCTGTAATCTTAGCACCCAAGACATTGAAGAAAGATGATTGTCAAGTTCAAGGCCATCTTAGGATATATAGGGAGACTTTCAACAAAACTAAAGAAATAATAAGTAAGTGGTGTTTTGATATCATTTTTGCTTGTTTTTTGACACAGATTATCTCTGTGGTTCCAGCTATCCTGGAAATCACTTTGTAGACCAGGCTGGCCTCGAACCCAGAGATCCATCTGCCTCTGCCTCCTGCACCACCATACCTGGCTGTGTTTTAATATCTTTGTCCTGTATTTTAAAGGGTGTGGGTAATGTCTTAGAAGCAAAGCAAAGCAAAGCAAAGCAAAACAAACAAACCAGACAGAATGAGAAACTAGAGCGTTTAATTCCAGTACTCAGGAGGCAGAAGCAGGCAGATCTCTGTGAGTTCCAGGACAGCAAGGGCTACATAGAGAGACCCTGTCTCAAAAAATCCACAAAATCAGGAAGAAGTGTTGTGGGGGGTGGGGGGGAAATAAGAGGCAGGGAGCAACAAAGATGAAAGGGGAAAGGGAGGGAGAGGAAAAGGTGGGGGAGAGGGAGAGAGGAGGGATGAGGAAGAGTGATTTTTTCTTTTCCCCCTGTCAGCTTAGTTTTGTGGCTGCACATGATTCTACTGATGTTTTAATTATCATTTACCATCCATGGCCTCTCAATCAGTGCCCCTCTGGCCACTCAGGCCAAAGCCTGGTAGGTCTGCAGTCGCTCTGTTGCGGCCATAACATGTAGGTTTAAATTAAGTCTCTATTTTTCTATTTATCAATACAACTCAGAAGTCAAAGGCTGAATAAAAAACTGCTAGCTCAAAGAGGTTGAGTAGCAACTGGCTGACCTTGCATTTTGACCAAACACACTACAAAAGACATCTCTTCCTTCACCCCAGAATCAAAAAGGAAGGCACCAAACTTAAATGCCTGCCCATTCCTTCCTGTGTATCTTATTAATTCAAATTGGCTGGCTTCTCTACGGCCAATTCCGGTCAGGTAGTTGTTGGCTCTCCCCCTGATTCAATGTTTAACTTTATTGACAAGTCTCAGGAGTATCAGAGTGTGATCAGAATATCCCACAACAGAAGAGAGGTTGTAGAGAGAAGAGAGAGATGGAAAAGGAGGGAGGGTAGAGACAGAACATAATTTTCCCATGCCACCACAGTCTCATGAACACAAGATGGATGAAGGCCTGGGCAAGGCATTGCTGCTAAAGGTGTAATGGTCCCTGACACTGATTTACAAGAACTGCTGAAGACTGCCCTTATCCATGATGACCTGGTACATGAATTTCCAAAGTGCCCAAAGCTTTAGACAAATGCCAAATCCAAATCCATCTTTGTGTTGTTGCATCTAATTTAGAAAAGCCTGGGTATGCCAAGTTGGTGGGAGCTTTGTTGTGGAATATTTTTTTAACTAGGCAAAGATGTGTGACATTTGTTTATACTGCATTTGTTTAACTATATACAGATATGTTGCATTTGTGTTAATTAAATAAAATTAACCTGGGCTCAGAGAGGTGAGGTTAGCAACTAGTTGACAAGAAATAGCAGGGAGAAGCACAGCATCAGTTTTTTTTTTTTTTTTTTTTTTTTTTAAGTTGGAGCAGTGTGGAAGGAGAGAGGCTTCCTGGGAAGCCAGCTAAGAGAGAAAGTTAGTCAGTTGCTACTCCTTGAGCTCATAGGTTTTCACCCTAGCTTTATTAGATTAGAACAATGGAGACATTTTGACTTTCAGCTGCGGCAGCAGAGCCTTTCCCCCAGGCTACTAGCCTGGCCTATAGTAGTTTAAAGTGCAACCACTGTGACAAGTTAAATAGCAAAGCTTTTCTCACTGAGCACCAAATAAGTCTAATTAAGGTTGATGACAAGAAACCAGAGCAATGGGCAGGCCTCTGTAAAACTGATTGAGAGGGGAAGAAACCCAGTAAAGTGGTTGATTGTGATTGTGTAGTAGTTAAAGACTATGACAAAGAATCTCTGGCTAAGGATGCCATCAAAGAGTACTTCAGATGCAAGAAATGAACACATAAAAAAAAAATTAAAGTTATATCACATTTTCTCTTATATGCAGAATCTAGATTTAGCAATATACACAGAGATTAATAGGTACCTAACATGAGGAAAGTAAAATGACATATATTATAAAAAGGCCATAATGAGCAAGGAATGTCAAAAAATTAACTCAAAAAAAGTACTTTAAAATTTGACAAAATTAAAGAAACATGGAAAATGTTTAAGGATGACTCTTCCTGGAAGTGGTATGACAATGGTTTAAAAAAAAAAAAAAAAAAGGCTAGGGGAGAAAATGAATGGCAGCAGTTTCATTCAGCTGACTACTAACTTATTTCCAAACTATTTGCAAACTGATAAGAGTATTGCAGCAATTTAGGTCAAGGGGGATTAACAAAAATTCAAATTAAGTGGATGGAGTTGTAAAAGAGCACTTGCCTAGCTTAAGGCCCTGAGTTTGATCTCCAGCACTGAAAAAGTGTAAATAAGTAGGCAGATTAAGCAATAAAGCAAATGGTAAGTCTACTAAATTTTGTGTCTAAATAGAAAACAGCCATCATTTGAGAAAAGAGGGAAACATGGAAGAAAAAGCTTTCCTTTCCCCAGCCCCACCTTACCAAACTTACCTGTTTGTCTGCTTTCCTCCAGGCCATCTGCCTCCAGAGGTTAGGAAAGCAGAGACCTGACACATGACAAAACTATTCTCCTCCTGGCCTGCACTGATGACCTAAGGACACACATTTGCCATCTGCATCTCATATTTACATACTGGCTTGCAAAACTTTTTTTCTGGAGTAAAAGAGTGGAATTTTCAATCCCTTTGACCCCAATTTTGAATCAGATTAGACTATGGTGTGCCCTAGGCCAAGTATTTTACCTTTTACTGGAAGTGTGCTTAGTATTTGGACCTGGAGTTTCAAAGGGCGGGTTGGAGAATGGAGGTTTGATTTGGCAGGACCTATTAGTACCTCGAATTGCTTGTCCCATGGTGAAAATCTGAGCAAAATCCTCTAAAGTGATGCTCTAGATGCAGAAGCCCCTGTTGCTCAGATACAAGGGCAACACTGAGACAGTCCCCAAGGAAAGCAGGAAATGCTCCATCAGTGATGACAGTGAGCAGAACTGAAAATTTATTCTGTGCTAAGAGAATGGACACTATGGGGCTACCAGAGCTTGGCTCGTCACAGGATTCTCCATAGAGCAGAAACAGGGAACTTTTACGTTCCACTAAATGCTATCCAACGTACTGGGTATTTTATTTAAACTAATGGGTAAACATCTTCATGGCTCAAACCTAAAAAACAAAACAATGGGATGTGAAAAATTAATAATAATAATAAAGTATAACTCCTTGCTGGGGTATATCCCAGAAAGACAGAGTGTGCGGGTCAAGGGGGACACTGAAGCAGGTTGATGGGAGTAAGAACTTACTAGAAACATTAACGCCAAGTACGGACGGCACACAGCACCCGTGTACACTCGGAATTTCAGGACCCAGCGCCATAGGGAGCAGGCCGGGAGGTGGGGGGCGGGGAGGTGGGGGCGGGGAGGGGGGATTCGGAGAACGAGGCTCACGTGGCAGAATCCGGGTCCTGGGGGGGGCGGTCTCTTAGGAACGTGCAGCGAGGCTGGCTCCTCAGCAGGTGGCAGGGAAGAGGGCAGGGAGGCGTGTCGCCTTCTATCTGGCCCTCTGACTCGTCTGGACTGGCAACCTCGCTTGGTGGAGTGTGGGATTTGGGCACGTGGGGAGCCTGTTAAGAAGGCAGGGGCTCTCGGCGGGCTGGCCCCCCAGTGGCTGTAACACTAGGGGGACGGGAAGGCCTGCCGTGGGTTTCAGGGTGTGACCGTCGGCGCTGTGGTATGGACTCTAAAACCCCCACGTCACACGAGAAGGGGCACGGGACGGTAAACCAACTTCCAGGTGGAAGTAGGACTGGGCTTCTCAGATGAGGATTCAGTGTCTTTCCCTAGCAGGTGGTAATGGCCTGGCGTTGGGTGCGTTTCAGAGCGCCGCACACTCCGGGAGGGGCTAACGTGGTCTGTCCCCGGCTTCGCCGCACTTGTAAAGGAGCCGAGGCCTAGGCACTAGACCGCGGGCCCACCGACGCCCGAGTGCCCGGGCCCCACGGCCTGCACGGCCGGGCACCCTGCGCACACTGCACCGGGCCGCCGCTTCCCCGAGGCTGGGTCACCCGGGTCTCCAGGACAGCGCGGAGGAAACCCGCCTCGTCGCCGGGAGGCGAGCGGCGCGGCGCGCGAAGCCAGGCCCCGCCCCCGGCCCACCTCTTCCGCTCGGCGCTGAGGAGTCTGCGCGGCCGGGGGATTCGTCCCGACGCGGCCACGTTTCCCCGTGAGCCACCCGGCGGCGCCCGGGTCCCGACACCGCTCGGCTCGGCTCCCTGTCGGGCTGTGGGGCCCAGGCCTTCCCTCGCTGTCGGCGGGGCGCGGCTGTGCGGGGATTGGTGCGGCCGCCCGCCCGAGGGCTCCGCACGCGTCTGGGATCCCGGCCTCGGAGGCCCCGCCCCGCTCCGGAGCTGAGAAGCGGAGCGGAGCGGGCGGGCCGGGCGGGCGCGCCGGGCTCCGCCAGAGCTCGGCTCCGTGCTCATGCCCTGCGGCCCAGTGGGCCCGCGCCATGGCCTCCGGGAGCGTGGCCGAGAGCCTGCAGCAGGAGACCACCTGCCCCGTGTGTCTCCAGTACTTCGTGGAGCCCATGATGCTCGACTGTGGCCACAACATCTGTTGCGCTTGCCTGGCCCGCTGCTGGGGTGCCGCCGAGACGAACGTGTCGTGCCCGCAGTGCCGGGAGACCTTCCCGCAGCGCCACATGCGGCCCAACCGGCACCTGGCCAACGTGACCCAGCTGGTGAAGCAGCTGCGCACGGAGCGGCCGTCGGGGCCCGGCGGCGAGATGGGCGTGTGCGAGAAGCACCGCGAGCCTCTGAAGCTGTACTGCGAGCAGGACCAGATGCCCATCTGCGTGGTGTGCGACCGCTCGCGGGAGCACCGTGGCCACAGCGTGCTGCCGCTGGAGGAGGCGGTGGAGGGCTTTAAGGTAGGGCCGGGCCGGCGGAGGACAAAGGGGCGAGCCGGGGGCTTCCCGGCCTGCCGCCGAGAAAATGGCGAGCCGGACGTGGGGCCCAGCGCCGTCATTTCCTCCCTGTCGGCGGCTGCGGGGCCTCCGCACTCAGACTCGGAAGGAGAACCTGTAGCTGCTGAGGCCAGATGCGTCCCCACCCCCATCCCTTCCCCCAGCGCCCCCTGGTAACTGCCTCAACGCGTGCGGGGCAGGGACGGCGCGAGGAGACCCTCCCTTTGACAAAGGACATGCAATCGAGCAGTGCCCACTTCGATGGGCCTTGGAGACCTCGAACTCATCTGACCCGGGATATCAGACTAAAAACAGTTGCTGTTTGCTGGCTGAATTCACATCAAGCAATGCCTATCACTTACTCTGTGTGCCCAGCGCTTCCCTGTAACCTGTTTTAGAAGCTAATGGGAATGAACACAGTTCTTTACCGCTTAAGTAAATCATTTAACCACTCTTGAGACTCGGGAGAGAACAGTTATTATGAAGAGTAAGTGAACTCACAGGACCTGAAGAGGCCTTTGTGAACAGTTGAATAAACACTGGCACCGGTACACAGTAATGCAAAAATGTTACATAGAAAGTGACAAGGAATCTAATTTGAGGGCTGCAGAGAGATACACACATACAGAGTTATATTTGTGTAAATGTGAGTTCATCCAAATGCCTCCGTTTACCTGTGATGAGTTGTAGTTTGGAAAAAGTGATATTTACCAATTCTGTGTGCGTGGAAAATAAATCATTTCCTCTGTACTCCTCCGAGAAAGAGGTATACCTTAACTTTTTTGAGTTTCCTTACCAGATGCCTCATAACTTCTGCAGAACCATCTAGGAATTGGTAGGTGGCTCAGAGTTTAAAACAAATCACTAAAGCAGAGCTGTGCTGACCCCTGGTCTTTAGGCTCTTCCCCGGAGTGGTATTGTGGTCTGAGGACAGTGCCACCGGGCCTTGGCATCTGTAGTTTGGGTTCCTGTGTGACAAGCAAAGTAACTATTCTGAGTCTGAAATTTGTATAATCTTGAACTGCCCAACTGTTTGCTTTCTTCAGGAGCAAATCCAGAATCGGCTGGACCATCTGAGAAGAGTAAAAGACTTGAAGAAGAGACGTCGGGCACAGGGGGAGCAGGCAAGAGCTGAGCTCTTGGTAAGAGTCCAGATCTCCACCCTGCAGAGGCATTGCATCTGGATGTAAACTTCCGAACTGCTAGGAGTCTCTGATAATCCTTGAGAAATCATAGTCTTCGCCAGAGTGCATTGAAAAACTTTAAAAGGGCATATCCTCTTGGTGTCTGTCAGTCCCACCACTTAGCTCTGTCACATAGGGCTTGATGAGACCTTGGCACCCCTTGCTTGAAAATAGGATGTAGAAACGTCTCAGTGATCCTGAATAGACTGAACTTATACATAGAGCAGTGTCAGGTCTCTGGGAGGTTTTGTCCAGAGAGAGACAGCCTCTAGGAATCCAGAACATTGAATTTGCTTCTTGGCTCTGACACTAGCAAGTTAAGATGGAGAGTTTAATTTCTTTGTGAAATAGAGGGGCCAGATGAAATCTGTGGTACTCCAGCAGGCCATTGCTGCCCTTGAAATGGTAAATGGTTTGTTTTGGGCTGAATCGAAGACTGAGTGGGAAGGTGGGACAAGGATAAGTGTTTCATAGCAAGAAACAGACCTATGCCAGGCAAATTGTTCCTGCTGGGGTGTTTGTTAGTCACACCATTTTGGAAAGACTGATCGTTAAGGTTTCCTTTAAGTTTTAATTTTGTACATCTAAGATTATATTGTATGCTTTATGCCTTTGAAAGACTTAGCCAGCTGAGAAGATGTATGAGCTTATGATCTATAAACTGGGGTGGGGAGGTACGCATAAGCAACAGCAACAAAGATGACTAGTGAGTGCCTAAGAAGGTTGGTTAGAGGCATGATGGGAGGGCTCCAGGAATAGCTGCGTGCAGATCAAGTTTGGCAAACTTTCTTCTAAGAGGGCCAGTAGTATTTTAAAACTTTGTGGGTTTACACAAGCTGAATCACAGTTATTAAATACCTCAGTTATTACATCTCAAAAGCAGCCATATCTAATACATAAGTGAAGGGGTGTGACTGGATTCAAGAACAATGTTTCTTGACTGTTCTAGAACCGTTTACTGGCCATTTATTTATTTAGAAATAATTTTACTATGTAACCCACAGATGTTTTGAAGTCCTAACCTTCCCATTTCTGCCTTCTAAGTACTAGGAATAGTATACTTTCCTCTACCACTTGTTGGCAGTGGAGGGATTGGGTGGAGAAGGAAAGACAGGCCAACTGCAATAGACATGTGTGGAGAACCAAGAAGAGGACACCTTTCTCAATGCCAAACCCATAAGCATCCCCAAGAATCATAGTGCATGTATCACATAAAGGGACCGTGTAAACAAATCTAGGAAAGTGTGCTTGATTGTTCCAGATCATCCACTCCCATAGGGCACACACCTAACCTTGCCACTTCTGTATGACTATTTTGTGAGTCTCAGTCTGCCAGGCAAGGTTTACTTTGACTTGTTCCTCAGTGCTCATAGACTCCAAGCACATAGAACCATGTGTCTTCTTTCCCTGTGTTGCCTGTGCCATTCGCTCAGCTTAGCAAGCCTATGTAGTTCATGCTTACATGACATTCTACAAGATTCTGTGTGAACATGGATTTTGGGAAGGCTATTGAGCTTCTCCCACTGTCTTTTCCCATCATGACACTGTCTAATCTGATTCACATGATCAAGTTCCTTAAGTTCAGAGACGACTTCTTAATTACCATTGTAGTAATTCAGTTTATGGTCATTGTGCATCTGGTGAATAAAGATTAGAGAAAGACTGTAGGTACCTGTTTTAGTTTGAGATGAAATGATGACGTTTTGGGGTTAAGTCATTGGGAATACATTGAAGAGTTCTAGAAGTGAGCCTTTCCTGTTCAGTGCTTCTGCTTGTCATGTACAGAGCCTGACCCAGATGGAGAGGGAAAAAATTGTTTGGGAGTTCGAGCAGCTGTATCACTCCTTGAAGGAACATGAGTATCGCCTGTTAGCTCGTCTTGAGGAGCTAGATTTGGCCATCTACAACAGTATCAACGGTGCCATCACTCAGTTCTCCTGCAACATCTCTCACCTCAGTGGCCTGATTGCTCAGCTGGAAGAGAAGCAGCAGCAGCCCACCAGGGAACTCTTGCAGGTAACTAGGAGAGCCCTACAGGACAGCAGGATAAGGCAGCTTTTGCTGTTGACAGGCAGTGTTAATGATTCCCTTTAGCCTTTGTAAATGCTTAAGTGTTGGCCACTTTGGAAGGAAAATGTGTACTAGAAGTTGGACTGACAACTCAGTTCTTCCGTTGAATTGTATCATGGGAGGCAAAAGAAAAACCTAGTCTTTGGGCCTGTCCTGCCCTAAGTGGTCTGATCATGGGCCAGGCCCATGACACTGTTAGGCCTCATTAATTTCATTTGCTCAGTATAGGTTATAAAACATTTGAACCGCATATCATTCAAGACGCTTTCATTATCCTGTAATTTTAATATATATTTGTGTACTACCACAGCCAGAAGACATGGAGTAGAGAGCAGATACAGTTAACCTGAACATTGCTGTGATTTGCCTGTGCTAGAATAGCTGAGAAAATCCAATGTATTCATAGGGCAAGACCACAGTGGATTATCTCCTGCCTGCCTTCCTGTCTTATCTTCCATTGGTCAGGCACTATGGTGGACACTGGAATTAAGTGGTAGATAAATAAGCTTTCCTTAATTATGTTTTAGTTTGAAGTTTAGATAGTAAGTAAATGGGTATCACATATGATAATAAGTGCCATTTAAAAGGAGTCATGGGATAGTACAATAGTGAGCAGATTATGGCCTGTTTTGTTCTTGTTGGTGCTTGGAATTAAGTAGGTTTTTATATTTTACAATGTTTGGAAAAGGTGAGAATGTTTTTCATCTTAGGTGAAAATATATGATATTGAGATTAGAGGTCTATAAGTTTAGCCCTGCTCATTCATATGCATAGCATTCATCACTGCTTTCCCATTACATCAGCAGTACTATTTGTGTAGATTATAAAACCTAAAATGTTTACCATCTAACCCTTAAAGAAAATGTTTACTAACATGTTTTAGCATAGTAAGGGAGGACAGCTTAAGCCTTAATGAATGTCACTCTTTTATTGCTAGAGAGAAGGGACAGTTTGAAAAGGGTACTACTGACCTGTGAGGCAGAATGACCAGGACAATGAAGGTAGATGACCATCTTGGTGTAGTTGATGCCCAACAGTATCAAAGCTTTTTAAATGAACATTAAGTTGAAAAGTAACCAGGTGAAATGAGTAGAAACTGTCAAGAGTAGAGACTGTTTGAAGGATGGTGGAGAAGATTCCTAGAGACAAGACGTCTGTGCCTTTCTCTAGAAGGACTGCTTGAAGAAACTAAACATATTTAAAGCATGGGGAGGGTGTCTAGTAAGGATAGGGTGGGAGGACACTGTCTGAAATGATGAGGCATCAGAAGTATACACTACTTAGAAGATGGTTGGGATGGAACAGGGCATAGGCTTTCAGAAGGCCCTCCATTGTGTGGGAAGAAAGGAAGAAACTGTTGCAATGTATGGGAATGCTTCTGCTCTCTGATGTAGGGTAGGATTGTTTGGTCAGTGACAAATTGATGGTGATAAGTAGGTGTGGATATGTGACAGTGGGGTCATGCATGTACCATCATACATGTGTGGAGGTCAGAGGACAACTGTGTAGAGTCAGTCTTTTCCTTCCACCTTATGTGGGCCCTAGGGCTTGAAATCAGTCATCAGACTTTCAAGGTAGGTGCCCTTACCCATTGGACCCCAGTGACTATTTATTGAACTGTTCTGCCCTTTGTGGGTGATGTTGGCTGCTTTGACTTCTTGGGTCTTCATTGTGCCTGTGTAAGCACTGAGAAACAGAATTGGGCCTGTTTGGGTTGGGTGTTGGGTTTTTTTTTTTTTTTTTTTTTGTGGAAAACAGAAATTTCTCCATTTCGAAATGCCATTTCTGTAGCACAAAAATAGCATTTTAAAATAGTGAGTTCAATGGTCAGCTTACTATTTAGATCAAGAGCACTTTTATCATCCTCCCATCCCAAATTCCATTAAGTAGTACTTTCCATTCCTTTCTATCTCTAGTCCTGAATCTGCGTTTTTTAAATTTTGGCTATTCAGTAAAATCATATAATATGTGACCTTTTTAAATTTTGGCTTCTTTTACTTAGCATAATTTTTTTCAGTATTCATCCACGTTATGGAATGAATTAATACCTTATTTCTTTTTATAGCTTAATAATATTCCATTGTGAATATGTCCTCCTTTTTTTTTTTTTTTAAAGGGACTTAGATTCACCTTCCTCTACCTCTGAGTGCTGGGATTAAAGGCATCTGTGCCCGTCTTCTATTTATTTGTATGTTTACTTACTTATTTGTTTATTTAATGTTCAGTGGTTTTGCCTACATATGTGCAGTGAGGGTGTCAGGTCCCCTAGAACTGGAGCTACAGACAGGTGTGAGCTGTCATATGGCTATTGGGAATAGAACTTGGGTCCTATATAACAGCAATTAGTGCTCTTAACCACTGAGACAAAGTTTTGGTTTGTTGCCTGAACTGATTTCAAACTCATATGCTCTGCTTTGACCTCCAAAGTGCTACAATTTCATGGCAATGGTTATACCCAAGCATGTGAGAATGTCTTTTGCTCTGTGGATCATGAAATTGACTGTAGATGGAGTGTGCAAAGGATGAGTGTTCATGTATCCAATAAGGAGGAAAAGTATGATGGCTGTTCTGGGCTGTTTAGAGTTTAAGTCTTTGGAAAGGAAATTCTCCAGAGGCCAGGGGGAAAGGCAGAATGCACACTACTTCTGTTCATTTTCTGGTTTCGTGAGATGAGGGTCTCACATCACCCAGTTTGGTCTTGCAGTTATCTTCTTCCTCATTTCCCAAGTGCTACAATTGCTAGCTGTTGCGTGCTGTTTAAAACTTTATTGGAAGTTTTAAACCAGTTGAGTTAGATAAGAGACAACATAGTCATAAGAATTGGGGGAGGGGCATGGATGGGGGGGCCTGATGTGGTAGTTCATACCTTTTTTTCCAACACTTAAGTCAGAAAAATTGCTAAATTGAAGATCAAGCTAGGCAAGGCTACAAAGTGACCTTGTCACTTGGGAAGTAGAGGTAGGAGGATCAGGAGTTTGAGCCTTCTTGAGCCGCATGAGACCGTATTTGAAGAAGAAAAAAATTTGAAGGAATATTCTATAGGAAAATGGGCAAAAGTCACAAAGAAACATAAAATTGGCCCATGGGTGTAAACAAGCATACCAGCACTATTTGCCAACTTAAACTACACTAAGGTGTCACTTATCAGTTAGAATGGCAAGTATTTGGGATCTTGTGAAAGAGATCTGCTTGATGGGAACTTCAAATTTTCAGACCCAAGTATAAAAATACATAGCAAAATATTTGCCTCAACGTTATGTGTAAGTCCTGGGATAGTCTTCCAAACCTAAAAGATTGATGTAATTAGGTAAACACATGCTCAGTAGAGTACCATGCAAACTTTTAAAAGGAGAAAAGTAACTGAGAGGCCTGAAGTGGTAGCACACACCTAGGCAAAGGTAGGAGAATCAGTGCAGTATTGAGGCCAGTCAGGTCTTATAAATTTCAGGTCAGCCATAGTACATAGTAAAGATTCTATACTACCAAAGCAGAACATAGACACACACACACACACACACACACACACACACACACACACACCACGTTCAAATGAAAATAAAATTTTAAAGTGATAATAGAGTATGATCTTTGTGTGTAAGAAAAAGAGATTGGAGATTACATGTATGAGCTAGTTTTGCAAAGGAAACAAAATCATGGGGAATGGGCAAATGAGATAGGAGGGGTCAAGAGGAGTGACAAAGACTGTAGAATGAATAAATATAGCAATGGGTTACACGCCATTGAATAGAATAGTCTGTAAGTTCTGTTCTTGGGAGGCAGAGGTAGGGGGCTCTCCAAGTTTAAAGCCAGTCAAGGTTACATAATGAGGTGCTGTCTTAAAAGGGGGGTGAGATGGGGCTGGAGAGATGGCTCAGCAGTTAAGAGCACTGGCTGCTCTTCCTGAAGAATAGGGTTTGATTTCCAGCACCCATGTGGCAGCTCATAGTCAGCTATAAATCTGAGACTACATTCCTTCATCTGCAGGCATAAGACATGTATGGGTGCACAGACATACATGTAGACAAAACTAGCATACACAAAAAATAGTAAAATTTTAAAAACTTAAAAAAGTAGAAAAATCCACAATAAGAAGGAAGAGATTCTTCAAGCACTATATTTAAGTCATATGGAAGGGATTTTAAAGTTAGTGAAATACTTTTTGCAACTATCAAGTAAAAAAAAATTTAGACAAGAATTTTTGGGTCTAGAGGTGTTGCTTATTATGCAAGCCTTTGAGTTTAATGCCTAGCATTGGGCTTTATTCAAAACACAAACAAAAAAGCTAAACTTTTCAATGGATGCCACACCTTAAGGATAATGTTTGATAAGAACTGAAATTGTCACAAATAACTTTACTTACTAGTTACAAATGGGAAAATAGTAAGTAGTGGTCACAATCTATAATGTTTGATAAGAACTGAAATTGTCACAAATAACTTTACTTACTAGTTACAAATGGGAAAATAGTAAGTAGTGGTCACAATCTATATCGCCAACTGCTCTACTTAAGGATACAAGTCATAATAACTAATGCATGCTCTGTATTACCTAGTGATGGTTGTGAAAATCATTAAGTCAGTTAATTAAATTAGAATATGGACTGTGATTGAGATTAATGATCAAATCCCCAAGCTTTATTTATTTGGGTTTTTGAGATGGGATTTTTCTGTAAAGTCCTGATTGAACTCGCTATGTAGACCAGACTGGCCTCAAACTCCATCTGCCTCTGTCTCCCAAGTGCTGGAACTAAAGGCATGCACTGCCAACACTGGCTTCCCAAACTTTTCATTTTACATAACAACCCCAGTTCCCCCTCCCTTCTCTCACCCACCCTGCCCCCTAAATTTTATAACAACTGAAGTTTGGCAAGAAAACATACAGTTTTGGAAAAGACAGATGGCATAAGAGAGAAAGAAAAGGAATTGAAGGGAAGTAAACATGGAAACAATAAACAGGAGTTCATCATATGTATGACTATTCTGTTTGTTTGTGGTTATTTCATCATTTTTTTTTTAAATGTATACTACACATGTAGGCAGCTGATGCCCAGGAATAGGATGATGCCTGAGTTGGTAAATCCTTACTTCTTTTCCCTGATTTCTAGGTTCTTGAAGTTGAATTATGTCCCAATTAATCTTGTCCTTAGTGCTCAGAGAGGGTGAGAGGGTGGGCCCATAGCTGGTTTTTCATTGAACATCTGGAAGAAAACTCTAGTTGTGCATATCATCTCATTGTTTTCCTTTTCTTTTTTCTTGCAGGACATTGGAGACACACTGAGCAGGTACACTTTTCTGTTCTTGTGATATAAACCAAGACTGTGGGCTCACACCTGTAAACCCGAATTGGAGACTAGCGCCTAAGTAGATGGCTTTCTACTGTTAGTATTGCTCAGAGAACCAGAGGAACCTTACCTCCTTAGTAGAACTTTAGAACTTGGCCAGTCCCAATGGAACACACCTTTAATCACAGCACTTTCAAAGCAAAGGCAGGCAGATCTTTGTGAATTTGATGTCAGCCTGGTCAACATAGTGAGTTCTAGGACAGAGGTAGCTACATAATGAGACCCTGTCTCAAAAAAAGAGAGAGAGAGAGAGAGAGAAACCCTTTGGACTTTTTGATAATTTGATACTAGAGTGAGGGAATTCCCTTGTGGGTGCTGTGGTTAGGTGTGAGGACACTACTTCCAGAGCTTGACAAGAGTACAAGAGCAGATTATGACTTCCCGCAAATTTCAGATTTTTCCATTTTATTCTCTCATTCTTTAGTATAACCAGAGAAATAAGGTCTAAGGAAGATGTGACTAGCTTGGAGTTATTTACTTATTGATGGGTCACATGGATTCTAGCTGTAGTCATTTCTCTTCTGTGCTGTCAAGTGGAAAGTGAGTGTGGCTCAGGGGTATGATGTGTGTTTGCCATGCACTAGAAATGGAGGGAAGAGAGGAGAAAAGACCAGACCAGAGGAAAGGGAGAATTCGCAGCAGGCAAGCAGACAAAACAGTTCTAGCTGCAGGGCAGCTATTTGGGCTCTGGAAAGATTCCCATATTTAATATGGGAATACCTACAGGATGAGACTGACTTTGACAAAGCTGAACTGGAAGCTGATTAAAATCCTTCAATGGAAAATAGTTTGATGGGTTGGCTGGGAGATGTATGCAATTACTGAGATGGAGAAGGATTGGAAGTTGTAACATTCCCAGTTGAGCAGCCAACAAGAAAATAAGGCTATGTCTGCTAGATTTGAGTTTGGTTTGGTTTGGTTTTGAGATAAGGTCTTCTAGAGTTAAGAATTCTGATCCTCCTGCTCCAGCTGTTTTTTGTTTTGCTTTTTTGTTGTTGTTTTGTTTGTTTGTTTTGTTTTTTGAGACATGGGTTCTCTGTAGCTTTGGAGGCTGTCCTGGAACTAGCTCTGTAGACCAGGCTGAACTCAAACTCACAGAGCTCTACATGCCTCTGCCTCTGCCTCTGCCTCTTAAGTGCTGGGATTAAATGCGTGCGCCACCACCACCTGGCTCTGATCCAGCTTCTTACATAGAATTTATAAAAATGAGCTGTAATGCCCAGTTTTGTTTTTGTTTTGTATGAGGGTTTTGTGAAGTTTGGTTTTGTTTTGTTTTTCCCTGTTAATGTCGTACCAGGTATTGAACCTAGGGCCTTTCATGTGCCAGAAATGTGCTCTACTACTCAGCTATAAGCCCTGCTCTATTTTCTGGTTTTTGATGCAGGGCTGGGATGGCAAGCCATCAACCTTACATGAGAGTCACTATTTCAGACCCTAGAGATTTATAAAGATTAGGTTTGGGAACCACAGAAATATAGTTTAGTAGTTAAGAGTTCTTGCTACAAACCGTCCAAAAACCAACATTTGTTTCCCAGTACCTAACTATAAGTTGCCTGTAATAACAGATCCAAGGGATCCCTTTTCTAGCATCCACAGTCAAATATGTGGCATGCATACATAAACATAAATTCTTAAATTTTTTCTCTCTTTTTTTTTTTTTTTTTTTTTTTGAGACAGGCTTCTCTGTGTAGCCCCTGGCTATCCTGGAACTCACTCTACTGACCAGGATGACCTCAAACTTGGAGATCTGCCTGCCTCTGCCCCGTCTCCCTAGTTGGGATTAAGGGTGTATGCCATCACTGCCTGCTGGGCCTATATTATTTTTTAAGAAGAAATATAGATTTGGCTGTATGAGTTCTGAAATCTAAAGTTTCATTGACCTAAGGGTTAAGCTTAACAATTTTATAAGTGTGTAGATAGCTACAGATACAGCTCGGTAGTTGGTGGTGAATAATTTCTTCCCATTTTACCATGCCTGCAGTGTGGTCCTCATTCAGACCAAGAAAACTGCTAGAATGCTAAAATGAGGTCTGTGCAGATTTAAAGAAAAATTATTTGTGTGGAGAGAGAGATCTCACATGATGGGTTAGTACATACCCCGCAACACATACAGAGATCAGAGGATTACCTACTTGGTTCTCTTTCTACAGTGTGAGTTTAGGGAATGCTCTAGCTGCAGGCTCCTTTACCCGATGAGCTGTCTTCCCTGACCCTTGAAGCAGCAGATTTTTAAAATTTCTGTTCTTTTGTTAACAGTTAAATGAGGAGTTTATTTAGAAAGGGCAGTGAGGGGGAAGGGAAGAGACATAGAGACACCTGGAACAGAAGAGGAGAGAGGCAGGGGAGAGAGAGAAAGAGAGCAGAGCAGAGCTGGAAGGCAAAAGAGAGTGTAAAAGAGAATGTAAGTGGGCAGGGGTCTGACTTTAAAGGGTTCTTTACACCTACTTGCAGACTAGTACTCATGGAACCCTGAGCTGACCAGAGTACTGCCTGCGTGCATTCTGCCAGGTGACGGGCAGGCCAGTGTAATGCCTGAATCCTTACAGGAAGATTGACTAGCCATGAGCTACAATGTGTAGAAGGTGAGAGAAGGCTAGTCTTTGCTATACAGTCCCTTTTTTAGTGGTTAGGAAATTGGGTCTTATCCCTCACACATACCTCCCTTTCTAAGAGCATCTTCTGTTTGGGAACCTGAAGATTCTAGATAATTACCCACAAGGTTTTTTTGTCATGGAAACTTTTTCTTTCTGTCAAGGTCAACTTCAAAATTCATTTTAATATTAACGACTTCCTTTTCTGTCTGCTTTATTTTGGAAGGTTCTTTTGGTTTTGTTTTTTGTTTTTTTGTTTTTTGTTTTTTTTTTTTGAGACAGGGTTCCTCTGTAACTTTGGTTGTCCTGGAACTCTGATCTGTAGACCAGGCTAGCTTTGAACTGGAAAATCTACCTGCCTCTGCCTCCTGAGTGCTGGGATTAAAAGCATGTGCCACTACTGCCTAGTTGTTTGGAAGTTTTAAGGCAAGATCCATTGTGTAGCCCTAGATGGCCAGAAGCAAGCAGTGATCCCTTACACATACTTGCCTCCTGAGGACTGGAATTGAAGAGAGGAGTCAGTGTAACCACTGAAGATTTAATATTTGCAAAGCCATGAGCCAGTGCTTTGGGAGAGATGAAAATGACTAAGGTTATCTCTCACTTTCTTCTCTAAAGGTGATTTAGAGGAACACTGTGATTATAGTAGTTGGTTCTACAGTGTTAGACAGGTTAGCCGGGCCATAGCCCGGGCCTCAGGAGGTTGGAGAATTGAGGGAAAGGAATCATAGGGGTTTGTTGTTTTATTTTAGGGCTGAAAGAATCAGGATTCCTGAGCCCTGGATCACACCTCCAGATCTACAAGAGAAAATCCACATTTTTGCCCAAAAATGTCTGTTCTTGACAGAAAGTCTGAAGCAGTTTACAGGTAATATGAGGAGATGAAGTGGATTTATATTCTGATATCTGTATGTCATTGTCATGTGAGCATGTATTTTCCAATGGGAACAGAATAATACAAACTGAATCTCTTCTCTTTTGTCCTTAGAAAAAATGCAGTCAGATATGGAGAAAATCCAAGGTAAATTTGCCTATTCACTGGGCTTTTAATGTTTTATTTCTTGGGAAGAAGCTGAGCATATTGAGAATTCAGGAGGGTCAGCAAGATGCCTCAGAAAGTGCAAACCTGTTGACCTGAGTTTGGAAGTTGAAATTTACATAAAGGTATAAGGAGAGACCAGACTCTACCTGTGTAGTATAATTTGTGTCACCCCTCACACACACATACATCATGCATATACTTCTCTGTAATTCACATTATTGGTTATTGTTACTGTTTTAGTTTGAGTTTTGTTGAGACAGTCTTAATGTGTAGCCCAGTCTAGCCTACACTCACCAGTCTGCTGCCTCAGGCCTTCAGCCCCTGGGATTATAGGTATGCCATGCTTGCACTCTACTACTACATTTAGTTCAGTGGCTAGTTCAGAAGTGGCTTTCCTCAATCTGATTCTTGTTTATTTCTCTTCCTCTTCCTTTGCCACTTCAAAGACTCTTGTGTGAAATCCCTGGCCAACTAGAAATCCCACATAAATTAATGATGGCAGTGGGTGTCATTTGAACCACTCAGCCTCTACAGCAGACGGTTTGTACAAATTAAGACTTGTAAATATATATGTCGTGCATTTGAATTTTTTGCCTTTGCAGAGTCCGGTGGCTCTCTGGAAGGTGGAATTCTTGATTGTGACTTAGTCTGATACTGTGTTCTACCAACTTCACACGTGTTACCTGTATAGCCAGGGTTCCTAAGCCCTCTAGCCCTAAAAATCTTTCCATGAGCAAAGCATAATGGTCATGTAAACCTAATACTTACAGCTGATCAGGGACTACTATCATGAGTTTGAAGCCAGCCTGGGCTATAGTGAGTTTCAGGTCAGCCTGGGTTACATAGTAAGACTGTCTTTTATAATAAAAAAAAAAAATCTGGGCGATGGTGGCATGTGCTTCTAGTCCCTGCACTTGGGAAGCAGAGGCAGGTGGATCTCTGAGTTGAGTTGAACCTGGTCTACAAAGCAAGTTCCAGGACAGCCAGAGCTGTTACACAGAGAAACCCTGTCTCTTCCTCCTGCTCCCCCCCCCCCAAAAAAAAGAAAATGAAGGATAGAAAGAAAAAACTCCTAAGTGGATAAGCAGATAACAGTGAACATAGAAATCAGTGCCCAGTTGACACGAGGGAACTAGAATGCTAGTAGATTCCACTGTTTTATGATTTTTAACCAAATTAAACTCACTTAACATGTTTCCTAGAATGACACACAAGTTTAGTAACTTCTTTTCTTTCTTGTTCTTTCAGAATTGAGAGAGGCTCAATTATACTCAGGTATGTGCTAGAGGACAAACAATGTTGAAGACATGAATAAAAGTTCTGTGAACCTAACCCCTATTATAAGTGGTTTGAGGCTGCCTGAGTTTGGATCCTTTAGTTGCATATATACAAAGAGCATACAGCCAGAAGCCACTGGTTGTTTCTGTGTGCTTTCTAAAGTGACAACTTTATAACTTTAAAGAGTTGTGAAATTCTAGACACATGGTTCCCCAGAAACAGAAAAATCCCACTGTAATACACACCTTCCCACCCAGTATCTGGGCCAATGTGCTGTTTGCCACAGACAGAAATGATTGAATCAGCTCTTATTTTTCATGCTGATGGGCCTGGGGGTCTTAGCCTTTCACAAGTATGCTCTGGGTAAAAATCTGATAATGCGTAGACATCCATCTTTAACTTATTCAGAGACTGGGTCAGCCTGGTTACAGGAAACCCCAATTTGAGGTGTGTTTACTTCAAACCTTTAGTTACTAGGTCTTCCTTAATTGGGACAAAGACTGTTACCAGTGTTTGTTTGTTTATATATTCATGCATTTTGAGTATTTGCAGTACATGATGTGTACCACATGCATTCCTGCTGCTTGAACCTAAAAAAGGTGTCAGATTCCCTTGAACTAGAGTTACAGAATGGTTGTGAGTCACCATTTGGTGGTAGGAATAAAACCCAGGGGTTATCCAACAGCAGCAGCAACTGCTCTCAACTGCTGAGCCATCTCTCCTGTCTTTGATACTTGTTTCTTTGAATACTGGCTGAGTGTGTCACATGTTAGCATAGGCTAGCATGTGAGATGCTTTAGAGAGCACAGCTCTGCCCTTGGAATTTACAGTGTGGTTGGAGATAAGGGATGTACCCAAGCACAAGAAAGACAAGTTGGGCTGGATATATAGCTCATCGGCAGGTGTGAACTTTGCTTGGGTAAGAGCCTTTGCTAAATCCGTAGGACTAAAAGAAAGTGGGTGAGAGTAGATAGGTGACTTTTGTGGACAGATTGTTGAACCACAGGGTCACCTCACCTGTTACCTATCATGAATTTTTTTAATGTTTATTTATTCATTTGAGAATCTCATTCTATATTTTGATCATAGTCTTTCCCTGCTCCATCTCCTCCCATATCTTCCCTTACATCCCTATCCATCCTACTTCATGTTCTTTCTTTTAAAAAAAAAAATCAACAATAGCAGCAAAAACTATAGAATCCAATTTGTGTTGGCTGACTACTGAGCATGGAGTCTGCTCAGTAGCCTTGGAATGTAGTTGAATCTAGTGTCATTCTGTTGAGAAAAACTGATTTCCCCTCTTCAAGCAGCTATCAACTATGAATAGCATCTTTGCTAGGGGTAGTACTTTATCCACCTCCGTGCTAAAATTTTGCCTGGCTTGATCTTGTGCAGGCCTTGTATGTGTGGTCACATTGTATGTAAGTTTATATGTACAGCTGCTCTGTTGTGTTGGAAGACAGTTTCCTTGAAGTCATCTACCACTTCTGGCTCTCAAAATCTTTCCACCCCTTCATTTGCATATACTTCTGAGCCTTGAGAGGAGGAGTGTTATACAGACATCCCATTTAGGACTGACTATTTGTAGGGCTCTGTGCTAATTACCATCTGTTGCAAAAAGAAGCTTCTCTGATAAGCAATGCACTGATCTATGCATATACTAGTATGTCACTAGTGGTTACTTCATTGCACTGTTCATTTAACATTATAACTGTCCCCTACAGCCAATGACCTATATAGCCTCGGTTCTTAACCTCACTGACAACATCAAGTATAGGTTCCATCTTGTAAAGCAAGCCTAAAATTCAGTCATAAAGTGTTGGATACTCCCATAACATTTGTGCCTCTATTGCACCAATGTTCATGTCTTGCAGGCATGTCTTACTACAGTTCACAGGATTCTGAACTGGATGAGATTAATGATTACTTCTCTTTCAGTAGCATGTGTAGTATTTTTAAACGTTGGCAGGTAGGGGTGAAGCTTCCACTTAAGCACCAATTCAATTTCTCCATGTTCTATGATATGTAGTGTCTTCAGTAACAGACCATCAAATTGTTGGGGATAACCAATAGTGTTGGCAGTGAGGAGAGGGGCAGTGTCTATGAGACACCATTGAGCAACAACTCAAACAGATGTAACCCATTCATGGCCCTGGAAACAGGTTATTTGGTAGTTTATCCTGTTTAGTTGGAACATAGTCCCCTGGATATCATTATATGGTTACTTCATTTAAAGTCGTATGTATATATGTATGCATGCATGCATGCATGCTTCTACAGTACTAGGTTTCCATGTAACTTTTTCAAAAAGTTTTAGCGTTTTCCTTCTCCATATAACCCTTTGTACCTTGCTCTCCTATCACCTGTGCCACTTAATCCTCCTAATTTTCCTTTATCTTTGTTTTGTTTTTTGGGACAGGTTTCTCTGTGTAGCCCTGGCTGTCACTGAACTCATTCTGTAGAACTGGCTGACCTCAAACTCAGAGATCCTCCTGCCTCTACCTCAAGAATGTTGGGATTAAAGGCATGCAGCACCACTGCCTGGCTAAAAAAAACAAAAACAATAACAAAAAATTTTTTTGATGCATGTTTGTCATTTGTATATAGAAAGACTACTTATTTTTGTGTGTTAATTTTATATCCTGCTACATTGCTGAAGTGTTTGTCAGCTGTAGAAGTTTCCTGGTGGACTCTTCAGCGCCTTTTATGCATAAAACATTATGTCACCTTCAAGTAAGGATATGTTGAATTCTTTTCCTGTTTGTAGTCCCTTGATCTCCTTTAGTTGTTCTAGTCCAGGACTAGCTAAGACTTGAAGTACTAAACTGAATAGGTATGGAGAAAGGGGACATCTGTCCTGGCAAAGTGAAAGTTTTACTTCATTGGTGCTGGTCTCTTTATGCTTTTCTAGCATAAAGTTTAAATGTAATCACAGTCCTCCCCAAAACACACAGTCAGCCTTTATAGCAAAAGTCCCCACTTCTGGTACCAATTCCTGTCTTGATTAGGGTTTCTGTTACGAGAATAAGACAACTATGAAAGGGTTTATTTCTTTCTGCACTCTCGGGTAGGACAGTCAGGGCAGAAACTGATACAGGGGTCATGGAGGAAAGCTGCTTATTGACTACTCGTGGCTTGTTGAATCCTTTTTTTTTTCCCCCAGACTAAGGACTGAATCTAGGGTTTTGGGCTTGCTAGGCAAACACTACACTCAGCCAAGTCTACTTTTCTTAAACACCCTACATCCACCTACCCATGGGTGACTGGGTGACATGGCCCAGAGGTTTGGACACTCCCATATCAATCACTGAGAAAATTTGAACGCCTATATGAAGATAATATAGAGGCTTTTTGTTGTTGCTGTTGTTGTTGAGAAGCCTTCTTCCCAAATGACTCTAGCCTGTGTCAAGTTGATATAAAAGCAGCCAGAACAACATCCTTGTCTTGGTCCTGATTTTACTGTCCGTGCTTTTGAGTTTCTCTTCATTTAGAATGATGTTGGCTACAAGATTGTTGTAAATTGCCTTTATTGTGTTGATGTATGTCCCTCATATCCCATCTCTTCAGGTCTTGTATCTTGAAGGGATGTTGAATTTACCACTAGAGGTCAGAAAAAGGTATTAGATCCCCTAGGACTTGAGTTACAGGCTGTGAATCAAACTCGGGCATGCTTTGCTGCTAATCCATTTCTCCAGCCTTATTTTTATTTTTTAAACTTTGTAAATAGACTGTATCCATGCACATGTGGGAACAGTAGGAGCTCCAAAACAGTGTTGGATTCCCTGGAGCTCAAATTGCAAGTGTTTGTGATCCACATTGGCATGGGTGCTGGGAACCAAACTCAGGTTCTTTGGAAGAGCAGTGTACCCTCTTAACTTCTAAGCCATCTCTTCTGCCCTATCATGAACTTTTTGTTGGAATGGTTTGACCTGACTGGGTTTTGGTTTTCCTTTCTGAGAGATAGTGCATGGGAATCCCATCCTGAACAGGATGAGTGGGGACATGTATGCATTTGAAGCTGGAAGGCAGAACATGACTGTAAGGACAATAGTACTAATTGGCAAAGGACATGACATGAATTATCCACAGTGTTAGATTCAAAGCTGGAGTAATGGAGTAAGCTATTTAAGACAAGTCAGACAGCCAGGTGAGGTGATACATACCTTTAATCCCAGCACTTGAGTGCCAGAGACAGGTTGATCTCTGAGTTCAAGGCCAGTGGTTTACAGAGTGAATTCCAGGACAGCCAGGCCTATGTGGAGACACCTTGTAATAAACAAAACAAAACCAACAACTAGGCAGAGACCAAATGTAGTAGTGTATGCCTGTAACCCCAGTGGTTGGGAAGCTGAGGGAATTGGCAGCTTAAGGCCATGTTTTGCTTCATAGTTTGTTTGAAGCCAACAGATTTGATTTGTATAGATTATCTCAAAAAAGTGAAGGGGAAAACATAAATAGGATGTGGACAGAATCTGAGAAGAAAGGAAAGAATGATTTGAAAGATAGCAAGTTAGGCAGATTTCAGTCCCTTCACAAAAATTCTGAACTCCATAAAAATCTATAAGCCAAAATTTCATTGGTTTTTCAACAAATTAATTAAAAGAGCAGCTGTCTGTTGTGTTCTGACTATGCATGTTTCCCAGCATGTCTATTGATGTTGAGTGTACACAGCAGTGCTAGGCCTCCCTGTATATATTGGTAATATTCAGCTGTGTTCAGGGAAGTAGGTGAAATGCCAGGTGGTCCTGAGTGGCCTCTTCTGACTTTCTGCTGACCCTCCCCTCTTTGTTTCTACAGTTGATGTGACCTTGGACCCAGACACAGCCTACCCCAGCCTTATCCTTTCTGATAATCTTCGCCAAGTACGGTACAGTTACCTCCAGCAGGACCTACCAGACAACCCTGAACGGTTCAATCTGTTTCCCTGTGTCTTGGGCTCTCCGTGCTTCATCGCTGGGAGACATTACTGGGAGGTAGAGGTGGGAGATAAAGCCAAGTGGACCATAGGTGTCTGTGAAGACTCAGTGTGCAGAAAAGGTGGAGTGACCTCAGCACCCCAGAATGGATTCTGGGCAGTGTCCTTGTGGTATGGGAAAGAATATTGGGCTCTTACCTCCCCGATGACTGCCCTCCCCCTTCGGACCCCTCTTCAGCGGGTAGGGATTTTCTTGGACTATGATGCTGGTGAGGTCTCCTTCTACAATGTGACAGAGAGATGTCACACCTTTACTTTCTCTCATGCTACCTTCTGTGGCCCAGTCCGGCCCTACTTCAGCCTAAGTTACTCGGGAGGGAAGAGTGCAGCTCCTTTGATCATCTGCCCTATGAGTGGGATTGATGGGTTTTCTGGCCATGTTGGGAATCACGGTCATTCCATGGAGACCTCCCCTTAAGGAAGTGAACTTAGACCACAAGTGCTGTTGGCTGTAATTCTACCCCAGGCACAAGGGATCTTGTAGTCTTGTCAATTCCTATCCATCAAAGCTGGGTATCCTTACCATTTTCCATGCCCTTAAATTGAGAGACAAGATGTTCATCGTCTCTACTACACTTTCCCTTCCCTTGCAGATTGTGAGATGTAATGAGAAGTATTGCTATTTCCCAGAAATAAAAAACAGATTCCTCCTTCTGTGTTTCACACTGTTTTTGGTTTTTACACATGACTAAAGTAGATAAAGACATGACTAAAGTAGATAAAGAATATGGATAGGATTTGAAGAACCACTTTTAAGGTCCCTATCCTGACTTTTCTCGATGATTTAATGTGATGTAGAACTCTAAGCCAAATAAACCCTTTTCTCCCCAAGGTGCTATTGATCAGTGTTTATCACAGCAACAGAGAAGCTAAGACAGAAATTGGTACCAGGATTGTGAGCTATTGCTGTGATAGACCTGGCCTTGTTTTAAGAAAGATTATAGAAGTGTTGGGAACTTTGGTTTGAAAAAGCCATTGAATATAAAAAGTGTAACAGGCTATGGGAGTTTTTAAGAGTGTTGCGAGGAATGCAGATGATAGAGACCAGACTTGTAAAGATTCAGAGAGAAGCAAAGAGTATTGGGTTCATTTGAGAAATATATTTGAATTATGAATGTGTGATATCTGGACAGCTGGGGCTGAAGAATTGGCTATGATTAACAAGAGGCCAGTACCACCGAAGTGAAACCTTTGCTTTACTGGGACAGTCGATGCTGGTTAGCTGGGGCTGAAGATCAACTCATTAACAAAAGGCCAGCCCTGTTGAGGTGATATCTTCTGGAGGAGGCCAGTCCTGCATCTCAAGCTGGTAGCAAAACTTGGTAATGTGAAAGCATCTCCCAATGTGGTAATTGGTTTGGCTGCATGAACAAGAAGAATAAAGGGGCCCTGGAGAGAAGGTGAGGTTTGGCATCATGTAGTGGGATCATAGTCCCTGAAGAGAGCACAAGAGAAGCTGTTGGTGAATACAGTCAGTTGCAGTGAAGACCCCAGCATATTGGAGACATCAGGACTGTAAGATGGTCAGCAGGCACAACGGCAGAGCTGGAGAGGAAGCTATGTAAGCCTTATGGAGCCCAGAAGATCATGAGTCCCAAATGCTGGGCATTCAGTTTTTTATCTATTGGAGTTTGCTTTTGCTTTGATTTGTCTGTGACTGTACCCTGGTTCTAGTCTCTTGGAATAAGAAAGTACATAACTTGTATTTTGATTGTACGGGAATCCACTTAATGAGATTTTGGACATTTTAAAGAGAATTTGAAGTTTTAAGGTGTTTGAATTTTTTAAAGACTAGAACTTTAAAATAATTTTTATTACTGTTTGTGTGGGTGTATGTACATGTGTATGAGTGCAGGTGCCAATAGAAGCCAGCTAAAACCATCTGGGAAGAAGGAACCTCAGCTGAGGAAATGTCCCCATCAGACCAATCTGATGGGGCATTTTCTTGATTAATGATTGATGTGAGGAAGGACCAGCTCACTGAGCAGTGCTGCCCCTAGTCAGGTGGTCATAGGCTGTTTAAACAAAGGCAATCCAATAAGCTGTGATCCTCTGTAGTCCTCCTTTGGTTCTTACCTTCAGGTTCTAGCCCTTTAAGCTCCTTCCTGCCTTGACATCATTTGGTGATGGACTATAATGTAGAAGTGTAAGCCAAATAAACTCTTTCCTGCCCGAGACGCTTTTGGTCAGTGTTTTATCATAGCAGAATAGAACAAACTGAGACACATTGGTTTTGGACCATGTCTCCCTTCTGAGAACCCAGGATAGAGCCACAGACTGTTGAAATGACTCCCTTTCTCCTAGCTTTTCTTTTATGGAACAGTAACTCTACCCTGATTTCCAGTTATTTTACTAACCCCATTAATACACTTTATGTTTTGTTTACACTAATGGTGAAAAACTATCCCATTTGTTTGTGTAATGACAATGTTTTAACTAGTGTCTCTTCCTCAGTCACTTTCCAAAGGCCTTATTTGCTTCCTGAATACTGTCTTGGTGCTAGGCATGTACATATCAATATCACCTAAGAATATCCTGGGAGTGTTTGTGAGCTGGTAGCCATCAAACTCAATCTCCAGGGTTTCGTTGCATCCTTTTGGGATGGGGGTGCAATGTGTTCCCCTATGTGTGCCATTTGATGCAACTCCATCCACAGTCTTTGGAGTCATAGACCAAGGTCACTTTGAACAAGCCCTGCTGTAGTTCTTTGTCCTGCTCCCCTTTGGGTCCATGCCCTACTGTGTTCACCAATCTAATGGGGCTTGGAGCTGGGAGAGTGGAGCCTAACAGTGAGGTGGACTAAAGTATCAGATGATAGCTTTATTCAGAGCACCAGACAATTTATACTCTGAGGGTTAAGAAGACTCACCTGAGTAAACTGCATGTGACAAAAAGAGTTTTCCACAGACATAAACAAATAACAATATCCAGTTGTAATGAATAATATTTTAACTATCTGTTACACCTGGGGGTATTATGAAAACACATTCCAAGAACAAATCCATGTTATTGAAAGAATAAGACTCTTGTTTCTTGGAATTTTGTCAGAAGCATTCAGAATTTCCCTCACACAACTCCATTCTTGGACCATGTACTGACACTACTGTTTAAAAATAAAGTGACTGTGTATGTTTACATTGCTGTTCTATTTTGGGTCTTGGGTGAGAAGTGGTGGCAGAGGCTATTGATTTTCCAATATGGGTCTATAATTCCCTTCTATGTCGTAACATCCAAGTAGTTTATACAACTAGTTTCTCGGTGTCCTGTCACTGTTTGTAATGATGAAAAGACAATGTGCATATCCATGGCATAGCCCTTGTATTGTCAGATCCTGTAATTTCATTGGGAGAATGTTGTTTCCAAGCCTATGTGTGTTTATCTGGTTGTTACTATTGTAAATCTTTGTTTTTGAGAGGGTCTCTCTGAATCCACACTGTCCTCACATGGTGTGATCTTTCTACCTTGGTCCTTTAAGTCCTAGGATTACAGGCAGAAGCCATATGCCTATATGAGTGGTTTTTGTTTTGGGTTTTTGGTGTTTTGTTTTGCTGTGTGTGATGTTTGTGTTTTGTTTTTATTTTTGTCTCTGAAGTAATACAGCCCTGAATGGAATAGATTGGAGAGTTCAAAACATGCTTCCCAACACAAAATAACCAGCCCAAACTTGTGGATGATGTCACCATGTGCTGCAGAAGATGATGAGGCTGAGAAAATATGACTCAGAAATGTGTATCTTAGCTGCTTCTGCACATGGCCTTGCAATACTAGATTGTTTACTTACATACACACACACACACACACACACACACATATATATATATATATATATATATATATATATATATATACATACATACATACATACATACATACATACATACATACTCATTCCTGGCTTAACGTCGGGCTTCCATGACCAAAGACGATTAGTGGATGTGTCCTAATGAATGTATGCCTCAATTCTTTATTCGTTTTTTTAGATCTTAAGGAAAATAGTACAACCAGCCAGGGACCCAGATGCTTTTTCATGAAGTGTATATAGTTGGCCTTGAGTTGCAAATTCACTGAAGCAGGAAGAGGACCAGTGATTTATCTATGAAAGGTGTGCAGCTAGGAAGCAGCAGAGCCAGGATCCAAATGAGGTTTAACATGCTCACATCTATCCACTTCTGCCACATAGTGTGTATACATACTGTCTCTGTATGTGAAGGATTGAACAGAATGGATACCTTTGAGTGCTGATTTGCTGGCTTAGAATACCTGCCTTAGAGTTGTTCACTATAGAAGATGTGCAGTTGGAGAATGGGATGGAATCTTAAGTCAAAATCACATGCCCTTTTAGTCCTTGGAGAGAAAGAAAACCCCACAGAGGATGCTCCATATGTATCCACGTAGGTGTGCCACCACACCCAGTTAATGGGGGCACTCTAAGGCAGACAGGATCTCACACAGGGTGTACTTTGGGCCCAGTTGACCTGATACAGTACTTTTACTAGAGGCAAAACTGGAACTGAGAAGTAGACTTACGCTTAATAAAGTTCCTGATTCAGGTAAAAACATGTGCAGAGGTGAACTTAGGCCAGTAAGATGGCTCAGGTAAAAGACACCTGCTGAGGCAAGCCTGGCAACTTGAATGTGATCCCTGGAACTCACATAAAGTTCCACAAAGTGTGGAACTTCAGAAAGGAGAGAATTGATTCCACACATTCAACTTTGGTATGCAGACTCAGTAATACTGAATCTAAAATTTGCTTAGGGCTAGCAAGATAAATGACTCTGGTAAATGCTTCTGCTATCAAGCTGAGTTTGTAGAAGAAAAGAACTAACTCCCTGGAGTTACCCTCTGACCTCAACAAGTACCATGGTACATGAAAGATGTGTGTGTGTGTGTGTGTGTGTGTGTGTGTGTGTGTGTGTGTGTGTGTGTGTACATTTGCACAAATATTTATAAGAAGGGATTTTTGAATGTTAAAGGAAGAGTTTAATGTTGAGTGATAAAATTGTCAGTTACATTAAGTTTATGAGCAAAAAGGTCACCATTACTTCAATGTGTGGGAAGATGAGGAAAAAGAAGCTGCCAAGAGTGATGTTATTGGTCATTGGTTTTTGTTTGTTTGATTTTTGTAGTGAATATTTCATGAGTATTTAAGATTTTAACTTTTAAAAAGTGCTGCCATTTTGAATGGGATTAAATGATCCTAAAATTGGGCTGGAAAGATGGCACAGCAGTTAAGAGCACTTGTTGCTCTTGCAGAGGACCCTGATTTGGTTCTTTATACCCCAGTCCCATGGGATTCCTTACCTTTACATATGTCAGGCACAGATGTAGTGCACATACATACATGTGTGCAAAACCCTCAAAGACACAAAGTTGTTTAAAAATCTAAATCAACCTGAAGCTTACTGTGAATTTATTCATTTGCAGAACGGTAAGTAGGCTTTTCATTCACTGGATGGGAATATGAGCTCTAATGGCAGACATAAGGGCCAGTAATGTTCTTTAGGCTCCTGGTCCTTGGAGCATCTAGTTAGTTATATATTAGGGCTTGGAAACTCTTCTATTATTGGCACTGGAAATTGTGTACACGTGCCTTTGGCTGTCACACCTTTTCTCCTGGTACACCACCTTCTGAAGGGAAGGAGACCTAGCAGAGATGCTGGAAGGATAAATGGAAACTAAACCTATCCCCTGCCTTCCACCACGTACGTTTAGAATAGAGGATGTGCATAATACTTTCCAACTATTTAAAGACACTATGAAATTAAGGACAAATATATGCCAGATGGCTAATAAAGTTATTTGTTACTACCTTTTGTCTCAAATCCAGATCAAAGGGTGTATATGAAAAAATTACTTCCCTTACTGTCCCCCCACCCATTGCCTGCCAATAAAAATCTTGAATGGTTCCTAATGTGCCAAGGATGGTGTTGTTGTTCTTCCACGAAAGTCAAAAGCTCTTTGACTCAAATACACAGTTGGCTACTTTTGAGTGCTGCAGCTGAACATGAGTCCTGAGAAAACAAGATAACGTAACTTCTGTCCTTGAAAAAGTTAAAGTCAATCAAGGGTTAGAGCTAAAAAGTGAGCACAACTAAAGAATTGGGGATAAATGAAGCATCACTGTAGGTGGCCTTTGTGTGTATTACAGTAACCAGTGGAAGCTGAAATTGTAGGACTTCACTTCTCTTGTATATCCTTCCTGTACCCCTCCATCCTCCTCTCGTCAAACCTTACTCGTGCAAAGCAAGACCTCACCACTGAGCTAATGCATAGGTCATTGTGCTCTTTCTGAGACTGGTACCCATACCTAAGTCCAGCTGTAACGTGATTTGTGATTAAACTAAATTACCAAATCCTTGTCCCTTGTCTAACCCAAAACTTCCTCCTGAATGAGGTCTCTCTGAAAAATAATGAGGAACACACAAACCAGTTGGCCTGTATCACTGAGGAATTGACTTTAGTAGGTTGTTACATTACCTTAGGTTTCAAGTGTGTTAATACTCTGCTTTCACTTACAGTTTTTGTGATTTAAAAAAAAAAAAAATGGCAAAAGTGACTTAGGGAAGAAAGAATATTGGCTCCCAGTTCCCAGTTACAGGTCATCATAGGGTATTCCCGGAGGCAGGAACTTGAATCAGGTGGTCACATCCATGGCCAAGAGAAGAGAAGATGCATGCATGCTCACCAGTCAGCGTTCAGCTGCCTCTCCTTTTCATTCAGCTGCCTCTCCTTTTCACTCAGTCCAAGGCCCAGTCCATGAAAAGGTGCTACCCACATCCAGGGTGGCTCTCCCCAGCTCAACACAATCAAGTTTTCTCACTGGACTGGAGAGACAACTCTGTGCTCACTGGTTCAAGGGGATCCAGTGCCCTTGGGCACCAGGCACATACGTAGGGCTCACAGACATACATGTAGGCAAAACCCCATACACATGAGAAAGAAAAGTCCTTCACAGACCAACCCAACCCAATTTCTTACTGAGACCCTCTTCCTTAGTGGTTCTAGATTTTGCTAAGTTGACAATACCAAACATCACATGCTTCACATCTGTATTAACGAAATTGTAAATTGACTTAGGTCTGCCTTCTTTGTGGGGTTAATTTTGCACTCAAAGTTTGAAATGTAGTAGGACATTTGAAGGTATTCACATCAGGTACTTTCAAGGCTCTTCATAGCATATGCAGAATATGAGGTGTGATCTCAAAATCCAATTCAAGGTTTGTGATATACCAGAAGAGAATAATATTGGGATGTGAAAGCTATCTATCATCTATCTATCTATATCTATCTATCTATCTATCTATCTATCTATCTATCATCTCATCTACCTACCTACCTACTTATCTACCTATCTAATACTAGAAATCAAACTGAGGGCCTTCTTGGTAAAAGTATTAAACACATATGAAGAATGTATACAGTAAAACTCTACACCATCTTCTCAACTTCAACAATTACCAATTCATGTTTAATCCTATTTTGAATTTAACTTCATCTTAATTTCAATCTTCTTCTATTACCCAGAAGTAAATTCTGGACAGAGAATATGGGAAATTAGACACTTTATGAACTTCTTAATAAAGGTCATGGGTCTTAGGGCTGGGTCACGTACTGAATCCTTGCTTGCTTGTGCAAGAACTTGGGTTCAGCCTCCATAATTCATTATATGATAAGGCTTTGGTGTTTGTTTTGATTTTCTGAGATACAGTATCAACATATATAAACTGGTGTTGAACTGCCTGTGTAGCCCAGATTGAGAATGAATTTCTGGAGGGCTGGAGGAATGGCTCAGTGGTTAAAAGAGTGAATTCCTGATCCTCCTGTCCAAGAGAGTACAAGTTTGTCCCTGCTCCGGTCACCTGTCAGCTTTCTTTTCTTTTCCTTTCTTTCATTATTGCCTTCTCCTTCTCCTTCTCCTCCTCCTCCTCCTCCTCCTCCTCCTCCTCCTCCTCCTCCTCCTCCTCCTCCTCCTCCTCCTCCTCCTCCTCCTCCTCCTTCTTCTTCTCCTTCTCCTTCTCCTTCTTCTTCTTCTTCTAAACCTGACACAGGCAAAACACCCATACACACAAATAAATACAATTCTTAGAAATAAAAGCTTAGAAAGCAATGTACTAAGGAAGTATAAAAATCCAATGTAAAGGCTAAACCTTATAAATCTATTTAAAAATCCAGTTTCATCTCTTAAAATGTTTTAATTTTTTTGTATGACTTATTTTTTCTTTTACATTTCTTGTTTAATCCTAGCATCTTCTCTTGGTCAGGTTTAGACTATCTTAAGTCATATTTTTGGTCAGGTAGTTGGTCAGTATTAATAAACTTTGATCTGGTGATTTCCCTACTAAAAATATAAAGAGACGGTGAGTGGTTGAAACTGTCTCAGTTATGCTTCTAATGCTGTAACAGAGCACCATGGCCTGGGCAACTTATAGAAGAAAACGTTTATTGGGGCTTATGGTTCTAGAGAGCGTCCATGATCACATGGCCAGGTGCGTGGGAAAAGACATGCACTACAATAGTATTAGGCACTTACATCCTCACCTGCATTTGGAGGCAGAGAGAGAGCTGGCTGGGAATGGGACAGGCTTTTGAGACTTCCAATCCACCCCCAGTAACATCTCTTCCAACAACCCTCCTGATCCTTCCAAACAGCTCAAGCACCTGAGGGCCAAGTATTCAGACGTAAGAACCTATAGGGGCCATTCTCATTCAACCCACCACAAAAGATTTACACAAAGATAATGATGATGTGCGTGGTCTCGTGTTTAATTTTATTAAAACAATTTTTATGTGTATGAGTGTTTTACCTGCCTGTATATATGTGCACCGCCTTCATTCCTGGAGCCCATGGAGTTCAGAAGAGAGAATCTCACATCGTGGAGTACCTTCAGCCGCTAAAATCCATGCAAAAGAATATTTGACAACTTAGACCAGTGGTTCTCATCTTTCCTAAAGCTGTGACCCTTTAACATTGTTCCCCATGTTATGGTGACCCCAACCTTAAAATTATTTTTGTTGCTTCTTCATAACTGTAATTTTGCTACTATTAAGTACTGTAAATATTTTTGGAGATAGAGAGGTTTGCCAAAGGGGTTGAGAACCACTGACTTGGAATGTATTTGTGTTGTATCATGTTACTTTGAAAAGCAAATGGACAAGGTGGGCCCTACAAATGTTCGTTTGGGGGTTTTCTTTGTTTTTACAAGGATTAGTGTAACTATGGCAAATGTTAGTAGCAGTTACAGCTAAGAGATGACATTGTGGGCAATTTTCAGCTTTGACTTATTTCCATTTTCTGCAATTCATATGGACTTTGCAATTAGGAAAAAAAATGTAAGAGGTGCCTTAATTATAATCATTAATTACAATGATGCTTTGTTAGATGTCGTTTCCTATATAACTTCCTTTCTAAAAAGCAATGTCATATGAAAGAAAATACAACAGACCCATACCGTATGTTGGAGGGAGGGTCCTTGTTCACTGTAGTCTCAATTATTTTTTAATCATTAAAAATAGATTGTGCAAGCAAGAGTCTGGAAATCTAAGATAAGGCAATATTGACCCCAAATTATTATCTTAGTGCAGAGAAAAAACTTAATCTTTGCGGAGGGTGGGGTTGTACTAATAAAACAACATTCTATTAAAGTTAATTAAAATTTGCAATTCTGTGTGCCTCCTCCCTGAACTTAGCCCCAAACACACCACTTAAAGCACCAGAGTTCAAATACTGAACGTTCAGTGGCATTTGGCCATCAGATGCCGCTTCGGTCCCTGGCCTCTGGAGCGCAGTTCTGAGGGCCGAAAGCAGCAAAGCAGCAGAAACTGCTGACGGTTTCCTTCCCTCCCTTCCTTCCTCAAACTCTTGGCAGATGAGACGGATAGAGAACAAAGAAGGTCTGTGTTTAAAAGTTACATTTATACACGGACTTTTCCTTTCTTTTTTATCGGCAAAATATTTTTCCTTTTTCAGTTTACAGGTGGCCCCATCTATCTTTTGCCACCGTTAACCAACAAATCTCAGCACAATTTACGTCAGATGTGATGCTAGGCTATTCTCTATATCAGGGAAAAATCCGCCCCGTTTTTCTGTGTGTCAGGATGGCCGAGTGGTCTAAGGCGCCAGACTCAAGCTAAGCTTCCCTGTCTGGGGATTCTGGTCTCCGTATGGAGGCGTGGGTTCGAATCCCACTTCTGACACAGTACTGTTTTTCTCACCTGGATCGATTTCATAAAACATGCTTAAGGAATATCGAAAGGTCTTTTTGAAAATTGACCTTACAAACTTTGTAAAAGGTCAGTCAATACTGACCATGGAGGCGGAAGCTCAGCTATGGTTTTGAGGACGCGAAATTTGCTCAGCCGTGCGGCCTTCTAGAGGCGACCGCGAGGAAAACGGAGCGGCGGATGGGTCCCCAGAGATCCTCTTTACGGCAGCAAACGTTTGGCCACGCGCCTTGGCCGCAGCGCGTCCCAACCCCGAAGCACTGAGAGCTCCACAGCGCCCCCTGTGCGGGTCGCGGGGTAAATACCGTTCATCGCCTTAAACCAAACAGCTTGCCGCTTGCCGCCGTTTAGACAGTGAGATCAACACGGGTCACCCGTGAGATCAACACGGGTCGGGACTTCGTTGTTGTTTTGTTGTTTTGGCTTGGTTTTAACAAACACGAAGTCCAGCAATAACTATTTTCACTCACTATTTGTTAGGTTGTAAGTTGAACCACTGCTGTGTTCTTTCCTCGAGAAGGAGCTACTGTAAATCAGCAGGATGAATGCAGCCTGTTGCTTGTCACGGTTGCAGACGTTCAATAAAAACAGAAAATTTCTAGGAATTCGTTCCATTTTCCCCACAAACGTTTGCTCTTTCCTTACTTCATTCTCTCTTCCTTCCCCTTCCTTTCCCTCCCTCCCTCCCACCCTCCTCCTCCCTCCCTCCCTCCCTCCCTTCCTTCCTTCTTTCCTTCCCTTCCTTTCCCCTTCTATCTCCCTGACTCTCTCTTCCAGTCTATTGATCCTGGAATCCTGTGGGCTCTGCACACTTTGCCTCCACAAAACTATTTATTTTTCATGTAAAAGAAAGATTTTAAATTCATTTTAGAACCCACTCTAGTGAACACGGTTTCTTTTCTAGTGTCGACCCTATATCAGACATATCAGTTTTTTTTTTTTCCTTTCTTGCATGCTCACATTCCTAGAATAAGACTTAATTACCTTCTGAAAAAAACTTTCAGAAAGCTTGTGGAATGACTAGTCTCACCCCCAACCTCCCATTGTTAAAAGTAAAGTATTTGTGTGGTGGGGTGGAGGTGATGATTGTTTTTTAAGTTGCTGTTCTTCAAAAACTTTCCCAAATGCTACAACTTCCCAGTGTTATGTAGCTCCAAGGAAAAAAGAAAAAAAAAAAAATCCCTAAATGGTCTCTTGCGCGCGCGCGCGCGCACACACACACACACACACACACACACACACACACACACACACACACAGTGGTTTGATGAAGATAGATGGGGTTGTGACCATGACAGTGTTAGTGTTAGGTGTCCCCCCTTTTGTATTCTTCTTCTTCTTCTTTTTCTTCTTCTTCTTCTTCTTCTTCTTCTTCTTCTTCTTCTTCTTCTTCTTCTTCTTCTCCTCCTCCTCCTCCTCCTCCTCCTCCTCCTCCTCCTCCTTCTTCTTCTCCTGAGAGAGAGACACACACACACACAGAGAGAGAGAGAGAGAGAGAGAGACAGAGAGAGAGAGAGAGAGAGAGAGACAGACAGACAGACAGACAGACAGACAGACAGACAGACAGACACACACACACACACACACACAGTGGTTTGATGAAGATAGATGGGGTTGTGACCATGACAGTGTTAGTGTTAGGTGTCCCCCCTTTTGTATTCTTCTTCTTCTTCTTTCTTCTTCTTCTTCTTCTTCTTCTTCTTCTTCTTCTTCTTCTTCTTCTTCTTCTTCTTCTTCTCCTCCTCCTCCTCCTCCTCCTCCTCCTCCTCCTCCTCCTCCTCCTCCTCCTTCTTCTTCTCCTGAGAGAGAGACACACACACACACAGAGAGAGAGAGAGAGAGAGAGAGAGACAGAGAGAGACAGACAGAGAGACAGACAGACAGACAGACAGACAGACAGACAGACAGACAGACAGAAAGAGAGTTTTCTCTGTATAATAGTCCTGGCTGTCCTGGAACTCAATCTGTAGACCAGGCTGGCCTCAAACTCAGAGATCCACCTGCCTCTGCCTCTTGAGTTCTGTGATTAAAGGCATGTGCCACCACTGCCCAGCTAGGTGTTCCTCCTTTTATGGGGTCCAGGTGAGGGCCCCTTTATTGGTTCCCACCCACATTTGGTTCACAACCCTCTGTAACACCAGCTCTGGAGGATCCAATGCCTTCTTCTGGCATCTATAGGCACTGCACACACAAGTGCACATGCATAGACATAGGCAAAACACTCACCCATATAAAGAAAAATAAATGGCGACTAGGCCAGGCAGGGCACATCTTTAATCCCAGAACTCAGAAGACAGAGTCGGGTGATATCTGTGGGTTCAAGGCCAGCTCGATCTACATAGGGAGTCCCACACCTGTCAGGGATACATAGTGAAGCTGTCTAAAAACACAAGCAATTGAACACTGATGGCAACATCAGGTAGGTAGCTTACAATAGGGCAGGAAACCTCTAGTTATTGGCTATCTAGTGACATTAGCCTTTGGGTTTGTGTGTTTGGATTTGTTGAAGCTAAGGTTCTGTTTGTACATTTCAAAAAAAATTACATATGCACACACGTAAGTGAACAATAGATGGGTATTTAAAAGTATAAAGCTAGCCCAAGATAGTTTGGCTGTGGGCCTACAACCTTTCAGATTTTCATGGCTCCAAAAGTTTAATCAGCCAGTCAATCTTGTAGAATTTTTTAAGACGGGTGCCTTGTTTCTGTTCGTAACACAGAGTAAGACACACACACAAATGCTGTTTGCAAAGCTGCTAGAAGAACACCAAGCCGCCTTCAGTCCAGAAAGCTGTCAAGGGAAGCAAACAAAGATTATCTCGAGCCCGTAAGCAGTTTTTCTGGTGCAGGAAACAAGTTAGGAAAATCACTAAGACCTCCAACGAGTTAGAGAGGATCCGGAAGTAGCCTTGGTGTTTGATGTGAAAATCCAGCCCAAGATCGCTACACCTGGTCAGGTGGAAGTAAATTTGTACTCCTCCTTCCTGAACTCGGTGGCCTGAAAACTGGGAACTACTGTCTGGTTTGGCAGAGGCGGGTAAGGTGAGGTGGGTCTGAGCTACGGGCATGCGATGGTTCAGGCACCACTGAGCAGAGGAGGGACGCCTTTGTGGGCCTGCATGGCCGACTCTGCACAATTAACTCATTTCAACCCTGACTGGACTATAGTTGGCCCCAGCCGTTTCTCTGGTTTCGGGAAGAGAATGTGTCACAGCTAAGAGCTTTAAGTTAGAGCTTTTCCTCTCCATTCTTTTCCCCTGAGTTCACTGAGAGACACATTTGGCTTTTTCATCTCAATCTGTTGTATTGTTACACAGAAAGTTGAAGCTTAGGGAGAATTCCTCTTGGGTTCTAAGACCAGCCTGGCTAGGGAGTGAGACGTGTTCATTTTTTTCCCCTCTTACCCAAATGTTTGTCAAACCACTTATGTACATTCTGGGGGGTCGTATCAATAGGAAAGTTGTTAGATAAACGGAGAAAAGTCGGGATTTTTGGTAGAGATTGATACAGAAGTGAAAATTCTTTCACAAGTGTTACGACATAGGAAAAAGCCATTAATTCTTTGGAAACAAGGAAGACAAGAATCTTTTTATTCAGGAGTTGTCTGTGATATATTATCTTACAGACTTCCTTTGCATATAAGCTTGTCTGAAAACCATCATTTGACAGCATATACATAATTTTTCCTCCAGCTTCTAATATGGTAGTTTCTTACGTTGTTTTCTTTAGGTTGCATGGGTGTCTGGGTTTTCTTGATCATTACAAGTGGCAGAGTTTCCTACTTTGCACACAGGAGAGAGCATCGAAGGAAATACCTAAGCAAGAAGAGCTTAAAGAATTCTTTGTGGGTCTTCCTAGAACTCAGAAGACCATAAAGCTAAGCCAAACTGCATCTCTACCACTCCAAGTTTCAGAGGAACCTGCAGGAATTGAGATACTGAAGGTGGACAAAGATGTGTTTGGAAACAGGAAGTCAGCATCGTGGGAAGAAATTCCACACTAGGGAGATTCTTTCCTAGTTCTGGGAATCAAGAGGCATCCAGAATTCTTCCACATTAGCAGAGAGCCAATTCTGCCAGTTCCTGACCAGGACCTTCAGACCTACACTCCTGTCTTAGTTAGGGTTTATATTGCTGTGAAGAGATATCGTGATTATTTGATTAGGGTGGCTCAAGTACAGTTTTAGAGGTTCAGCCCATTTTCATTGTGGTGGGGAGCATGGCAGCATGCACGTAGACATCCTGCTGGAGAGGTAGCTGAGACAGTCACATCTTGCTGGCAACAGGAAGTTGTGTGAAACACTGGGTGATACCCTGAGCATAGGAAACCTCAAAGTCCACCCCCACAGTGACAGACTTCCTCCAAGTTCACACCCACTCCAACAAAGCCACACCCCCGTAGACCAAAGTTTCTGTCCCGCCTAGTCCTGCAGTTGTTTAGTCCCAAATAAACACACAGAAGCTTATGTTAATTAAAACTGTTTGGCCAATGGCTCAGGCTTCTTATTGACTCTTTCTAAATTATTAACTCATTCCTATTAATCTGTGTATCTCTTCGTGGTCTTGGCTTACTGGTGATGCCCAGGTCTCTTGCTTCCTTAGCAGGTACATGGCATCTCTCCAACCCACCTCTACCCTTCTCTATCCCTGTTTGAATTTCATGCCTGGCTAAATCCTGCTGGTCCATTAGCTGAAACAGCTTTATTCATCAACCAACAAGAGAAACACATTCACAGAATACAGAAGGACATCCCCCATTACATGCCCTATGTGATTATGGGAGCCAGTTACATTCAAACTACCAGAGTAGTTTAACAGTAGAAGTTAATCTTCTGCAAAAGACGAAGGTTCCTTGGACTCAGTTCCTTGTGGGGGCTCTCCTTGTATCTATAGATGGTCAGCTGCTTGCTGTGTCCTCACATGGCATAGATGAGAGGCCTCTCTCCCATCTAAAAGTAGTCAGTCACTGTAAGAGTAGTCACTGAGTCCATCATGGAACCTCTACCACCACAGCATCACTCAGTTGACCTCTTTAAAGGCCATATCTCTAATTGTCACATTGGTGGTAGCGGTTGTTATCAACATAAGAGGTTTCTTGCAGGGAGGGGATATCCAATCCAATCTTTACCTCATCTACTTCTTCTTCCTTCTCCTCCTCCTTCTTTTTCTTTTTACATTTGAGATAAGGTTTCACAATCTTCCTGCTGTGGCTTCTAGAATGCTTGGATTACCAGTGTGTGATGCCACATCTGGATTTTATTTATTATCCAATAAAGAAAATTTCAGTATCAAAAAAGTAGAAAGAATGTGAACACAGAAGAAAACCTGACATATTTAACATCAAGAATGGAAAACTATGCTGACATTTCTTTTCATCAAGACCCTGTGCCAGTTAGGGTGTTTGTTTGTTTTGTACTCCCCCCTTACAATTCATGGCCTCCTTTTCTTTAATAGTTTTACACACACACACACACACACACACACACACACACACACACACACGCACGCACGCACGCACGCACGCACGCACGCACGCACGCACGCACGCACGCACACACACACACACACACACACACACACACTTCTAACTATATAAATTACAAGCTTCTTGGTCTATATAATGTTACTTTTACACATATTATTTCATGACTGACCACTTGACATTGGATAATCAGGAGGGGTCTCTTCTCTGAGGAAGAGGTATCTTTGAGGAAGACTGTTTCTCCTGCCTTCAATTGATTGTAGTTAGGTCAGGTGAAGTTCCTCCCTTCCATGTTCAGGTCTTGTTTAGGAAATCCTGGGCTATTTTTGCCTTTTTCTTGATAAGGTACTTCTTACATAGTAAGCACCCCAAGTACACAGTTACACACAAGCTCCATCTGTCAGCACGAGCTGTCAAGACAAGACACAGAAGATACCAGGAGAAAAATATCTTTCCAATTCCCAGAAGAGGAGAACAGTGAAACAAGAAAATGCCAAAAGCACAACGACCACGAAGGGACTCGAACCCTCAATCTTCTGATCCGGAATCAGACGCCTTATCCATTAGGCCACGCGGCCGAGCGGTGGGTCGGGGTAATCACGTAATAGTCAAACGAAATATGAGGACAGGGTTGGGGTTTCCAAGAGAAATAGCAAAGATTCAAAGTTCCTAATTTGGAATCAAAATTTACAGAGACTTCCAAAATGTAGATTTGGGGAGTTGTAAGCTAGGTAGCAGGTCGCTCAATGCTTCCTCCTTGTGAACGCGGCTAAGTTTTCTATGACCCTAGAAGCACAGAGATGTCCAGCTAGAACTCTGAGGACCTTAGAATGTAAAGGAGGGAGGATGGGAATCAGAACGGGTTTGCAGCTGGCAAGCTTTAAAGAACACTTGTGTGAAAACGCAAAGTTGGCTTAAGATTGTTTTTTTGTTTTTTTGTTTTTTTAAAGAAAGAATGGTTACTGAAGTTTGCAAAGTCAGTTTAGAAAGGATGTAGAATACGCAATCATTGGGAGGTGGAGGCAAGAGAAGGTCATCCTTAAATACCAAGAGTTCTGGGCTTCATGCAAGCCTGGACTATGAGAGATCCTGTCCCCGAAACAAAACAAAAAAACACAAAACACAAAGAACATTCTACTTAGAGACTCAAACGATCTGAAGTTATAACCTCTTCAGCTGCAGTTGGAGTCTTGTGAATTCAGCACAGTGCTCAGCCATGAATTTATTTTGATTTGAGGGATTCTCTGGGCTTTTCTTTCTTCCTAGAATATTTTAATGGGCAGTTGGTTGACTCCACTGGTATTCAACGCACGGACTAAGAGTCTCCTGTTAATAGAAATTGGAATCTGTGTAGGACACATTCTAACTGTGCTGAGTGCAGTGACCGTACAAAAGATGCCTGTGGTGGACTCCCTCCTATGTTTATTTCTGTGTAACTAGTTTATCAATTTACTTAAAAATAATAAAAGACAAAGTCTCAGTATGTAACTCATGCTAGACTGTAGCCTCAGTCTTCCTTCTTCAGCCTCCTCGTTGAGGCTACATCATGAAGACACCCATTATTTTTGGGTGTTCACTTTCATTTGTTCTGTTTGTAGAAAACATATTTAGTAGAATGTGTAAACTAAATAGTCTGTGGTTAGATCTTCAGTTTAGTTGGTGTGCTGGATGGTTTTATGTCAACTTGACACAGGCTAGAGTCATCTAACAGCAGGGAGCCTCGATTAAGAAAATACTTCTATAAGTTCAGGTTGTAGGAATGCCTGTGGAGCATTTTCTTGGTATTGATGAGGGACCCTGGACTGATGGTCCTGTGTCTATAGGAAAGCAGGCTGAGCAAGCCAGGAAGAGTAAGCCATTAAGCAGCACCCCTCTACGGCCTTTATATCAGCTCTTGCCTCCAGGTTCCTGTCTTGTTTGAGTTTCTGTCGATGATGGACAGTGTAAGCCAAATAAACACTTTGCTCCCCAAGTTGCTTTGGTCATGGTAGTTTATCACAGCAATAGTTACACTAGCTAAGACAGTTGAGATTATTTTCTTCTAGACCTCTTCCGGCCACTCTTACAGAAATAAGGCAAAGGCCGTGAAGATTGGTGAACAAAAATCAAGTTGTTCTTATATTTTACCAGAGTGTCAGAAGAGTGCTTTCTCTGCTGTTCTGACCGTTCACACATCTGCATTATTTAATCTAAATGCCTGTCCCCTCCAGCTCTCCCACAGACAGCCCTGGACCAGGAGCTCATATTTGGTTGCAGATTTTCTTTCTCTACCCAAGCTTTCCTCTTCTCTTTTCTCAATAATTTTCCAAGTTAATTTCTTCAAACACTGGAAATAGGGATGGGCAAAGAGATCACAAGGAAACAGCAGGTGCAGGGAGGAACTTTCTCTGAATTTTTCTTATCAACCTAAAATCTAACCTTCTGAAACTAAAACAGTGAACAGTTGCCCCAAACCCTTCTGAGAATCTCATCAAGCATGGACTAATTCACTTTATGGGAGGCCAAAGGTCTACACAGCCAGATAAATCTGTTCTCCTGCAGTGTTTCATCTTTCTACAAATCATTCCTTTTTCTGAGTTGCCTGCATCTCCTTCCCCATTCCTTGTGAAGAGAGCAAAAAAAGCTTCTAGAGCTTACTCCACTTGGAATATTTATGTTTTGTACCTATGATGTTCCCCATGTGTACAACAAATTTGGATAACATTTCTCCTCTTAATCCTCACACTGTGAACTTAATTCATAAACTCAATTACTGAATCCACAGGGTGGGGTACAATAAATTTTTCTTTCCCTAAAGTGACACATTCAAGAAATTTAAAAGAGTTTTATGTGACTACATGATAGCAAGATTAGGAAGTTGATGGTGTAGGAAAGTCATATTACTGTTGCAATAAGAAACACATGAACAAAATGAAAGACACCAGGCAAGGCATTTTCATTTTGAAAATGGGTATGTCATGACCCAAACCAGGCAAGCAACCGCCCAGAAGAAGGAAGTTCTCTTACTTTTTATTCTGATGCAGGTGGTGACCGTATCTCACTCGGCTAGCAGGAGCTTGATCTCACAATCTGACACAGTTGCTGAATTCATAATCAGCCCAAAGACAGATGGTTTAATAAAGAGTTGAGTCTTAGGAATGTTCAAAGATGGGCAGACAGACAGATGCTGTGTGGAGTTTCTCAAGACAGGGGAGGTTTATTAAATACTGATCTTTTATAGACTAGTCAACTTTGATAGAAAAAAAATGTGTAATGTGTCTGACAACTCCTTCCTTCTTCATTAATACATTTTAATTTTTCCTTAAAATTCAGCTAACATATGCTAACTTTCTCAAGTCTCTAGTAACAATAAATTGTTGAGTGACTGGGGATTATTTGGTGAGGTCAATTCCTTGAGACTCTGGACAAGCTTCTAAGGATTTATGTATATGGATACTTTGTCTGCATGTCTGTCTGTACACCAGAAGAGGGCACCAGACCTCATAATAGACAGTGTGAGGCCTTATGTAAGTACTGGGAATTGAACTCTGGGCCTGAGCCATCCCTCCAGCCTCTAGTCAAGACTCTGGATAAGGCTCTTAACAGAAGGAATTAATCATTCTACCTGTCTCTTTTGTTTGTTTGTTTGCTTGCTTGCTTACTTGTTTTGTTTGTTTGTTTGTTTGTTTTGTTTTGTTTTTGGCGTGGTTTAAGGTGAATCCATCTTTTTGCTAAGAGTGATGCTTTGGCCAGAAGAATAACTGGACCCACCCAGGCCAGAGATTCCACTTTTGTGACTAGCGTTTTCTGTTAACAGGCTTTTACTGATATCTTTGCACTCTTCCCTCTGAAGAGGTAACTCTAGAATCATTTAGGAACCAGATGAAAGATCGTAATTCCTGAAACATTTCTGGCACCTCTGGTCTCTGGCAAGGATAAAGCTCCCAAGATGCCTATGAACACTGCTGGCTTTTAGCCAAGAGAGAAACTGGTTACATTTGTTTTGGGATCTTTGTACCCTAGGCAGCCTAGGCTAATTTTACAATGTGCTCCCATCATTCCTGCTTCTGAAGACATAACCTAAAGTCCTCTATGACATTGGAATAACTAAGGAGCTGAATTCCTCCAGCATACATGGTGTGTGTGTGGGGGGGGGGGTTGGGTGCAGCAACTAGAGAACCCCACCAGTGGGCTTATTTAAAAGACCTCAGAAGTTGATTTGTAGTTCCATTTGTATAACAGACAAGTTAAGGGAAAGAAAGTTCTTGACTGATACCTAGAAAGAGATGTGAGGAGGAAGTAAAAGCAATAATTATTATTATTACAAACCCTATGCAAGGAACCAGGAGAAGCCAGGGCAGAGGATATCTTCAAAATATCCTAATCAAAGTTCATTAGAATGTCTTGGTGGGCTCACAAGAGCACCCATCCTGGCTCACTTCCCTTTGGCCTCCAAGACTGATTTCCAGAGTGAAGACCTGAGCATCATTTTTAGGCACTTTGATAGCTGTTAAAGTGGCTAGAATCAGAGTGATGTCCCTCCTTTATGACTCCTAGATAGGAAAAGAATACATTTAACCATCATTTAATTTTTAGGATCAAACAATTGAGAGTCTGCCTATCTTGGTTGCAGGTGGGTACTGCAGTGAGCCAAGGTCTTATATCTGGGCAGCTTTTTTCTCATCAAAAAGAATATCATTAATGAAAAATATCTGTCTGACCTGGCAACAGTGTATCTAGAACCTACTATTCTATCCTTTGGGTCTTGGTTGGTGTGCCTTACCATTTTCCCTGGGTCATTGCAAATCCCCATTATCTTCCCAGTCAAGCCATATCAGCTTGTTAGCTCCCACTGGTAGATGGCTAGTATTAGAGGCACATGGCTGAGAAAACTATGTCTCCTCTAATAACTAGTAAATATATCAGATAAAACTTGTTGATGTTAAAACAAAAATCTACCCTGCAGTTCTGCTATGGTTTCTGTAGTTCAACATAAAAATGCACTGAACTTACCACTTGGCTTGAGAGCCTGTGTTGGAGGTGGCGCTGGGTCTGTTACTGACATGATCCCATCCAAGAAGGTGAAAACCCAACAGGAGAAGAGGATTGAGACATGTGACTAAATGCCTTGATGATGTAACTAGCCAAGATGGTGACAAAGTCACATGGTTGCCTACATCTTGATGAGGTCACCAGCCAGCCAATATGGCATCATGCCATACTCTTTTGCTTATTGTGAGCTTAGCTCCATGATAAAATGAGCCCAACCTCCATCAGGCACAAGTCCCTGTGGAATCCACACACCTCCCAGATTAGTTGTGAGCAATCAATCACCCTGATGTTTTTCCAAATAAGCACTCAAGTCAGATTAAGATAGGATATAGCAGAAAAAATTACCCTAGGATATATAGGCCCCAAATAGTGAAGTAAAGAACAGAAGAAAGAATCCCATGGTCTCATCTCCAATGAAAGGGAGTCCACATATTGTAACTGTGACCTGCATCTTACGCAAAGAATGGGGAGATGTGCTCAATGCCCATAGGTGGCGCTGTTCCCCTGTGAGCACATGGACAAACTGGGAAGAAGACCAGGACCTTGCTGCCATTTTGTCCCACTCAAGTGTGGCGTGAATTGCATGAGTTGAAAGCAGATACTTTGTGACCCTCTATGTTGCCTAAAGTCCCTTAGAAACCCTGATGTAAAGCTTTAGTAGCCTTGTGTGGCACTTTGATCCAATTAGAAAAGCAATTGTCTTGGGACCTAATGACTTAAACCAGGGTTAGACTTTATATATCAAGAGGCTGTTTTTCTCCTCTTCCACTAGAACCAATCTGAAGTCTCCCAGGTTCTCTGACAAATCCATGGCCAAAAGGAGTCATGACAAGAAGGAAAGAAAGGTAAATCCCATGCCTAGGGAGAGAGCGCTAAATTCAAATCTTGAAGGTCTCTTTCTCGTTGTTCAGTCTCTCCTTAGGCTAGAGAGTATTGGACTCTGGTTTCGGAGTCTCTGGACCAGCTCCCTCTAGACAGCCTCAGGACAGGTTGCCCCTGTCTTGGGGAATCCATTCTTTGCTTTCTTTTTAGAGCTTGGTTTCCGCAGGTTACTTCCCATTCTGGTCCTTAGAGACTCAATCACCACCTCTAAGGAGGAGATTTCTTGTACTCTAAGTCACTTAATTCACTTTCAAATCACCACCGTAATGTCCTCATCACCGAAGAGTTAGCCATTCTTCACAGCATTTCTTACCTTGTGCACACAGTTGTCTGGTCACTAAGGTACTTGTCTGGGCCCTTCCCCCAAGTGACAAGAAGTTATGTCCTGGGAATCACTACAGACCTAAGAGGGTCATTCACACAAGAACCTGTGGCCACAGTGGAGCTGTGGGAATTCATCATCCTCAAAGGAGGGGACTGGGCCATTCTCTGGATAGATTTGCAATCTTGAATGAGCACCCAGATTTTTGGAAAATAATACTTTTGTTCTCTCCCAAAAAAACACATGGGTAAAACAAAAATAGTTCAGAAAGGCAGTTCATTTTTGTAAAAAAAGAATGTACCATTACCCAAACCAGAGAAGCAAGCACACTAGGTGAAAAGTTCTTTTTATTTTTATTCTAATGCACGGTGACTGTTTCATCCCACTGCTGAGAGCTCAATCTCACACTCTGATGTGATTGCATAATTCGTAATCTGTATGAAGGGGGAGGGCGTGATTTTATAGCCAATTAGAAATCTATTCTAGCTGGCTGGGACTACACCCAGATATTCAGAGACCTATGTGTGGCCTAGAGTATTCAACACACAGGTTTCTTGTTTGTTTGTTTGTTTGTTTGTTTGTTTGAAGGCAGACACCAGGTCCTGGGTGTCTCACTTGGCAGCTTAAGGAGGCTGGGGTGGCTTTATGTAGGCAAGCAGATTGGCAGAAGCTAAAATAATCAGTTAGCTGGAAAGGGAGGTTTAAGCAAGCAAGAAATTTAACAGAAGCTAAGTTAGCTAGGATATCCTGACCTTGGGTTCCTAGAATAGAGTTTGGGAATTATCCATGGAATTCTCCACCAAGGAGTTTAAACTCTAGTTAAACCTGAAATGGCCCCAGTAGGAATACAAGATGGGTTCTTGCATTTGCACTCTCTTACCGTCACAGAAGAGCTGGGGGTGGGCATCAAGAGCTGTGTACAGCCAAGCAGTAGGTCTCAATCAGGCTTTTGTCTGGCGGACTCAGATCTCACTTTTGCTTCTGCAAGATGCCCCTGGAGACTTCCCTGTTGCTTAGCAATCCACTTCCTATGAAAGGCTAGCTCTTTGTGGAGCACTTCTGAAATACAGTAAACTCTCACCACATTCTTTCATGTTCCGAATTGTTATTTAGGGAAGGACGTTTCAGAATCTTCTCTTATCACCAGAAACTTGCTAGAACTGCAAGATTTTAGGGCCCACCCAGATCAACTGAGCCTGGTCTCAATCTTCCCTGGTAACCCCAGTATTCCTACACTCAGTGAGAGACAGTCTAGAAGGACCAGCTTTCTGATTCCACATTTTAGAGAGCGGTCTTCTGGTTCTTGGAGGAAGCGTGGGAACAAAGGAGACCCGGGGCGTGATGAGATCTGTCATTCCCATCCTAAGCTCTAAGTACCCACCAGTCTCCATTCTCCCTACTAGGTTGTGATAGTGGGTCTTAATGGTCAGCAGGAGTGGTTGGTCACTGTGGAGACACGCCTCTTGATTAATCGAAGAAGGAAGATAGACCCTCAAAGTGGACCCCATGTTCCTCAGGAGCAGCACAAGGTATAGAGGTCCAAGGAAAAAGCAGTGTGCACCTGCCACCTCCGATTCCCCTGGAGGGCGTGTAGCTCTCAATACCGCTGCTGTCTGGTGCCGTCAGACTTACAACTTACAACATAAACTCAAAACCAGCGACACTTGGGAACTGCCAGCTTTCGGCACCGCATTGGGAAAGTTGAGATTTCCAATTTCATAGCCTGAACAACTACTGGCCTTTTCAGCATACAGCAAACTACTATTGGACTACCCAGTTCGGGTCACCAAGACGAATCCAATATATTATCTTTTGCAATATGTGCATCCTGTTGTTTCTGTTCCCCCAGAGAACTCTATCTAATATATACTCTGTTTACCGCCCCCCCCCAGGTCTCCTCTCGTTCTTTCCGGGTTTCCCCTTCTTATGTTTTCTCAGGATCCTAATTTATTTCATTTAATTATACCCCCAACCCCATTTCAACTGTTGTACCAAGGCTGAGAGAGCGAGCGGGAGAGTGTTTGCCTCAAAAGGTCTCCAGGACTTTGACTCTGCTAAGCATGGAGGGATGTGCAGATAACCTCTTCTGCGTCTTTTTCTTGATGGAGGCTTCGGAGGGGGGTGAGGGGGGTATCGACACCGTGAGTAGGATGGGGTGGGTGGTGGGGCTCTGCCCGATGCACTGGAGCCTGCTGCTTCCGGGGGTCTACAAGGGCCAGCACCTGGCTGCCAGCCAGTTCACAGCCGAGCACGCGATCCTTTCAGCTCGCTTTGTTCTCCATACTTTACAGCACCGTCCTGCGGTGTCTGCCACTTTTCACAGCAGAAGTCACCATTCAGACCCCTCTCTGGAGCAGCTTGGCAGAACGCCTGCTTTCCGTCGCAGGTGACAGGTCATAGAAAGTCTTCTGGTAGAGATCCAGACTTTGCAGACCATCTATTTTTATTTTCTTCTGGCTTGTGTTCCACGTAGTACCCGAGACGCGGGGCTTAGTTAGTATGCATCAAATTAATTGTAGGACACCTGTCTGCTGGAATGGTTCTATTCAGTCATAGGAATATTCTGAGTGAGCACGTCTACAAGGGGGTGTAGCTCAGTGGTAGAGCGCGTGCTTAGCATGCACGAGGCCCCGGGTTCAATCCCCGGCACCTCCAATTTTCAAGGTACAGTGGTATCGTACTGCCCAGCCGTGTTTTTTTCGGGAGTGGTGTGTCCTCTATCATTTCCAGTCCATACCGGTAGACATCAAGACCAAGGGAGACAATAAAGTCTGTCTTCTTGGTTATGCATTTTATATCGAGGCGCTTTGATCCACGATACAGGCCCTGATACAGAAGAGCAGAAAGGACAGTCTGCGTGCAGGAGAATAGGAAAGGCAGGAAGGAGGGAAGAAAGAGCAATCCACAGTGTGAAATGGGAAAATTTTCTCTCATTTTCCCCACTCCTCCCACGGCAACTTCCCCTTCGTTGATCCTCCACTTGGTTCCTGGCATCTTCCATTTTTATATTTTGTGTGCATTCGAGTAATTTAAAAAGTATTATGCTAGGTTTTGATCCAGATAAAAGTTCTTGATTGTGCTACATAAGTTTAATCAAGTCCGAGGTAATAATGAAAGCAAAGTACAGTGTCTTCACTCGCTTGGTGTCACATTTTTGAAGGGCCTCACTTATGCATGAGTGAACACTTCACTACACTCTACTGGGCTACCTCTCAGGATGAGGGACACCGACATTAAAGGGCTGCCCTCAGGAAGCATCGGAAGAGTGCCCTGCATTGACCCTGGAAAAGCAGCCCAGTACCAGCTTGGGAGACATTCACAAGCACCTGCTGCTTTTTCAGAGCACCCTGCATTCAGTGGGTCTAGTTTGGTCTTATGCAGGTTCCCCAGCTGTCAATTCAAAGCCAGTGAGCCCCCCCCCCCCAGCTCTGACGCCTGGGAGATCAGCTGCCTCTGGCTGACTCTTTCACACATGCACATATATGCATAATTCAAAATAGGTCTTTAAAGAAAACAATTTAATGTTTATTTTGCTATTTATTTTAAATATTTGTTCCTCCTCCTCCTCCTCCTCCTCCTCCTCCTCCTCCTCCTCCTCCTCCTCCTCCTCCTCCTCCTCCTCCTCCTCCTCCTCCTCCTCCTCATTTCTTTGATAAGGACTTCTGATTGGTCTTAGACTTAGTATGTGGCTGAGAATGACCTAGAACTTTTGATCCTAGCTTTCACCTTCCAAGTACTGGAATGGGAGTAGTTTGGCATCATCTCTGACTTGAAAATGGTGACTTTTGTTTGTTTGTCTTAGCGTCTGACTACAAGGACATTGTTAGTCTGAAATTTGATATGTTGGTCAGGCGGGCCCTGAACTCACAGAGATCTATCTGCCTCTGCCTCCTGAGTATTGGACTTAAACATATACAGCACTACACCTACCTAATGTTGATTAAAAAAAAACAAAAACAAAAACAAAAAAACATGCATTTGTATTATTTTTGAGACTAATGATTTTTTAGAATGAGAAAGTGTATTTTTCCAATGAGTAAAAACTAAACTTTTTATCTTGAGACAGACAGTATCTCCTGTATCCTAGGTGGCCTCCAACTCCTTGTTGTGAGGGTGACTCAACACCTGATCTTTCTTCTTCTGCCTCCTAAACACAGCCCATGCTCTATCTGGTATTCTAAGGCTTTCTTCATGCTGGGCAAGCACTCTACCAAATGACCTATATGAGAAAAATCTTAGCCACTTCAACACTGAGGAAGATTCCTCTATCCATAAAAGATGATAGAGGACTTTCCAGGTAGAAAGAGCTACATGCTTTTAAAACTATTTATTATTGTTGTTTTGTTTTTCAGATAGGGTCTCACTCTGTAGGAAAGATAAGCATGACACTTAGAATAATTCTGCTGCCTCAGCTTCCCAAATGCTGAGAATACTATCATTTTTGTTAACACAGCCTATCTGGATGTGTTCTAAGGAGACATTTGTGCGCTCTCTCTCTCTCTCTCTCTCTCTCTCTCTCTCTCTCTCTCTCTCTCTCTCTCTCTCTCTCTCTCTCTCTCTCTCTGGCTATCAGACTATTAAAAGAATGGGCAGCAAGAATTAGAATCTCCAAGAATTTCTTGCTAGGAGAAGAAATGGCTGAAGCCCTAGGAGCATTCAGAGGAGGAACTTGCCTCCTAGAAAAAAGACTTTACAGCTAATCACAGGAGTGACCTTGCAAGAGAGCATTGTAGCTAAGCTCGCAGTGTATGAGAGACTACATCCTGGCCGGACTGTTTTTATTTAAATCCTATCTTCCTGTCTGGACACTAAGGATGGACTTAGGGAGGTCACTATTCCTCTTTGTCCCTCTTCCCAATGTGGCCACACTGAATAAGTGTCCATTTTCTTCTGTTACTATCAATTTGGATCCTTTAAATGGCTTATCGAGGACAGGTGCTAAACTTGGTTTGCTGGGGTGCAGCTATGATTCCTGTGTCCAGTTACACAGCTAGTGTGTGTAACTATCATATTCCAATGGTGCAATAAATAGCTACAAGAGGCATTTACGAGTTACCAGTTGGACAGCACAGGAAATAGGTTTCTGTTACTGTAACAATAATTGTATTTGACTCCAGGTGTTGGTTGCACACACCTTTAATCCCAGTACTCGGGAGACACAGACAGGCAGATCTCTGTGAGTTCAAGACCAGCCTGGTATACAGAGTGAGTGACAGGACAGGCTCCAAAGCTACAGAGAACCCCTTTCTCGAAAAACAAAACAAAAATATTTTTTGTTTTTATTTGACAACAGTGTTCATCTTTTGGAAAAGAAGACTTCAATAAAACCAGCATTACACTAATTTTGCTTTGGAACATAATGAAACATGCTCAGTTACTATTGCAGAGGCCATGAAGAGGTGCTGCTTACTGGTTTGCTCTTTATGGCTTGCTCAGCTGCTTTCTTACAGAACCCAGGATCACCAGCCCAGGCTCCACCCACAATGGCTAGGTCCTTTCCTATCAATCACTAATTAAGAACATGCTCTACAGGCATTTTCTCAATTGAGGATTTTTTTCTCTCAGATGACTATATCTTGTATCAAGTTGACATAAAACCAGAACACTAGCCAGTACACTCAGCTTTTCAAATACTTGAGCATTGAAATACATGGAATCAAATACATGGAATCCACTTATAGATGTCCAAATAGTGCTCGAGATGGAAAACTGGAGTTTAGAGGGTTCACAAGGTTTTTCTTGCTTTTATTTATTTGGTGTGTTTGCACTGGTGGGAGGCATGTACATGGGTATCCAAATACAACCTGTAGAGTTCTCTTTCCAACATGTGGGTCCTGTGAATGTAAACTCAAAAAAGGCTATGCCTGGAGTTCAATCAGTACTGTGGAGAGATTGGAATGTTGCAGCCCCAGAGGCTAATTACCTTATCTCAGGCTAGCTTTGGCTCCCTGGAACAGCCATTCATTCCTTACCCAACTCTGTATGGTAACTAACATCCTGTGACTAATAAATAAAGACAGTTGGAATCTATTGACTTAACAGACCCATTGGCTTCCACCAACCCCAAAGCTAAGACAGTCATCCCACAGCATATTGGACCTGTATAAAAACTTCCCCCATCTTTTGGTAACAGCCTCTCTGATGTACCCACCAATGTATTTTAAACTTGCCTTGATGTTTTACTTTCCTTGTTCTGCAAATGATAAAACTTTATGGAACTGCTTCTACATTGGAACATGGAATTTAGGGTAACCTAAGTCCATGTTCTCAAGCCATGGTCACTTAAAATGGCCCCGGAATAAACTATCTCTTATTTCCCTAAGATGAGAGCTGCGGTTTTTGTGTTGACAGTCCCAAAGATTATACTCAGGTCTTCAGCTTGACAGAGGCAACATTACCTAGAGCAGTGGTTCTCAACATTCCTAATATCCCAAGACTTTAATACAGTTCATGTTGTGGTGATCATAACCACAAAACTAGTCTCATAGCTACTTCATAACTGTAATTTTGCTACTTATATGCATTGTAATGTAAATATTTTGGGAGATAGAGATTTGCCAAAGGGGTCTTGACCCCAGGTTGAGAACTGCTGACCTAGAGGGTCATCTTGCCTCTGCCTAACGATCCCCCCCCAGCCGGCTTTAGGATTCTTGTTTTGTTTGGAGTGGGGGGTTGGACTTACAGCTATTTGACTAAAATTTTTGTGACAATACTTTTGAAGATTTGAGACAATTGTTTTTGTCGTTATGTGAGCCTTCATTTAACATATGCTTTAATATTCTGGAGAATGACTCAGCCCATCAAATGTCTGTTTGTCTTGAGAGCATTAAAACCCTTTGTTGAGTATGAGTTTTGAGGGTTCTATATAGAACCCTTTTTTGGTCCATAAAACCACATAGAGAAAATATATTTGTACTGTTGTGTAGTGTAGGTTTTTCAAGTGTGCGTGTGCGTGTGTGTGTGTGTGTGTGTGTATTAGTCTATTATTTATTATTTTGTTCTTGTGTGTGTGTTTGTTTAAGCAGGATTTCACTCTGTAATCTGAGCTACCCTAAAACTCACTATGTAGCCCAGGCTGGCCTTAAACCCACAGTAATCTTCTTCCTCAGCCTCCTAAGCAAGTGCCACCTATCCAGGACCTAATGTGTGCTTTTGTTTTAAGTGATTTTATTTATTTACATACTTACTTATTTACTTATTTATTTCATTTTGAGACAGGGCCTCTATATGTAGTCTTTGCTGTACTGAAACTCCATATATAGACCATGCTAGACTGGAATTCACAGCGATCCACCAGCCTCTATATCCTGAGTGCTGGGATTAAAGGTGACAACACCACTGCTCATCTTAAGTATTTTATTGCTTGTGCACACAAGTAAAAATTATTCCACTAGAGCAGAGGGTGTGGGTGACTCATATTTCTAACTGGGCAAGAGGACTCGCTTAGTCTTGAGAGCCAGGCTTGTTGTTTTAATTTGGCTCTCTATCAGAATCAGGTGGGATTTAGCATCCTATCTCTTTCAGTTTGTCTCAGGATGCTTACAGACAGCTACTGATTTCTTGATCAAGTGGTAGTGATCCTCAGGGAGATGAGGACAATCCTTTGAACTTAAGGATTCTCAAGATTTTATTACCAGTCACAAAACAGACTAGTGCCACATCATGTGAGTTCCTCAGGTGCATGCCACTTTGGGAGGCAGCCAGGTTTTTCTTGGTCAGCTTGTAAATGATCTGTTCCTTCACACCATCAGATGTCAGCTTCCGCCAGGCAGGGATACTGCAGTGGTAGAGGACAGCACAGACTGCTGCAAATACTTCCAGGGAGCGTTTGTGGGACCTGTTTTAGGGTTTCTATTGCTTCAATGAAACACCATGACCAAAGAGCAAGTTCAGGAGAGAGGAAAGGGGTTTATTTGGCTTACACTTCAACATTGCTGCTCATCAATGAAGGAAGTGAGGACAGGAACTCAAAGCAGTGCAGGGTCCCGGAAGCAGGAGCTGATGCAGAGACCACAGAGGGTGCTGCTTACTGGCTTGTTTCCCATGGCTTGATCAGCCCACCTTCTTATTGAACCCAGGACCCCCATGTCAGGGATGGCACCACCCGCCATAGGCTGGGTCCTCTCCCACTGGTCACTAAATGGGAGAATGCCTTGCAGCTGGGTCTCAAGGAGGCATTTCCTCAACTGAAGCTCCTTCCTCTGTGTTAAGTTGACACACAAAAACAGCTCGCTGATTTTCTTTTTCGTATAATGAGGATTTACTTTAGCTTCAAAAGCTCTAATTTTAGAGTAGCTTTCAACATCCATAATCAAATTAAATTCTGGAATATAGTTTTTATTTAGAGTGTGTTTCTATCTGAATGCATCTGCATGTGTGTAAGGGTAGCCCCTCTACCACTCTTCCCTGATCCTCTGAGCCAGAGTCTCTCTCCCTGGATCCTCTAGGCTGGAAGGCAGGAAGCCAGTCATCCTCCTGCTTCTGCCCAGCTCAGAGCTGGGTGGGTACAGGATGCCTGGCTTGTTAAATGGAACTGAAATCTGAACATCGATCCTCATGGTTGCCCAGCAAGGACTCTTAACTGCTGAACCATCTCTCCAGCTCCTCAAATTATTTTTTTATATGTAATTTTTTTCTCTAATAAACCATGATATTCCTCACTGTGGTGGTTTAAAGGAGAATGCCCCGCCCCCTGGGCTCACATATTTGAAATACTTGGTCCCCAGGTGGTAGAACTATTTGGAAGGATTAGGGGTTGTGGCTTTGATGGTGGGGATTATGTCAATAGGGAACAACTTTGGAGCTTCAAACCTAGCTCACTATGTTTCATGCTTATGACTCCAGATGTGCGTGCTTAGGTATTCCTGCTATTCGCCTTTACTTGGCCACCACTGTCTCTAAACCTCTGGAGGCACAAGCCCAATTAAATGCTTTTCTTTATGAATTGCCTTGGTTATAGTTTTTTTTATCACAATAAAAAAAGTAGGTAATACACCCTCCTCCTTTTGATTGAGGTGACCAAAGCAGTTAATAGGCCTCATGCTCATATGTGGTCCTCCAAACAGTGAACAACCCACAATAATATGCCATTTTGTACAGACATTTTTATTTTTATTATTATTATTTCCAAGACAGCGTTCTCTGTGTAACAACCCTGGTTGTCCTGGAACTCACTTTGTAGAGCAGGCTGACTTTGAACTCACAGATGTCTGCCTGCCTCTGCCTTTGCCTCTGCCTCCTGAGTGTGTGTGCTTCAGTACAGATCTTGATTTGATACTTCAGCAAGGTGTCATGCTCAAATCAGAGTGTTAAAAAGTCATATGTATATTAGATACAAAGAATAATCTGACTGTTGCACAAAGGAACACAAGAACTAAGTACAAATGGCTTGATCTGGCGACTTTTTCTTTGCAAAGGGGGCACACCAAGACTCAAACTGGTCTAACAAGCACACTTGGCCAAAATGGCCTCCATCTTTTGCCCAGGTACAAGTGATGTCTGAGCCCCATCCCCACTGCTGGGGACTCTATTTCAGGGTGTGATGATATTGGCTAGTAAAGGGGAAAGAAAGTTCAGGAAATATGAGTCCTTGCTGAGCTAAATACCTTAGTCAGTGTATGTTGATCATTTGCAGTCTCCAGTAAGTGTGAGCATTTATTATGATAAGTGATGCCTTAAGCATGGTTTACTGTGTGTCATCCTTACCCCTAGAACTGTTTAGGAGCCAGATCAGAGAGCAGGGCCCCAAAGCACTTTTGGCATATTTAGTCTGGAGCAAGGATGGGGCTGCCAAAAGTCCCAAACATAGTTTTACTTTCAGCCAAGAAACTGGTTGCTTTTCTTTGCAGTCTTTTAATCGCAAATTGCCCAACCAATTTCTATTCCTGGTTTTTCTCATTCTCCATCCCAGATCAAAAGAGGCAACCCTAACTACTATTATGACATTGGGATGATGACCAATCTGGCTTCTTACAGCTGGGTGGGGTCATTTGGCATGGTATTTGGGGTATCCCTCCAATGGGGTTATCTAAAAGATTCCAAAAGTGTATTGGTGGTTTGACATGTGTAACAGCCAGGTGTGGGGAAAAAAGGGAGTCCTTGCTGGTACTTAGAGGACCAGTGGGTTTATTGGGCTAACTTTCAGGGCATGAGTGAGTGAGGGTGACCCAAAAGTAAAAGTTTTCACCCAGTATAGATAAGAGCTCCCCACACCTGTCTCGGCCTCCCAAGCACAAGGATTACAGATGTGGACCACCATATTTGGCTTTAACTATTAAAGTGTAAGGAACTGATACTGTAAGACCTGAGAGAGCGTGGTCCCTCACACTCCCATTCAGGAAAGGCGCCCCCCTCCCCCCAATCACTCATGAGAAGCGGTCTTGATGCAAACACATAAGTTTCTTTATATTCCAGTATACTGGGCCGTCAGCCATACACCATGCAGGGTAGAGGGCTCAGAAACGACCCCTAGCACAGAATTGAGACAGCTTTTATAGGGTTACAACAATGCCTGAGCATCGTGAACCAATCACCTCGTAGCATCCAGTGCGGACCAATTAATTTAAAGCATCCAAGCCCGCTCTTAGACCAGGAAGTCTGCTTTCGCACAGGCTTCTGGGTTTGGTGACACGGCTCATTTCCTGTGTTCTTTCACTCACAGGCTACCGTAAACATTAAAGTAGGTGACCCTCAGCTTGGGACTTAAGACTCCCAGCTTCCTGGGGTCACTTGAGAATTAGACTATATTTTTCCATCCTAACAATACCTTTGCCATGAAAGAGAACCGGAGCTATCTCTGACAGCTTCTGAGAATAGCAAATGTAGTGATATGATATGAACATCTAGAGACATAAGCCTGCTTTGAATTCTAGGGCGGTGGAGTCTTGCATGTTAAAAGCAGTCGCACAAATACTTGGAAGTCATATCTGAGAGTGAGTGCTAGAAAGGGCCAGCTGGAGTTTAAGCTCACATTTCTGTTTTAGTGATTTAACCAGAAGCGCATGCGCGCACACACGCACGTGTAAAACATGGCTGCATAGCACCTGGAGCAGTATATGGATAATGCCGTAGTCCTACCTCAAGCAAATTGCTCCCCCCTCTCTTCTGACCCATTTCCTCGCAGTAGAGACCCCCCAGACACATTGGCTCCATCTGGACAAAGAGCCTCTGGAGCCTCTGGTCTCAACTTATCCAAGGCTCTTATCTACTTCGTGTCATTGTTTCTCCTTATCTTCGCAGAATTCCAGGCATGAGGTTTCATTTACCTGTAATCCCTGTAGGGGATATTCTCAAACCAACACACTAAAAAGATGTTGAGGTCTTGGGGGTATAGCTCAATGTAAATCACTGGACTCAACCTCCAATTGAAAATAAAAGTAAATAAAAAATTGTTAAATGACAAAAATTATTTGTATCTTGGAAACAATCATGCGTTTTTGTCATTTTCTGAATGCATGCATTACATTGATCGAGTTTTTCAAAGATTGTGTACTTTTTTTTTTAACCATTTCCACTCCACTCCCAGGAAGAAGGGGCAAGTTGGGAATTTGCTCATTCATTGCAAAGAGCAATGATTGGGGAGAAGAGGACTTGGAGAGCAGGAACAGCTGCAGAGGAAGAGATCTGCTATGATCCGGGCTCCCCGACCCCAACCTGCTTTTGAGGTTAGTATGGTGCTAGTCTTGGCAGGAAACTGTTAACTAACTTCCAGAATTTTCAGGTACATTGTTCTGTACATTGCTGTTAACCTCACACTTCCATGGAAGAAGGTGAGTCCAGGACTTTTAAATTTCACCGTCTTGTTGATGTCACCCATTTGGAGTATGCGTTTAAAATCCAGTCCTACAGTCTATGCCTTTTAATCGGATTGCTTACCGTGTAAAAGTTCACTTATTGGGATCACCTTACTTTATAAAAGTTTAACTCCAGTCATATACAGAAAGTAATGCCTACAAAGCTCTAGTCTTTCTGCTTTTGCGATATTAATGAAATACATATTACATCTGTCAGTTGTAAATTAAAATTTATATTGGTACAATTAATTGCCTTCATACCTGTGGTTTCCTTAGCCTGCTTTGATCTCATGACATCCATTGTACTACCATTGACAAATGTATCACACATAGCTATCAGTCCTGTGCTAGTCTCTACCGTAAAGTTGCATTATAAATCATTTAAGAGGAGAAATGAGAAGAAACATGCGTTGTTACCATACTTATTATTACTAATATTATTTTTTATGTCAGCACACAAATTCATGAGGTTCATTATGACATTTTAATATAATTCACCCCTTATCCGCTGCCCCAATCCCCTCTGACTGGTCCCCTCCAATTTCCCAAATAACTCACGTTTCCACTCTTATGTCACCTGTGATCACTTATAATTACATGTACCTGTTCTTTGTTCACATTGATTTATCATCTGGAGTCACAATTTTTTATATGAAAAACCATCTTTAGTCCGTTGTCTTCCCCCATCTCTTTCATTTTCCTTTCCGTCTTGGAAACAGTCTCGCCGTGTAGTTCTGGCTAGTCGTCTTGCAACTCGAGGCAATCCTCCTGTCTCCGCCTTCCAAGAGCTGGGATTAGAGAAGAGGTTCATCATTTCCGGCTCTGGCTCTGCAACCCTTTAAAAGTAAGGCAGCCGGGGAGAGGGAAAGAAAGATGGACGGAATGCGCTCTTCCCGGGCTGGAAGAGGTGACTGCAGGCACACATGACCAAGAGCTGCGAACAGCGTTGGTCCAGCCCTGTGAGTGCGCTCCTGCTTTGTGCTAGGCAGACGGCTTTTGTTCCTGGTATTTCCAAAACCTAGCAAAAATCAGATTTCTGTCTTGAATATATTCCCGAGAGTCCAATTGTGTTGGGGGGTGTAGCTCAGTGGTAGAGCGCGTGCTTAGCATGCACGAGGCCCCGGGTTCAATCCCCGGCACCTCCAGTATTTTCAAGATTCCTTTTCTCCCCACAACTTTACTGTTTTCCTTTCTCAAACAGAAAGCCAAACCATTTCACGAAATACTAACGCTGCTAAGAAGCAGCAAACCGGCTTTACCGCTGCTGAGCTGGGCACCATCCGAAGGCGATATTATCACAATAAGATTGACAATCTGAAGATGCAGCCAGGAATAGCTGTTCTCCCAGTCCAGAAACCGTGAGGTTCTAAAAGGTGACGTGACTATCTACTTTCCAGGGAAGAAACGGATCAAAGATTCAACTGGAGAATGGAACGGTTTCTCCAAAGTTTTCCTTCTGAGAGAGCTGTTTTTACCGGTGAACACAACACCAGCTTCGTCCTGTCTGAGCGAAGTTCATTCCGCTGAAGACAAGTGTTCCGGGTTTGTTCTAAAATGATCCACTGAATTGATTCACCTGAGACAATGGCGCCCTCTATGGGAAGGGTGGCGTCCACACCCTTGGAGGGAAATCGCAATCTGGACTCGAGGTCTACAAGAAATAAAATCGCTTTTTATATTGTAGTCCATGACGATCGCTCATATATTAACGCTTAAGAGACATCAGTTTGAATGCTCTCAAAAGATTAAGAGGATAGAAATATGTATTTCCATTCCCGAATAAGTTTCCTGCTCCTGTCTTTGACTTTGCTTTCCCATTTCGTGGTATTAAGAAGTTTATGATTTCATAGTTGAATATAAGAAATTTATTTTCTTTTTAATACGAACTTTTCTGAAAACGTTGCAGTAAAGATTGTGCTAACTTGTAAAGTGAACTGGAACGTTTGTTTCTTTGTATTCTACTTTTAAATAGGATAAAATCCGTGTTTGTTGTTGTCCTAATATTTAGGAATGTTTGTATTAACACTGTTTTAAGCTGTGGAAGATTCCATTCTGATTTAAAATCTTTTGCAACTGTAATGAAAATGTGGGCTGAAAGATACAGGGAAGTCCCTGCTTTTCATCAGGGAGGAAATCAGACCACTGTCCTGTAACAACACTAAGGAATGTTCAAAGCAGAAAGTTCCAAAAGAGACTCATTCTCAGAACACCGTGTCTTACTGTTGGGATGTGTTGCTGTGAAGAGAGGTTCAGCTGCTGTTGAGAATCCAATAGCTGGTTGTCTGTTCTGAACATTATGTTAATGTTCTCCCTTTCTCGTTTCCATAGTGGAGCTTCACAGTACCTCTTATCACCATTGTGTCAGGATAAAGTTATCCACAAGTTCCAGCCTTGGGAATTCATCAGTCTGTGTTGTGAAAAGAATATGATCAAAATAGGAGAGAGAACATGGTGGGTATTATTGTTGTTTCTCTGTATCCTCTTAGAGCTCTGCAAACAAGGGATAGATTTCACGTCAGACATTTACCTCTGACGTTATAGGAAGAAGAGGAGAGGAAGGCCCAGAACTGGGGCAGAGTTCAATGGTAGAGTTTGTCTAGTGACAGTGATGCTCTGGGTTCCATTTTAGAATTGTAAAGAAGGAAGAAAAGAAAAGAAAACAAACAAACACAAACAAACTACTTAGCCTTAGAAGTTTCATGGTGACACTTCCCAGTCTTCCATTGCAGGGACACCTGCAATTTCTGTTTCCTCTCACCTATTGTACCAGCCCCATGGAGGTAGCCAAAGCTTTAAACAAGGTGTTTCCAAGCTTAAAGGACACTCTTTTCATAAGGTAAACAAACAACAGCACAGACAAATGAAGAAGAAAAGCCACATACTCGGAGTCTGGTCCCAGAACATGAACTCCTGGTATTTTAGGTTTGAAATTCCAAGGCCACGTGACAATCACTGTAAATTACAAAGGTTCTAGGAGGAAGTTCACTCTGTTTTTTTTTTAACTTTTTATACACATCAGAAAGTGAGCTCTTGCTTTCCAGGTGCCAAAGGACAATTTCAGCTTTCATTGCCCTCTTCCTGCTCCTCTACGTAACTGTGACCCACAGGTATTTATGTATTCAGTTAGTTATTTAGTTTTCTTTTTGAGGCAAGGTCTCAAATAGCCAAGCCTACCTTGAACAGGCTATGTGGTCAAAGCTGACCTTGCATTCTTGATTTCCCGCCCGACACCCCCAGCAATGCCTGCACTGCAGGCACGGATCACCATCTAAACACTTCACCCACAAGCGTTTCTATCAGAGTACTGGATCAGGTGAGTTCACTGAGCTCCATCCATAAGAAGAAACCCAGAGAACAATATGCTCGGTTTGTTTGTTTCTTTGTTTGCTTGGCACATCTGTGAGGGATTTCTTTTTTCTCTTTCTTTCTTCCTTCCTTCCTTTCTTTCTTTCTTTCTTTCTTTCTTTCTTTCTTTCTTTCTTTCTTTTTTTTTTTTTTTTGAAAGACTCTATAGCATATTTTTTATTACTGGACAAACCATTCCCAACTTAAACATGACCAAATCTCCAGGTTAAAAATGTCAGTCTCCATCCATCTGGCAGATAGATCATGTTGACCATGATTCATTACAAACTCTCAGTCTTGCCATTGTGTGACTCCTTCCTTACAGACCCAGCTTGGTTCTCCCCCACTGTCTTCTCTTGGAGTTGTGCCTGATTTTGTTACCGGTTTTCATCCGAATCCACTGAGGAACAGGACGATTTAGCTTTTGTTTCTTGGCCAGGAATGACTTGATTCTGAAAGTCTTGTGAGAAGACATGACGAGAACTTGAGTTAGCCTTGTGCTGCACAATGGTGGATGAAAGGCAAAGAGCTGTGAGGGATTTCTTGACTGGATCATTTGAAAAAGGAAGACGCACTCTAAAACTGAGCCACTCTTGGTGACAGCCCAAATAAAAGGACATGGAAGAAGGAAGCTTCTGCTTTTTGTCTGCTTGCCTTCAGACTTACTGGCAAGTTCATCTGTCTTGTGGCTGAGACACTCCTTCACTGGTATAAGACCCTACTTCAGGGTTGCAATATAGACTGAAGAGCAGCAGCTCTCCAGAATCCTCTGGACTCCAGCTGCAGATAGTTACTGCTGAGACATGGAGTCTCATGGACTGAATAACTATTGGATTCTTATAGACTTTCCATTATGAGACAGTCACTGTTAGACCACTCAGTTCACAGCCTAGAGCTACTCTAATAAATCCCCTTAATATGTATTCGTTCTACCAGTCCTGTGTCTTTGGAAAGCCCTGACTCATATAGTTGGTATAACAAATTTCACCCGCTGGCCACAGATCAAGAACAATATTCTTTTCTCCTCCTTCCTTTCTTCCTCTTCTTCCATTCCTCCATTTTTAAGGCTGGCATAGCTATGCTTAAGAACACATACCATAGAAAGCTTAAAAATACAAAGGGAGTTTATTTTAATCCTAAGACACATCACAGAATGCAAAGGTGGTAACTAATCAGAAAGGTTTCTGGATCATTCCGTGCCAGTGGCTTCAGTGGCAGAGTGCAAGCTTAGCACACCCAAGCATCTGGGAACAACTACTATCTGTGATTGGTTTGCCCTTCATTTGACCTCCAGCTTCCTGCTTTCTCTGTCCAAAACGCCCTGCCAAGTGATGTTGAGGCATCATCAAGGAAGCAATTCATGTCCCTTCACCGAAGCCACTGCTATCAACTCGGCTATACATTCATTCTTTCCCAATTCTTCCAGAGAAATTAATGGAGCAGAGAGCAAGTCATTTATTACCCAAGGTTCAGGTTCTGTTAGCTGCAAAAGAGGCAAAGGTCCCAGCACTCTAGGAGAGGGGCTGCTACCCTGTGCCCCTCCCGAAGAGGTCTGCTGTCTGCAGTCCCACGAATTTGGAGCACCAGAGCCTTGGATAGCTCTTTCGTGGAAGACTAATAATAAGTCTCAGCTGCAGTAGGTTCTGCTTTGCTTTTTTTTTTTTTCAAGACAGGGTCTCACCTCACCAAAAACCATCTTCTTCTGCCTTGGTCTCCCAAGTGTTGGGATTACAGGCATGGACCACCATGCCAGGGTTACAATGTGCCTTTTCTAACCTCCCTTCAGCTATGCTCCAGGAAATACCCATCTAACTCTGGGCCATCGCCAAAGCAAAACTCTTTCCAGCGCCAGGCCCTATAACCACAGTGCTAGGTGGAAATTCACAGCATGGCACTCCACAAGAACTTGAATTAATGTTTATTTTCAGAGCTATCGCCACCCTCAAAGAGAAAAATCTGGAACTAAACACCCACAAAGCAGAAATGCAGTCTTTCTTTTTCTACAGGGGCAAAGCTACCTGAAGATCTTGAAGAATAAGGGCAATATGAAGTCAACCCATTTGACTGCCCCAAAGACCCAACTGGGCCTATTGGGATAGAGAAGGGAGACACTGCCTCCCCTGGCCTGCCACAACTTTCCCAGGCTCCTCTGAGTTCTGAGCCAAGAGCAGAGTGTGGGGATGGAAGGAGCTCTTTGCTGATAAGAGGTCTGTAGGGAGAACTCAGTATCAGTGGATTTCTGAGTTAGGAGTCCAGCAAATCTATGTGAGTTCTTTCTTGTCTTTTTTACTTGGAGTAAACCCCAATAAAATCACATGATTCTTCCCTCAAGGACATTAGGGAATCCTCTGGCACCCTCAGGAACTGCCAAAAGCAGTGGTTCCTGAATCCCTTAAGAAAATGCCTCCTCCTCCTCGTGTGTGTTCCCAAGTGCTCAGCCATTTTCTTTCCCCAACTAGCAAGAAAGATGAACTCTGACTAAATTTTAAGGAGGAGCTTCATGGAATTTTCTGGTGAAGCTGTGTGTCTGTACATGGTTCATGGTACATGGGCTCATGCAAACAATGATTCCTGTTTGAATCCCAGTGTTCTGCATCACCCTGAGTGACTGTCAGTGCAACTAGGGCAGCTGAAAGGGAAAAAGCGAACAGTAAAGTATAGCAAAGGGGACCTGCTACCTTCCGGTTTTTTCAGAACACCATGCCCGGTTTCTCCATTTCTTTCTGCTGTGTCCCTAAAATGCAGAATAGGAGTCTGGGGACGAGGCCTAGGGTCAGAGCATTTGTCTAGTCCTGATAGACCTTGGGTTCTATCACCAACAACTGCAAAAGGGACCTGCCCATACTCTTCAAAAGCGATCCTGTTCTCAGACACAGATAACAACAGGACCCATATTAAGGGTGTGAATGGTGGGTGGTCCTGCTGTAAAGATAAGACATTAAAAATACACTGATCCTACAAATGAAAGTTTTACTATTCTAAGAGAATGATTAAGAAAGGAGATGCCAAGTAGTTGAAATAGCTCATTTGGGAAAGGATAATGATCTAAAGGTGAATAGTTAAATCCCAGGGTTTGGCAACCTCTTACTTGGCAGCTGTGATACCTTTAATATTTGTATCTCATATGTTAAAGTACATACTATATAACTATAGATTTTACATTTTTGAAAATCCAATCAAAGCAATGTGCTGGTGGCCATGTCAGAGGAGCAGCAGGTGGTAATTGAGGTTCAAGGTGTCAGCCCACCAGGAGGAAACTCTTGGATGGATGAACCTTGTTTAGGCAAAGCTACAGGACTACAGACCCAGAATGTCTTTTGCTTCTGCTGTGCCTTTGCAGCTTGTTACTGCAATATCCCTCTGGTATCTAGCATGGTGTGAGTGGATGTGGGGAGATCTCCACTGCCTATAATATAGTGTGTTTATCTCTTGGAAACATCCCATTCAACTGGGCATTTTTTATCTGTGGATTGTCAAGAAGACCCTCCCTAAGCTGTACTGTCTAAATTGATTAGAATAATGATAGTCTATACAGTTTTGATGAGTAAAAATCAGTACAAGGTCACAGCCAGGGCCTGTGAGTTTCACTGAAGATGCTACATAGATTGTACCTCCAGTTAATGATTAAGAAAAAACAAGGGAATCCCAATAGCTCAGCAAGTTTATATTCTTTTAACCTTAATGTTGGGAGATGTGTTCACAGGTTTCAGAGTGCATCACAAAGAATCTCAGTTATGGCTGGCTAGGATTGGCTGATGACCAAAGGTGATGATTAATTCTTTATACCCATTTCTGCCCTCAATGCCCTGATATACAAAACTATTGATGAGTGGTTATGTACCCTAAAGATATAAAATAGAGCTGACTGATTCTTTTTCATATGTAAAGGTTTAGATTTGTGATTACTTAAAGAATCTTTATAGATTACCTTTTAAGATAAGTAATAAAGTAATTGGCCCTTTCTTTGTACCTTCAAAATGAAGCCTGTTAGTAAAAGACATGCATGAACAGCTTGCTTGCCCTCACAGTGAGTGAATCTATGACAAGTTGCTTGGGTTATGAATGTACGAAGGTTTTGGGGATAATTTGCTTTTCAGCTGTAATATGTAACATGTTTAATCATGTGAAGGATATAGAAAACATGAGGTGTTTTACTTGTATTCATTCACTTGAAAAGCAGAATGTAACCACATTATAATGGTTATATTGCCTGAAATATTTTTGCTGGGGTATATAAGCTGTAACAAAAAAAGCAGAGTTAGAGTTAGAAAGAGTTAAATTGAGTTAGAAGGAAAACATCAGGAATGAGAGAAGGAATAGAGAATGCAAAAGAAGAATAAAGAAAAGGCCTGAAGAAAACCATCAAGAGAGTATGTGAGTGTTTCTTTTCCTAAGCCCCCTCAGACAGTGAAGTCTACAATACACCAACTCTGTGGATTCCTCTCAAAGTCCTATGCTTCTGGAGGCTACCGCCTCTCCCCCCCCCCCCCCAGAAAACAGTAGTAATGTGAGCTCATCTCATTCCTTTGGCTGCATGTCCCTCTAAGAATGCCTGTAAAGTCTTAAATAACATAGTATGAGCTTTATTTAAAGTATTATTTAAAGCTTTATTTAAACCTAGAATATTGTTAACTTTAAAGATTAAGAAATCCAGTGTGCTACATACCGTTGCACTTAGAATTTAGTTCTGTTTTGATACTGTGTATGTGTATAGAAGAGATGTTTTTACCAGAAGAATTGTGAACAAAAAAAAAAAAATCTGTAGAAAAATAATTGTACAGTGTGCACATGTATGATGGGCTTGACATTTGCAAGGTTTTTCAATAAGAACACTTTGGGTTTGCACTTTGAGTAAACCCCAGCTGCTGGAATAAGGAGATTTGTTTAACATCATTGAGCTTTAAACAGCCCCAAGAATATCCCCAGTTTTCTTGTTGATATTTTTTCAGTATGTACCTTTTTCTATACTTTCCCTATCATTCTTCTGTGTTGGTATTCATGAAAGGTAAAAGCATCATGGTACAATCTGGATGTGCTTAAACTCATTTAACATCTTGATTCATGAAGGAACAAACGTGAATAAATCAATCCTTCTTACTGTGAATTCCTAAGAATTCAACTGACAATTCTCTCCAGGAGCCACACAACACAAGGCAGTGTTGTTGCAGACCTTTCCAATAGTGACCTCACAGCGTCATAACTCTAAGAGAACACATCAAGGTCATTCTTCTGCCTTTGCATACAGGGACAAACAAGCACATGCTATCGATTTTGTGTGTGACACATTGCTACCTGTCCCTTTAAAATTCATTGTGTCCTGTTTTTATTATAAAAATTGCATAGCAGCTGAAGCGGAGTGCCACCAGACAACTCCCACTTGCAAGTTTCTGAAAGGGTGGTTGTTACAAACACTATCAAAGGCCCATATAAGAGTTATTACCCCCTAGGGACCTGGTGTCACAAATAACTTTTCTTGTTACTCTTCATTTGTAGTTCGAAAACAACCTTGACCTGGAAAAATACTAGGGATCAAAAACTCCTAGAAAAATACTGAGGATTAAAAACTCCACAGAAGCCTAAGTATGTACTTGATTCTTTCGCTTTTAAATTCATAATTTTTGATTTGCTCTTCAGATATAGTAACCGATTCTTCAAAAATTCCAGGTTTGAATTCTTCAAAAGGGTACCCCCAAAACTGCTATCTATATCTTCTCAACTAACCTTAACCCTGGGAGATATTTAAACATCTCCCTTTCTGTTCTTCCTTCCGTTGGGATGTCCTGTTGGTTTTACTCAATGCTTCCAGCATTCTGGTGTTTCTCCCGTAAATCCCATCTTCAGTTGCTGTGTTTGTTCAGCACCTACCGTATCCCCGAAGCTGTTTGTCCTGGCTTGCCTTTCTTTTCTGTTGCTGGGAGAAGCACCGTCACCAAAAGCAACTTGGGCACAAAAAGATGTGTTTACTTCATCTTCCAGGTAAACAGTGCCTGGGCAGGAGCTGTGAGTCACGAACTGAAGGGAAGCAGAGACCATGAGGAAACAGCTTACTAGCTTTTCCTCTATCGACCAATGTGACCCTACACACAGAGGCCTGGACACAGCTATATCAATTAACAATTAACAAATGCTCCACAGGCATGCCTAAAGGTCAATCTGTTGGAAGCAATTACTTGATTGTGATTCTCTCTTCCCAAGTATGTCTGTGTTAAGTTGACAAAACTACAATACCGTTTCACTAGAGACCGGTCAACTTCTCTTTAGTACTATTAGCTAGGTATCCTATATTAAGTTAATTAATTAGGAAAATACACTAAAGTATCTTGCAGAGTGTTTTCTGACGGTGCTTTCTTTCAGCAGCCCTTTCCACTGAGCAAACAACAGAAATAAAATCTCCTGGGTGGGAAAATGGGATGTTTCCACTATTTTGTGTTTCGGGTAAAGGAATTCTGGAAGACATCAAGAGAATCTAGAACTTGATCTCTTGCCAATCGCAGTAGGAGAGACTTACGACTCAAAGTTAGCTCCTTGGGTTATTTAACATAAGTTAGTACTTTTTTTCTGAGTTTAGGGTCCTATGTTCCAAATATCTTGATAATTGGAATGAAATTGGAAAACAGAATTTATTTCTAGGGAGGCAGTAAGGCAGACCAGTCAGGGGCAGGGGGTGTAGCTCAGTGGTAGAGCGCATGCTTTGCATGCATGAGGCCCCGGGTTCGATCCCCGGCACCTCCACTACGGTTTTATTGTTCTCTGATGCAACCTGAGCAGTAACTTTGCCCTCCTGAGTGTGGCATTACTTCAAAAAAAAGGAACTGCCCGATTGAGTTGGTACTGTTACAGGCTGCACCCAGGCTGTTTCCTTCCTGGCAGACTGTTTAAACCTTGTGTCAGCCCAAAGCTGTTACAGGCCCCTTTGCCCTCCTTTTTCTCTTCCTGCTCTGCTTCCTCCCCTTGCTGCAGAATCAGGGTTTTGTTTTGTTTTGTTTTATTTCATTTAGAAAAACTATGCTCCCCAAACAGCAAGATTTCCTTCCATTTTTTTTCTAAAAGTTATGTTTTTTATACTCATAATCTATTTAGGTTTATTCTCAAATAGGATGTCAGAGTTCAACCATGCATTCATTTCTCCAGACGCCTAAACTTTCAGCACCTTTTCTTAATAGCCTGTTTCTCTCAACAGAATTACTTCTGCCATTCTGTATAAAAACAGCTGGGAATTTCTGTGTGACGTTGTTTCTGTTCTGCTCTATTCTGTCTATGTCTCTACAATGACGAAACAGTCCTAGTAATTGCAGTTACACAAAAGTATAAATAGAAACTAGCTAGGTTGGTTCTGTTATATTGCTTAGCAGAATTTCAGCTATTATAATTCCATACACATATTTGAATTATTATGACTTTCTATACATATTGTGGAATCACCTAGTCTATATAATATATCTTGCTGGGATTTAAAAAAAATGGTTGCGGGGGCTGAGCAGATGGCTTAATGGTTAATAAAACCTGTGGACCTTGAGCATTTTCATCAAGCACTCTATCATCTACACACATACCCAACTCTTGCCTGACTTTGATAAGAATTGTATTAGTTCCGCTTATGAAGACTTTCCCGTGCTGAATCATGCAAACTGTGGACACGGTGCGTCTGTTTTCTCAGACTTCTTGTATCATTGTTTGCTTTTCAGAGTATTGTCTTGTATGTTGTCACACTGCCATACAGATATTTCTCTTTTGTGAGACAGCATGCTTGTGGCTTCTGCCCCTGCCTGCTCCCCTTTGTGCCTTGCATGTCTTAGTCAAGTGCGGTCAGGTGCAGCCACAGCCCTGTCAAGAGGGTTTGGTTTCTTTTCTTCCCAGGAACTTTATGGAATTGGTTCTTAAACGTGCTAGACTTAACTTTTATTTTTAGTTGATAACCTATGTTCCCACCTGTATCTACATTTCTCAAAACAGTCATAGGCTCCCTTATAAACACTGGCACTCCCTTTTGAGACTCATCGGCAGATTAAGATGGGAGATTCTGAAGACCCACATGAAGACTCTTACTTTGGGATTTTCCCTGGAGGTGCTCTGGGAATTGTCACCTTGCAGGAGGTGACTATTGTGGAAAGAGAATAAGGTCTTTCATACAGAACACCTTTCTCTGTCTAGAGCCAACAATTCAAAAATTCACAAACAAGATTTCGTGAAGGTGCCGACCTAGAGCGCCAAGTTAATGGCAAATGTATAAACCATAATATGGAATAGTCTAAATTACCAGCTAGGGGCGGGGGTGTAGCTCAGTGGTAGAGCGCATGCTTAGCATGCACGAGGCCCTGGGTTCGATCCCCAGCACCTCCAACTCAGCTTCATACATGGGTCGTTCTTTCTAGTCACAGCAACTGTAGGCTTATCATCTACTCCTCCTCACGTTTTGTGCACACCTAGCTGTCCTTCTACTCGCAGAGAAGTGAACCGCTCGTCGCTTTCCCTAACCTGACTTCTTTTCTGCAAGGAAACCACTGTGAGATGGAAACACAACTGATGGAAACACAGCTGCGATTTCAAGATCTCTAGCTTGGAAGCATGCTTGCTAAGTAGAAGTCACATTTTACTTGACCTGCAGAAAATGCCCCCGAGCCCTTTTCCCCACCCCGACCGCACAGAATCTTGATGGATCTCAAAAACTCAGCCCAACCACCGGTCCCGACGCCCTCAGCCCGCCTTTTCTTTCGGTTGTCCCGGAGTCCCACTTCTTCACATCCCCCACACCGAGCGAATAAGACTTCCCCGACACGCATCCAAACTCGGTGAACCAGTCTTTCCCCTGGGGAACCAGTCTTTAGGATGCTGCCCAAAGGAGAGTTGCTTCCCGCATCTTCAGTTGAGAATTTTTTTTTTCCTGCGGTAGGAAGAGAAACTGGTCTTCCTAACGCCATGGTAGTGGCTTGAGATGAAAGAAAACATAAAAGACCCAAAGTTCTGGAGATAGCAGGTAACATCCATTCTCTGTACCTCTCTGCTAGCTGCAGTTGGAGAATCTTTTGTTCAGGAGCTTGGGGACTAGGAGTGAGAAGGTTATTGCAAAGGTTTAATTCACTTTGTTGTTCTCCCTCGAGATCTGAAATGCCTCCTTTATATTTCTGTGTGGGTCTCAGAAGCAACTACAACCCCCCCCACTCCCACCCCTACCTCCACCCCCGCCCCCGAGGTTTCTCCACAACAATCCCTTTTTGGCACGTTTGAGTGCAGAGACTGGGACAGCATCAAGTAAAATTTTCACTTGGTGTTTGTTTTTTTCTCAATTTGGTGAGTGGAGGAGGCCCTGAGCGAGTGTGTAAGGAGCTGACACTGGGAGGGCATGTCAAGGTTCAATGCCTTCCTTCTTATGGGTAAGGCTTAAGGCGATGGCAAAGCCTTCTCTGGTCCTGCTGCAAGTATTGACAGTGTGTGCAAATACAGGTGCTACTAACGGAAGATCAGTGTGCGCTAAAACGAGCAGCTGCAGGTTCCTCCTCCAGGATGGTTACAGTTTGCCTAAGACACCTCCTACTAAGACTAGGTAACTCTCCCCTGTGCTGTAACCAACTCCTTTAGGTTCCCGGTTGTTGAGAAGTAGGTATGTTCCATCAAAGCAAGCACAGCCCAGGGGATCCCAACTTTTCTGCACGTGTTTATCATTGCCTTGCTACCCACGGTCAGCCACTGAGGAGTCAGCATCTAAGTCAGCCATCTGTGTCTAAGTCTCCCAAGGCATCTTTCCTGGTTCTGTTCTTTTGCATTGAGGTCTTAGCAGTCCTGCTGGGCTGACAGCCTGAAGCTGTGGTGTGGGACATGGATGTGATGCTGTGGGCATTCTTCATCTTAATAATACTGGGGATTACCAGGAGGTTCAGCCTCTGGCCACTGGATTTGGCATTAATTATCCATGCTGAGACCCCAAGACCCCCAGATTCAGTTATTCCCTTGTCTTGGAAAGAATATTGGTTCTTTGGAGACTTACAGTGGTCAGAGTTGTGTTGTGTGTGGAAATTTAACTCCTGTAGATTTTGATAACTTGGAAGATTCCCCAAAGTTTGCTCCACATCAAAATAGAGAAATTGCCCAGCATATTGGCCTCTCCCTACGGCAGGAAGATCTCAGTGAGTTCAAGGCCAACCAAATTACAAAGAGAGAGCCCTGTTTTAAAAAGAAAAGTAAGACAATAAAGAGCAAGGCTGAAAGGATGCTCTCATAACTTGGCAAAATGCAAGATGGGCAGTGGCAATGGTCTCTGCTTTAAAATCTCTATGCTGCTTTCAGGAAATGAGACTTAAAGAAAACAAGAGCTCACCTTGTTGTCTTTGCTCCCAAAGAGTTTGATCAGCAGACTGACCTCTGATGGAGCAGACAGAGGTGGCCGGGTAGAGAGCTCTATGGTTTCATTGGTTGAAACTCTGTCCAGAGATTGAATCATGGCAAAAATGTATAATTGATTTCTACCCTACTCTGACCCTTTAAGAGTTATAACATACTGCTTAATAATTTAGACAGAGCTAGCCAATAGGAAGCTCTAGACATTGGCCAACAGCATTATAATTAAAAAATATGAAAAGAGTTATAACACAGGGTTCTCTAAGGAAATCTGATGGCATTTTAGAGGCTTGGCTTCTCCAACACTGCACTAGAAAAGATGGTGTCTTAGCTTGGGTTATTATTGGTATGATGAAATATCATGACCAAAGCATATTTGTGGGGAAAGGTGTAGCCCTCCCTTTGAAGGTTTCTTCACAAGAGGGTAAGACAATTATCCACGTTTCTTCAACCTCAAAAAGTTGGTTTAGTTTTTAATCTTATTAAATTTAGTTTAAATTTTGTAATTAAACATTTTTCTCCTTCTGGTGCGGTGTCACATAGGCTAGGCAAGTGTCCTGTCATAAGCTGCATGCACAGCCCTCCATTATCTAAACAAATGACATTCTTGCTAATCGGGGAAATGAACCCATACCAACCAATGTTTATCTCCAAAGCCCAGTGGATGACTTTGCCAAAAACATGGCAATGGGAAAACCCATGAGAGATGTATAGCTGGTCTTTAAAGAATAAAATCATACAGTAGCTGAATTCTTCGTAAAGTGCTTTCAAAGAAAGAAAGATTGTGTAAGAAAGTCATAGCAAACACAAAGCAGATAGGGTTGACTGTCTGAGGTCAGCCAGCACCGAGGTAGTGACTGCTATGTCACAGAACGGCTTTTAGATTCCTGTATGTGACTGCCAACCTCCACAGAGTCCCAAGTCTCTTTCTTGTGATGTTAATGGAAACTATTTTAATTTAAGTAAGATTTTTATTAAACCAAAGAAAAGTGTTTTTGATGCTGGGGGTTGAACCTAGGACTTCCCATTCACCACTGAACTATACCCTCAGGCCTCTCTTTACTTCTTATTTTGAGACAAGATCTCATTAAATTCCCCAGACTGGCCTTGAACTGACTCTGTAGGCCAGAACTTACTCTGCAATCCTCTTGTGCCAGCCTCCAGAGTGGCTGGGATTATAGCCGTGTACCAACAAACTTGATAGGTAAGGTCTCAGTAATGGCTTAGTATGTTGAACCTCAGGTTATCCCGATAAAGGTAGGAACAATTAAAGACTTTCAATTCTGGTTCTTCTTACTCAGCTCTTGGGGAGATTTACTTGAACTGAAGTCAGAAGAATGGTGTGGAGGGGGCAGGCTTTGAGAAATTATTTTGGACGTGAAATTTGGACCTTTCAGATTATGGAGCCAGATCACTAATTTCAGAGCTGAAATCCTGGAGTTCCTGTCCATGAGCAAGTTTGAGCACATCTCCACTCTCAAAGACATTTTTTCCCTTTGGAGTTTGGAAATCACAACATTCCTTCAGAGAGGTCATCTCTCATCCTGTCACCCTGAAGGTGCCGGGATGGTGATGGAATGCATAGCATTCCTTCCAACACTTTGTGCAATGGGTTCCCACCCCTGTCAATAACGAGTGAGGGACCGGAGTGGGAGGAGCGAAAAGTTTACCAGTTTTACTCCCCATTCTATAGTCACACAGTTAACAGAGGCACAGCCAAGTGTTAGTAAAGGACTGTGCGACACCCCCTTTATGTAGTGTTTAACCCGGGACCTCTCATACTGAGCGTGGCACTCCACCACTGAGCTGTACTTTCGGCATCGTACTTTCAGTATTTTTCCTTTTTATACTCCAGGAAACTATGGGCGGGAGCTGGAAGAATACATACATCCTCACACATGTGCTGATGGAGCAAGGCTTGCAGGTGCCAGGACCTGGGGTTGAAACAGATGCATTTAAAGACAGTCTGTCCATGATGGATTTATTTTAGATGTGAGCAAGAAAAAATGGGATTAAAGACAATTTAAAGATGGGAAACATGGGTGTTTTATTGAGGCATATACAGTGTTAAAGGGGACAAAGAAAAGCAACATGGAGTCCAAGATCACTTGACTCCTGCTTAGCCTGCAGTTTACCAGTTTACCTCTGAGCCACACAACTAGTTTGATGCTATTTAGCAACAAACGTGATTGGTCTCTATTTTGGTTGTTCTTAGGCTTGGTAAGAAGGATTTGGTTTCCTGATTTCTAAAAAACAAAACAAAACAAACAAACAAAAAAACCCAGACTGGATCATTTTTCTGCCAGCAAGTACGCCATTAGTTGTGAGAGCTATGTTGGAAGATATCATTCTTCCTCTCACTCGGTTAGTCCATGCCAAGGTCTGCTGTTGTGATTTCTTGAGCTAGATCCCTTCCTCCCAGAGGGAGGGTACAGGGATGTGCTGTTTCAATGATTTTTCTCTTGGTTCCCTTTAATTCCATTTTCAAAATTGTCAGCAAGACAAAAGATACGGGAGAAACAACAGAGTTTATCTACTGCTAAGTATCAAACTACTGAAAATCAGGCAATTGAAAACAAAACACTTGTTTCATATGCTCACAACAATCTGAGTTGAAATTTGGGGCATAGCCACATTGAGCTTTTTCTTTGTAGCTGGCTTGGGCTTCACTCCTGTAGCTCGAGCCTCCATGCTGCTGCTGCTGCTGCTGCTGCTGCTGTGTGTGAGTGTGTGTGTGTGTATGTGTGTGTATGTGTGTGTGGGTGTGTGTGTTCGTATGTGTGTGTGTGTATGTGTGTGTATGTGTGTGTGTGTCTGTGTGTGTGTGTATGTGTGTGTATGTGTGTGTGGGTGTGTGTGTTCGTATGTGTGTGTGTATGTGTGTGTATGTGTGTGTGTGTATGTGTGTGTCTGTGTGTGTGTGTGTTCGTGTGTGTGTCTGTGTGTGTGTTTGTGTGTGTGTGTATGTGTGTGTGTATGTGTGTGTGTGTGTATGTGTGTGTATGTGTGTGTATGTGTGTATGTGTGTGGGGGTGTGTGTGTTCGTGTGTGGGGGTGTTCGTGTATGTGTGTGTGTGTGTGTGTTCGTGTGTGTGTGTGTGTTTAACTAGGCCTCCCTCTTTTTATGCTCTTTCTTAGGGTGTCTCACAGTTGATGGTCACTGACCATTCAGACTTGTTTTGAGGATACTACTCACTCAAGAGCCACTGCACAACCTCCAAGAAAGCTGTGTACTCTGAAGTTAAAAAGTGACAGAAAACTCACATTCTAACTATAGCAGTGAGGTCCCAGAAGGTTTCCAGCATGGCATCTCTGTAGAAACTCTTCAGGGATGGGTCTAGCAAAGCCTACTCTTCATGAGAGAAGTTTACACACACCTCCTCAAAAATAAACAAACACCAGACACCTCTCTTAGTCAGAACCAAGGGATTGTGTTCTGGGAATCTGCACTTAAGAGTTACTGAGAAGACTTGAGACAGAGTTTTGGGCCAGGAGCTATATTCACTGGTGCAAAAGAACTGGGAGGGAGGAAGAGTGGGGGAGGGAAGGAGAAATCGAGAAAGAACTCAATTTTTGTTTGAGTAAGAACTGATATTTTCATTTTTCTCTGGGCATACAGGGCCTGTACACAGGCTGCTGGCCCCAGTCATATTAAATCAATATTCATAATATTTCACTACAACAAGTTTTTGGGCATTTCATTAAAATCCACATGCAAGGTTTACTGACTTTCTCTGAATTTCAGTTTCTCATCCTATATGAAATTATGAATAGAATAATTAAGACAATGCTGAGTGTAAAATCCCAGTGGAAGATCCAATGTGGAAAACTTTTAACAAATCAAAAACAAACAGGCCCCAAAACACGCACGCACGCACGCACGCACGCACGCACGCACGCACGCACGCACGCACGCACGCACGCACGCACGCACACAGCAGCAGCACTGACCCCATCTGGACAGCACTGACCCACCTTTTCATTTTTCTTGCAATGATGTGTTGGTCCTGATGCTTCAAACTTCGTTTTTTTGGTTTGTTTTTGATATAAGTTATGGACACAATAGTGTGTAGTGGGACTGGTAGTAAAACGCCACCATGAAAACCCAACTCTTAAAAACTGAGCTACCACCAATTCATACTGAGGCTCTGCTGGGATTTGAACCCAGGATCTCCTGTTTACTAGACAGGCGCTTTAACCAGCTAAGCCACAGAGCCCTTGGAAAAGAGGGTAGTTCCATCTTAGAAGAGAGTAAAGGTAGGCAGTGCTGGAGACAAGCACCATAAGTACCTGAAAGTGTACAGATGATTGGACAAGGGTGACAATTCAGGTTCCTTGGAGATGCTGTGTTCCTTGGAGACAGTTTCCTATCCAGTTTCTGCGGGCCCTTTGAACCGTAATGACTGCGTGCTGCTTCTACTCGTTTTCAGAGCCACATATGTATGTGTACCACATTCTGTTACTTTTCCTTATCTATGCATATACGGTTAAAAGAGTAAACTTGGGCTTGTCAATCTCATCACTGAATTACAAATGTCTTAATCACTGAACCCTGAGATGAATCATCAGTATTTAAAAAAAGAGGAATATAAAGAATTACTGAATTAGAAAATCATTTCAAAATCAAGCTATAGTTTTCCTGCGTGAAGACATGAGCATCAACGTACTACATGATACCAATAGTACAGGGGGTTGTTGTAGTAAACATTCGGAATTCCCATCTCACAGAGGAATAATCTCATAATCCGACTTGTAAAGTTGGCTTTACAAGTAAAAGCCGGCTTTGCCAAGACTCAGGAATGAACCAAGAGCCTTCGGGTCTTCCCCACATTGCTCTCTCAGCCGGGCCATCTCTGCCACACAGGAAAAAGCTTTTCTTTTATTTCTTGTCAGTTTTCCTTTCCCTTCTCTTTTCTTTATCAAAGTGTCGTTAACTGTTTGCTGCGCTTACCTTCCCCACTCAGAAGGACCTGGATGGAGCCTATTTTGGATTGCAGTTAGCTATTTTGGATTGCAGTTAGCGCCCCACCTGGCGGTGTGGAGAGGATGGCTGGATGAGAGGCGGACGGGAAACCCATATGCCTTTCTGATCCGCCACATCCTAGAAGGCAAGCTCAGAAAATTAAGGAAACTAAAGAAAACATTCTTGAGACCCACTTTCTATTCACCTAGGTCTTTAGTCATTCATAATCTTCAAAGATGTTGTGAGTTCCCTGGCAAGGAGATAGGTATAAACATTATCAGCCTGAGCATCTGCCACCAAATAGCAAACTTACATAAAAATAACCACTAGAAAAAAACCAGAAAATTAAAAGTGACCTTTTTTTTTTTTTTCTCATCACAACCAGATCTCTCAACAAGATTTTTGTCCTGGAACTTACTCTGTAGATCAGATTGGCCTCCAACTCAGAGATCTACCTACCTCTGCCTCCTAAGCATTTGGGATTTAAAGGCCTGCACCACCACTGCCCAGCTCAAGACCTTTTTTCCTTAAGAAAATAAGATTGCAAGCTTTTGGTTGGCTTATTTGTTAGTCATTCAAAGAAACTGCTTTCCATGATATGGTAATTAAAGTTTGTCTAACTGCAGCAGCCAAAGGAATGTATTCAAAGAATATTAATCTGTTTAAAATTATTAGCTTTTGATAAGACTATTAATCTATCAAAAAGTTGATGCTAATAGGTAAGACAACAGGAAGTAATTTCAAACATAAGGCAAATGATTTGGGGTGATTTCCCCTGACAGGAAGTTGCTAACATTACTCCAGAGTTCATTCAGAGTCGATGACAGTTCAAAGTAACTGAAGAGCAAATTGCATGAATCATCAAAATGGTGTACAACAATAGATGAGGCGACTGTTTAAGAAGTTAAGAAACAGTAATGAAACATGAAAGTATGAGGTAGAATCTACAACACATACTACTAGTGAGAGTGAAATTAGGAGTGACAAAAAAAAGGTTTCATTGAAGGAGGTTAAGAACTTGTGAAAATGGAAGCAGGAAGCAGTTTGTGGAGATATTTGAAGGTATCGTGTTGTTGAATAATAACAAGATAAGTATCATCAACAGTGAATCCATCCTACTGTAGCAGACCAAGCCACTGTTGTTTTCACGTTGTCAGAGTTAGAAACTGAGGGTACTTTATCTTTTCCTCAAACCTCATTGTACTCTCAATTTTTCTTAAATACTTTCTCTTCATTTAGGTTATAGATAGAAACAATTTTATTTCATAAACTGAGTTGTACGATCAAAATTATGTGGGCCCATCGAAGCTATTGTTAGGACCACAAGTTTAGACTGCTAGTAGGTACAAAGCAAGTGTCCCAACTAAGTGTGGCTGTGTGGCCATGCCCTTTTCTGAGCTTCCACAAGTTCCTGGTTACCATCCTTCTCTCCCTCCCTCCTTTCCTCATGCACCTGCTCCTTCTCTTCCCTGCCCCCCACCCCCAATCTTCTCTTTCAACCACTTACTGGAAGGACATCTGGAAGGAGGAAGGTCACCACAAGAGGGAAGACACATATGCTGATAATTCTATTAAGTCATTACGAAATCCATGTGTGTACATATATGTATAAAATGTATGTTTTTAAACTATCATATTGTAAATGGTAAGAACATATAATTTGCCAAGTTAAATAATATGTCTAAAAAAAATAAAGTGTTAGACCTTATGAAAAAAGTCCAAGTTTATATAAATGAGTAAAAAAAAAAAACTTTTTACATCTCAAAGGGGTTAAGAAATATGCCAAGAAAGATGGCTGGGATGTAAGTAAACCAAGAATTGTGGATGGGAAATCCAAGTCCAAGATCTTCAGACTAAAAGACATATTTGTATGTCTGGGGATTGAACCCAGGGATCAGCACCCACTAGGCACGCCTCTCCTGAGCCACACTAGCAAGGTCAAAACTAGTTTCATAGATCCCCAGTGACTTCTTTCTACCTGTGAGTTTTTAGAACTGAAAATATATTGGGTACATAGATCCTTTTCCCACAACCTTCTTTCCAAACCTGCTAGACTGTGTTTGATCTTGAACCCACACCAGGGAAAGACTAACAAAGCCAAGGCATTAATCTAGGTACTGCACTCTAGCCCCAAAGCCAGCTCCCAAGGGGATGCTTGGGGGATACGGGCCCACTGAAGGCATCCCTAGACACAGCAACCATCTTGAACAACTTGATACTTCTCTATAGATTTGCTCCTTGGAACCATGATTATATCTTAACATACTAAAAATTTATTCAGCATAGAGAGAGGGAAACTATTTTAAGCTGGACTACCAACAGGGGGAAAATACCTAAGAAACATAACACTTATCAAAATACATCGTTTATATGAATGCAGTTGTCAAATAATAACTAAAAATATCTTAAAAATATGACACAGTAGCAAAAACTGGGTGAACCCAAGTGAATGTTTTGTGCAGATCTTAGACACAATCACCTGATAAATACAATAAAACCACACTTGAATTTTGAGTTATATTTAGTATGTAATTTTAAGTGTGTGTGTGTGTGTGTGTGTGTGTGTGTGTGTGTGTGTGTGTTGGAATGAAGCTAATGTGGAAGCCAGTGTTTTCACTGTCAGAGAGGGTGTACTGGCTGGGTTTTTTGTGTCACCTTGACACAAGCTAGAGTCACCAGAGGAAGGAGCCTCAGTTGAGGAAATGCCTCCATGAGGTACAGTTGTAAGGCATTTTCTCACATAGTGATTAATGTAGGAGGGTCCAACCCTTGGTGGATGGTGCCACCCATGGGTTGCTGGTCTTGGGTTCTCTAAGAAGGTGAGTTAAGCAAGCCAGTAAGCAGCTCGGCTCCATGGTCTCTGCATCAGCTTCTGCTCCCCGAATCCTGTCCTGTTTGAGTTCCTGTTCTGATTTCCTTCAGGGATAAATGACAATGCTGAAGTGTAAGTCAGATAAACCCTTCCTCCCCAACCTGCTTTTTGGTTATAATGTTTCATCACAACAATAGAAACCCTAATTCGAACTAACTACACAAACTTTCTACAAGGGCAAAGGACAGCTTTAATCCTAGCTTTGTATACTAAAACAGTGCATGAAAATTGCACACAGGCAATGAACAGACCTAGCTTTATATATTAATTACTTAGTATGGATACTACTATAAGGAAACCAGTGTTCTGGGAGAATTTGTTGTTGCAAGAGGGGCTAGGACAGGAAAAGTACAGTATGAGCCTAGACCATCATTCTATGCCAGAATAGAAGGAAATGCTCAGAAAATAATGGGGTGCTCCAAAGGTCACAGGATCTCCGGTATATTTCAGAAACACCAAGAATGAAGCCAGTTACTGAACAATTAAAGACAACCATGCATAGAATGCAAGAAGAATACCTGAGTTACATTGATCTGAAAGAGAAAGGAAAGGAAGAAAAAGGGGGAGGGACAAGCTTTTCTTATGACAGTATGCCAATACACAAGTGTGGAAAGAATTTGACCACCATGGAAAAAAGATTGAGAGAAAGTTTACTTTTGCAGTAAGGGACATTGGGCCAAGCAAGGGCCTCATGAATGTTAGGCAAGCATTCTACCATGGAGGTGTGTCCTCAACGTCAGGCAAAATGTATCAGCCAATTGTAAAGCTATAGATAAAAGTCTGTTTTTTAAAAGCCATGTATAGGGTTTCAGAGAATTTGCTCACAGAGTCCTGGTGGGACTCGGCTATGAAGGAACAGAGGCAACAACACAACTCAAAAAAAACGGTGCTGTTTGGACTTACAGACCAGTACAGAGCACACATGTCCTTAAAACTTCAGAAGCCAGCGGAGGTTAACACCATGGGCTAATTCATGACAACTCTTCGTTTGTTTTATTTTGTGACAGGGACCAGATTCTGTGTCTCAGATTGGCCTGGAACTCAATATGTAGTCCAGTATTCTTTAAACTCAGCAATCCTGATGCTCCAGCCTTAGGAGGCACCTTCTTCACCACGCTTTGGATACTTGGAATATGACATTTATTAAGTGTGAATGAAGAGGTTTTTTGTTTGTTTGTTTGTTTGTTTGTTTTTGTTTTTTTCTCAGCCTGAGGCTTGTCTTATTGTCTTGGGATTTTTACGAGCTACTTTTTAATTTTAATGAAGTCCCATATATTAAATAACGAACGTTTTCTGGGATCGTGTCTTTGATACTCATTTCTTCAGGAGAGCCACTGTTTTCTGCTGCAGGTTCTCCGTTGAACCGAGAAACCGAACCTTTGTGTCTGCAGCTGCAGCAACGGAACCTTGGGCAGAGGTGGCGTTTAGTGACTGTCGATGGCGGTTGCACTTGTCCGAGATCCTGGCTTCACGCATCCTGCGTGAGGTTGCTGCAGCCAGAGCCCTTCAACGAGCTGCCGAACGTTCCAGGATCCCTGGTGATGCTCAAGTCCACGGGTCCGTGCTTTGCAGTCGAGTGGGCTTAGCCCTTGCCTGCGTGGACAACGAACATGGCAGATGTTCACGTTTTCGTCTTATAACATTTCCACAGTTCCTTCTCCAGGCGAGGTCAATCTACATTTGTAAATTTGGGACTTTGAGTTGCAGAAAATGCTCCAGAATAGGCGGTGGGAATCCCTCTTCCTGTCTGTGCCTAGGATGCGACTTGGTCACCGGAGGGATCCACAGTGCTGAAGCTTTTGAAACTGTTTTTCTCTCGGTGATTCTGAGACTGAGGTTTGTTGGGGTCCCAGGAGGAGCTGCTATGGTGCAGCTGGAATTTATCACCAGTGATCCAATAGTGCCTCCCCAAAGACAGGATAATTATGTATAACACGCTGGGACTTTTAAAAGATAGGAACTGTGTGCGACCACCGGATTGTACTGGGGGATGTAGCTCAGTGGTAGAGCGCATGCTTCGCATGTATGAGGCCCCGGGTTCGATCCCCGGCATCTCCAAGAGTACTCTTTCTTTTTTCTTTTGCTCATAATAAATGTGTATTTAAATTTCTTCCCCACGATAATTCCTTAAATTTATTTCGTTTCTGTATGACTATCTAGACACCACGACCTTCCTAGAAAAAGTTCTGAGGTGTTTGTTGGTCAAGTGAAAAGGAAAGCATCTGTGAAAGCACCCGGAAGGAAGGGTACCCTGCCAGTCCCAGTGGGGTACAGTCAGTAAAAATTAAATTACTGCAACTTATTCTTTTGGGAGACAGTGGGAATAGGAGAGGTACTAATATCACCCAATTGCTAATATTTGTTGAGAATTGTACATGGGAATTCGGGGGTCCCCTGAATAGAGAATTTCACACATTGGAGGTACTAACCAGTTACCATTTTATTTCTCACTGTGACTTCGGACTTATTAACTAATGGCTCAGTGTGAGAGACGTGGGGAAATGGCGGAGCTGTGCCTGGAAACCCAATTTCGTAGAGGCCGAGGCAACAGCATCAAAAGTTATTGAACGACCAATGCCGGCCCGACCACCTAGAATAACAGTTTAAAAGCCAGCTGAATGGTGATATAGTCCACAGTTGGCTCTCTAGCAGGAGGCTCTAGATTCAGGCCCCGAAACACCATCATAGCAACAAGACAGCCATGGAGCAAGTCATGGAAACCCACAAAAGACTGTTGTCCTGAGAACCCGACTGAGTTTGGATTCTGGACACTGAGCTACTCATTTTCAGGCTCCTGGGTTCTGTGTTGTAACAGTTGGGGAATCAAGATGAAACCCCCGCAGAGCTCTAGTTCTGAAACTTAAGAGTATATACCCTCAATGTTCCTTTTCCACTGAACACTTTTCACACCAGTAAATTGACCGGGAATATAACTTCTGCTTTGGTTTATTTTTAAACATGTCTTTACTTGTGGAAATATGCTTTGAAACTTGACTAAGATCCACCAATTACATTGGGAATCAGCCTGGGCAAGGTGAGCATGTGCTTGACTTTAATTCAGCACCAAGTGTCTGCATTTCTTTGTTTTTGCTTAATTCATAGACATTATTTTTAAAGGTACAAGAACATAACTATATAGTGCTATTTTCCAAATAGTCATTCTAAGAATTCCTGTAATTTTTTTTTTTATTCTGTATGTCAAACTAATTTTCTTTTATTTCTCATACTAGCTAGGGATTTGTTGATTTGGAAGAAAAACTGTGTACTAGTTTAAATGAACTCTCTGATTTATTCCAGAATAATAAAGTTACAAAATATTTGTTGCAAAGGAAGGGTATTGGTTTTGCTGTGCTCAGAAGCATGGCTTACCTGCATGGCCGACCATTCACCATCTGTGATCAGGTTCATGGCTGAGAAAAACTAAGTTTAAGACTAATCATGAAAACCAAGGAAAGACTGGTGGAAAACAGCTAAGAGCCACTGCCCTGCCCATCACACTTAGTTACATGAAACCCAAGTGCCTATTCACCTTCCCAAAAGTTCTACAATACTGGTCTCTAGACTGTGTTTTTAAGTTTAAAGACTTCTACCTTTTCGAATGATTCTCTTGCCACATGGCTTGTTATCTTGTCTGTCCTTTTTCTATGGGATGCACCATTTCTGAATTTTCATGTGATCAGTGCCTTATCAATTTTACTTCAGCAGGAACTGGAATAGGAGGCACACACCTCTAACCTAGCATCTAGGAGACTGATGCAGGAGGATCACTGTGAGTTAAAGGCCAGCTTGGGCTACAGAGTGAGACCCTGTCTCCAACGAACAAGCAAACAAGCCACATCAAAAACAATCAAACAACTAACAGATGAAAATATTGGAGCTGGCGGGATGGCTCAGTGGGAAAAGTGTTGAAGCATGAGGACCTGAGCTTGGATTCCACCATATGGACATTAAAGCCTGTGCGCGCCTGCCTCGCCAGCAAGGAAGACGCGACTCCGGGAAGATCTTCTTCATGCAGTTTTAATCAGGATCCTTGAACATACTTCTGACACGCATGGGGGACTCCTGCAGAGGCTTAAATCCCCTTGTGCTAACCAACCCCAGTGAGCTACGTGGACCCTGCAGATAGGCTACTCTAAGGGGGGGGGAGAGCAGGCAGGCTGAACAGACTTAACCAAATAAGGGCTTGTTTACGCCAGAGAGCGCTCACCCTTGGGGAGGTGGAACAGGGAAGCCAGGGCCATCTTTAAGGTGCGGCACTTCGCAGCTCTCTACAAAAGCCAGACATGGTAGTATGTGTCTGCAACTGGCTAGTTTAGCCTAATTGACAAGCTCAAAGTTCAGTGAGAGACCCAGTCTCAAAAACTGAGGTGAGTAGATTGGGACTTGCTCTAAGTGACTACCAGCTTCCCAGCCTCTCTTGGGTTCACATAGCTGTGTAAGCCAGCCCAATAAATCATCCTTAGAGTATTTAAAATAATAAAAGTAAATAAAATAAAATAAGAGCTCAGCTGATAAAGGTGCCTGTTACAAACCAAATGACCTGAGTTCGATCTCCAGGACCCTCGTGCTGGAAGGAGAGAACCAACTTCTGCAAATTGTCCCCTGACATAGCCAAAAATAAAATATTTAAAAAAATAAAAGTAAGACCGTTATAGAGAATGACCTCTAACCTCCACATGCTTATGCTTAGCTAGATGAACCTGTGTGCAAATATGCATACACACCATACATTCACACACACAAATCTACCTCAGTCGTCAGCTTCACCTAAACAGCCTCTCTCTCTCTCCCCTTTGCTCTTACAGTTCAGTGGAAACTCTCAAGTAACCAAAATATCCTTGAAACACAATGACGCAAAGTTACTGATCTGGCCCAACCCTTAGCCACAGCTTTCTGGAAAAGATGCTCAGAACATGACAGAACTACCCCCCCAAAACAGATCTACTCAAAGTTCCACCTCTTGGTGCAATTTATTATTTATATTATTATTCTCAGTGCATTTAATATCTTGCTTCTTGCCGCCCAGATAGAGAAGCCTAGTGTGCTGTCAGGCATCTGTGGTCAGGTAGCCTGTGCACCCCTCTGTACTATTGAGAAAGTGGGGTTACCTTGCACTCCCCAAGCCTGTGTAGAGTGTGCAGTCCCTTCAGGAGACCCCTTGAGGTCTTGCTTTTAAGATTTGTAAAAATTGCAACTATAGTAACAATAGTGTATTTTACACTGGAGACTTTGAGAGCAGAAATCAAGTCCAATGCTCTTTACACAAGTGAACACATAGGTGAAAACAGAAGGAAAATTGTAGAGTTGATAAGTTCATGAACTTCCTTGACCAAGATGAGGGTTCCAGTTGTACACACATTTGTATAAATCCATCAAATTTTGTTCATTGTATAATTTCAGCTAAAAGAGTGGTTTGGCTTTTGTGTTTTTGTTTGTTTGTTTGTTTTTTGGAACTACTGAACCTGGAGAGATGGCTCTGTGGTTTTAACAACATGCCTGTTTTTCCAGAGGAATGATGGTTTGATTCCTAACACTGTGTGGCAGCTCACAACCATCTGAAACTCCAATTCCAGGGAACCAGATACCCATCCTCTGCTGGAACCATGTCTCTCTCTGTCTCTGTCTCTCTCTGTCTCTGTCTCTCTCTGTGTCTCTCTTTCTCTCTTTCTCTCTCACACACACACACACACACACACACACACACACACACACAGAGAGAGAGAGAGAGAGAGAGAGAGAGAGAGAGAGAGAGAGAGAGAGAGAGAGAGAGAGAGAACTGGGGAGAATGAAGCACATGTTTTCCCTCGGGTATTCTTTTAATCTCGAAATATTTGAAGTCGGTTGGGAAGACACTCCGTAAAATATTTAGTAAGAGGACTCGCCTGTAACACAGGCTTGCCTTAAACTTGTGGCAATCCTCCTGGTTCTGCTACCAACGCTGAGATCACATGGGGAGCCACCACAGGCAGCCGGCAACAAGCCGAAACTGCCCCGGGTCATGATCTTCCTAGTGAAGCAGTCACCTACAAAAGGAAACGAAAAAGCATAAATAATTTAAATCAGTCACTACTCGTCAAGAATTGCCTACTTTAACACTGAATTTAGGTTCTCTTGGTAAGGAAAAATGGGAGAAAAGTTGGCGTCTTGTCAACAAGGTTTTTTAGCTTTGGCTTTGTCTTCCTATTCTTTCTCTCCTGCTATACTCTCTGCCTTCTGAATCCTTAGTTCTGCCTTAGTTTCCCTGGATTTCCCATCCTCCTGGTTTGCCTACAGGTCTCTGTGTACATGAGGATTTCCCTGAACTCTCTAGTCAGGAATAAGATCAGAAGACTTCCGGAGTGGGAACGTTACAAAGGTGGGCGAGCCACTCGGTGCACCGTAAGTAAAACCCTAGAGAAGAGAAGCTGAGTCCTCGAGGAAGCGCGCTGCAGACTTCATCCCCGCCGGCTATGAAGACTCGCCGAACAGTCTAAGATTTCCAGTGCTTCAGGTTTCCTTAGCATCCTTTAGATAAAGCCTGGAGTGGGGTGGCAGTCTAACATCTTGACCCTTTTGTTTTCTCAGTGGCTGAGACAGGGAAGATGGGTTTTGTTGGAGAACCCTGTTCCCCAAGGCTCCCAGTTTTGACTGGCATTCGAAGTCCGGGAACAGAATGAGGAGACATTAGGAAAACGGCAGGTCCGTGCTTTCTTTTTCTCCATAATTGTAGATAAGATTTAACAAAGCATTCCCGGTGCTTTCTGGAAGGATCTCTCCTTAGTTCTGAAGGAGAGGAAGGCGCAAGAAGGGAGGATCCTGGACACTTATCGAGATCTCCGGTCCCAGGTTGTTTACACCTGTTATTGAATGTCTGACAAAGTACAGGTTGAACAGGATATCTTGGTAACTGGATCCTTTTTTGGAGGGGAGGGGGGAATGAAATTTGCAAATCTGAAAAGGACATTGGATTTCATAAGGATGATTTGGAAACCTTGGGCCTTGGGCAGTGGGGATGTAGCTCAGTGGTAGAGCGCATGCTTAGCATGCATGAGGTCCTGGGTTCGATCCCCAGCATCTCCAGGCTTTTGACGCAAGATGAACCTTCATTTTTAAAATTCAAGTTTTCTCCTTAGTCTACTTAATGCTATGCACAAAGCGATATCGTGATATCTGAGATAAAATGTTCATTTGCAGATTCACAGCTCTGAACATGGGGGGAAGGTGTTCTCCCCCCTCTCCCACTTATACTGGAAACCCACCACTTTATAAAAGTTAGTGATTTTGTAGCACTTCTGTAAGAGGCTTTGTCTGGTGGGTCCTTTGTCTGAGACGTATGCCTCCTTTGAACTTTTGCCCCAACTTCCAACCTATGAAACTCTGTGACATTAACAAGTAAGGGGAATTTAGAAAAGTTTTACAATGGTTTTATTTGACCCTACCCTCCACCCCTAGCCAAGCCTATGGCAACCATCACTGGCAGTCTGAGCTTTAAATCAAGAGCTTTTAAATCTGGGGTTACAGGGTTAGGGGTAGCGGTTAGTCAAGTTCTTAAAGAGGACAGTGGGTACTAGCTCTTCCTTCCATCTGTTTATAGCATGTTGGACCATCAGGTATAACAGGGTCTCCTACTCGAGCATCTGGACCCTAAGGAAAGAGGACACTAAGGTGTGAGTCTTAGACTGGGCTTCTGGTTAAATCACCTTGTGCAATCAGCCACTGACCTGTATTATAGGCCTGAGAAATGCAACCCCGAAATAGTAAAGATACAAGGACATTTAACAGTTAATTTAAAAAGAACCACGGCATTTATCAGCTTTCCAAGTCACAGGTTAAGAGTTCACAAACCTTTTCCTTGCTAGTGCCTCTTACAGTCTAACTGGCACTTACCAAATACCAAGACGTCTATGCAATAGTTTTAATGGCATTTTGTTACTACAGATATTGTTCGTTTTCTTGGTGGCGGGTGTGTGTGTGTGTGGGGGGGATTCAAACCTAGGGATTGTCATGTAGGCAATCCCTCCATCTCTGGCCTCTTAGCTATATTCCTAGCCTTCTTTTTAATTTTGAGAAAAGGTCTCACTAAATTGTTCAAGCTAGTCTCCAATTTCGGGTCCTTCTACTCCAGCCTCCATGTATCTGGGATTACAGACCTGGCCACCATTCCTGGCCTGCTAACTAGCCTCAGACTGTGGTAATGCCTTATCTCTCTTCATTTCATTCTGTTCCTCACCCTGCCTTCCTTTGTTGCTTCTTCTTGGCTCCGGCAGAATATGATTGCGATGGCTAATCTTGGTTGTCAACTTGACTACATATGAACTCAGTTAAAACACAAGCTGTTGGACACTCCTGTGAAGGATTTTCTTAACCAGATTATTTGATTCAGGAAGACCCATGCCAAATCTGGACGGCACCTTCTGGTGGCACCCCAGATAGAAGGCCTCTAAAGAAACTTTGGTTTTTGTTTGCTTGCCCCCTTTCTTACTGGCAAAGTCCATCCATCCTGTTGATGACCTTTGCCCCACTGGTATTCGAACCAACTACTTTGGGATTCCAACGTAGATGATCTGAAGCTACACGTAAAGTTTACATGAATATATTAACAAAACACATTTTGTACCAAGACTTGAGCATCCACAGATTTTGGCAGCCGCGGAGCCTTAGAAGCAACTACCCTTTAAAATGTCCCGCAATGCTTCGCAGAACCACCACCAAAATGAGGAAGGCAGAGCGGAGAAGGAGCAGTTCCAGGACTTCAGACGCCTCTCCACGGCTCCTTTCAGAGAGTGTCTGAAACTATCCATCTCTGCGCCTTTCTAAGAGCCGCGGGATAGCACTTGGCTCTGGGGTTTGAGTCTTTAGAAGTCTGGAGCTAGCTCCCCGGGCTCATCAGCTTTCTGCAATTGAGTCAAGTCTATTTGGAGACAAAGTGCTGGGTTTTGTTTTTTCAATACACAAGTGTGCTTTTTTTCTAAACCGCCAGGAATGTCGTTGATTTTGCTAAAACTTGAATGATATGTTTTAAGAATAGCGCTTGATGAACATCCAGGCACATGAAGATTCTGAATTATCAAACTGGAAACCGGTCCCACCTCACTCGGAGCAGTAATCTCTTAGATTCCATTCCGTTCCCTGGCTTTATAGGCTTTCGGGGACTGGCCCCGTGCATTTTTCAAATAATCGAATGTGTTCAAGTGTTTTGTTGGTTTGAATGCAGTGCTTTTATTTTGGCGACAGTGTCAGTGTATCCTAATAGTACATACAGATTTAAAATTTTCATCTAATCTACTATGATTTGACCAAAAACAAGAGAGGCTCTTTCAGGTGGCTCCGTGGCTTAGTTGGCTAAAGCGCCTGTCTCGTAAACAGGAGATCCTGGGTTCGAATCCCAGTGGGGCCTTATTTCTGTTTTTAAAACCAGGCCTTGACAAATTCTTAACCTGAAATCATGTTTAGTTATATAACTAAATCTATTATTCGTAAATTCAGTCTCATTCACCACTGCTTCTGCTTCCTTCAATACAAATATGTCAAGTTCTCAAGGTACAGGGCTAAGATAATTTCTAACAGAAAACTTGAGTCTTTTAACTTAATCTTTATAAAATATTCTACTGCTTTTCAAACTCTAAGCAACTTACTTAAACCGATAAAAAATTGTCGAAGCTCATCCGACACTTTCCGAGTTGCACTTTGTATCTTTTCTCATGCCCATTTAATCTACAGGAATACTCACTAAAGTAAGCACTGCTGTGCACATTGTTTGTATGTGTTCTAGCTAGCTTTCCGCTGCTCTGATAAAACACCATTCCGGCTTATACTTCAAGATCGCAGTCCGTCATTGAGGAAATTCAGGGTCGAAACTCAAGAAAGAAGTGAAGTGAGAGATTGTCCGGACTGATGATTGACATGGGCAGGCCCAACCCACTGGGGCAGCACCGCCCGAGGCAGGAGGGCTTGGGCTGTTCGAGAAAGCTGGCTGAGCTTGATCCAGAAGCTAGCCAGGAAGAAATGTTCCTCCGGGCTGCTGCCTCAGTTCTTGATAGAACACATACAAACAATGTGCCTTCATCATATTCACCCCAACTGCTTCCTCTCACTCTTTCAAGGCACCCTAATATATTTCTCGCCCCCTCTTATGTCCCCTCCTACCTTGTTTTGAGACAGTCTCTACTTGTCTCTTCCTCCTCAAGTCTGAGGTTAAAGGCATAGGACACTAAGCACACCCTATCCGTTCTTGTTAAGACAAAATTTTACAGTTGTAAGCCGCACTGATGGTCTTGAACTTGTGATTTCTTGCCTCAGCCTCCAGAATGCTAGGCTTCCTTACACGTATGTGCCAACCCCACCTTCCCACACAACAGCTGAGTCCAGTTAGAGTTGCCTGTTGGAATGCTTACTGATCTTGTGCAAGTAACCTTAGTTATTATAAATTCCATGAGTGTAACATCTGTGTCACATCTAGAAGATAGCATTTTTTTTTAAACACCACTTTCCCCGTCATCCAGCTCTTGCATTTTCTCCCTTTTGTGATATTCCGTGAGCCTTGGGAGGGGAGTTGATAAAGATACTGAAGGGACTCTAACAGTCCCAAGTGTGGCAAATATAGCTGTCAGGTCTTGCCCTCCCCCTGTTAAGAAGCATTAGACTGTGTGGCAGTGGTGAGGCACACCTTTAATCCCAGCACTGGGAGGCAGAGGAAAGCAGATCTCTGTGAGTTCGAGGCCAAACTGGTCTTCAAATCGAGTTTCAGGACACCCAGGGCTACACAGAGAAACCCTGTCTCAAAAAAACAAAAAACAAACAAAAAACCAAAACCAAAACAACAAAAACACATTAGATTACATTCCTAAAGTTAGCAACCAAGATCTATTTCCTTATTTGGGTACTTCCTTCTTCTGAGTCTGACTACCAAGGTTCAGCTATCAAAGTATAGATAGAAGCCCAGCAATCAAAAGCTGCTCTAATTAACGTGCCCAATCAAAACAAACCAACTCATTCTAACATGGGTTTTTCCCTTTCCCCCTAATAAACTGCCATTTGCCTATGGGCCACATCTGTCTCCTCTCTATCCAGAGGCTGTCCTTTGTCCCTCTGGGACAAACATCCCTTTCTCCTCTCCCTTGCTCCTTTCCCCTTCCCCCTTATCTCCTATCTCCTGTCTTTGTCTCTTATTCCCTGCCCTTTGTCTCTCTGGGGCAAATAAATCTCCTTGGTGCTGAGAACTCTGTCTTGGGGTGATTTGTGTCAATATTGGTCTTTTCAGATATCCCATCACTTGTTCCCTGGATGACATTATTCCGACATGTAATCTGCATTTCCCTGATGTTGAACACTTCTAAAAAAAAATCTAGCCATTTGCCTTCTTTTGAGAACCCTGCTCAGCTCCACAGTCCATCTTTCTGATTGGGTTGTTTGCTGAGTTCTTGCATATTCTCGACACTAATCCTCTGTCATAGACGAAGATGGCAAACACTCCCCCCACTCTGTGAGTGCTGCTTCAATTAACTCACTGTTCCCTTTGCTGTAAAGTAGGCTTTTTGTTGTTGCATGAGGTCAGATTTGTTGATTGTTGGCCTCATTTCCTGGACAAGTCAAGTCACCTGTGCCTGTGTGCCCAAGTGTCCTCCCTACTTTTCCTCTGACAGTCTCTAATGTTTCTTTCTCTTAGCATGTCTTATTGCACTATATGCTGTTTTGAGCATGAATTTTTGTTTTATCTAAATATCATGATATATAAAAACATTTTCTTAGGTCCATGTGCTGGTTGTATTTTGTTTGTTTGTTTTATCAACTTGACACAAACTAGAGTCCTCTGGGAAGAGGAAACAATTCTGTGGAGAGGGTCCAGCCCACATTGGGCTATGTCATCCCGGGGCAGGTAGGTGGTTCTGGAAGTGTAAGAAAAACAGCTGGACTCGAGCGGTGAAGAAGAAGCCCCTCAGCAGCATTCTTCCTTGTTCTTGGCTTCAGCTTCGACCTCTTGGTTTCTGCCTTGAGTTCCTGTCCGAACTTTTCCCAGTGATAGGCTATGACACGGCAGTGTAGAACAAATGGACCCTTTCCTCCCCTGAGTTACATTTGGTTTGAGTGGTTTTGCTTTTGCTTTTTTGTTTTTTATAGCAACAGAAAGCAAACTAAGACCGTTTACTTCCTTACCTACTTACTTATTTATTTTTATGCGTACTGGTATTTTGCCTGCAGGTATGTGAGTAAACCCCACGTCGGCAGTACTTCACTGCATTAATACTGCAAGACATCACTCCAGGAGAGCTGTGACAACCTCTGCGCACAGAGACCTCTCCAGTAGAGTTCACTACACATTATGATTTCACCACCCTCTGTCTTAGCGTGATACCTACACTTCTTAATATTTCAGTAACTCCTCGGGCATTTGGATATTTTACAACAAATGTAATTCGGATTTAAAATAGAATCAAGCCGTTTCAAGGTGATTCAAGTACCCATCCTTTAGTATCAGTCATTTACTCGTCTGAAAGCTATGGTCACCAAGCACTGTTAGCTCGAGCAAAGTGTTATCTCTGAGAGCCCTCATTGCCTTGAGTAGGGTTGTTCTCAGAGCCCTGATGACTGGGGACCAAGGAACATTGTCTTTGTCTCCTCCCCCCCCCCTTTCTTTGTATTTTTAATGCATGTTTTGTTTGTTTGGGCTTATTTTATAGTGAGTGATATTCTTTATGTTTTGTTTTGTTTGAGACTGGGTTTTACTGTGTGGCCCTGGTTGGCCTGGAACTTACAATGTCGCTCTCAGGCTCACCATCAACTCATGAGCCTCATGTCCCCAGAGTGTTGGGCCTTCTGGAGGGTATTGGAATTTTTATGAAGATGCACTCAGGTGTTATGGAAATGTTAGTAATGTTAGTTTTCCATTTAGTTCTGTTTTGTTAAACTTGCCAACGCTTTACAGTTTTGGTATACATTTCTGTCATTAAACTTCACTGAATTCATAAGTTCAAACAGTTTTTCAGTAGACTATTTTTGGATTTTGTCTATATAAAATTATCTCATTAGAAAACAGATAATTTTTTTTTTATTTCTGTTTTTTAATTATAAAAATTTCAGTACTGAAGATTGAAAGGCATTTTTCTTTCTTTCCTATCAGTATTCTCTTATTATTACTTTTTTCCTCTTGCCTGGTTGCTCAAGGCAGGGACTTCCAATACTATGCTGAAAAGAACTGGTGAGGGCAAGCACCTCTTGGCCTGAACACAGGAAAGCCTTCTAAACTTTCTGTACTGAGTGTGAATTTCAAAAAGTGTGTGTCCTCTATAGCTTTTGTGTGTGTGTGTGTGTGATGAAGCTTATTCCTGCTACCTCCAATTTGTTGAGATGTTTTCATTTGTTTTTAAATCATGCAAGGACATTGAACTCGATTGAGTGAGGTTTTTTGTTTTGTTTGTTTGTTTTTATTTTTGTTTTTTTATTTCTTCCGGAAACTGGCTACCATGGATTTGTCAGACAACCACTGCTGACATGTCTACTTTGAAAAGCTGATCACATCCTAAATCCTGAGCTGGATTTCTTTGACAGAAGTATCAAGATCTGTACCAAATGCTGTTTGGTACAGGCAAAAAGGCTATATGCAAAGGTACTTCAATAGGGGAGGGAGATTGAATTTAAATCCAGATGTATCAGGAATAGCTGGGATTTGCAGCCAGGTTAGAGAGAGACCTGATTAGATATCAGAGGAAGGTAATTGGGTCAGAATGGGCTTAGGTGGATTCTTGTTAAAAATCGGCTGCTGCTGCGGAGACCTAGCTGAGAAGAGAGCTCAATGCAGCCTGATAACAGTTTGGCCAAAGATGCATCCTTGTATTAAAGCTGCCCTGCCCCATTGCCAAGGAAGTCTCTCAGCTTCCCAAAGGGATAGGAAACTCTAGGGCGCTGAGGCAGTAGGGAAGCATCCCTGTGGGTTCCCAGGCTCGCCGAGGCTTTTCCGCCCCTCAGGGTCAAGCACCACTTACAGTCAATCTGAGTGATTAGATTTGAACCAGGACAGTGGATGCTCGATAGTAGTGATCATACCATTAAAGTATCTTTTAATTTTTGAAAATGGATCCTCCTGTTTCTACCACTTCATAAAATTCAAGGAAGGTGCTTGGTACATTGGGGTCTGTTTGAAGAGTAGCTTTGTTTGGGGTAGAAAACCAGTGCTGTGGGTCCTTCGAGAACCACAGACTGGATGTGTTGGTTGCAAGAATGCCTGGGATTATAAGCATTATACATGGCAAGGGTTGGAGGGATGCTGTTAGGCCATTCAGAAAGAGAGTTCTTTGTGTGAGAACTGATCCGAATAGTATCAGTGAAACAGAAGACGGTCACTTTTGCACTTCCACTAAGGCAATACCACCAGAAAAAAGTCAATTTCTTCTGCAGTTGAAGTAACATGATCACAGTTCACACAAAGGAAGGACGAACACCACAGGAATCCAAATGATTTGTTTTCATGAAGTTAGCAAACGATTTGTTACAGCTTCTCTGTACAACCAGTGGTAACTCATAATACCAACCAATGACGTATTTATGGCTTAATGGGCAACTGGACTCTGAAATAGGACTCAACACCTTTCCAGCCATGCACGAGAAAACTAAAGCATAAAGGTAAGAAGGGCATCTGAGAACGGATCACCAGATTTAAAGCTTGCCTGTAATCTTAGTTAGCACTTGGGAGATGGCAGCCAGAGTGGCCGGCATAAAGCCTTGTCACAAACAAACAAACAAACAAACAAACGACCCAAGCAACAAAACAAACAGGAACATAAGCTCCCAGATATTTGGTCTTTTTCCTAATTTAGTTCCTGTCCCGCTGAGGGAATTCTCCCCTCTGGCCCCCTTCCTACCTCAGGACAGCTTATTCCTAGTCTACAATGCAGGATCAGGCTTTGTTTCTCCAGGGACTTGTTTGCCAAGGGATGCTGTGAGAAGTTTGTTCAACAGTTTGTTTGGAAGGTATTCTACCTCAGCAGCATCTTGTGCTGGGAACCCAGGAGGGGCACCATTTCAGGGCCGAGTTTGCGGTCTTTGCACAGACATCCCAGTTACCGTCGTGGTTGCAGACCGCTGGAGTTGATTTTTTTCCTCTGACAGTGAGGGGTGGGAGTTGAGTGGGGCCACGAATCAGGAAAATTACAAAGAGAAATATGAGATTGAGGAGCGAGTGAGGTCGAAGAGGTAACAGAGAAGTCTCACAGCTGTTGGGACTTCTCCACCTGGAAAGGAATTTTCCTCCTGGGGCTTGTTAGCGCTGTGTTTTGAGAGTCTATTGTCACATGGAGTAGAGGAACAGGTTTTCCACGTTTAGACGGGCTGGAAGTTTTAAAAGGTCCTTTATAAAAGAGCCCCTGCAGGTCCCACCGAGATTTGAACTCGGATTGCTGGATTCAAAGTCCAGAGTGCTAACCATTACACCATGGGACCGACAAAACATAATGAATATGTAACCATAGAGGCCTGCACTACACATCACAAACCCATCCTCCACAAGAGCAGCCAGTGTTCTTAACTGTTGAACCATCCCTCCAGCACTGTCAAATCACACGCTAGAATGATATTTCTTGTGAGTACTAAATGTCAAAATTTCTCTTCTGAGGGGCCCTCCCCGTGGCCTTAGTAGCGGTTACTCTATGTAAAATTTGCAGAAGAATTTATTATAATGGAGATTACCTAAGACTGGGCAGGATCTTGCTCCCGTTTTATGCCCGTACATCACATGAGCTTTTGAATAGGATGTCTCATTTTGCGTTGGCGTCTATCATTTCTCTTAAGTGAGTCCTAAATTATGTAAGATGCAGGCCTCGTAAATCTACTCCTGCTGTCTTCTCCAGACTAATTTATGCCTCAGCAGCATGAGAGAGAGAGAGAGAGAGAGGGAGAGAGAGAGAGAGAGAGAGAGAGAGAGAGAGAGAGAGAGAGAGAGAGAGAGAGAGGGAGGGAGGGAGAGGGGGAGAGAGAGAGGGGGGAGAGAGAGAGGGGGGAGAGAGAGAGAGAGAGAGGGAGGGAGAGAGGGAGAGAGAGAGAGAGAGAGAGAGAGAGAGAGAGAGAGAGAGAGAGAGAGAGAGAGCTGTAACTTCTATTATAGTTATTGTGTTGCCTCATCTTTCCCAATAGCTTTATCAAAATTGAAGTTTAACCTAGTTCATCCAAAGTGTAGTTCATACCAAGTCCCAAACTATGGTTACATATTCATGCAATAGGAAAGCTGAATGCCATTTATTGAGGGGAAGGAGAGGGCTTACATACTGACTCACAGCACAGTGGAAAACAATCAAGGGTCAAGAGTGAAAGCAAATGTGTGTTAGCAAATCAAGAAGAGTACCAGTAACAACTCTGGGGGTAAGATGTTCCAGCTAGCAGCTTCAGGCTTGCTCAAGGTGCCTCGGGGCTCCATGCAGAGCCCTACAACACAGTGTCTTAGTACTAGGGGCACATCCCATTTTGATGTCTCTCAAGCTATAATTTGAAATTACAGGGTGGCTTTGGAGATGCCTTGGATGGGATTACAATCTGATAAGATACAACTAGGAGCCTCTGCGGTTGCCCTTTGTTTTGCTGTAAATGGGTTTCTAACAAGAATTCCTAAATCTTCAGGTTCATAACCAGGAAGGAGAAAGGCCACAAAAAACATGCTACTGATAAATTTTTTGATGAAAAACCCTGAAATTGCAAACATTTTGGAAAGAAATGAAAGAGCTGTAAACTGGATGTGATGGCTCAACCCAGAGCTCTTCTAGTAATCCTAGGACCTTGGATGCACAGGCAGAGGGATGACCACGAGTTCAAGGCCAGTCTCATGTAGGTACTGAGTTCCAGGCCAGCCAGAGGTACATTGTTCGAGACTGGAGGGCAAGCTGTGATAGTGTTTGTAGTCAGCACAGTCAAAAAGTGTATTGAGAAATGACAGCACATTGGTTGCATCAATACTTGGATGCTGAGGCAGAAAGATCTCAAGAATGAAGCCAGGCTGAGCCGTCCCATGTCTCAAAAGAAAGATAAGATGATGAACTATGCTGTCTTCTGTGTGATAGGTCATATAAACATTCTCATGATCCCATGTCATGTGGATGAGGGCGTAATTCAGAACTACCCAAACCTGCAAGTGCCAGCAGGGCACGAGCTATCTCCCATGGAATTTTTTCAAGTTGTAGAGAATGAGTTGTGGAGAAACATTCTGTCAAGATTGTTTGAAATACAAAATGAACTCGTAGTGTTGCTACAAGGCAAGGACCCCTTTGATGTCAACTTTTTGAAGTCATGAACTGGATAGTCAGGCTTGTTTGTCTGATATTTGCTGTGTCATCATAATCTTTGTTTCTACACAAAGGAAGAGCAACACGATTTTCAGTGGCAGATAAGGTTAAAAGAAAAAAAAAAAACCGCAAAAGTCGAAAGGTTGGAAAAGTTTCTACAGATGGTTAGGACATGTGTAAGGTAACAGTGGCTCTGAATAAGGTGGAAAACTGGTCTTGATACCTCATATCTGCAAAGGTTATCAAGCAACACCTTACACATTTGTTAGAGGCTCTTGAATTTTATTTCTCATTAAAAGAAGATCCATGTGTAGGAAATTCATGGGTCCAAACCCATTTCTTTCATCAAAAGATACTTCAATTTAACTGTGCCCCTGCAAGATCTGTTGTTGGTGTTAATGATGAAACACTGAAAATTAACATTAAAAATGCAACATCACTTCCTTCAATTTATATAAAATTCAAAAGCAATTACTATGAGCTTGCTGAGACGGCATTAAAGTCTCTCCTTTTGTCTGTCTTTTTCAAGACAGGGTTTCTCTGTAATAGCTCTGGCTGTTATAGAACTCATTTTGTAGACCAGGCTGCCTCTGCCTCCCAAGTGCTGGCATTAAAGGCATGTGCCACTACTGCCCACCAAGTCTCTCTTGTTAAGAATACTTGTTTTCAGACAGGGTCTCTGTACATAGTGCTGGGTGTCCTGGAACTCACTGTGTATACGAGGTCAACCTTGGCCTCAAGAGATCTATCTGCCTCTGCCTTCCAAATGTTGGGATTAAAGTGGTGGGCCACCATGTCTGGCTCATTTTATCATAGCAGTGGAAACTCTAACTAGGAAAGAAATTGGTACCAGGCCATGAGGTCTTATGTGACAGACCAGATCAAATACTTTTGGTGGGGGGTGGGGTGGGGTGCAGGTGTGGGGTGTGTGGGGGATGTGGGTGGGTGGGGTGGGTGGTGTCATTTGAACTTTGGGCTGGAACTTAGTGGGCTGTTCTTCTGGAGCTTGGAAGTTAAAAATACAGAGAATGATGCATATAATAGAGGCTTGTGAAGTTTCAGACTTCGAATTAAGACTGTGTTGTTCAGGTAATCTGTGCCTAAAGAATTGGCTATGATTAATAAAAGACTAGAATCACTAATGTGACATGTTTGTTTTATTGGGACAATTGATAGTGGTTAGTTGAAGCTGAGAAATCAGTGGCAATTAAGAAAAGACCAGCATCATGGAGGATCAAAAATCTAGGAGTATACCCTCAAGTCAAGGTCATCATCACACAGAAGCTGTGGTCTAGAGGGGACCAAGGCTGTATCCTGTCTGTGCTGGTAGTTAAACTTGGTAATGTGTGAGAGTTTCCCAGGTGGTACTGGTTTTGAAGGAATGCAGGGGTCATGGAGAGCAGCTGAGGCTTGGCACCATGAGAGAGACCCGGAGAGGCCATTGATGAATGTGCAACCTCAATTGTAGTAGAAGGCCCAGTATTGAAGGGAGCATGGGCAGAAGTTGAGACTTGGTACTGGGATGGCAGGGTTAGAATTCCTAAAGAAAGCCCAGGAGAGGCTATTGGAGAAAGTGCAGCCCAGTTGCAGTGCAGATCCCAGCATTTTGGAGATGTCAATGCCTTGGGATAACCATTGAGGACAACACCAGCCATAGAGTGGAGCTGACCTATGCCCAGGAGGAAAGTCACACGTGCTTTGGATGGCAGAGCCAAAGAAATGCCACTGCCATGACCTTCAGATCCTAGAAGTCAGACACAGAGACTTTATACTGCTGGGCTTGGCTTTGCTTCGATTTGATTGTGACGGTGCTCTGGTTTTCATCTCTGGAATAATTAAGTTTTTAACTTATTTTTGTTTCACAGGAGCCAACAATTAAAGATACTTTGGAATTTAGAAAAACTTTGAAGTTTTAAAGAGACTTTGAAGATTTTAAAGAGACCGGATTTTTAAAGTGCTTTAATTTTAAACGACTTCAAATTTAGAACATGCTTTATATCGCGATATTGCTATTAATGACATCTTGGGGACAACAGGAAAGGGAAGGTGGTGTGTTTTCCTGTCAAGTTACAAGGGGCCCATTGTGTTAGCTAGCTCTATGTCAACCTGACACAAGCTACAGATGTATCTGGAAAGAGAGACACAGACATTGAGAAAATACTTCCACAAAATTAGCCTAAAGTAAGCCTGTGGTACATTTTCTTTTTTTCAATGCCTTGGATGGAACTGGAGTTACAGATGTTGTGATGTACCATGTAGGTGATAGGAACTGAAACTGGCTTGTGTGGAAGGGCAGTCAGTGCTCTTATCCACTGTCTGGTCTACAGAGCGAGTTTCCCGAAAAGAAAACAGGCTGAGCAAGCCTTGAGGAGCAAGCCATGAGGAGTAAGCCAGAAAGCAGCATTCCCCAATGGCTTTCAGGTTTCTGCCTCCAGGTTCCTGCTCTATTTGCATCTCTGCTCTGACTTCCCTCAGTGATGGAATGATGCCTGAAAGTATAAGATGAAATGGATCATTCCTCCCTCTAGTTGCTTTTGCTTGTGATGTTTTATCACAGCAGCTGAAACCCTAACTGAGACAATGGCTCAGACCAGCACCCCCAGGGCTGGGGAGACAGCCTTAAAGACTGCAGGAAATTGAGGCAACCTAGGGCTAGATAGCAAGATCCTGTCTTAAACTAGTAAGCAAAGAAATTAAAAATAAGTTAAGAACAATAGCCTACAGTTATGCATATCAGTAAGGGTTACATTTACGGTTACATTTAAAGTCAGGTTGTAGAAGAATACAGAAATATTGTTTCTTTCATGTAAAAACCATAAATGGTGAGAAAAGCAACATCAATTAGAGATAGTGCAAAATAGAAACATAAAGAGAAAGTGCTCAAGATGTGATTGCAGAGTTTTGAAGACAACTTGGCTCTGCTGCGTAGAAGAGGAAGAGGGATGACCACTTGGCTCTGTGGTTAGCTAGTGTGGCTAGTTCTGCACTCTGATATTCAGGCAAGCTTTATTTATTAGATCACAGACAAAGTATCACTACCCTCTGCAGAATTCAGTTTTCTTTTACAGAATCGATACTCATGTCTCCAAAACTACAAGTTTAAAGCCATAAACACCAACATTTTCAACACAGACAGGGAGAGGAACACAGAAAAGAAAAGTGAGCAAAGCATCTCTCTGAGTTTTGCAAACAGAACCACAGGCTGTTCATCAGCGTAGACCATTACCAGAAGTATTTGCTCCGCTTCCTGGGTGAGATTACTTTGCCCACTGCACAGCCGTCGGCTGGGCCAGTTAGACTCTTGCTAGGATAATGAAACGTAAGCAGAATGGATACACTAGTGTTCGATGGAAACCAGACTATCCTCATTCTGCCCTGCCGAGAGCTACCTTCTGGATCCCTCTGGAGACCATATGAATGTGTGTGTGTGTGTGTGTGTGTGTGTGTGTGTGTGTGTGTGTGTGTGTGTGTGTGTGTGTGTGTGTGTGTGTGTGTGTGTGTGTGTGTGTGTGTGTGTGTGTGTAAACTTTATTGTCTGCTCCTAACTCTCAAAATGTGGCCTTCCTATACTTTATACTTCCTTGATAGAGGAGTCATCCGAACTTTGGAATGGTAAGAGTAAACGGGAGATTTTAAAATGAAAAGATACTTCAAGATTTAAATAAACAATCAGCAGACTTTCCCCAACCTTTAAAGAAGACAGGCAAGGTGTGACGGCTCACACCTGTAATCTCAGCTCACAATGCTGAGGAAGCTGAGTTGCCCTGAATTGGAGGCGAGTCTGGGCTACAAAGTGAGACCCTATTTCAAACAAAACAAAACAAAACAAGTTTGTTAAACATGCAAACAGCCACGATAAAGGGGGGAAGATGGAAAACGAGAGAAGGGTAAATGCACTCCACCCCCAACACACACATAGGGATTCACACATTTCTGGTCCCTAAGATTTCTGGTGGAGAATTCAGAAGTTAGACAGTAGGCTTCTGCAAGCTTGGGAGCGGTTCTGTGCAGTGTCTCCCATATTTCGCCAGACTCGCTCTGTGGGAGTAGAGACCCTTTGGGACAGCAGCTGAATGAAGTATGAGTGTTTTCATAGGAAGTTGATATTCTTGATCTTTTCAAGACCATTCCACGTGGGTAATATACAATAAATTAAACTTAGAGAGAGAAAGAGAGAGAGAGAGGAACCAAACTCCTAAAATTACACTCGAATTATTTCAAATATAAATGAACAAAGTGACCCTTAGAAATTAAATAGAGGTTTATGTTGGGGGCTGCCACAGCAGTTGGCTCCATGGCTTAGTTGGTTAAAGCGCCTGTCTTGTAAACAGGAGATCCTGGGTTCGAATCCCAGTGGGGCCTACTAAGGTACCTTTTCTTCCTGCACATTTCTTTAGTTGCGTGGTTGATGGAGGAGCAGCTTGTTAGCCTTGTAAATGGCGGGATGATAAACAGCAAGCACAGACTTTGCAAGCCCTCTTCTCATCCAGAAACAAATGAACAGGACTGACAAGAATGAAAGGATACGGAGCGAGCGTGCCAAAAATCCTTCCAAGAATAAAAAGGGTACCTACTGAGACAGCCCGCCAAGATCATTTTAGGAGTGTTGGCTTAGGTGTGCCCTCTGGGCGCACAGTGGCCGGGCGGCGGGAGGGCGGGAGGATGCACGGGACACCGCATCTGATCTTCCAGAACACCAAAGGGCTTTTGCCAGCCTAGAGGTTTTTGCGGGACTTGGTGACTGGAGCTGACTTGGGAAATCCTGACCGACGCAATTATAACAGAGTTCCCGTTGTTTGGTGAGTGAGTGAGTGTGTGAGTGAGCGAGCGAGCCAATTGATGCCTCCTGTCTCAGTGTTTTCTACCTTCAAGGTCGAAGGCTGGTAGGTCTCTCTCATCTGCCTCCTAGCGTCTCTTGCTTGCTTTGACATTCAGTAGTAGGCTTGGGTCTAAATCATCTGGGCTCTTGTTGACGCTTGAGGATTAAGGAATGGTTAATCCAAGCTAGTTGTGCAGCGCCGGCGCAGAAGGGTCGTAAATACAGAAGGGATCCTTCCAAAACTTCCGAATCAATCCGCGAGGGGAGCCCACCTCCCCTACCCATTTGACCCGCCCACGCGGCTTCTTGTTCCTGCTCAGGTTTCTGTGCTGAAGAGAACAGAGACTGTCCTTAGCAGGGATGCTTTTTAAAAAGATGAGTGTCCCTTATTTGTTTGTTTTTGAGACAGGGTCTCTGTGTAGCCCTGGCTGGCCTTGAACTCATAGAGATCCCCTGCCTCTGTTTCTCGAGTGAGGGAATTAAAAGTTCTGGTCCACCACATCTGGCCAGACAGTTTCTTTTAGTAACAATTATCTTACAAGAGAGGAACGATCTTATAGTAACAACATTTTTATTTTCTCACAGAACTGAGGGGGGAACCAGAAACTCAGTATAATTATGCATTCTGACATGACTTTCCTTCTGTACATTTAAAGACAACATTTTCTGTTGTTTGTGGATACACTCGTGCTTAGTAGAGCAGAAAATGTGGACCTGGCGGAGAGCAACAATCCATTTGGAGGCTGCTTCTGCGTAGACAGCAGTGTGGAGTTTGGAGGGAGCATCAAGCTTGTGGGCTGAGTTTACATAATGGTGAGTACAAAGCAAAGAAACAGCCAAGAGAAATGGGAGAAGAAACTGCCGTATTACAGCACGACAAAAAACACGGGTTCTTTGCAAAGTAAAGACTTTCCCAGCAAAGAAGGAATGGAATTTTATTGCAGAGTCCATATATACCCACACAGGGGTACAAATGGAGCAGAACGCTCATGCTACGTTTATTTATTTCCAGGTGCATAAAAACATTAGTCCAGGTGACCCGGCTGTTTCCTTCCAAGAGTTCCAGCTGAAACAAATAAAAGAAATGTGCGAGTATATTAGCAGTCTTCCAAAGGGTGGCAGCTATCTTGACAATACAAGTGTAAACATCTGAAGTTAGGGGAGCCGTTCTTGCTTAGTAAGAATGTCACATTGGACTAACTTTACCACATGTGAACCTTGGGGGGGGGCACTCAAATGCTAGTTAGAGCATTATGAATAAGGACCGGTTCTAGCTGGCACACGTTGTTTCTGTCTGGTTTTAGGGTTAGGATGTTGCTTGTTGCTGTGTTAAGAAGCGGTTGAGCCTGGTGAAATACTTATTTTGAAGAACACCCCACTAAACATATCTGGATTTATCATTTTCTTTGAGAAATTTTAATTATGCAATTTATGTAGCAGCTTTAGAGACATAAATATTTTCCACTTCTTCTTAAATCCAATTTTGTAAAGTGACATTTCTTACATAATTGGTTTCGTTTACGTTTTCAAATTATTTGGGCAAATTTCTCTCCAGCTGTGTTCATGCTGGTCGATACACACTAATCTGCTCCTTAGGAAACAAACAAATAAAAGCCTCTCATAGTAAGTTTTGGGTCTCATAGTAAGTTTGGATCCCGGCTGGCCCTCATCAGGCTGTGCGATGGACTCTAAGGCGGCCCACGTTCTGAGGATGTTGGACTTTGTTTTCCTAGAACCGAAGGGAAAGACACCGAAGACCCAGAGGAGGCAGTCTCTGATTGGTCCAGCCTTTCAGAAAATCTCGTTTCTTCCACACTTCCAAAGCTGGGGAAATGAGTCCCACAAGAGTGGAACCCCAGCCAGGCTGGGGAAGGAAACCACAGGGTGTTTCCTGGTGCAAATTGGCAGCTGTAACCTTCGGAAGCACAAGTGACTGGAAGTACAAGATCAGGGCCTGGATTAGATTTCTCTAATGACCAGAACGGTGTGTGTGTGTGTGTGTGTGTGTGTGTGTGTGTGTGTGTGTGTGTGTGTGTGTGTGTGTATGCATGCATGCATGTCAGCTTGGGAGCATGTCAGCATGTCTGCTGGTTACATCCACGGTGGTGCAGTTCCACAGTGGCAGTCTCGCAGAGGAGAGCCCACCGGGCTGGGAACCTCAGCAGCCACAATCTGGCACCGCAAACCTAGGGGATTCTTGGTCCTATGTCAGCGATGGATGCCCGGAAACACTGGTCCAAGCCAGCCAAGGCGAATAATCTTCCTTATATCATGTAGATTTATTTTTGTCTTTAAGTCAGTGCTGCTACCAGAAGTACGGTCCACACTTGGAGTGAGTTTTCCCACATCAATTAAGACAATCAGGATTAAGCTCCGGTTAAGCTCCCTACTCATGTGATTGAGTGACAAGTTGGCAAGGAACCGACCACTGTACTGTACTCACTCTCCAAGGGTTGCACTGGAGAATACACCGCACGGTAAATGAACGCACTGCGGGCAGGGGGCAGGCGCGCAGGGCAGGGTCTTTCTTCTCCCTTTACAGAATTATCATTTATTACCGGAGGATCTCAGACCCAGCTTAACTGGCCAACCGCCAGTAGCAAGGATTATAGAGGGGTAATGAATTATTTCCTTTTGGTTCTTTATTAAAATCCTTATCACTCGAGAGACACGTGGAGCATTACTCACTTTTGGGCGTTTGGAGAACAATGGAATCTACGCTTTCTTTCTTTCCTTCCCCCCCCTTTTTTGGTTGTTGCTGTTTTTTGTGTTTGTTTGTTTGTTTGTTTGTTTTGAGACAGGGTGTCTTTGTAGCGCTGGCTGTCTTGAAATTCACTATGTTGACGAGATGGTTCTAATTCCCAGAAATCCGCCCGCCTTTGCTTCTAGAGTGCCTGGATTAAAGGCGGGAGATCTGCGTTTTGCTTGTTACTGTGCTATATCCAAGAAGTGTCTTGGATTTTTAGAATAATGTTATTTGGAATAATGTTCACAGTAGAGAATATACTGTTCAACTATAGCTAGAAGATTTGAACAGCCAACTGCTGACATTCTAGACATTTGTTATACTTTTTCATCTTTGCTTGCTGTGGGACCACGTGGCCTAATGGATAAGGCGTCTGACTTCGGATCAGAAGATTGAGGGTTCGAATCCCTTCGTGGTTGGTATTTTTTCTTTCACTTCCCGCTTTACTTTTTACAATTCTTCATTATAACTACTTTTCTAGCTTCAGTGACCGTTTGCCTAAGAAGTCTTGGAAGTGCCAGTGCCGCGAATTTACAAATACAGTGTACTGGAGTAATCTCTGTGGCCACCAGCAGAGCTGGTTTATATGCAATGTGGGCTGTGGTGGTCACAACTGGGACAGGATGGGAGGTCACAAGTCTGAATCATATCCTGGTCCTTGAAGCGTGTGCTGGGGTTGCAGTGGGCACACACATGTCAATACAGTATATGTTTATAACGTTTATGGTCCTTGGGAATCCACTTTTTCAAGTCCATTTAAAGGTCGCCCTTTTTGAAAGAAAAATTTCTCACACTTCAAAGGAGCTGGATCATCCACATTAATCAGGTGGATGCAGAGAGAAGCCTGAGCACTCAAAATATCTGAGAAGTCAGAGAACAGACATTTAAAAATATTAGAGGACCGACACCAAGAGGACAAAGGCTTCTACAAAAGGACACCGATCCGAACAGATGCGTTCGCATAGAGGGAAATGGACACATTAGAACAATGCCGTGAATTAAATTACATCCAGCTAATTATGAGTAGTTTTAAGTGATGAAATAAATTGGATTATTTGTCATCTCCCTTCCCCTGCCCTGAGACAGGAACCTTGTAGACGTACTTACTGCTCTCACACTATGTAGCCAAGGATGATCTTGAATTCTTGATCTTTCTCTGCCTCCACTCCTTGTTTATAGGAACATATATCAATCATTTTCAACTCCTCCTCCAAGAAACAAACAAAGGGAAAAATAGAAAGAAAGGAAGAAAGAAAGAAAATGTCCCAAATACATAGTGCAATGTTGTGGAGGCGTTTTCTTATGTTTTTCTTTAATATGCTTCAATTAAAATAGAATTATACTGATTTTGCCCACTTCCCTCTGTCCAATCCCTCTTAGCTACCATCTTTGAACCTCTCCTATGTTTCCACTTCCACACTCAAGTTGATGTCCTTTTTCTTTGATTATTGTTACATATATATTCCTTGACCATTGTTGTTACGCGCACGTGCGTGTGTGTGCGTGTGTGTGTGAGTGTGTGTGTGTGTAACCTGGTGAGTCCAGGTTTATTTATGTGTATATCATTTCAAGACTGACCTCTGTGAAGAGGGCTTATCCCTGGGAGAGACTAATTCTCCTCCCAGCAGTCAATAGTTGCCTGTAGTTCTTTGTCTACAGGCGAGACCCTCAGATTTTCCTTTCTTTCCATGTTTACAAGCCCATCGATATTGCCAACTGTTCTAGTGTTGTTTATGCAGCCATTTCTGGGAAAGACTGTTTCCTAGCAGACTGCCCAATATTCTGGCTCTTACCACCATTCCAGCCCCTTTTTAGTGATGTTTCCTGAGCCATAGATAAAGGATATAAATGTATCAGTTAGGGCTAGGCTCCCCATGTTCTGTTGCTATCAAAATTAGGTTATCTCAAGTCTTCCCTACCAATACTGGGACCCCCAGAGTCTGTACACTCAAGTCTTGGTTTTTACTATGGCATCTTTAAATATGGCATTTAAATTCTCTAAATGCTATTAGAAATAATTTTTTAGAAATCACCTTGGCTGAACAAAAAATGGAGTTGGGCAGGTGTGTGCAAACTGGACGTGTCTGTCCTAGGAAGGTATGTTCCATTCCCAGGAAACTGATGTTTGTCGGCTGTTGCTGTTGGTTGTTTTTACTCCTTGGCTGTTTTTTTTTTTGGGGGGGGGGCTGACACCCAGCTCCCAAATAAATCCACATGAGGTGTTATCATTACTTATACATGCCCAGCCTTAGCTTGGCTTGTTTCTAATCAGCTTTTCTTTCTTTATTTTTTCCTGTCTTTTTCTTTTTTTCTTTTTGGTTTTTCGAGACAAGGTTTCTCTGTGTAACAACCCTGGATGTCCTGGAACTCAAGCTGTGGACCAGGCTGGCCTTGAACTCACAGAGACAGGTCTGCCTCTGCCCCCCTGCCCCCACCTGGTACTAACCAGTTTTTCTTAACTAATTATTCATCCACTTTTTGCCTCTGGGCTTTTACATTTCTCTATTTCTGTAGACCATTCTTTCACTCTTACTCTTTGATTGGCTGGGTGGCGGGACCCTTGGGTCCTCCTCTCCTTTTCTCCCTCTCTTTCTCATTCTGTATGTTCTCTCTGCCTGTCAGCCCCACCAGTCCTTTCTCCTGCCTTGCTATTGGCTGTTCAACTCTTTATTAGACCAATCAGGTGTTTTAGGCAGGCAAAGTATCACAGCTTCGCAGAATCAAACAAATGCAACATAAAAGAATGCAACACATCTTCACATCATTAATCAAATGTTCCACAGCATAAACAAATGTAACACACCTTAAAATAATATTCCACAGTACACTGTGTTCTGTCTTTATGATCCTCACTCTGCAGTCATTCAGCGTACACTCAGCTGCTCAGCTCTCTTCTGCAGTACAGGCGGCCCCAGCTCCTCCACACACCCTGGGTAGGGGTGACTAAGACCAATGAAGATACGTGCTACCATGAAACATTAAGCACTTTTAGATTCTCAGCTCCTAGTACTATCATCAGCTAGTATCATTAAGAAAAAAAAAAAAACACTTAATACACACAATGTGGCTAAAGTAAATGCAGAAAGACAATAACATAATTGATTTTTAAAGTTTGTAAAATTTCAATTTTCTTTTTAGGCAGCCTCACAGTAGCCCAGGCTATCCTTGAACTTAGTATGCTGCACAGCTTGGTCTCATCAATACTCTTTTTTCAGATTCCATTTTTTTTTTCAATTTTTTTAGAAAACTTTTTTATTTCATTTTACATTCCAACTACAGTTCTCTCTCCCAACCCTCATCCCACCTTCCTTGCCTCCTCCCACCCCCTCACCTCTCCTCTAGCCAATCCTCAGTCCATTTTTCTTCCCCAGAAGGGCTCCCATGAGAAGTCAACATAGTCTGGCACAATAGGTTGGGGCAGGGCCCAGCCCCTCTCCCATGCATTAAGACTGAGCATGGCATCCACCATAGGGGATGGGCTCCAGCAAGCCAGCTCATGTGCCAGGTTTGTATCATGGTCCTACTGCCAGGGGCCCCTCTGGTAAACCCAGGTCCACAACTGTCTCCCATGTAGGGAGGGACTACTTCGGTCCCCTGGAGTCTCCACGGTTGCAGGTCTAGAGTTCATGAGTTTCCACAAGCTTGGTTCAGCTGTCTCTGTAGATTTCTCCATCATTATTTTGACTTCCTCGCCTTCCCAACTTCTGGGATTACAGGCTCACCCCACATGGGCTACCTTTGTCAATTTCATTTCAGGGTTTGCTCCCCCCTTTTTTTCCTATGGAAATTTATGGTTTAAGATGAACTCTTCTAAAATACTTTTTGTTGGAGCTGGAGAGATGTCTCTGTGGTTATGAGCTCTGGCTGCTTTTCTAGAGGTCCTGGGTTCAATTCCCAACCCCCACAGGCAATCTCAACTCTCACATTAAGGTTGTTAAGGTGACTTAACAACCTTCAATAACTGTGGCTCCATGGTATCCCAAGCCCTCTTCTCAGTGTGCAGATGTACATGTGCACAAAACACCCATGTACATAAAATAAACAAATCAAGACTAAAACGATCTAGTTCATAGCATATTTTTTTTTTTCAAACTGAAAATTTGTCAGCATTGCTCGAAAACATATTCACATTGGGTCACCAGCATTGCTTGGTACATGCCCTCTAATGTGCCTCTCTTTCTCACTTCCTGACTTCTTGTTTCTGCTCTCTCACACTAGCCCTGGCCATTTTTACTATAGTTATGACCTGTCCCTGTTCTACAAGAGGTTTCCTAACAATGTTTAATCTGTGAGTAAGCCTGCATCCAGGGACTTTTGTTTTATGGACGCTGGATACACTGATGCATCAAAGCATCTGGTGTCTGGATGATCTGTCCTTTCCCAGTCAGCATCTTCACTTGGCACAGAGGCAGCACAGTCTAAATGTAGAATTTAACTTACTTCTCTTGTACCCTTGAGTATCAGAACTGAGAGATGTTGTTGCTGCTATTCTCTCTCTCTCTCTCTCTCTCTCTCTCTCGTTTGTTTTTAGACAGGTTCTTACTCTGTGGTGTTCAGGCTGACCTTGACTGGGTAACTTCCCTGTCTCAATACTGGGATCACAAATGTACACCAGCACATTGGGCCTGAAATTTTCTTTAAAGAATCCAGGAGGCATGGTTTCACATTAGCCTTTATCTTATGATGTATCACCACAACTGTTCACTGTGTCTCTCCAAAATGTTGATTAACTTCAGCAATAGCCCTTGTATTACCACCCACAGCTTTCAGTACCAGCATACAACTAGTGGGTATCCCTCCATGGTAAGCTGTACCACTCAGGTTGGAGGGAGGTCTCAATGATCACAGTTACTTTGTGTCAGTAACTATTTGTGCTACATTCATTTTCTAATAATCAGGTGGTGAACAATTTAACGTAAAAAAAAATCACATTAGCATCGCTTCCTTAGATATGCATTTTTCCTGTGTTGATAATTGCACATTGGAGTTCCTAGAAAGAAGACTGTGAGAATTAAAAGTGAGATGTTAATTCACCTTGATTATTGGGTCACTGGGGGGTGTGGCTCAGTGGCTACAGCATCTGCCTATGATGAGCAACTTCCAGTTTGACACTCAATATTTCAAGAAAAAAAATTTACATTAGTGAATGTCAACACCTAGGCTTGGGGTTGCCATTGATATGAATAATCTGAACTTGATGCTCATCCTGACTAAAGACTAAAACATACAGCACGGTAGAGAGAGGGCTTTACTAGAGAGAAGACTGGGCCGGGCCACAGGGCAAGGAAGTACCAACAAACTCCCCAGGCATTCCTGGAACTGATGGGGTGTCAGCTTAACACGTGGCCAAGTCTTCATGGGACAAACTTGGCCTGAGGCAATTTCTAAAGATCTCACCCAGCCACAAGCCATCAGGTGACACCTTTCCAAACATCCGGGAGGATAAATATTGTCTCTGAGGAGGTTCATAATCTGGATGACACTTGTACCTCGAGCAGGAAGGGAAAGATTTAAATAAAAGCATTAATTAGGAATGAACTGCAGAGGTCTTGAATGCTTCAGAAAACATTTTATTGGATTATATATCTAATTCTGAAGTTGAGGAATCCTAGGTTGGGTGGGGGGAACCCTATTCTTCAGATGATAAAAGGCACCACCACTCAGCTGAACCATTGGAGAGCAGACAGAAAGGAACACTTTTGTAGAATCAGAGCTGAGTCCAGGATCCTGGTGGGAGGGAAACATCTTCCTCCCGTGTGAGTCTGTCTGCTCCCACTGTCCCTCAGATCAGCCTCAGAAGTGCCCGTGGAATGGTGTGAAAGATGAAGACTGAATCAAAAGGACACGGGAACAAACACAGGACACATTTGTATCAGGAGACCAACATTTTAGGGGGAGAAACCTAGATTGTCTTACCATCCTTCATTACTATTTCTGCATCTTCAAGCTGCAAAAAGGAGAGTCAGAATGACTAAGGAGGCTCTTCCTCCAGATACAATATCCAACCAAGCTATTCTCATATCCTTTGATGAATTTGAGTGGCTCAATATGGTTGTCGATGGACTTTTGTTATTTATTAATTATTTATTTTGAGTTGAGGTCTCTTGTAGCTCATGCTGGCCTGGAACTCATGTCCCTCTTCTGTCTGCCTGCTGAGTGCTGACGTTACAAGTGAACATTGATGCATCCAGTCAAGTGCTGAACCTCAGGTCTCTGAGTTCAGATCTTCCCTTTTCTTTTGTTCTTGGACTCATGCTTCTTACAAGGAAAAATGTCTGCAGCTTTCCAGACATAAATCCACTTTCTGCAGGGGAGGGACATAGGCAAGTTAGGGGTAACTTGGGCAGTAAATAAAGAGTGTGGTGAGAAGATGGATGCTTTCAGAACAGCTCTTTAAAGGGAGAAGTAGGGTAGGCTCCGAAGACCGGTCTTCCTACATGGTTTTGAACCGCTTCAGGTATGCCAGGATATCAGCCTTGACAGTGCTGACAGGAGCTTGGTGAAACCAGCGCATGACAGGGACTCCATTGGGTCCCACCAGGAACTTCTCAAAGTTCCATCGGATGTCATGGACTTTTATCGGCTCCCAGTAGATATGCTTGTTTGAGACCACCACCTCTGAGGGGTGAGGGCAGGAGTGCTGCAGCAGGGAAGTAGACATAAAGAAAACACATGATTTCTGTTCCTGGATGATCCAGGGTATCCTCACTCACTGGTAATCCCTTCCCAGTGGACCCAGATATCTTAGCCTCCTGTGGTTCCTGCTAAATGCCACACATTCTCCTAACCACCATCATGCCAATCACCAAGAATGTTGTTGATACCACAGCCTAAGTGTATTACCTCATTCTGTCTCTCACAGTCACATCACATAGGTTAAGATGCATTGCCTTTTAAACTTTCATTTCTTCTTGTTGTTTGTTTTATGAGGCAGGGCCGCATGCAGCTCATGCTGGCCTCAAACTCAATATGTATCTGAAGATGATCTTGGATTCCTGATCCTCATGACTCCACCTCCCACATGCTGGGATGGCAGATAAATACCACTGTGCAGGCTCATTTCCCTTTTCTGCAATGTGAATGGCTGACTTGGACTAGAATATTCTTTCCAATGTTTAGGTTCTACTAATCAGTGGAATTTCAAAAAATACCTTTGGAGAACAACTTAGAGCTACTAAGACTTTATCAAAGAAGGAGGAGGAGGAGGAGGAGAAGAAGAAGGAGACTAGACCACATTTTGCCACTTAATTTAAAAAAGATCACAATAAGAATAACTTGCACATGACCTTTCAATAGAGGGCAATCTTAAAAATTAGATGGATGGAATTAATGGAGCCCTCCCCACGCTATCCTGTTTCATTTGTACATGAAAAGCCATGCAGTTGTACAGCTCTGAGTTCTTTATGTTGTTACTACGTAGCCTACCCTGTAGGTGGCAGACATTCATCAGAAAATGCCTTGGAAGATGAGGGCATGAGTGTCCATGAGCAATGGACCAAGTAAAAGCTGCCATTGCACCCAGCTGTCTATTCCTCACAAACCCAGAGTCCTACAGATGCTAAAAACTAGCTCAAATCTCTATGCTAAGCAGGAGAGTTCAGCCAGAAAGACCAAACAACTTCCAGGAATGACTCCTGTTTCTACCATAATCAATGAATGAAAAATTTAAGCCCCCAAGTGATGCTAGGAAGATTGGGGGAAAGGAGTTATATAGACTCCAGCAATTCACTAACCTTCAAGAAGGTGAAGATTTTCTGTTCTTTTTCACCATTTACATCCCCTTTCGCAAAAAGCTGGAAATTAGGTAAATATCCTCCTCCTGGACGAACATATCTGCAACAAGCCAAAGGTTGGGACATGAAGGTAAACGCTATGACAGGACATTGAGACGCAAACAGATAAAGGGAAGAAAGAGGCAGAGATCTGGCTGGGTGGTGGTGGTGGTATGTGGGAGCCAGAGGCCTGTTTTGCATTTGGTCTCTGATTCACTTCATATTTCTTGATTGTAGCTTGTCTCTACTCATTCCATTGCTTCTGTCTCAGGAGTAGCTGGTCTCCAGTTTCTCCGTCATCCATCCAGGTCTCAGTCAGGAGTGAAGAGAGGCTCTATGACCTTGTCAGATTCTCCTCAATTAAAATCTGCTTGCAGGTGTCCCTGAACCTTTGAACCACCACAGGTGGTTCAGGGGGCCAGAAAGGCCTCTGGGACAGGAAGGTGACAAGGCCTCTAATGGGCTTTATGCAGGTACTTACTTGAGCCCAGGAAGAATCTCTAAGTTTTCTCCTGGTTCTTGCTTTCCAAACTGGTTGCAGGGAAAGCCCAGCACAACCAAGCCTAAGGGTTTCAACTCCTCCTGGAGTGCATTCAGTTCTGTAGTAGAAAAGGGACAACATGATGGCCTGGCCTAGAGACCCCACATCCAGGAAGGAACCCTTGTGTCTGTTTCTACTACAACCAACATATGGAACTTCATATAGCCCAGGCTGACTGGAGGAAGACCCCGTGAGCTGGCTATTTTACAGAGGAGGAAACAGAAGGCAAAAACCATCTCTGAAGATCAGTAAGACATCTGAATGTCATGACTTGAGTTAGATGTGCCCCTTACTATGGTACAACATTTCTCAAACTCACAATCACCTGTGGTCCTTTTAACAAACATGTTTCCAAGTTTCCACTTCCAATTCCATTCTTCTGAGATGGAACCCACCCATGTGTGTTACTTAAAACCCTGACACTATGCAAAGTCAGCTAGGAATACCACAGCTATCTAGCCATCTTTGTCAACTGATTGATAGAATGGACCATTCTTTTCCTAAAGGAGCAGGCACAGATAAGAACCAAGGCTCTCTCTTGGGTACAGGCTAGCTCATGCTGAACAGGTGCAGACAAACTTGACAGGCAGCAGGAGCTGAGAGCTTCAAGATGAACTTCCTGATACTCAGCAACTGTCCTGAGGAAGTTAAAGACAAATTCTACCTTTATAAAAGTCCTCAAAGTTGAACCAAAGCATAGGCTTCAATGCTCCTGACCACTGTCACGAAGTGTTCCAATCGCCCTGCTCAGACTTTGATAGTTGTCTTCTTTGTTAAGCCTTTCTGGGTTCCACGCCTTTAGTCCCTTGACAAACACAAGTCTGTCACACTAGGGTTGAGCTTGGCCAATTGGCCTCTCTCGAAGGCCCCTTTTAAATTAGAGATTGCCTCCCAGTTTTCACACATTTTCCTTGCTTCCTTCCCACCTCCTCTTGTCTTCACCAGACAATCCCTCTCTCTCTCTTCAGGAAAGAGACAGGAAATTAGGAAGCCCACCTTCAACCCTTTAGCAGCTCTTCCAGGATTACTTATCTGTTGCACGCTAAGTGGAAATTAAATAAGTAGATTTTTTTTCTCTTTGAAATATGGTCACCCTATTAGCCCAGGTTGGCCTAGAACTCATGGCCTTCCTTCCTCAGCTTTTAGAGTACAGGAGTCACAGCTATGCATCACCAGGCCAGGATATAAATTAATTTTTAAGGTCCTTCTATATAAACTGATAAGATGGATTTTGGTTCATTTGAAAAAGAATGAAGAATTGGACTGACTTCAAATGTGTTTTATTAATTTAGAAGTCATCAAATAGTGTTCACAATATTTGATGGCAGGGACTTGACAAGAAAGAACATCTTTCACAACCATGCTAGTCTTTTCAGAGGGACAAGAAGGAAAGCTGTTTTTCACTCTAAGACTTTTTGTTCCTTTGACTTTTGATCCTTATGAATACATTATTTCTGCAAAGCGCACTGTACACCATAATTTACAAGAAGGCCTTTCTAGTTCAAGCAGCCTCCTCCACCAGATTCTGCTCTGGTCATATGCTACACCGGATAAAAGCTCTGGTGGCCCTCTCATGGTCATTCTAGTTTTCTCTGGAAAAGTCTCAAAAACATGGATCTTCTCTCCTATATTTGCTAAGGACACTTCTAAAATTTTCTGAGAAGCACCAAAGTCATTGATAAATGTTGGCTCCACTGGCAATCTCAAAGCGGACAGCAGGCCTGCCAAAGGATAGAACCAGCAGTTTTGTTTTCTTCTGATGAAAGATGAATTGTGTTTCAGGCTTTGCAGGTCACATGCTGCCCATCATCAGTATCCACAGAAGTACTGACTTCTGCCTTGGGATGCAAAAGCAGCCATAGGTGAGGATATGCTGTGCTCCAATGAAGCCCTTGCAATAATAAACTGACTAGGTTTGACTGTGGGCCATCGGAGAATGACATAAATTGCTATGGCACATAGAATTGGAATAGAATCCCCAATGTAATTTAGAATATAGTCAGCTGAAAAATTTTGTCATAAAGTCATACGTCTCTGAATTCTTACCTGGGTACTGAATTGTCAGACTACAATAGGTAGCCACGTTGACAAAGAGGACGTGCTTGCCTGCATACTGCTTGAATTGAATGCGTTCCTTTCCGTTAATAGCGAGAGCCTCGTAGTCATAGATGGTGCCTTTCACATCTTTGTAGCAATTCATCTGGAAGGATTTTGAAAGCTTGGTTAAGAGTAACAACAACACCCCATGTCTGTTTGATCTTTCACAGCACACATGAGGAATGAATGAAGTGTTAACCGGCATTCAGAAAACAAACCGGAATTGTGTAAGAGATTGGAAAACAGAAAAGTGGGACTTTGGATGTATAATCTATTGCTTTTGTGGAGAAAAGGAGTGGCAAGTGGGTTGTCTGTCTCTTTTCCGTTACCCTGCCATGGCAAGAGACAAGGCCATGTGTGGACAAATTAGACTGAATGGAACTAAGAGCAAATGGGATCAAAGAGAAAAGAACTCTGTTTTATGTGAGAATGAGGCTGAGAACAGCCATGGATGAAAGAAAGCCATGCTGCCTGGTTGCTCTCCAAGCAGGCCAGATTTTCATTGCTTGAATGCTTCAAGATGGCCTAGCTACTTCTTTTTCTCTAAGTCTTCTGGCTTATCACTCCACTTGTGAATATGATAAAATGGGAAGATCTCTAGCCTGGAATAAGATCTACCATTCAGAGTGCCTGTGAATCTGGGCAACTCTCATTCCTGGGCCTCAGAGCTCCCCTTCCCCAGAGTAAAACAGAACAATGAAGTTTCCAGCTTTGTCATTCTAGAATCTAGTACAATTTTCGTAATGGATTTTTCTTTCTTTCACTCTCTTACTCATGATTTTCTTATATGCCAACTCTGTGGGAAATGACTATGGGTATGTGCCAAGAAAGGACATGGAGAGCCCTGAAGCCTAGACTGAGACAGACTAGCCTGTCACATCTGAAGATATTTGAGAAGAAATTTTCATTGCATGTCCACACATTGAATTTCTCTATGAGGAAGGTCTTAAGTTTTATTTCTGTCTCTGCCTTGACTAGGTCCCTGAAATGTGAAGGTGTATGGATGAATGCTCACCAGCACAAGCAGATGCACTCACTGTGCTAGGAAGGCAGCTATAAATTGCTCATGGAATACAAGGAGTATAAAAATCATGAACAGAAAGCTACATGCCATCATAGACTGAGAAAGTGTTGTTGAGCTGGCAAAAAAAAAAAAAAAAATTAAACATGTTTTCATTATCAGACAATGAAGATGGAGTTAGACAAGGATTCAGCCAGACTTCTTGGATGTGCCGTGCTGGGGAGAACTTATTAAACACCATCTGCTCCCACCCAGAGAAGAAATACTTCAAAACAAAATCCAGGATTTCCAACCCTTTACAATTGAAGATACCATCACTAGCACCCGAGGTTGTAGGTCCTTTTCTGAGGGGGAAGGCACTTTCTCGATGTAAGCTTTTGAGTCTTTCTTTAAACACACACGCACACGCGCACACACTCATGCACACATCAGCAATACTCAGGTATATATGCAGAACATATAAAAAAAGTATTCATTTTCACCTTCTTGATGTCTACTTCCAGGCTATACTATTTGGGGGAAGTGGGTTGGCAATGAAAATCATGTTGAGTACTCCAGTACAATATCTCAGAGAGAATCTGAACTTGAAGACTCACTTTAGTCCATCTTATCTATCCAAGTGAGGGGGGTTTGAGGCATGGTCTGATTTTATCTGGGCCAGAGTGTTCTTCAAACTCAAGACAAGTCTCTGGCTTCAGCTCATTGAGTGCTAAGTTCAGGCGTGAGCCACCATGCCCAGCTATTCCAGTTCATTTTTTTCTTTCAAAAATGATATTTACTCATTTGATGTATATGTACATACATAAGAGTGTAAATATGTACATTGTGTATACATAAGAACCAGCAGAGGTGAGAAGAAGTAGTTACAGGTAGTTGTGAGCTACCATGTAGGTGCTGGGAACTGAACCTTGGTCCTCTGTAAGAGCAGTAAGCACTCATTACTGCTGAGCCGTCTCACCAGGCCTTCCAGTTAATTCTTGATGTTGATTGTTCTGAATTTTGGGTCTGAATGTTAGGTCGCCATGACTCCAGACCAGCCTTTATTAAACTCTGAGTCTCCACATCTACTGAGGAAGCTCTGAGTGACATAAAAACTGTACCTACCCAGAAACTTTTCTGGTCAGTTCTAAAGAGAAAGTCTTCCCAGAGCTGCCTTTTACAGACCAAATTATGTGAACATTGATTTTTTTTTTAATCTCCCATCCAAGCTGGATAATATAACCCACAAATTAGGAATGGATAGAATTTGCACCCCCAGAAGTTCTGTCCGACTTTGTGAGTCAATGTTTGATTATTCCTACTATCACCTCAGGAACTACTGTCCTCCTGTGGGCTACCTTTTCTACCACCATGCAGAGATTGTTAATCAGGCAGCTGAGCTCCACACGGGGAGTAGAGCTCAGACACCTGGTGCTCTGAAGCTCCAAATCTAATTGTTTTAGAACTCTGGCTACTGTTTCTCTCTATGTGTTCCTTTATACTTAAATATCCACATTCATTTTTTGTTTGTTTCTTTTTGTTTTTCAGAAAGAAGCCCTTCCTTTGTTCACCATTCTTCTCCAATCCCCAGTTCCTACCTACTGGATGGCCATGGTAGTTCTGCCCTCAGACCTGCTGTGACATAATATGTCTTGTAGGGGACATCCACTTGGAGAAGTAGTGGAGAAAGGACCGTTGTTGGGGGCTCTTTTCTTCCTCATCCTTATGACACTCAAAGACACCTATTAACACAAGTGAAGGTCATTCAAGAAGAGAAGAAAGGTTTGGGGTGAGCACCAGGAACAGAAGGCAGAGGTGAGACTCTTATAAGAAGGTTAAAGGCAACCTCTAGGAGCAGAGCACAAGAGCAACCATGTTCAGTCCTGCTGTGCTCGCTATGGACCTTACTCACCTTCATCTTTTCCGGCTTGGGGGTTGTTTGCACATAGCTGGCTAGAAGAAGGGGGACAAGATAGAAGACTCTTAACTTCATAGTCATGACTAGTATTGTAGATGGCTGGTCTGAGAGCCTGGGGTCTTTGCACCTCTCAGTTTTTTGATACCTTGACAAAGACCAGCCCACACCTACTGAGACCAATCAAAGGGCAGCAAGTACTTCTGGTCAGCAAACCCAGAGAATTTAAGTCATATCCTTGCCTACATACGCCCCCATGTGCACTTAGAATTCAAAAGTGTGGTGAGGACCTGGAACTCACATTAAATCCTGGTGGGATTATCAGAAAGGTGTGGCAAGGCCTTATAGATCCTGGAAGTCTTAGCTGGTTTTCCTGAGTAGATGTGAGTGTTGAGATAAAGATAAACTTCTTGTCAAATATTGTTGTGGATGGTCTAAATACCATTTCTAGGGCTTGAGATATGTAGCTCAGTAGTATACTGTGTGTTTAGTATGCTTAAAGCTCTGAGTTCTATGTATAAAAACAACAATAAAAACAACCAATAATGTGCTGTACCTAGCATTATTATTTTAGTTTAAAAAAGAAACATTTATTTATTATACTGCTATACTACAAAGACCTGGGCAGTAACAAACACTGGCTATTATTTTAGTTAAAAAAATAAAGAATAGAAGTTAGAGAAATGGCTGTGTTAATAGCACTTGCTGGTCTTGCAAGGGACTGAGTTTGGTTTCCAACACCTGTGTCTGGTGGCTCACAACTACCAGCAACTCCAGCTTTAGGAGATCTCAAGCCTATGAGGGTACCCACATAACATACTCATATGAACAGACAGATATACACACATACACATAAGTAAATAAATAAAACCATAAAATGAACTTAAAAATCCCTATAGGATAGATCCACCTAGGTTCTGTTCAAGAGAACTTGGGGGGCGGGGAGTGGGGCAAGAGTTGAAAATGAGCCATAACACATTGACATGCTCATTATAGGAATGCTTTCAAGGACTTACAAATCAGTAATTTTTAGAAAATGTGATCAAGAGAGAAATGGGCACAACCCATGAAACCCAGTGGTATCTGTGGTAGCATACAATGTTCTTCCTCAACAAAAATCAAAGGGTTATGAGCAGGAAGAGATACATCCGAGTTTATCAGATTGGCACAAGTTAAAAGGAATGGTGGGAGCCATCCTGGGTGCAGACTTGCATTGGGTGCTTTGTACACTTGATGGGTGGTGGAGAAATCAGAACACTGTCAACTTTTTGGGTGGCTACTCTGAATGTAGTGCTTTCCTACCCTTTGACCTTACTCATCTAGGTGTCTGCTCTTTAAATTATCATATAAAGTAACGGGTTTCACGATCATATTTTCATGCATACTTTGTTTTTGTTGATGCTCCTCCTCCACTCCCCTGTCCCTGTCCCCTCCCACTCACTTCCTGCTCTCAATAGTCCTCATTCCACTCTCATGACACAGGTACTCTATTGCCCATCTTTACTCTCTCCCTCGTTTTCTTAAGACCCCCATTTCCCTTTCATGGTTCCCTCTCTAGTTTCATGACTTATATTAACCCTCCATACACATGTACACATATGTGCATATATAGAAAAGAAAACCTAGAGTCCATTGAATACAATTCCACTATGTATATGCACTACATTTTCTTTATCTGTTTGTCTGTTAATGGATACCTAGAGGCTGGGTCTGTTTCCTGACAATAAACATGGATAAGCAAGTAGCTCTGTAGAAGGGACTATTTTTTTAGGGAAATGTTCAAGAACAGATATCTGGGTCTCATTGTTGGTCTGATTTTTGATTTTGAAAAACCTCCATACTGAGTTTCATAGTGACCACACTGGTTTGCAGTCTTTACAATGAGCAAACAAAAGATGTTCTCTCTCTTCACATCCTTGCTAGCATTTGCTAATATTAGCCCTTTTGATTGAAATGAGATGGGATATCATAGCAGTTTCCATTTGTATTTCTCTAAGGCCTAAGGATATTGAACATTTTTACTTAGTATTTTATTTTTGAGAGAGGATCTTGTGTAGCCCAGACTGAATTAAATGCTGATGTAGCCAAGGATGACCTAGAACTCTTTCTGTTTCCACTTCCAAAATTCTGGGATTACAGGAGTGTGCCACCACACCCAGGAATGCTGAGTACTCTTTAAAAAAATATCTTTCTAAAAAATTTACATTTTATGTATTTAGTGTGTGTATGTGTGTGTCCACATGTGCATGAGTGCACGTGCCACTCACACTATGAGGAGTGAGCAGACAGCAAAGGATAACCTGTAAAAATTAGACATGATGCATCATTGAATATTTTTATTACATTGGTTCACTTATAAAAAATTCTACCTCATATTCTGTTTGAAACTATACCAAACATTCTGTTATGGTGTTATTAATTTGTGAACCACATTGCTACACAAAATGTTTGGTTTTAATTTTGTTTAAAATAAAGACACTTGTAACCTGGGATGTGATCTATTTTAGAGGTAGGTTCCAGGGGCTCCTGAATAGAAAGTGTGTTCTCATTTTGGAGCCATTGTTTATACTATTCCTGTATCAAGACCTGTCAGATACTTTATTTCCCTTAGTATTCATCCTATGAAATTGAGAGTCTAAATATTTAATCCGTTTATACTTAGTATTGTTATGTGTTCTTGATGAATTGTTCCCTTTATTAATATGTAATATTACTATGTTCTTTACCTCTCCTTATTAATGTCAGTTTGATGATTAGCTGATCCCAGACCACCTATTTTACAGCTTTCATTCATTCAGTAGATTGTACACCATCCTTCAAGTCTGCCTGTGATATCTTTACCAGTGAGATATGTTTCTTAGAGACGAGAATTGGATGTAGGCTTGTGTTTTGAGAAAGAGTTTCACTATGTATTCTTGAATGGCCTGGAACTCACTGTGTAGACCTGGCTGGCCCCAAACTCACAGAGATCAGCCTGCTTCTGCCTCCCAAGAGCAGGGATCAAAGACATGTGCCTTCACACCCAGCCTGGATTTAGTTTTTGCTTGTCTGCTTCTTTTTGTTCCTGAATTGGGGCCATTTATACTTAAAATTATCAGGGATATTTACTAATTCCTATATTTTGCTGGTATTATTTCTGACTTTCTATGTAGTTGTTCTTTTATTTATTCTGTATTAGCATGAAAAGTTTACTGGTGTACTATGCGGGACACAATAGATTCCATCTTAGCTCACTTTTGTTCAGATTCCTCCCATTAAATTTATTGTTTTCTGTGCTTCCATAATTGAAACTCTCCTTTAAGAATCTTCTGTAGTTCTGGCATGGTTGTCATGCTATATACACATGACTTTCAGGGCTTGAGATCCATTGCCCTGCATGTTCCATGCTGTGCTGGCTTTTATGGGTGATGGTGAGAGATCCGATGTTACTGATGTGCTTGCTTTTGCTATGAATTGACATTTTCCCTCATAGCCTTCAATATCCTTTCTTTGTATTTTTCACATTTGACTATGACTGTAATAGATTTTTTTTGGTCATTTCTATTTGGGGTTCTAAATGCTTTCTGTGTTTGGATGTTGTGCTGTTTGAATGAGAAATGTCCCCCACAGGCTCACATATTTGAAACATTTGGTCTCCATTTGGTGGCACTGGAACTTATGAATCCTTTACAAAGTGTAGCTTTGCTGGAGGAGTTATGTCTCTGGGGGTAGGCTTTGAGAGTTCAGAGCCTTTACTCACTTCAATGTCTTCTCTCTGCTTCCTTCATGAGGATGGACACGTGATCAATCACCTTCTTACTCTGGTTGTCTGCTGCCATGCCTTTCCTGCAACTATGACCTTTCCCGCTGAAATCATAGACCAAAACAAACTGTCTTCCTTAAGTTGCTTTTGGTTATGGTGTTTCCTCATAGCAACAAAACATAGCTAATAGAGATGTCCATTTGTTTCTCTAAATTTGAGAATTTTTCTGTGATAAGTTCATTAAGTAGATTTTCTTTGCCTTTGGTTTTTATCTCAGTTCTTTCTATCTCATGAATTTGTAGATTTGTTCTTTTAATTGTATTCCAGATATCTTGGATGCTGTGGCAATGCTCATTCATTATTAGTGTGCTTTTTGTTGCTGAGATAAAACACCCTGACTAAAGCAACTTAGGGACAAAAGGTTTATTTGGTTTAGAGCCCATCTCTGAGAGAAGCCAAGGTGAAGGAAAGACAAGGTGAAGGGGAGACCAGGTGAAGGAAGGAGAGACCATGGATATATATATATACATACATATATATATACATATATATGTATATATGGTTTTGTTTGAGACAGGGTTTCTATGTGTAGCCCTGGCTGTCCTGGAACTCTCTCTGTAGACCAGGTTGGCCTCAAACTCATAGAGATCTGCCTGCCTCTGCCTCCCAAGTGTGCACTGACATACTTGATCTCACTTTATTTCTTAACTGGTGTTTAAATATAGTATTTTCTTGACATTGTCCTCCAGCGTGTAGTTCTGTCCTATGATTGGCTGAGTCTATTATTGGAGATGTTTTCCACTGGGTTTTTATTTGATTCATTGAGTTTTTCATGTCTAACCCTTCTATCTGATTGGGCTTTCTCCAAATCTCAAATTTCTTGGTAATTTTTTTCCATATTACTTTCATTTTTATCCATATTGTTGATTTTCTTATCTATTTTGCTGACTTTTCCTTCTAGGCCCTCAATTGAATTCATCTGCTCTTTTCTATTTTCTTTCGGACAACTGATGGCTTTTACTGGTACACTTTTGAAATCTTCATTCAGCACTTTGCCTGTTTCAGCTTCTTTGAATTTGGTTGTTGAAAAATTTTTGTCTTTGGGGGTTATGTTGCCTTGCTCTTTCACACTGATTTTGTTTCAGAGATAAAACTTGCATCTCCGTCAGTGTGGACATTTCTTTGGTCTTAGTTGGAGATCTCATTAATCAGCCTGCTGTTGAAGGGCTTGATCTCCAGTGGTACTTTTGGAGGAGTCTTGCTTCTGAAGAAGCTTCACACGCTTAGGTAGAGAACTTTCTGATAGACTAGAGCAGCTGCAGCAGCAGAGACCTCTGACCTGCCTTCTGTGGGACCCACTACCTTTTGTCAAGTCCCTTCTACTGATATTTGAGAGGCAAAGGCACAGACTTCCTGCTTTGCCCCTAGATAGAGTAGGACACACAGAGGCAGCAGTTGCAGCTTGAGAGATCATGACCAGCCTAGGAAATGGCATGGCTAATAGACGCCTACAGCAATCATTTCTGAAAGTGTGTCCTTTGATCTAGCTCCATCAGCATCACATTACTGGATCTCTTAAAAAAATTTATTATCTCTAGTCTACACCCACTTTTGTATCACGGAAGCAGATTCTACAGACTGGAAAGATAATCTTGGTTATGCTGCAAGACGACATTTGGTAAAGCTGACTGAGATGGTAGAATGATATAAAATAAAGGAGGGTGGGTATTGATCTGCACTAGCTGTTCAGAGTGCTTTAGAATTATCTTTTTTCATTTGTTTATTTTTTGTTTTCTAGAGGGAGCTCTAGCTGTCCTAGAATTTAGACACGAGGCTGGCTGGAACTCATACCTGCCTCTGCCTGGGATTAAAGGAGTGAGCCACTATGCCTGGCAATGCTTTAGAGTTGTTAAGAAGGGGGCAATTTCGTCAATTAACCAGACTCTGATGAGATAACTAACAAAAAGACACTGAAGAGATTTTGACTAGCAAAACATTCTCAGATTTCCGCCTCTTTCTCACCCTGAACTCCAGCCCTTCTATTTATACGATTTGCACTGCCAGATCAGCTTTGTAGACCTGGGAGCATGGTTACCAAAATGATAAGTGACTCCTCGACAGCTTAACTTCCTAAACTGCCCCCTTTGCAACTCTCCCTTCTCACGTTCACACCGAAGCAGCCGCCTCCTGTTCCAAAATGAAATTTGAGTGGGAATTATTCTCTATGCTGGTGGAGCCCAAGCATTCATGATTAATCTTGGGAAACCAAAGCATTTCCCCATGTCAGATCTCTGATCTCTTCTTAGAAGCCTCTAACCTGTGGGGAGGGGCCTAAATAATGACAGGCTGATCCAGATACAGAGCTCTTCCAATCCTTTAAGGCACCTCCCTCCCTGCCTAAAGACACTAACTGTCCTGTTCCCCTGAGTCTTAGCTCAGGTAATCCTAAAGATTAAAGGAATATTAAATCTTAGAAAAACATACTTTGATTTCTTAGTCTTTCCCAATCACCTAGACTATGATTAAATTGTGTTCTGGACTTTTGAACCTTACCTGTTGCACTGGGGGAATATAAACTTTGTGTCGTGTTGTGCTAGTGTGCTTCTATGTTGCTGAGATAAAACACCCAGACCAAAATAACTTGGGGACAAAAGGTTTATTTCGTTTAGAGCCCATCACTGAGGGAAGCCAAGGTGAAGGAGAGACCAGGTGGAGGGGAGGCCGGGTGGAGGGGAGGCCGGGTGGAGGGGAGGCCGGGTGGAGGAAGGAGAGACCATGGAGAAACACTGGCCACTGGCTTGCTCTCTACTTGCTCGGCACCACTTGCCCAGGACTGGCACTGCCCATAGTGTACTGGGACCTCCTATACCAATCGTTAACCAATAAAATATCCTACAGTCATGTCCACACATCAATCTGATGCAAACAGTTCCTCAGCCAAAGTTCCTTCTCCCAGGTGACTCTGATTTTTTTGGGCTGCCAAAACTTAAATAGCAAGAGGGGTTAATTAAAAAGTAAAGAAGACAACCCAATTTATTTCAACTTCTAGCCGGAAATAAATAGATTCCCAGGTTGCTAATGCAACAGACTTCAATTACTCTGAAGAAAGTAATGCTTGACTAGAGAAAAATGACTAAAGTTGTGGGTTCTCAGTTTCTTGGAAGTGAAGGCCCAGCAGGTGGCCGCAGGCAGGATACTGCCTGCCACTGCCAGACCGCCCATCTTAGCTGCCCGCCGCTTCTCGTCACACCTTCCACCAGACAGTTACCAAGGTTTTATCATTCCTTTTGGCTCCTGGAATCATCTTCTCTCTTGTGGGTTCTTTTCCTTCAACCCTTTGTCTTATGCCCTACGTATATCAACTGGAAATTCTAAAAATCTCTCTGATGACCCTGACTGACATCCAGTCAGGCATGTTAACCACTGAACTAGATCTCCAGACAAGCACCCCAGCGTGCTCCAGGATGCCTCGCAGGGGTCTCTGCTTCCTTCCTTAGTTTTATTCCCAGTGAAATGAGATGATTTTCATCGTTGAAAGCACATTCTTTTGGATTTAGATTCTTGACCTTGAGCACAGAGACATGTATTTTTATTGATGGGAATGCATTCTAAGACATTTGTTGTTAGTCAATGTTGTCACCATCTGAGCATCACAGAGTCCAAGTTCTGTATATAAAGATAGCTACGGAACCACTAGGTGATAAATCTTAAAGGACCAGCATTGAGACAGTTGAGATGGAACCTCTGGGGCACTGGGCAAGTATTTAACACTGCGGAAACACTGGCAAAATACACTAAAATCACTATCACCATTAGCTGTAAGTTCTGCTGTTTGTCTTCCTGAATTTAAGGGAAGGAGTGGTCATGAGACCATCTGACTCCCTAATTAGCAGTTGTTGGGCTCTACCATTCTGCCATGGCTGCTTTGAGCTTAACGGCTAATAGCTAACCAGATGATCCTTACCAACATCAGCCATCTGGTACACTCTACAGACATCTTGGAAACACGATGGTAGTTATCAGTCACGACAACTGATTGTCCCAGACCTGGAAGGCACATCCTCAGCCACAGCTGTTTGAAACAGTTTGTGCCAGACTTCCCTGTGAGAAGCCTTGATGAACTCCAGGTGACAATGCAGCCATTTCTGCCTATGCCAGAGGGGCCAGAGGGACATTTTTCTTGCTGGCTAAGGCAAGGCTTGTGATTGGCCCGAAACAAAAGGCTGTGTGACTAGGTCAGAACAGGAGCTTCAATGACTGTGATTGACACTGAAAGGCAAACTGTGTTGCCCAAACAAATGGCTGTAATTGGTGCAGATTTCCCTTCCTGAGCTACAGTGGAGCTTAGTGAGCTGGCTGAGAGACCTTCATTCACACTGCTTCTCCTGCTACTGTAGCGTTAGAAGCAATAAAAAGGGGCTTCTCTTGAGTGAGCTTTCTGTGGCACACATTTGTAGTGAGGGCTGAGTGGGCAACAAAGAGAAAAGCAGCAGAGTGAGGACAGTAGGAGCTTCTGTGAACATCTTGGAGAAGAGCAAGGCACCCATTGTCTGACAGCCAAAGAAGCAATTGAACAGTTAGGATGAAGGGATATGGAAAAGCAGACAGATGGCAAAGGAGGGCTGAGAGCTAAGTGTGAAGAGACAGAGGAGAGCAGCTGCAGGCTGGCTGTCAGGATGTTCCAGAGACCCTTAAAAGCTTTAAGGACAGGGGTCTCAGACCCCAGACCAAGAGCAGTAATGCTGGTCAATGTTAAGAGCTAAGGGTCCCAACAGCCAAGACCTGCACAGTAACTGCAACACTAGATAGCACTACTTGCTGCCCCTCCGTTGGCCCACTGATGCCACCTGTGGCTCCCAAGCACTAAGAGAAACAAGTGTACTGTTGAACACTTGTCCTTGTCTACCTACTAATTCTATCTAGCTAGAGCAAAGGACTCCCAGCCAGTTTCCTGATGACACTGTCACACAGATGGCCCATCACTGATGGAGAGACTCTTACATTATGCATGGATGTGTGTACATGCACAGAACTATTTGAATGGACTGGACATTTCTATTAAATGACAAGGAATATAATTTTAACAAATAAGATTTTAGCTGGAAAAGTTGGACATGTACTTTATATCAAGTCTGTAAAAGCTAATCCAGCAGTAAGCTAAATTATGCCTTGTAAAATCTTTTAAAACTTCCTGACTTGAAACTCCTATCATCTTAAATGTGGTGGTGAAAGACCCCCCACTCAAGGCTAATAGCTTGAAACCTGGCTTAGCAATGGAAACGCCATTTTGCAAGGCTTCCACATAAACAAGTAAAAAGTCAGTACAAGTAAAAAGACAGGACAAGGTCAGTACTCACAGGCTGCCAAATAAGATATCTGTGAACAGACATTTGGCCTTGGGGAGGGAGCAGAGAGCTCAGAGAAAAACCCAAACATAAGCTAGGTCAGCTATTATCAGATCCCCAAACACGTAAGGAACTTGCCCTCGGATAATCCAATGCCTTATCTGAGCTGGCCAATGGGACCCCTGTAACTATGCATCTCGCTTCTGTACCCATGCTTTTGCTACCCAGCCCTATAAAAGTCCCTCTCCCCAGCCCGTGGGCGCGCAAGTCCTCCGAGAGACTTTGTCGCTCACAGGTACCTGTGTATCTCAAATAAACCTCTTGCAGTTTGCATCCGCATCCGTGGTCTCGGCTTGGTCTTTGGGCCCAGGGGTCTCTTCCTGGAGGGAAGTCCTCTTCGGGGGTCTTTCAGTGGGAGACCAGAGTGTGAAGAATCAGATCTCAACCTCAGTCTGTTTTTCCCAGTCAGACTATGGTCTTCTCCAAAGTTGGGATTTGCTCAAGGTCACATATCCAGTGAATGGCAGTCTAGATTTTAGTGTTCGTTCATGACATAATCCTACCTGAAGTTCAACACTGTGTTTCTGGTTTTAGTTCATTTGAATACACACACACACACACACACACACACACACACACACACACACACACACACACAACCACACAACAACCTTTTTGAGATGTGGTGTACCTCTCCATCTCAGATTCAAATGTATCTTCTACCATGTCCAACTCAGACACTTTCCCTCTCCCTTCCCTTTTTCTTGGCCAAACTGCATCTTACACTTGAGACTTCACAGAGCAGCTGGCTGAGTACAGACTTCCTGATGGGTCTGTCATCAATGCCAAGTGTCCCTTCTCCAGCTGGCTCTGAAAGGAAGTCTGCTTCTTGGAGGTGGCAATAGGGAGGTAGTGAGAGGAATAATGTGTCCTTTCTGAGGCCTTGTTCTTGTTCATTACACCTGATTTAATGAGCTGGAGGAGGAGGCTGTGGGGGAGAGCGTGCTGTGTCCATGACTCACTACAGGATTTCAAGTAACCCCCACCATTCTGACTCATAGGCAAGAGAGGGAGAAAGGGCAAGAAAGGTTTGTAACAGGCCAACACTGCTGTGTAAATTGTTCTGAGCTCCAGATAACACTGCTGATTTAGGGAGCTTTGGGTGAATGTGTTTTTTTTTGTTTTTTGCTTCTCAAGGTCTGACAGGTATTTGATAGGTTGTTTTCTGGAACAAAGGGATTGTCTTCTCTCCACATGTGATGACAAAATAACTTTCTGCAAGAAAATGCATGTCCCAGAGCTCCAAAGTTTAGAAATCAACAACATACTGGAAAAGTGTGCCATATTGTCACCAAGAGGGTCTTACCATCAAGTTCTCATGAACAGCCAAGAGCAATGAGACTAACTTGCACTGTGTTGAGGGTATCCAGGTCTCCACCAACCAGCAACTCCCCCTGGTACTGGACTTTCTGTTAATAGCCTATGGTTTCTAGGAGGAGAATTATCCCTCACACAGAGGAACTCCAATTAAACTCTTTAAAAAGGAAGCTTGTAGAACACGATGTTTCTATATGCTTTTTCCCCAAACATCCTTAATATTAACCCTACTCCCACCTCGTTCTCTGCCATACCCTCCTGTCTGCCTTCTCACCGCCACCTGGTTATTTTCTCTTAGCCCTTCATACAGCTGTGTGTTCTACTCTCCTCCTCCCTTGTCACTTTATCTCTCCACCTTCAAAGGCCCCTGACTAGTTTTCTGGCTTCTATAGACAGGTACTCCAAGTCAAACACACAGATCTGAAGATTGGAAGTTGGAAACTATGTATGAATGGAAACATGCGGTGTTTATCTTCCTAGGCCTAGGTTACCCCACTTAGTATAATTTTTCTAGTCTCATCCATTTACAAGGAAATTTTATATTTCTCTATAGGTGAATAAAATTCCATTGTGTATATGTATTGCATTTTGCTTACCCATTTTTCAGGTGATGAATATTTAAATTGTTTCCATTTTGTGGCCATTGTGAATAGAGCAGCAATGAATATGGATGAGCACGTAAATCTGTAATAGAATATACAATCTTTTGCGTGTATGCCCAAGAGTGGTGTAACGGGGCTGCATGGTAAATGTATTTATATCTTTTTGAGGAACCTCTGTAATTGAGCCCCTGTGCTTTCTCATTCATTAGTTTTCTAAACTCTTAGTGTTAGGTGAAACTTTTGTTGTTGACAAATTAGGATGTGGAACTGTGGGGAGGAAGATGTTTTTCTGTCATTGAAGAAATCATATGTACCTGGAAAGAACTTTGAAGTGATTACATGTTCATCCCATTTGCAAGCTAAATGTCAGCTTTCTACTGTGTTGTGGCTACTAGGAAAACACAAGGGAACAGAAGTCAGTCTGTAATGTCAGAACAGCAGACAGATGTCCAGCACACATTTTAAATGTAGACTGAGTTCTTAGGTCTCAAGAATGAACAAAGGTTACACCTGTCTTCTGATGGCTTTGCATTTCAGGAGAGGCATTCTGAGTCTATGGGAACTTGAATGCTTCATAAAGAGCAGTGGGCATGTGTGTCTTTTTTTCTTTGGGTTGAGATGAGCTTTACCCACAGGGTGCAGACAAAACTCCCCTTCCTGAAGGGGATATGGTTATTCCCAGTGTTTTTGCTACTCCTCACCAGACAGTCCGAGTAGCAGCCGTTGGATATGCCATGGTGTGCAGATGTGCTAGAATTCTCAGGGATTGTATTCCACATCAGTGTGTGATTATGAGCTTAAACTCTTAATAAATGGGATTAGGATGAGTACGACTTTATCTTATCTTATTTCCGTGTTTATCCCAAATCCTCCATCCAACTCCCTCTTATTAGAATAGCTCTTTTAGTGGGGCTTCTGGGTGTCTTACCCTCACCACCACCTGCAGGGCCGTCTCTTGACTGTGGTCTATGCTTCATTTCCTTGTTTTTGAGATAGTTTCATTCTGTGGCTCAGGCTAGGCGAAATCATAGTAATTCTCCTGCCTCAGTCCCCTGAGTACAGACATGAGCTACCACAGCTGGCAATCCTTGCTACTTTGTTTTTAACATTGGCATCTCAGACTCTCTGTAGCCTTCCTGTCCCTTCCACGGGCCTCCGTCCCAATGTGACTGGCTGCTCGTGCCTCTCTGCACCCACAGAATACAGCAGTGTCGTTTATTCCTACTTCTGCCTCTTAGGAGTTTTATGATCATCCTGGGCTCCACTTAACTTGCTTTTTCCTACAAGATTATATTCTTGTTAGGATGTGTGATAAACACCATGGACAAAAGCAACTCAGAAAGGAAAGGTTTTACTTCAACTTGCAAGGGTCAGGTCACATTCCATCACTAAGGGAAGTCAGGGCAGGAGCTGATGCAGAGGTCATGTAGGAATGATACTTACTGGCTTGCTCCTCATGGCTTGTTCAGACTGCTTTCTTACAGCACCTTGGATGATGTTCTCAGAGATGGTGCATCCCGAAGTGAACTGGCCCCTCTCACGTTAACCGCCAGTCAAGAAAATGCACCACAGGCTTGTCCACAGACCAATACGATGAAGACATTTTCTCGATTCAGGGTCCCTGTTCCCTGAAATGTCTGTAGCGTATGTCAACTAGGCAACACAATACATAAATACAAACCAAACCTTTGGCCTTTAACAATTTTGCTTTTGAGTGATTTGTCATGTGTCAGTGCTCAAAGCAGGGATGGATCTTACGTTCATTTAATCCAACATACTTACGTTTTCAGATGTGTGTATGTGCCATGGTTGGTGAATAAGAGAAATATGACCATTAAAGAGTTAAATAGATTTCTGGGTGGTGGTGGTGCACACCTTTAATCACAGTACTCAAGAGGCAGAGGCAGGCAGAAGCCTGGTCTACAGAGCAAGTTCCGGGACAGCCAGGGATACACAAAGAAACCCTGTCTTGAAAAACAAACAAATAAACAAACAAAAAAACCACAAACAAACCACAAAGCAAATAAATAAATAAATTTCACTTCAAAAAGAGTGAAATCACTTTGGGGAATTATTAGTATTTTTTAGAAAGTTAAACTTATGTAATCAGTAACTTAACAATTCTAATATTTACCCAGGAAAAATGAACATATGTTTACAAAAAGAGTGTTCATACCAGTCTTAACACAGTAGTATAAAATGGAGATAAAATAAGTACTTAGCATCTGGAGAATGAATAAATGAGTCGTTATATGTATATGTCATATGTATAGTTGATCACCATGTAACACTTCAGGATTGAATATGTTTCATGCTTTGGGTGTTCTTGTTTAAAAATCAGCAACACTGAGACAATTAAAGACATTTGAACCTGAGTTGGATTCTATATAACATTAAATAGTTATTGTTGGTTTTGTAGAGCATGATGGCGATGTTGTAGTTATAGAAAAGAATAAAGAAACATAAAACCATTTAGGGGAGAGAGCAAAAGAAGAGATGAAGAGTGAGGAACAATAAAAATACTCAATCATGATTGTACTATGTGCCTACTTCGGGATAAGTTTAAAAATCTCCATTTAAAAGTGGTTCATTGTAGGGGCTGAAAAGATGGCTCAGTGGTTAAGGCGCTTGCTCTGCCAGTGTGATGACCTGAGTCTGTATTCCCAGTGCTGTGCAAAATGTCAGGTATGGCTGCATATGGTGATACCTCCAGGATTTGGAGACAACAAGCAGACCCCAAGAGTCCACTGGCTGGTCAAGAGCTTAGGTGAAATGGGACCTCCAGGTTCTGTGACACAAGATTTTCTCTATCATTTTATGTAGTGAATTTTTGTTTTTCTTGAGATTAGCCATTGTAAGTCAGGCAATAAGTCATTGGGAATGGATTCTAAATGTTTGATTGCCTAGAGCACCACAGGTCACCGGTATGGGCTATGGCCAGTCAGAGTCTAAAGGTGTGAGGATTTTTGCCTTTACTTTTATCTCATATATATATATATTTTTTTTTTTAAAGTAAAGAACTATTTGGTGTGGTGGCACACATGTCTGTAATTAAGCATGGAGAGGCTGGGGCAGGAGGATGTGAGTTTGAGGCCAAACTCAGATACTTGGTGACAGCATGTCGACAGGTATATTAGAAAATATTTACTCTTTGTCCCTGTTCCAAAAGTACAAAGGTCCAAAAGCCCCCATAACTGCCTGAGTGACAGGTATGTCTTTTATTTGCTGCTGAGATGATGCAAATGTCTCTTCAAAATGGGCGCTAGTTGCTAGAACACTCAAAGCATGATTATTAGAAACTCGATGCTGTCTTCTGCCATCTTCTAAGGAGGGCATAGTGACTTGAGGTCCAATTCAATTATTAATGACCAATTTAATTAATAATTCAATCAGTGATGTAAAATGTCCTAAACAGTAGGGCATAAAGAGCTTCTGAGATGGTGAATTCTCAGGGTGCTGAGAAAAGTGCACACACACACACACACACACACACACACACACAAGATGTAGAAGGTCTCGTCTACCTATCTCATATTCTGCCCCACGCATTCCTTTTATTTGGCTGGTCCTCTGTTGCATATTTTATACTAACCCAATAAATGTGCATAAAGTGTCTCCTCGAGTTATTTAAAGAGAGCATTGACACTGTTGAGGATATTGTGGGAATCCAAAATTTATTGCTGTTTGGTCAGAAATACAGGTGGCTCTTTTGGGTCTTAGGAGTAGCTCCCAAAGCAGGAGCAACAAACCTTTAGTCTATAAGATCTGGAAGAGAAACAAAGAAAGAAAGAAAGAAAGGAAGAAAGAAATAAAGAAAGAAAGAAAGAAAGAAAAACCAAGTTGGTGTTTGTTGACTTTCACACTTCTCTCAGCTACAGGGGATGTTTAAATCAGGAGAGCTAGGAAAGCAGAGAGTGCCCATTTGATCCCCACTCTCCAGGGTTAGCACTGGTAGCCCCTTAACTCTCAGTCTTTGTTGGAACCAAGTCAGTGCACTCTATGAACCACCTAGGGGATGAGTAGAAGAGAAAGACATAAGCAAGGAAGGTATGTGGCAAGACACAAAGACGATTTTAGTCTCTGGAACCCAGAAATGTTCTTATAGGGCAACTATTTTTTTTTTCAAAAGTGATTAAGATAAGGATTTTGAGATGGAGGGATTAGTCTGGATTTATCTGGATTATCCTTCAATGCAACCACATATATCCTTGAGACAGACCAAGGGACATTTTACTGCCTAAGACTGGAGAGGTCCAGGCAATAAGGACTACAGGAACCCTGTGCCTCCCCTCCAATGCTTTTCAGTTCTTTCTACATATTCATTTTAATAGGAATGAAACCATGTCTCACTGTGGTTTTAATTTGAAATTAGATGTTGACCAGTTGGGTTGATCTTTTTCATACATTTGTTGGTTATTCATTCTCTTTCTCCCTCCGTTCCTCCCTCCCTCCTCCCCCCTCCCTCTCCCCCTCCCTCCCCCCCTCTCTTCCTCTCTCTCTCTCTCTCTCTCAAGACAAGGTCTCTGAATGTAGCTTAGGCTGGCCTCAAACTCAACAATCCTGCCTCAGCCTCCTAAGAGCTGGGATCACAGCTAGGCACCATATCTGTATTCTTTTGTGAAATATCTATTCAGTTCCTTTATCCATTCCTCCAGCTTTTAATAATATTTTCCTCATTTCTTGCTGAGCCTTCAATGGAAACATCTGTAATATCCATGTGTCTAGGCCACAGAGTGTACTGCTCTCCATCGAGGACCATGGCCAGGTTGAGCTGGGGATACGGCGAGCATAACGGCCGTATTCACTGGAACGAATTTTTCCCCATTGCTGATGGTGACCAGCAGTCTCCGATTGAGATTAAAACCAAAGAAGTGAAATAGGACCTCTCAGTATCAAGTAGGATCCTACCTCAGCTAAAATCATCAGCAATAGCGGTCATTCCTTCAAAGTTGACTTCCAAGACTCAGGACAAATGAGTCTGCGTGGAGGGCCTCTCACTGGAAGCTACAGGCTGCGGCAGTTCACATGCACTGGGGTTCAGCAGAAGACTATGGCTCTGAGCATGTGGCAGACCGAGTGAGATATTGTCCACTGGAATTCAGACAAACACCCCAGCTTTGTCGAGGCAGTCATGAGTCGGATGAGCTAGCTGTCCTGGGAGCATGTCTACAGATTGGGGAACACAATCCCCAAGTACAAAAGATCACTGACATTTTGGATTCCATTAAAGAAAAGGGTAAACAAACTCGATTCACAAATTTTGATCTATTGTCGCTGCTTCCGCCGTTCTGGGACTAGCCGCCATCCTGGGACTAGTGGACATACCCTGGTTCTCTGACTGTCCCACCTCTCCTTGAGAATGTCACAGGGATCGTTTTTAAAAAGAAAGAAAGAAAGAAAGGAAGAAAGAAAGAAAGAAAGAAAGAAAGAAAGAAAGAAAAACCAAGTTGGTGTTTGTTGACTTTCACACTTCTCTCAGCTACAGGGGATGTTTAAATCAGGAGAGCTAGGAAAGCAGAGAGTGCCCATTTGATCCCCACTCTCCAGGGTTAGCACTGGTAGCCCCTTAACTCTCAGTCTTTGTTGGAACCAAAAGCTCTCAACAGCTTTTGTTTTAAAACAACAGCTGGCCAGATTCCATAGCCTCCTTTGTACAGCAGAGGGCGGCTTTTCTGTTAAATCATCATCCACCACAGCCCTTGAAGGGCCTCAGAGTGAGAGCATGGTTCTATTAGCAGCCACCATTGGGCCACCCAGCCAGAAGCACCGAGGCGGCAAACAAAACAGAACTCAGACATTCCTACGCCGAACAGCTTTTCTAGACTTTCAAGTTTATAGATTTCACTTTCCCAGCAGCTTTGGCACCACAGAGAAAACCAGAGATCTGAACTAACTTAGCTCATCTCTCCTAGATTTACACCAACACGTGTCCAATTGGTAAACATTGTTGGGTGTATATTAATACCACAAAGTACACCTCTTCAGCCTTCATCACCATATGGTCAACCTTACAACTCGGACTGTACTAAAAGTTTGTTGTGGCCTTTGGCTGATCCTGCACACTTTAAAAGGTGTTTGTTAAAGACTTCAAATTCAATGTATAATTTCTAAACCAGTAGTTCTTATAGTTTTTATATTTTTTCTTATTAATCAAGATCATATATTTCCTTTAATGTATTTTTTTTCAAACTCTTCTTGTGTGTACTGTATCATAGTATACTACATGAGGCACACAGGGATTAAGATAGAATAACATGTTTACTTTTCTGATCAAAGTAACATACAGCTTTAATGAGGATTTCTTCAGGATATAAACAGCTATTTAAGGGGTTATTTCATGTAATATATTCACCTAAGAATGTTAATGACCACCAAAGTGGTGACTGACATATTGTGTGGCAGTGTTGTCTGACTCATGGCATTAACAGGGTTCAGACTGTCAGGTTATGCAATACTACTGCACCAAAACTTCTCTGTCCCACATTTGCCCTGTGTTTTAACAGAGCAGTTTAACAACTGTCCTGGGTCAGTTGTTTTTTTCTGTCACTCATGAAAAAACTGAACTGAATCTCACAGAAATGCCTAAGCCATCCAGTGCATTTTCCTGGTACAGCTTATTTCTCATTTGTACATGTTACTAAGTCTCTCACATGATTTAATAAGATACCACTTGGTACTAATTTTAAAGGTTTTTGTTTGCATTTGGTGAAGGAGGAAGGGTGCCATGTTTCTTTTGCTTTCCCATTATGGAGTGACCCTATCATTGACTCAATAACCATGCTTAAGACTTGAATATTTGTTACATTTTCGCTACTTTCTCAGAAAACATCCCTGGGTTTCTTAATTTCAATGATTTGTTTTAGATCTCTCTCATCTTCTAAATGTAAAATTAATTATTGAAAATGTTCTTTGTATTCTTCTTGGTAGAATAACTTTTGAGAAAATTATGTGATAAAGTCTACTGTCACATTAGACAAGAGCCTGCAGATTAGAATGGACACCTCAGCCATTGTTTCCCCCTCTCCGTGTCCAACTTAGGCTTGAGGAAGACCCACATACCATAAACATTTATTGAGTCAGATAGTTAAAGGATTTATTTGATAATTTTGGTAATTCTGAGATCAAAGCAGCCAGCCAAATTAATTTAATAATTAAAAGAGAATATCTCTTGAAAGTTTTTTTTAAAAAGTCGTATTTATTAATCCACTTTTTATAACCTGGGATCCTAATGGTTTTAAACATATCAGTGATTGGTGGGAAGGTATTTCTTTAGTTTGGAAACATATACAGGGAAGCGTTCTAGTCAGAGAAGGAGTCTGTTTTGCCAGTGTATGTGAAGGTGGGGAATCTAATGGCGTCTAAACTGGATTCCATTAATTTAACACGTGTTTTCACTGCAGCAATGGTCTGCTCTGTGGTATCCATCTCACTTCTGTGGACTAAAACTATCCACCTAGCTCTGGTTCCCTTGGAGAGCATCTGCTTATGTAGATCTCTTGGAGGTAGATGGTCGGTGCTTTAAAGTTGTCATAGTAGTCTCTTTCAATAGAATTGTAAGTTACTCATGTGGATGTCTTATTTCTCTTATTATCTATTGATTTGCTCTTGTTATGGATTTTGTATTATAATTTAATTTCATTTAGCTTTAATAAAGAAAATGAGAAAAATCCACCTGTCTATCAACCGTCAGGCAAACTACATTTTTCTATCACACAACTCAAATTCTTTTCTAGTCCCTGCCAATTTTTCAGTTCCAAAGTCTTTACCTATGTATTTGTTACAAATGCACTTCACTTTCTATTGAAATCCAGGTTACTTTCTGGTAACAAATTATTACAAACTTAGTGATGGATAAAGACCCTCTCAGAACAAAAAGAAGCTAAGTAACACAGCAGTATTGAGGTGGGCTTGATTGATTCTGCAGTGAGCCTATAACACAGACTCACTACTCATCACAACAGAAAAATGTAATGCTGCCATGTAAGGGAGACAAAAGTTTCTTTGTGTAGCCCTGGGACTAGCTCTGTAGACAAGGCTGGCCTCAAACTCACAGATATCTGCCTATCTCTGCCTCCCAAGTGCTGGGATTAAAGCCAGTGCCACCACTCCTGACCAAAGATGCTAAAATGTAAAGGGGGGACTAATGGAGGCTATGCCTATGCATGCAAATCCAAGCCAGTGCAACAAATTAATTAAATGTATTTCTTGGCACAAAGCTTTGGTGCCATGTCTCTCTTTATAAGAATGAAAGTAAGGCTGGGGTTGTGGCTCTGTTGGTGGAGAACTTGCCTATTTTGCATGTAGTCCTGGGTTTAATCCCCAGCACTGTAGTGAGGTTTTTTTTTTGTTTTTGTTTTTCGTTTTTTTTTTTTTTTTTTTGTTTTACTATTTGGGGGCCCACCACACAGCTCCAAGTAAATACACAGAGATTTATTCATACTTTTGAACGCCCCGCCTTAGCTTGGCTTGTTTCTAGCCAGTTTTTCTAACTGAAATTATCCCATTTTGCTTTAACTATATTTTGCCTCTGGGCTTTTTACTTTTCTTTATTCGGTATAACTTTCTTCCCTTCTTACTCTGTGGTTGGTTGTGTAGCTGGGTGGCTGGTCCTTGTAATCCTCCTCTCTTTCTCCTTTTCTTGTTCCTCTCTGTCCCTGCCACCCCACCTCCAGCCTAGATTTTTTTCTATTTAGTCTCTCTGCCTGCCAGCCCAGCTTATCCCTCTCCTGTCTAGCTATTGGCTGTTCAGCTATTTATTAGACCAATCAGGTGTTTTAGACAGGCAAAGTAACACAGCTTCACAGAGACAAACAAATGCAACCTAAAAGAATGCTCCACATGTTTGCATCATTAAAAATAAAGTATTCCATGGCATAAACCTATGTAACAAATCTTAAACTACTATTCCACAACACAGCATTATACAAACTGGGTGGGGTGATGCATGCTTGTAATCCCAGCACTCAGAAGGAAGAGACAAAAGGATCAAACTCATCCTTGGCTATGTAGTGAGTTTGAGTCCAGCCTGAGTTACATGGAGACATCTGTCTTACAGCAGGATCCCTTGGTCCATCAGGCCAGCTCCAATAGAGGAGCTTCAGGTCAATGAAAGACCCTTTCTCAAAGGAGGTGGATGTTATTTCTGAGGATGGCATTCATGTCTGTCTTCTGGACTCCACATGCACACACATGTTCATGGATACACACATACACATATGTATACACACACACCAAAAAAGACAGTGAGATTGTGACTCTACAACCAAATACAAATGTTATCCCTAACTTGATCACTACAGCAACAGAAGCAGACTCAGCTTTTATCCAGGGCTGGACAAGGTCAAGATGGCCAGCCCCTCGACTTCCTGTGCCTTGTTCTTTCTATGTATAAACTGCAGTATAGAGTCAATACTATCATGTCCTGGTCTTCTCAAGGTGAGAATCAGAGCCAAATTTCTCAAAATTGGAGAAAACATTAAGGCTTTGAAGGCAAGTTTGGTGGTGCACACCTGTATACCCAGGTATTAGAAGGTGAGGCAGGATTTCTGCCAGAGTCCAGCTCCAGTGGGGTTCTTGTGCAGCAGGAAGAATGTGTGAATTTGGTGAAAAATGAGGAGTCTGGCTACCAGTTATCTTTTAAACTGATGGCCCAGACTAGCTCAGACAATCTTTATTTATACAAGTTCTAATGCATCCTAATGCATGAGCAGTTTCAAACCATTTCTCTTTAATACCTTTTCAAGAATCATTAATATTTTAGTTCCTCATCTTCTTTCCCACTCCCTCGATGTCATTGATCTTTACCCCATATCATTATATAGCAAACCAAATGTTAATATCTAGGTAGGTGCCTCTCATTCATACTGTACCCTAGCCAGCAGCAAACATGCGGTTACAAAGTAAGAGATTTGAGCCCTGTGATTAATTTTTAATTAATTCAGATGAAATCAGCTGAATATACTGTGATGCCTAGAGTATCATTTTCACCAGTTTCTGAGTAATCTGTATGTCACATTTATTATGTGGATGGCAGTTATAATCCTATTCTTTATAAGTTCTCAAAATTAAGGTATTAAGGATTAATACCTACCTCTAACTATTGAGACTAAGTTTCTTTATTCTTCCTGGAAATTTCTGCCTGTACTTTTCTTTAAGAGGAATTAGGTGTTTTGGATCCCTTTATTGGCACTTTGATATTGGAAAAGTATCTGAGTGTTCATGTCCTAGTGCCAGAGAAATGTCTAACCTTTCATGTCTTATTTCTTTTTCTTTCTGTGTTCCTATAAGGTTTTTAATGTCATTTTTAAGAAACCGTTTTCTTGGTTCTTAAATTCTTTGGAATACATTTACCTTTTTTTTGGTATTGAGTAAGGAATAAGCATTAGCCATAGTGAGTTCCTCCTACTTATTCAGGATGACTACAAAAGTAGCCAGAGACAACTAGAGAAACTGGTTTCTGTAACAGATCAGACAAATGTAGTTTTTCTGTAAAGGTTTTTAGTTCCCAGTAAACTCAGGCACCAACCAACAAGGCAAAACTAAGAGTTTCCATAAGAATAAGTGTAGCAAAAGTCAGAGGAGCTTGAAGCCTATGAGCTCCCTAAGATCAGCGCAGGAGTTTGCAGTATTGTACATGTAGGTCTTGCCAAATGGATGGGACTCTCTAAAGAACCTTGCCATCTAAGGAGCGCCATTTGCAACACAGCTATGCACTGTTCCTAAGGGTGACAGCATGGCTTTTGCCAGATTTCCAAGAGTTCAAGGTCAGCCTAGTGTGGAGAGTGAGCCCAAACTCAAGAAAAAAGGGGGAGGGGCATGAGGGAAGAAAAGAAATTTGAAAATAAGTAAATTTGATCATCTTTTAGTCTCAAATATTTACCTCTAGGGGACTATCTGGAATTTAGCCTGTCATATTGATAAAAGCATTTTCTTCCTTCCCAGTGAAAAGCAGACAAAAATTAAAGCAACCTTGGAACTATGCCTTGTTGGGGGACATCTAGTCCTATGACCAAATGAGACGGTAGCTCTTGTGAGCACTATGGACATTGTTACTGGAGTTATTATGGTCAAAATCTGGGCCCTGGAAGTCCCCATAAGATAGAGTCAGCCACCGTTCCCCAGCAGGCCAATTAAAGAGACAGTAGTGAAAAGCAGAGAAGGAAGAATTTATTGATTGTGGCCACAAGGGAAGAGGGACAACCAAAGAGGTCTGTGGACTCTCAGGACCATCTTTGGAATACTGAATCGGGGTTTAGGTTTACATAGAGATCAAGCGGTTTTCTTACCTAAGAAGTCATGATTAATGTGTAGTCCTTCCCATCATTGACTCATCATTATCTCAACTCTGGTCTGTCAAGCAGACTGTCAGCACTGTTTGAAACATCTACCCGGGAGTCACGTTCTTCCTCTGGTTGATATCTGGGTCTCACTCAGCTTTTCCCTTTACCTAGCATGGGACTCTGGGAGAGATCTTAATTCTTTGGTATCCATTGGTTACATCTTTAGAGCATCTCCATCCAGGGCAGTCACAGTGTTTCAGATGCTGCAGTTATGTGGCGACATGGTGGGACTCTGGACATGAACATACATGTTGGTGAGAACAATGGACATGAACAGCACCTAGAAAGGCACATGTGCATCTTTACATAGTCATTTTCTCATGTCACCAGCTACTAGAACTATTTCCTGAAACAGATGAAAGTTGGATTTCTGGTAATAATGACAGAGACTCAGGAGGACTTTAAGATGGTCCAGAAGTCATCATGAAAGCTCAGGGTTAAATCGACAGCCAGTCTGAACCTAGTTTTCCCCAAGCATTAGGCAGTACAAGGCAGAACATGGACAAAAATGTAAATGAAAGAGAACTACAGCAAATGCATCACTGTTAAGCCAGACGGTGGCTCATGACTATAACTCCAGCATTTGGGACATTGAAGCAGAGATGTGCCATGAGTTTTGAGACCAGTCTGGGCTACATGGTAACTTGCAGTCTTTCCAAGGTTACAGAGTCAAGTGACCTTTTATAAGTTAGTGTTCATATTTGTAAAGTGGGAAAATACACTCATTCTAAGGTTCAGCCATTCTTAAAACTGAGAATGGGAGAGGGCTGAAGAATTTGGAGATGTGCAGTAAGAGAGGCAACTTCTTCACTGCTGCTTCAAGGCCCTGGAGAGTGGTGTGGCTGCACTGGGTGCCTGGATCAGATCCTGGACTATAGAGGAACACAGAAATCCCAGATAACAAAAAAGGGTGCTTTATCAGACTCCATCCAGATCCCGTTTCTCAGAGGCATAGAAGGCTCCTTGTGTGAACTTGGAAGGAGCAGGGCAGGTGGCAGCAGCTGGATGGCAGAAGGCTTAGAAGTGGAGAGGAAGGCTTTCTCATCAACCTAAGCTGACAGTAAAAACCAGGTGGATGCCAGAGAATGCCAGAGGAAGCAGCCAGGAAACACAATTCTCACCCACTTCAAAGATTTTGGAACAAGATTCTGGCTGCTATCTTGCTAAGACTTCACAATAACACGGTTTTAGAATAGGCAAGGCAGAGATTATTATAAGTAACTGCAGAGTTGGAGGCGAAGGCCAGGCCGATCCTGACTTATGGCCTACACCTTTCTCTTTGATAACTTTCCACTATGAATGAATGGCCCTCATTTTGTTCCTCCTCTGCTAAGGAACTTTTTCCCAGGGGCCAGAGTGAGGGGCAAAGCTGAAATGCTTAGCACCAATAGCCTGGTTCATATTTTAAAAACGTGACATTTGTTTTTGTTAAGTGATGAAGTTTAAAGAGACAGGACAAATGATGGTCATTTTGAGGCAAAGTAAAAAGATGGGAAAACCAAGGGGCATGAGAAGAGAAAGAAACCCTGGTACCTTGGGATCCAATTTGCCCTTTCTGCTCCCTGAAAGTCAAGAAGTCTCATCACAAAAAATCAATCCAGTATTACCTGCAGAAGTAGTTTGTGTTTTCCTAAAAGCACCTTTAATAAGGATGTTAAAAACAATGGATGAGTTATGCTTACTTTAGGCCAGAATGTTTGTAACTCTGAGCTTTATTGTTTTAGTAGCCCTCATTCATCCCTAAATATATGCAGTAAAATAGCTTTTAATTTCATTTTAAAAAAGGGGATAGGATTCTTTAAAGAAAATATAGGATTGGAAAGATGACTCAGCAGTTAAAAGCACTGGCTTATCTTCTAGAGGTTGGATTCCTAGCACTCATAGGGCAGCACACAACTGCCTGTAACCCCAGACCCCATGGATCCAACACCCTCCTCTGGCTTCTGCAGACACCCAGACATGTATGTGGCTCACATATATACGTACATTCAAACAAAACACGCATACACATACAGAAAAGGAAGGAAAAAAGAAAGGGAAGGAGGGAGGGAGAAAGAGAGGAAAGAAGGAAAAGTAGGAAGGTGTTCTGGTTAGTTTTATGTCAACTTGACACAAGCTAGAGTCATCAGAGCAAAGAGAACCATAATTGAGGGTCTGCCTCCATAAGGCTGGACTATAGTGAATTTTCTTAATTAGTGATTGATGGGGGAGGGGTCAGTCCATTGTGGGTGGTGTCACCCCTGGGCTGATGGTCCTGGGTTCTATTTAAAAGCAGACTGAGCAAGCCATGAAGAGTAAGCCAGTAAGCAGCACTCCTCCATGGCCCCTGCCTCCAGGATCCTGCCCTATTTGAGTTCCTGTCCTGACTTCCTTTGATGATGGACAGTGATATGGAAGTGTAAGCCAAATAAACCCTTTCCTCCCCAGGTTGCTTTGGTTACAGCAATAGTAACCCTGACTAAGGCAATAAAACTGGGGTTGTATAATAGCTCAGATTGTAGACACTTGTTTAGTATGCAAAAAGTCCTGGGTTTAATCCTCCACATCACAGAACATTAGGTGTGATAGCAAACATCTTTATCAACCCAGAGGTGAAGTCAGGAAGATCATGTGTTCAAGGTCACCATCAGCTGCAAATCAATCACAGGCCAGCCTGAGATACATGAAACCTTGCCTTTAAAAAAACAAAACAAAAACCGGGCTGTGGTGGCACACACCTTTAACCCAAACACTCAGGAGAAAGAGGCAGGTGGATGTCTGTGAGTTTGAAACAGGCCTGGTCTACAAGAGCCAGTTCCAGGACAGCCTCCAAAGCTACAGAGAAATCCTGCTTGAAAAACCAAAAACCAGACAAAAAGCAGTGGCACATATCTTTAATCCTAGCACTTAGAAGGTAGAGCCAGGCATATCTCTGAGTTTGAGGTCAGCCTGGTCCACAAAGTGAGTTCCAGGACAGCCAGGAAGGACAACACAGAGAAATCCTGTCTTGAAAAGCCAACCAAACCAACCCAATAATTTAGGGATGGCTAGATAACTCCACTCGTCAAGGTGCCAGCTTCACAAGCCCAACAACCTTTTGTTAATCTCTGGGGCCCACATAAGGTAGAAGAAGAGAACCAGCTGCCCACGGTTGTTCTGGGAGTAAACACACCATACACAAAATACAAAATTAACATTTAAATCTTTATAAATCTTTGCTCTTAAACCTTATGAAAATTCCGAGCTTCACTGATCTTGCTGTAAATTACAAGCTTTGAGGACTGGCTTAGAAAACCACAGCAGCCCATACAGCTATGTTGTGGGGGGTTGTACACTGCCTTTGCCTACGTGACTCTTTGTCTAAATACCTGCTATACTAGCTACTTTGTTCTCTCTGGCCCTGAAATTCTTTTTGGCAGGCAGTGTAGTCAAGAATCTTGCTTTACCTGAGCAGGACAGAGGTTACTAAGGGGGAACAGAACTCCTCAGGCCATGAGTGCCTGGGTCTCCAGGCTGCATCACTGTTGACAATCTGAGTCAATGCTTTTCAAACTTGAGTTTGCATGCAAACCTTGTGAACATGTTGTGGAAAAGTAGGCTGCAATTCAGTGGCCTGAGTTACTCCAGTCACTTGGAGGGGGAAGATACAGCCTCTCAGGTTCCAGATAGAAAAGTGTCCACCTTCATCTATCTCACCTTCACCTGTCAGAACATGTGCCTACCCACGTGTCTCCTGTATCAAGAGAGCAAGGCTGAGCAGAGGAGAGAGGAGAGAGGTGGAGAGTGACAGCAGCTCTGTGATTGGCTGTGCATCTCCAAACTGGAGCCTGCTGAGGATACTCAAAAGGGATCACAGTTTCTGAGACTCAGCTAGTGGTTCTTGTGCAGCCATGACCCAGACATTCTGGGCCTCCTGTCTTTTCCCACTGTTTATAGCAACCTTGGCTCAGGAGACTGTGAATCCTCAAAAAGCAAAGGTAAGCAACCCCAGGGCATCTAAGCTGATTCCAACATCTGATAAGAAAATGGCTTCTAAGAGATTCAGGAGCTTTTATCTTGAAGGGAGAGAGCTGCCTGACAGCCTTTCTTTGCAGACCTCTGTCTCTGATGCCCTCTGCCACGGCACCTTTCCCACCTGTTCATTTTAACTGTAAAATAAGAGCTCTTTGAAAACCTCAACCTCACTTGTGTCTTTAAACGACTTATGTATCTTTTGTCAATTCTGGCTCCCTTCTGTAAAAGGCGAGGGACAAGCTTAGCATAGAGCACAGTAATCACTAGACCTTATCTAAACTGAGAACCGCTGGTAACTGGCCCCCACTCCTAGAGCTTTTGATCCAATGTCTTCTTGGGAGCCCAATATTTCTAAAATGCTCTCATGGTGCTTATGCAAGCTTCTAAGTCTGACCTTTGAGCTTTGACCTCTGTTATCGGGCATGTGAAGGGTAAGGATGCATGTAAAATTCTGATTGGCAGCTGGAAAGTCACAAGTTACCTGCTATTAAATGAGGTCCCAGTCCAGTGGAGCAGGCATCCTCTAGGGACACCCATGTCTGTGTTTACCACCGATGCCTGCTTGGGTGTGAAGTTCTTCAAACAGAAATTTTTGAGTTCTTAAAATTTCAAGATATTGCATGAAAAATCTTCACATGATTTGAAAATGCTGACAGACGTTGAGGATTTTGGTTTGTTAGGTCATACCACCACAGTTACTTTGTTATATTACAGGTGGATTGCAACAAAGGGGTGACTGGCACCGTCTATGAGTATGGAGCCAAGACCCTGGATGGCAGGGAGTATGTTCAGTTCCAGCAGTATGCAGGGAAGCACATCCTCTTTGTTAACGTGGCGTCCTTCTGTGGCCTGACAGCTACTTATCCTGGTAAGAACTCAAATTTCAATTCTCTCTCAGAACTAGCCTGCCACACCACCATTTTGTGACTGGAGAAGGTTTTCCTGGAATTGAGGAATGCATAAGCACACTGACACTATTACCCTAAATTTTCCCATTCTGCTGCTTTTAATGGCAGGATTATCTCTGTTCTGAGGATCAAGGTTTTCCCAGGGATATATTGGACAACCACTGAGAACACATCTATGGTTGAACAAGTTGGAATTGCTTGCCTATCTGCCACAGGGAACACAGAGGATTCTCGGGAAAGGATAAAAAAGACTCGGGCCATCTGAGCTAGTGTCAGGTAGTGAGGGGAAGGATCCGAGGAACTGGACATTTGCTCTGGATTAAGGGCTATCAGGAAATGAAGAAGGGGCAATTATGTAATTGGTTATCTTATCAAATCTACATTGTGAGAGAAACAGAAAGGCTGAAGTTGTAAATGGTAAAGCAGTCACAACCATTTATATTGGCAGGGTGACAAATGGTCGTTTTTTTTTTTTGTGTGTGTGTGTGTGTGTGTGTGTGTGTGTGTGTGTGTGTGTGTATGTGTGTGTGTTTAGAGGTGATTGTAGAGCAGTCTTGATTGGTCATGGTTGTATACGCTGATGTTGATGTTCTGTGGAGTTGATTGACAGAACTCCAAACACCAAAGCTTTCCTGGGACTCATAGGCTAGAATTTAGAATAGTGGAGATGAGTTTGCATTATGGGGATTTCGTGGCTGGCCACATGGCTCAGTTGGCATAGTGTTTATCTAGCAAACACAAAGTCCTGGGTTTGGTCCTCAGCATTTCATGACATAGTGGTACAAACCTGTCATCTCAGCACTTATGAGTTGGAGGCAGGAGGATCTGGAGTTCAAAGTCATTCTCCAACATTGAACAACTTCTGAAGATCCCATATCAAAACAAAAACAAGCATCAGGAGGCTAGGGAGATGTCTCAGTGCATAAAGTGCTTGTTGAACACACCTGAAACCTATATTCGGTTTCCTAGAACCTACAAAAATCCAAACATGGTAGAGGCACAGCCTGTAAGCCTAGAATTGGGAAACAAGAGGAGAGGAGGCAGGTGGATTCCTCTTGCTGACTGTTCAGCCAGTCTAAGTAAAACAGTGATCCCTGTTCAGTGAGAGATGATCTAAAAAAAAATACAATGTATGTCATATACTATAAAGTGGAAAAACCTTATTGTGGTGATAAATAGAAGAAAACACCAAACATCTACCCCCTGACTACACACACACACACACACACACACACACACACACACACACACACACACGAATACCATCACCACCACAAATAACAACAACAATATTATATAAGACTGTTTTTATCTTTGGGAGCCACACCCAAATGACAAAGGAGAATGAAGAGGTTTATTCAAGCTGCTACAACTGGCATGAAGGCTGCTTGGAACGAGTGGTAGATATAGCAGAATGTCCCATCTCCCTATTGTGTCAATTGTGGAAGAATTTTATATTTTTGTTAATCCAAATACGTTCATATTAATTTCTCCATGAATTGTACAAGTAAAATATATAATTTTTGACACACTAAGAACATTATTGTTTTAAGAATATCCATGATAACTTCAGAAGGTTTATTGAATCAAGTACTACAGATAAATGGACCAAAATAATACAGGAAAAAGTTTTTTACAAATTCCACATGTTGACACTGCTGCTACCTATTTGACTTAAAAATATCAGGTGCTGTTCAAAAATAATTTTTGAGATAGGTTCTCACTCTTTAAAACTCATGATCCTTCTGCCTCTGCCTCCCACATACTTTGATTATATGTGTGAACAAAGTTATTACACACCATCAATTTGTTTTAATGCAACTATAATAATCACAAATTCTAGAATTTTCTGCTTACTACCTAAATTGATGCATACTGCAATGTCTCAGATCTAGGACACATGTGTCATCAAACTTTGGTATTTTGAAGTTATTCAGAGGAGGATGCTTGACTTGGCCATGGTTATATTAAAATGCATCTTCCTCAGGCAGGCATTAATAGTATAGCCTGTAATCCCATTTTGTAGGGGAAGGTAGGAAGGTCAGGAGTCCAAGATCATTGTTGCTCAAATATCATGTAGCCTAGGCTGCATGTAGTCCTGTCTTAAGGACAGGACTTAAGTTTAAAAAAAGAATAAAATACCACATGATATAAAACACAGCCAAACAACTGTTTCAGAGTTCAAGAGAAGCTAAAGACTTACTTCAATTTTAGTGGTGAAATTACAGGTGTTTTGTTCTTGTCTTTTTTAAATTTAACTTTAGTATTTGATTATTTTATATGTATATATGAATGTATGTATCTATGTATGTGAACCAGAGGCATGCAGTACTCATAGAAGCCAGAAGAAATATTGAATCCTCTGGAACTGGAGTTATACATAGCTGTGAAATGCAATGTGAGCATTGGGAATTGCAACCCAGTCCTCTGGAAGATCAGTCAGTGCTCTTGACCACTATATTTCTGTATCTTTATGTGGAATCAACTTTAAGAAAAATCTGAAAAGTTATATGTTAAATTTTTAGAAAACCCAAGAACCTAAACTTAAGAGCCAAAAATCAGTTTAGTATCAGTTAACAAATGGGGATTTTCTTTTCTTCAAAAAGTTGAAAATATGATAGATTTGGAAAGTTGTTATAATTTAATTGTAGGACTAAGAGTATGGCTCTGTGGTAGAATATTTGACTGGCATTATTATAGGTCTGAGGGAATTTTTAAAATTTAATTTTAATGCATGTGTTGAGTATATAGTACTTCACAATATTTAAAAGATATGAAAGGGTTTAACAGGCATATTGCCCAAATTCCCTTTACTTTAGGGAGTCTGTAGTATGTTTCCTGAAATAAATCTCTTTGTGTGTGTGTGTGTGTGTGTGTGTGTGTGTGTGTAAGAAAGATAGGAATAAATACACACAAATTATTTTTCACCTTGCTCTTTTGCATAATAAAGTATTTTAGATAGTGTTCCATTGCTGTGGAACAATCTTTGTACACTGTAAATGTATCATTGGTTAATAAAGAGCTGACTGGTCTATAGCTGGCAGGAAGAGATTGGACAGGAGAACCGATTAGGAGGATGCGGGGAAGAAAAAGGACAGAGTCAGAGAAGCTGCCAGTTGGACACAGAGAGGAAACAGGAGGTGCAAGATAAGGAAGTAACATTATGTGGCAGAATGTAGATTAATATAAATGGGTTCATTTAAGTTGTAACAGTTAGCTAGTAACAAGCCTGAGCTATTATAATTAGCTGATCTTTTATAATTGGTAATAAGTCTCTGAATGATTATGTGGTAAGCAGTTGGCAAAACAGAGCTGATCATGAACCCAGTGGAGAAATTCCACTGTCACCTCACTTTTCTGTGTGTTTAAGACTGGGTATCCAGTAAACAAGGTTTGTCTTGAACTACTGACCCTCCTGATCTATTTCCCAAATGTTGGGATTACAGGCTTCAACCACTATGCCTGGCTACTTCACTCATTTTGAGTTAAACTATGTCATGAGAATTTTAGAGAACACCTCAAAGTTTACTCTCAGTGAAAAAGTTGAGCTGGCTCAGAGCTTACCAGAGACTAAAGTTAAAGTCTATTGAGTTTCTGCTACAAAGAGGAAGCGGAGGATGAGAGACAGGTGAATGTAAGTAGCTACTGAAGAAATGTGGGAGACCATTTGTATAAAATGTTTTTATATGGGCTGGAGGTGTAGTTCAGTTTACTGAATACTTGCATAGCCTGTATGAAACCCTAGGTTCAAACTCCAGCACCACATAAACCAATACAGTGATGCAGATTTTTAATCCCAGCACTGGGAAGGGGAAGGTGGAGGTGGGAGGGTCAGAAGTTCAAGGTCATCCTTGGCAACACAGTGAGCTGGAAGCCATCCTGGTCATACATGAAACTATCTAAAAAATAAATTTTATATAAAATGTATTGAACATATACTTTCACATAAAATATACAAAAAATAGATTAAAACTTGAAGATACTCTCATCTAGGAAGAAGCTCTTAGGTGAGTCACCAACAAGCAGAGATGAGCCTAAATGAGCTTAGTGACTTGTTCTGAGTAGTAACCAAACTGAAAACGACCGTAGAGCAGTGGCAGGAGTCTGAGCAGACACACAAGACACTCTTAGTGTATGAAGAACAGTCTAAACTATGTGCCAGGGATCCTACTGGGGTGGAAATGGCCTTAGTTTATTGGTATTGAGGTCAGGGTAGAGAATACTATGTAAGGAGGTTCGGATTTCTCTCTCTCTCCCTCTCTCTCCCCCCCCTTCCTCCCTCCCCCCCTCTCTCTCTGAGAAAGTGTCTCATAAGTAAACTTGGTGAGCCTGGTACTCACTCTACAGATCAGGCTGATCATCCCCTGCCTCATCCCCTGCCTCATCCCGTCTCCCAAGTGCTGGGATTGCAGGTGAGCACTGCAGCCAGACTCTGGTTTTCTGTTTCCTTCTATTCCTTCTAATGCGCAACAGCAAAGAGTGCTTCTGGGAAAGTGACTGTAGTGTCAGAGCTTGTCATCATGCGACATGGTGGGAGGACAAGAGAGTATGCTCATTTTGTTTGCTTTTTCCTTATAAAACATTCTAATTGATCCACCAGCTAATGAAGAGAATGCACCTTGAGTCTAGTCTCCTTTCAGAATCGAGTAGGATTTTTCCATAGGTCTCATCAGTCCATGTCTACTTGCTTTAAACAAACTCTCTGTGTGGAAGATGAACGGCAATGAAACCTGGGAAACCCTGTGCCACAAAACCAGCAGCTATTGAGATGAGTTTCCCGAGAACCTGTGTTATAGTTGTTTGCTCTGCCTTTTTAGTGTCTGTAGCCTTTCATAGTCTTCAGTGCATTCATGTGACAAGAGGATAAACCTTGTGGCACTTTGTACCTTGATCAGGAAGTCTACCCATGCTGTTCACCCTCTACCTACAGAACTGAACAAACTGCAGGAGGACCTGAAGCAGTTCAACGTCATCGTATTGGGTTTTCCATGCAACCAGTTTGGAAAACAAGAACCTGCAAAAAACTCAGAGATCCTCCTTGGACTCAAGTAAGTGCTATGTGGGGCCCCAGAGATGCCCTTTCCTCGCCTGCCTAGCTATCTTCCCATTCTGGAATCTTCTAAGCTAGGAGATGGAACAATGTCATCATGATGCCTTGAATTTCATCTTCAGGGTGAGAATAGGGAAGATCTAAGGAAAAGGCATTTAGGGGAAGAAGGACATAGAGGAAAAGGAGATGGGCCAGGAAATCTGACGTCAAAATATCCTGTCCCCGGTGTCTTGGAATTCTCTGATTGCATGATTGCATGAAGCCTCCTACATGGAACACTTGATGCCAGAGGCCCCTCTTCCTCCTCTCTCTCTCTCTCTCTCTCTCTCTCTCTCTCTCTCTCTCTCTCTCTCTCTCTCTCCAGTCCTTTCCATCCCTTTGTGAGGACCACTGGCGGCCATTCCTATCCCTCCTCTATTTAATTTGGATTCTCTTGAGAACACCTTGTTTCACTGCAGATATGTGCGTCCAGGAGGTGGCTATGTGCCCAATTTCCAGCTTTTTGAGAAAGGAGACGTGAATGGAGAAAATGAACAAAAGGTTTTTTCTTTCCTAAAGGTGAGTAAAGAAACATGGCATGGATCAGTCCGATAGGATTCTCTGGAAGCAATGGGGCAGGTGTCTATGATGAGATGTGACTCCTTAAGGAGTAAATTCATAGGCAGGAGGCATTGGCTTCAAGCAGAGGAAACATACATGATAGCTTTGATGTAGATTAATCTCCCCTGCTGAACACTAATGATTTGTTTATTTGATGATCATTAATCAAATCCCTACTTTATTCAAGGAGCTGTGAAATACAAGTTAACAGTTATTAATAGGTTAGTCTCTGACCGGAAAGATCTATTTTAAAGTTGGAGATGAAATAGGCATGGCTAAGAGAGAATGTCAAGGGAAAAGAATCACAGAACAGCAAGAAGGAGCTTCCCAACAAGGATTACTTAGTCACTTGTTCCCAGAGGATGGTTTGCAGAACAAAGCTAGCTGTCCCTGTGGATAGTTTCACTTATCCACAGCACACTGAAACAAAAGATCTACTTATATAAATATAAAAGACAATCGTTTATTAAAACAATAAGTTATGGTCAGGATACAGCACATGGACTGCTTTTTGTAGCACAAAGGATGACAAAGCATGGTGGCTCATACCTGTAATGATAGTACTCAGAATGCAGAGGCCAGAAGATGGCTATGAATTCTAGCTAATGTAGTCTAAATAGTCCTCTCTAAGCAAGTCACAGCTACATAACAAGGTCCTGTCTGAAAACAAATAAGACAGTGATATTACCCATACATAGTTGTCTAATACTTCAGAGTCCTATCTGGTGTGGTGACGTGCCTGAAATCCCAGCACTTGGGAGGCTGACTTCATAGTCAGCTTGAGTTGTGTACACACCCACCTGGGACACACACACACACACACACACACACACATGCACATGATTGTGAGATAAGATAAATCCAAAGAAAATAAATAAATAAAATATCTTAAGATTTAAATTTAGAGTTATAACAGATTTTTAATTTTCTTATTTACAAAATAGCTATTGGAACTGCTAGAGCTTATGAAGTCTCAAAGTCTGGGAATTACTGCTGTAAAAGCAGCCTATTATTTTTCTCCTGTAGATACTGAGATCATAGAAATCATGACTTACTGAAAGAACTGGATTTTCTTTTTAAAGATAGGGTTTCTTTGTGTAACAGCTCTGGCTGTCCTGGAACTCGCTATATAGACCGGGCTGACCTTGAACTCAGAGATCCACCTGCCTCTGCCTCCCAAGTGCTAGAATTAAAGGTGTGTGCCATCATGCCCAGCTGAAGGTTTTCGTTACTCATCATGATGAAATCATGAGACTAGAGGAGTGGCAGGAAAGTGGGGTGCTTTTCACTGACTGTCATACTTTCTACCCTGGTTAGAATGGCCTTGGTGTGCAGGTCATTATAATAGATCTGGGAGCATGTGGAGTTTCAAACATTAAGATTTACAGCAGTGAGTAGAGGAGACTGGACAACACAGAAGTAGAAATGAGATAATCTTTTTATTTTTCATATCTTTGCTCCAGAACTCCTGCCCTCACACCTCTGAACTTTTGGGCTCTTCAGAATATCTCTTCTGGAATCCTATGAAGGTCCATGACATCCGCTGGAACTTTGAGAAGTTCCTGGTGGGACCTGATGGAGTCCCTGTCATGCGCTGGTTCCACATGACTCCTGTCAGCACTGTCCAATCAGACATCATGCAGTACCTAAACCAAACTCTTACCCACTAGGATATGCTTTACAAATAATGTCTTTGCCCCATTCCTTCACCAGCCTCCACATGACCAAAGCATGCAGCACTACCTGTGTCCCTACTAATGCATGTGTGAACAGCTCTGTATGCAGAAGTGTGTACATGCACTGAAAATTAAGTCAAAGAAAAATCTATCTACTCAAATATCTGATTTTGCTATATCAAGTTTTCCTAATAGATTCCAAAAGGAAGTCATATTGTAGTATTGATGATCCAGACAATCCCATCCCCCAAAAAACGCAACCCTGCAAAGGTCCTAATCTTTCACTGTCCTGGTGGGTTAAAAGAAGTGAAAACAGATAGCAAGATCATCTGAATTCCTTTCCCAGCCTCCTCTCCTCCCAAGCTGAGCATGCTTTGTCAAGCTCTTCTTCTGTCTATCTCCTTTGGTGGCACAGAACTGTACAACTTTCTTAGGGGATTCTGAAAGCTGAGAGCAGAAACCTCGCCTGGCATGAAGGGATGGGCATCTCCACCCCAATAGGGCCAGTGTCCTTCTGGATGAGACCCTACCAGAGCCTTCCTGGGTCCCTTCCTGTTAGTGTATTCGGGTCTTGGCTCCTGGCCATAGATGTCCTTCATACTGAATGATGAACTTTGCTCTCACCCTGACTCTTCGAAACTTTAAATTCATTTCTATTACCACTGTCTCATGATAACAATAAAAAAAAATCAAAGACCCTGCAGCAGTGGACTCTGAGTGATGTTTTTCAGTCCATGTTATGTGCTTTCTTGATCTCACTACTTATATCTTCAACATTCTGGTTTTCTCAAAAGTGTTGTAGAATCTTCCTTGGTACTACTAAAAGTATCAGGTGGTTCTGCAGACACATTGCTGCTCAGATCTAAAGCCCAGACCTATGGATGTAGCCCAGGCTAGCCTTGATTTTCCAGTCATCTTGTCTCAGCCTTTCAAGTAGCTAGGAATACAGGCTCTGCAGTCAAGCCAGCTCACAGACTTTCTAGAGCCAGGCCTTTCTGTACCCCTATTTTGATCATTTAGCCAAGCCCTCCAAACCCTTACAAAAAAGGACTTCTTACTTCTGAAAGAATCTCTCCCTCTCCCTTCTCTGTCCCTCCCTCCCTTCCCTCTCTCATTTCTGTTTATAAAATTAATTCTTACTTAAAGTCAAATCTGAATGCACATATTGTAAAAAAGCAACAAAGCCTGATCTTTATCAAAGGTGCAGAAGCCCTACAGAAAGCCCCACTGTCAGTGGTCAGCTGGCTAGTGTACTTTGTTCTATTCAGATGGAAAACTGAAGTAGGAAAAGTAGCTTTTCTGGTGTCTGTAGCTCTGGATCTTGATTGACACAGGGTTATGGTCTTATAACAGGCTCTAGGTCTTGTCTAGAAGACTACAGTCCAGAGACTACTCCCAGTGTTGAGGGTGGGGGCTTGTTAGTCTGTGGTTTGCTTGCTAGAGCAATTGTAATCCTCTGCCCTTACCAGGAGCTGGTGGTGGCATCAGCCAGTATCAAGCCTTAGGTGTTGGATCCTACTGCTAGTGTTCCAGCTTTTAAGTCATGGCTGGTCAATCCCCTTGATTCTTACAGCACGATGTTACAACATCCAGGCCTAGGAATTTGGGACACTTGGCTCTCAGGGCTCGGAGGCTCTCTGAAACTCTTCTAGCAACCGGGACCTCCAGTCTCTCTCCTTCATCACAACCCATGTGCCTTGTGCCTGAGAATCTGAGGTCTCAACTCTGCTGCTGCCCTGAAAAATACAGCATCTGTGCCTCTGATCAAGAGAAAATAAACTCTGTTCTGGGGAACCCACATTAGTTATTTTTCTTGCCTACGTGGTCAAATACAAAAGCAGCATAAGGGAGGGAGCGCTTGCTTTGGTTTTGTCATGAACCCGTGAACCCGACAGCTTATGGTGTTTTTCTGGCAGCAAAAGTGTGAGGCAAATGCACACAGTTCAGCAGGACAGGCTGTACCTCAGATGACCTGCCCTGCAGCGACCTACATCCTAAAGGTATCACAACCTACCCCCAAAGCCTCCATGATCTGAGGATCACATGTTCACATGAGTCTGTGTGGGACATTTCACATCCAAACCACAACAGAGCCAAAGCCAGGGGAAGCAGAAACAGACATGTCCTTGCTGCATGAGTTATGAGTGTAGGTTTGGGATGTGTGACCAAATGATAATGACCACAGTAATAATAATATTAAAAAATGGTATAAAAGGAACAGAAGAAAAAAAAATCCATTTATCTCCTCAGCCAATTTCTATGATTGATCTTAGTTCTCAAGGAGAACTATTCAGAAAATCTAGAAAGGTCCAAATTGGCATGCCCGAGGCACTCCAGCATGCTGCAACAGAGAGTTAATACCAAGTTAAGCCAAAAGTACTCACAGCCTATTGTGTAATCAGATAAGCTGTGACTGCTCACGAACAACCTAATGGGCACAAAATCATTAATGAGGGCCCTCACTCAGAGGACCAGGTTCTGGGACAATGACCTTGCTTAGTTCCCTAAGGGACTCTAGCCAGCTTGAGCATGGCAACCACAGCTCTGGAAGGCCTTGCCATTCTCCCTGGCTCCTGCCTTGCTTAAAACCCACTAGATTACATTCCTAAAGCTAGCCACAATGTCTGTTACCCTATTTGACCACTTCTTCCTCCTGAGGCTGACCACCAAGGTCCAGCTATCAAAAGCCTCTTTTTGGCTGCCCTAATTAACATTCCCAATTAAATTCAACACCTCATTCTCACATGGGTTTCCCTTTTCCCTTTATAAAGTACCATTTGCCTGTTGGCCTATGTCTGTGTTCTTTCTATCCATTGGCCCCTCACCCCAAATATCCCTTTCCCCCTTCCCCTTCTCCCTCACTCTCTGTCTCCTGTCTTTGTCTCTTATACCCTGCCCTTTGTCCCTCCGGGGCAAATAAATCACCTTTGTGCCCAGAACTTGGTCTCTTCAGTCCCAGGAAGTTCCAGGTTTTCGTGTTGCTTTGGGGTCTGAGGCAGAAAGTTGTGTTTTGGGGGTTGTTTGTTTATTTTTAAAACAGAGGCTTGCCACATAAACCAGGGTGGTCTCGGGCTCAAGGCAGTCCTCCTGCCTCAGCTTTCCCAGGGTTGGAATTACAGGTACACACCACCACAGGATTTGTTATTTTAACGGGAGCAGCTACAAGACAAAAGGTCTGTCCCCACCCCCACCCTCAACCCAGCCTTTCAACTCTACGCTCGCTCGCTCGGGGAATCCCAGTTCGGCTTGATGTTATAAAGTCCTTAGGGTGAAAGCCTTTTGCACTTAATTCCCACAGTTCGATTTGGAACTCGTTTGCATTTAATGCGACTCTCCATGTACTCCCCAGCGCTGAGGAGACGTGTCTTGCCTGTCCCGTGCTTGTGGCCTAGTAGGTTCGTTTCTTGGTTCCCTTCTCTACCCTACCCCATCTTCGCCTCCCACTCCCCTCCCCCTAGCAGTCCCAGCACCAGCCAGCTTCCTGCTTGAGCACAACCCTCCACCTGCTCTCCTAGGAAACCTAGCCATTTCTGGTCCCCAGTGTCTAGGGTACAGGCTCCAGTCCCCCATCCCCTCGATCCAGAGGCTCTGAATGAGAACGTCTTTATGGTCATTGAAATCGACTTTATGAGGTTCAAACAAGGCATAAACCTGCAGATAGCTTTAGCTAAAGATTGGTCGCCAGTCGTAGCAAATCTGGAAAGCGAGAACGCTGCAAATGGTTTATTTCTTATGCAGCTCTTTGAAGAGGCCAACGACTTGCACAGCACACACCCACGCACAAGTGCTGCGCCTACACATTTATCTGCTTTATCATGGGTGGCCTTTGAAACTCCATAGCCGTGTGTGTGTGTGTGTGTGTGTGTGTGTGTGTGTGTGTGTGTGTGTGTGTGTTATGTGATATGCCTTGTGTGATTTCCTTGTGATAAAAGGAAAATATCTGACTCTGGGACTGATTCGTCTTTGTGTGTGATGCTTTCAGTCTGACTAGAGAAAACGTTGTGTATTTTCACAGCTGATTTTTTGATAAGAATAGTCATCACTAGATAGTATAAACCTTAATTTTCCCACTAAGCAGACATAAAATGGATAGATTCAACTGTCTTTTGTACACACTGCCATGTGGCTCCATGGCTTAGTTGGTTAAAGCGCCTGTCTCGTAAACAGGAGATCCTGGGTTCGACTCCCAGTGGGGCCTTGTGTTTTCACTCTTTCCTACGAATAAAACGCAATTGTTATAAAGCTACCTTATTTACAAGATTGTAGCCTGTCACCGTCCTCATAAACAGTTTTTAATGAGATAATTCAAATTCAAAACTTGGTCCAAGAATAATGCATGGACAAGTCCTTCTTCACTTTTCATAAATTTACATTCAACTCTAGTAAGATATTTAGGGGCAGTCACAATTAGATGCATAGATACGCATAATCCAGATCCTAACCGTTTCTAGCTCAATGAGCCATTATAAAGGAAAACCGGAATGTTATAGGGAGAGACCAGGACCTCCATCTACCCTGTCCCTTTTTATGTTGTAGGAGAGGAAGCCTAAGGGTTCCAGACACTATGCAGGCATCAGACCACTTAGCTAAATGTCCAGTGGTCTTTGTCATTTTTGAAGAAGATACAAGGAAGAATACCTAAATTAAGCCTCTCAAGAAATAACCAGAGAGACTGAAAATTAAAAATTCCTAGACCCATGTACACCTAGAACAAGGATAGCAAGACAGTGAGGAAAGAGCGGATTGGAAGGGCAATTGTGCCAGAACAATCTAAAGCAGCTGAGACCACCCCCAGTGCTCTGTAAAACGTCCACGTCCGTGGCTCCTCATCTCCTATCTCTCATCCACTAAGTTAATAAACATTAACTATTTTTATGTGGCAGGAATATTCACAGAGGGAGGAAGTACAGCTGTGAACAAAGCTAACTAAAGACTCTGGGGAATCTTATATGCCAATATAGGAGTGACAGATACACAAAAATGAATATATAGTGTAATAACTGTGTCCGCTACTGACAAAGCTACCTAAAAACTCTGGGGAATCTTATATGCCAATGTAGGAGTGACAGATACACAAAAATGAATATATAGTGTAATAACTGTGTTCGCTACTGACAAAGCTACCTAAAAACTCTGGGGAATCTTATATGCCAATGTAGGAGTGACAGATACACAAAAAATGAATATATAGTGTAATAACCGTATCCGCTACTGATGAAGTCTGGGGGCAGGGATGAACTAAGGAAAGAATATGGGGCAGGTACTCAGAGTGTATCCTATCAAATAAAATCATTGGTGAATGTTTTTGATATTTTTATATATTTATTTATTTGTGTGTGCATGCATGTGTGTGTATATGGAGGGGGAGGACAACTTGTGGGAGCCAGTTCACTCCTTCCCATGTTAGTTCTAGGGACACAGCTATCTTGTCAGGGTTGGTGACCAGTGCCTATACCCCTTGAGCCATCTCACTGGCCATGTTTTTAATTTTTATTGTTTAACACTCAATGGAAGCTGTCACAGTATAACCAGTACACCACTCTCTAAGTACCATAAGTGGCAACATAAAATGATCAGAACTTTAACTGTGTGTGTATCTCACCTCTGTTCATTTTGATGGGGACTCAAAGTAGGTCTCAGTCTCTCACCTGCTGCACAAAGAGGCTGAGGCACCTCTGACAAATTACTTTAGTTCAATGGGCAGCACATGAAGTAGAGTTGATGGATAGATACACATGGAGGATCTGAAATGGATATCTGACCCAAAAACACATGGTCAGTCAAGTTCAGTATATGGTGAGATCATTGTTCCAATCTTTAAAATAATTGGTTGTGACACATGTCTAGTCTCTTTTTATTTTAAATGTATGAATAAACATTCTAAGCATGTTTTCATGAATTGTGTTCCCCTCTCCCAAAAGATATGTTAAGTCTTTAATTCCCTGTACCTGCTATTAAGGTGACTTTATTTGGAATAAACTCTTTGCAGGAGTGACTGACTTTTGCTGTTGTTTTGTTTTCTTCTGTGTTTGGTTTGGAATAAGGTCTCATGAAGCCTATGCCTTCACCAGCTGAGTGCGTCCTGCTTCATCTAGTATAGTGTTCTCAACCTTCCTATGGCTGCAACCCTTAAATACAGTGCCTCATGTTGTGGTGACCTCTACCATAAAATCTTTCATTGCTATTTCATAACTACACTTTTGCTACTGTTATGAATCATAATGTAAATGTTTTGGGAGACAGAGGTTTTACAAAAGAGTGGAGACTCAGAGGTTGAGAGCTACTAATCTAGCAGGAGGAACTCTGCTTTGATGGTTATCCTACTAAATTAAGATGGGACACAGTCCAGTGACTGGAACTATGTAAGTGTAAAGAGGAAGCTTTGGATTCTGTGATAGGTGTGTAAGGCGCGTATGAAGATGGAGACAAAGATTGCAGAGTCTTATCACATGCCAAGGTATGCCAAGTAGTACTAGTGTCAAATAAAGATGTTAGGAGGTCACTGTTTTAGACTAAACTTCTCCAGGTGGTTTCCAAAGAACAGACACAAATAAAAAATTGAGTCCCCTGCTGAAGTTTTATGTCACAAAACTAAAACCACCCTATATACTTGACCTTTGGAGAAATCAGGATTAGACAGACATCAGTCTAATTCTCTAAAGAGACCAACTTCAATGGATATAATGATGAATTCCTTTGGCAAGTAAAGGAAAAGTGCGAATATCTGAACTGACTTTAGAAGGCCAGCATTAACAGACCAGGCAAAGACATTTGTGACAAATTTCAAGCCAGTCCTCTCCATAAGGAGAAAATGTTTTTTGAATTATTAGCACATCAGTTCAGGTGGTATATGAAATGAAACAGCACTTCATGAATGAGGAGGGCGCCCGTGGGGTCGGCTCCAAAGCTCAGCATTCAAAGCAAAGAAAACTTGGATTTAAAAATGATTTATTTATTATTTATCTGTGTGTGTGCATATGTGAACACATGGGTGGGCACCTGACACCCTTTGGAGATGAAGCTGAAGGCAAGTATGATGTCGGTTCTGGGAAGTGAACTGGGGTCCTCTTCAATAGCAGTAGACACCCTTAATCACTAAACTATCTCTCCAGCTCCCCAAAATCAAAATTTTAAAGAAGATTCCATTGTTAAGATTATCAAAATTATGAAATACTTAATGATACATTCAAAATATATTTATAGGACACAAACAGTAAAAAACAAACAAACAAACAAAAAACCCTAAACTAAACAACCCCCCTCATAAAACCAAAACATTAACAGAAAAATTAAAGAAGACTTGAATGAGAGGACCACCAGTGCCAAGATCTTGTCCTGCAGTTGAAGCCTGCGGCTGCTATGTGCACATTCCACTTACACAGCAAGAAAAGGGTCCTAGTTCCTTTCCAGCCAAGCTGGTACTGATCACAATAGCAGGTCTGGCCAAACACACACTGAAGCAAGAAAAACAAACAAACCACCAAACAAACAAAAATACTCATGCTAGCACAAGAGTCAAGCATGGTGGTACACGGTTCTAATACCATCATTTAAAAAGCAGAGGCAGGGTGATTGTGGGTTCAAAGCCAGCCTGGGCTACATAAGTGAGGCTTGAGGAAGAGGAGGAGAAGAAGGGAGGGGGAGATGGAAGAGACCAACATATATTTTTCTGAAACGAAAATCAAAGTACAGACTGGAATACAAGAAGCTCCAGGCTGAGGCCTGTCTTTAAGCACCTGTGCAAGGGGTTGAAAAATCTAAGAGAGTAGATGATGCACATCAGCTGTGACAGGACCAGACACTGCATGGTGCCATCTAGAGGCAGAACTATGTCTACCGGGGCTGCCAAGGAGCCTGTGTAGGTATGGTTTGGCCAATCACAGATCCTATCTATGCACTTACACACACACACACACAGAGAGAGAGAGAGAGAGAGAGAGAGAGAGAGAGAGAGAGAGAGAGAGAGAGAGAGAGAGAGAGAGAGAGAGAGAGAGAGAGAGAGAGAGAGAACTGGGGAGAAACCCAAAGTACACAAGATTAGGCAAGCAGTCTACCACTGAGCTATATTATTAGCCCATCCCAGTAATATTGGGACAAAAATTCAATAGGTACCAGGCAAACTCAATCCAGGATCCCTGGTAGGTAGTCCTCAACTAGAAACCCAAAGTGCTTGGTTTAAGCCAATGAGAGGTTAAAAACACCAGTCCCTGGTATTTGATGGATCTAAAGGTAATAACCACCTCATATGAGACAGAACTGTACATGGTACCAATCCAGGCTGTGCGCCTACTGCACAGTATACCTGCCACTGAGACGAGATTTTCAAAGAAATAACTTATTCATTGGCAGCCAACCATTGTCATATCTCAGATCCATGTCCTTAAGCGCAGGTCCAGCACAGTGTGATGTAAGGCAAGAGAAAAAATGACAGGAAGCAAGCAGTCTGTGTGTGTACAGTCACTGAGAGTAGAGTTTTTGGCTTCCTGACATCAAAATGTCATCCATCAGCAGGGTGTGGTGGGGTACACCTGAAATCCTAGCCCTCAGGTAGTACTGATAAAAATAAATAGCCAAAGCTTGGTGCAAGTGAGAGCAGCAGAGTGAGAACCTGTCTCAGAAATAGTCAAGAGTAGTCAAAAGACATCTGCTTAAGACCGCACAAAGAATTTCTGGCAAGCATTATCAGCATATGCCTTATGTGGGAGATGTGTTATCTGTAGCAAAGCTAATGTGAGACTGATGGTATATGACTCAGCCAAATGGCAGCCAGTATTCATGAGACAACTAAAAGTGTGTCACTAAGGGAGAGACTGGGGCTCAGAGTCAGAGAAGTTACAAGTCCAAAGGCTTGGTTAGCATGAGTGAGACTAGCCAGGCTAGCTGTGTTTATTAGCAGCTGGTGACTACTAATTAGGAGTCTGTCTTGTCATGGAGTTCTGGAGATTGAGGTCTTATGCATTTGATGGTTATGTGCCTGAGGATGGCCTTTAAATTCTTGAGAGATGTTTCTGTGCTACACAGATGTGTTTTTATAATCATAAGCCCTGCTTTTGTAAAAACCCACTAGATTGTTGTAATCTGTTCAGTGTTGAGCAAAGATTTGGTTTTACACACTGAGTAGATCTATTGGTCAAAAGGCAGGCTTCCTTATTCCATCAACAGATAGTTGAGAGCTGTTGGTTATCCATCATCCCTTGGACTCCTAAGCTTAATAAATCCTTTTGGTTTTGAGTGACCTTCACAATAACATATGACATCTGCCATTTGTCTCACACCAGTGTGTAACACAAAAAATAAAAGACCCAGAGACTGATATTGGAGTTCAAACTTCAAACTGATGATCAGAAAAGCAAAGCAGCTGGTCACTGGCTTATTACCTCTACCTCAGGCTGAATGGGCTGAGCCTTTCTCCACGAGTTCTCACCAAGCCTCAGACTGTGTATCCTCTCCTAAGTGTATCTGGAGAATGAAAGTCCCTTACTGAATACTGAAGACCCTGCTTCTATCTTTTATACCTCTCTAGAGCTGGGATTAAAGACATGTGATTTGTTAATATTAGACCGATTCAATTTCCTGTTTCCTCAGGTGGCCTTGAATTCAGAGGCATCAGTTTATCTCTTAATCTTGAGTCCTAGGATTAAAGGCGTGTGCCTGGCTTCTGTGGCTTGTGGCTGACTTTCCTCAGGCAAGCTTTAATAAATCATCATAAATAATATATCACCACACCTGTAATCTCAGCATGAGAGACTTTCCACTTACTTAAAGGCAGCCTAGACTATGTAGATTGACCCTGTCTTACTTCTCTCCACAATAACAACCGTTGTAGTCTCCACCACAATCAAAGACAGATATATGGTTTACCTTTTTCTAAGACCTGTATGCCCATGCATTGTACTCCACGTGTTCAGAGTGGAATGTAACTAGTTGTCAGTTTGTTCTCCCAGGAGTCAGCTATTGATTCTAATGGTGGGTTAGCAAGGAGGACCTATCCAGTTCATGTAGTGTCACTGACTTGAGAGCTCGTCCTAGGACCCCTAGGCAACAAAATCTTTCCAGGGCATAATGTAGATTGTCTTTGAACTTGCTATGACACTGTCCTACAGCATTTTGGTGTCCTATAGCAGATCTTAGCCTGAATCTGTGACAGTGAAATAAACAGAACTCTATAGCAGATAACTCTGCTGGTCTACTGGTGTTTTGAGACAACCTGTGACTTGTGGCAATCCTCCCTCAGCCTCCCGAATGCAGTGATTACAGGTGTGTATCACCACACTGCTTTAATGGGTTTTACTCTTAAGTCGTTTGAATTTGAAACACAGCTCCTAGCAACTCAAACCAATAGTGAAAGAAGTTTAGCGGGATTTTGGATTTGTTAATTCTCTGGTTAGAGTCTGTTAGATGCAGACAGCCTCCCTGAAAAAGGAGCCACCTTATGGTAGACATTCGCATTTGCAATTCCGGGTCAACTGACCATGACCGGACCCCAAATTCCCAGAGCCTGAGATTTTTTTACTCCAAGCAGAGGCTCTAACTTCACAAGAACAAGATAGCATATCTGAACTCTTTGGAGCCTCTAGATCTGTAACAGTTTTCTAGAGCGTCAGTAGGTGACTAAGATTTATATTAGGCACACATTTAGTTTTACGTAACATTTGTGATAGGCATATTAAAAAAAAAAGTCTTGAACAAGAGGTACTAAAGTAAAAAGGAAAAGATCTCAAAGGACCACATATATAGGGTGAATCAGGTGTTCGATTCTAGATTTCTCTACCAAAATTTCTATATTTTCTTTTATCTGATTCGAAAATTATTTGCCCTCTCTGAGGCTCGAACTCAGGACCTTCAGATTATGAGACTGACGCGCTGCCTACTGCGCTAAGAAGGCACTGAGTCCCTTCTTCTTGAACAAGCCTATTGATCCAAACGTTTTCACATTCCTACATTCTGAAGTCAGATTTTTACCCCCTGCAACAAAAGACAAAAAAAGTGTGCCTTGCTCACCCCGCCGCCCCGAGCTGCATGAGACCACCGACAGCCGGGATGCAGCCCATCAAAAGCATAAACTCAGTCTTGTTTCTGTGCGTCAGCAGCGGTTCTTGAGCGTGAACTTTTTAGATGAAGCGGAGCCCGGAAACTGCAAGAGCCGCAACCAAGATTGTTACAATCCATGTTTCCTAGCCGTGTTACTTGAGTGCCCTCTACTTGTCTAGCCTCCAAAATAGAGTAATAAAGATGAGCGGGAATAGCGGGAGATGAAAGAAAAGACCTGGTCAGAAGGGAGGGGGGGGGGGAGGATAATTAGCGTCTTTTTCTTACGCGTGTAAATTACTTAAAAGCGCCATTATCTGCAGAATGGCTTAATACCTCACAGTATCATCTAACGCACTGAATGTTTGTCACAGGTAAGTTATCAGGAAATACTAATCAGTGAGGCAAATATGGACACTGAACTTTGCTGTCAGTTGGAAAAGCTTCTAAATAGTTATATATACATATATTTTCTAGAAATGAAATCTTTTCTTTGGCATTTGGGAGTTCTCTTTTGAGACAGAGTTTCACTCTGTAGCCCAACCTATCCTGGAGCTCAGTATGTACCCCAAATACTTCGACCTCAATCTCCCGAGTTCTGGGGTTTAAAAAACAAAATAAAATTGTTACCAAAAGTTTAGACACGTTTTTATTGTCTCCATTCCACTTGTAAGGAAAGCACTAGGAAGTTAAAGGGGCGCAGACACCACGCACGCGGCTCCTAGGGGAGCAAACTTGTCTGGCGACCAGATCAGGTGTTCGGTCTCTACCTTTGGCAAAGACCACCGCCAGCCCGGGCTTCAGTGTGAGATTTGGGGAGGGAGCCCCCTGTTTTCTGAGGCAGACCTAGCAACGGGCTTCTTCCATTGAGGACATCTTTGAGTCGGCTGCTGCGGGGTGTCTCAAAGCAGGAGGGGGAGCCTGTTGGTAGATTCCATTGGTAGTTGGGACAGCTATAGAATAACTCATATCTAAAATAGCAAATAATAATAATAATAATAATAATAATATAGGAAAACATATTTGTCTCTTTGAGACCATTAAAATCTGCTTGTGTGGTAGTGGGGCTAAGGGGTCTAACAGTGCTAGATTGAGACTCCAGTTATTTCGGGATGTGGCTTCAACTGATATCCCTGACAGTTGTATTGTAACCCTTGAAGCACGGTGGCTTCCAACTTTAGGTCACCTTGAAGGTATATGCTATTCTGCAATAAGCGCTTGAAGATGTTATTTCTAAATCTGTCTCTGTTTGTCTTTAAAATTTTTAAAGAAATAAAACAAACAAAACCCTGTGGTTCCTAAGTGCTGCATGGCGATTGCGCCTTTCAGTGAGTACTCACTCCTGCCCAACCCTCCCCTGATGACTGGGCTTCTGAGTGGACTCATCACAGAGACTGCAGTTGCAGTACCAGTCACTCTGTCAGGCAGCAAAGGACTGCTCCCTTCCTCACATCCACACTTTCCAAATCTGTGCTGCTGCCTCCTTCGCTTTACAGTGTTGCCATGGTTCCCAAACCAAACAGGGTGCCTTTGTTCTCTGTGGTGTCTCTAGGATGTTCAGTTTTGTGAAGCTATGCTTCTGTTATCTCACCACACACGCCAGGTCACAACAAGTAACCCATACATTATGTTGTATAGCTGTCCTATCGCAGTAGAAGCCTTTTTAGGACTCAGGATATTAAAGGGAGGTAAAACAATGAGATGTTCTAAGGGGAGACAAATATTCCATACTGTATTAAAATTCCTTAAACTCAGAAAGAAATAACTCAGTGACTCCAGATAGTCCCTGAAACGGACCAGATTTTTAGCCCCTCCCCTTCCCCCAAGTATGTATAGATAAGCTATAAACACTGTTGAGAGATTCTCAGAGAAGTAAAGTAGCCTAGAAGAGTCTTAGATCAGCCGAGACTCCTGGAAAAAGTAGAGATCAGCCAAGATGCCCAGAAGAAGCTTGGACTGCCTGAGCTGCCCCACAGTCTCTAACCTGATGAGCTCCCTGTCCAGTTGTACTGAGAGCTACTGGTTTCCGCCTCTCCTTCTGGGTGGTCACCCACACTGGGCTGGGCTTTTGGTGATGAAGCCCTGTAATTAACACCTCACCTGTATTCCTAAGGCAACTGAATAAAATCCAGGGGTTCACCAGGTTGGACTTCAGTGGTCTCCTTACTTTTGTGTCAGTTCCCTATCAGGTGAGAAGACCTGTTCATGTCTCTCTAGGAATAACGTCATACAACAATCCACATGCCATTGGTATGTAATATTAGAGAACTTGCTAAAAGTGGGATGGCTAAATATGTTGTAGTGCTGAAGATGTCAATCTGTCAATTCAATTTTTACTAAAAGCCAGACAGCGTGTGTGTGTGTGTGTGTGTGTGTGTGTGTGTGTGTGTGTGTGAAGACATTTGATTCTCTCTCCCTGAAACCTATGGATATTACCTTACACAGTAGAAAAGGGGGGAGAAAAGAGACTTCACATAAGAAAGTATCCTGATTCATGCACACAGACTTAAAGGCCATGCACATAACAAGCATCTTCATTCAACAGGCACTGGGAGATTGTCCAGAAAAAGAAGAAAAGGCAAAGTGCTACAGAGGCAAAGAGAGGGATGCTGCTGTTGCCATGAGGGAGCTGATGCTGCTGTTGCCATGAGGGAGCTGCTGGGAACACAGGAATCTGAATCATCAAGGACAGAATTTCTGGAGCACACGGAGGGAGCTCAGTCATGCCCCACAGACTTTGGTCAATACATGTTTCTTTCCTTTTCATATTTCTTGCCTTCAAAACAGAAAATAAATTTCTTGGAGGCAAGCATGTAACACCAGTGCTTGAAAAACTAAGGTAGGGGCATCAGTAGGTTTGAAATCAACCTTGGCCAAAGAATGAGTTCCACGTCACAGAGTGATAGCCTGTCAAAAAAAATAAATAAAAAAGTTTCCTTCTGCTCCGCAAGACCTACATCAGCACCTATATCAACAAGCTAACAACCATGACCTGTATTCACCTCTGGCATCTATGCATACCAAACATGTAAACATTTAAACCCATGCAAAGGCATGTCCATAAATAAAAATAGCAAAAAAAAAAAAAAGTTTTAAAGGAAAGATTTCATTTGTAGTAATTTATTATAGAAACCCTCAAGGCATTCTCAATTTGTTTGCCAAACTATAGTTACAATTTTCTGTTTCAGCATGGGTCTACAGTTGACCCTCCCTGTAAAGGGTGATGCTGATACTAGGCCCAGGTATTAGGAATCTCTGTTCTTTTTCATGAAGTCGGTTCCATGTTATTTGCATAGTTTTCTTATGAGATCTGATTTGTCTTGCTGAGGTTCCTTAAACATTAATGAAATTCGACTACCTGACTCTAGGGCATGCATCTGTACTTCAAGCTCTTTGGGACAGCTGAGGTGGGAAGTTCAGGTAGTTTCGGTATAAGACTGTTGAATCACAGATACAGAACTCATGGGCAAGAAAACAGTTGATTATTAATAATTGATCTGAATACATATATAACAATTTTATGAGAAAATCACACAAATCACTGTGCAAGATCTGTTGAAGGCTTTCAGCACATCTTTCTAAAGTTTATTTATTTTGCACCTTCTTGCCTGTGTCTTTCCATCATATACTCAGTCATATCCATAGGCAGGTGTCTTTGGTCTTTCCAGAATACCATTTGTTATGTAGTGGCCTAGGTTCTTCCTTGTCATTTCTTTTTTGGAGAGGGAGAAAAACAAATGTACTCAGTGCTTAAAGTCTTTTTCTGAATTTTGACATAGTTTGTTATTGGTACTAGATAACCCAGCATTGTGTAATTGTTTTGCATAGTATTTTCCAGATATTACTAAAGTTTAACAACAGTCACTTATATCTGTTTATATGTCTTTAATCTACAGAGATAGATTTTCGTCCTCAAGGGGATAAATAAATTAACCTCACTGGAATATGAATTTTAGTTCTGCAATTGAGGAAGCAGTCTGACTCTTTCATGTGGTGACTTTCCTTTTAAACACACACATTGTTCAATTGCCTAGAGAACTACCTAAAATACAGCTGCTTTGGGACTCATTCTCAGAAATTTTAGTTTCATTTGGTCAGCAGCCTAGAAATGTGTATTTTAGTAAGCACTCTAAGTACTGTTGAAACACGAGGCTTTAGAAAACACTGGGTTATAACAGTGAACATGGAGATGATCTTAAAGGAAGGCCTGCCTATACCAACAGTACCGTGTGCCGACTCATGAGCTGCATTTCTCCTATCATCACATAGACAAGAGGAGTTATTTATTGGAATTCATTGCATTCAATTTTTTCATATATAATCCCACTTAATCCAATAATTCTATCAAATAAGTATTACAAGCAACATTTTAAGGATGAAGACATAGGTTTAGTGACATTCATGGCAACATAGTAAATGACCAAATTCAGTTTCAAATCCAAGGCTATCTCAGTTTGGAACCCATGACCTTCTCATGGCATCTGTCTTCCATTTCTTTAGAGTCAAGGATAAAGTTGACATCCATAAAGTAAAACAAAATTGAATAACTTAGACTAGTCTCAAAACTTAGCCTTTTCAACCTAAGGGTTCTAAAATAGTTTTGTTATTTCTTCTTACAAAATGAATGCACCAGTCTAATAAAGTGTTGTTTAACTCTATTTATTCCTAAAGGAGAAAAATATAAACTAAAACCTCAGCTGTCTATATGGGAAGTCCTCTATGAAGAAGAGACAGATCAAGCTAGGCGTGGTGGCACATGTCTGAATCCCAGCACTTGGGAAGAAGAAGGAAAAGAATCTGGAGTCCAAGGTTCTCTACTTCAGAGTGAGGTGGAGGCCAGCCTGGGTTAAACAGGACCCTATCTTAAAATACAAACACAAACTAGAGTGGAAAGAAGGGATGGAGGGAGTCATTAGAAAGTGCAATGTTTTCATCTCTATGGCTGTATCATGCTGTGTCTGCTGCTATTTAGTTTAAAAAGTAGAGATAAGGAATGGAATGGGTGTGGTGGTATAATCCTATAATCCCGGCATTTGGGAGCTAGAGGCAGAAGGCTCAGAGTCAGAAGTTATCCTCAGCTACATAGTCAGTTTAAGGCCAGACTCAAAACAAAACAGTAGGAAGAAGACTGTCACACAGCTCTGAGCAACTTGGCCACGAGCCATCTAATAACCTTGGAAGGGCAGCCTTATGTGTTTGGGAAGGGGCAGAACGAATGTCTTTAACCATCTTTAGAGTGGCTGCCTTTCTTCTACCTTGTTCTGAGGAACAATTTACTCTGAAAACCTGTTCATGTGATAGAGATGTGCTGAAATTGTGCCATCTTGTGGAGGAAATCGAAAGAGGATCTTAATGTTTTTAAGAAGTTAAAAAAGAGATGACATAAATCTTGACTAGGGCAAGCTTGAACAAATGAAATCTGAATGTATTCCACACACCATTGACATAAGAAAGTCCACGCTCTCTGATGTTTGCAAAACCTTCACTTAGTATTTGAATACCGAAAACTGCAAAAATAATAAGTGGGCAATAAAAATAATACCCACTTTAAGAAGCTATTAGGAATCTTCGTGTAAAGTGTCTAGGATGTGTTAGATGATTATTATTGTTACTATCTTTAGTGTATGTGTGTGTGTGTGTGTGTGTGTGTGTGTGTGTGTGTGTGTGTGTGTTGGGGGGTTATGAATGTACATTTGGGTGCCTGTGAAGGCCAGAAGAGGTCATCTCTAGAGATAGAGTTACAGGTAGCTGTGAACCACCTAATGTGAGTGCTGGGGATCAAACACAGGTTCTCTGCAAGAACAGGAAGTGTTCTTAGCTGCCGAGCCATCTCTCAGGCCCTATTACTATTGTTATTAATACATTTGTTTGCCTTTGGAAAATTGATGAAGTACATTCTTCTCTCCCTTGATAGTAAGGTGAGATTAATGGATGGAAAAACTGATGCAATCTCTAATTGTAGCCAAGGTAGTAAATAAAAACCTTATCTCCAGTGGGATTAATTCCCCAAAGGCAGTCTCTCAGGGATGGCTGGTGTATTGAATGAAAGTTGGTTTTATCTACCCCTGAGTCAGCCTTAGAACTAGGAGAATTCTCTCCATCACCTAACCTGCCACGTCAAGACATTAGAGACTCTTACTGGTCCTGGTCAGGCCCACTTCTCTCCCTCCAGACAGGAGCTTCAGCAACATTTCTCCTGACTGGACTTCTATAGCTGGTCACATCTGCTATATAAACCCAAACAAACAGAGGTATGTGCTAGGCACGTCCCTTTTTACCAGTACAAGATTAAATATTCCTGTGTTTTGCCCAGTTTTATTTGGTTTTGAGATGGGGAATACATGAGAGTTCTGAGGTACATAAGATTAGCCAGGCTAAGATACCTCAGCTAACTGAACTTTTGTTCTACCAAAGAAATTGCTAACACTTGCTTGTGTCAACTTCAGTAAAGAATGAGAGCTCAGGCCATAATTGAACAAATACTTTAAAATATAACACACTGAAGATCAGCTCAAGACAGGACAGGATGTCATTCCTTTACTATCTTATCTGTGAATGCATGGTGCCCATAAATGACTGTGTTATCATTTCTGGTTGGAGAAGTCCCGTGACACACTGCCACTGTCTCCCTGGCCTTGGTGATACCAACTATCCCAGCCACAGATGCAGGTACTTTATGATTTTTCAATTCAGAAGCTGATTAAGTTGACCTAGAGATTCCTAAGAGGCCCTAGAAGAAACACTCAAGCTGATTCTTACCTGCCAAACTTAAAATTTTCCTTCTAGAGATGGTTTTGATTTAAATCATTCCATGCAATGCTCACACCAATGTCACTCTTCCTTTCAGACTACTGTATTTCTAGTCTCCTGGGAGCTCAGATTAAAGTTTGGGTTTCTAACTCCTCTGTCTTGCACCCATGCCTGGCTCCTGTTTGTCACCACTGCCCTTCCAGCTAATGTTCTCCCTGTCCCCAATTGCCTTCAAAAGTTCCCCCAGTTTCCCATTTCTTCTCTCTTGTCATCCTTGTGTGTGTGTGTGTGTGTGTGTGTGTGTGTGTGTGTGTGTGTGTGTGTGTGCAAGCTTGCAGAGGACAGAAGAGGGCAGCATACCTATCCTCTGGAGCTAAAGATATGAGCCACGTGATGCAGGTGCTAGGAACTAAATGCAGGTCTTCTGGAAGAGCAACAAATACTCCTTAGCATTGAGCAATCTCTTCAAGCCCGCCCCACTTAATTTTTTGAGGTCAGATCTTTCACTGAATGTGGAGGTTGCTGATTTGGCAAAACTAGCTGCTGGTCTGTAGGCTACAGGGCCTTTCCTGTCTGTCTTGGAAGCATTAGGACTGCTGCATACAGCACCATGCCCAGCTTTTCCACACAGGTACCTGTGATCTGAACTCAAGTCCTGATGCTTGGACAGGGAACACTTAACCAACAGAACCTACTTACCCATATTTCTTAATAACACAAGCTTATTAAGCTTTAATCCATGAATATTTTTTCACTTCTCAATGTTACTTACTACCATTAAAGTAGAACAATTTGAGCCAAGTGTGGTGGCTCATGTCCCAGCATTTGGAAAACTGAAGCAGGAGGATTTGCATGATTTCAAGGTCAGTCTAGGCTACATAGTGAGTTCCAGGACAGCTTGAGCTACAAAACTGAACCCCATTTCAAAGTAACAAACTAAGCAGAACCAGAGAAACTGCTATTGAATTGTCCTGTTGTCATTCAGTTTCTCTACTCCTGGTCTCATGTTTGCCTGGAGTCTAGATGTCCTTAGCTCATCCTTGCAGAGGGGTAAGCCACACTGGCCTCTTCCCAGGCAGAGCAGGGGAACAGCGGTGGGTAGCAGAGAAGACTGGTATCTGACGTTCTGAGACTCCTTAGTACAGCCTTTCAGACAACCTCAGACGGGTTTTGCTTTGCTTTTTGGGTTTTTAGACAGTGTCTCACTCTGTGGCCCCTGCTGATCTAGAACTCACTATATAATCCTGGATGGCCTTGAATTTAGGGTGATGTTCCTGCTTCAGCTTCCCAAGTGCTGGCATTATAGATGTGAGCCACTATGTCTGGCAATCCATTGTTTTTAACTCAGTGCCATACCAGTCCCCTCCAAGGTCTGCTTCCTAGAATCTCCATTCCTTTCATTTACTTGTTTGCTGAATGTCTACATCACTGCCCAAGGCTTCTACTTTCTTGTCCATTACTATGCAATGGTTTGCTTTTTAATTTACAAATGTCATTGACATTATTTCTTTTCTGTCATTTCCCTTCTCGTCTTCCTTTTCATGATGAACTTATTTTTTTCATTACAATTTTAGTTGGCAGAGACAAATATTTGCATTATACATACCATATCTGAAACACATATCTCTTTCTCTCCTTCTCTCTCTTTCTCCTAAGAGATAAGTTACAAGTCAGAATTTCAAGGATTTGTTTCACAGGAACACTCAGATGATGCCCACTTCTAAAGTCACATGAAGCAACCTATTAAATGCCATGTCAAAACATGAAATCATCAAATTTAACACCCCCTGAAAATCACTCACATGGCCCCTGTCTCCTCTTCCTCCAAGCCACTTGGCTGATCAGTTTTTCTCATTTATCACTTCTGATGAGTTCTACAAACTTTTCATATTCCTCCAAGTTTCTCATAGGTCTTATAAATGAACACAGTTAATACAAGACAGTGACTTCTGGCTTCTGGTCATGTTTTATCACAGCTACCAATACAAAGACAGCACACTCTGCCCTTAACTCCATTACTCCACTACTCTTCCCCTTCTAGAGATAGCTTCTTTCATCCCTTCAAAAGAGAAAGATAAGCTTTTTGTTGTTGTTTTGTTTTGTTTTTGTTTCTTCCTGCTGCAGCATCCAAATACCCAGCAACAGTGATTGGCTCAATAATCATTTTTTAAACAAATAAGAGTGGATCCTCCCGAGACCCAGGTTCATGGGGTGTGGGTCAGTCATATGCTGGTTTCCCAGCTATCAGACAGGGATCCATGAGTCCCCCTTGTTCATGTTAGCTCTTTTTGTGGGTTTCTTCAGCCTGGTCTTGACCCCTTGTCATCACTCCTCACTCTCTGCAACTGGATTCTAGGAATTTGGCTCAGTATTTAGCTATGGATGTCTGCTTCTGCTTCCAACAGCTACTGGATGAAGGCTCTGGGATGGCATATAAGGTAGTCATTAATCTCATTAACAGGGAAGGGCATTTAAGGTAGCCCCTCCACTCCAGAATGAAAATTTGTCATTATGTTCATTATGTCACGTAGTTCATTTGATCATGTCTTTGGTAGCTGTATCTTGCCTTATATGAATGAATGTAGAGCTACTCCTCATGTTTTATATACTTTCCTTTGTATGTTATGAAGACAGAAATAATAACAGAACTAAAATGTCTTGTGTTGGGAACTGATCTTTAAGGAGAGAGGGCTCTTCGTATAGATTCACTGCCCTATGTCACTTATTTGAAACAGTGTAAGTAAGGATACAGTCGTGGTTGTGGATGATTTTCCTTTTGGATCCTGTCCTCATTGCCTGTTCATTGTGATCAATTGACAGTGAAAATGCCCTGTGGTCTGTGGTCATATTGTACACTTGTACAAACAAAGCCTGTCTGGGGGTCAAAGAATGGAGCTCGCCACTAGCTAACCATAGAGGTCTGGAGGTCTGTACAGCTCTCTCAGTGCCCTCCACCACACACTGTATGGATTCTAGCATGTCAGCACCATTCAGGTGTGTTTCTTCAAAATTAGATTTCAATCATGGAACAGAGGAAACAGTTAAAATAACTCCCACAGACTCAACCAGAAAACCAAAACACACCTCTCTAATCATGATAAAGTCCCATGCAATTTCATCAGCTAAGGTTTCTCAGATTAATCCTCACATGTGGTATCTATATCTCTGTCCTAAACTAGGAAATTGCTACATTAATTTTCAAATGCATTATCTTTTCCTCAGGCTTGTCTTTTAATTAATTCTGACTGGACTTTTAAACATATCATACAGGCTATAAGGATAATTCACCTTCATTTATCATATACTCTTCTCAATGGGCAGATAGAATATTTTTCTTGAAAATGTTATTTTAGGGTCATTTTAGGGCAACAGAAAAGTTGAGCAAAGGTTCAAAGATTTCCCACAATCCCTTTACCTCTGCACATGTGTAGCCCTCCCTTTCTCCAACCACAAAGAAACATTTGTTATAATCAATGAGCTAGAAATTGATGGATCACCCCAAATCTAGAATTTACACTGGGATTCACCTTTGGTATGATATAGCATGTGCATTTGGATAAGTTTACCATGGCATACATCCATCATTACAGAGCAGTGCACACAGAGACTATGGTGTAGTTTTATTGTCCTAAATCCTTGATGTTGGCAATGATTCTCACACCCTCAGCCACTGGTAGCCACTAATGCTTTTTAATGTCTCTACAATGCCACCTTTTTGGAATGACAGTCTTCTGGAAATGTATAGTATATAGCTTTCTCAGACTGCCTTCTCTGGTATTTTTTCATGACTTTAAAGCTCATTTTTAAGTACAGAATAATGTTCCATTATTTAAATATACCATGGTTTATTACTCCACTCACCTACTGAAGGATATTTCAGTCATTTCTAAGTATTTGCAGATTTGAGTAGGGCAGTTGTAAATATTTGTGTACAAGTTTTCAGGTGGTTGTAACTTTTCTGCACATTTGGGGAATAGCAAGGGGTAAAATCTCTAGCTAAATTTGACAGCTTATGTTTAGTGCTGTAAGAATCTGCTAACCTTTTTTCTAAGTGACTGCACAATTGTGTATCTCAGCAGCAGCAAATGGAATGCCTGCAGCCCTATGTCTGCCCGAGCATTTGTCTTTGTTTCTGCCCTAGCACCAGACTTACCTATGTTCTAGCATGTGTTCTTTTCTATATTCTAGACCTTGGTCTTGTCTGTGTTTTCACATTTAGTCTTATATGTGTTCTAGCATTTGGAATTATTTTTGGTCTAGCACTTGGTCTTGTCTGTCTTTTGAATTTTGTCCATTTCAAGAGGTGTATGGTGGCACCTCATTGCAATAGTCCTTGTTTTGGTGGTAGTATTGTCGCTTTGCACATACCAGGCAAGTGCTGGACCATCTGGCCACATCACCAGTCCTGTATTTAATCTTACACCTTTTACAGATATTTCTTTTTCTGTCATCTTTCCATTTTCCTGAGAGGCATAACATTTCAAGAAAGGCAACTTTATCATACAAAAGAGGAGTACTGCCTTGACTAGAATGGGAAAGTGGGTAGTGAGTACAATGGTGCTCTCAATGCCCTGGAGATGCTCATTCTTATTCTTCCCCCATCAGTCTTTACAAGAGATCTGAAGTATATTAAACTTGTTTTCTGGTACAATTTTCTCTATTGGTCAGGATTCTTAGTTGTAAATAGTACAGTGATTGTAATAGTTTAAGCAGAAAAACAGGAAAGCAGTGTTTCACAGAATGGGGTAAAAAAAAAAAAAGAAAAAGAAAAAAGAAGTGAAGAGAAAGAAGACATATTCAAGATTGTAGCCCAGGGAGAGCAGATATGTCCTTTGGTGATGCCATAGGGATGTTACTCAGGAGGTGGTCTGCTCTGAATTTCTGAAATCCCTTTCCTTTCTTCATTCCCTTGTATTATCATTCCACTAAATTCAAGTCCTAGGGACTAGCATCCGATTGGCTAACTCTAAATCACCACTCCTTTAGCGTGGAGGTTTCAGGGAAAACAACACAGTGCCCATCTTCCGCTGGTATCTTTCAGCAGACAGATGACACTTTTAAGTAATACAAAAAGTTGTCCTTTTTTTTTCCTGCTGACATAAAGAAGTAGAGAGAGAAGCTGACACACTGTTCAAACCCTACCTAATTTGTTCAGGGCTTTCAAATGCCTCAGGGAGGAATTTCTTTATAAAACAGAGTGGGGGTAGGAAAGCAAGCAGTATATAAAATGACTGTCCCCAGGAAGAGCTATCCAGGTGCTTGAAATGTTCCCTACAAATTACTATATTCATTAGTATTGCTGTGATTCTTGGGGGCAGCAAATGTCAGCTCTTTACCCATAAAAAGTACATTTTTTTTCCCTAGTGTCTTCAGAATTTTTACCAACTTGTGATTTTTGTTTGTTTGCTTTCAAATCATCAGTTTCTTCCTTGATTTTATCAGGTCATTCCCCTTTGGAAATTCAATGAAGCTCATCAATGGAGGAGTCCCAGAAGATTTCATTCTCATGGGCTTTACCAAATACCCATGGCTGGATCTTCCTCTCTTCTTTGTCCTCCTGACCTCCTACACGTTCACGTTGCTGGGAAACATTGCTATTATTCTGGTTTCTCAGCTGGATTCCCAGCTCCAAAGTCCCATGTATTTCTTCCTTACCAGCCTTTCATTTTTGGATCTTTGTTTCACCACCACAACGGTCCCTCAAATGCTATTTAATTTACAGGGGCCCAACAAGAACATCACTTACATAGGCTGCATGGCCCAGGCCTATGTGTTTCATTGGCTAGGCTGTACAGAATGTGTTCTGCTTGGCATCATGGCCTTAGATCGCTATGTGGCTGTGTGCAAGCCTCTGAGGTACTTTGTCATCATGGACCACAGGCTCTGTCTGCAGCTGTCAAGCACTGCTTGGCTCACTGGCCTAGCCAATTCACTACTACAGTCTACACTCACCATACAGTTGCCCCTGTGTGGGAACCAGATGCTGGACCACTTCTTCTGTGAGCTGCCTGGGCTTATTAAGATGTCTTGTGGGAACACCACAGTCAATGAGATTACTTTATCAGTGGTGGCCACATTCTTGATAATGGGCCCCCTCTCCATGATACTTGTGTCTTATAGTTACATTGCCCAAACTGTATTTCGAATTCCTTCTGCAGCTGGGAGACTTAAAGCTTTCAACACTTGCTCATCGCACTTGCTGGTAGTGTCTTTATTTTATGGGCCGGGGATCTACATCTATATGCAACCCTCAGAGGATGGCTCCCAAGACCTCATCAAGGTTTTGACTCTGTTTTACTGTGTCATTACTCCCATGGCTAATCCATTCATCTACACTCTGAGGAACAAAGATGTCATAGGAGCTATGAGGAGACTTCTGAGGAAGGCCATTTCAACTAAGGGGATATGAAAGATGATTTTTTATTCTGAATGGGAAGGCCCGACAATAATAAGAAGCATCCTTTTGATTTTGATTTTGTTTTGTCTGAAATAGGGAATTACTGGCCTTGAATTTGTGATCACCCTGCTGCAGCCTCTAGAGTGTTGAGATTACAGGTGCATCTGCACACCCATCTTAAAGGGTCACCCTCAAACCACCCCCCAAACCTATAACTTCAGGAAGGGGTTACATTTTGATAAGTTGTTGGCCAAAGGGGTTCACAGACTCACCTAAACATCACAAGTTATTGCCAAGGCTTTTTGTTATCCTTCCCAACCTGATGGTTAAGACGCTATTGTTGAAGACACCACTTAATTGTGTCATAGAACATGAAGAAAAAGAGCTGGTGCTCAAAGAGAAGATTCACTGCTGCTAAGTAACATTCATGGTGCTGGGAGGCATTGTGAACAGTGCTGGAGGAGAAAAGTAGTCAGTACCACCCAGCACCCAGCACAAACCCTTCGACCCACACCAGTGACTGCCTGCAAAAAGCACATTGGTAGCTGGGCTTTGGCGGCACATGCCACACACACACACACACACACACACACACACACAGACAGAAAGAGAGAGAGAGAGAGAGAGAGAGAGAGAGAGAGAGAGAGAGAGAGAGAGAGAGAGAGAGATTGTTTCCCTAACCCTTTCCCAATGTGCAAATTACTAAAGGCAAGTGAGCAGAACTAATGAGGAAGACACGGGGGACCTTGGGAACCTAGTTAAAGTCCCATCCAGAGCCCTTAGGGGCCCCTCCCATCTCCTTCATGGGAGCTGTTTGTCCATCTGATTAACTTGTCCCTTCTGCTCTTTATCTTTTTGAGGCCTTTGCCTCTTGTGTCCCCCTTGCAGTCACATTTGCTTTCTCTGAGTGGGTCTTCCTTCCACAGTTACAGTTCTTTGTGCATCACACAGAACATGTGCCACAATGAAACCCACTATCTACTCTAACCTAAAACATCAATTTTAAAGAAAAATAATACGTTTATTTTAAATTTCACCACAGCAAGTATGAGGTAGCATCAGGAAAATCAGGAGTTCAAGGCCAGTCTTGGCTCCACGAATCCCCTGCCCAGCCCCGCACTTCCACGAAAAGAAAAATCAACCCCCCCCACCAACAAATTTAACAAAACAAACAAGCAAACAAGTAAGACAGAATATCTACTATGATAGGTGATATCCAAATATTTCAGCAGAGGAGGAGTTATTTTAAATGGTTCTAGAAAACATTGCTGTTGGAGATATACATTGTAATATTTCAGTAAGTGCACACATTGTGAAATGCCCAAATCAAGCGAATTATGTTCATGGCATAGGTGTGTGTGTGGGTATCTGGGGCACAGACTCCCCTTTTTAGGTTCATGACCATACTAACAACTGAAAAATGAAGTCAGAAAGGAACAGGAGGAGAGCATACTGTAGTCCAAGAGACATAGCAGGTGACCTGGAGGGCTCAGTGGGTAGGTACTGAGGGGAGGGCAGGGAGGAAGAAGTTACATTTTAATAGAACAAGTGAAAAATAGTCTGACAGATAGGTCAGAAACCAGGAAAAAGAACCACCTGGTATCCAGAGTCTTTGTTCCTTGTTCCTATTGTAAGGATAAAACTTGCCCCTCCTTTCATGGTGATGTGAACCTTGAGCTGGAATGCAGCATTTGGTTGGTTCCTCTCAACCAAGGGCAAACATTAACCTGAAAACTATTTGGTTAGCCTTGCACTCAGTGAATAGTTGACCTGGGTGGCCTAGAACTCAGATATGCCTGAGAGGAAGGGATATTAACCGACTGTGGTTTGTTGTCAGTTTATGTTTCAGCCTTGTAAGGTTTGCGATTGTTTAAACACTGTCACTGGTTCTTTTTTTAACCTTGCAATCAGTCACAAGCCACCTGTGGCTGTCACTACTGAGAGGCTAGAGTTTAATCTTACTCTAGCTATGGGAGTCCAACACTTGAAAATAAGTTACAATAAGCTGAGGGACTTCTCATTATAGTGTTTGAGCTGTGAGTCCATTTTAGAAATCTTTGATTTCCTGTGTCTACCAGGACACTGACCACTGACACGACCACTTGTTTCAGAGGAAACGGACATGTTAATGTTCATGTATCAAGTGGTGCCTGGAAGACAATGGCTACAAAGGGCCCTTTACTTCCCATTCTTCCTGCCAAACAATACATGAGAGCTGGCTAATTTCATGTCAGTTGACACAAGCTGGATTCAGCAGAGAGGAGGGAGTCCCGCTTGAAAAAATACCTCCATAAGATGGGACTATAAGTAAGCACATAGGGTAGTTTTAAAATTAGTGACTGATGGGGTAAGGCCCAGCCCATTGTGGGTGATATCAGTCTGGGGCTGGTGGTCCTGGGTTCTATAAGAAAGTAAGCTGAGCAAGCCATGGGGAGCAAGCCAGTTAGTAGCACTCCTCCATGGTTTCGGCGTCTGTTCTTGTCTCCAGGTTCTTGCCGTGTTTGAGTTTCTGTACTGACTGCCTTTGATGACAAACTGTGCTATGGAAATGTAAGCAAAATGAACCCTTTCCTCCCCGAGTTGCTTTGGGTCTTGATGTTTCATCACAGCAATAGAAACCCTATGACACCCATCATTGTAAGAACACTTAAGACCTATTCTCTTATTAAAAGTATATGATGTAGTATTGTGAACTATATTCACCACACTGTGTGTTATATATCTTAAAGTTACTCATCCTACATCACTGACATTGTGCATCCTTCTAACAACATTATCTCACTTTGAAAATCCTTCAGTTCCTTGCAATTACTGTTTACTATCCATTTCAACCAACATAACTTTCTAAGAATCTATATGTAAGTGAGATCTTGGGTTTATGTCAATAAACAATGTCTTTCAGGTTCATCCATGCTGTCATAAATGGCAGAGTTTCTTTTATTAAGGGCAATATGCAGGATATCTCATGGGTATATGTAGTTCCAGCCTTTGGGAAGTTGAGGTGGTAAGATTACTTAGGTTTATGAGTTGGAGACCAACCTGGGCAACATAGAGAGACCCCCATCTTATGTTGCTCAGTGATAAATAACTTGCCTACCATATGCAAAGTTTGGGTTTGATTCCTCAGCACCACAAAACAAACAAAAATTAACAGTATTATATAGTTTTCATCAAGGTACCATTTTTTCATATACTTATTATTCATTACTTTTTTTTTTGTAAATACCCATTTAAGTCCTTTCACCAATTTTAGATTAGATACTTTGTTTTCTTGCCATTTAGTTGTATGTGTGTGCGTTTTGAATGTTAGCTTATTTGCAGAGGTGTGGCTTGCAAATATTCTCTACCCTACAAGGATGACCTCAACTAACAATCTAAGCAATAGTGGAGAGGCTACCTTAAATGCCTTTCCCCGATAATGGCATATAAGGACTATCTTATATGCCATTCTAGAGCCTTCATCCAGTAGCTGATGGAGGCATGAGCAGACACCCACTGCTAAACACTGAGCTGAACTCCTGGAATCCAGTTGCAGAGAGGGAGAAGTGATGAGCAAAGGGGTCAATACCAAGCTGCAGAAACCCACAGATACAGCTGACCTGAACAAGGGGGAGCTCATGGACTCCAGTCTGATAGCTGGAAAATCAGCATAGGACTGACCCAGACCCCCTGAACATGGGTGTTAGTTAGGAGGCCTGGGCAGTCTTTGGAGCCTCTGGTAGTGGATCAGTATTTATCCCTCCAATACAAATGGACTTTGGGAGCCCATTTCATATAGAGGGATACTCTCTCAGCCTAGGCACATGGAGGAGGGCCTAGGCCATACTCTAACTGATGTGACAGACTTTGAAGACTCTCCATGGAAGGCCTCACTCTCCCTGGGGAGCAGAAAGGGGATGGGATGGGAGTTGTGGGGGCAGGGGAGGAGGGAAAAAAAAACAAATATGCTCCCCCATTCCACAGATCGTCTCTTCACTCTATTGATTGCTTCCTTTGCTGTGCAGAGTCTCTTAGCTCAATGTAATGGTATTTTTCTGTTTTTTTTTTTTTTTGGGGGGGGGGTGTTGTGATTACTTTTAAAAGCAAATCCAAAAATATAGTTAACCCCAAACTAGTATCATAAGTTTTTTCACTTACATTAGTTTATTGGTTTTATTAGCTTATTAGTTTTATGTCTTATATTTTAGTCATTAATCCATTTGAGTTGGTTTTTGGTTAAAATATGAGATAGAAATCCTGTTTAATTGTTTTGAGAAGTTGTTTCATTTGGTGAAGTTCTCCCTTAACTGTTGTGTATTCCTGTACCTCTTGTCAAAGATCAATTGAAAATAAATGTAGATTTATTTTTCAGCTCTTTATGCTGTTTCATGTCTGTTTCTATGATATTGCTATGATGTTTTGATTATTATAGCCTTTTCAATATATCTTGAAACCAGGAAAAATATTGCCTTCAGCTTCATTCTTCTTTCTTTGGCTGTTTGTAGGCTCTCATGGTTCTACATGGGTTGTTAATAATGGACTGGTGTTAATCTGTTTTTAATTCCGGTAGGTAGTAGCTTTTTATTGAAAACAGGTGCACCAGAGATTGAGGATTATAATGTCTTCTTGTTTAGTTGTTCGCTTGAGTAGAATGTACAGGTTTTCTTTTGTCTTTTCTGATTAGCTTTAGTTTGAAGTCTGTTTTGTCAGATACTATGATAGTGACTCCTGCTTGCTTCTTGATCCCATTTAATTGGAGTAGTTTTTTTCATACTTTAATCTCTCTTTAAAGATAAATTTCTTTTTTTAAAAAAAGATAAATTTCTTATAGATCATAGAAAGATGGGTTCTTCTGTTTCTTAATCCATTCAGCCACCCTATGTCTTTTGTTGGAGAGTGAAGACTATTGATGTTAAAGTTTTCATCAATGATCGTGGTGGCTTTTCAAATGTATAATCATCTTACCAGTAGAATCACTGAAAGGGTCCTCAAACCCCACGGGTTTGTTTGAGGAGACCATCCACGCCGAGGAAGCACAGCCGAGTTGGGAAGGGCCGGGGAGAACGTCTCACGGAAGTATCTATCATCTCAGAGACACCGCAACACAAATTCGGAATTGCGCGAGGACGGGAATTCTCTTCTTCCGGATGGGCTCAGTACGTTCAGACAGACAAGCCCAGCCTTGCGGCGCAGACGCCAGGAAAAACCACAGAGTAGGGCGCCGCGGCTTGGCAGAGTGGCTGCTGGAGAGCGCGAGCCTGGCGCCGGGCTCCACGGTTCCGGCCTCCGTGGCGGTCCGCGGGGACTTCCGGTTCCTCCTCCCGATTCCGGGCTCTGCGCAGGAGCGCCGGGTGAGCGAGCTGGTGGAAGGGTGCGGAGCCAGCCGGGACCTGGAACTTCGATTGACTATCACAGAACGGGATAGAAGAAAGGCAGATTAACCTCCAACCTTTAACCATTATGATGGTTAAGTCCCGGAAAAGTCTAATTCACATAACTGTGTTGTGTATACGGTTTTGTATCACTAGGCATCAGGTGTTAGGAAAAATTTCAAAAGCAGCAAGTCGCGGGTACCCTAGTTGTCTACTCTTCGACTCATTAAGTTGTTTTTGTGGCACTGGTACTAAAACTTACACATGGTAGGCAGCACTTGCTGTTCCCCGATGCCATCTACTTGCCCTAAAGGTTTTATTTCAGTTCGTTGTGTTTTACTTTACCAGTAAGTGAAGATTAACTTTAGTACCAAGCTTTACTCCCCAAAGTTCTGAAACAACTTGTCATCGTTTTCACTTTTGTCTATTTTTGTGAAAGTACATGTACTGCCACTGAGTACAGTAAATTAACTGGATGGCAGGCTTTCAACTCTCACACTTAAATTCTTAGAATACGCAATATTTGCTTATGATAGTTTGTGTTAATAATGGTGGCTTATCCCTTAGATCCAGTCTGTAAGGAAATTTACAGGTGAGTTTTTACTTGAAACACTGGTAACTCTTTTTTATAGCTATGATGGCATCTACTAGTGATGCCGAGTTCTGTAAGAACCAGGTTGGAGTTTTGGAAATAAAAGACGAAGGAAGAGTATACTACCAGACAAGATTGGAGCCTGCCACAGACACTTATAACAGAGAAGTCTTCCTTCCGAAAGTACTTCGGACAGTTTTGCTACCAGGAAACATCTGGTCCCGGGGGGAGGCTTTGGGCCAACTCCGGGAACTTTCCGTCAGTGGCCGAGACCCACAGCAAGGAACAGATCCTGGAGTTGTTGGTGCTGGAGCAATTGCTGACCATCCTGCTTGAGGAGCTGCGGGCCTGGGTGCAGGAGCAGAACCCTGAAAGCGCAGAAGAGGTAGTGACTGTGCTGGAGGATTTAGAGAGAGAGCTTGATGAACTAGGATACCGGGTAAGAAAAAAAAATGTGGCTTCTGTTTCCTAAAATTAATTGTGGATTTATAGACCATAGTGCATTGTAACATTATATCACAAAGCGTATTGACACTTAGGTGGATCCAAAAGGGGCTGTGGTTTCGTGGGAATTTGGGGTTGAATGTGTATGTTACAATCCTTGGGCTTGTAATCTTCACTTCTCACCTCCTTACAGGTATGCACCACCACTCCTGTCTGGTCTTAGCTTATTTATTCCTTTTTATCAGAGAGATTGTATATTTCTTTGCTACGATACCAAATTCTATGTGATGACTATGCTGCTTGGTTCAGAAATACAAGATTTATGCTGCAAAGAGATGATATTAGAAGATAGTAGGAGACAGTATTAGAGAGATAGTGGTAATAAGGTGGAAAACAGCCTCTTGTAAAGGGTATTATGTAATATAAAACAAGTAATTAAGGGAATAAGGTTCTGAGCTGGGCAGGAGCACATGCTTGTCAACTAGCACTCAAGGTGATGGAAGCAGGTGGATTGAGAGTTTGAGACTAATTTGGAATACATAGTAAGACCCTGTTTCAAAAATACCAAGAGCTGGGGCTGTAACTCAGTGCTAGAGGACTTGCTTAGTATGCAAAAGGTCCTGTTCTTCATTCCCAGTACTGTGATAGCTGTGTACATGGTGATGGGGCTGTTGCTATCCCTAGTGGAAACCTTGGGGTGGATACAGCTGTTAATCCCTCTTTCTCCCCACAAGCTGTAACTGAGTCTTTGCTCCATGCTGTCTGCAGCTACCTAGCAGTCTGGGAGAAAAAGAAGTATTTACCTGTGAGTGAAGGAACAGTAAAGAGCACATGGCAGAAATGGGAAGGGAGGTGAATAGATGGAGACTCGCTGCTCACCCCTGCTTCCTCCGATTTTTAACAGGTAAACTGTCCTATGATTTTAAAAGAAGGATTTATAAAAATTATCCAATGTAATGTTTCTGTGCCATTAATTCATCTAGTCTCCTCCCCAACTCTGAAGTAAATTGTCACTGCTTTTGGTTTCATATGTGTCCTTCTAGAGACTTTTTATGTTAAACATTTTCTTCTCCTTTAGGCTATGATGGTAGACTCTTACATATTTTTTTTTTATTTAACAGCTGCTTAGTATTAAAAAGTGTAGACAAACCACAAAGCAGGTTAGCCAGCTACTACTGATAACATTTATCTTTAGTGTTTTGTTATAACAAATACTGCTATAATAAATAACATTGCATAAATTCTTATCTGTAGTACCGTGTGTCAAAAGTTACGCACCGTTATACTTTCAGTAGATACTGTGAAATTGATTTCCCTAACAATTTGGATAAATTCACACTAGCAATTTGTGTACCCATTTTGTGAGTACAGTGTAATACCAAACTAATTAGGTAAATCCAGTGAGGGACAAATTATACCTTGGGCTGACAAAATGGCTCAGCAGGTAAAAGTACTTGCTATGAAAAGCTGACCACCTGAGTCTATCCCCAGAATCCATAGTAGGTAAGAACCAACTTCCAAAAGTTGTCCTTTGACCTCCATACATGTGCCATGGCATGTGCACACTTACACGTAAAATAATAAAAAGTTTAAAAAATTTCTCTCTGTGCTGTTTAGCTCATTTTTGCCTGATTATGGAATAGTGTTTCTCCCTGTGGTAAGGACTATATGTCTCCTTTTTTTGGAAACTGTGTAGTTTCCCTTTTTTTAGTTTTCTGTTATTATCTCCTTACTCATTTTTGGAGTGCTTTACACATTTGATTCATCCTATATCCTAACATGGTTTTATAGTTTGTAATAGAAACTCTGCAGTTTTATGTGACTTTCATTTGCATAATTTTCTGTTGCTAATTTCATAAGCTACCATTTAGTGCTACTGGAGAGTGGCTTGATGGGAGATGTTATTCTGTATATATGTTTCTCATACTGGTTAATAAAGCTCTGTGGCCAATAGGAAACAAGATAGGCGGGGCTAGGAGACCAGGAGGAGGAAAGAGGAAGTAGTAGGGAGGAGTTGAGATGTAGACCAGAAAGAAAGAAGATGCCGGCTGCGGCTCCTGGATAAGACGACCACGTGGAAATACTTAGATAAGTAGAAATGGGTTAATAATTAAGGCAGAGCTAGCCCATTAACAATGATAGTCATTGGCCAACAGGATTGTATCAAATACAGAGTCTCTGAGTGTTATTTGGGGCACACATGGCGGCAGGACTGGGAGGCTGGGGGGGGGGACCTGCCGTAACAGTGGCTAACATGCAGGCTCCTTTTTGTAGTTTCAGGTGTTGAGATTGGAAATGAGTCCAGGAATGTAACTCTAAAGCAAGACCTTTGTGAAGGATTAGAAGCTGAACAGAATACCTCTAGCAGATTAGCAAAGGATGCATTGCAGTGTGAGGAAACTCGTGACCCTGGAGAAGAGCCATCTGGAGCTTCCAGTGAGGACAACTCTGCATAATGAAAGTAGGGTACATTTGCCTGAAAACTTAGACAGTGGTGAACACCAGAACATCTGTCTAGTACGGAAATCGCATGGATGTGATGACTGAAAAAAAAAAACTTTTAGTCAGGACTCATGCCTCACAGAACATAAAAGGGTCCACACTGAAAACAGACCCTACAAATGTGAAGAGTGCGGGAAAACTTTCCGATGGAGGACTGCTTATTCGACACAAGGTGGTTCACACTGGAGAGAAACCATTCAAGTGTAATGAATGTGACAGGGCCTTTGGCCAGTGGTCAGCTCTTAACCAACGTTAGAGACTCCACTCGGGAGAAAAGCAATACAATACCACTGTAATGAGTGTGGCAAAGCCTTTTGCCAGAAAGCAGGCCTCTTTCACCATCTCAAGAGCCACAAAAGAAACAGACCTTATTAGTGTTCATTGTAATAAAAGTTTTGATCGACGTTCCACACGTACTCAGCACCAAGGAGTTCACACTGGCACAAAACCCTATGAGTACAATGAATGTGGGAAAGCTTTTGTTTATAACTCATCTCTTGTTACCCATCAGGAAATGCACCACAAGGAGAAACCCTTCACTCAAAGTGGTTCTACTCAGCATCAGAGAAACCATATCAGGGAGATGCTAGTGTGATGTCTGTGGGAAAACCGTTGTTCAAGAGTCAAGTCTTACAGAACATGAGCAAATTTATACCCGAGAGACCCTATAAATGTACTGAGTGTGGGAAGGCCTTTACTTAAAGGCCAGTCCTAAGGAGACATCAGGGACTCCACACTGGGGAGAGGCCCTACAAATGTGATGAGTGTGGCAAGACCTGTAGGCAGAGGTCAGACCTTAGTAAGCACCAGAGAATTCATAGTAGAAGAGGTTTCTATAAGTGTAACAAGTATGGGAAATTGTTCAGGCAGAATTCAACTCTTATTCAGCATCAGACTATTCACAAAGGAGCAAGAACTCTTTCTGTGTGATGACTAGGGAAGCCATCTCACAGAGTGCAGGTCAATGAGAAATACTGTATTTGTAATGCTTTGTGGCATTGGTACTGTAAGAAGACCATAAATATTGGATGAGGAAAGAAGTCTATTATCAGATTTCTTAGAGCATTTACACCCAGTCTGGGTTGTGGAAATCTGCCATAGTTAAAAAGACTAGTTAGAAAAGGATGACAGTGGAATTGATGCTCAGTGTGTTCCAGAATTAAAATAGGAGAAAACAAGTATCGTAATTCTGAAGACCAGATGACTTGTACATCTGGCCAGGAAAGAGTTCCTGAAAGATTTTATTGAAGGGTATGATGAATGGATTTGGAAGACCGAAGGAAGAATTAGGTGTGAGTAAAGTAGGTGAGCAGAATCAAGAGTGCAGGTGATTTGGAAGCATCTGTGATGAGACTAGCCATCCTGCTAGAGAGTCGATTTTAAGTGCTCAACTGATGGATATTAGTTGGAAATACCTTGGGGATAGATTAAGATGGCTGCAATGCAGGTAATACTAGCCAATACACTTTTCTCATCTGTCTATAAAACCTCTAAGTACAAATTTTTTATTTTAGAAATGATGTGGTTGTATTTGGTTCTCTATCCCAGCACGGGTGATGCTGAGGCAGGAGGATTAGGAGTTCAAGGCCAGACTGAGCTACGTAAAACCTCAAGAAAAAGAAAATAGGATGCTGGGTGGTGGTGGCACACATCTTTCATCCCAGTGCTCAGGAGGTAGCGGCAGGTGGATCTCTGTGAGTTTGATGCCAGCCTGGTCTGCAGAGAGAGTTCCAGAACAGGCTCCAAAGCTACACAGAGAAAACCTGTCTTGAAAACCCAAAGTGGTAGGGGACAGGGTACTAGAGGCTGGAGAGCTGGCTCTGTAGTTAAGAGTACTTGTTGCTCTTGCAGAAGACCCAGGTTTGGTTCCCATCACCCACATGGTGGCTCAAAACCACCCTAACTCCAGTTGCCGGGCATCTGGTGCCCTCTTCTGACCTTCTCACCAGCCTGGTCCCACAGCCACATCATCCCCAAAATAACACACAGAGACTCTACTAGTTATAAAGCTGTTAGCTAACAGCTAGAACTTCTTATTGGCTAGCTCTGTCTTATCTATTAACTCATTTCTATCAATCTAAGTGTTTTTACATGGTCTTACCAGAGAGAGAGAGAGAGAGAGAGAGAGAGAGAGAGAGAGAGAGAGAGAGAGAGAGAGAGAGAGGGAGGGAGGGAGGGAGGGAGGGAGGGAGGGAGGAGGGAGGGAGAGAGAGACTTATTCCTCTCACAGCTGACATCATGACTCCTCTTTACTACCCCTCCCAGAATCCTCCTTGTCTCCTAGTCCCACCTGTCTTGCCTTCCTATTTGCCAACAGTGCTTTATTCATTAACCAATAAGAGAAACACATTTTCAGAACGACATCTCCCATCAAAGTGCTTGTGTCTGGCTTCTAAATCTATTACACCTGTGATACTTCAACACGGGTGGACATCAACATCACCTGTAGTGTTATGCATTTCAAATGCCTGCACACACTGAATGAGGTCCTGGGTTCAATTGCCAAGACTTGAAGGTTTACCTGGGCATGGTAATATAGTCCCAACCTCTCAGAAGGCTGAGGTGAGATGAATTAAGCCTAAAGTTTAAGGCCATTCTTGATAACATAGTAAGAACCTGTTTCTAACTAATAAGCGCTTGATCCCAAAAAATGCTTACTGTGCCTCAGGTGTTACTGCAAACCATAATGAAGTATAGATGCTCAGAAATTTGACCCCAGCTCTGTGAAGTGAACACCATCAAGGCCTAAAACTAGGGTTCTGTTGTGGTCTTTCCATCATTAAAAATTTAAGTGTATTAAGGAAGGGGAAGGCCTGAGAGATGGCTGCTTCTCCAGAGGATCCAGGCCAGATTACCAGCACTACATGGCAACTCACAGCCACTGTAGCTCCAGGTACGGGATGGGGATCATCAGCTACCAGATGAAGGCTCTAGGATGGCATATAGGGTAGTCATCAATCTCATTATTGGGGAAGGGAATTTAAGGTAGCTTCTCCACTATCACTTAGGTTGTTAGTTGGAGTTATCCTTGTAGATCTCTGGACATTTCCCTACTGTCAGATTTCTTTTTAAACCTTTAATGGCTCCCTTTATTATGGTATCTCTTTTCTTGCTCTCCTCTATTCTTTCCCTGACTCAATCTTCCTGCTCCTTCATGTTCTCTTCTCCCCTCCTCTTCTCCCCTTTTCCCATGCTCCCACTTTGCACAGGAGATCTTGTCCCTTTCCTTTTCTGGGGTACCATGTATGTCTTTTTTAGGGTCTTCCTTCTGGCGGCATGGATTATAGGCTGGTAATCCATTGCTTAATGTTTAAAATCCATATATGTGTGAGTACATACTATGTTTGTCTTTTTGTGACTGGGATACCTCACTCAGGATTTCTTCTAATTCCACCCATTTGCTAATTACATTATTCCATTGTTTTTTTTTTTTTTTCCAGAGTAATACTCCATTGTGTAAATGTACCACGTTTTCTCCACCCATTCTTTAGTTAAGGGGTATGTATCTAGGTTGCTTTCAGGTTCTGGCTATTACACATAATTCTGCTATGAACATCGTTGAACAGATGTCCTTGTTGTATAAATGTGCATCTTTTGGGTTTATGCCTAAGAGTGGAATTACTGAATCTTGAGGTAGACTGATTCCCATTTTCCTGAGGAACTGCCATACTGGTTTTCAAAGTGGCTGTACAAGTTTGCACTCCCATCAGCAGTGGAGGAGTGTACCCCCTTCTCCACATCCTCTCCAGCATAATCTGTCTTTGGTGTTTTTGATTTTAGCCATTATGGCAGGAGTAAGATGGTATCTCAGAGTTGCCTTGATTTGCATTTCTCTGATGACTAAGGATGTTGAGCACTTTTTAAAGTGTCTTTCAGCCATTTTATATTTCTCTATTAAGAGTTCTCTATTTAGTTCTGTACCCCACTTTTTAATTGGAGTATTTGGTGTTTAATTGGATTATTTAGCTTCTTGAGTTCCTGGTATATTTTGGAAATCAGCTCTCTGTCAGATGTGGGTTTGGTTAATATCTTTTCCCATATTGTAGGCCACCATTTTGTCTTGTTTACTGTGTCCTTTACCTTACAGAAGCCTTTCAATTTCAGAAGATCCCATTTATTAATTGTTGATCATAGTCTTTGTGCTACTAGTATTATGTTCAGGAAGCAGTCTTTTGTACCAGTTTGTTCAAGGGTGTCTCCCACTTTCTCTTCTAAGGGGTTCAGTGTGGCTGGATTTATGTTGAGGTCTTTGGTCCATTTGGATTTGAGTTTTGTGCATGGTGATAGATATGGATCTATCTGCAGTCTTCTAAGTTGGCATCCAGTTATGCTAGCACCATTTGTTGAAGATGCTTTCTTTTTTCCATTGTATAATTTTTTCTTCTTTGCCAAAAATCAGGTGTTCATAGGTGTGTTGGGTTAATATCATGGTTTTCAATTTGATTCCATTTTTTTTTTGTCAATACCAAGCTGTTTTTGGGACTATAGTTCTATAGTAGAGCTCGAAGTCAGGGATGGTGATGCTTCTGAAAGTTCCTTTATGTACAGGGTTGTTTTGGCTATCCTGGGTCTTTTGTTTTTCCATATAAAGTTGATCATTATTCTTTCATGGTCAGTGAAGAATTGTTCTGGGATTTTAATGGGGAATGCATTAAATCTGTGTCTTTTTATAGGCGTTTGAGGGTTATTAATAACCATTATTGTTAATTCTTGTTTATTTTGATTTTGTTGTTGTTGTTGGTATTTTGATGTGGATTTTCCCCCATTTATCTTTTGAATGTTGGTAAAGTGGGATTATCTATTGCTTATGTTTTTGTGGGTGTAATTAACTTTCTTGCATTGGAGTGTTCCTTCAGGACTTTCTGTAGGGTTGGACTGTATTGATATGTATTGTTTAAATCTGGTTTTATCATGGAATATCTTGGTTTCTCCATCTATGTTATTGGAAGCTTTGCTGGGTATAGAAGTCTGGGCTGACATCTGTGATCTCTTAATGTTGGTAGAATATCTATCCAGGACCTTCTGGCCTTCAGAGTTTCCATAAGGAAGTCAGGTATAATTCTGATAGGTTTGCCTTTATATGTTACTTGTTTTTTTTTTTCCTTTGCTGTTCTTAATATTCTTTCTTTATTCTGTATGCTTGGTGTTTTGAATATTATGTGGCAAGGGGACTTATTGTGGTACATTCTACTTGTTTTTCTGTAAGCTTCTAGTACTTTCATTGGCATATCTTTCTTTAGATTGTGAAAGTTTTCTATGATTTTGTTGAATTTATTTGCTGCATTTTTGAGTTAGGTTTTTCACTTTCTTCTATACCTATTATTGTTAGGTTTGGCCTCTTCACAGTATCCCATATTTCCTGGATATTTTGTGTTAGGGAATTTGTTGGACTTAGGATTTTCTTTGGTCGATGAATCTATTTCTCCTAGTGTATCTTCAATGCTTGAAATTCTCTCTTCCACCTCTTATATTCAGTTGGTTATACTTACTCAGTAGTTCCTGATCGTTTGCCTAGCTTTTCTATTTCCAGCATTCCCTCAGACTGTATTTTTTTTTATTGTCTCTATTTCAGCTTTCAAGCCTAGCACTGTTTGAATTGTTTCTTGCAATTTTTGATTTTTCTTTTTCTCCATTTCTTGATTTTTTAAAAATTTATTTTATTTTTTATTTTTTATTTTACATATCGATCCCAGTTCCCTCTCTCCCCCTCCCTCTCTCTTTCCTCCCCTCCCTCCCTCCCTCCCTCCCTTTCTCCCTCCCTCTTTCCCTCTCTCCCCCCTCACATGTACCCCTCCCACCATCCCCTCCCACCCCACCCCCACTCCACATGTAGGGTGATGCTCTCTAGGAGGGGTCATCTAAATCTTTCAAGTCATTTGAAGTAGGGACTAGGACTTCTCTCCTGTCTCTAGGTTAAGGGAGTATCCCTCCATGGGGGATATGTCCGCGAATACTTCCTGGTTCCACTGTCTGAGGTCCCTTAGACTGCTCAGGCCTTCTAGCTGAGACCCATGTTCAGGGGGTCTGAGTCAGTCCCATGCTGGATTCCCAACTATCAGCCTGGGGGCCGTTAGCTCCTCCTTGTTCAGGTCCGCTGTCTCTATGTGTTTCTGCAGCGTGGTCTTGTCCTCCCTCTCTGCATCTGGATTCTAGTCCAGCTCAGTGTTTAGTTGTGGGTGTTTGCTTCTGTTTCCAACAGGTACTAGATGAGGGCTCCGTGATTGTGGATAAGTTAGTCATGGATCTCATTATCAGGGAAGGGCATTTATGGTAGCCTTTCCACGGTTGTTCAAATTGTTAGTTGGAGTCAGTCTTGTAGGTCTCTGGACATTTTTTTAGGTTCAGTTTTCACTTCAATTCTATAATGGCTCCTTCTTTTATGTTCTCTCTCTCTCTCTCTCTCTCTCTCTCTCTCTCTCTCTCTCTCTCTCTCTCTCTCTCTTTTCTGTCTTGTATTCCTCCCCTGACTTAATCTTCCTAGTCCCATGTGCTTTCCTCTCCTCCCCTTCTCTTTCTCCTAGTTCCCTCCCCACTCACTGCCCCTCCCACTTCCCATGTGCTCTGGGGGACTTGTCCCTTCCCCCTTTTGTGAGGGACCTTATATAAATCTCTTAGAATCCACTTTGTATCCTAGTTCCTCTGGCAGTGTGAATTATAGGCTGGTGATCCTTTGCTCTAGGTCTAAAATCCATATACATGAGTACATACCATGTTTCTCTTTTTGTGACTGGGTTACCTCATTCAGGATGGTTTCTTCAAGTTCCACCCACTTGCCTGTGAATTTCAAGATTCCATTGTTTATTCCCAAAGAGTAGTATTCCATTGTGTAGATGTGCCACATCTTCTTTATCCATTCTTCAGTTGAGGGGCATCTAGGTTGCTTTCTTGATTTTTTTTTTTTTTTTTTTTTTTTTTTGGCTGCCATTTCCTTAAGGGATTTTCCCATTACATCTTTGAGGGTTGCTATCATTGTCATAAAGTTGTTTTATGGTCATTCCCTTCTGCTTCATCTGTGTTGGGATGTTCAGGTCAGCTAGCGAGTATCTTTACTTGCTGTGACATCTTGCCAGCTTCTTCGTGACTGAAAAAAAAAAACAAAAACATTCAGGAAGTTGGAAAGTTATAGCCAGCCTGGATGACTTAGACCTTGTCTTGATAAGAAAAAGTTTAAAGGAAATAAAAGGGCCTGAGGATAGCTCAGTGTTGGAGCAGTCTAAGCATGTATAAGACTCCACATTAAATCCCCAGTACTGAAGGCTAAAGCTGATTACCACACTGGACTTTTCCCACAGCTCTTAGAACTGCAGAGTAAGGCAACTGAGCAAGGTAAAACCTGCTGTTTCAACAGCACACAGGATCCCAGATTAGGGCAGAGAACTGTGTATCTGTAGCCTATTCTCTACTTGAGCTCATTCTACCTCCTGCTGATGTCATGGAAACTCTTTCTGTGAGAATACCTCCTTACCAGGTTAATGCTGTTGGTACTTCTCATCTCCTCAGAATTCACAGATGTGCTACCCAAATGGAAATTAACTGCACAGTAACCCAAGCTGCCTTGCTTGCTGGAGTGCATCCTGTAGAACTGCTCTCCATTCCTGAGTCTTCTCTGTTACTTGCTTTGCTTACCATGTACTGTCATTATACACATGCTCTTCCAGTATTCTATTTCTGCTATTCAGTATGCTATTCAATATAAATGCAAAATATTTCATATAAACACACCGTAAGCAAAGGCCAGAACAGTGGGATGTTTGTTATACAGAGATAGAGTTAGTAATTTATTTAAATGTGGGACCTTTGTTCTGGCTTCTTGTGCTTTAAAATCCATGGTACCCCAAAGGGAGGATCATGAAATTTCTAGATATTCATCAAAAGATATCAAACTCAAAAATACAGTGAAATGTGGCTAAGTAGAGCCAGATTGGAAACCCAGTGACTGAGGGCCAAGTGGAGGGACATGGCAGATGTGAATGAAGTGCATGATAGGGGTGCAGCAGTACATGACACCATGAGCAGAAAGTGCCTTGTCATAGCCATGAGGACATCTTTTTGTAGCTTTGTAGCTTAGGGTGGTCTCAGATTTTTGACAGCCTTCCTGCCTCTACCTTCTACATACTAGGACTAAAGGTATGAGCTGTGGATATGATTCCCTTTGCATCTTAATGTAGACTTTAAATTCACATCAAGAAGCAGAGAGCACGGGCTGGAGAGATGGCTCAGCTGTTAAAGGCTAGGCTCACAACCAAAAATATAAGAAGCAGAGAGCAATGGAAGAACAAAGTAGATCTGAGGTATAAGTAGTGCAGTCAACAATCACACAGTAACTTGATTGTTGGCTTCCTGTTTTATAATTAATTCATATTAAGATATTTCAAAGGAGTGACTGGGCAGAGCCGAGTCTCTGAAGCAGTGGAAAGGTGGAAAGGTGTAATCTTAAACATGGGCTGAGATTGGATTCTCCATTGCTCAAAGCCACACAGTACAATGGTTGGGTCAGGTTTGAATACAAGCAGCTGTGTTCCAGAGCATATACTTTTAAGTTTTTACACACGGTGGTTTTTCAGTTGGACAAACAGTGCATTGCAGTGGTATTTAAGACCTTGAAAATTTTTCTAAAGAAAGTTTTCAGCTTCTTTTAGTCTAAGTAGGAAAGCCCAAACCCTGGTTCAAACACCTCAGTATTATGGTCTCATTGTCTCTTCGTAGTAAATCTTGTGTGACTTGGCCAGTGTCCCATAAACGTCAGCCCCAGTGGTTATCTGGATAGTGAAGTCTTGCAGAACACCTTCTACCTCAAGTGAGCTCTCATTTAAGGATTAGCTTTTGTCCTAAAACAGTAATTCAGACTCTGCTTTTCTACCAAGAAACAAGGGATATCTGCCTGTCTTCTCAATGCAAATCATCTTTAGAGAGATGTCCCAAATGGTGTTGACTCAGCATACCCGTTGTTAGTGAGCATTCTTCTACGAGTTATTTTAAATTGTAGCACTCACTGTGAAGGGAGCATGGTGGTGCATAACTGTCACCCCAGCACTCATGAGGCTCAGGTATGAGGGTCATTTGAACTCAGTAGGGGGAGACTAGTCTGGGCACCAGGTTCCATCTCAAGGTAGGAAGATGGAAAGCATATGCTCTATAAAATGGCCCTGGGAAGCAGCAGTTGTAGAGTGGCTTGCTTAATCTTGGATTTGTTACCTGGTACTGAAAAGAACATTTTCATTTGCTCCAGTTTTACCTCTCAGAGGTCAGAAGGTGCTGTGTTAATTCTGGAGGTCACATTCTACAGTAACAAGTGTCTCTCCACCCTAGGGAGAGTCATCTGCTAACTTTTAATTGAATCTCTTTCTGGTGTTTATCCCTTATTGGAAAGTGCTCATACTATAACCACTCCAAAAACCCATTTTACTAGTTTTTTGTATCTCTTCCAAATGTTCCTCAGAATGATTGGTAAGCCATCCTTATACATTTTTTAGATAGGTGTTTATGTATATCATGTATAAACAGTTCATATCTGTGAATATAACTTTTTATCATTCCATTTCATATGAGTAATTTGATTGACTCACCAGCTTTCCTCTTAAGAGCATCATTGAGAACCTTCAGTTTTCTTTTGATTGCAGAGGACCTCTTCATGAATACTATGACTTTTTGTGTATCTGAAACCATTCAGTCCAGCCTCTCATAACTGTCGTCATTACGGCTCTGTCACTTTTAGCGATCTTGCCATGGACCTCTGAGTAGAGGCTATTTGTAACATGTGTTTATGTTTAAATCTTTATTAAATACACTCTAAATTTAATATATATCTCATTAATTAATTTAATGAAAAGGGAATTTTTTTTAGAAATAGGATTTCTTTGTGTAGCCTTGGCTGTCCTGGAACTTACTATGTGGACCAGGCTGTCCTTGAATCCAGAGATCATGCTACCTCTGTCTCCAAAGTGCTGGGATTATAGGTATTTGCTACTACTGCCCAGCAAAAAAAAACCTATCAGTGTATGTGTGTGTGCATGCATACATGTGTGCACACCTACCACAGTGCAGGCGTGGTCGCAGGACATTTCTGTGGCATCCGTTATCTCCATCCACATTTATATGGGTTCCAGGTGTCAAACTCAGGTCATCAGGTGTGTTCAGCAAGCCTGCTGAGCTATGTCAGGTTCTCATTTGTATCTAGTATCTTATTTGAGTTGTAGATTTAGGAGAGGAAGCAAGAGACCACAGTAGTCAAATCTCTAAGCTTTCCTCAAAGTTTTCCTCAATCCTTTAAGAACTTGGCTTCTAAAAAGCATTACCAAGATTTGAATCTCAGTTGATTTAACTGAATGAGTTCGGTGCAGCCATTTAACTTATGTGTTTCAGCTTTCTCACAGGTAGATATGATAGAATCTGATAAGAAGTTACCTGGATTAAACGGCTTCTATAGAAGAGCTTAACACATGAATGCATTTAACTCTGCTGTTGATTCTCATTGACTCTGGGCTTACAGATGTACTGGCTCTGGATGGTCCACCCCAGATGAGATGTCATCCATAGCCATGCTGTCAGCTCTTCAGGACTTGCTGTCTCATTCACCCAGTCTTGGGGTAAAGTTTCCCACCCACATCATTTACCTGGGTGCCTTGGGAACAAAACCACCCATGTCAAAAGGAGTGAGCCAGCAGCCCACACATCTGACCATTTGCCTGTGGAGACATTTGAAGTTTTGCAAATGGAAGGACCTCCCCATGGAGATCATGGATCTTGTTGACCTGGGTGTTAAACTGGTGGCTCAGTGGGAACCTGTACTACTCATTGAGAGTGGTATAATCTCGGTAACTTTTGAGACAGAAACTCCTTCAGAAACTCTAAGAAGTCAGAAGAAAGTAGTTGGTGATCTAGAACTTCTGGAAAACTCAATGTGAACCTCAAGCTGAAATGAATTTTCTCCTCAGGTTTCAGATTCTCAATTGGCCATTCTCTTGCAAATATATGTATAAATACATGAATGACAGAGATTGACAGAAGGAAGAGTGGTGGCTTGGACACGTGATTCATGCTGGCAAGAAATCATACATCTTCACCTTCTAGTTGTGTCTACCAGAAGATTAATAACTAGATCCCAGAAATCTTTTGAAAGTCTGGGAACTTCACTCATATCGCTGAGATAAGAAATGACTGCCAAGGAGCAGGTGCTGTAACTGTCCTTGCGTTGACTGAGAAGCAACAGGCTTATGGAGACTGTCATCCAGAGTATGGAAAGGAAGTGTCAGAGACACCAGAATCCCAATGAAGGACAGGCCACAGTGACAAGTGTTGGGAGGACCAGATACTGCTCTATAGCAAAAGGCTTGGGAAGATACAGAAACCAACAAGACTGAATTTTGGGATCCACTCCTATGTGGGGTGTTGTAACCAAGCCTGGGTGCTTCTGGAGCCTCCTCTGTTGAGGGTTTTGTTTGGCCTTCATTTCTACTCAATATTTACCTTCAAGTTAAGTTTTATGTCATTGCCTTTAGATCTCAGGATAAAGATGGAACAAGAAATGTTGCAGACATAGTACCTTATAATCGAACTTTTCATATCCAAATGAAGACCCACTATAGATGAACTCTTGGTGGTTAAGAGCACTTGTTCTTGTAGAGGACCAGCACCCACAAAGAGGCTCATAATAGCCTGTATGTGACTTCCTTTCAGGGAGATCATATACCCTCCTCTAGCATACATGGACATATTTGTAGTGTATACATATGCCACATGCATAAACTAAATAAATCTTTTGTATCATAATTATGGTAATTGGATAATCTACAAAGTGTCTTTATCTTTAAACATACTAGTTTGAATTTTTTTTTTTCCACATTAAAAACTCTTATGCTGTAGCTTAGACCTATATTATCAGTATTCAGGAGAGCTGTGTGAGTTCAAGGCTAGCCTAGCCTACATAGCAAGCAAGCACTTACAGCCAAAATAGTATGAAGACACTGTTGTAGCATGTATGTTTTTCACCAGCCCACCCACTGCCGGTCTGGTCCTGCCGCCACGCCAGCCCCCAATTACACACAGTGACTCTGTATTTGATACAATGCAGTTGGCCAGGTACTAGCTTCTTCTTGGCTAGCTCTTTCTTAATGATTAACCCATTTCTATTAATCTAAGTATTTCCACGTGGCTCATCTTACCGGCCAGCCATGGGCCGGCATGCTACCTCTCCGGGCTCTCCATATTGACTCCTCCTAACTACTTCCTCCTTCCTCTTCCTAGTCTCCTAGCCCCGCCTATCTTGCTTTCCTATTAGCCAACAGGGCTTTATTCATTAACCAATACAAGAAACAAATTTACAGAATGACATCTGCCATCACACTGTCTTTAAAACAAACAAACAAACAAAAAAACTTGCTTTAGTTATAAATGGTCCTTAGCAATGGGAGGAGAACTTACATTCATTCATCCCAGGAATGCTATTTTCTCTACCCTATCTTTGAAATATTGTACCTACTTTGATTATTTAATAATTATCCTTCTACTTTATTAATTAGGGAAAATATATACAAATCTAGTCATTCTTATCAGCAGACTTCAACAAGGATTTATCATCCACCTTATAGAATTCCTATCATTTGAGCAGTGAGAGGGTATTATCTGTCTTTTCATTCAGCAAATATTTGGAGTCAGAATGTTGTGTAGGGAAGAATAGTGCACGGACAGCCTTTTCTCACAACATGGAGCAGACACATTCCTGTTTCTGTCATTAGTACATCCAGATGTGCTAGAGGTTTTATGTATAACAAATTCTGAAAGTTTGAGGAAAGAAGGCAAATGGGAGACTCCAAGAAACAGTGAGTTTGTGTTACAGCGATTGTGAGCCTCTCCGAGTGGGTGCTGGGAACTGAACTCAGGTTCTCCTTGAGAGCAGCAAGAACACAAGTGTGGCAGTCTCTCCACCTCACCCCAGCCACTGTATTCTACAGTTCTGAAAATCTCAATTTGAGTCTTCTGGTGGAGACTTTCCCCCTTAAGACCTTTGTTTCAAATATTTGTAAATACTCCCTGAAACATTTTTATTTGAATTCTTGAGAGTCTTTTTTGTCTTTTTAAAAAGATGTATTTATCTATTTATTTTACTTTATGCATATGTGTGAAAGCCTGCATGTATGTATGTGCACCACACGTGTGTCTGGTGCCCAGAGGTGTCAGAAGAAGCCTTGGATCCCCTGAAACTGTAGTTACTAAACCTGAGTCCTCTGCAACAACAGCAAGTGCTTTTAACCACTAAGCCTTCTTTCTAGTCTCTTGTTTTTGTCTTTTGGGTAAGGATCTTATGTACCATGGGCTGGCTGCCAATCTGATAAATAATTGAGAATGACCTTAAAACCTGAACCTCCAGGCAGGAGCCATCACACCCAGCTGAGGGTGGAGGTAGTCAGCAGGATGTCTCAGTGGGTAAAAAATGTTTGCTACAAGTCCTGATAACCTGAGTTTGAACCCCAGAACCCACATGGGAGATGGAAAAACCTGAATTCCTCCAGTTGTCCTCTGACTTCCACACAAATGAGCCATAGCACATGTGTATACATACTGACACATAAGTGCTATCTTAATTATTTGTTTAATATCTTTCCTATGTGTGTGGGTGTAGGTGTAAGTGTAGGTGATATGTGGGTCAGTACAGTTACCAAGAGAGCCAGAGGAAGGTATCAGATATCCTGGAGCTAGAGTTACAGACAATTGTGAGCTGCCTTAGGGGGGTGCCAGGACTTGAACTCAGGTCTTCTGAACAGCAGTAGACACTCTTAACCACTAAGCCAGATCTCCAGCCCCAAAACTTTTAAAAAGAATACTGAGAGGAACAATAGAGCATTGAATATTTGTATTAGAAAAAAATAGTCTCAAGTTGGTAAGTTCCTGCCTCAGTAAAATCATGAAGAGCAAAATAAACAGCAGGCACAGAGAAAGAAATGACAAATATTTGTGAACCTTGTTTCTAGCTGAGGGTTCTTATCTAGAATATAAAAGAACTTACCGGGCTGGAGAGATGACTCAGTTGCTAAAGGCTAGGCTCACAACCAAAAATATAAGAACTTACCAAATAACTTAACAATTCACTTAGGTATAAACAAAAGCTCTAAACAGATACTCCACGGATAGGGTGTATGCCCAACCAGTTGTCATTTTTCTGGATTATTCATACACATTTCACTTCCCATGTAACTTCACAGATTGCCTTAACTTTGTCCTTTTCCCAAATTTTTTCCCCAACCACTTATCAGCTGAGTTCATAGAAGAAGGAAGGAAAGAAAGAAGAAAGGACAGGAAAGAAAGGGAGGAAAAAAGAGAAAGATGGGTTTGTGCAATCATAGGATTAACAGCAAGTATTAGGATGTTGTGTCCTTGGCAGGAATGTAGACAGAGCAGGTCAGGAGTCATGTGGAGGTGGTGTTCTTGCAGAGTTGTCCAGAGCCTCATGGAGCCCTTTACCTTAAAGTATCTGGGATTGGGTCAGTGAATAGAAAGAGATCCAGGCTCACAGGCTCACATCCATACAAACAAGCACAGATTTGCACTAACATTTCATTTAAGTAGGAAGTCAGATGTGATATATGCCTGTCATCGCAACACTTGGGAGGTTGAAACTGGTGGATTACAAGTTCAAGACTGTGCAGGAGATGCTGTCTCAAAACAAAACAAACTAAGACAACTGAAGTTATTCTACCTTCCATGAGTTAACCTCCAAACAAAAATATACAATTGGATCAAGGAGAGTCTCTTTGTATCCTGTAACCTACCAGTGAAGTATAGGTCCAACCAAAGGCACAGTAAGGCCCTATTGTGGAAGATGCTACCTTCAAGACACATGAACCTGGAGAAGCCCAGCTGGTGCCTACCTAAAGCCACTCATATGGACTAGTATTCATGGTACTTGAAATACTCTGCACCCTACCAAAATACATAGGTTAAAAACCAACCCAGAGCTACAAACCCTTCAATATACAAGAGTGACTTGCCTGCAAAATACATTGGTGCAATGGTGACACAAAACTTGTGGGAGTAACCAACCAAAAATGTGATTTGAATCAACACATACCCAATGCTGCTTGAGTCATCAAGAACCTGAGATTAGATAGTGCAGGGACCTAGGGTATAACTAAATACTAGCATTGTACTAAAAGAATGTACCATAAAATGACTTCTAATGCCATTATGCTGTACTCATAGATCTGTGTTTGCTTATCATCATCTGGAGCTAAAGATCATCCTGGGATACAAAGAGAAGTTGAGGTCAGTCTGGGATATGAAATACACACCAAAAGTGTGGCAGCATGATGCAAGTGCGAATGCTCTGTCTAAGCCTCACCTACAGCAACAGGTGGGTTAGTTTCCTGTGTCTCATGGATTACAGAGTTTGGTTAGACATCATTCTGGGTGTGCTTGGGAAGGTGATTTAAGAGATTAACATTTGAATTGGTAATTCAGTAAGTACACTGCCCACCCACCATCACACCTCACCCTGCCCTGGCTCTCATCCAATCAGTTAAAGGCCCAAGAGAACGAAAAAATCTGACTCTCCCTAGAAAAGTGATACCATTCCTGCCAGTGTCTTGAGCAGTACATTGGCTTTCTTAGTCCTCAGATGCAAACGGAAATTGTTCTTCTAGTCTGGAGCCACAAAGCTTATAAACTGAACTCACACCCTTAGTCTCCATATTACAGAAAGCAGTATCCATAATCACACAACCCAGTTCCTTAAAGATATGCCCCACCAACACTCACATACATTGTGTTGATTTTCTGCAAGATCGGAGTACACATTCAGAAAGTTTAGAAACTATGCTATATATTTTTACATTTAAGAACTCACACAATAAAAATATGGTTTAATATTATCATTTATTATTTTTAAATATTAATTATTAAATTAAAACTAAACATTAAAGATTTATTATTTATTTATTATTGAAATGCAAACAACTTACATTAGAATTTGTCAAACATGTGTTGGTAGGTTTCTGAAAATCTTGATGTACCAAACCTTGGAAACTCATAAACACAGAGACCTGTGAGGGAGTTAGACAATAACTTGATTCCTAGCCTAAAAAAAAAATGCATTTGAGAGAGAATGTATCATATAAGCAAAATCATTGTGAAATTAAACTAGAAAAGTTTTCTATAGCCAAACTTCAGAATCTCAACATTGCTACTGTAACTATGGAAGACTACTGATGCCAGAACCAATTGAAAAATATAACTAGACAAAGTAATAGGAATATTTCTATCCTAAGAAGTGATAAACCATTGGTTCTCAACCTATGGGTCTTGACCCCTTTGGGGATCACATATCAGATATCCTGCATATCAGATATTTACATTACAATTCATAACTGTAGCAAAATTATGGTTATTAAGTTACAACAAAATAATTTTATGGTTGAGGTCACAACATGAGTAACTGTATTGAAGGGTTGCAGCATTAGGAAAGTTGAGAACCACTGTGATAGACTAACAAAAGTCTGCAAGAAAGCAGGCATCCTAAGACCTTTGTAGAAGCAACTCCATTTGAAATATATGTAAATATATGTAATGAATACTCTCACAGTATTGACTTCAATTGACAAGCCTGAAATTTTCCATGGCTAAAAGCAAAACAAATGAACAAATCAAAACCAACCAAAAAAAAAAAAAAATAAAAAATGCTGACCTGCAATGACCCAGGAGAGTTACGAGAGTGAATGTAAAGGGTAAGTACTCACTCACCTGTGTAATTAAGCAGCATTTGTTACAGGTAATTTGGAGTCAACATGTAAGAAAGCAAAGACGAATGCACACTCACACTGGAGTTCTGGACCCCAAAACAAGCAAGCCTTAAAAATATTTTGTGTGAATTCACCGGCTTGCTTAAGTGTGGGCTTAGCAGGGGTAGGTTTTGTGTAGTTTATTATCAGTATGTTGTAGATGATCTTTGAGAAAAATAGAACATCAAATACCATGTTCCTGAAAGTCTCTTTTAAAAAGATGCTTAGATTTATTTGTGTTTGGCTCATTTATATGTCTGTGCACCCAGTGTGCCCAGTGCCCTCAGTGGTCAGAAGAGGGTGTTGAATTCTTTAGAACTGGGTTATGGACAGTTTCAAGACATGGCATGGGTACTGAGTATTGAACCTGGATCCTCTGCAAGAACAATGCTCTACTGAAATACTTTTTTTTGTTGTTATTTTTGTTTTTTGAGGCAGGCTTTCTCTATATAGCCCTGACTTTCCTAGAACTTGCTCTATAGATCAGACTAGCTTTTAACTCAAATCCACCTGACTCTGCCTCCCAAGTGCTGGGATTAAGTCCAGCTACCCCCCTCCTCTCTTTTTTCCTTTCAAACTTGGTCTCTTCCTTTATTATATTGTTATATGTTTTTAATGCAGAAAATATAAGAATGTACAACTTTCACAACTCCATTTCATTTAGCTCCACACCCATCATTTATTCTGTTAATCACTGGTTTACTCCCAATTTCAACACATGCTCAATGAATATGTAGTTTGTCCAATACAGCAACTTCTAATGCAGATGCTCACAGCTGTGGGTAGACCATGGGTCACTGTATCAGTTGCTTTTTCATTGCTATGACATAATACCAAACAAGAAGCAACTTAAGGAAGAATGGGTTTATGATGGTTCACAATCTGAGGGTACAGTCCATCGAGGCAGGAGGGTCACGGGCAGAAACGTGAGGTGGACTGTTACACTGCATCAAGAGTTGTGTTTTTTCTTTTCAGTCCGGGAGCTGGGCCCATGGAATAGTGCCACCCACAGTCAGAATGGGTCTTCCTTGTCCAGTTAAAAAGTCTAGAAACTTGCCACAGACATGCCCAGAAGTGATTCTACATCCTGTAAAATTGACAACCAGTGTTAACCATTACAATCACTCTTATGTGTGCTAGAGACAGAGATCCAAAAATGAGTGAGACAGGGTATCACTGCCTTAGAAAGATGGAGTCTATGGCACTGGGCACTTGTCAGGGGAGATGCCATGTCCAAGACAGGAAGTATGGATGGCAGAAGGGTGTGGTTATGAGAGTCAGTCTGGCCACTGCTCCTTGATTTTGGCTCATGTACCCAAGGGAGATCTGGGCTGGTGAGTATGCAGGAGAATCCCAGCTACTCTTAAGGAAAAGACTGAGATCCAAGCTAGAGGGTACACAGTACTGTAGGAGATAGGCAAACATCTGATGTTAGTTCTTTCTTGGGAAGCTGGTCATACAAGGACATAGCAAACTAGCAATATCACCGCTTATGTGGTGCAATTTGTGAAATCCATCTCCCTGTAGTAAGCAGTGTGGAGTAGAGCACATGAAGAGACCAAATGCTGTTTATCCAGTAGCAAGGCTCCTGCCAACTCATGTCCCACACACACTGGATCTGTGAGTAACCCTGTTGCACCACTGCATTTATGGACCTTCCCCAGCTCTGAGGGGCTCTGTTTGTTTTTGTCTCTTGGTAACATAACCCCACTGCCTTAGCACTGTTGAGCCTGTGGTTATGACAAAAGAAGAGGCAGGAGCTCTTGGTTAGAACCACAATAACCACCAAAGTGAAAATCAAGAGGCTAAGCCTTAGACATTGATCACTTTATTCTGAAACTGGTTTTCACACTACATGAATAGGAAAGGTTTTTTTTTTTTTTTTTGTTTTTTTGTTTTTCCTTCTCCCAAAAGTAACAAAATTAACAGAAAAAAATATTACTGGAATTCCATGGGTGGCACATTCACAATGACTTAATGCTAAAGAAGCTGTTTAAGGCACTCTCACAGAATTCCCAAATTAGCTAAAGAATTAAAGGATTCTAGCACAGTAACCTCACCTTCACCTTCCCTGCCAAGTCAGGGTACTTGGCAAAAAACAAAACAAAAACAAATTAGTACTACAGTGACTCAATCTAAAACCTTCTTATTATTATTATTTAAGATATACAAATGGCCTTGGTGAAGATTTTCAGATAACAATGGGTTTTCAGAGCTATGTAGGAAATCTCACCAGTATATTTAATAAGTGTTTATCAGTTAGCACCTGTATACAAGGCACAAAGCAGGACATAAGATCTCCAAGTCTGACACTTGTTGAGGGCTCATTAGCCTAACAAAGGGTCAGAGTAACACCCCCAAAGCATAAGCATCCCTCAGGAGATCTGAGATGCAGGTCAAGGGAAGGCAATTTGCCAGTCAGGAAGCCCATTTGATTCTAATGGGTGAGAACTCTTGCAGACAACTCTTTCTTATAACCTCCTATGAGGTTATGTTTTCCTCTGGTTACCTTCTAGCATTGGAAGATAAGAAGTCTCAGCCAGATCCCTAATATCTGAGGATGTGCATTATTAACTAGAGCCCCAGCCTATGACTTCTGCAGTCATTAAGGGCTCAAGTGTGACTTCAGTTCAATGACAGTTGAACTCCAACCTCGGAATGTACAGGAGGGGTCACTGTGATAGAAGTTTTCTTCCCCGTGTGTCTTCTCTGATGTTGAATAAGGTATGAAGGTCGGGTGAAGCCTTTTCCACATGTTTTGCACTCAAAGGGTTTCTCACCAGTATGTACTTTTTGGTGTTCAATAAGGCTTGTAATCCTACTGAAACTTCTCTCACAATCATTGCATTGATAAGACACAGGAGTTTCAATATTTTCCCAATGGCTTTCCACCCTACTATGACTTTCCCAGTAAGGTTCTGGAACAAAAAAATCTTTATCCCCCGTGTGGGTCCTCTGATGTCTCAGGAGATGTGAGCTTCGCCTAAACGCTTTGGGACACATATTGCACTGGTATGGCTTCTCCCCGGTGTGAATTCTGTGATGTTCAAGGAGGCTGCAGCTCTGAGTGAAGGTTTTTCCACAGTCCTCACACTCGTAGGGCTTTTCCCCAGTGTGGGTTCTCTGGTGCTTGATGAGATCTGAGCTGTGACTGAAGGCCTTACCACATTCCTCACACTCATATGGCTTCTCACCAGTGTGTACTCTTTGATGAATGATGAGAGCTGAGCTTCCAATGAAGGCTTTGCCACACTCTTCACATTCATATGGTTTCAATCCAGTGTGGATTCTTTTGTGTTTGCTTAGGCCTGAACTCTGAGCAAAACTCTTTCCACATTCACGGCAATAGAACCGCCTATTTCCAGTGGCATTTTTCTGTGTTGTCTGTAACTTGCTTTCTTGCTCACTGGCTTCTGCACTTGCAGGAATCTGGACAGTGTCTTCACCCAAGTAGCACAATGTCTGCTCAGACTTTTGTTCTGTGTATTCCTCAGCTGGAGGCAAATCCCTAATCTTAGTATGCATCTCCTGATCTGAAACACATATGCCAACAACTGTTAATTATGTTTTGCATAGGAGTACTAAGATGAATAGAATGGAGAGAAGAATTACAAAGGTCTACATATATATACCAAGGACAAGCATTTAAATGCAGAAATTAGGATGGGACAAAAGGAGGGTAACAGAAAAGCTAAGAAGGCATGAAGACAGGAATGAGGCTGTTGGAAGCAGGGTATAGCCAAGAATGGAGGGAGCGGAGGAAAAATAGTGAGAACTAATGCCTTTTCTGTGGATACACAGTGGAGGTGGTTTGGGAACCTCTAAACTGTAATAATAAATAGAAAGGTAGCACAGACATACACCTAAGATTAAATTCTGCATTTTCTCTGATGGAAAGAAATGGAGCTGACCAAGCTTTTTGGAGGTCAGAAAATTAGTGAGTCAGAGATCTTGGATACTGAGCTACAAGATTTGAAGCTACACTGCTGGGCTTCGGCTTTGCTTAACTGTGATTGTTTTTATGTTCTAATCCTTCCTTTTTGGAGTAAAGAATCATTTAATTTGTTCTTAATTTTACAGGAACCAACAGTTGAGGAGACTGGATATTTTTTGGGAGGTGACACATGCCTTTAATCCCAGCACCGGGAAGACAGAGGCAGGCAGATCTCTATGAGTTCAAGGCCAGCCTGGTCTACAGAGTGAGTTCCAGGGCTGGCTCCATAGCTACTAAGAAACTCTGTCTTGAAAAACAGAGAAAGAGAGAGAAAGAGAGAGAGAGAGAGAGAGAGACTGGGTCTTTCAAAAAGACTGAATTCTAAAGTATTGAGATTTTTTAAATGACTATAAGATTTTTAAAAAGTATATTGTTTTATATTGAGATATTAATGTAAGATCTTGGGGATAAACAAGAAAGGAAAGGTTGGTTTAATAGTGATGTATTTTTATGTCAAGTTGACGAGGGTCAACTAATTTGTGCTGGTTACTTTTTGTCAACTTGATACAAACTTGAGTCACACCTGAAAAGGGTATCTCAATTGAGGAATCACCTCTATCAGATTGGTCTGTAGACAAATCTGTGGGACATTTTCTTGTTTAATCAATGATGTGGGGGGGGGCCCAGCACACTGTGAGGGGTTCTATCCCTGGGCAGGTAGTTCTGATTGTAAAAGAAAGTAGGTGAGTAAGCCAGTTTGCAGCATTTCTCATTGGTCTCTGCTTTAGTCTCTGACCTCAAATTCCTGCTAGAGTTCCTTCTCTGATGTCCCTCAACTTGACCCCCACAAGGAGTCATAGTTTTTGGGTCATATGGTATTTATTACTGCAAGAGAAAACAAACTAAAACAGATGTGAGAGGGACTGAGAACAAGAAGTAACAGAAAACAGGGCAAGTGAAAAGACTTCTGCAGTGTTCACATTTCAGGTACACCAGAATAGCTCTCTGAGATAAAACTGGAGCCACTACCATGCCACCAATGAGTTGTGTGATCTTTGACAAGTTTGATAACCCTCTGTGTCTTTGCCTCAAGGACCGGGACCTATAGCTGGTATCTAATGTTGCACCTAATTCTCACAATGTGACTCCATGACCAATTTCTTGTGGAGAGGCCCCTCAGGTTTTTCACTAGTCATGGGTGGGATAGGAAGGGAAAGGGAAGATTTTTTTTTCTAGTTCATTGAAGTCTGGTCTCATACTTGCTAGACAAGTGCTCTAGCATGAGATGCAAACCCCACTACTTAATCTTTTCCCAGCATCTCCTCTGAGGCAGAACAATGCTAGGGATTACTTTATCCCACTCATCTTGACTAGAACCTGTAGGGGGCGTGCTACTCTGTTTTCATCAACTTGACATAAATCTGGACATATCTGGGGAAAAGGAATCTTAATTGAGCCCATTCCTCTATAAGACTGACCTGTAGGTGAATCTGTGGGGCATTTTCTTGATTAACTATAAATGTGGGAAGGCCTAGCTCATACAGCAGTGCTACCCCTGAGCAGGTTGCCTGGAGTATACAAGAAAAGCCAGCCAGTAAGGCACCTGCCCTGCAATGGCCTCTGTTTCTACTTTGAGGTTTCTGTTTGAGATTCTGTCCTGACTCTGATGTTGGACTCTGATATGGAGCTGTAAGCTGAAATCAACCTCCCCCCCCCCCCCAAGTTGCTTTTAGTCATGGTGTTTTGTCACAGCAGTAGAAACCCTAATTGTGACAGAGGACAAAGAATCAAGACTACAAGCATTAAGGAGCTAGTCAGTAATAGGCTTTCAAAGTATGTTTATAATTTCAAACATAACAGACTCAACAGCTTCTAACAACCCAATAGGGAAAGGAATTCTATTATAGAAAAGACAGCAAGAGGCTTGAGATGAAATTAGCACCCAGAAGTCTTACCTAGGGAAACCAGGCTGCCAGAGTTATCTTGCATTTCATCTTTGTAGAGGTTCATCTGAGATGAATCCTGCTCTGTCCATCTGGGGGAAAGGGCTGGGGCTACATCTTCCATTTTCAGCAACCCCTAAAAGAATAAAAGTTCATTCAACAAAGAGATGGAACCGGGAATGTCTGGGTTGCAAGCTCACAGGCTCACCCATTCCACCCCCAAATGGCAAAGCCTCAAGCATGGGAAGTTAAGCAGTAAACAGATCTTTGGATGAATAAGAAAATTCATACCCCAATTAGGAATTGGGTGGAGAATGGGGTCCAGGAATAGGGATGGGGTGGGAAGGGAGCGCATTAGTAGTAAAGGACACTGAGGAGGGGGGACAGCTCTAGCTCACCTGTAACTCTGAAGTAAGCCTGGGAGCTGCCACTCCATCTTCTCCACAGTGCCCCCCCTGGGTGACTACAACAAAAGACTCTGGGTGAGACTCACATTAGTATCCAGCCTCCTCACATCGTGGAACCCAGGTTTAAAAGCTTGACTAATAAATTTTTGCAAAAAATATTTTCCTTTTTAAAATACCTGATTGCTACCGGATCCAAAGGTATTCTCTGAAGATACACAAAAACTCTTGAAAAGCTGGAGTCTAGCTCATTGGGAAAGCATTTGATTAGCATGTGCCAAGTCTTGAATTTCATCACATGCACTACCACAGGAAGGAAAAAGAAATAAAGGCTAGTAATACTAACCTCTGACTTCTGAGGGCAGGCACCCCAAAGTCTCCTGCTTAAGCAGAGGCTCCATGGGCTCCATCTGGCTACTCTCTGAGCCCTGAGTTGATGTCAACAGTACTGCCTTGGAACAAAGGAGTTCCTGCCCATCGTCATCATCTGGAACCTAGAAGTCATTCATTTATTTTTATTGTCCACCTATTTATCAGACATTTCCAAAGTACTTTCAGCTTGACACTGTCTCCAAATTCTACAAATATGTACTCATTTCATACAAACAATGACTTCATGAGGGTACAACTTATCCAAAATCACTCTACTAAATGACAAAGCTAAGATGGGGGATTAGGCAAATGTTCCCACAGTCTATTCAATACTTCCTATTATACACATGTAGATTTATTAACCCGTCTAGGAAAACGGTGATATAAATCCATTATGTGCTAATTTCTTATCAGAAAACTGAAAATACTATTTCTAGTTTAGTCTACAGAGTGGGTGAAATCAGTACGATGACAATATGTGAAACCACCCAGTAGGGCGTGGCATGCAGGTTTGCTTCTAAATCATTAAGTTAAAGTTTCCAAGTTCCACTCTCTTCTGCTGTTCAGGATTCCCACATTTTTATACAGAATGATGTTCAGAGGTTGTTACAAAACTCAAGCAATAACTCCAAGTCCAGAATGGTTAAAAGACCATGTGTCCCTCTGAATGAAAAACACCAGAGAAGCCGGGTGGTGGTGGCTCACGCCTTTAATCCCAGCACTCGGGAGGCAGAGGCAGGTGGGTCTCTGTAATTTCAAGGCCAGCCTGGTCTAGGAGCACCTCCAAGTTTACAGAGAAACACAGTCTTGAAAAATCAACAACAAAATCCCCAAAACCAAAACCACCACTAGGAAATACAGAAATTGCCCCCTAAAACAGGCCAGAAGATGGAAGTTAAAACCAGCCCATTTCCTACCAGACAATCAAACAAGGGGTTCGTGAATTTGGATAGGAAAAAAACCTTTCTAGATTCTAAGAAAACTGTAGACTCTCTCTCTATTGTCAATGAGAACACCAAAGCAAGGTGGCATAAGCACCACGGAACTGAAGATGTCACATGTAGTTTGTGCCTACTGCCGCTGTGCTCAAACCTGTCCTTGGGTCTTACTCAGCACACGAGTTAAGATGTTCATATCTAACCTTCCACCACTCTGCTCAGCACATTCTACCCGATTTCACTAGGACTGAGTTCTTCCCAAGCCTTGTATTTTCCTTTGTGTTTTTAACTATTCTGAGGGGTCCAGGTCACTTCGCCGGTTGCCTCAGGTTCCCAGTTCAGACTGAGACTTTGCGGGCTCTAAGCAATGCCTCCCTTGGATCTTGCTTGAGGTTTCTGGAAGGCACAGGGCATAAGTCTCAGACCCTAAACCTGTTCCTTCTACCTGTGGAGGCGTCTCATCCAGCTGCCTCTCCAAGTACTCCAGCAGCGCCACCACCTCCTCTCCGCTGTCGGGGTGCTGCTCGCGCACCCAGGCCTGCAGCTCCCCTGGCAGGATGGTCAGGAACTGCTCCAGCACCAGCAGCTCCAGGATCTGCTCCTTGCTGTGCATATCTGGCCGCAGCCACTGTCTGCAGAGCTCTCGGAGCCGGCTCAGTGCCTGCCGGGGCCCGGCCGCCTCGGGGTAGCGGAAGGCGCGGAAGCGCTGGCGGGAGCGGTCGGGCCCAGGGCTGCCCAGCCAACTGGCCTCCTCTGCCAAGGGAGAGGCCTCTTCCTGTTCCACCTTTATAACCAGTAACTCCATCTGGTCCTCTGCAGAGTGCGAGTCCAGGGTTGTGCTTTCCCTTGATTCTCTAGCCATCTTGAGCCAAGTAGTTCTCCCGTTTCACTGTGGCTGTGAGCTGTGTATCTGCAAAAGACTACTGAGAGGTGGAGAAGACTATGAGCCACTTGTAGTTGCAAATGCTCCCCTCCTCCTATGCCCAGGACCCTGGGAAAACTGCCAAGGAGGAGTGGATGAGACCTCCATGTTCTGTTTTCTATTCTGTACCATCTTGGGGAATTTAGAATCAACTATGCATATCTGTGAGAGTGTTCTGGAGAGGTTAAGTTTAAGTCTGACTATCCATGAGACTGTGGGTAGCATCATTCCACAGACTCCGACCACACGCAAAGGCGATAGATAGCAAGCGCAACAGCAGCATTCATCTCTCTCTGCTTCCTTGATACGGACAAATGTGAGTATGCCTCCATGTTGGACTGTACCCTCAAACTGCCTACCAAAAGAAACCCTTTCTCTGTTTGCTTCCGTTGGGTATTTTGTCACAGCAATAAGAAAGACCTTGGAAAATAGACCGCTACTGTGATAAACTTAGCCACGCGTTTCCTACCTATGCACTGGCTTTTAGAGAGAACACTAAAGTCTGGAGCTAAGTCTAGGCTAAGTCCTAGATGAATATAACTAACTTTATGAGCTATTCTGGTGAGAGTCTGGAATTTTAGAATGCGAGAAACAGGCAAGGTGTGCAAGCCTAGCTGATGTTTCAGAGTGGAATACAGGCCCGTTCAGGAACTGGAGTAGAATCTGTTTATGTTTACATCCTGGCAAAGAATCTGGCTGCTTTCAGTCCATGCCATGAGAAATTCAGAGTGAATTTAAAAAGTAACAGACTAATTGTTCATTTGGGGCTGAAGCGGCTGAGGGACTGGCAGGGGAAATTACAAACAGGATAGCATTCAGGCTGTGGCATGACTAGTGCCCACCGCTCTTATTCAAATAAGTACAGAAACCAAAAATATTTGAAAAATGTGGTCTGTTCCAGAAAGGAGTGTGTTCTAGTGCAATAAAACAATGAGGGTGCAGGCAGGCAAAGGCGCTTCTGTAATTGTTACACTAACATCATGAAAGATAAATCTTGTGTTCTGTATTTGGGAATCTACAACAGGCAGAGCTCTCAAGAGGGCAAGACCCCACCCATCCATTCAAAATCCTAACTTATGAAATTCATTTAAAAGGAGAACCTAAACTGAGGACATTAGCACAAAAGTTTCCTGATTCAAAATTAGCTACCCATGGAAGCATGCCCCCACCCCGTACCCTGGGTCAGCCTCAAAGGCATACGGAGACCACTACAACAGTGGTGCAAAGGAATCAAGCTGCATTTCAAGCAAGCATTGCTTGAAAGAATCATCCACATAGTACTGTTTTTTTGAGCATGAAAGATATAAAAGGGATCATGGAGGCTTGCACAATTCCAGAAAGACCCCCTGACTGGGTTGTGTTGGGGTGAGATTCCCCACAAGGCCACTGTATGAAGCTGGGAATATAAAGCCTAAATTGTAATAGGAATTCCAAAATAAAGGAGATGCCAGGATCATGGGACATCTGCTGAGAAAAGCCAAGGCACAGAGTAGAGTTGGCACAAGAGAGAGGTCACATGCCATACACAATAGAGCTGGAGAGATAAGAGTTGCCCATAGTTGTTAAACCCAGATGATTCTATCATGAGCCCCAGATGTGCATGATTTGGTGTTTTCCTCCTGGATTTCAGTCTTGCTTTAGTTCAATCTTTTTTCCCTGCTATGCTCCCATTCCTCATGTTTGGAATAGGAATGTTTACTTTGTGCCCATGTACATTATAAGTATATTACATGTACTAGTTTACAGAAACTCACAGTTAAGAGATTACCTGAGTTGTAGAAAAGATTCGGCACTTACATTCTGAAAAGTGTTGGTACTATTAAATACTATACGAACCCGTGGAGACTGACTAAAACACATTTAACATTATGAAATGAATGTGACTGTAGAGGCCAAGGTTAATATATGATTTAAGTGATGTATTTAATTATCACAAGTTAATCTTGTTAACATGACAGGGTTTAGAATCACTTAGAAGACTCTGAGGGCATTTTTTAGGGTTTTAACTGATGTAAGAAGACTCACTGTGTATATAGGTAGTACCATTGTGGTGACATTTTGTTTATGATCTAACAATAAAGCTTGCCTGAAGATCAGAGTGCAAAGCTAGCCACAGCCATAGAGGCCAGGCAGTGGTGGCTCACACCTTTAATTCCAGCATTCAAGAGATAGAGGCAAATGGGTCTGTTAGTTAGTTCAAGGCCACCTTTAGCTACATGAAATGGATCCAGTCTAAAAGAGAAACAGAGCTCACACAAAGGTGATCTCAGCACTTGGAATCCCATGCCTTTAATCCCAGCACTAGAGAGGAATATAAGGCTGAAGGAGGCAGGAGTGCATTGCCGTCTGAGTGAGTCTGAGGAGCAGTGCAGTTGGGAGCATTTGAGGTTTGGTGGATAGCCCCTTTGACTAAGCATTGGTAGAGGTGAGAACTCTTTAGTTGTTGGCTGCTTTGCTTCTCTGATCTTTAGGCAAGCTTTATTTGTTAGATCATAAACAAAATATCACCACATACCATCCCATAGGCTAAAGTCCTAGACCGAATAAAAAGTAGAAAGTAGAGCATCAGTATCCATTTTTCTCTGCTTCCTGATTACAGACACAATGTGACCAGCCACCCCAACCTTCTGCCTGACTTCCCCTCTATAGTAGACAGTATCTTCAAATAAACCCTTCTTTAAATCATATCGTTAGGTATTTTTGCCAGAGTAATTAGAAAATCTGAACCCTATAATAAGCTTTCCAAAGGATGTCCTGAAAATGGGTCTGAATACCCCATACCTCTGGAAAGAAAAACTGACACTGGGACCTCAATTTCAGTGAACCTGTAATTCTATCAGTGGGGATGTAGACTGGAGGATCCCTAGATTTGATGGCCAACTCTTGCCCAATTGGTGAGCTCTAGGATCAGTAAGAGACCTGTCTTACTGATGGAGAACAATAGCGAAAGACATTCAATACTGACACCTGGCTTCAAGCACACAAACATTTGAACTCAAATATACAAAACACACACACACACACACACACACATACTGTAAACTTCAAAACTGGAAATTATCCTGATTCGTCTCCGTGTACTAAGCTTACAGGAAACTTAGAAACCAGAGGAGGTAGTCTCCTGGTTAAGAAGGTAAGGACAAAGTCCGCCTCCACAGGACATAGGCACGCATGCTTTTTTTCCATGGTTGGACAACAGACAGCAGATGAATGGGCGGATGTTCATCTCTGGCCCAGGCAGAATGAGCAAAGGGAGGCACCCCTCCTTTTCCTTCACTGTGTAATCTCAAAATGTGTTAAACGGGCATTCAGTGACTGTCCAATGTGCCTCACAAGGAGCTGAATTTGGCATAACCTATGCCAAAAAAGCTGAATGTGTATCTCACCTGAGTTAGAATGTGGGCCCTGGAATAAGACATTTATGAAAGCCCTTCCTCCACCACTATCAGATATATGACCTTGGAAATGTCACATATTAACCAGTCAATGCCTCAGGTTTTCACAGTTTCTCAGGAATTGTGAGGCCCAGGCTTCCTAAGAGGGATGGCAGATCCAATTCCTTTGAGTCAGAAGGAATGAGATTTTTAAGCTAGAACTGCCTGGAAAGTTCTGTGAGTACTGAGACTCAGTGCACCCCTCTTTACCCACTGGAACAAAGAAATCAGACTGTGTAAGGCTGGTAGAGTTACTAAGGGAAAAATATTTCCAAGTCTGTGCCCATTTGAATTCCTATCTCTCACTCCAACTTCCTATAGTTCAAGTAACAGCATACCAGACAGATGAAAGTTAAGTAATCTTGGCTGAATTGTGCTTTATTCTCTTGGTTTGTAAGACAGTGGTCTTGAATTTACCATGTAGTCCAAGCTGTCCTTAAACTCATGGCAATCTTCCTGACTCAAGAGCTGAAATTGCTGTTGTGAACCATCACACCTGGATGAACATCACATCAACTGTTAGAAAACAAAAAACAAAAACCAAAAAAAACTGGGATACTCTAATTTTTCCTCAAATAAGCAAACCTAAATTTAATCACACCTCTAGATGCAACAATGAAAGTACAGGTAAAAACACAAGAGCAAATTAAAAGTATTAAAGCTATGCTACACAGCAGCATCACTGGGAAGCTTTTGAGGCCTCCCGATGGCTAGGAGCCCAAAGCCAACTGAACCAGCTTCTGGGAGTGGGCCTCAGGTCTCAGTATTTGTGAACTTACTGTGTGATCCAAAGTGCAGCCAAGTGCAAGAGCTAAGACGCTAAAGATACAAGACTTTTTAAATGTCAGTAGAATAAAGCAACTGATATGAGAATATTGAAAACACACATTCTCCCACCAATAAATGGTATTTTAAAGAGGAAGCAAAGGGAAGACAGACTATCACAGATTTCAAGAGACAGCAATTCAATACAAACCATGTAGTTTATACAACACCCCAAAACTGTAAAAAGACTTTTGTGGGTCAATCAGAAAAACATAAAGGCAGGATTAAGGAATTGCAGTCAATTCTGTTTATTGTGATAGTGTGGCTAGATTAAAGTTCCTATCTTAGCACTGACATACTTGCAGATGAAAGTTATGATGCCTTGGGCTCCAGTTTGCTGTACAAAGAATGAAAGGAAGAAAGGAAGGGAGGAGAGGAGGAAAAGGAAAAAGAAGGGAGGTGGGGGGCAGATGGAGAGAGGACAGTGAATAAAAGAGTAAAGGCAAGAAAAACATGAATGATGGGCGAGTTGAAGCTTTTCTCTGACTTACATTTAAATCTTTCCCAATATCATCTTTAATATTAAACAAAATCATAGTTTTTCTTTCCTAAATACAGTCCAAAGCATTTTGTTGGGGTCAAGGAGTATGAGAGTAAACCCGGGATTGAAAGGGAATGGAGTGTTGGGAGGGAGAGTCTGTAGAGAGAAAAAGATATATTCTTAAAATTCATTTTGAACCACTCCGGTTTCATTATCTGTCTATCTGGAGTCTCAGCCCAAACGGGCAGAGTACAAAGGTACAGGATCAGGATTGTTTACAAACAGGAAGTGTTTGCCAAATAAGGAAACCAAAGACAAGGTTTTTAGTCTTTTGTTAAGTTACAAACAGAGAAAAGAATGCTACCAGGATCCCTATGGGTCCTGAGAATGTTAAACAAACAAAACAAAAAACCCAAATTCGCCAAGAAAAAGGAGGAAGATGGAAGGATTATCAAAGATTGCAAGAGACATCAATTCAATGACAATGTATATGGTCAATGTTAGCCTTAAAAACCTGCAAAAAGAACAAAGGGTGTTAGTGTGACTCAAATTTCAGATCTATCTACCTCTAATCTACCACGGATGTACCTATCTACCTATCAATCTTATCTATCATCCATCCATGTGATCCTCATGCAGGTGAGGATTCTTGCTGAGGATTAGAAACTGGCAGGTCGCAGCGCTGAACTAAACAGCAATGTCAGCTCACACCAGGGCCCTTACCCTACTTCACTGTTAGATACATCTTGCAGCTCCTCCCGTTTCTCAAGCTCCTCCTCCCTCTAAAAGAAGGCATCCCCAAGATTTTAAAACGCTGTGAGTCTTGAGTATCACAACACACTACACAAACCACTTTTAATCTTTACTTTGGAACAGGATCTTCTCCAAAATGTTTTATTTTCACTCCTAAAATACAGAAATTATCCATTACAAAGAGGAGTGGTAAATAGCACTAAAATTCAAAAGACAACAGCCAGTACCAAGGCTAGTCACTAAAGAGAAAGTGCTGTCCTAGTTGGAAACAGTAACAGTAATAATAAGTGCAATCTTTACACTGTGCAGACTACCCAATGCCTGGCACTATTTTAAGCACCTTGCACAAATGAAGCCATTTACTCCTCACAACAATTCAGTAAGTTAGGCGATATCATTATCCCCTAAAATAGCAAAACACAGAAAGGTTCAGGGACTGGGAGAAAGTCGCAAAGTAGCAGAGGCCAGAATCACAAGGTAACCCGACTCCAAAGTTCTGGCTCTTTTCCAGTACCCCAGAATAAAGACCTTGGAACTGACCTTGTCTCCACGAAAAGCAAAACTGTGCCGTCTCCCATTTTCAAACCTTAAGTACATGACCCAAGAATCCCATCTCCAAACGCCCTGAGACTGACCAGACACCCGGAACCGGCCCGAGGCAAGGCGCCCGAGGCCCTGTCGGGCGGTCGGCCCAGGTGGACACCCAGTTTGTTTTTCCGGCGCCGCTAGGCCGCGGAGGAAGATATTTTGTCCCATCCTCACCACCCACAAGCAGCCGGGCCCGCTGTGAGACCACAGCAAGACGGAACCCAAACCCACCCGCGATCGCAGCACCGCGCAGCACCCCGCAGTCACAAAAGTGTCCGAAAGTCCGACCCCGGGGGGCGGGGCACAGGGCACTTCCGGCCTCTCTAGGCAACAGCGACACTCTATGGTGCGCCTTCCCCTCTTTTGCCTCATTTTCGTGGTTGCTTTGTAAAAAGAATTAAAAATATATGCATATTTTTAACTGAAGCCCAGTTACATCATTTTTCTCCTCCCTTTGTCCTTCTAGTCCTTTCCAAGAAACCCTCCCACACTCTCCCACTCCCAAGTTAATAACGTCTTTTTATTAGTTACACTCCCTTATGTATATATGTATTTCGTGCACAAACGACCTGCTAAGTCGCTTTTTGCTGTTGTTGCTTGTGTATGTGTGATTTCAAGGCTGACCACTGCAGTGGACATAAGAGGGCTCATCCCAGCAGGCAATAGTTGCCTGTGGTTCTTTGGTTAGGGGGTGACACCCTGTGGAATTTTATCCCCCTTCCAAATTAATATGTCTATTGATATTGCCATTATTCCAGTCGTAGGTATGCAGCCTTTTATAGGAGGAACTGTTTCATATCTGACTTCCTGCTTCCTGGTATTCTGGTTCTTAACAGTCTTTTTTTTTTTTTTTTTTTTTTTTTTTTTGCCTCCTCTTAGCCATAGATGCAGGAGCTGTGATGTATATGAATCTGTTGGGGCCGGGCTTCCCATATCTATTAATCTCTACATTGTGTCCGGCTGTGGTTTTCTCATTTTCTGTGATGTTCTTCTCTATTTGTTATAAAGAGAATATTCTTTGATGGGGGGTGGTAGCTACATTTGTCTAGGAAAGATGGCTCTAGCACCAAGAGCATTATACTAGATATATAATGAATGTATGCACATAAATACAAAAATCATAGCCAAATGGGAAAAATGGATAAGAATATGTTCAGACTATTCAAAGTGGAAATTGTGAATGGCTGTATTGCTGCATCTGGAACCTGAATAGGCAAACTAGGCCTGGTAGTTCCTACTTAAAGATTAATGTACATGATACAATGAGTTCTTTGCTTTGGAAAAGGTGGTTTGGTATGTCCCAGATGACATACCTCAGGTCTTAGGTGGGTGGCACCTGTGTCTTCACTGGAAATCTCTCTGTCCTAGAGAAAATGTATTTTATCAGGGCCTTCAGTGTATCATACTTTGCTTATGTTTTATAAATGATTTATCATTGGTATAAGAACAAACACAACATATTTAAATTTGTCCTGCAGGCTGTTTCTGAGTCTGTTAGCTGCTTTTGGGATCCTTTCCTGATTCTGGGTTGCCTTGCCCAGCCTTAGTATGAGAGGAGGTGCCTAGTCTTACTGCAACTTGATATGCACAGGAGGGCTGCCCTTTTCTGAAGGGAAAGAAGGAGGAATGGATGCAGGTGGGAGGGGGGAGAGGAGGGAGGAGGCAGGAGGGGAAAATGTGATAGGGCCTGGGAAAATTAATTATTAATAATAAATTGTCCTGTTTCTCTAGGTCCTTCTGAGTATAGACAATGTTGCATTGCTGTGTAACTCTTTTTGTTGTTGTTGTTTGTGTGTTTGCTTGTTTTTTGAGACAGGGTTTCACTGTGTAACTTTGGAGCATATCATGGAACTCACTCTGTAGACCAGGCTGATCTGGAACTCACAGAGATCCTCCTGCCTCTGCCTTCTGGGTGCTGGGATTAAAGGTGTGTGCCACCACCTCCCAGAAAATAATTAAATTGGAGCTTGCTTACAGTTTCAGAGGTTCAGTCCATTGTCGTCATTGCAGGAAACATGGTGGCATGAAGACAGACACGGTGCTGGAGAAGGAGCTGAGAGGTCTACATCCAGATCAGCAGGTAGCAGGAGGAGAAACACTGGGACTGGCTTGGGTCTTTGAAACCTTAAAGTCCACCCCCAGTGACCATACTTCCTCCAACAAAGCCACAACTACTCCAGCAAGGCCACACCTACTAATCCCTGTCAGTTAGTACCACTCAGATGGCCAAGCATTCAAATCTATGAGGCTATGGGGACTATTCTTACTCAAACCATCACAGGAACTCTGGGAAACAGAAATCAAAATTTTGCCCATCTTTTGTAAATATGAATTTCTTATTATCCTTTCCAAAAGAGAAGGCATTTGCAAATTCAACAACTGCACATTACGTGCCTTAGATCCTACTAGGTTTTTGTTGTTGTTTGTTTGTTTGTTTATTTTAAGAAAACATACCCCATCTAGCGTTACAGATTTGACTGGGGCAACCACTTTGTTTGGTTTGCGGTTCTTAACTACCATTCCCTAGGATCTGTCTGGTTTTGTGAGGATAAGCTACTGAGAAAAAGGAGGGAGTTGATAGGGCCAACCTTGCATCCCCAATTAACATTTTCCATTGAAGAATATTCATTGTACAGGAGTTAGATTGTATAAGGACATTTCTTATACAACTATATGAGGCACTTTGAGTATATCCCTCCACAAGTACCTTTCCCCCATTCATTTAGTATTGTTCCTCTGGAGCAGTGGTTTTCAACTTTCTTAACACTGTGATCTTTTAATACAGTTCCTCATGTTGTGGTGAGCCCCAGCCAAAAAAAATATTTTCATTCCTTTTTCATAACTATAATTTTGCTACTGTTGTGAATCCTACTGTAAATATCTGTGTTTTCTGTGTGTGTCCGTTTGTCATGTGAATGCCTGGCACTGGAAAAAGCCAGAAAGGGGTGCTGGGGCTCCTGCAATTGGAGTTACAGGTGGCTGAGACCTGCCATGTAAGTGCTGTGAATCAAACCTGGGGCTTTGGCAGGAGTAGTAAATGCTATTGAGCCATTTCTCCATCACCTATTTCTGGAAATTCCCAAACAGTAAAATTGATATACATAGGCTTAAGACATAGTTCAGTGGGTAGAGTTCATCCTTAACATGTTCAGAGCCCTGGATTCAGTCCCCAATATCACATAAACAGAACATGGTGGCACATGTCAGTGATCCCAGCACTTGGGAGATAAAGGCAGGAATTCAAGGTCATCTTTGGCTACATATTGAGTTTGAGGCCTACCTGGAATATCAAAACAAAATCCACCTATAAAGAAGAGGTCCAAGGGCACAAAGTCAAAGAAATAATGAAAAAAATATTGTAGGTGTGTGTCAGACATTTACATAATAAAACTATTACTTTCCTTGTTTTGTTTGTGATGTCTACAATACTCTAATTCTAAATCTGCATTTGTTACCGATGTTTATAATTTTGATTATTTTCCTTAGGTATGCTCTTCCAAATTTGTACTATAACATTCATGAGAATGAGGGACTTGTCTTCGTGATTATTATGTATAGACCAAGAACAAACCTTTAGCATAATATTGTGCTAAATAGACTTTGAATCATTAATACAATTTAAAAGTTAAATAATAGCATAAACTTGTATTTCCCACATTTGGGAGGCAGAGGCAGGAGGATCAGGAGTTCAAAGCCATCCTAGACTGAACAGTGAGTTTGAGGTCAGACTGAACAATATGATGAGATTCTGTTTCAAAAACAAAAATACATCAATTTAAGCTTCTGACATATCATTTGTTCTCTGTTTCTGTGCTTACTACCTTGATTCCCACTCACACTATTTTCATTCAGGATTCTATTGCAGTCTCTTTATTGATCTCCTTGCTCATATTCTTAGTTCCTTATAGTCTGGCTCCCACAAAACTGCTGCAGTAACATTTCTAGGTGTAAATTTAATCATATTTACCAGACTCTTCTGTTAGGGATACAGGAAATGAAAATGTTGGTGCTCTTTGTCACACATTCTACTTTTTAGTCATGCAGAACTGCTCAATTCTTTGGATGCATCAATATCTCAACACATGCTGGCAGATAAAAAACGAGTTAACTTTCCCAGAGAGTATTTGCTTAAGAGTTTGAAGTATTGTTAAAGCACCACCAATATTGTAAAAAGCACCATTAACACTTAACAATAGGGCTTTATTATTACCACTTCTTTTAATTTTTTTTTCCCTTTAAATTAGCAAAGACATTCAACATTGGGGCTATTCAACTCATTAGTTAATAGCTAGCTTTTTGTTTCCTTTGGTCCTAGCTGCCCTGAGCAAGGACTATCAGCCACAGCCAGCTGAACTGATCTAATGTCAAATCCATCTGCTTTAAGCACTCTAAGGGCACCTTAAGAAAATTGCATGTCAACTTTAGCTGCTTGCTGCTAAAACATAATTCCAGTTCAGAAGGTACTATTCCAGCTGTAACTGTTTAGTTACTGTAGGAAAATTTTAAGCATCACATGCTTTGGTGAACTCTGGCAGTCATTTTCACCTAGGTCAGAGGGCAAGTGCTATTTCTGGTGATTCAACAAAAAACAACTGTACTATGATTGATACAAACAGTTCCTGCATCAAAACAACATTGCATCATTCTGGCTATAAAGCAGGCTGTTCAGTTTATTGCTTCTGTCAGCCAGTAAACACCCTCTTATGTGGGAATATCTGCTTGTAGGTACCTGCTTTCCCTGTTGTCCACGTGACTGCAACTTAAAACCATGACTGAGGACTTTCAGGTGCCATTTCAGGATTCGGAATAAGAAATGGCAAAAGCTGTCCATTAGTACATCTATTACCTGTGTGGCTTCAACCACGGGGCGGGAGGGGGTAGTTTCATTAAGTTTTAGACAGAACCTACTTAAGTGATTAGCATCCCTATATGCAGAGTTGAGCAGGAACTGATGTAGATATACAAATTGAAGGCAGAGATGACAGGCTTTTACCGTGGGTTTAGAGTTACCTTGTGGATCCAGGTGAGGATACTTTTCAGCAAAGCGGTTTTCCACGTTAACTGCTAGGCATGCATAGAATTTGCTCCTCTAATCGACTTACAAATGTTTAATTCACTTCATATTAAACTTAGCCCTCCACATTTACTTGCCTACACATCTGTCTTCGAGAGTTTAAGATCCCAGAAGCGAAATACAGGAGAATTTAGGAAACAAAACAAAACAAACAAACAAACAAACAAACAAACAAAAAACAAAGAAGAAGAACAAGTTTATGTTTTCGTTCGCCGCTCGTCTTCTCCTGTCAAGGCTTGGGACAGATTCTACCCAGGAACTAATGGGTAAGAAATACAGTTGGGGAACTAGCAGTCCCTTCCGGTCCCCTGTTTTGGTGTTCGTGCCCACAACAGCGCCTCCTAGGAACTCAGCCTCCAACAGTGAGGCTGCGATTTGTGGCCCAAGCCCGACAGCTACGGGTCACCGCGGCGTGATAGTCTCGTAATTCCCAGAGAAAAGCGGCTTTTGGAAAGAGGGAAGGAAGGCTTAATTTGGCGCTGGCCTCAGGACCAATGACGCACTTCCCGTCTTTGTGGCAGTCAGCTGCTCGGGAGCTGGGAAGTTGAGTCGGCCCTGATTTGCCGAATCTCAGGCTTCCTGGGGATTTGAAGTCCTTATTTGGAGTGGGGTGAGGGAACAAGTTCGCCTGCGCGATTCGACCCTGACTCTCGGCTCAGAGACTGCGTGAAATCCGGAGGAGTCTGCATCTTCCCGGCTCAATCCCAGTCCCGAGTTCCTCGAGACGGGAGAGCGTGGGTGATGGATTGTGCTGGGAGTGGAACCCAGGGAGGGCATCCTCTTGTCATAGGCAAGCACTCCGCCGCCGAGCCCTTGTTTTTATTTTATGATACTGGGTATTGAAGCCAAAAGCTAAGCACCATTCTAGCAGTGAGCTAGACTTCTAGCCATACCGTCACTCTTATTTCATAAATGTTAACACGAGGTAGCATTTGCTCCATAAACTTTTCTTTGTTGTAAAATAATCTACAAGTGCCACGACGTGTCATCCCCGGGTTTTTTTTTTAATATTATTAATTTTTATTTATGTGTTTGAGTGTTTCGCCTGAACGTGTGCGTGTTGCAGTGTGTGCTGCCTGGTGCCTACAAAGGCCAGAAGGTGTGCGGTGTTCTGAGTAACGTACTAGAATTAACAGTACTAGAGTTATGGACATTTTGTAAGCTGCTACATGGGTGCTGAGAACAGGGTCATCTGCAAGAATCATTGAGCCATCTCTCCAGACATTAATACATTTTTAGGAATCATTTCCTATATCACTATATTATTAGTGGACACAATTAAGAGCAGGAGCATTTCCTAGTACTATTTAACACCTACTTTATACTCAGATCCCCTCTGCCCCCAGGAGTCGTCCCACAGATTTCTTTTGCAATTGATTTGTACCAACTAGAATGCAATTGTGGGCTACTTGGTGTATGTAGTTTTAGAATCTCTTAGTTATAACCCCACCCCTCCCTTCCATTCTTTCCATTCCATTGGCTTGTAGAGATTGCACTGACTTTCCTATACATTATCTGCTTACAGATTTGCTTGAATCTTCATTGTACTTAATCTATTCCTCTATTTTCTTGTAATTGTGGCCCGATATCCTTTGGGAATTATGTTTCGACACAGGTGGTTGACGTAATTGTTTTTCTGTTATTGCTAAGTATATCAAAGCTAATGAAAAAATGTTCTTATGCCTTCTCTCATGTTTTTAGTTCACCGAAGGAGGAGAATTTGAACACATCAAACTGCAATTGTTTCACTGCCTGATACACATTAGGCCCTTAGTAAATACTTATGAAATGATTTTCTTGTGGATTGCAGGTAATCCATAGAAACAATATTAAAATAGCTCTTATAGGAATATACATTGGATACACCTAAACTACAGCTTTCTTTCAGTGTATTATAATTGTATCAGGAGCTATAAGCCTGTCCCAGAGTCATTGTCATCTATTGAATGAGGAAACTGCATTTTCAAAATTTATACTGTTTGTCCTTTCAGTTGTGTCTGTTTTTCAGAATTATATTTTTTAGGAAACATGACCATGTCTTTCTTAAGTGGAGGTCTTTCTAGATTAAGTGGAATATCTTCCATTCTTACCTTTGTCCAACCATCCTTCTGGTTTCTGTTTTCCCCATGCCCAACTCATTACAGACCTTCTCAAGACACAAATCCAGTCTTTTGATCAATGGTTCTCAACCTGTGGGTCAAGACCCCTTTGGCAAATCTCTACTTCCAAGAATATTTACATTATGATTTATAACAGCAAAATTACAATTAAGAAATAGCAACGAAAATAATTTTATGGTTGGGGGTCACCACAACACGAGGGACTACATTAAAGGGTCACAGCGTTAGGAAGGTTGAGAAGCATTGCTTTAGAGTTTAGAGCAAGGAGCAGATCCTGGAGCTGCTGGTGCTGGAGCAGTTCCTGACCATCCTGCCAGGGGAGCTGCAGGCCTGGGTGCATGAGCAGCACCCCAACAACGGAGAGGAGATGGTGGCTATGCTTGAAGATCTGCAGCAAGAGCTTAGAGAGCCTGGAAATGAGGTGAGATGAGAAGGACTGGGCTTCCAGACACTGAATACTGAGCAAAGAGCCAAGCTCAGTTGCCTATTGCTACAAGTCTGAGTTCTCTGCTTCTGTGTAAACAATCACCCCCTAAATCTTTTTTCTTTTCTTTTCTTTTCTTTTCTCTTCTCTTTTCTGTTTTCTTTTCCCTTTCCCCTTTCTGCTTTGCTTTGCTTTGCTTTTCCTCTCCCTTTTCCCCCTTTCCCTTTCCTTTCTCAGATGGGGTTTCTCTGTGTAGCTCTGGCTGTCCTGGAACTCACTCTAAATAAAGTCCATGCTGTCCTCAAACTCACAGATTCTCCTGTGTGTGCCACCAAAACCCCATAACTCCCAAATCTTAATAGCTTATAAAAAACAACAGTGTTGTTTGTTTGAGTCTTGTGAATTGAATAATCTTGGGAGTTTCTTTTTTTTTTTGTTTTTTGTTTTTAATGAAAATGTCAGTCAAGACTAGTATAGCTATCTGATAGCATAAATAAGGCTGACAGACCCCTTTCAGAACAACCCACTTGTGTGGTTGTTAGTAACTTGAGTTGCTCTCTGTCTTGTAATGAGAAAAATGAAAAGACCCCAACTAAGTAAGGGACTCTAGGCTTTGGGACAGGAAGTAACAAGCAGTTCCCACAAGAAGTGGGAAGCCTGAGCTCATCACCAATTGTGTAAACATCATTCCCCACCCCATTCATTGTCTCTTAAGAAAACTGGGAACCAGGTAGCCTCTAGACCTGCCAGTTGTAAATTCCCCAGACCCCAGGATGTTCTTAAAGAAACAGGGAACTAGATAACATCTCCCAGACCCCAGGATGTGTTAATCAACCTTGACTGAGCAGACTACAGTTAAGGCTCCTTTGCTAAATACCCTTTGTCTTGCAATTACCGTGTATGGAAACTTTGTAACCTTGTGCTCTAAGAAATCTCTGTAACCATGGAAACCTTAGAACGTGAGCACGACTCCCTTCCTGTTCTTTGGTTTTTAAAAATGCCTTGCATTTGTAGTTCCAGGCTTCAACTCTCTTGACAGTGTGAACTCCAGCTAGCTGGTTTTCCGAAATATACATCTTCTTGTGTTGCCTTCTGGCATCACTGGCTCCTTGAAGCTTTGGGGGGGTCTCTTAGCGAGTACCTATTGATTAGGAAGTTTTAGGTCTTTATCACATTGACATCGTAGGTGTTCTATACAGAGAATGATACACAATAACCTTTCAGTTTTGAATGAATGAGTTTATTAAATACTTAGCAAGTAGAAGTAAAGGAACAAAACAGAAAGCAGCTGAAAAATAGTAGAATGTCAAGTCAGACAGGTCATCTGGCAGAAATGGCTGGAGAAGCATCAGTCAGGGTCTCTATCCTTTATTTTTTTAAATATTTATTCTTGTGCATGTGTATGATGTGTGTATTTATAAGTCAAGACATGCATGCTATAGTGTGGTATGGAAGTCAGAGGACAATGTTTTGGGAATTGGTGCTTTCATTCTGCCTTGTTGAGACATGGTCTCTCTTGTTGCTTCTGCTTTTTCTTCGTCCTCTATGCTTGCTGGCCTGTACACTTTCAGACAATTCCATGTCCAGTTTCCATATACAGTAGTAGGAGTTCAGGGATTACAGATGTGAGCCATTGCACCCAACTCTGTGGGTTCTGTGGATCCAACCCAGGTTATCAGGCTTGCATTCCACACAATCTATTCTTTTTAAAAATTTTGCCATAGTCCTTAGGAAGTCACTCTATATATTTTGTAGAGGGTTCTTGATGCTTACTGGTGGCATGAAGTGGGAGGTCTACCTTCACACAGATCAGTTGCACAGCTCCCTCAGTTTTTATCACTTGGTTGATTGATTACTTGTCCCATTCACTATGAGAGTCTTAGTAATTTGCTTATTGACAAGAGGAGCAGTTTTATTAGTCCGATCCCAGATCCTTGCCTTGAAGGTATTGGCCATCCCAGTGAACACTTCATGCTTCATAGGTTTCTTAACTTTTTGGCAAGAAGTCTTTAAGGAGATTAGATGAGGATCAGTCAGGTCTTTACCCACCTCACAGAACCAGTTTCAAAATGAACTTTTCTTGTAGAGATGATGTCCCTTCCTTTTAACTCAGGTTTCTTGGCAACATTATCAGACAGCTTTTCTAATCGATCTTTTTACTGTCCTATTCAATCTTGCTCCTCAATAGCTTTTCCACCTGGCTAAAAATGTTCTGTTATTTCTTCCAGTAATCATTTGCAAAACCTTAGCCATGTGGTGTAGTTTCAGATCTTTCAGTTTGTTGGACCAGTACTGCTCATTAAGATTTGTCCACTTTGCTCATTTGTGAGCTAAAACACAAAAGCGGAGATAGTCCCAGAACCATTTACTTAGAAACATTTACTCCTTAGTTAACAGCATTTTGTAGATTCTTACAACTTTCCCATTATATTCATCATGGAAAATGTTCCATGATAGCCATGTCTTTGGTTTCAAAATGAGTGAGTTTATTAAATATAAGCAAGCAGAAGAGCACAAAACAGCTCACAACAGATATGAAATATCGAGAAAAGATTAGAAAGGACTGAGAGGCCCAGTCACACACACTGTCTGATCAACAAAGAAGGCTCCAGGAAGAATTTCCTCCTGCAGTGAGACTTCCCACCACTGTCATTTAAACAAAAATCACAAGAATTTAATTTTAAAATTCTATTTTATACTTATTTAATTGTATTGAGTGTCTTGTCTGCATGTGTGTGCCCAATCATCCACAGCGGTCAGAAGAGGGTGTTACATGGAACTGGAGTGATTGTGAGCTACCATGTGTGTGCTAGGAAGCAAACCAGGCTCAAGGACATGGCAATTCTACTCTTGGCTGTTTTACTATTCTCTTTTCCTCTTGCCCCAGGGCTGGAGGTGAGTCATCCATCTCCAGACAAATGGTCTTGAAGGATACTTCTAGACAAACATGCTTGGACCTGATGCGGAGGAGCCAAGCCATCCTCCGAAACCAGCTTTTTATTGAGCTCAAACAGCATATGGCAATTTACTAAGGTAAATTATAGTTAATAAGGTATATTACAATAGGGTTTACTTGTTATCATGACGTTTCAGCTAGTTTCCTCCAGTGGAGAGAAAGCAAGAGGGGAAAGTCATAAAGCTTTTCAAGGACTATTATTATACAGAAGTTAGATACTATCACTTCTGTCACACACATTTTAGTAAAAACAGCCATCAAATACAGCATGCACTCAAGGAGGGAAATTGGGTTATCCCATCCCCCCACCCCTTTATGTTCTTTCTGGTACTGAGGATCCAACCCATAGACTTGCACAAGTTGAGCAAGGGCATTTCAACTAAACTTTTCCTCACCCCCCTTTTAAATTATATGTTTTAAGACAAAGTTTCACCAAGTTCTCCAGGTTGCTTTGAAGTTGTGATCCTCCTCAGCTTCCTGTGTAATTTGGACTTCAGTCCTGTGCTATCAAACCCAGCTATATTTCACTGTTTAAAGGGTGATGTGAAGGGAGACATCATTCTGTAAATATGTTTTTCTTATTGGTTAATGAATAAAGCACTGTTGACTAATAGGAAAACAAGATAGGTGGAACTAGGGAACAAGGAGGATTCAGGAAGTAGTAGGGAGGAGATTCAAAATGTAGGACTGAGAGAGAAGAATTTCGAACCCTCTCTCTGGTAAGATAAGATCATGTGGAAATACTTAGATTAATAGAAATGGGTTAATATTTAAGACAGAGCTAGCCAATAAGAAATGCTAGTAACAGGCTAACAACTTTACATCTAATACAGCGTATCTGTGTGTTATTTGGGGGGAGGGGGCTGGTGTGGTGATGGGACCAGGCTGAGGGGGGGAGGACTACTCGTTACAGTGATGTATTTAAAAAAAAAAAAAAGACCTTTTTTTTTTTTTTTCTTTTCTGCTCTTGGTGGGATATAGAACTTTGGTCCTTCTTTGGAACCGTCTTTCTACAAAATGTTTCATATGATTCCACATAATGTCTTGCATTAATCATTAGCTTGGGCTCTTGTGTTTCTTGAATAAACCCACAGGCCCTAGACAAGGATCAAGAATACTCTGGAGAGCCCTCAGAAGATGTAGTGCTTTTGAGGACCAAGCAGGAGTCAACAGCCAACCAAGTCACAGTGACACAGCTCAAACGTGACTCTTTCAGCCTCCACCAATTTCAAGAACAAGGCAAGGATGGCACATGTCCATTCAAGGGAGTTCTGGTGGCTCTGAAAAGGGCTAGTTAGGATTGCTATTCTGGGGCCAAACTATATGGGTTGAAATTAAGCATTGCAGCTAAGAAGCTCTTGACAGTAGACTAGCTAGGCAAACTTCTGGTGCCTTCAGTTCATGCATCTGTGACATGGAAACATCTAAGTACCTCTCATAAAGGGTTAATTGAAGTTTTAACAAGTTAGTATGTGTGAAACACTTATATATGCAATATTCTGTTGCATCTGCCTGTGTATATCCTCTCTGTGAGCCTTGCTTTTTCTCCAGCCATTTCAGCTGTAGAAGAGGTGACTGTGACATCCCTGTTTAACTCATCCTTACTTTATGTAAACCTCAAGTTTTGCATTCCTGGAACACATCTTTCTGATGTGGATCCATTTATTACTGTTCCAGGTGGTGAAACTATACTTTTAACCTAGGGGTTGACATCAAAACAGGAAGTCTTAAAAGAATCAGAACATTTGGAGGGTAGCAGACCACAAAGAGATAGACGCTCCTCTGGATTCTAAGTACAGCAAAATTGTACCTATAAGAGGATGGAAAGGCAGCATCAACACCCTGCTGAACAAAGACCATACAGGTGTAATGAGTGTGGGAAAGCTTTACTCAGAGCTCCATCCTCACTCAACACCAGAGGATTCATACTGTGGAGAAGCCATATGATTGTGAAGAGTGAGGGAAGGCCTTCAACCAGAAATCAGGCCTGAATAAACACCAGTGTAACCACACTGGAGAGAAACGTTATCAATGTAAGGAGTGTGGAAAAGCCTTCAGTACCTTCAGTGATCTCATTAGACACGAAAGAATCCACGTAGGGAAAACCCTATGAATGCGAAGTACGTGGGAAGGCTTTCTGCCTTAGCTCCCACCTTGGCCAACATCAGTGGATACACACTGGAGAGAAGCGCTATCAGTGTAATAAAGTTCCAGTGATGATTGAAGGCTTCCCTCCATTTATCACTTTAAAGCAAAGTCAAATCAGGTATGGTGGCCCACATCTGTTCCTTCAGTATTCAAAGGCACAGTTTCACCCCTCTAACCTTTCTACCTATTCCAAGACTGACCCTTTGTCAACTACATAGTATGATGCAGCTGAGATATTTAGTCTCTTGTATCTATGTCTTGTTTATTGATATATCTATTTTGGACTATGGCTTCAGTGCCATTCTATAGAGTATGATTTACAGTTTTTTTTAAAATATTATTTGCTTTAACAATCTATTATTTAAAAAATACGAGTTACTTAATTACACCATCACATTTGCTTTGGTAGAGTAATCTAATTACAGTTATATTTTTTTGTATCTTGTTTTATGTATTTTGTCTGTCCTAATCAAACAGATTAACATCATGTCCCAAGTAAAACTGGGCAATGCATCTCTGGAAACCCAAGAGATATAAAGGAGAGCCAGGGTTACAGACTCTGTGCAGCTGCCATGTATTGTTCATGGCTACATCGATCATGTAACTAACCAAAGCTGAGTACCATTTCTTACTTCTTAATCCCACCCTATATTTGGAAATAATTTGATCCATTTTAGATCTACACCTTTCCCAAATTCCTCATACAATTTCACTCTGGATGGTTGACTCACTGAGGGAACTCTTCATTATCAGCAACACAGTTTACATCAGTGACTGGATCTATGCCTACAGCATTAGAGCACAGACTAATAAAGCTGTCACCAAGCCAATGGCATAAAATTATCTCATCACTTTCTTCCACCCTGAAGTCAAAATACCCCCTGTTCATCTTTTTCATATGTTCTACATCCGTAAGTGGACATTTTCCGGTCCTGTTTTCATGAATTGTACCTGTAGCCTTCACTCCCTTCTTCAATGCTGACATCAATTTAACACTTGTAAAGAAGCTATCAAAACACAGGTGATATGGATAATGACCTTTCTGCAAAAGGACATCTGTAAAGCTCATTATTAGATTGCCACCTAGCCCAAGGTCCAGCTCCTTATGTTTTCACAGCTGAGTCTTCTTGGTAGGGCTCAAACTAAACCAGATAACCTTGTGTGGTTATACCACACCAAATTTTACAGCCATTTCTAAGAGGCTTTCCATTCAGAAATTGGTCATTATTGAAACATTCACACACTGACTTGTCAAAACAATAGTATTCCTCTAGGGGGGCATACAAGAGGAAATTTTTATTCATTTGCTTTATGAGAGGCCTCAATTTTGAAAACTTATCTTTTTTATCTAGGTGGCAAAGTGCAGGTAAGAGAAAATCAACTGAAATCTGTCGCTTTTAATTGGATTTCAAACGAGGGTCTGATCACAATCAGTGATTTCCCAATACATCCTCCTCCTGGGATGCCTTACGAATCCACTCCAGAGCAGGACACCAAACACACACCGCATCTCTTGCACCGTGACCTCCAAGTCGACATTTTTCTGAGAATAATTATTGGTTTTATTGATAATCAAGTTGAACGTTTCATCATCAAAAAATAATTCAAAGAGCTCTACTGGGTTGAACTTCTCACTTTTGAGATTCAAAAGTCCAGACTTCAGTGCTGATCAGCTTGAAAAGTTGGGCTCAATGTCTCTTTTAGTCCAACTCTTCTCGGGGACATTGGGCACCTTTCACTTCTTTCTCTCAGGCTGCCCCTTGGGCTGTCTTCCTTGAAGCAGCTGGCTCACTCAAGATTTGACCTTTTCCCTCCCTTTCTGAGTAATGTCACCAGCTGCATGCTCCAAGAATGTAATGTGCATCCTGGCCCAGGAGTCTCGGGGTGGGTGGCCCCTGCTATGGGCGTTCACACTTGAGACTGTCTTTTCCGTAGGGAAAGTAGTACTACCAGGGATGTGAGTATGCGCTCAGAGAAAGAAAACAGAACATATGCTACAAACAAAACAACCCAAATCTTTTTTTTTTTCCACACATGAAAAATACAAAGTAGAATCATTTTCTGGGGCATCTACTTTCTACTCCTTGTTTCCCAGCGAAGACTTGCTACTCTTGGCATTCTGACCTCTCCAAACCTCTAGTTCACTCCCATGTCATAATCAATTGCTGAATCTGATAAGCTGGCACACTGAGCACAGTCCGGGGTGTCGGTCTGTGAACCCCGTGCCCCCCCTCCAGGTCCTGTAGGAGCAGGATGTAGACCCTCCCTGCTGCTTTAGGCAACCTGGTTAGTTCTGTCAGCAGTAACTTGAGATTTCCAGAAGTGTTTGTCCTACTCGTGTCCCTGTTTTCTTTGAACTCGTACATGATCTTGTATCAATTCACTATTTACCAGGTCTTCTCACAACTCTTGGGATTTCTGAGCAAGGAAGGACTTAGCATCCCTTAGCTTTTATCTGGTAGAAAAATTTCTCTGAGGAGAAACAAAACAAAACAACAACAAAAACCCCTCAAATTCATTACACTTGAACTAATTTGTGTGGGATCCACAAGGAAGAAAGCTACCATGAAGATGGGAAGTGTTATTTGTCACAGGTAACATTACCTGTGCAGTAACATTACTACACAAGCACTGGGCCATGCTTGTGTAGAAGTCAAAGGATGGCTTAGTAGACTCACTTCTTTCCACTTTCCGGGGGGTTCTGGAGTCTGAACTCAGACTACTGGGCGTGGGCCATATACTCTTCACCTGCTACATAGTCAGCTCACCATTTTATTTGTTGTTTTATGATCTGGGGGAGGAAGCACATGAGTCCCTGGGCAACGTGTGACAGTCAGAAGACAACTTTGGGGAGTTGGTTCTCTCCTTCCATCATGGGACCCCTGGATGAAACTCAGTTAGTCAGACCTACATGGCAAGTGCTCTTATCTGCTCAGCTATCTTGCTGGCTTTTTGTTAAGATTTTCATTTTACTTTTTAAGTCCTCTCTCTCTCTCTCTCTCTCTCTCTCTCTCTCTCTCTCTCTCTCTCTCTCTCTCTCTCTCTCTCTCTCTCTCTCTCTCTCTCTCTGTGTAATGTATATGTGAACTCAGGTGCCCAAGGAAGACAGCTGTGTCAGCTGTCCTGGAGCTAGAGTTACAAAGAGTTGTGAGCCACCCCAAAATGGGTGCTGGGAAGCAGACTTCCATCATTTGAAAGAGCAGCAAGAACTCTTAACTACTGAACTATCTCTCCAGCCTTCTGATTCTCTTTCTTTTTTGAGACACAGTCTCACTCTGTAGCCTAGGTTGGCCTGGAACTTATAATGTAGCCTATGCTGAGCTTGAAATAAAGGCAATCCTATTTTCCTGCCCAAGCCTCAAAAGTCCTGGGATTATGAGCATGAGCAACCATACCTGGCTCAATTCATTCATCTTGAGATGATATTATGAACTCCATCATGACATTAAAACCTTTCATTATGAAAAACTAAACTCCCAAAAGCGATGCTCATTAAGACCAATATGGTGAGGTCAGGGTCCGGGAGTGGGAGATGAGAAGAGCGAGGTAAGGGAGAAGGGTAGGATGGAGGACTGCAAGAGGAATGTGAGGCTGCTAGAGTCTGGAACTCTGAAATCATAGAAGGGCTGGTACATTAGAGTAGTTCAAAGTGTTTGTAATATGAAATAATGAAGTATTTTTATTCTTACAGGCCCTGTGAGTCATGGTTTGAGGCATTTGATGCTGCATATACCCACAAGCAAAAGGACAGATTCTCGCACTCCAGTTATAATTCTATGCTAAGTTAGTGGTGTCACATTTTATCTTATAGTGGAACGCAATTGAGTCCTCACTAACTTAATTAAAAATTTCACTCCTCATTCCTTTAGTTTCAAGATACTTCTGCTTTAGGCATTGTGGTATGGCTGAGTGGTAGAGTATACAGCAAGGCCCTGGGTTTAGGACATAGCACAAGAAGAGCAGGAGGAAATAGCAGAATCAGGGGGGAGAAGAGAAAGAAGAGGAGGAGAGGGGGGAGGAAGGGGAGGTGAGCAGAGGGAGGGAGAGAGAGAGGAGAGGAGAGAGAGAAAGATAGATCTATATTAGTTCAGAATTATCTTCCTGTTTCCTTAAAATGGATAAATGCTAGCACAGAGAATCTCCATACCATGCCTATGTGTGACTCTTGTGGTCAGAAAATATACAGTAAAGTCTGATTCAGATGTGTTTAAAAATATACATAGGCTGGAGAGAGGAAGGCAGAGAGAGGCTACCAAGAGATGCCATGCTGCCAAAGGAGCAAAATGCTTGATTACGGGTAAGCCACAGCCTCATGGCAATACACAGATTAATAGAAATGGACTAATAATTAAGACAGAGCCAGCCAGTAAGAAGCCTGAGCCATCAGCCAAACATTTTATACGTAATATACGTCTTTGTGTGTATATTTGGGGCAAAGCAGCTATAGGACCTGGAGGGACAGAAACCTCCATCTTCAAATGGCACCCAATCCATGAAGCAGGAATCCTGAAGGACTGTCCCAAACTTCCTCTGGGGTGAAAGGGATCAGGCAGAGGCTTTTTTGAGGTATGAAAGGTTATCTAAAAGTGTCAAACTCTATGAAACCAGGATGGGAATGAAAAGGATGCCAAGAAGTCACTGAATTAGTTGAGTGTATAAGAACACAGGGAGGCTTATCAGCTCTATCAACAGGAGACCTTATAACTGGGAAGGGGGTAAAGCAGCAAGGGCTATGATAGGGCTGTAAGCAGAAGCCAGGAAAGAGGGCAAGAACCCAAAGCATATGTGTGCTCCCAATGGCCAAGGACGCCTGGGGTCAATGATGGGAAAAGAAGAGAACAAACGGAGAGGGTGGGACCCTGTTCTTACTTATTGCACTCATGGCCTCCAGCTGAGTTGAGTCCCCACAGAGCCTCCTCTGAGCCAGGTGGGACCACCTCTCGGAGGCAAAGGCCTGGGCTGTTTCTTCCCCAGTTTTCACCAGCATCTAAAAGGAAAAGAGAAAGGTGAATGAAGAGCAAACAATGGGGAGTAATAAGAATTAAGAATGCGCCCCACAGGCTCATAGATTTGAATGCTTGGTCATCAGGGAGTCAAGCTACTTGACAGGGATTAGGCCTTGTTGGAGTAAGTGTGGGAAGAAGAGTGGGCTTTAGTGCTCCAAAGGCCCAAACCAGCCCCAGTATCTCTCTCTTCCTGCTGTCATCAGATCCAGGTGTAGAGTTCTCAGTTATTTCTCTAATACCATGTCAGCTTGTACACTGCCACCATGCTCCCTCCATGAAGACAATGGGCTAAACCTCTCAAACTGTAAGCTAGCCCCCAACTAAATGCTTCCTTTTTAAGAGTTTCGGTGGTCATGGTGTCTCTTCATAGCAATAAAATAGTAACTAGATAGAAGTTGGTCCTAGAGGGTGAGGTATTGCTGTGACAGGCCTGACCATGCTAATTATTGGTGGAATGTGTTCTTTGGGACCTTGAATTAGGAAAGCAGCTGAATGCTTTAAGCAGGGCTTCATGTTACATTTTAGTAGGAACATGGAAGACAGTCATGCCAAGAGCAGTTTATATTATTATGGTCTAGCCCAACAGGTTCCAAAGAAGATTAGTAAGTGGCCTAGAAATAATTCTTGTGATATTTTGGTGAAGAATGTGGCTGCTTTCTATCCTTCTCCAAAAAATATACCTGAGGTTAAATAGAAGAATTTTGGATTAATAGCAGATTTCAAGTCAGGCTAGTACTGATTCTGTTGTGTGGTGTTATAGTGATTGTAGATATATTAGTGATTATATATTTCATTATAGAACTTACGAATATCTATAATGAAAAGGGACAAACTGAGCAAGGAAAAATACAGAATGTACAGTTTGAGGAGAAAAGGAGCACCAGGAAGTATAAAGGAGCTAAAACGTTCAAGTTCAGTACACAAGGAGATAAAAGTTTAAAGACAAACCTGACCTTAAATGGAATAAAGGGAGTGGTGTCTTTACCATGAGAGCCCACACAACTAAGCTTCCAACTTGCAAAAAGGAATTAAAGAAAAGCTTAGGCAGCCTTGTAGGGAAACCATCACAAGAGAAAGCTGGTGAAGATATATTCGAACAAGCAAGGCAAGTCCAAGCTGCAGAAGCAGAACTTGGCAGCTTCAGGCATATGGTTCTGGTTTTAGAATCAAGGACACAGGGGAGTTGGGGAATCCCTCTCTATGGCTAAAGAAAGCTGCTGAGGCCAGTCATGTGTCAGGGGTATCCCTGAACAGAGGCCCAGAGAGGCTGTTGTGTGAAGTTGTGAAGTTGAAGCCTGGATTTCAATGGAGACCTCAAGATGTTGGCGATGCCAGAGCTGTGGGACATCTGTTAAGGACAGCTACATACCAGGTGTGGAACCAGCCTGAGAGATAAAGAAGTTGGAGATCTGAAGAGCACTTTGACATCAGACATGGAGATGCAAAGTTTGGAGTTTGCACTGTTGGTTTTTAGTCTTGTTTTAGTACAGTATTTCTTCACTATGGCTCCTTTCCTCCTTTTTGGAGTGGTAATGTATATTCTGTGCCATTGTATATTGGATGTATGTGATCTACTTTTATATTTTTATTTTCCAGGGCATTATTATTAGGAGATTGCCATGAGTCTCAGAAGAGACTTTGAACTGTGTGTGTGTGTGTGTGTGTGTGTGTGTGTTGGTGTGTGCACCAACAGAACGGAAACAAAGAGGTCAAGGAAAAGGAAGAGCACCACGAAGGCCCCATAAACCTGGACAGATGCTCACCTGGAGCCTATGTGAGTTAGACTGGAGCACTGCTGCATTGTCTTTGGAACTTCCTTCCTGGAGACAGGTTACTTTCTGAGGAGCACACCCTATAAAGAGAGGAGGCAAGAGTTCTACGTGAGAACTATTGCCTTTGTTTGGACCCAGTCTCCTAAACCTTCTGTTTGAAAACATCTAAACTAAGATACAGATTTTATCAACTGATATAAAAGTTACTCACAAACATAACATAAATTGAAATCATAGGAAGGGAGGAAGAAGCTACTGGTGCATGCTACACTGGGGAACCATAGCTTACTATGGTCAATCCTTATACAAGACTTGTTCTCTTGGTTTTAAAACAGGCATATGGTAGACAAAAGACCAACAATCAGGAACCTTACATTTTGGAAGTAGTTCTGAATCTGTTGGCCTTCAGAAAATCATTTAAAATGAATTTTGGTTTTTGGTTGAAGGTGTTGAGTAAGAAGGCTCAGTAGTTAAAGGGTCTTGTTACCCTTTAACTTGGGACCTGAGTTTGATCCTCAGGATCCACACATGGTGGAAGGACAGAATCGATCCCTGTAGCCTGTCCTTTGATATACCCACACTTGCTATGGCATGTGCACAAGCACCCACCCCCACCATACAAGCAAGATAAATAAATTGTTACAATTCAAACAGTTTGCAATTTTGTGTCATTTTAAAAACTTGCTTTGATATGGGAATGGACAAAATCACAACCTGCTGCTGGTCAAAAACACAAACTTGTATTTATAAAAAGAGTAAGTAATGGATATTTAATGACTACCATGGTAATTAACATGAATGATAAATTGTATGCTTGAGTATCAATATTATTAATATACCAAGACAACATCTCACTATGTACCCCAGGCTGCTCTGGAAGTCCTGGGCTCTGATTAACCTTGGTAGTATATGCCCGTAAAGCCAGCACTTCGGAAGTGGAGGCAGAGGAGGAAGTGTTCAAGGTATAAAAAAGGCAAAAAGGAGGGACCAGGGAGATGTCTCAGTGGGTAAAGGCTTGCTGCTAAACCTGTGAACCTGACTTTGATTCCAGAGAACTCACACAGTGGAAGGAGAAAATTGAATCCTACAAGTTGTCTTCTGATCTTCAGACTTGTGCCATAGCTCCTGTGAGCACTCAAATACACACATATATGAGGGTGCACATCTTTAATCCCAGCCCTTGAGAGGCAGGTGGATCTCTAACTACATCCTGTGTACATAGTGAGTTCCAAGCAAGCCATGGCTACATATTGAGACCCAGACTAAAAAAAACAAAATAAAACAAGCAAGCAAACAGAAAAACCCCAAACACCCTCCAACCAAAACAATAACAGACACACACACACACACACACACACACACACACACACACACACACACACACACACACCGGTGGTGGTGGTGGTGGTGGTGGTGGTAGTGGTGGTGGTGCACAAGATGATACTTTAATTACCTTGTACACAAAAACAAGAAAGAAGACCTTGAGGCTAGAGACAGTCTGTTCTCTTCTAAGACAACCATGTATCTATCACTGGCCTCCTCCCAGTGGCCTTACCAAGCTCACCCTTGAGCACTCATTGCTCTCTTCTTGGAGCTCTGGAGGGTCACATGTCAGGGCAGGGATGCCAGGAACTGGAGGCCCCTATACTCCAAAGACACTCCGTGGCACTCTCTCATCGCTAGGTGCATGTCCTGTCCCTGAACATAGAAAGTGGCCTGGAGATTAAAGATTCACCTTGAAAAAGTTTCTTGGTGGGAGCCAGAGACTCTCATTAGGGAACATAGAACAAAGTTCATGTATCCCTCCAAAGAACATTCAAGAACTGACACACACATTCAGCCAATTAGCAAGCAAACTCATTCAGATAGGCCCTCCTCAGTATCTGGGGATTAACACATCAAGGCAGGCAAGACAGACAAAGGACCTGTCCCCAGAAACACAGTGATTAGATGCATGCCTGACCTATAGGCAAGAATGTAATGAGGACTAGGGTCCACACACTGTCTCAAATGTCTTCCACAAATTACAAAGTAACTACAAAGGGAAAATGCTAATTCTCTAGAGAAGAAATCTTGACAAGCCCTCCCATGACCTTGTGAGTAAAGGGCAAAATCATCCCTATGTGCCTGGGAAAAGACTGGCAGGAGAACAGACTGCCCTCTGTGGTAGGTATCTAGCCAAAGTGAACAACTTGGTGATCTTATTCAGTCTGTAAAAGCATTTTCTTGATCTTCATAAATATATACTGAAGTACTTGGTGGTAACGGGTCATAGTTACAATTAATTATCCGAACTTAAGAGGGAAAAGGTCTGGATAAATGTGCATCCCTATGCAAAAAATAATGAATTTGGCTTGCTCAGGAATATGGATGGTGTAAGTGGGGCATGCCACGGAACTAGAGTTAACAGCAGTTCAATCTGCATGAAGAGTATTCAAGCACTCTATACTGTCTTTGTGGTCCTTCTCTGAATTATGAATTATGTCAGAATAAAAAGTTAAGCACCAGCAAATACAATATCCTTATGCTATTTCTCCCATACTGGCACATTCCTTATTTTCCCATCTGCTGCCCCGTGTCTCCATGTTCTGAGGCTAGTTTCTCCAGCAATGTCGCTGCCCATCACCACTCAGCAGATGATACATCTGTGCCCAGCCTTAGAATTCTTTGGATAGGATGGTCAGGAACTGCTCCAGCATCAGCAGCTCCAGGATCTGCTCCTTGCTGTGCATATCTGTCTGCAGCCACTGATGGTGAAGTTCCCAAAGCTGGGCCAGAGCTTCCAGGGGCCCAGAGGAGAGGACTCCTGCTGGTAACAAAACTGCTGAAATTGCAAGCAGTAAAGTTCCTGAGTGAGGGCCCTGCTCTCCTGTGAGTTGCTTGGCTTCTCCCAGGTGGGATCCACTTTTGCTGTCATAAGGCTGTCTTCAGTCTCAGGAGTGGAGCCTGGCAAAGCTTCATACATGTTGACCTTGGAAGCTGCAGTAAGGTTCATTTGCTTGGTCTGCGCTTCAGAAATGAATTGCTAATTGAACATCTACAATGTAAGAACTGAACAGGAAACTAAAGCCAAGAGTTTCAAGACCTTATGAAACATACTTTTATTTTTTGTCTCCACTATGCTGTGCATATGGCTCTATGCATCAAAATCATATCCTGAACACTATAGGAGGTGAATCCACAGGTAAGGGCTATACCATGAGGGAAGAAAGGCTAACAATAAGAATGACTGCCCAGGCATGGCAGTGCATGCCTGAAATCCTAGCATGCAGGAGCAGAAGCTACTGTGGAGTAGTCAGCAAATAAATATAGGATGCTAAATGTAGAGACTCCGTCTCAGTGAAACTGAAAACAGCAAGATCTCCTAAACTAATAAACAGTAAGAATGTTTGAGTGTATTACACTTAAGCTAGAGAGGAGGGATAATTTAATAGATGGGGAGAGCAGACAGCTATCTTGGCAGAAACACATTACAGTTCAAAGGTCACATTGATATGCATTTAATGTTTCACTTTATATGTAGATATGGTAGTGTTCTTCCAAAATTTCCAATCACCAAATGCCTTCTGTAGTAAGATCTTGCCATGCATACCTCCCATAATTCTTGTCTCAAATCTGTGCTGGCCTACAACTTGCTTTGATAAGCAGAGTATGATAGACACGACACAGTAAAAGGAAGTAGCACGATAGCCCTTGAGACACTAACATAAGACAGCCACACTGTGAAGAAACCCAAGCTGGTTATATAGAGGTCACTTGGGACCAGGGCTCCTAAACCAAAGCCTAGCTGGGCTTAGAGCTGAGATAATTTATTAGCTAACACAGCTACATGAGTAACTCCAAGTAGGACCAGCAGTAGAACTGGGCAGTCGACTCATAGAACCCCAAAGAAACTGTTTTCATTAGGGTTTTATTATTATTATTTTTAAAAACAGAACAACAGCAGTTCTGCAGCATCAGACACATAGCCATTTCTCTATTTTCCCTCATCACATTCTTCCCTTTTGTGATCTCAATTTCAGTGTATCTGTTTCAAGGACATGTAGATAATTTTCTGGCTCTAGCTTGCCTTTGACTCCAGACTCACATCTTCCAGTGCCAGCAGGATGCCTTCAGTCTCATGCCTCTCCTGCATCATCACTTCATCACATATCAGAAGGAAAGCAGAGTCCTCACAGTGGAGTTCATTACTTATTCCTTCATTCCTATTGATGTCAGCACTTTCCATGCATTTAGGCTTAATGTCAGGTCCCAAATAAGCATCAATCAAGTCCCACTAATTATTTCTACAAAATGCCTTACAGATATCCCTTCCGTCCTGCTCCTTTCGTTACCACTTTCACCCACTATTACAATAATTTTGTTTCTTACTTCTGACCTCCCATCATTGGATTAATATTTCCTAAAGCACAATTTTGATCATACTTCAACATGCCTCCTGTGTTAGTGTGAAATACAATTGTTATTTACTGTTTTCTTGTTATTTACTGTATTTACTCTTAAAATTCTTTGGGTGGGATAAACTGCAAGTTAAATTGATGGCCACTGAACAATTATGTAATCAATCATGCCTATATAATAAAGTCCCCATCAAAATCCAAAAGGCAGGGTTCGTGGAGCTTTCAAACATTTGGAGGTTGATGCCTCCCCAGAGGGCATGGAAGCATCACACCCCTTAATCTTATCCTAGGAAACACTTTCTGTTTCATCTATAGTCTTTGCAACATATTTTATATTACGCTTTTTGAGTTCTGTGAGCTCTGGGAGGGGTGGTAAAAAAAAGGAAAAAACCCGGTTTCCAGCCGGTGGGTCAGAAGCATAGGCAAGATAAATTGGAACTTACAATTGATATTGAAAAATGGGAACTAGCCTTATGTTTTGTATACTTGAGCCTTAACAAATAGGATCCATGCATCTACATTGAATTAAGGGCCATCAAATGATGTTTAGTAAATAATTGCTTGTTTGCTGGTGGGGGGCAAGTCTCTATGACCTTTTGAGGTCTGAGAAGTGTTTCACTCTGACTGTTGCAGTGTTAAAGAAGAGTGAAAACATTGCCATTAACACAGGGGTGGTGCGGGAAGAGGTAGGAGAGAGACTACCAGCATCAGTACCACCACTGAGTTTCAAACACTTCTAATTCTCCTCGAACTTCAAACTCGCAGAATCTGATCTTACCTGCGTTTTATTTTTAGTTTACCACCAATTATATTAAGCGCCCAATCATTTTCCGCGTATAAAGTTAATCCTGTAATAAAAGAAGTTCTTACCTACGAGAAAACCGTGGACATCTCAATTCCTCATTCACAGCACGCTAACATTTCCCCTCTCCACTTTGCACTAGGCCAACCTTCCAATGTAATTTCCCACTGGCATGTGACCTACTCAGTATGTGCGTAATCTTCCGTGGCCACCCTCAAACCTAATGTACGGATGGGGAAAACTAAGCCACACGGGTGGCAGAGCACAGGTAGGTGTCTGCACCCCGTTCTCCAACTTCTATTACAGATATTACAGCCACCCCTGACGCTAGCAGATCTCGGAAAAGACTCTTCAAAGGCAACACGTACCTGGTACCCAACAAAGACTGAAGGACATCTTGACGAATGTCAAAAGATGTACCTGAGGTGCTTTAGCCAGGGCTCTAGCGTGCCCAGACTCTATGCTACTACTATATTAACCAGCGCCTAGCGCACTGCAGTTAAGTGTGTCTGTTTGCTGCTTTAAAGTTTAGGGAAGCTGTGCAACGAGGATGTGCTGAACCGCGGAGCCAGGAGGCCAAAGCGCCACAGCCCGGCGGTGCTGCTGTTAGTCCGAGACTGCGATGATGCAGCTCGGCGGAGTCCAACGGGATGAGGGACAGGGGGCACTTCCTGCAAACGGAATGGGGCACTTCCTGTAGACAGAGCTGGAGCCCCAGAGTCAACTTCCGGCTGCCGCTGCGCACTTCAGGAGAGTGGCCCCAGTCTCTGGTCCTCTGGTGGAGTCGGCTGGGCACCAGCCTCTACTGGTAGTTCCGAATCCCAATCACGTGTGCATTTACACAAACCATTCTAACCAAAATCCTGTGGGATGTTCCTGAGGGAGAGCGCTTCCTTGACCTACTTTCTGGGTTCAGTTCTCAACACCTCGAGAGGAAGTTTCTTCCCTAGACTAATTTCCCACTGGCATGTGACCTACTCAGTACGTGCGTAATATTCTGTGGCCACCCTCAAACCTAATGTACGGACGGATGTGAAAACTAAGCCCCACCGGTGGCAGAGCTATCTTTACCCGGCCTTGTGGCCACATAAGTACAAAGGCACAAAGCCGCAAGGCGAGAAAGTATACAGATTTTATATGCGTGACAAACCCCAGGTAGCGTGAATTCAAGAATTAACCATATTTATTAACAAGTATTTATTTTCTGTATGTTCGCAGGCGGGTAGTGTGAAGGTCAGAGGACAACCTCGGCCTCCCATTTTATTATGTAGGTCCTAGGGATTGAACTCAGGTTGTCAGACTTGGCCGCAAGCAGCCTTACTCAAGGACCTATCTCCAGTCTCCCTGTTTGATAAATTCTCAGGACAATCCTCGAAACCTTTTGCTCAGAGAGTATATTAGCATTTGAAGCACTTACGGAAATCACAATCTAATTTTGCACTTTAGATTTTTTTTTCTGCTAGGGTAGCGTGAAATTTCTTCCATAGTGGCTTTAAGACAACTTCTGTATGCGTACTCATGAGCATGCACAGGTGCATATGGGTTTGGCGGCCAGAGGCAGGTGCCAGACGCTGTTATTCTTCACGTTGATTTTTAGACAAGGTCTCTCACTGAATCTGGAGCTCACTGATGCAGTTTCACTGGGTGACCAGCAAGCTCCAGGGATCCTCACACCTCCAAGGGTATTATAGCTGTGCACTACCATCTCTACCATTTATATGGGTCCTAGGAATCTGAACTCAGGTTCAAATGCTTGTGTCAGGCATTTTACCAACTGAGTCTCTCCCAGCCCCATAAAATTAGTTTATAAACATCCCAACAATAGCACTCCATTGTATAGGTTACAATATATACTGACTATATCCCCATTAATATAGACTTAGGCTGTATTCTTTATAAGCAACGACATAGAAAACACCATTCAAAACTTTACATCCTTTTTAAAGCTTTACTTTTATTCAAAAATTCCTTTGAAACTTTATAATGCTATACAGACTTTATAGTACTGTCAATATCAATATTTTTATAGTAAAGTATCCTCTTTATACTATCAATAATTAAATTATGTTTTTTACATTGTTTTAAATATATTTGTTGGGGTAAATACAGCACACAGAAACTGACAAAAAGTAATGTACAATTAAAATTTTGATAGTTCTCTATCTTTTAAAGGCCATGCTGTTTAGGAGTAAAAAGAAATGTTAATAGAAAAGCAAAAAAAAAAAAAAAAATCATCACTTTCACACAACCAGTGATAGTTAATAAGCATGTAAAAAGATGTTCAACAGCAGAAATAGAAAGCATGTTCTTAAATATGCTCTATTTACTGAAGGACAGCTAGCTTTCTTCTGAGGTTTAGGAAATACAAAAGTGTGATAGATATCTACATGCAGGTTTTTGCATGGACACAAGAGGCAAACATCAAGGAGATTCATCAAATTCTAAGACTTTTATCTTAGGGGTTTTGGGGCCTAACCCAGCCCATGTACATGCTGCACAAATGCCTGACCACTGAGATATATCCTGAGTACTTGTGTTTTGAGATAGGGTCTTAATATGTAGCTCAGGCTCAGTTTGAACTTGTGGTCCCCTGCCTCAGTCTCCTATGCAACACAATGCCAGCTTCAAGGTTGTTTTTTGGTTGTACTACATTACTATTATTATAGGGCTGGAGAGATGACTTAACAGAACATACTACTCTTACAGAAGACCAGAGTTCAATTCCCAGCACCCACATTGTTCAGTTCATTGCCTGTAACTCTAGCTCCCAGGGAGATCTAACAACTCTGGTCTAGATGGACCGACACCCCCCTCCCAACATAACTTAAAAAAGACATGTATCTATAAAATTACTAAACAAACAAAAAAACAATACAAATTTCTATCACAATTCTAAGTGCTGGGCATGATGGTGTACACCTTTAATCCCAGCACTGGGGTGGGGGCAAGAACTGAGGCAGAAGATAAGCTAATTACTAATTTATAAAGATATGACATAGACAGCTACTGTCTCCTATTTGCTTATATTCTGCTTGCAGTGGAAAAGCCATGTAACTGCATTTATCTTCCATATATGGGAGAACTGAGTGGGTGGTGACACCCAATCTTCTATTACACTCTGTATTTGGATATTAAAAGCAGGATACTACCCAAAGAGAAATGCCTGTCATCTTGGAGAAAGCCTCAAACAAATATCCAAGTAATTCAGAGTACATAGGGCTTCAGATTTTAAATTTTTTTTTCATTAAGAATAAGATACCCTATCTATATGCTTCCTTATTAAACTGAAAAGAATCTGTTTTAAATTTTAACATGAAGCTGTTTAGGTACTGATCTGAGTATAGCCCTCAAATTATTTGGGGAAAGTACCCATGACATCAACTTAAGCTTGTTTGTAAAGGCTGAAGAAAAAATAGTTTTTTTTTTTTTTTTTTTTTTTTTTTAAAGCTTTGCATGGTTTTCAGTGTTTCATCAAAGCACTACATTTACTTCTCTTACACATTTGGTTTCCCTACAGAAAATGGTATCGTTGCTTCTAGTCAGCTTGCTCAGTCAGACAGGCCAAGGACATCTATCTCCCCTTTCATCCCTTTAGCTCTGCACAGAACAAGAACCTCTCCTGCTTCCTTTTAGTTTTGGCCTAAGATTACACATGCTAAGCAAATCTGGGGAAAGCTGCTCAAAGGGAGCTTGCTGAGCCAAGAAGAACCTCTTTCTAACCTTCTTTTGTTCACACTTTGCATGTGATAGTTGTAACTTCAGCAGTCATATGGCCTTAAAAAATGACAGCATGGGCTATGATGATGGAGCCCAGAGACCAGAGATTCAGACTATAGGGATATCATGGATCATCTTTGACTCCAGCCTTTTCTATTGGACAAGAAAAGTATTTGCAAGCCAAGTGGAGCAAAACCAAGTTGTAATCACTACAAGGGTCCATCTATTTTCCCAGAATGGCATAACTTAAGCCTTTTTCTCGGAGAATTATAACTTGTGCTATTCCCAACCAGAAGCAAATGCCTACCATTCTGGAAATGTGCCTGGGAAGACTCCTCCAAGCTTACTTTTCATCACTAGCATCAATATGACAAAATGACCATGATCATCTTGCCAACCTGATTTTAACGGTCAAAATTATTTCAAAATAACTATCATTTAAAATTAGCATCATTGGCATCAAAGGGAAAAAGTAATTTTCCCAAAGGGACATTCATTAAAAAGTGTTTTTCAAGCAGTTACTGTAATGGCACTGGAGATACCATGTAAGAAAGCTGCTGCTTCGATTCAACACAGGACATTCAAATGACTCTTCTGCATAGTTTAAGGAAAACTTTGATTTATAACTTAATGTTGATACTGTGGTTCAAACAGGTAGAAAACGTAAAAAGACATGAGCTAATTCATGAGGGGCAGACTCCATAGTTAAACAGCAAAAAAATTTCTGAATACACTTTCTGAAGTGTTATCACTGATGGTTCATGGGTAATGTGGATATAAGGCCACCGTGTGGGTGAAACCAATAGAGAAAATGTTTAGCTAACCAATGTTAAGACTTTTGAGAATGTGTATTTCCAAGCAGTATTAGATCTATTTTGGGCTTAATTTTTAAAAACTTTTAAAAAATTTGTGTATGTGTGCATGTGCACCTATATGAGCATATGTGGATCATTTGTGTATGTGAGTCTGAGGAGGCCAGAAGAGGGTATCAAATCCCCAGGAACTGGAGTTACAGACGGCTGTGGACTGCTATGTAGGTGCTAGGAACTGAAAATGGATGGATCCTCTGAAAGAGCAGAGTGCTAACTGCTGAGTCTTCACTCAAGCCCCTTGGGATTTTTTCATGTGTATGTGTGATGTTTGCATGTGTGGGTATCATGTATATGGGTGCATGTGCACTTAGATCAACATTAGTCTTCCTTGATCATTCCATCAACTGCTTTCCAAATTCCCCCACGTGAATCCAGTTTGTTGATACAACTAGCCTGGCTAGTTGCTTGCTCTAAAAATCCCATTTCTGCCTCCAGAGGGGTGGACCACAGGTGGACCACTATACCCGTTTGACTTCTACATGGGTGCTGGGGATTCAAAACATTGTCCTTACACTTGCATAGCAATTGGTTTAACCACTGGACCATTTCCCCAGCCCTCTTATTTGATAAGAGTCTTTTGCTTTAGTACTTGCAAATATATCAGTTTGCTCATTCTCTATAAATCTGTAGGCACTTGACTTGCTGATTTAAAAGATTTCATTCATACAGAAGGCTATTACTTAGAGATAAATAATCATGTACTTATTACATTAAAAGCTCTGAGATGTCCTGTAGTGAAGAACTGTTTAACTCCAATCCCACCATCTAAAGTGAAGTTATTATTGTCTAATTATGGCTTTAAGTAAAACAAAGGAGAGGGAAGCAATGGAGGCAAATGGCTTCCAATTTGGCCTCCAAGAATTCTGATGCCATGGTGACTTTTTACAAAGCACTGTTTGCTTGTCAAATAACATTCTGATATCTCAGAGAACCTCATCAAGCCACTTTGTTTTTGTGGTGATGTCTTTGATGCTGAAAGAGACCGGACTTCTGCCTGAAAGCTTCTTTGCATTCACTACACTGGTAGGGTTTTTCTTCATTGTGGATTCTGATATGCTGATCGAGGTGTGAGTTTAGGCGGAAGGCTTTCTGACATACTTTACATTTAAAAGGTTTTTCTCCAGTGTGAATCCTGTGATGTCGAATAAGGTCTGAAGTCAAACTGAAGGCTTTCCCACACTCATTACAATAATGTCTTTTGAAGCGACCATGGATTCTCTGATGGTGGGAGAGGAGTAGGGCTTTACTAAAGACTTTTCCACAATCTTTGCATTTACAGGGCTCCTCCTGATCGTGAGTTTTTTGGTGTCGATTAAGATGAGAGCTTCGCCTAAAGTTCTTTCCACAATAGATACACAGATAGGGCTTTTCTCCAGTATGGATTCTGAGATGCTCCAAAAGACCTGCATTCTGGCTAAAGACTTTTCCACACTCTTTGCACTTGTAAGGCTTCTCACCAAGATGGATTTTCTGATGCCTGATGAGGTGTGAACTCCTCTGAAAGACTTTCCCACACTCGTGGCAGAGGTGACCTTTCTCTCTAGAGAGGACTTCCGGATGTTCAGTAGGAATAGAACTCTGACACACTACAGATTCACAAGACTTTTCTCCTGCATGTGCCCTTTCACGTTCAGTCGGGTCTGAGTGCTGGACAAGTCCCTCCTTAGTTTCCAAGCATTGGCCGCTAGCTTTCCCCTTGGGCATGGCTGGTTGCTTTTTCAAGTGGGCCTCAATGGATTCAGATGTTGTACAAGATGATTCTATTCTTCCACAAGAGTCTGTCCCTACAACGAGCTTCCCATTATCATTCCTTGTTTCCTTACCTGAAACATTAAATATATATACATCACTACTTATTTCATTTCTGGTGGCCAGGAAAGGAAATCTGCAAATAGTAAGAAATATTTAAATCAAGTCATGTGTAAAATTTAAAAGAATAAAAAGAAAACATTTTATGTGTATCACATGCATGTGGTGCCCATGTAGACCACAAGAGTATCCAGTTCCTTGGAACTGCAATTACAGATGTTTGGAGCTGCAATGTGGGTGCTGGGAACTGAAACCAGGTCCATTGCTAAAGCAGCCAGTGCTCTTAACACCAGAGCCATCTCTCTGGTCCCCAAAAAGTTAAAAATAAAAAAAAAAACCTTCACTTATGATTATATATATATATATATATATATATATATATATATATATTTAACACACACACACACACACACACATATATATATATATGGAATGATTTACAAGAAACTGTGGTTTTGATTTTTAGTTTCTCTTGAGGAAAGGCTTCAATATGCAGAACAACCTGGCTTAATATAAGCCCTCTTCCCTCAGCCTCTCAAGTCCTGAGATTTATAGTCATGTGCCAGCATATCCAGCTTAACAATCAAGAAATAGTTAACTACTACTGGCTTGGGGGAAAGATAAGTGTCATGGTGGGAGGTTACTTTAAATGTTCTAAATTGTATTATGTGGTATACGTCACACACAGAAGTTGCTAAGCATGACTGTATATTCTTGATAATGGTTTGTCACATGGGAAACAAGAAGCATAAAACTGTAAAACTGGGTCACCAGAGACAATTACAGCACAAAGGGATGGGACTTTGAAAAATGAAAATGTGTTGGCATAGTGACAATTTATCATGAGTAGAATGTAATCTTAGGAAAGTAGTTTAAGTCCTTATCAATAAATCAACAGTGATAGGACCACAAGACCTTGAGAATAATGAATCCACAAAAACATCATGTTGTTGAAATATGAAAGCTGGCTGGTGGTGGCACATGCCTTGAATCCTAGCACTCAGAAGGCAGAGGTAGGTGGATCTCTTGTGAGTTCATGGCCAGCTGGTCTACAGAGCTAGTTCCAGGACAGGCTCCAAAGCTACAGGGAGACCCAGTCTTAAAAATAAACAAACAAAAAAAGTATCTCCCTCCAAGAAGGGAACAGAGGTTTCTTAACTTACTCATATGTTGCAAGTTTTTCTAAAATACTAAACAGGAAAGAAGACAGCTGACACCAGTTTTAGAAATAAGAATAGCCAATCATTAGTAGATACTGTTTACTCAGGGTTAGGGGGCTGTAATAGAATCAAAGCACAATACAAAATCCTGCCCTTTAATTATGGAAAAAGGAAAAGAGAAGTAAGTCAGAAACTATAACATGATATAACATGACTGCACATGTGGAACACTGACACAGATTCAGAGGAAGGATATAGGGAAAGCAGGGGAGTTGGAAAAGTAGGGAATATAATGAATGAGGCAGGAGAGACCTAGAAGAGAGAAACTAGGAAGAGGAAATGGGCAACGAAATAGGGCATGTCACAAGTGCCTGTGAGTGGAAGGCACAGGACAACTCTTTATTGAACTGGGGGGGTGGGGTGCTGCATCTCTTTGTTCCTCTCCTCAACATGGCCACCATTCTCAGATTAAAAAAAAAAAAAAAAAAAAGGAATAGCATTACCTAGTTTACTAAGGGTTTTAAGGAAGGGGAAACAATACATTTGTATTTACGCAACAGGAAAGAAAGAAGGTAACTTAATGGAAGTATCAAGAAGATACTTTGGGATTTCAAGCCCAGCCTAGCTAGTCTACATAGTTGCAGAGGAAGACCCTATGTACACACACACATACACACACACACACACAGACACTAATTGGGGAAGGGAGAGAGAAAAGGGTTGTATCAGAACCCAAAACAAAACAAAAAATCTTAACAAAAACAAACAAAAAACCACGCCAATTAACCGCCCATCACTTCCATTTACAGTGATTTGAAGGAGGCAAGAAAATAAGGAAGGTCAAGGTCCACTTCTCCTTAATGTATTGTTGATTTAAATTGTGGTTGGTCTTTCAATTCTTGACTGTAGTACTGACTTAAGTTTATGGTATATACAAAAAAACTCACTGACTAGTGAAGCTACAGTGTGGATTGTATATATAAGTTATGCCACAACAGATTTGATAAAATCGAAACACAAAAAGCTAAGAGTGCCAAGGCAGAGAGCACTGCGTGGTCTACAACACCTCAAATTCGAAAGGGTGCCATTTAGTTCTTACCCTTCTCCTTCTCAGGCTTCTGCACCCCATGCTCAGGCAGGACCAGCTGCTGCTGTGCTTCTTTGGGAGGGACTGTCCCTCTAACCAGTACAGTCTGTCTGCTTCCTTGGGTTGGATCCTAGAGATAAGTACAGATAATTAGGAAACTGGTTTACAAAACACCGCTTCAGTGTTAGAAAAGAGGGGATGGCAAGGGTGAGGTGAAGCTGAAACTGAACAGCAGTGAGCAGTGCCCCTCCCGCTGCTGTGCTCATGTCCACCTAAGTGACCTGGGGGCTCACGTCTTACTTTCCTGCAAAAGGACACCTGTACCCCTTACCTTCTGTTGTCCTGCTTCTCCACGGTCTCGCTGCAAATCTTCCAGTATTCCCACCAGGTCCTCCCCAGTCTCTGGGTGCTGCTCGAGCACCTGGACCAGCAGATCTCTTGGCAGGATGGTCAGGAACTGCTCCAGCACCAGCAGCTCCAGGATCTGCTCCTTGCTGCGGGTCTCAGGCTGCAGCCACTGTCTGCAGAGCTCCCTGAGTCGACGTAAAACCTCTCGAGGTCCAATGCTTTCCTCATAGCGCAGCTGCCTGAACTGTTTGCTCAATGGCTCCTGCCCAAGGCCTTTTCTGTTTCCTTGAACTTTGAATCCCTGTTCCCAAGCACAGCAGTTTTAACAGTGGCTTAAAGCACAGATTCATCTCTTTTGCTACCTTAAACTTTGAGTCAGATTTCTACTTAGCTCTGCATGCATGCATATATACATACATATAGCTGTATGTATGTATGCATGTGTATATCTCCTAGTCATTTAAGGAGTGTCTCTCTGATAATTCAAAATAGCTTGACAGTTTCTAATTATCTAGACTTGCTAGTACCTCTACTCCTCTTTCCTTATTTTTTCTTTCTTTAAGACAGGATCTCACTATGTAGCTCTGGCTGGCCTGCAGTTTGGTTTGTAAGTCAGGCTGGCGCCAGAGAGATCTACCTGCCACTGAGTGCTGGGATTAAAGTCCTAAATCACAATGCACAGCTTCTAGTCCCCCTTTAAGGCTAATGTCACCAAGATAAGAATAACTAAGTCCTTTTCAAGAGACTTTGCTGACAGATCACCCGTGCTAGGATCCACAGGCACCAGCATTGGCTGCCTCAGCTGTAATGACTCTGCTGGAACTATCAGGAACTTACAGAACCAGCATGAAACAATGACCGATCAGTTTGTTCAAGACAGATTGACAAGGCTATGTATGCTATCTGCCCCTCTTCTCAGCTTCTGCCCTTTTTTCATTTAATCCTGAAACTCTCGTCAGGGCCCTAAGACAGGGCTTAGGGCACCATCATCCTGTTTCTTCCCAATATGGACATGCTAAGTAATACATTCCTTTCTTATTTCACTACCACTCACCTCTCTCACTAGACTGAGTGGCAAGTCACTAAATTTAGTCTGTTAGGACCCCCAAGGTCAGACCTCTGATTCCATGAACAGGAATGATCCCCTCATTACCTGAAGCTCCTCCTTCAGACTCAGAGGAGACAAAGAGTATGCACGCTTGCTAGGGTGGATCTGAGAAGAGGTATGTGTGGAACAGAATATGATCAGAACATGTTGTTGAAAACTCTCAAAAGAACTTTTAAAAAGAAGAATGCACATGAATACACACTCACCAAGGCCAGTGCCATCCCTTGCTTCAGGTACTTTGTTTTAGAGAACTTTCTTTTGACTGTATCCTGAAGGACACTCCTAAAAACAGAAGTCACAGAAACAGCAATGCTAGCTGTGGTGTTATTTTGTTTATGATCTAATAAATAAAGCTTGCCTGAGGATCAGAGCACAGAGCTAGCCACACTAGTTAGCCATAGAGGCCAGGCAGTGGTGGCACACACCTTTAACCACAGCACTCCAGAGACAGAGTCAGGCAGATCTCTGTGAGTTCAAGACTACCCTGAGCTACATGAATTTGATCTAGGATAAAAGAGAAAAAGAGCTCCCACAAGAGATCCCAGCACTTGGGATCACACATCTCTAATCCCATCACTAGAGAGGTAGAGATAGGAATGATACGGCTGGACAGAGAGGTACATAAGGTATGAGGAGACAGGAGCTCATGTCAGTCTGAAGCAGACTGAGGCAGCAGTCTGAGGACAGGATCACCCCTTTGGTCTGAGCATGAGTAGAGGTAAGAACTTTAGTGGCTGTCCACTTTTCTCTAATCATTCAGCTTTCACCCCCTTGATAACTGACTCTGAGTTTTTATTATTAACCAAAGAGAATTCTGTGCTACAGCTAGTAGTAAGAACAGCAACAAATGATCTTTCCTTAGAGTAGTTTTCTCCAAAACGTCTATTCCAAAGTGTACATAAACAAAGTGAGAAAACTTTTATAAGGATACCACACAACCTAGCTACAAGAGGTCTGAAAGAAAAAAAAAAATTACCAGGTTTTGTTTGTTTTCAAGATGGGTTTTCTCCGTGTAATTTTAGAGCCTGTCCTGGAATTCCTCTGTAGATCAAGGCTGCCCTTGAACTCAAAGAGATTTGCCTGACTCTGCCTCCCAAGTACTGGGATTAGAATGGTGCACCACCAACGCCCAGTTTGAAAAATCTTCAGTTTGAAACTCTCAAAATAAACAATTGAGAACCACAAATGAATGCTAAAACCACTGGGGCAAAAGAGAGACGAACAGAACGTTCAGTGTTAGCTACCAACCACACTGTGTAGCTGCAAACATGACCAGATGATCAAACTTAGCAGTAAGATACCAACACCAACTACCTTATCACCTATGGAACACTTTTAATAAATATTATCATGAATTTACCGAGGAAACCTTTCCAGAAATCCAGAACTCTAGTCCATCTACAACAGGGATAGATCCAATTTCTCCAAAACACAGAGCTGACACTGAGGTTAATGTTCTAGATTAAGGAGACACAACTAAAGGAAACATAGGAAATTGGTGCTTGCATTAAAAACAAAACACCAAACATTTAAAACCAGGCCTATACCCCAATACTCCACAGGCTGAGGCAGAAGGCTTGCATGTTTTGAGGTCATCCTAGGCTACATAAGGGGATCCTGCATTAAGAAATAATGAAATTTTAAAGCCACTACTAGTATTCTTGATTTGTTTGTAATATGGTCTTGCTATGTTACTCAATGCAGCCTCATATTCGTAAGCTGAAACAGTCCTCTCTGTTTCAACCTCTCGAGTTAACAAGGATGTGAAAGGCTTGCACCACTATTCGCTACTAGGAGAGGTTGAAAAAGTCCAAGAAAGTGATGCTTATTAGCCAGTAAATGTAGTTTGGTACTGTGGTGGCTAATTTACATGTCAACTCTTGGACACATGGTATGAAGATATTTGGTCAAACATTACTTTGGATGTTTCTGTGTTTTGGGATGAGATTTAATCTTTAAATTCATGAACTGTAAACTGAGTAAAACAGATTGTCCTTCATACTGCAGTGGGTCTCTCCAGATCAGCTGAAGGTCTGAGAACAAAGACTGATCCCCTCCCAATTAAGAGACTTCTTCTCTAATAGCTTTCCAAATTAGATACCACTGTTTTACTTCTGCCTTCAGCTCTGGAATGAGACTTCAGTTCCTCTGGATGCTAAATCTCTTGTCTTCAGATTTGAACTAAATAATCAGCTTTTTGGTTCATAGGTCTTTAGCTTTCACCAGAATTAAATCATTTGCTGTTTTATTTTTAGCTTGTTAATTCCCCCTGAAGATCTTAGGACTTGATAGCTGCCATAATCATGAGACAATCCTTATAATTAGTCTTTGACTTTTTTCCTATTCTTCTTAATTAGCATTTATTAACTATGCACAACAATGAATTTCACTATGAAGTGTCATACATACGTATTTCAATCAATTGCCCTTCACCCCCACAATTAATCCTTTTCCCAAACAGTCCCCCTTCTACTTCCAATTTTTAAAATAAGACTCTTTTTAGACAGCTACTAACCAAAATATAAAAACAGGTCCCATTTCTTTAAATCCAATGAAGGGGCTGAAGAGATGGCTCTGTGGTTAAGAGAACAGCCTACTCTTGCAGAGGGTACCACTGAGGCCCCTGAACCCTTGCTAGGTGGCTCATAATACTGGCAACTTCAGCACCAGGAGGTCTGAGTACCTTTCTGGCTTCCAAGGACAAGTATACTGGAGTGCACACACTCAGACATATATAGCCAATTTAAAAGCCAAATCTTTTTTTTTTAAAGGCAGTAAGAACTCTAGTACTGGCATAACACATAAATTAGTGGTGACTCTAATTAATCAAATTAAACGTGTTTAGTAATTGGATACTTAGATGAAATATATTGTTAAATAGATAAGTAATTATATTAAAAATGTGATTAAATTTAACAACACAATACTCTGTAGTTTAACCTGTCTTTGGGAAGGTCCAGCTACCTTGAGATTTAAGCCAGAAAACTGACCATTCCCTCCTCCTCCTTTCATATTGTTTGTATATAATTAATCACGTTACTTTAAAAAATTACGAGTCTGGGTGTTTTGCCTGCATGAATGCGTGCCTGAAGAGAGCCAGAAAAGGGTGTAGATCTTTTGAAACTGGAGTTACCTACCAATGCTTGGGCTGCGATGTGGGTGCTGAGATTTGAATCTCAGTCTTCTAGAAGATTGGCTAGTGCTCTTAACTGCTGAGTCATCTCTCCTACAGTCTCCAGTTCTTTTGATTCTACAGCTTCATATCCCTCAAATACATCCTTCTTGTAGTTCCTTGATGACAAGGTCTCCCACTTGGACTACTCTAAATCAACAATTCTCAACCTGCCAGTCTTGACCCCTTTGGCAAACCTCTATCTCCAAAACTGTAACACTACAATTTATAATGGCAGCAAAATTAAAGCCACAAAGAAGCAATGAAAATAATTTTATGGTTCGAGGTCACCTTAACAGGAGGAACTGTATTAAAGGGTTGCAGCATTACGAAGGTTGAGAACCACTGTTCCAACTGGCCTTCCTGACATCAACCTATTTCCCATACTGTGATCTTCCTAAGGAGGAAATGAAGCATAGCTCCCTTGTGAGTGCTGCACATAATGACTCGCCATCACCATTGAGATCAAGTTTAAAACATTTAATATGGTCTAAACTGTTCTTAAGCTTTAATGAACTTTGTTCTTGGGTCCTTATACATCTCACTCTTATATGGAAAAAAACTTAAATGCTTTTATTCTTATTAATGACCAGTCACACTCCATGTCCCAGCATGATAAACACCTACGCTAATTCAATATCTATAAAAACCCATTAAAAACTACTTTTACCCGTGTACTGTAGACAAAACTTGACATGGAGGGTTGAGGCTGACACAAGGTCTTAAGACTGAGCTTCAGATCTTTGGTCAAAAAACAAAACAGAAAACAACAATATCATAAAACAAACAAACAAACAAAAACCCACCAAAACCTGTTATTAATCCATAGACCTAAAATTTTGGATTTATTTTTCCTTTTCTGCTGTGTGCAACTGATCCAGAAGCCAACGCTGTGGGCTCCATCCAGCCACAACGCCCCCAACAGTCTACACTTCCCACCAGAATTCCTGCCAATTTTCCTTCAAGGGTCTCACTCTGTCACCACTAAAGGCAATCTTCCTGCCTCAGTATCCCAAATGCTAGGATTATAGGAATTAGCCATTTCATTTCTGCCCGCCCTCCCCCATCTATTCCTATTGTGGATTTCCAATTAACAAATGCTTCACCCCAAAACCAATTTCCTCACACAACCAAGTGCCCATGATTCCTTTCCGGCAATATTATTCCCTACGCTCGAAACATCCTGGCGACCTTGTTATTCCCTAAATAAGGGAAACAAGCTCCAGCTTTCGGGCCTCTGTGTTCGCTGTTCTCTCGCGCATGCCTCTTAAAGCCACCTACGTCTATCCATCTATCTCGGATTATCTACTCAAATATTCTGTTTACTTACAGTGGAAATTACTTAAACATGCAGCACAAGCCATGTGTGGTAGCGCCAGCCTATGAGCTCAGCGCTTGGTTCAAATCAAGGGTATCCTCTGCCAAAGGAGTGCCGCCAGTATGGGCTTTACGAAATGCCCTCAAAACCAAAAATAACCAACAAAATAAAACCGACAGAAGCCAGGCGTGTGGGCTCACGTTTGTAACCCCAGGGAGGAGGATATCCAGGAGTCTTAGGTCAGCTTGAGCCACACCGTGCGTCCGGGATAAGCACGAAAATGCCTCAGTAACAAACTGCGAGCTCACTACGTCCTCAGCTTCATCCCTCTCCCACGCCCGAGAACCGTAGCTTCCGCCACGCACCCTTCCTGGATCTCCCAGCTCCGAGGTGTGGGTCGCTTCCGTGTGCCAGCCAGACACGCCGCTCCAGAGGCCCAAGGTTGCCGCTCTGACCCCGCTGGAACCCGATCACCCTACGTCCTCTCGCCCTGGCCGCAGGGTCAGTCACATGTCCCCTCAGTGGTCCAGCCCAGTGGCTTCCGGCTCCACTCTAGGACGGTGGGAGGACCATGACTCGACTCTGTGGTGCCCTATCTGGGTTTAGTTGAAACATTTCATTTACATGAAACAGGCCATTTCATTAAACAATTTTCACATACAGCGCCATTTCTTACTGGAACAATAAAACTCTCACTGTAACTCCAGCCACCAAAAAATGGAGACAGAAATAGACTCTTTAAGTTGGGCTTTAGTCAAACGCTGGCGTGATCATGAAGGTTGGGTTTAATACTACTCCAAACAAGCCACCTTAATACCCCACCTCAAACCAGAAGTTTTCTAGCGAAGCAAACTAAGTTATTTATTAGTGCCCGAGTTTATTCTTTGCCCCCCACCTTTTCACTACCGAGTTCTAAAGACTCCTATCTGTGCCTTCCCTCTTGTTTGACTTCTGAACCTAGGCATCCAACAATGCTTAGTCTGGTTAATGTCCCGTGGTGTCAGATATGAGCTCTGCAGTCCCCTAGGCCAATGGGATGTAAGGTTAACTCAGAACAAACACAGCATTAAGGTGGCTTGTGTGCAGATTAACTAAAAAAAAAACGAAACCATTTTGTTTAAGTCCAGCATCCTTCCTATAGTGTCTGATACAAAGTCCCCTACCACCCTCCTCTCTCCACCATTCTCCATTATTATCCATTTACTTTGATAAATGGGGTACAGTTTGACATTCATCTCCAATCATCAGAGTGAGAACTCCCAATAGGAATCCACCTCTTTAATGAACAACTGAAAAGACTTTCGCAAGCTTGTAATTTCTATAGCAGGCACAGATGTCAACACCCTCCTTAAGCCCATAAATATTCCTGGGCCCATTCAAAACTTCGTAACAGGTTTAGCTGTGAGATAAAAATGTGGGATCAAATTCTACAGTAATCTGCCATGCCTAGGAATACTTTCAATTGTCTGAGAATTGAAATGTTTTTTCCATTTGTCTAATTGTCTATTAGTGGTTTCCAAGCAGTCTTCTCTTTCCAGGTTGGAGGAAGAAACCCAATAATTTCTCAGCCTGCTGACAGATTTGGGCCTTTCAGGCCAACAGTCTCCTGGTTTCTAGTTTCTAGAAAGTCACTGACATCCTGCTGTAACATGTCTTCCTTCAATATTAGGGCTTTAAATCTTAATTAGATAGGTGGTCCAGAGGTTAAGAGCTTCTGGGCTCTTCTGGAGGACCCAGTTCATAACAGTTAATTTCAGCTTACAATAGCCTGTAACTACAGCTGCAGGGGATCCAGTGGTTCTTCTTTGTAGGCATGAGAAAACACACACATGCAAGCACACACACACATGCACATGCACACGCTCTCTCTCTCACACACACACACACACACAGACATACACACAGACACACACACACACACACACACACACACACACACACACACACACACACACACACACTTTAGAAAGAAAACTGGTGCCTCTTGATCCAGCATCTCTAAAGATCACTTAACCACTCCATCCTCACTCCACCTAATCCCCCAAATTGTTGAGTCTGAGTCCTGCCACTCAAAAATGTCTCAGGGAATGTGGACCATCAGACTGTACTTGCAAAGGAGAGCCGAGTGCATAGCTTGCAAACATCAAGAACGGCCTTGAGGTCTTATACAAATGCACTCATGTGAGTGGGGCTTCTCCATTAGTAATACTATTAGTAATGTGTGAATGTATCACAGATAAGTCCTATTTCAGAAAACAGCCTAATCCTACTTCTAAAAATTTTCTGATTCATTTTTTGTGCCAGTGGCCCTCAGTTAGCTCAGATCTCATGATTTATCTCAGATAGAATTTCACCATGCCCAGCAGACACTTTTTCCAGAATGAGATACCGGGAGTGTTCCAGAGGGACCTGCAGATGCTGCTGCTAGTCTTTTCTTTTGGGGGGGGGAGTTAAGTTGGCTGTACTTGGTGGTACCCCAGGGATTTGGAATATAGAGGAGTTTGTGTGTTAGCTAAGTTCATGGGCAACATGCTTGCTGAAGATCTTTACAATTGTTTTAAATTATTTTATGTATGTGTAGGTGTATTGTTTGCATGTCTGTCTATGTATCACTTGCTGCCTAGTGCCCATAGAGGCCAGAAGACATCATCAGATTCCCTGAGTTACAGGTGATTGTAAGCTCCCATGTGGGTAATACGGATCCAGCTTGGGAAAAACAGACAGTGCTCTTAACCACTGAGCCGCCTCTCTAGCTCTACATTGAAGGTGTTCTAAAATCTTATTGTTTTCCTCAACTAGTGCTTTGATTCCCAAAGTCCTTTCTTGGAAGATAATGGAGGGTCTGACTCTTCTTAAGCTCACAGTTGTTTTACACTGTCGGACAATATCGACTGAGAGGGGTCATATCCACACTCTTTCCTACTTTTTTTTTTTAACTTCTTTCTAATGTCAGAGATACTCTGTGAAACATAGATCATATTCACATCACATTTTCCCAGGACTTTAGGATCCATATTGGCAATTTCTGATATAAATTGGAGAGTTGCTTCAAGAATTTGGATGTTCTTCATTGGATTTTTTGTTGTAATATGAGAACTATGCTCACTTCTAGATCTGGGGCCTCTTTCTGAGTCCTTTGAGGATGCATCTTCAATACCTTCCTGAATGCTGTGCCTGTTTCAATTTAAAGCATAGCTGTCTTCGAGGCTGGGGGCTGGAGAAAGAGGCCTGGCTAGGTTGTTTTGGTGCAGGCGCCCAGTTTCCTCTTCTGTCCTTACCCGGCACCAGCCTTCTCAAGTTTGATTAAGAGGATAAGGCACACCTGGACTGCCCAGTTAGGACAAAAGTAAGAAAAATGGAGCTAAGGAAATCAGACCCTGAGGGTTTTTTTCCAATTCTGGAAGTGAAAGGTGGAAAGGGAAGCTTGGTCCCAGTGATATCCCAGCAGCTGAAAATTGTGGCCTATACCCAGAGGGAGATTTAACTTTTTTTTTTTTTACATTATTTATTGCATGTCTTATACAAGTGTGTGTGTGTGTGTGTGTGTGTGTGTGTGTGTGTGTGTGTATGTATGTATGTATGCACATGTGAGCCACAGTATGCATTTGGAGGTCAGAGGACAACTTGCAGAGTCCACTCCCTCTTTTCATTATGTGAAGATTCAATTCAGGTTTTCAGGCTTATTGGCAAGCAAAACCGGGGTGGGGGTGGGGGTGGGGTAGGGTAGGATTCTCAAAAAGCTAAAAATAAATCTACCAGGTACTACCCTGTACTCCAGTCATATGTTTTCTGTCCTCTAAACTTCTATAATGCAGCAATATTTCAGTCACTATTCTGAATTTGTGTGCGTGCGTGCATGTGTGTGTGTGTGTGTGTGTGTGTGTGTGTGTGTGTGTGTGTACATGTTGAGAACAGAGGTCAACCTTAGATGTCATTACTCAAGAGCTGTCTACTTTGTTTTCAGAAACTGGGCCTGTTATTGGGTCCTGAGGTTTGCTGATTAAGCAGGGCAGGCTTAATGAGCCTCAGGGAACTGCCTCTTTAGTACTGGGATTAAAAAATTCACCACCATATCTGGCTCTTTATGCCACTGCTAGGTGGGAATTTAGGTCCTCATGCTTGGGCAGCAAGTATTTCACCAACTGAACAGTTCTCCCTAGTCCCCATCACTCTGGAGTTTGAAAAAGAAAGTTGCTACATATTCACAAAAACATACACTTTACTAAGTGCATCTTAAAGGGGAGGTGATGGGAGATGTTATTCTGTAAATATGTTTTTCATACTGGTTAATAAATAAAGCTCTGTTGGCCAATATAAAAGGAAGATAAGAGGGACTAGGAAACTAGGAGGAAGGAGGAAGTAGTTGGGAGGAGTCAGGATGTAGAGCCTAGATGAATCAAGATGCTGGGGCCGCCGCTCTCTGGTAAGATGAGCCACGTGGAAATACTTAGATAAGTAGAAATGGGTTAATAATCAAGACAGAGCTAGCCCATAAACAATAATGGTAATTGACCAACAGGACTGTATCAAATACAGAGTCTCTGAGTGTTAATTTGGGGCCGGCATGCCAGACCAGCAGCGGGCGGGCTGGCGGAAAACATACAAGCTACAGGGAGGGGTCTGGAAAGATGGCTCAATGGTAAAGAATATTCAGTGTTCTTTCAAAGAACCTGATTTCAGTTTCCAGAACCCAGCTCGCATGTGCCTGTAATTCCAGTCCCAGGGGATCCAATTCCTTCTTCCAGTCTCCATAGGTACCCACACATACATGACATAAATTCACAAAATTCTAAAATCCAGAAAATTGTGGGACCCAGAATTATTGTAAATAACAAAAACCTTACAAATGAACCTTATAAATTAAGCTCAAAGTTACATATTACAAACTCTGTAACTTTAAGTCATCATACAAATGAACTAACAAAACTGGGCGACTTTCCCTCATGCTAAAATTTTAGTAAAACTCAGCATGCATTTCTACCAAAGGGAACACTTTTTTTTTTATTTTTATAAATTTTATTTAAATTAGAAACAATCCCATTTTACATATCAATCTCAGTTCCTTCTCCCTCCCATCCTCCCATGCCCCCCACTGAGCCCTGCATCCCATTCCCCATGCACTTCCCAGGGAGGCTGAGGCCTTCCATGAGGGATCATCAAATCTGTCCAGACATTTGGGGAAGGGCTAAGAGAGAATCTCTATGTGGGGAATGGGCTCCCGAAGTTCGTTCATGTACTGTGGATATGTACTGTGGATATGAACTGGTTCCATTGGCCCCATAGACTGCCCAGTCCTAGCTGACACCCGCGTTCAGGGGGCCTGCTTTGGTCCTATGTTGTTTTCCCAGCTGTCAGACTGGTGTCCATGAGTTGCCACTTGCTCAGGTCAGCTGTCTCTGTGGGTTTTCCCAGCACGGTCTTGACCCCTTGTTCGTCACTCCTCCCTCTCTACAACTGGATTCCAGGAGTTCTGCTTGGTGCTTAGCTGTGGATCTCTGCTTTTGCTTCCATCAGCTACTGGATGAAGGCTCTAGGATGGCATTTAAGGTAGTCATCACTCTCATTATAGGGGAAGAGCTTTCAAAGTAGCCTCTTCACTATTGCTTAGATTCTTAATTGGGGTCATCCTTGTGGATCTCTGTACAATTCCCTAGTGCCAGATTTCTCTTTAAACCTATAATTGCTCACTCTATTGATGTATCTCTTTTTTTGCTATTCATCCTGGACTCAGTCCCTCATTTCCCCTCCCCCCTCCTCTTCTCCCCTCCTCCTTCTCATAGCTCCTTCCCCCTTCTCCCCATGCTCCCAATTTATTCAGGAGCTCTTGTAGGGGACACTTCTTATATAAAGCAAAAATAAATACATTGTCAACCCAAGCTCGCCTTTGATGATAAAGTATTAAAAGCACCTCCATAAGAATCTAGCTGAACTTGACATATGAGGGTTTATCTTTTGTTCTCCAAAGATTCATGTGCTTATGGCTTCATTCCCAGTCCGAGGTATTAGTGGGTTGTGTTAAAACTTTCACGAAGGGTCTAGTTGAAGAAATCTAGGTTACCAAGGGCATGCACGCCCTTCAGGAAATACTAGGACCTCAACTCATTTTTGTTTCCTGGTTGCCATGAAGTGAACATACCTCTGCCAAACGTTCCCTGCCACAATGCCCTGCCTGCCAAAGGCCTAAAGTTAGAGATATTTGAAAGTGAGTCAAAATAAATCTGTTCTACTTCTAAGCTACCAAAACCTAACAGAACATTGGTAATGAGGTGTAGACTTACTGTTGTATTCCTGATGACGTGGTACAGAAGTTTTTGAAATTACTTTGTTGGGGGAAGGGCAAGGTTTGGTTTGGAAAACCAGGCCCTCTTGTGATGATGTTTTGCCTGCCACAGGCCCAAGACAAGAATTTTGCCAATTCTGGGCCAGCAAGATGGCCCAGGGGGATAAATGCACTTGTTGCCAAGCCTGACAACATAAGTTCAATCCTTGACACCTGCTTTTGGAAGGAAAAATAAAACAAAAACTTATATGCACATACACATACAAAATAAATAAATGTAAAAAAATGAAACATAAATATTGCCAAGTCTGTTTTTTGGTTTTTTTTTTTTTTTTGAGAAGTCATGACCCTTTTTGCCTCCTGAATTCTAGTACTGCATGATGTGTTACCAGTCCCAATTCTTAACAAGCTGTTTATACTGAAGAGTCAGAAATATCTTTCTTTGTTCTACAGATATTAAAAGTGATTTTTTTTTTGTTGTGTGTGTCTGGTACCTGCAGAGGACAGAAGATGGCATTGGATCTCCTGAACTGGGAGTACAGGCAGCTGTGAGCATTCGTGTGGATCTGGGAACTGAACCTAGGTCCTCTGAAAGAATAGCTAGTGTCTTTAACCACATAGTCATTTCTCCAGCCCAATGCTAGAGGTATTCAAAGGAAAAAAAATGCTGGGCAGTGGTGGCAAATGTCTTTAATCCCAGAACTCAGGAGATAGAAGCAGGTGGATCCCTGAGTTCAAGACAAGGCTGGTCTATACAGTAAGTTCCAGGACAACGATAAATACACAGTGAAACCCTGCCTAAAAACAAAACAAAATCCCCTAAACAAACAAAAAAACCTAACCAAAAATGCACACACTCCCCTACCACAAACACTTACTTTTAAGGAAACCTTAGGTAAATTTTCATATTTTGTAAAATGCTGTATTTTTGTCAACTCATAAAATAAGAGAAAATTATGCTTCAAATATTTACAATTGTAAATTAGTCAGCAGCAGTGACATGCTGTGGGATAACCCTTTTGTATGCTGTGATTATGTTTTATTTCCATTGGGTAATAAAATAGCTGATTTGGCCAATAGCCAGGCAGAATATAGCTAGGCAGAAAATCCAAATTGAGATACAGGAGAAGGGTGGAGTCTGAGCAGATGCCAGCAAGCTGTGGGAGCAACAAGACATATTAGCCAACAGGTAACATCACAAAGCCACGTGGCAAAATATAGATTAATAGAAATGGGTTAGTTTATGTTGTAAGAGCTAATTAGTTTTGAGTCTGAGCAATAGGCCAAACAGTGTGTAATTTATATTAAGCCTCTGAGTTATTTGGTTATTTTAAAACCAGCTGCAGGGCCAGGTTTATAGTGACATTAATTTGGTTTCTCCACACCAATTGAAACACAGTAGAATTTTGGACTCTTAATCAACTTCCTGATTCTAAAAGCCAAGCAGAGTGATACATTCCTGAAATCTCAGCTAAGGCTGAGGCAGGAGAATCACCTTGAGTTTGAGGCTAGCTTGGTCTATAGAGTGAGTTCAAGACTCAAGGTAAGCCTGGGCTGTGTAACAAAAACCCCACCTCAAGGAGGGTGGTGGTGATTCTAATAATTTCTTCAAATGTTAGACATTTTGTCCTATCTTTATTCTACAACCCGAAATTACATAATTCTTTGAAAAATCATTTCAAAGAAATCTGTCCTCTGTTTATATTATAGCTCCCTGAGGCAAATATATACAATCAAATTTCACATCTCTTTTAAGGCAGGTTCTTGTATGGTGGCAACATTCCATGGTGAGTAAGCTGTGGGTATTTAGAAGCTGTAGCTGCTCAGCTGGTTCTTTTTCTCAAGCAACAAAGACAAAGAACAGAAAAACAAGTAAAAAGAAAACTGACAGAGAAACAGTTGCAAGACAGTTGATAAGAAGTTAACTTTTTATTACTTGGAGAACTTTTATGATGAATAAGTCTAACTCTCCCCAAATAAAATGGCCAAACATTAGTGTGAACACTTTACATACATTCAGAAACTACATAAACCCTGAAAAAGATGCTTAACTTTACTCTTGAAAAGGGAAAATAAAACTAACAGTCAAAAGTCACGTTAATTGTCCAGAAAAACAAAGACATAAAACCTTTTTGAAAAAGTACAGTGTTGGTGGTGATGTTGGCCAATCTTCCTAGGAAGCATCAGCGTAGTAGTATCTACTAAAAATCAAAAGCATGGAGATTAAATACGACATTTATAGTTTCACTAATAACTATCCCAGAAAAGCCAATTTATTAGATTTCTAGCGCTATTTTTTTTCATAGTGTGCTATAATTTGTAATTACCTTTTTCTAGTTTGATCCCATTGATCATAAATTCTATGGTGGCAGTGGTTAAGGCTAACTTACAGATTTATCTACAGTTTACAACACACAAAGCACTATTTTCTCTTTACCCAATAAATATTTGTGCAGAGAATATACCTTTCAAGGTTGGTTCTCACAGTTGATGAAAAGAAGTAGCCATAACCTACTTCTGAAAGCCTCCACAGTTTTTGCTCTTGCCTGGGGCACCAGCTTACCGCCTTTCTACCAGTGCTCTATTCATACCATTGCCAGGAACCAACACATCTTGTATGCTTGAGTTCATTTTGATTGACATTAGGTCAGAAGAGTCCCACAAATCTAGAAACACATACAATCATTTACAAACTCATAAAATTATTTAAAAATTTGATATATATATATATATTTGATACAAAACATATCCAAGATGTATTGTTAAGTGAAAAGTGTTCACCCCTGTATATAGTGAGGTATGGTTTCTATAAATGGAATGTGCAGATGTACAAGCTCAGCTTTCACCAATTTCCCTCAGCTTTCTTTAGGGCAATGTAGAACAAGTTACAACACTGAATGAAGGTGTCCTTCCACACCATACTGTCCTTCCAGATTCTGGAACCTACTCGACACTGTCAATTCTATGGAGCTTACTAGTGTTTTAGCCTTACAAAGGAAGTTTTCCAAATGAGATGAGTCAGTTTGGGTAGTGCTGAGATATCAGGGTCAGTAAATATCAATATCCCTATGGACAACAAATGCCTTATTGTAGATTTTAAGTGCAGCTCACTCTGAAGTCTTCCTTAGAAACAAAGAATCTCTTCACATGCTTTGCAAACATCTCAGCCCTTATATCTCCACCCCCCCACTTCTAGATGGTTCTAATCTACTCTTGGGAAGACTTCAGAGCCCCAGATCTTCAGCTTTTCTATATTGATTTATAAATAAACTCTGCATCCATTTCAATCAGGATCTGGACAATAAAATCAAGCTCTTCTTTAAAAACTACCAGCACATGTTATGAACACACACATTTTAAAATTCAAAACTGCAGCAGGCATTTGTTGGTTATCTATCTTCCCTGTCTAACATGGTATTTTCAGATAGCCATGTCCTCATTATGTAGCCCCCATACTGACCAGACCTCCAGGGCCCCAGAGTAAGCAAGCTATTCTGTTCATTTGGCAACTGCACTTATTTTAAGCAGACATGTAGACTACACTAATCCAGTTAAGACAAAAATATTGTTAAGAATACCAAATCAGAAATATTCTCTCCTGGCAGTAACCTTGGAAACCTTTCAAATATGGCACTGTGATGAGAGGCATGGACTACATAGCCTATGCTCACTGGGGGCTGGTAGTCGAGGGCAGGTGCTCTTGAGAAACTGTACACAGGATCCACACTTTCTCTCACTGTGATGAAACAAATGGAAAACAAAAAATAGTATTAAAATGGTGGGAATAGGTCATTTTGCAGAGCAGTGTTTGGGAGATGTTCATCATAGTCTACATGAAGTTGGGACATGGTTTTAAAAGATGGATATGGTACTTTGCAAAATGTAAAGGCTGCCAGTGAGCTCTTCTCTCCTCTGTCATTCGAGGTAACTGTAGTTAATGAAGAACTTGCAGAAAACCCACAGTTTTCAGCAGATCTTGTTTTAAAATGCCTCACATGAAGATAACTCTAAATACTTCACTAGAAAACCTCATAGAAACATATGAGAAATATACAAAAATCTGGAAATGAATATGACACCTTATATAATCTGTGAAGCAGCTTACTCCAAAATGATTGTCTTAAATTAATAGTGGATAAAATTTTCAGTAACTTTTTAGTAATATACACAAAGAAGAAATTACTCTCAAGTACTGCTACTGGGAGAAAAATACCTCAACTTCCTAAGGATTGCAGATAAAAATAATATTCATATTTTTATATCTATTTTCAGGCTAAACTAGGCTCTGGTGTTCAGAATTTATGAACACATCTCTTTCAAAAAGCAGTTATGAAAGTTCTATTATATCAACAATTTCAGCAATAGTACATATTAACAGATTACCAGAATAGTGTCATCATTAGCCTTGCACAACATTGTAATTTGTTTATATGCATTCCATTTGGCCAAACCCATGATCTTCCCATTGGCAATAAGTCTGAGCAGAGAAAAACTGTGGCATAGGGTCAGATGAAGAGCAATACTGTTTTAATTTTACAATGCACGGCGGCTGATGGTGCTACTTTCATATTATGCTTTCATAAACAGCATTGCAGCAAAGAAAAAGCCCAACCCATTCAAACAGAAATGCTCTTTCAAGAGATTTGGCAGCTCTTTTATAAGAAAAGCCACTCTAAAGAAAATGAACCATGGAAAAGGAAGATAGAGAAAAAGCCCAAGTTCTCTTAACATTATGCTGGAAACATAGTTTCCCAGACTTTTTAATTATAAAGCTGAGTTTCTTTAACCAAGTCTGTTAACTACAGCCAGTGGGACACAGTCCATTGAGTCCAAATAGGTCCAAATGGTTCTTTTCTTGGGTAATGCTCTCAAGTTCTTTTTGCCCCCCTAGGCCAAATAAATCCAAAAGGTAAAATCCTCCTGGGGGTGGGGGTCACAGTAACAGACGTGGAGGGGGCACACTTCTATTTAGTAGCACTAACTTTTGTTCTGCAAAAATACTTTGCATATGCACAAAATCATGAAAACATACAGAACACAGTTTGCTTTTGTGGGGAGGATGGTAAATCAGGGACTGGAGTGACATTTGCTTTTTTATTCATTCCTGGAAATGTTTGTAAAATTTCTAATGACATTGCAAAAAGTGTTTTCCTACAGTGCTTAGTAACACAGTAAGTTTACTATCACTGGCAAATGGTAAAGCCATTTACTATTATTTTAGCCACACAAAACCCTTGTTAAAAGCCAGGCAGTGCAACAAACAAGTTCTCATTTGTCATCTTTCCCTTTTGTCTTTCTGTATACCATTTCTCGAAAACTGGCTAGGATCTTATTCTCTCTTTTCCGCCTCTCTTCTTGGTTAAAGGATGCAAGAGCTCTTTTCTCATCGGCACTGTAGATCTGGTTCTCTTTACGCAGTCTTACAGCTTCCATTCGGCGGTGCCTGCTACCACTCATGACATAACCTGAACATTCAAATGAGGCGATCTCTTCACTCGTCAACCCAATTTCGCCCCTTCGTGGGATACGCTTTCCAGCTTTTACGTACTCAGCCATAGCTGCACCTTCACCTGGAAGCAGCGCGTGGCCATAGTTCAAAGGTTTCTCATCTTGAGAGGTATGTATTACAGGTGCTTCTGGGCCTATTAAATCCATGGCATCCGCACTCACCGACTGTTCCATCCATGCATCTTCTGGCAATTCCCTTTCTAAAGCTTTGCAGCTTATGTCACTGTATCCTTTTTTAGTCCTCTTCTTCTTCTTGAGTTGTTTAGCCCGGTGTTTCTTTTTCTTCTCTTTCTTCTTGGTTTTAAATTTCTTTCTATCACCACCAGAGCTAGAATGAATGTCAGAGTCAGAATCGCTGTCATTATCACAATACTTTCTATGCTTCCGTTTGGAAAGCTTCTTCCTTCTTCTCTTTTTTGAATGTCTGGTCTTTGACCTTTTTTCTTCATTGGTGAAATCTGAACTGCTGCTCTTCTGAGTCTTCACCTCATCTTCAGCTGGGGTATGCTCATCAGAATCTGGCTCAGGAAACTTGGGTGACAATCCCCATACCTCCGGTGCTCCCAGCTCTCCAATCCTCTCTCTTTCCTTCAACCTCCTTAGCCTATAGCTCTCCTCCTTTTCCTTTTCCTGGTCCTCCGCCCACAAACGGTCTCCCGCATAGTGGTGGTAGCGGTAGCCGCCACAGACGGAAGAGGAGGCGGAAGAGGCAAACGTGCGGATCCCTGGCGGTGGCGGCCGCTCTCCAGACCGGGGGCGGCCGACGGCATGGGCTAGGCGAGGCCCTTCGAACGCGCCGGGGTGAAGGCCGGAACCGCCTCCCCGAGGGGATCGTCGAGCCTGTAACACTGACAGTGGGCTGTCCGAGCCACGCCGTCGTTTCTGAGAGCCCAGAATGTCCTCATTAGGGCGGGATCGGGACACAGGCGACATGGGCCCACTTCAAACCGCCAACGCCGCGGTTACTCCAAAAAGTCACATCATGGAGCCCGCAGGTCTGCTGCGCACTAGGAACGGCGCAGGCGCAGTAGGAACCGGCGATCAGGTGCTCTAGATTCAATTCCGTGGTGTGGACCAGTGCAGACTTAGTCCATACTCCGGTTTCCAGCCTTTGATGGAAGCGGAAGTGGCCAGGAGGCTGCGCAAGAGCTCCTCTTCCATTCAATTTTTCACGATTTACATTCCCTACATTGAATCCCAGGGGGTAACAAAAGGAATTATTGTTAGTGAGTCCTGCTGCTGTATGATTGCATAGATGCATGCATGTATATATGTATTTTCTTTATTATTATTTTATCATTATTACTATTATTACTTTTTGAGAGAGTGTTTCTCTGTGTTTTCTGGCTGCCCTGGAACTCACTTTGTAGACCAGGCTAGCTTCGAATTCACAGAGATCTGCCTGCTTCTGCCTGTCGAGTGTTGGAATTAAAGGAGTGAGTCACCACCGCCCAGCTATTTTCTATTATTAAGTGGAGCATATGCAGCCCCAGCTGGCTTGGAGCTTGCTCAGCAGCAAAAGATGATCTTGAACTTTTGATCCTCCAGTCTCCACCACCTAAGTACCAAGATTAAAGGTTTTCATCACCACACCTGTGATGGCTAAGACACTTTAACCAGTCAACCCCTTAGTAGCTGTTGATCTTTGCCCGAAAACTCCCATGGGCTCCCAGTGGCCTGCATCCTCTCCAGAATGATCTTACTGCTGTGAGATTAAGACTGAAAGAAGGTGTGCCTGCTCTGAGATAATTAACCACTTGTCCTGTCGTTGTGCAAACCGCTTATCCCCGTGGGAAAGGGAAGGAAGAAGTTTTCTCTATCCCTTGTAACAGAAGTGAAAAACAGTTAAAGGGAATAGAGCAATGTTCCCACACAGCTGTGGATTCCATAGAATCTAGATAGTTGTGATGCCCTCCTTAAACACTCTTCCCATAGCCATCTATCGTTCTTGATTTGGTTGTAAGGCCGTTGTTCTGTCTTCTACCAGTAACAATAAATTAATTTGATTTTGACCTAAACTTGGATTGAGTCTTGTCTTTGCCCGGGATTTGAACCCTGTAAAATATCCATCTTTTCTCTTGGATTTTTGTGTTTTATCGCCATGTGGCTTACCATTCCACTTTATTTCTGCCTCCATTTTTTCAGCTTAGTGAAGGATTCCTATTTACTTATAGTAGCTTCCTGCTGTTTTTGTTGCCATGTTCCTGCCAAAATGGACTAGACCCTCAAACTGAGAGCCAAATACATTTTTTGAAGTTGGTTATTTATCACAGCTCTGAGAAAGTAATACCACTGGCATATTAGTTAATTTTGTCACATTGTGACTAGATTCTCCATCAGCTTGGGAAGAAAGACTTATTTTTTGGCTCATGGTTTTAGGTGGATTTTAGTCCACCATGGCAGTGAGGGCATGGTGGCAGTAGTATGAGGCAGGGGCTCTTCACATGTTGGCTAACTAGGAAGCAAAGAGAAGGAACACAGGAAGGAGCCAGAGAATAACATAGCCCCTAAGGGCAAAACTTCAAAGGCCTGCTTCATCTAGTTAAGCTTTGCCTCATATTTTTTTTACCCTCACCCAAATTATACCATCATATACGGAATCCATCAAGACATTGTACTGCTTGTGGGTTATAGTCTTGGTGACCACAGTCTAGAAGGCATATGCATCATTAATCTCCTAGGTTTTTCTGAATCCTCTCAAATTGACAAGATAATATCGCAACTGGTTAAGCCAGAGAGGGGCTTCACTTTGGGCTGAACCACCACCTCCTTTCCCATCTCTTTTAGATCTACTTAATAGTTTTAGGATGGAAGTATTCACTAATGAAGGAAGGTAGGGTTTTGCAGTTAAGCAAATTACTATGGAAACTTTTCTTTTTGCAAGTCTATAGGGAACATTACAGTGGATCCCCATATGCCTCTAATCTAGCTTCAACAATTACCATGTTTGTGTTATTTGTTTCATTTTTTTATGTTTTGCTGAGTATTTGCTTCAACAAATCTCAGACATTGTATTGGCTCATCCATCTACACAGGCATTGCAATAGAAAGTTCTAATGAATGACTTTTTAAAATGATAGACAGGCAGGAGAGATGTCTCAGTAGTTCAGATCATTTGTTGCTCTTGCAGAGGACCTGTGTTGGTTAGTTTTTGGCAACTTGACAAAACTAAAGTTATCTAAAAAGAGCAAATCTCAATTTTAAAAAGCCCCTATCATACTGACCTGTAGGCAAGTATGTGGGGCATTTTCTTGACTGATAATTGATGTGAAAGAGCTAAACCCACTCTGGACTGTGTCATCCCTGGGCAGGTAGTCCTGGGGAACATAAACAAGCAAACAGAACAAACCAGGAGAGCAGGCCAGCAAGCAGCTTTCCTGCAGGATTCAGCAGCATTACCCCAAGGATTCTGCTTCAGTTCTTGCCTCCAGGTTCTTGCCAAGTTCCTGCCCTGACTTCATGATGGACTGTGTTTAGAACTTGTAATCCAGATAACCACTTTTCTCCCCAAGTTGTTTCTGGTCATGGTGTTTATCACAGTAATAGAAACCCTAACTACGACAGGAGTCCAGGGGACCTGATGTCTTCTTTAGGCTCGTACAAGTACCAGCACACTTATGGCATACACACACAGGTAAATAAAAATAAATGTCATAAAATGATAGTATAATTTTAACAGCTAAATTGCCAGTGATTGCTTAATATTACTGAGTTCTAGTTTTCCCCATTATCACAGCAGTATCTTCCCACAGTGTTACAGGCAGCTTACCAGCGATGATCATTCAGACACAGCCTGTAGTCAATTGAAGTCTTTATTCAGCTGACTGGGACCACACCCAAGTAAGTGTTCATTGGACCTAATGTGTGGCCCTTAGAGTCCAGAACACGGGGTTTTTAAGGGCAGAGACCTCATTGAGGAATCTCCCTAGGCAGCTGCAGTGGGGGGCTTTGCAGAGTAAGCAGTTTGAAGCAAACAGAAACTAAGATAAGGGGTTAGCCACCTGGAGGGGAATTCTGCACAAACAGACAGTTAAGATAAAGGGTTAGCTGGAGAAGGTCTGCACAAACAAGCAATTTCAACAAAGGTTAGGTAAGTAAGATAGGACCTCCTGACCTTTGGTTCCTAGAATAGAGTTGGGTAGTTTTCCATGGGCTACCCAAGAAGATCAGACTCTAGTTAAACATGGGAACAACCTCAGCAGGAATAGAAGATGGAGGAATCTGTGATAGTGATCTTGCCCTGTCACATCAGTTGTTTTGCTCTAATCTGGGTCAAACAAACTTTATCATTGCACCTGGCTGATCTGTCTATTGGATTCCTTTGAATTGAAGACAGGCTGTCTTTCTCAGGTTTGGTAGTCTCTGCATCGTCTAACACTTGTGCTAGTGTGTCTGTCCTGGCTGCAGAAAAATGGGAAGGAATGAAGTAGGAAAGGGATGTACCTGAGGCCGGGGACTAGAGAATTTCTGGGAGTGCATAGAGGCGACTTGGGTGCTTGCCATGCACAAGTTTTGTTGCCTAAGAGCTCAGAGGAGTTGGGTCTCTAGTTATTTGGGTACGAGTCACAGCAGTAGCTTCATTGGTGCTTTGCTGCCTATAGTGTATTATGAAGTGGTGGGAAGTGGGATCCAGGGTCAGGGTCCGGATGAGTTTCACTCTGGTAGTTTGACCTGGAGAGGGAGGGAAGGGAGCAGCAGAAAGAGGGCAGGACCGGGCCAGCCATAGTCTCCAGATAAGCGAGTGTCCTGCTTCTTTCGTGGTTTCTAAGAGATACTAAATTTCCTACCATGTCCCACCTTTTGCACTCTGCAAAGTCTACTTCCCAGCTGAATTTTTGTGTCAACATTGTGACAACTAGGAAGGCAAGCTTGACATCAGAAAGAATCAAAGACCCCTGGTCTCTTACTTCCTTAAACATCCACTCCTTTATGACTCCGGGGGCCATAATCCTTTCCCCAACAATCATCCCTTGAGTGGAGGTACTGATAGAGTCACTAATGAGTTAATTCGGATAGAATCACTGAGAATAGTATCCTAGAGAGCCCAGGAAGAGGCTTGGGTTTCCACAACATTTCCTGTGCTTCAGCCAGCCTATGGATGCAGTTTATTTGCCCCGGGGCATTCATTGGGAATATTTATTGTGGGGTTAGGGTGAGGTGCAGAGGAGGACTTGACAAAGGCAAGAATTGTTGGAGGTATCTGTACAGCTGTGTCTCTGGGTGTTCCGGGGAACGAGGGCAGGAGAAGGGTCCATCTTTAGGGAATCCTCTTAGCATCCAGGGCTTGCAGCTAGCTTGAGCCTAGGGAGAGCTGGGAGCGAGCGCAGCCCAAAACGCTCGACCTGCAGAAGCGGGCACTGGGCTTCTGGTGGTGAAGGTGGAACAGGAAGAGGCCTCTCCCTTGGCAGAGGAGGCCAGTTGGCTGGGCAGCCCTGGGCCCGACCGCTCCCGCCAGCGCTTCCGCGCCTTCCGCTACCCCGAGGCGGCCGGGCCCCGGCAGGCACTGAGCCGGCTCCGAGAGCTCTGCAGACAGTGGCTGCGGCCAGATATGCACAGCAAGGAGCAGATCCTGGAGCTGCTGGTGCTGGAGCAGTTCCTGACCATCCTGCCAGGGGAGCTGCAGGCCTGGGTGCGCGAGCAGCACCCCGACAGCGGAGAGGAGGTGGTGGCGCTACTGGAGTACTTGGAGAGGCAGCTGGATGAGACGCCTCCACAGGTAGAAGGAACAGATTTAGGGTCTGAGACCTATGCCCTGTGCCTTCCAGAAACCTCAAGCAAGATCCAAGGGAGGCATTGCTTAGAGCCCGCGAAGTCTCAGTCTGAACTGGGAACCTGAGGCAACCAGCGAAGTGACCTGGACCCCTCAGAATAGTTAAAAACACAAAGGAAAGTACAAGGCTTGCGAAGAACGCAGTCCTAGTGAAATCGGGTAGAATGTGCTGAGCAGAGTGGTAGAAGGTTAGATATGAACTTCTTAACTCGTGTGCTGTGGTGCTTATGCCACCTTGCTTTGGTGTTCTCATTGACAATGGAGAGAGATTCTACAGTTTTCTTAAAATCTAGAAAGATTTTTTTCCTATCCAAATTCATGAACCTCTTGTTTGATTGTCTGGTAAGAAATGGTCTGGTTTTAACTTCCATCTTCTGGCCTTAAAAACAATACCTTTGTATGTGTGTTGGGTGGGGGCAACTGTATACATATCAACAATGTGTCTCCATTATATTTGCCACCAACTCCCACCTCCAATTTTCCCCAGCCAGCTTTCTCTCTTTCATACAACTCCCAGTTTTGTAGCTTACTAAGTCCAGTTAGTGTCACTGGCTGGATTGCTGACTGATCATGTAGTCCCTGAGTTAATAACCATGTTTTTTCAGAAAGTAGCATTTTGCAATACTCTTCTCCATCCCAGGTTTTTAATGCTTTTTTCTACCAGGAGGTTCCCTGAACCCTGGGAGGTAGGGTTTGATGTAGAGGTCCTGTTCAAGGATGAACACTCAACAGTCATGTATTCTCAGTTCTTTGACCAGTTATGAGTCTCCTCATGAGTCACTGCCTACTGTATAGGGAAGCATCTCTGGCTAAGGTTGAGGGTAGCACCAATCTGCACATATAAACACATTTTGACCTGTTTTAGGAGATTACCTCTCTGCAGCCCCCAGCATCTTTGTGTCAGAGGACACATGATTAGAACCTTCTAACTAGTGATCAGGAAATAAGGTTCTGGACCTGGAGTTGCTGTCCTGTGCTCTGTTACAGTGGAAAGTCACTTCAAATCTTAGAACTTTATTCTCTGTAAAGGATGTAGGAAATTTTGAGTATCATTTTACTATACACATTTGCAAGGAAACTAAACTTTAATGAGGATATACAACCTATTATGCTCTGTGTTAGCTGGTTTTACATAATGGAACCAAATGTGTTAGTTTCTTAAGAACCCTGTTGGGTGGAAATGACTATGTTTATTTTTCAGACAAGGAGTTGATACTTTTATAGATTTCCCCATGAGCTACATAATGGTAGAGAGACAGAGCAAGGTAGCAAAATAATGGTTAGCCCATAGGTTCTGCAGCTGATCTGCTTGAGCTCCCATTGTAGCATCACTGTGCAGGTGCTGGATGACATGGACAAGCTGCTTAAACTGGGCCTCAGTTTCCAGTTAACAAAATTCCAAACAATTCCGTAATTTATGGAGGTGTTAAACAGGGAAGCAAACCATGAGAAGAGACAAGAATGAAAAGCCAGTGCAGACTGATTTCATCAACCTGGATCACACTTTGGGGAGTATTACAACAGGCTGTTTATTTTCAATGTATTTAAGGCCAGTATATTTTGGAAAAATTTCCTGGTATTATACAACCCCCATTGTACAAGGAAGCATAATTACACTGAAACTCAACTCGGTATATGCCAATTCTTTCAAGAAGATGGGTTCTAGAGATAGTCTACCTTTTCTCAATTAATGGCCAAAGGGACTGGCCTGGTCTCAGTAATACAGATGACATAGAGATTATTTGGGATATTAGTCATTGTGGGAGCTTGGAGGAGCCTCTGGCTATAAGGGACATTTAGATTACTAGACACCTTCAGTCTTGGTTGTAAGAGCTTGATATGGTCTCGTCCAACAGATAATGCAGATCACCAGACAGTTAATCATTTTCAATTCTCAGATTTCTGGATGGAAGAACAGTTTTTTTAATCTTTCCCATTGGAAAGATAATCCTGTATGCTTAACATTCCTGGTTTTTCTGGAGATCCGTGGGTGCAAGGATCTTCATACTATGCTCCCATAATTTCAAAGGGCTGTCTGTATTTAAATGAGTTAATATTTGTGAAGCTCTTAGAATCAGTGCCTGATAATAGAAAGTCCTCACACCTTACACAAAGTGTGATGGAAAAGTTTGAATAAATAAAAGTAAATGAATGACTTTTAGGTCCCTACTGGTAAATGGAGTCCATAATTTCTCTGCTGCAAAGTGGGATTGTTGATGCTATCCCAGAACTCACAAAGTAGCCACTCCCAGCCAAGGAAGTGTCTGCTCAAGCGTGAGTCTGAGGAATCTTTGGAATGTGTGTGTGTGTGTGTGTGTGTGTGTGTGTGTGTGTGTGTGTGTATGTGTGTGTGATGGGAGGGATCCAACTCAGGGCCTTGCACATGCTAACTGAGCATGCTACCACTGAGGTACCACATTCGCAGTCCTGCACTATGTAAATTATTATAAAGACTTCATTTAGTTTCATTGGTCATCTCAGAGATGGCTCTATTTGACAGTTACTTTCTATGCCCACCACCAATTAATTCTAAGACTGAAATTCAAATGGGGAAAACCCCCCAGAAAACTTTCCTAACAAATCCTGTGAATAGTAATATATAATTAAAATTATCTGTAAAGAATTAATTGTTTTAGAAACATACTGATCTCAGTTTGGTGTGTGTGTGTGTGTGTGTGTGTGTGTGTGTGTGTGTGTGTGTGTGTGTGTGTGTGTAGGTAAGCATATCTTTGACAGCCTCTCTACCATAGCCAGTGTTGTTTGACACCAGGAATAGAGCCATTGGTAAAACTGATAGATTTTAAATTCTAGTGGTACAAGATAGCAAAAAAAAGTCAATAGTGCAATTCTGGATATTCAAGAGTGCTACAAAGAAAATGAGGTAGAATGCATAAAGTCAGAGTATCTCAGTGTCTTAGCTACTTTTCTGTTGTTGTCATAAGACACAATGACCAAGGCTACTTAAAGAAAGAAGAGTTTATTGGGGGTCTTGTTTACAATTTCAGAGGGTTAGAGTTCATGACCATCATGGTGGTAGGAGTATGGCAATAGCATTCAGGCATGGCACTGGAGTCTAAGAGCTTACATTTTGATCCATAAGCATGAGGCTGCTGGTCCACGAGGGGGTGGGAGCAGAAGCAAGTGAGTAGGGTTAGTTTGTTTTATTAAGACAGCTCTGGGAGGGACAGTTTTACACCTCCCTTTATTCCAGAGAAGGAGATATAAAGGCTGGGGACAGTAGCTGGGGCATTACCTAATTTGCATTAAGCATCATGCTCCTATCATATAGCGCCTAGGACAAGTCATAGTTATCATATGTAGAAGTCTGGTCCTGTCATAAATCTCTTAGCACTACGTCTATTAACCATAAGTGCAGTAGGGGTAGAGCTCTAGCAGGGAACTATGCTAAGGGTCCCACTAGAGATAAATCAGGCATCAGGCTTAGGAACAGCTATCAGATAAGGTCAGGCCTCCAAGCCTAGAGACTTAATCTAAAAGGACAGGTAGAAGCAGGATGTCTTACTGGAGAGGGACTCCACCATGTTGTTGAGAGTTGTCAGGCCATGGTAGACTGCAACCTGTGTCCAGCAAGGTCTCTCAACAGGACACTACAAGTGGGCCATAGAATCATAGTCTGGGAGTCTAGAAATGACCTTAGGTGTTCACAATAGTCCCTAACCTTAGAGGTGAGAGGGCCAAGTCACAGAGTTCTTTGATGGTGCCTAGAACTTAGAACCCCTTGTCAATGAATGTTGGGAACAGAGGTGACAATGCATGTCATAGCAGAGCCTCCTTGTTTTAGGCAGCCTAAAACTGTCTAGAGAAGAGGGGAATATAGAAAAATGTTTTTAGAACCTACTATTCTAAACATTGGAAAGGATTTATAAAGTACCCAAAACAACATTTTTCATGTTTTATTAAATGGTTTTTAGGAATTTTTTTGTTGATTTGTTGACCATTCAGTTTCATGGTCTTGGTCCTCATCACCTTCCTCCTACTTCCTGTTTTTCCACTTAATTCTGGTTCCCATCAGGGTGCTTTCCTCACCAGCACTCCTGTTCCCTCTACTCCCACCCTTGTTTCTACATTGAAATATTACATTTAAACATCAAAATATTAAATTAATATAATTTAAATTATGTAATTGACCAGAATATCAAAAAGTGGTTAGTGATATATTAATGTATTTATTAAAACAAACCATTAAGTATTTAATTTAAATATTTGTCTTCAGCATCAGAGCGCTCTGTAACTTTTGCCTTGTTGCTGTTTTTCTCAGTTGCTGTGGGAAGTTTCTCCCATGCAAAGCACAGTTAACATTTGCTGACAATTGTGTTTCAGGTCTGGAAATGAAGCCAGAAACCAGACACTTGCATCCGGCTGAGAAATGCACAGAACATAAGCCTGAGGGGCCAGGATGCTTCCTAGCTGAAGACACTGTTCAGATTCCTGAAGGTGCAGAAGCCAGTGAGCAGGAAGGCAAGTTACACACAATGCAGAAGAATACCACAAGGAATAGGCAACATTAATGCCATGAATGTGGAAAGAGTTTTGCTCAAAGGTTAGACGTGACTAAACACAGGAGACTCCACACTGGAGAGAAGCCCTATGAATGTGAAGACTGTGGTAAGACCTTCATTGGGAGCTCTGCCCTTGTCATTCATCAGAGAGTTCACACTGGTGAGAAACCATATGGGTGTGAAGAATGTGGCAAGGTTTTCAGTCGCAGCTCAAACCTCATTAAGCACCAGAGAACCCACACTGGGGAAAAGCCCTACGAGTGTGAGGACTGTGGAAAAACCTTCACTCAGAGCTGCAGCCTCCTTGAACATCACAGAATTCACACCGGGGAGAAGCCATTCCAGTGCAATTTGTGTCCCAAAGCGTTTAGGTGTAGCTCACATCTCTGGAGACATCAGAGGATCCATGGTTATAAAACTGCTCACAAGCCTCTACATGGAGAGGCCTGGGAAGGTCAGAGTGGGTTGGAAAGCCAGTGGGATGATACTGAAGCTCCCATGACTTACCAGTGAAATGAGTGTGAGAGAGGCTTCATTCAGAACAGATGCCTTATTGAACATAAAACAATCCACACTGGTGAAAAACCCTACCAGTGTGATGCATGTGGAAAAGGCTTTACCCATACTTTGTATCTTGTTCAACACCAGAGAAGCCATGTGGGGAAAAAAATTGTATCACAGTGACCTGTACCATATATGTTCATGAGGAAAAAGAGCATAGTAAGAATACCTCAAGCAACTCCTGAAGACACAGGGAGACTTCCCTGCCCATAAAACTCCATTAGTGCACATTTAGTTTTTCACTCTTTATAGCGAAAGCTTTCAGTCAGGTAAATGAAAAGCAATCCTATCTTCATAGGACAAAATATTCAGTTTGAATTTCTATTGCTGGGAAAGACAGCATGACAAAAAAAGGAAGGAAGGAAAGAAGGAAGAAAGGAAGAAAGAAAGAAAGACAGAAAGACAGATAGACCTGGGGTGGACGAGTGGGGGTTTATTTCAACTTCGAACAAAATTGTTATACTCCATCACTGTGGGAAGTCAGGGCTGGGCAGGGACCTGGAGGCAAAAACTGAAGCAGAGGCCATGGAGGAATGCTCCTTAACAGCTTGATCCTAATGGCTTGCTCAGCCTGCTTTGTTTTAGCATCCAGGACCACCAACCTTGTGGTGGCAGCACCCAAAGCTAGCTGGGCTTCTGACATCAATCATCAATCAAGAAAATCCCCCATAGGCTTACCCTACAGGTCAGTCTGGTGGCAGCATTTTATAAGTTGAGGTTGTCCTTTTCCAAATGAAAATTTGGTGTTTTGCTGACATAAGACTAGTTAGCACAACAAATGATGATACAGTTGATGTCAATTCTATACTGCTCAATGTATCTGTTACTTTTCTCAGGACTGTGACCAAAAACCCGAGAAAAGCAACATAAGGAGGAAATGGGTTGCTTGGGTTCATGGTTTGAGCTGATACATTGTGGTAGAGAAGGCATGATGGCAGAAATGTGAGACAGCTGGTCACACTGTGTCTGAAAACAGGAAGCAGAGGTCAATGCTGATGTTCTGCTGTCTTCCACTTACTTTTTTCCCTTTTAATTCTGGACTTCAGGCCTCAGGATGGTGCTGCCCACATTCAGGCTGAGTCTTCTCTCTAGATTCACCCTCACAGATATGCCTAAACTGTATCTCCTAGGTGATTTAAAATTCAGTCAAATTAACAATGAAGATAGATAATCACACTCAACATCTTGTTTCTCACTTTTCCCATACCTTGGGCTTAGCCAGAGTGACACATTTTGCATCTCTCTCCTCTTTATATTAAACTGAATCAAGGCTTCTGCCAGCTAAGTTAAAACTTTGTCCAGGTCAGAAGATTCACACCAAATATTCATCATTGTTATTTATGCCTTCAAAGCTGCCCTGTTGAAAATGTAAGTTAGGGATAGGTGAGGTTACCGACCCCAGTGGAGACTGTAGGGGAAAACATGTCTGTTGGGTTGAGAAACTTGGATGGGCAGTCCTCCACAGGGAGAACCTGGGCTGTCAAGTCTCAGGGATGTGAGCTAATCGTCACCTAAGTAAGGTTTTTATTATAGCCAACATAGTTTAGCCAAATCATCTGGCTTTGAAGAATGATACATTCTTCTGAGGCCCTTTTTGTGAAATGACACCATGATTTAGTAAATCATAAGCATGTTGTTCTTGTCTGCTCAAAAACAACACCTGTTTTTGAATTCTTGCTTTGAAGTCTCATGAGCTGACTCCTAGCTTCTAAAAATTAAGGGCTCTTCCTTTAATAGTCCCCATTAGCTTAGACTTGTTTCCAGCTACCTCTTATACTTAAGTAGCCCATCTTTTTAAATCTGTGTTCTGCCACATGGCTTGGTTACCTTTCCTCAGTATGTGATATTGGACTTGCTCCAAGTCTTCTGGTGAAATCCACATGCCTAGATTCTTCCTTCTTATCTTTTTTCTTCCAGGAAAACCTTCCTATCCTCTTCTACCTAGCTATTGGCCATTCAGGTCTTTATTAAACCATTCAGAAGGCACCTTGGCAAAGACATGTCTTTACAGTGTGAAAAAAAGACTATGCCACAATATGAACAAACTTAGCCATTCCCTTATTGTCTATTTGAGTAAGAAATTGGTTTGGTACCTTTCCCTACTCTGGTAGACTGGTAAGATCTTTCAGTGAATGACCCATCTAAATTTCTTCTTTTTCTCATTTATTTATTTATTTATTTATTTATTTATTTATTTATTTATTTATTTATTTATTTATTTATTTCTGGTGCTGGGAGTTAACCCAGGACCTTGAGTATCTGAAGTGTTCTACTACTGAGATCTCCTCACACCTCTCTTCAATTTTTATTTTGAGACAGGGTCTCACTTCTTACTCAATTGCCCAGGCAGGCCTTGAATTTACTCTGAAGCCCACAATAGCCTTGAACTCCCTTTGTATGACAAGTTGGTCTTGAATTTTTGATCCACCTTCCTCAACCGTCCTCAACCTCCTGTGTAGCTGGAATTGTAGACTGATATCACCAGGCCCAGCTAGATTTCTTCTTTATCTTGGTAAGAAATGTGTATTCCAGAAAAGGGTTTTCTCTGCCTCCTTCCTTACTAGAAAAAAGAAATAGTCCTAACTTACCTCTTAAGGTTGTGAGCATATGCTTATATAAGCAAGAGAGTTATGTGAACACCTCGAGAATGCATATTTGTAGAGAAATGGAGATTAAACACTTTGTTATCTAAAACCTCTACTAGAAGTATGTTTGTTAATTGTGGAGATTGCATTTATAGGTTTCTTATTGCTTTGTGATGGTGTTGCTCTTCATGCAATCCAATTGGTGCTATCATTTTCTTAGAGACCAATAATGAGCACTTTAACTACTAAGAAACTTAGCTATATATTTTTATCCTTTACTCCATCCTTGTTTTTCCTCATGATAGTCAAAAGTAGGATTGACGGATTCATCTGAGGAAAGTTTTTCTTTTCAGTCAACTTTATGACCTGTCTGCACGTTTCAGTACTTTCTACCACAGAAACTTGTCCTGGATGATTTGCTTTTTTTGTGAGCTTTGTGTCTCTGTGATAAAATGCCCTGATAGAAGCAGCTTATGGGAGAAAGGGTTTTGTTTGGCTTTCAATTTCTGGTTATAGTCTATTATTGTGGAGAAGCCAGAGAGGCAGGAACTTGAAGCAGCCTATCATATCACATCCATATTCAGGAACAGAGAATAGAAAGTCAATGCATCCAATTCTCATCTAGAGTTTTCCACTCTTACACATTTCAGAATTCCCTTCCTAGGTGATGGTGCCACCCATGAAGGGTGAGTCTTCCAACCTTGATTAGCATAATTGAGATTACCCCTTGTAGATAAGCCCACAGGGCCAACTTAATCTAGATCATCCCTCCTCCAGTCTCCTGGAGTATCAAATTGACAAATAAGACTAACTGGCACACTGACTATAGAAAAATGTTTTTGTATACTTTTGTGTGATTTATAGGGTTAGTGATTACTCCCTGTTTACAGTACCAATCAATCCAAGATGCTGGAGTTTGAACACAGCAAGTTTCTGCTTTCTTTTTTGATTAAGAGTTGAACACAGAGCTGGGAGGTGGTAGCACATACCTTTCATTTCAGCCCTTGGGAGGCAGAGGAAGGTGGATCTCTGTGAGTTTGAGGCTAGTCTGGTCTATAAAGTGAGTTCTAGGACAGCCAGAGCTGTTGCACAGAGAAACCGTGTCTTGAAAACAAACAAACAACAAACAAACAAACAAACAAAAAGAGTTGAACAGGAAAAAGTTGGGAGTGGTTGTAGAGGCCTGTATTCCTAGTGTTTATGAGGTAGAGACAGAAGCTCAGCTCCATAGTAAGTTTGAAGTTAGCCTGGGATACATGAGAATTTGTTTCAAAAATCAAAGAAACACAAACAGATGTCACACATTCTTGCCCACTCTGTGTGTTTTATTAGCGTTTGGCTGATTATTTAAAAATCATATATATATATATTTCCAAAGCCTTGAGGCATTCACTTGCTCACTTGCTGCTCTTGAGAAACCAGTCTGTTCAGTGCTTAGTCTAGTCAACTGTTAGATCCACACAAAGGGTGTGCACTGCCTCAACCCCCTAAGACAGCAAAGTTCCCCATGTCCTTTCTCCTGCTGCCCCTGGAATCACTTTCCTAAGGAACTCACTATATGAGAACTCAGTGTGGGAGAATGATGCGGGTCCTGATGCGATTACCTGGTCATGGTGGAAATGAAGGCTTGGTGGGAGAATGTTAGTTGGCTAGTCTTCATAAGTGGACCCAACTGAGACACTCATGGTCAGCTCTAGGACTCCAAGTCTCAGTGTTCTTCCTCTCTATGGCCACAGAGAAACCAACAGGGGTACTCCTGGCATCCAGTTCCTGAAAGTACTGCATCTCATAATCCAAATTTCATGTGTATATAGAACACATATGATTTTTTAAACCAAAAAATAGTGATGAGACAAATACCACTAACTATTGAAAATGCCTATTTTAAAAGCATTTAAAAAACATGTCTAGTACCTGTTGGAAACAGAAGCAAGCACCCATAACTAAACACCGAGTCGAACTAGATCCAGATGCAGCAGAGAGAGGACAAGACCAGGTTGCAGAAACACATAAAGACAGCTGACCTGAACAAGGAGGAGATAATGGGTCCCCCAGACTGATAGCTGGGAATCCAGCATGGGACTGACTCAGACCCCCTGAACATGGGTCTCAACTAGAAGGACTGAGCAGACTAGGGGACCTCAGACAGAACCAGGATGTATCCCTGGTGCACAAAAGGACCTTGCAGACACATCCCCCATGGGGGGATACTCCTTTAACCTAGAGACAGGAGAGAAGTCCTAGTCCCTACTTCAAATGACTTGACAGATTTACATGACCCCACCTGGATAGTATAGCCCTACATGTGGAATGGGGGTGGGAGGATGGGAGTGGAGGGTGGTCAGGGTGCATGTGAGGGGGGAAGAGAGGGTAAGAGGGAGGGAGGGAGATGGAGAGGAAACTGGGATGGACATGTAAAAAACAACAACAACAACAACAACAAAAACAAAGCATGTTCTTTATGGTTTGAAAAATGCCAGACAATGCCAAAATCAATAAAGTCAAAAATTAGAACATAGCCACTCCTCCTCAGTCCAATTACTGCCACTGTTAGTTTGGATTTTCGTGTTTTATCTTTGTGACATTTATGTTACTTAGCTTTTACTCCCAACTCATGTTAACATTTTCATTTTATGTCCCATGTTTTGTCTTAGACATCTTTAATTCATCATATGAGTTACATTTACTGACAGCATTAAGTTCACATGGCTTATGAACAATGTTATCATCGTTCTCCCTTCTCAGCTTCCCCATCCCATCTCTGCTCTTTTCTTTCTCTCATGTTGCTACAAAAATCATGAGGATCCTTAGTAACTATACTAAACCAAGCCAAAACCAATTAAATAAGCATTGTTGTCATGAAAACATAATTACTGTTGCTCATAATTTTATTGTCTCAGCCAGAGTAGTGGCACTAGGTAGGGCAAACTATGTTTTATTTAAGCAGAATACCATTGTTTATTACTGTGAACCTGTTCTGGCATGCATGGCTACACTAGTCTCACCCAGGGACAAGGCTGCTTTTTCCTAAAAGCAGGCTGGACTCAGAACACTATTGCCTCCAGAAAGAGTTAATCCTAAATTCTGGCTGCATTTTGTTTTATGGCAGACAGGCTTTGTAAGAGAATTCCATTGTTGACTAAATAGTCTCAGATCTTTGGAATTCTGATGCCTACTGGCCCCAGTGCCTTGCACAGCCAGCCAATGCCAAGATATGACAACCACACTGTAAAACTCATTCCTCAGCAAAATAATGAGATGTCTGCCTGCACCCGAATATGACCCTCACCCACACAAGTGTGTCAGCCAATAAGACAGAAAACTTTTTTTTTTTTTAACACTTGTAGACGAGCTTTCTCTTTTAGTGGATGTGATCAGTTCTCCAAGAACTTAGCCACCAAGGCTTTTGCAGTATCTAATTAAACCCTCCTTTTCTGGCTCAGATCTTTGGTACATTTGGTCACAGCAGGAGCATCACTAGCCTGTCTCTGTTGTTCCCAACATGCTCATTACAACAGTGAAAAATTACTTTATGTATTGGTGAAGGTCCATGATGTATTTTCACAGTAGTTAAAAACCTGTAGTTCTATACATTTCTTTAGCTATTCTCTCCAACCTAGTCTTCACAGGGTGTTAAATAAGCCCGTGCTTCACTTCATTTTCTCCCACATAAGTAAATAGCTGTTAAGAGCACCAGCATGAAGAGACTGCTAAGTTCTCATTGCTTTCTACAACATGCCATGTTCACTTGCAAAGCCTTCATTACAAACTTCTTGACAGCTGTGTGACAGCAGACTGTATATGGAACATGTTTTCCTCTTTCATTCTGGACATTACATTCTATTTGTAACAAGTAAGCATGGTTTTCATATTTGTGTGTAACTTCTTAAATATATCACCAGCAGTTAGTTAGGCTCTGTAATTAGTGTATTTGCTCAATAACTAGGTTAACTATAGAGCTCAGACAGGTGCCACCCTAGAGTTAAGTGGGGCAGAACATTGGCATTAGGGAAAATACATGCATATATCACGGTATGTGAATTCACCTCTAGGACACTTCAAGAAATAAAAGATTATGTGCATTTATAAAGTTTCTATGTAGTTAACTTGACTTTCAGTGAAGTAGTAAGTGTGCTCTGTTAGAAATATAGATACATACTTGAGGTTATTTTCTCAGTTGGGAGTCCCTTTTCCCAATTAGTCATAATCAGAACAGCAGAGTACAGGAGGAAGGGAAAACCAAAGAATTAGATCTGCGGCATAAAGGATAGTGGGAGCCTAAGGTGTCTAGGCCTGCCAGCTAATACAGGTTTGTACCTGAGAAGGGGAGTGTGAACTGAAGAAAGAAACAGACAGAAAACAAGAGATAGAGTCAGGAGGGCATCTAGTGAATACTGAATCACTCAAGTTTTTTTTTTTATACCCCCATCAAAAGTTGGGAAGAAGTCAAAAGACTTCCTTTCCAACGACATAAGGAACAGAGTACCCCTTCAATACAGGAGAATTCATAGAAGCTGGAAACTTGGAATCACCAACCATTGTCACAATCTTCTGTTGTCAGACTGTAGAATGATGGCATTGGAGGATCAGGAACATAGATTCAGCAGGTCAGGGGGGTGGGGGCACTCAGCAGCTACGATGTCATCAGGGTTGGCATTCCTCTGTTCTACACAACTCACCAAGTGTTCAGGCAGACATTGAGCTTCATTTTCTTTCTGTGAAAAAAACACAAACATGCCCTCAAACCAAAATTAAAACAGGATTTGGTTCTTCCCAACATCCATTTGACATCATGTGAGTTAATTCCTGCTATCAAGCCTGCTCTATGGTAGCAGACCAGAGGTTCCTTAGATTCCTATAAATGAACCCCAAATTTACAAAATGCCCTTCTCTTTCCTGCTCTCCTGCCTTCCCCTCCCCTCAAGGTTATTCTGGCTTGACCCAATAGCTCAGATTTTGTGAAGGCCCCTATTCCTTTCTAGTGTCTACCTTGCTCTCTGAAGTTGCTTGTGTGGAGGGGTTGAAGTGCTGCGTCTCCGCAGAGTTTGGACAGTTCAGATAGATTTCGGTTGATGTGAAAAAGGTAGGGAAACCAGTTCTGAGGAAGAGAAGACTTAAGCGCAGTGGTTCTCCACACATGGAACGAGACACCATGGTGTCCAACAACCCTTTCACACAGGCCACATATCAAATACCCCTCATATCAGGTTATTTACAGCACAGTTCTTAACTGTAGAAAATATAGTCATGAAGCAGCATATATATATATATACATACATACATACATACATACATACATATATATGATTTTATGGTTGGGTCACCGCAACATGAGGAACTGTATTAAAGGGTTGCAGCATTAGGAAGGTTAAGAACTACTGCTTTAGCAGTTCCACAAAATCACGAATCATATTTTCTTTCTGTTTTAACGTAATTTTTATTGATTTTTTGGGAATTTCACATCATGCACCCCAATCCCACTCATTTCCCAATCCTCCCATATCTGCCCCTCACCCCTGTAGCATCCCCCACAAAAGAAAATTTAAAAGATTAATTAAAAAAAAACAAACAAATGAAAAAATTTACTTTGATCCTGTGTCTTCCCCACTTCTCCAGCACACCTCTTCAATAGTCTTAGTGGCATCAGGAGCTGCGGAGTGCCACACAGTATACCCTTTGGTTCACTCAGCTTTACTTGCAAATGTTCATTGCAAAGAGTTGTTGGTCTGGTTCAAGGCCTCAGGTTGGTGTGGGAGAGCTGGCCCCATGGCATGGGTATAGAAGACCTGGCTCCACCCCTTGCCTGAAGTGGGTGGTTCCAGCCGCCCAGACTTGCCACATTAGCTACCAACCAGACCTGCCAGAGTGTGCAAAGGTACTGGTCCTGAGGAACCATAGCTGCAGATCTCCATGACTCAGAGCAATAGCAAGATAACCAAGAAGAGTCTCAGTGAAGGTCTATTGATGGTGAATCATGTCTACATGTCTTTTCTTTCTTTCTTTCTTTCTTTCTTTCTTTCTTTCTTTCTTTCTTTCTTTCTTCTTCTTCCTCTTCCTCTTCCTCCTCCTCCTCCTCTTCTTCTTCTTCTGTTTCTTCTTCTTCTTCTTCTTCTTCTTCTTCTTCTTCTTCTTCTTCTTCTTCTTCTTCTTCTTCTTCTTCTTTTCTTCTTCTTCTTCCTCCTCCTCCTCTTCTTCTTCCACTTCCCCTTCCCTCTTCTTTCTCTTCTCTTCTCTTCTTTCTCTTCTCTTCTCTTCTCTTCTCTTCTCTTCTCTTCTCTTCTCTTCTCTTCTCTTCTCTTCTTTTGAGACAGGGCTTCCCTGTGTAGTTTAGGACCTTATTCTGGAACCAGCTCTGGTAGACCACCTGCCTCTGCCTTCTGAGTGCTTTACAGCCTTTGCACGACTGGCCACAAGACACTCCTGGCACACCTGAAGCTCTTGGATTATTGGGTACTGCAAATGTTACACAATAAAGACTAAAGTGAGTATGTGTGTATGTGATGTTTTTCTTCAGAAAAACATACAGATTAGATCAGGGACTTTGGTTTGAAGAACTTGTTTGCCCCCAAATAAATTTTGTGTAACAGTTAAATAAATATGCTTTTGAATGGCTGTTGGACATTTAGTCTACCAGAGGTTGGACCTTCCTGCTGCCACACAGACCTAAAAAATTAATCTTGCAACACAGAACACCTGACACCCAAGACCAATTTGATGCAGGAAATCAGTGAATGATATTTCCTCAGATAACTCTGGGTCAGCTTGACAGATGAATCTAACTAGAAGGAGAGATATAGTTACCTCTCTTTGCAAATAGCAAACCCAAACCAAAAAAGAAACAAAACAAAAATAATAAATGCCTTGGAACTAAATTTCCTATCATTTGCACACTTTATTTTAAGAAAAATACAGAAAGTCTAGTAACAGTGTCTGGTATTAACGGGAATGGATGAGAATTTTTGCTGTGTAGATGTTTATATTTTCTGATTTGTGTGAATGCAGTCCTGGCCTGATGGGAGATGTCATTCTGTAAATATGTTTCTCTTATTGGTTAATGAATAAAGCACTGCTGGCCAATAGGAAAGGAAGATAGGCGGGACTAGGAGACAAGGAGGTTTCAGGGAGAGGTAGGAGATTCAACATGTAGGACCAAGAGAACAGAGGTTCAGATTCTCTCTTTGGTAAGATAAGGCCACATGGAAATACTTAATTGATAGAAATGGGTTAATATTTAAGACAGAGCTAGCCAATAATAAATACTAGCAACAGGCCAACAGCTTTATATCTAATACAGTGTCTGTGCATGTTATTTGGGGCTGACGGGGCTATGGGAACAGGTGGTCAGGAAACCTATTCATAACACTGGCCCAAAATAGAAATAATAAAATAAAAATGTGAGGAAACATTGTAGTGAGATATTCACTTTGTCTGCACCTGTGGCACAGACCATGCCCATTGGGGGTGGAGACAGGGCTGGACGTGATCTGGGGAAACTAAGGCTGAGGAGGGGGCTCAGAGAGCTCTCTTGCTTGCAACACGTGGACAGGGGTACATCCGGAGGCATCCTTGGGATCAGGAACCTGCTGGTGTTCATCTGTCTATGTTGTGAGTTATTTCTCCCTGAATAAACATCTATTCGGTCTATTTGTTTCTCCTGATTCTTATTAAACATCAATAAAACATGCTATTTGTTTTCTCTTTTGAAGATCAGCTAAGAGTAAGTCATAAGTAGAAACTGTGCAGTGCTGATATTCTTTGATTCCCCCCACCCCCTCAGGAAAAAGTCTTCAGTATCAAGAGGGACTGTTATATAGAATGGGATTTTCTGTTTGTGAGATTTCTAAGAGAAACACAAATGTTCTTGTCAAAGATAGGGCCTATGTACAATGATGGTAGCTTTAAACTTCAGTAAAGAGCCAGGTATGATGACTTGAGTCTCTTCCTAGATACTCAGGGTTGAGGAAGATCCTGTAAGCCAGAAGTTCAAAGCTAGACTGTGCAACATTGGGAGACCTTGTGAAAAAAGAAATACGTATAAAATTACTATAAAATAGACTTATCAAAAGTTGTAATGATAAGATTGGCCTGATTTTTATATACATTCTCCCATAGTTTCTGTTCTCATTTGTGTTTGAGACTGAGTCTTTATGTTTCTAAGGCTGACCTGGAAGTCTCTAGATAGCCTAGTCTGGCCTTGAACTTGTGGCAATCTTCCTGGTCTTAAATCCTTTGCATTAAGGGTTTTTGGCAACATGCACAACTGAGACACACATCTTCTTGAGTGTAACTCTATAGATGATTTTCAGCTTGTGTACGTTGTTATGCAATGTTTTTCTATGATTTTCAATTTATTTGATTTTTTTCTTAGTGGAAAATGAAAATTTGGTGGAGCTCTGAGACATAAATCAAGTAAGTCACCTGATAAAATTGAGTTAACAGCAGGCATAAAGAGCAAGTGTGGCAACAGAGAATGGAAAGATTGGAGGGAATTACTTAACTGGGTGATAGACAAAGAATAAATTTATCAAAAAAGAATATACATTATCTAAGAATTCCTCTAAAATTCAAAACAAAGTTAAACCCCAAAGTAAAAATAAAACCCTCAATATTTGGCAGTTATGACTGATACAAAACCATCTGACAGTCAGTCGATGAGGATGGGATTCGAACCCATGCGTGCAAAGCACAATGGATTAGCAGTCCATCGCCTTAACCACTCGGCCACCTCATCCTGCAAGAAACTGCTCTTTATAATTTCTTCTCCCATGAAGGACTTCCAGAAACCTTCCTTTTGTATGACGGTTTTAATAGCCTTTCCCTAGCCAAATATCCAAAATTGTCTGAGTCAGATATCATAAAAGAAGATTTCAAAACCACAACAGAAAGAGAAGTGAGCTTATTTGGCACACACTTGATGGGTTGAACCAGTGCCTGGCACACAGGCAAGGCAGTGGTTTTGGCTTGGCTCCCTACAGTCCTGGCTGCAGTTTGCATGCAAGGGAAGGACAGTTGCAGCCTTTCTTATGGATCTTCTCCCAGTTCCCTGTTTTTGGGTTTCTACTAATTTAGATCTTTGATTCCTTTTCATTTGTTTCTCCCCACTGTTACCCCCTCCCCACTCTATGTTCCCTGGAATTGGTGTGATCGCCCTATGATCAGTGTGAACTTGGTTTAAAAAGAAGTGGTGAGCTGCAAGAGGTCTTGGCTTTGGTAAAGGCAGTGAAAGGCAATGTTGTATCTAAGGCAAGAGTGGTCCACCTGGGAACTTGATGCTGAAGCTTGATAGACCATTCTCTCTCCAGGTGCAGGGTAGAGAATATATTTGTGTTCATCATCTTGGTCATTGGTTATTTCAATGTCCAAGTAAGCAAGAAAACAAAGCAACAGCAAAATACTAAAACAAAACTCCTCCTTCCCATTGTTGAATCACTGAAGCAATCTAAACTTAATCCAAAATCTAATCACTACAATAAAGGTGAACAGATATTTTTCAACTAGTTAAGCCTTTTCAGTTAATACTCAATGTTTTCTAAAGAAAAAAAAATACAGTCTAGGTGTGGTGGCTACAATCTGAATGATTGGGATGCTGAGGCAGGAGGATCACCATGACTGTGAGGCTAATCTGCCTACATGTGAAATACTATCTTAAAAAGTCATGAAATTAGTGGGCCAGTGGTGATGCATGCTTTTAATCCTAGCACCGAGGAGGCAGAGACAGGCAGATCTCTGAGTTTGAGGCCAGCCTGGTCTACAGAGCTGAGTTCCAGGACAGCTACAGCTGTTACTCAGAGTAATCCTATCTCCAACTCCCCCTAAAAGTCATAAAACTTCAGTCCACTAGGAAGGTGAGGTTAGCACTTGAGTTCTTGACCTGCTTCTACAACTTGGATCAGGTTTCAGTTTTGTTGTTTCACCTAGTGAAGGTTGAAATTGAGGCATAAATATGCCAGATCTTGTGGTCTGACCAGGGAAGAACAAATAATACTTTTAAAAGGGACAAATAATACTTTCAAAGGGGACTAAATATTTAGTGACGGAAAACTTTTCTCTATTAGATTTTCTCATCTTAATAGATATAATTGCAAGTAATTGATTAGTATTTTATATCTGTTTAGTTGATAAACAACAACCCCAATACGAAATTTCTAAGAACTTTTAACACACATAAAACATTTATCACAGTTTTATGACTGGAATTATTTTCCAGATTTGTTTATTTGTCGTTGATGAGACTCTTTAGTATCAACCACAAGGTTTTGCCCCATTATTTTGCTTTGTGCTTGGAGGCATTTCCCAGAGGAAAATGTCTTCATATGAATGAATTTTGAAAGAAACACACTTACTGTCAACAATCCATGTTCCCTAACAGTCTTTTCCATTTCTATTTAAAATATTGTTTTTGGAGGACTCACATCTAAGGCTTTGAGAGTTTGAATAACAGTTGTTCTTTTAAGGTAGACATTGGCTATGGTTTCCCAACCTTCAGAGTTCTGGTAAGACTTCCCCTCCCCCCATTATTCTTGGCTGGCCTTGGCCTTGGCCTTGGCAAGGTAATTACTTAGTGGAGGATGATCATGAAGTTCTAATCCTCTTGCCTCTACCATGTAAGCTAAGGGATCATAGTTGTTTATCACATCTAGCTGGTTGTAGATATTTCAAAGGTTACTTTCTCCAAATTATGTTCAAGTATAGTGATGTGCCAAGGTCTAGCCTCAGCCCGAGTTCAGGTCCTGAGATGGGAAGGGACACTGGCATGAAGAAATGATTTATCTGACCCTAAAATAAGTTTCACACAAGTGGCCACTTCAGACAGTTCCAGCCATCTTTATACATCAAAAACAAGCATGTTACTAACAAAAGTTTAACCAACTTAACCTGTCATCCAACGTTAACCTCTGGTAAAAACAATTATGTCAAATATGCTTTTTCCAATTTTTACATCAAAACATTTTTAAATCCAAAACAACACTTATCATTTTGCTAGCTTGGCCAAATATTGAGCCAGGTACATCCTGTCGGTACAAAACTAAAAGGTAATAAACATAGGCACACATATACAAGAACAACAATATTGTTCAAAACATATTTACAAAAATAGGGGTGATCTGCTTCTGATCCTTTCAGCTATGTATCAAAACAGCTTCTGGGCACTGAAGTGACAGCTAGCATCCCCAGAAAAGATGAGAGGCATCAGCTCCCAAAGAATTTTAGGAGAAGATATTTGAGAAAAAAAAATGGGGTTTCCAGGAATGATCACATAATGTTTCAGGTTGCTTCTCCTCAGGTCCTGTGTCCTTCTAGTGGATCTTGTTTTGATCAGATATGGATGGTTTTAATTACTCACTGTGGGTGTGTTCTGTAGAGTTGCTGTACAGAGTTAACAAATATCAAGCTATTGCTCCTAGAGAAAATAATAAGAGTTCCATTCCTGTGACACTTAGTCATATTCTCACCAATCAGAATGAAATTTGTATCATATTTTTATTTGTCAATATCCCTGTAAAATAAACTGGACACATCAATATTTCGATTAGCTTTTCCACACAAAAGTTCCCTGAGCCAGCATCCTGAAAATGCCCCCAGAGCTTCCTGATCCATAAAACTTGCCTGACCTGCAAACTTAATGTTTTTTACACTGTATTGTGTGAACTAGCCAGCAGTAGCCTGTGGTGATATTTTATGATCTAATAAATAAACCTTCCCTGAAGATTAGAATGCAAAGCTAAGCCACTAATTAACCACACACCTAGTTAAGAGCTAAGCCTCTAGTTAGCTACACATATAAACTACTAGTTAGCCATAGAGGATAGGCAGTGGTGGCCACACCTTTAATCCCAACACTTAAGAGACAGAGGCAGATGAATCTCTGTGAGTGCAAGGCCACCCTGAGCTACATGAGAGTCAGTCAGTCTAAAAGAGAAACAGAGGTCACACCTTTGGTCTCAGTACTTGGGATGACATGCCTTTAATCCCAGCACTAGACAGGAATATAAGGCAGGACCTCAGGGCAGTCTCAGTGTAGTCTGAGGTTTTTGATGGAGAACATGGCAGTCTGCAGTCACTGTGAGAATAGGATCACCCCTCTTTAGATTTGTTGGTAAAGGAAAGAACTCTCTAGTGGCTTGGCTGCTTTGCTTTTCTGATCTTCAGCTTGAAGCCCAAACCTATCTCTGGGTTTTTATTATTCATTCTACAGTACTCAAGAACCTGAAATTTTTCTGGCCCTGGTTAACACAACCATACTTTTCTCTGGCTTTCCCAGTAAAGTCTATAACCTCAAGATGGTGCTGCCCACTGTAATTTTTAGGGAGGAAGGAATCAGTTTTCATCTCATGAACCTTTCTTATGAACCACATTTTCATACATTTATCATATACTATAGAAGTTACTTTAGCATTTTCCAAGCCTCATACAGATCAATAAACTTCCTTTGGATAGCTGTAACACTTCATTAACATTGGATTGTGGACACCAGTGCCATAACTTGTGTATGAACAGAGTTTATGTAACACACATTTTCTCTGTGAGGCACATCATACTCTACATGTGATTAGAAACACTAGAGAGCACTTCATCACTGGAACTTCTGCGTGGAACAATTCTCCTGCCGTTGCCTCCAATACAGGGAAGCTGGTACAACAGATGCTGGTTATACCTGACATCTGGCTTTCTTAAGTGGGTTCTGAAGATTTGAACTTAAATGCTTTTACTGAGCCATCTCCCTGACCCCCGGAATATGATTTACATTAAAAAAAAAACCACAAAAAACTAAAACCTTATGAGTTGTGAAGCTGAGTTCTAAAGCAAGAGGAAAGTGACTTGGGCACAATGATGGATTTTTCTTCAGTATTTCAGGGAAGAACATATTGATGTATTGCTTTTGTTATAACTCCTGATGCAAAGACCTCTATAATACCTTCAACACAGACATCATTGCTGACATTTTCTCTTGGTATGTACTTTCTGATGTTTGGTAAGATTCGAGCATCTTCGGAAAGCTTTCCCACACTCTTCACACTCGTAGGGTTTTTCTCCAGTGTGGATTCTCTGGTGATGAACGAGAGTTTGAATCTGACTGAATGCTCTTCCACATTCTCCACACTCATAGGGTTTTTCTCCAGAGTGAATCCTCTGGTGGTTAGTAAGGGCTGAGTTCACATTGAAAGCTTTGCCACATTCCTTACACTTATATGGCTTCTCTCCTGTATGGATTCTCTGGTGTTTGATGAGGGCTGAGCTCACACTGAATGTTTTCCCACACGCATCACACTCAAATGGCTTCTCACCTGTGTGTAATCGCTGATGTTTGGTGAGGTCTGAGCGCACACTGAACGCTTTCCCACACTCATCACACTCAAATGGCTTCTCCCCTGTGTGTACTCTCTGGTGTTTGGTGAGGTCTGAGCTCACACTGAACGCTTTCCCACATTCTCTGCAGTCATACGGCTTCTCTCCGTTGTGAACTCTCTGGTGTATAACCAGGTGTCCTCTCACACTAAAGCTTTTCTTACACTTGTCACAGGTGTAGGGTTTCTCCCCAGTGTGGACTCTTTCATGCACAGTGAGGGTTGAACGTGCACCGAAGGCTTTTCCACAATGATCACACTCATAGGGTTTTTCTCCAGTGTGAATTCTCTGATGTCGAACAAGAACTGAGTTCTGGGTAAATGTCTTTCCACATTCATTGCATTTATGCCGCCTGCTCTCTATGCACTGGCCTTTATAATTTTCTAACTGGTCCTCATATTGAGAGACTTTTTCATTCATAGGAATCTGTAAAGAATCCTTAGTATGCATGTTAGAGACCTTTGGATCTGGGCCCATTCTTACAAACTCTTCTTTCAAGGTTAATGGCTTGCTTACAATGCTGGTCTTGATTCCTGAAATAAGAAACATTTGTTGTTTTTTTTTTTTTTTCAAAATATTTTACAAAGTGTAGGTAAGGCACAATGTGATACAGACTTAACTAGAACTCTCAAACATCTGTTCAGTAATCCAAGGACACACCAACTAAATACAAGCCAGGTCACAGATGCAATGTTTTAATCCCCTGCACACAGACAGCCACACCAAAGAACTACCAGAATGAATAGTTGACATGAACAGCTATTTATATCTGTCTTCTTTAAAGGCATCTAAAACAATCCAGAGTACATGTGAATATAAAACTAATGTATATGGGCTGGGGACACAGCTCAGTGGTGCAGCAGCTCTTGCTTAATGGGCACATGTCTTGGGTTTGAACTATGGCATTAGAAAAAAATAATGTATAGTTTGTACTTTACAAAACACTTAAAATCACATTAAATTAAAAACAAAATAGATGTTGAAGAGACTAGCAAATGGGGTAGATGAAGGAGTGCAGAACAAAGGAGAGAAAGTCAGTTTAAATTTGGAAAAAAAGATCTGACAACATCACGGACAGAAATGTTTACCACCTTGCAGTCCCATCATTTCAGCTATTGGGGGGGTCTGGCAGACCCTTGGTTCATTGTAACACTATCCTTGTAGTGGCTGCTGATGCCATGAAAACTAGTATCTTGGCAAAAGGGTTGTCTTGTCCCACATGAAAACTGTTACAGTGTAAAACGCTTTATTAGTTTACTATTCCGTTTTTATAATTCAAACCATGAATAGAATGTGAACTGCTACCAGCCTCATCCCTTGAAAGCTAACCTAATTTGGCCCCCAAACTCTAGTTATAATAATTGTCCTCCTGTCTTTTTCCATGTTACAGATGGTCTCTACAGTGGCAATATGCATCTCTGCCAGTATGCATCTTCAAACGATACCGTGAAAACAACAGTTCAGTAAAACAGTAACATGGAATCCTCATTGAGTCACATTTTACAAAAATGAACACAAATCAACCCGAAGAGGACCCCAGAAGAGAGGCAAAATCAGGCCTCTATGAGCTCACCCTTCCGGAAATTCAGTGTTGAGCACAACCAGCCCAGCCGGTCGCTCCACAGACTGCAGTTCTGAGGTTCAGGCGGCACAGGACAGCAGCCCGACCTTTCCAGGTGGGGAGCCAGCTCTGCGTGCGCCGAGGTGGGGAAACGGAAAGGTGAGCGGCTCCCGTGAGAATAGGGCTGGAGGAGCAAGGCAAAACCGCGTTTGTCCTCTGCAATACCCAGACACTAACCAGGGGCAAACGAATTCACCAGGAGACTGACTGAGAAGACCAGCTGCCAGGCTAGAGAGGCCCAGCTCGGCCCACTTGCGCCCAAACGGTTAGTGTTCTCTAGGACGCCGGAGGTTTTCTTCTCTGTGGTCCAACTGAGTGTGAAGGAGGCAATGATTGCTCAGAACGTCTTTTGAGAACATTTTATTTCTTTAATCACGCAGAGAAGACAATACAATACTCTTCTAAAGTATAAGAAAACTAGAAATAAATGTTCAGATATAATTTTGAACCTGAGTTTTGCCTCCCAGGTCCGTCACCTCCAGGCCATAGGACTCAGTGAACAATTTCAGAATTAGTTTGCAGTGGCTGAGGATGTAGATCAGGGGTGGAGTGCTTGCCTAGCGAGTACCAGGCCTTGGATTTCACCCTTAGCATTAAACAACAAGTTGTAAATTTAAACAGTATTCCCCCCAAACTGCCAACTCTTTTGAAGTAGATTTTAACATTCACAGAGAAAATAAAACTAGGAAAACTGAAAAAAAGAAGGGGCCTATCTTAAAAGCTTAAAGGATATATATAAAGCCATGAAGCATCGATAGTGTCAAGGCAAACAAATAGTGCAGATGTCCAGAAATGGATGTGATGAAAATAAAAAATAAGAAAAACAATGACCTTCAATAAGTTTTATAAGAATAAATGGAAGACATCAAACTGGATCTCTACTCCATACAACAGTAAGCATTCCCAATAAGTCAAGGCCATTAATGTTAAAAATAAAACCATAAAATTATTAGAGCATAATGTGAGAGACACCTTATAAAAGAGCAGAAAGGCTACTGTACCTTATGAACCCAATCCAGAGGACCTGATTAAAAGGATGAAGTTCCCGAAGAACCAAAGTTATTGATGTCTCACAATCAGGCTGGATTCCTTTCAGCTCCAGCTTCACTCTGAACAGACTCTACCAAGCACTCAGGACATACATCCTGACTAGATGAAATAATAGGGTTTCTTTTGTATTTTAAGTCTTAGGCTGGGGATGTCATTTGGTTTCACAATAATTGCTAGAGTTTAAGGGTTTGATCAACAGCATGAAAGGAAACACTTTCAAAAACAAAACTCAGAAAATGACTCCAGGACTTGAGGAAGACTTCAGAATGTCAATGAATTGCACTTATAACTCCCATGTAAGGAACCATTGTAACTGACATCTTAGCATATTTTACTAGAGAAAACTGGAAAGGTAGTGTATTTGTAAGTTTTTGTTGTTGTGATAAAACACCATGACCAAGTATCCTGGTTAGTGTTAAATATATATATCTATATCTATCTATATATATAAATATATATTTCTATATATAAATATACATATTTATATATATACATATATATGTATATAAATATACATATTTATATATATAGAAATATATATTTATATATATATATTTCAATTTAGCACAAGCTAGGATTATTAGAGAAGAGGGAACCATAGTGAGAAAATGCCTCCATAAGACTGGAATGTAGGCAAGTCTGTGGGGACATTTTCTTACTTAGAGATAGATGCAGGAGGGCTCAGCCCACCGAGGAGGTGGTTTAGGTTGTATCAAAAAGCAGAAAGGGCAAGACATGAGAAGCAAGGCAGAAAGCAGCACTGCTCTGTAGTTTCTGCATCAGCTCCTGCTTCCAGGTTCCCATTTTGAGTCCCTGCTATGACTCATGGCATGGACTTAAATCATGAGCCCTCAGTGATGGAGTATGACCTGAGAATTTTAAGCTGAAATAAACCCTTTCACCACCAGGTTGCTTTTTGTCATTATGTTTTATTGCAGCAATAGTAGTTTAACACACCGAGGCAATTTTAGGAGGAAAGGTTTATTTGGGCTTACAGTTCCAGAGGATTAAGAGTCTGTCATGGGAGGAATGCCTGGCAACAAGCAGCAAGCTGAAGCAAGATGCTGAAAGCTAGTATTTTGAACCACAAGCAGGAAACAGAGAGCAAACTAGCAATGGTGTGATTCTTCAAACTCTCAAAGCTTGCCTCTAGTGACATACTTCCTTCAGTAAGGCTACACCTCTTACACCAACTTAAACAGTGTCACCAAGTATTCAAATGCCTAGGATTATGGGAGATAACTCATTCAAACCACTGCAGATAGTTTTTCTCTTAGTTCCAAGAGCTGACATTTCTTGACATGTTATCTTCTAAGAGTGTGCAAGACCAGGAACTTAGAAGAAGTAAGCATGGATTTGTGAAAGGATCAGTGTAGAAACCAATAATTCAGAAAGCAGAACAGGTCATCCCAGGGACATAAGGAGAGCAAGAAATAATCACAGGAATATATGAATATACTTCTAATATCAAATATGTTCATGTAGTCCCCTACATTCCCCATTTGTGGTTAAGGAAATAGAGTCACGGAGAAATTCACTGACTTAGTCAAACTCATAGGCAATTGTGGGAGGCTGTTCCAATGAGTCAGCTAGGATACCCGAGTAGGGGTGAAAGGATTGAGAAAAGATAAAAGAAACAGACAGAAACACAGGGTAGATTCAGGAGAACTACCAGTCCATGTCTTTTATCACACCAGACAGCTCTGAGTTTAATCAATAACCTGCTCATATACAGACTAGAGGCAAAGCAGAACAAAGAGCAGCATGGTAAATTAACCACCTCCCTTCACTGTCCTTGAATTGAGGAGCAGCCAGGCTTACTATCTATCATGTGAGTCCTGCTAGCAGCAAGCAGCCTCATTCCCTATCTCTATGTGCCTTTCAGCTGGCATCAGAAGCTTGTTATTTAGATAACATGCTCTTTCCCATGGTCTTAATCAGAACTTTCTCACAGCTCTCAAGGAGAGCAAGCTTGAACTCTATTGTTTTATGAGTCAGAATGTGTTCCAGATGGGAACTGAGTCACTTTGTGGGCTCCCACAGGCAATTTGGAGTTACATTCCAAAATATTGGGTGGGGGGGAGATGATGAGACATGGGTAGGGGTGTCAAGAGAATTCCTATGACATCACCAATTGTTTCAATTTGTTTTTAAATAGGGTCTCACTTTGTAGCCCTGGCTGAACTCAGAGACTTCTGCCTGCTCTCCCTCCCCAGTGCTGAGATTAATGCATGTGTGCACAATGCCCAGCCGTGACACAAGTTTTAAAACAGTAAGTGCACATTTCTTCCTGGCTACTGTATGGGTTCATCTAACTCCTCAAAGTTCATACAGTTTGCTATTCTCCCAAAGGCAACTAGGTTCTCTAGCCGCCCCCCCCCACTTCTACAGCCATTTTTCTTCCTTTCCCATTACTGGCACTCTTCAGGCTGTTAAAGTGTTCACAGTGTTATATTATTAATAGAATCATTGGCGCCACTGAAAGCAGTCTTTCTGTAACATGCTGCCACATAGTGTCTAACATTGGAGAGCAATTCACTCTTTTAGGGGGATCTTCAAGACTTCTGTAGGAGAAAAAAAGCATTATTTTATTAAAATAATACAGACTGCCAAAATTGCTACCCTAACTACAAGGTATCATGGGAGGAAGATGCACAATGTCAAATACAGGGCAAGTATGCTAAGGACAATGAGAAATATTCTGGGGGAGCAGGTGGGAACTGGCACCTTCTTACCATGCCTTTGCTGCCAATGCTGCTGCAGAAGGTGGAGAAGCATCAATAGGTTTGCATCAGATCCTGAAAGATGGAACTGGTGTGGATGGAGATAACTGCCTTAGTAAATGGTGAGCTATTACTAGAAAGCTGAAATAAAAAGTCTATTCTTTCAAAAGGGAACAGCATGGGCACTGTAAACATAGGTGGAAGAAGCAAGCATCTCCTGAATTCAGAGCATCTGATATTATTTCCCCGTTATTTGCACCCTCCCTTGCACTGCTGTGCACTTTGATTTGGAGAAGCAACTTACAGATAGTGCGATGGAGCACACTTGCAGTTAAGACACACTGATGATGGTAAGAAAAATTAGGACTGCAACTCCATCTCATGGCAGCAATGAATATTGAGGAAACCCTTTTCCTTAGGAGGGTGGATGCAGTCTCCACATCTCTTGCTGTCTGGGGATCCTGTTTGTGACCTATTCATCTGAGGTGACATATAGAGAGCTCCCTCCAATTCTGTGGGGAAGCATCTAGTCTTCCTGTGAGGTGGCAATCTCAGTTCTTTTTGGGAGGGACTAGGTGCCTCAAAAGCCAGGGCAAGACCTGACTTTGCCCTGGATTAGTTAGTTCAGAGTATGGCCACAGGAGCTCTGGTCATAGGAGTGATCTTGTGTGCTCCCACAAACAGAACATCCTAGTTCACGGTTGTCCTGGACAAATAATAATTCGGTCTAGTGGCCACCAAAGAGTATGTTTGTTGCCATGTTGTTCCCAAAGCTATAGTTTTGATAGACTGCAGTCTTCTTTCCTATGCTTAAGAGCTAGTCCCCAGTATTTTATCTTTGATGATACAGTATGGTAATGGGCCAACATGAGCAACTTTCACCTGCCACTTAGCAGATGCTGGTGGATGTTCAAAACAATCCTAAAGCATCATCATAACAGGTACAAGTGTATGTATACAAGTGTATGTATATAGTTTTTTTTTTTTTCACCAAGGGATCTACTACTGAGCTATAGCATCAGCCTTGAAACTTGTGTTCTGTAGAAACGTAAGATAAGTCAACAAAAATTAACTGCATGCTTAAAAATAGCTAGTACAGAGAATTCTGAAACACAGCGTGTGCGTGTGCGCACACACACACACACACACACTCCCACAATACAAAGTGTAGTGATAGATCCACTAGTCATCCTAATTTGACCATTAGGCATTGTACATATTCCAATGGTATTACCTTGTAAGTTACTTTGTGTCAATTAAAGAGCAAGCACTAAAATTTTTTAAGCAAAATTTTAATTATACTGTGAACCCCAATTAAGGCTTCCTTTAATCACACCACATACACACACACACACACACACACACACACACACACCACACACCCCTATGATTCTGTTATGAAGGGTAGTTTCAAGTATGCTTAGTAACATCTTTGGAGTCTATTCACTAGATGCCAGAAGCATCCCAGCTGCTCGCCAATTATTGTATAATCCCCAAGGTCTCCAAACATGTTTAACTTCCCAACTATGATGAAAACAGCAGATGAAATACCTATTTTCCAGCTCCTAAAACTGTACTTTTATCAGAATAGCTTTGTGTGTCAATATTTATTTTCTTTTTTCTTTGATTTTGTAAATAATGTCTTAGGTAGTCTATGTTGGTATGAAACTCCCTATGTAGCAAGTTTAGACCCTGAACTTATGGTTTTCCTGCCTTTACTTCTCAAGTTCTGGGATTCTAGAATAGTGGCACACATGGGTCACTTCCTTGTTTTCTTTTTAACTCATCAATATCTTTGTAAAGAAAACACCTTAAAATTTCATTTTCCCTCCACATAGATCCTCCTAGAATTTTAGGCTTTACTCCTTGATACAGGCAAATCTTGATGTACTGTGGTACTTTATGGAGACAGTTATTTTTTTTTTTTTTTGTTTTGTTTTCTTTTGTCTTTGATTTTTTAAGACAGGGTTTCTCTGTGTAGCCCTGACTACCCTAGAACTCACTCTGTAGACCAGGCTGGTGTCTGCTTCCTGAGTGCCGGGATTAAAGATGTGCACCACCACTGCCAAACCCGTTTTGTACTTTTGAGTGTACTAAATAGGAAACGTCATTGAAAACCCTTAAAAGTTTCAATATCACAAAAAATCCACACAATAGTTCAACAAGCATTTATTACACACCTACTGTGTGTTCAGTACTGTACTAGGCACTAAGAGGGTGCAGTGATACAAAAGTTACAGTTATTATCCCTGCCCTCAAGGAGCTTACAATTTATTTTGGAAAAAAAATACAAATGTGAAACTACTATACAGATTTCTATAAAACAAATTACAGAGCAAGATATTAGTAAGTGCGTGGATCACAGTACAAACTGGAAAGTTAACTGCTCAGGCAGCACAGAATAAGGGAAGATCTTGATGTGAGGTGAACTCATCAAGAGGAACTCACTCAAAAGACATAAAGGAATTGAGTTTTGATGAGTGAACAGTAGTTATGGCCAGAGAGTAACCTAAGGACAAAACCAAACCAAAACAAAAAAAACCCACACATGAGAAGGCACAGAGGCAAAGGCTTGTAAGACAACAGTAGAAAGCTGTAGGTTTGTATATGATGTATCAAGGTGAACATGCAAGAGGGTGATGGAAGTTGAGGCAGATTTAAGAATTGAGAGCAAAGTCATGAGACACTACCACTCTGGTGAGAAGTATTTGCTAGGAGCGAGTAAAAATGAGATACCATGAAAGTGGAATTTGAGAATAATTTTTAAAGTGTTACATAAATTGGATATTCTGAAAGGGATGATAGTAACCTGAGCCTATATGATGTATATCTGTGGAAGACTATAAGGGTATGGTAGAAATATAAAAAGACTAGGCAACAACAAAAACAAGCTCCCAAAAAATAAAGATCAACAAGATTCTAGAGTTGGAGAATTGAGGATAGAAAAAGATGAAAATGATAACTTCAAGGTTGGAATGAGAAATATGAATGTCAATGATTCTATTTAAGGTACAGAAGTTAAACAATGATGTCTACTTTAAAAGAAAACATAAACCGAAGGAGAATGGTGAATTTTGGTTGAGTAAGTAGCCGAGGAAAATTCCCCAAGCAGTGAGATGATATACACATGAAGTCATTCACATAAATGAAATAACAAAACAGATAAACAGGAAAAGAAAAAGTGAGTAAAAGAAGGATATGGGGATTATTTTTAGTGTAGAGGAGAAAAAAGCCTAATAAAGAAAAGCCAGTTATTGAAGAAAAATGGCCTAAAAAGATCCCGTAAGACAAAAGAAGGAGAAGAGAATTCTTGAAGTATGGCATATTAGTCAAGGCTCTCTAGAGAACAGAGCTTATAGAACAAATCTATATATATATAGAAAATGGGAATTTATTAGTTTGGCTTACAAGCTGTTGTCCACTAGTACAGCAATGGCTGTCTACCAATGGAAAGTCCAAGAATCCAGCAACTGCTTATTCCACCAGGTTGGATGTCTCAGCTGGTCTTCATTATATCCAAAATCCTGAAGTAGGATCTAATTCCAGTGAAGAAATGGACTTGCCAGCAAGATCAAGGAAGCAAGAGCAAAAGTTTCCTTCTTTCATATCCTTACATAGGCTATCATCAGAAAGTATGGCCCAGATTAAAGGTGGATCTTCCCACCTCAAAAGATCCAGATTAAAAGTGGGTCTTTCCACTTAAAATGATTTAAGAACAAATACTCACAGGTATACCCAGAAGTTTAGTTTTAGTTAATTCCAGATGTAGTCAAGTTGACAACAAAGAATAGCTCCCACAAATATTGGGAGCTATTGGGGCAACTTGACATACAATCATATCTCCTTACACCATGCTTAATTTCCAAGTGAAAATAATAACCAAGTCATATTACACCTAACATGATATAACTATCTCACGTACAACTATAAATGCACTATATATTTAACCAGGTCATAATTACATCTAACACAATATTACTATCCTTGTACAACCAGAAGCCCATTATAAATTTTAGAATATATGGCAATGTCCCTTGGATGACATTCTATTGGTATCTCAAAACTTAAATAAGATAACTACAGATACTCTCTTAATTGATGTTATATTACATGATAAAGAAACCAAGGAAAGAAACACAAGTATCTGTACAAACACATTCTTAACAAAATATGACAGAAACAGTCATGTCAATTATAGTCCTTGTTTCTGCAACTGGTTACGTGACCATAGCTGGTGTTTATAACTACCTTCCTCTATTACTCATCCCGTATTTCCTCAAAGTAGAAAAAGGCAATATTTAAAAGCAGGTGGGAGTACATATCCTACTGAAGGTAAAGAGCCTATCCTCTCAGCTGACATAAACCCTTCAGAATCTGAGGGTCCTCCCACACATTTCCACCGCAAGTTAGGATCTGAATCTTTACTAATTAATGCTCTTACTTGAACCACTGATACCTTCCGGGGATGGGATTTGATTTTTAATCCAGACCTGCTGGGAGCAACCAACCACCATCATCATTTTCCTTACTTTTCTACAAATTGTGAAAAGTTTTACACAGAGTCACCAAATTTCTTGCCTTCTACAACTGGTGAATCAGGATAACCAAATGCATGTGTCTCATTAAGTCTGTGAAATAGTTCACACCACGGGCTTTCAATATACCCTGAGTTTCTTAGAAGAGGCTTCAGTAGGTGTTGGCAAATCAGAAAGCCTATTCTAGATACTTAAAAAAAAATTCATCCGTATGTTTCTATTGCTCTAGAACCACTTCTGGTATGAAAATATGTGTTAGGGTTTTCTAGAGGAACAGAACTTATAAAATGAAAAAAAAATATAAAAAGGGAATTTATTAGAATGGCTTACAGGCTGTGGTCCAGCTAGTCTAACAATGGCTGTCTACCAACAAAAGACCCAAGAATCCAGTAATACTCAAAATGTCAACCAACCACAAATAGCCATCACATATGGGAAAATTCAACATTATGAAATATAAGGACAACAACAACAATAAAAGGCCTTATTTTACACACTGGGCATTCTACATACATTTTAGTGGAATGTTGACTATGACAGCCAGCAAGGAAATATTTGAAGAGGTAAGGCAGAAATGGGTTAAATGAGTAACAAATTTGAAAAATCGAGAAAAACACAAAACATACAGAATGGTGACTGGAAATGGCCAAGAAGCTTGAAGGTTTTCTCACTGTGGATGAATTTACTACTGCCACCCTAATTGCCCATCTGTCCAGCCTGGAATCTACTCACTTCTCTTCCCCTTGTGCAGTCTACATAGAAATGCATTTGAATCACTGAGTTTTTTCTTCTTTACCTTCCTAGTTACCCCTTTAAGCACATATTATTGACAAAATTTACCTTTCTTGTACAAAAAAACAAGACTATCAACATCTAAAGATGTGCTCACCCCAAACAGAATTTTAAACCAATTTTCTAGTAATTGCAATGGGTCCATATTACTGTACACTATTTACCTAGTATCTCTTATGACCAGGAGTATATGGTTTCACTTGGCAGGCCAGAGTTTAGTCAGTGTTGGTAACATAGCAGTATGGTCGTCACAGGCTCAGCTAGTGCCATGCTATAGTTAGAATCTTGTCATTTGCTGGCTATGTGATGTTGGTTAGTTTTCTGTTTCTATCATCTATAAATGGGGCATGTAGTAAAATTAGCTTTTAAGTAGAACAAATGTTTAAGTTAGGGTTTAGTTCACAGCAACTGCTCAAAACAAAACAAATTCTGGAGATGTAGAAGTAAGAGCAACGTTATAGTGGTTCATATTGAAATCAATTACCACATTCTTGAATACCTATTCGGCTTCATGGAGAAACTTTGAAACCTCAGAGGTTTCTTCAGTGGTATGTTGATGGCAAGTGAGTTAGGGAAGAACTACTTTACCATGTCAGATCCTAAAATGAGCAACTGAGGATGGTACAAGAAAGTACTGGTGAAAAATTCATTTCAGATAGAAGGAAAACATTGACTGTATAGGAAAAAAGTCTAATGAATGACACTGATAGTTAAGAGCTCTAAATAATGTAATACAGATTGATTAACGCTTGGTGACTCAAGACTTCTATGTACTTCTGCAAAGATTCCACAGCTTTTTCTATTATATGCTATAATACTCAGCCTTTTCTATACATGTGTTAAATCAGTTTTGGTAACTCACTTAAATTTTTTATTGTTTTTAATTATGTGTATATGTCTATGTATACCTGTGTGCAGATGCCTGTGGTGGTCAGCTATGTTGGATCCCTGTGGAGCTGGAGTTCCAGGAAGTTAGAAGCTACCCAACATGGGTGTTGGAACTGAACTCAATAGTTCTCTCAAAGAACAGTACACACTCTTAACCTGTAAGTCATTTCTCCAGTCCTAGTTACCTTTTTTTTTTTTTTTTTTTTTTTTTTGAGACTGTCTCACTATATTCAAGGCTGGCTTTGAACTTGCTATACAGACTAGGCTGGCCCATGAGTGCTATGATTAAATGTGTGCATCACCAACAATATCTCCAATAACTCATTTTTAAACAACAACCCTTTTTCATATTCACACCCAGTTTAACACTAATCTTCCCAATCATATTATTTTCTTTTCTTTGGACTTCTTTCAGATGCTTAGCAGTTCTTAGGTCAGAGACTGACGTAATCTGGTTCATATTGTTGTGGATACAAATGCTAAAAAGGCAGGTGTTTCACTAAATTGTATGAGAAGAGTGGACATGTATATGTACACACACGCAGACATCCAGCTTCTCTGACATGTACTCATCCTATGCAACTTTTGCACACAAGATAGCACTGACCTACACAGAAATCCTGTTATCTAGAGAAGGTAAGGCACACTTCAAGCAATTGGGGCTGGAGAGATGGCTCAGTGGTTTAGCATGTTAGAGCAGAGTTAGGAAGGGTAATCTATATTTAACAGGAAGGAAGCAAATGGAAAGGAGGATAAGAAAATAAGTAATAATGAAAAGAACTGGTCTGAGAGAGTTAACTAAAGAAACTAAGGTGATCCTTTTTAGGACAGTCACAATGTAAAATTGTTTTCTTGGAGATTTCATCATAACCACTTATGTGTCTTCTGAGTAAGATTAATGGAATCATTTTAAATGTGAAGATTAATGCTGTGGAGCAAACGTTTTCCAACTCCAAGCCCACTGTCTAATTAAATGGCCAAACATAAAATATGATAGTAAAGATGGTTTTCTTGCTCTTCATTAGATGAGAATTCTAAGAATGGTCCTCATATCTGGAGGTCTAGTAACACTACTAGAATAAAGAATAATTACTCATCTGAAAGAACACTATATTTTTGATGTACATGATCTGGTATGTTATTTTTAAATCAGTCTCATTACTTTACACAATATCCTGTTATGCTAAAAACCTTAGAGGTGAAATATAGGGCCTGGTGACAATGAGTGTAATAATCTTTGTTGTTAGATGATTGATGGCGTGTACCAGAATTTAGAATGAGGAATCAGAGGTCAGGTATTTGACAGGTTAGCACTGTGGATACTGAAGATAAGCAAATGGAAGGAAACAGATGGAAGATGGTGATGGAGCTGCAGAGGCCATCTGAGAAGGTCAGTCCAGACTGACTATGTACTCAGGGAGTTTATATAGATAGGAACCTGAGAGCAATATTGTTAACAGGCCAAAAGGGATGATGTACATTCTTTGTAAGGACTTTATTTATTTATTTATTTACTTTCTTCTAGCACCTTCGTCTCCTATGTGGTGCCAAAGCTTTTCAAACCAGTGCAAATATTTTTCAAACTAGTGTACAGTGGGAAGGTGAGAGTCAGAAATCACCTTGAGGTACAAATGTCTATGCTCAAGAATAGCCAGCTGAATCTCCACTCACCTTTTCTTTGCTCCACTCCCACCATTATCACTAATGCAGCCACTTCCTTTGTTGACACAGATACCGAGACTGGGGGAGGTGAAGGATATGTACAGATGCCGAGGGACTCAATGGAGTCAATAAAGGTGCTAAATGAAGAGAAATACTACAGTGCTATTAACAATATAGCATTGAGTTTGTAGAAGAATATGGATTTTTATCCTTTAAGAGTCTTAGAATAATATGTTAAATGTCTAACAATTTCCTTCTAAATAGTGTATCAGAAATTTAAATACAAATCTTAGTCTCATTGAGGTTGCCTTGGACTCAAGCAGCGTTTTAGATTAACATTTACAAGAGTACCTTCAGAAAGGAACCATAGGAAATGGGAAGAAGCTTAGAGAAGTGGCCCTTCTCAACCTTACAACTACTCTTGGGAAAAACAAGATATAGGGTTTTAAGTCACAACAAGCAATTTGCTGTTATTTTAAAGTTCTGAAGAATATATTAAGCTGCTGGGGCTGTTTCACCACATGCTTCCAAAGACAGTCAAGCTGATCAATTAGTATTAGGGATTGGGCTCAAACTACTGAAATACTATTCTTAGCTTTGTCATCACTACAGATTTTGCCTTTCATTGGACTTTTCCACTACAAGAGGGTTTCTCTACTGCTGAATAACGCTCAAATGACAAGCAAAGCCTTTCCTAAACTCCTGTGGTTTCAGGTTTTTCTCCAGTGTGGATTCTCTGATGTCGAATGAGGCTGGATCTCTGAATGAAGGCTTTCCCACACTCATTGCATTGATAGGGCTTCTCCCCTGTATGTATTCTTAGATGCTGAATAAGACCAGTGTTCCCATTGAAAGCTTTCCCACATTCTTTACACTTATATGGTCTTTCCCCAGTATGGATTCTCTGATGTTCAATAAGGCCTGATTTCTGACTGAAGGCCCTTCCACATTCATTGCATTTGTAGGGTTTCTCCCCAGTGTGGCTTCTTTGATGGCCAATAAGATGTGAGCTGCGCCTGAAGGTTTTCCCACACTCATCACACTCATAGGGTTTCTCCCCAGTGTGAATTCTCTGATGTCCAATGAGGTGTGAACTATGACTGAAAGCTTTTCCACATTCATTACATTCATATGGTCTCTCTCCACTGTGGATTCTCTGGTGCAAAATAAGGCCTGCACTCTGACTAAAGGCTTTCCCACACTGATTACACTGATAGGGCTTCTCCCCAGTGTGGATTCTCTGGTGCAGGATCAGACCTGTGTTCTGACTGAAGGCCTTACCACATTCCTTGCAGTGATAGCGCTTTACTTTGTTGTGGATATCCTGATGGGAAAGAAGGGCTGACCTGTAACTGAAGGCTTTACTACACACATTACACTGATAGGGTTTCTCTCCAGTATGTATTCTCCAATGTCGAACAAGGCCTGAGTTCTGAGCAAAGCTTTTCCCACATGCGTCACATTTATGCCGTCTCTCTTGTGTGGGAGTTCCCTGCTGCCTCTCTAGTCTGCCCAGAAGGTCTCGGGTTTCTCCATGTGCAAGACCCACAATAACATCCCTGTTGCACTTAGCAGCTGTTTGTCCACGTGGCTGGATCCCAGAAGATATTACCTGTTTTGAAAATAATTCCTTGTTCTCACTCCTGGTCTCACCATCTGAAATAAACATGTAGTAAATAATCATTCTCAAAGTCACTTTCTATTTTCTATACTAGAAGAAAGGGGGAAATGAAGTTCTCATGGAAACTATAAGCAAATACAAGCTCTTCTATCCAAAATAGGGAGAGATATATGCAGGTTGATCAAGCAGGAGTACCAAATGCCAACTTGGAAAGAGGTGCCAGGAAAGGGGGGTTTCCTGATAGGTGAGTAAAATTGGAAAGGGATTAATTGAGAAGTGTAAGCTGGGAAGTAGGAAGAGAGAAAGAATTACAAGACCTACTGAGTGGACAGAATATGCCAAGAAGTCTTGAAAGGGGTAGAAGTCTATAACTGGCTCATATGACTCTAATATGATGGCCCAAGGGGAACTGGAAGAAAAGTGTGAAGTCAGGGAGTACTACAGAGATGTCAGTTTCTAAGTGGCAAATAGAACAGCACACACTATGCAGATACAAACTCTAATTCTGAGTTGGAGAATAAAATGTTTCATTTCAGACCTCAGGAATCTCAATATGATATTTATGTTTTGAATTCTGAGTTTCCTTTCTTTAAGAATTATTTTAAAAATTCTAAAGCAAATGTATGTCTATGTGTGTCACACGTGTAAGATGTCTGCAGAGGCCAGAAAAAGGCATCATAGTCCCTAGAGTTGGAGTTAGTGGTGGTTTAGGTACCTGATGTGGATGCTGGGAAATGAACTCCAGTCCTCCAGAAGAGCAGGAAGCACTCTTAACCATTGAGCCATCTCTACAGCCCTGAGTCTTGAGTTTAAGTTCAACTAAATCCTCCAGAAATCTAATAAAGCTACCAGAAACACAACAAAGAGAAAATTCTTAAATTATAATAACTACAGCTCTCCTTACCCAGGGAGAACATGTTTCTGTATTTCTCAGGCCTGTTATCTCTATTCAGATCCTTCTGTGATGGATCAAGAAGCCACTCCTCTCGAATAAGAGACACAGCCATGTCTTCAATCTTTTCCAAAGTCTGAAACAAAAGAAGACCCTCATTTGGGGCCTAGAAAGGTTCTATAGCTCAAAACTAGTTTGAAATAACTACAATGTTAGAAGAGGTGAAGAAGCAGGAATGGGCTATGCAAAGGGATGTGAAGAGCTGGGTAGAAGAGGAAAGTGCAATAGATTTATTGGGGAAAACCAAACACTGGTTTGTTATTAAGCAAAAAGGATTCTGAGAACGTTCTGAAACAGATACTACTATAGACAGATATGGGCATCTTCCACAATATTGTCAGAGACATGGGCTTTTAGTGAGAAGGAGCACAACTCACCTGGAACCCTGCAGTGAGAAGTCTAGCTGTCACCTCCTGATCTCCAGAACTTCCTTTCTGGGAAGGAGTAGGACTCTGAGAAGTAGACATGGCTGAGAGGAGAAAGGAGCTATGAATGGACTAGTCTTATTGTATGGTTGTGGGAGCCAGTCTTCAATTATCCAAAATTACTTTAATTTCAGCATATACATGCCAAGGATTTTGCACATAAAGTGCTGACATCTTGAACTCTGGCCCATGTCCATGGATGCCCATAGAACATCTGTATTTTAATGTACCTGAACTTGCACAGTCAAATAAACAAAACTGATTTCCTAACAGGAGCTGATTTCTAGTTTCTTTTCTACCAAATTACTATCATTGTGTTTGTATGTAGCATCCCTTTAGATCCTGATGTCCTAGAAAACTAAATATGAGAACTGACCAATGTGTTACCTTTCTGCTATCTACCATGACTGCCAGTGTCTGCTTTTAATGGGTAGTGAGCAACTTCTCACCAAAAATAACTTCAGAGTTAAGTAACATATGTCTTGGGCAACAAGATTTAGGACTTCAGACCAGAATTATATAGTTAACTAAGGAAAGTGTTTCTATGCTACTTATTTAGAAACAATAAAAATTCTTAGCCTTTTGACTAAGATCAAGTGCAGGGATATTAAAAATTCACTTATATGTTGTGGGGTGACAAATGCCTACAGCCATAGCCCTTATGGTATAGGCAGGAGGACCACCAAAAATTTGAGGTCAGGCTGATCTACCTAGTGAGTTGTAGGCCAGGCAAGACTACACAGAGAACTTGTTTCAAAATGCAAAGAATATTCACTTATAGAAAACAAAGCATTATAAATCCCATAAATGGAAAAAAATCCAAAACAACAATAAAGACAAATAAGCTAGAATATGCTGTTCTGTAACAAATAAGGTAATTCTCAAAAAGTGATAGGAAAATACCAAAACACCCCACAAAACAAACAAAAATCAAATGACAAAGAAAAGCAGATTTAAGGGGCTTCATCTAGCTAAATATGATTTAAGCACAGTTAATACAATGTTGCTGGAATAAAGAATTTCTATGTTTGTGGGTGAATAATAGCAACAAAATGGAAGGGTTGAGGACATAGCTCAATTTGAAGAGTGCTTGCCTTAGATGAATAAGGCTCTGAGTTAGTACTTAGCACTGCCTAAAACAACAACAACAACAACAACAACAACAACAACACACACACACACACACACACACACACACACACACACACACACACACTGGGGCTGGAATAACGGCTCAGTGGCAGAGTGCTTGCTGTGAAAGAAAGAGGACATAAGTTCAGAGTCCCATCACCTACATAAAAGTCCTATGTTTGAAACCCCAGTGTTGGGGGTTGGAAAAGAACAGAGACAGGTAGATCCTTAGGGTTGGTAGGTCAGGTAGTCTAGCTGAAACATGGTAGACCCACGTGTTCAAGTAGAGATTCCATCTCAAAAAAAAAAAACAAAAACAAAAACAAAAACAAAAAATAAGATAGAGGGGCCAGAGAGAGCTTGAGGGGTAAAAGTGCTTTCCATAAAAACCTGATGGCTCAAGTTCAATTCCTGGAACCTATGGTGGATTGACAGCAGCAACTCTTGAAGAAAGTTGTTCTCTGACCTCCAGGTGTTATGTCTGTGTACACACGCTAGTAAAAATAATACAAGTAAGGTAGGGAGAAACAGAAGACACCCAACATGACTTCTAGTCTCCACATGAGCACCCAGGGGTAAGCTAGAAGGGAAAGAAGTAATGTTTTCTCTTAAGATTAACAATGCAACAACATAGAAGTAATGGCCAAGAAATAGCCATTTGTAACTGATTTAGTAATAATCACTGACTCAGTTAAGAAGCATCAGCAAAGTAAAATAAATAAATAAATCTCCTGTTTTAGTAACAAGCATGATAAGGGTTAGGATATTTACACACCTCCATGAGAATTTCCTCCTAGATTACTTCTTAATTATAAAGGGAAGAACAGTAACTTTACAGTGATTAGCCTAGCAAGATTAGTCTTAAGTCATCAATGATAACATCACAATAGGTCAATTTCTGGTGTGTTCTTGCCAAATATATACAACTTGAACCTAAATCTGAGAAAATATCAAACAAACCTAATCTATAGCCATTCTAATTCTAATCGATGTACTTCAAAACTGTTAAAGTCATGAAAAGAAAGACTGAGAAATAATGCCCAAAATGCCAAATTAAAGGAGATTGAAGAGATTTATGACTAAATGCACTATGGTCACAGGGTGGGCTCTGGACCAGAAACAAAACAAAACAAAACAAAAAAAACTGAGACAACAGTACCACACCAGCACCACAATTCCTAACTACTTGTCATCTTACTGTTGTTATCGGAAATGCTCTCATTAAAAGAAAGACATGCTGATATGACACTAGATAAATATAAAAAATATGTCTGCTGTAAATGTATTGGAGTACAAAGTTCTTTGTTTATAAGTTTACTGTTGGGAGATGTTATTCTGTATATATGTTTCTCATACTGGTTAATAAAGCACTGTGGCCAATAGAAAACTAGATAGGCAGGGCTAGGAGACTAGGAGGAGGAAGAGGAAGTAGTAGGTAGAGTCAAGATGTAGCCCAGGGAAGACGCAGCACACCTGCCGCGCGGCTCCCCGATAAGACGACCACGTGGAAATACTTAGATAAGTAGAAATGGGTTAATAATTAAGACAGAGCTAGCCCATAAACAGTAATGGTAATTGGCCAACAGGATTGTATCAAATACAGAGTCTCTGAGTGTTATTTGGGGCTGGCGCGGCTGTGGGCCCACGTGGCGGCAGGACCCGGAGGCCGGTGGGGAGAAACCTGCCGCAACATAATGGTGTCAGAAGCGGGATTGAGAACTTTCGCTTAAAACTTAACAAAAGCTTAAAAAATAGTTTTTAGAAACAAAGGAACAGAGACTAACAAGACTTCTTAGTAGCAGCATTTTCTCGGTCGGATTTGTTTAGAAATTGGACATGCAGGACCCACAAAAAGGTGACTGCTGATTCAAGATGGAAGAGGAAGTAGAAGGCGGAGTCGAGATGTAGCCCAGGAAAGAAGCAGGATGCGCGCTGCGGCTCCCCGATAAGACGACCACGTGGAAATACTTAGATAAGTAGAAATGGGTTAATAATTAAGGCAGAGCTAGCCCATTAACAATAATGGTAATTGGCCAACAGGATTGTATCAAATACAGAGTCTCTGAGTGTTATTTGGGGCTGGCGCGGCTGTGGGCCCACGTGGCGGCAGGACCGGGAGGCCGGCGGGGAGAAACCTGCCGCAACAGTTTACCACTAGAACTGATTGTCTACTGTCCTCTGGGCATGATATGGCCATTGCCCCCCTGAACTCTCTTGGCTGCATGCATAAGACCTACAAAAGACTGGGCCCATTAACTTTTGCCACACAGTGGGGAAGAATCACAAGCTCCCTCCCCCAATTCCATGTAGGCAATTAAGTAGTGCTAAGAGCTTTTTTCAGTAGGGTAGCCGCTGCTAAGCTACCCATGTTCCTATAAAAAAAGTCCTTTATCCTATCCCTAATTAAACTCATTGGTTCACAAGTTAGTCTTCAATAAAGTTGTTTCTTTGTTGTGCCCTTCGTGCCCCACCTGGGGTGAACAGATGTTTATCTCTACAGGAAAAGTTCATAGACTACTTCTATGAACATTCAGAACCAGAAGATTGGGTCTACTCAAACACAGATGCTAGTTCCTGAATGAGACCAGTACTCCAAATGTAAGTCTCTTTTCTTTCTACTTTCCTCACCCTTATAAGTAAAATCTGGTCTCTCTCCTCTGTCCTGTGGCTTCTGGGGCAGTGGAGATTTATGCTTGATTGCCACGGGTTGGAGTTGAGTACTTGGAGGTTCTGGTGCAGCTTCAGAAGATACGACTTCTTCCCAGAGTACTCTGTGCCCTTGTGTACGAGCTGAGACCTAGAAACAATGGGACAGCTGATTTACAGAGAATTCCATTGAGAGATGAAGTAGTAATACAGTCAATTGGCCTTTGATGGGTATTCGTAATTGGGAAAACATGCAGTATAATCTCATTTACTTTCTAGGGCAACAAGAAACACTACATTAGCAAGAGAAGGGACTTTTTTCCTACTCAGTACTAAAGAAAGAACTTCTGTTAATGTTTCTCTACTACATCAAACACCAATATTTGTGCTACAACTCTAGGACAGAAAATAACAATAGAATGAATAATGGAAACAACTAAAACAGGGCCATACAATACCAAAACACTTTTGACAAGGAACAAGGAAGCCTATATCCTAGTAAGCAGGCATCTTTTAACTATTCAGGCAAGGCAAGAAGACAACAAAAACAGTTTAGCAAATTGGGCTTTGTTTTGTCACAAGCACCTTCCCCCTCCCCCACCACACACAGCAATGCACCTAGCACCTAGGACTCACACCTGCATTAAATTTCTCTCCCCTTAACAACCATGAAACCAAGACAGCTTGTACCCAGTCATATCTGGGTAAAGAAGGTAGGGGGCCCCAGCAGACCTGGGTTGATGTTGGGTGCAAAGAACTATGCTTATTATGCCTGTTAGCGAACTCTTTTTTTCTCACACACTTCATAAAAAGAAGCCCCAAATAACTGAAGCCCTTGAGTACTCTCTCTCACTCAAGTGACCTGTTATTATTGAATGCCTTTCTTGCTTTGTACTCTTGTTCTACCACTGAATAGTTTCCTTGCTACTTGTACAATTTGTGTGGGGTCTTTATTTGAATTCCTTGAATAAAAGGCCCAAAATGTGGAAACATCTGACCTAAACCCTGACCACTGGTACCATGGGTACCCCAGAAGAAAAATAATGTAAGTTCCTTGTATATCATGGTCCCATTTAGCAAGCAAGGGCAATAATACATACAACTGTAGGGATCTTAGGATAAAAAGTGGATTCTATCACTTACAAAACTACAAGTGCAAAACATAGCATATGAAATAACCATTTAACAGAAACCAATGCACAGAATTTATTCCTCAAAGTGAAGCCAAAGTCTTCTCACATAGCTTCTAGGAATTCACAGTCACAGCATGCAGTTACTTACTGGCTGTCCTAGGATATTAATCTGCCTTTCCAAGTCCTCCAACAGGGTCACCACCTCCTCTCCATTTTCTAATTGGTGTTCCTTAACCAGAGTTTGCAGCTCCCCTGGCAGGATGGTCAGGAACTGCTCCAGCACCAGCAGCTCCAGGATCTGCTCCTTGCTGTGCAAGTCTGGCCGCAGCCACTGATGGCAAAGTGCACGGAGCTGTATCAGAGCTTCCCGGGGTCCTAATGTCTCCTGGTAGCACAGCTGCCTGAAGCGTAGGCGGAACAGTTCTTGGTCAGGTGTATTATTTTCATGCACACTAGATTCCTCATCCCAACCATGATCCTCCTCTATCTTGACAATGACAAGATCCTCTTCAGGAGCCTGATCTGGTGGAGATGGGGCCGAAGAAGGCTTCCTTGATTCTGCAGCCATTTAGGGCCAGAAAAGCTTAAAAGGCCCCTTTCCTTTACCTTCTATTCCTTCTTAAAAGTCTTCCGAGGACCTCCAGGGCACTTCTTCCAGAACAGAAAATGATAAGTATGTTAAGGTAAGGCAAAAGTCATAGTAACTTACTCATATATCTTAATAAGGTCCCCTAAACAATCTGCCATGACAAACACACCCAGGGTACAAATCCTTCCTTTTGGTTTTCTGTTTAGGATTGTGGAGAATAGAGACTCAGCCTAACTGAAATTCTGTACTTAATATCAGGCAATTCTCAGTACCACTCACTGACCTCCTTGTAGCATCTTGTGCACCTCCCACTCTCAACTTTTTTTTTTTGTACCTCAGATCTCAACCTTGTTCTTATTAACAGATGAGGTTTTCTCTACCCTCTACTTCAAGAACCTTTTAAACCCTTTCTCTTTACTACCTAAGACTCAGCATGCTACTCATGCTCCCAATCTTCTCCTTCCCCACACCTGCCTGGTCTCAGGGCTAACTTTTGGACTCCACCTTTTAAAAATCTATTAGGAACACTGGATCTGCAAAGAACCAGGATATCTTATTAACATCTACAATGGCTAAATCTAAACTCACACACCAATGACCTTCCAGAATGTTACAGAAATAAAATACAGTAGTGTTTGAGTTTGACATCTTTCACTTAGCATAAGACATCTAATATTAATCAATGTTGTGTCTGTTTATTCTTACATAAATGAGAATTTATCTACTCCCCACCAGGTGACTTGTTTCCTGTTCTTGATTATAAATAAAATCACTATGATTATGCACACATATTCCTGTATGCAGTTTTTAATTCAGTGGGGTAACTTATTTTCTTAGTAATATCATTGAACACATGTATATTTTGGTGAAGTGTCTATTTAAAAATTTTGACTCACCTTGGTTTTTTTTGTTAGTTTCATTCTATAACCAAAGAGCATCAAAGGTGATTTTCCCACCTCAACTTCCTAAGTGCTGGGACTAGCCATGCACCTCTATGCTCAACTTGATTTATGTATTTATTTAACTTGTTTCAACTACTAAGACAGGGTCTTACCGTAGTCTAGTCTAACCTGGAACCTAATGTGTAGCCCAGACTGATCTTTCAGTTGTGATCCTCTTGCCTCTATCTCTCAAATATTAGGATTACCTGCATATGTCACCATGCTTTACCCAGTATTATTTTGTAACTGAGGTTTTATATTGTTTGTAAGATTTGAGAACTCCTTACATATTCTGGATATAAGAGATATGTGATCTAGAAATATTGTCTCCCTTCTATTTTTTAAATAGTGGCCTTTAAAGAAGAAATTTATAATTTTTTTTGGAACATAAGTTACCAAAGTTTTTAAGAATTGTACTTTTGAGCCAGGCGTTGGTGGCAGAGGCAGGCGGATCTCTGAGAGTTCGAAGCCAGCCTGGTCTACAGAGCAATACAGAGAAACCCTGTCTCAAAGAACCAAAAAAAAAAAAATTGTACTTAGTTTTAGGTTTTACTTTGAAGTTCTATGGTTGCTGGGAGCCATGTGACTTCTTTGGGGAACAAGTCCTGAGAATAGCATGAACAATTTCTCCTTTTGGCAAGGTGTGGTAGAATTTAACCCATTTTTGGCAAGGCCAATGGATAGTTTGCTGTACAATTCTGAGAATGACCTCAGGAGCATATGTGCTACCTGCTCTCCTTACACAGATCATATTGCTTGCTACCTCCAGTTCCACTTTCTTAAAGACATACATGAAATGCCTATTGCATTAGAAAAACTTTCCCCTAATGACTCTCCTCTTGGAGAGTCTAAGAGTAATGTAAATGAATAGATGATATCAAGAATTAATGGGAAAAGTCCAAGAACGGGGAATGAAGTAGACTCACAGAAACCCACAATGCCCTTATTTCTATAACTGTAGGAGACAACACTGTAGGAAGCTGAGGGGAAGGGGACATGAGAACAAGAGATAAGCAGTGTCAACTACTAAGAGTAGGCTTTTAAATTATGTAGATTAGAGGACGATCTGAGATAGAGTAATAGAGAATGAAGAATGAAGTGATTCAGCCTTGGTTGATAAGTTGATTGTGAGAGTTTAGACTTGATTAGAGGTAAACATTAACCACTAGAAGCTAAAATTCTCTTTCACTTTGCATGATGCTGTAACTGCAAATGCTTGCCAACTGGTTACACTGTTCTACCTGTAGGTGTGCCTAGTTAGAAACCTTACTTTGTTGCTTGTTATACTGCGTATGCTTTTAACATTAGAGCTATGAACTAAGTAGGTAATGGTTACCAGTGGGAACATTGGGGGATGGAAGAAGAATGAGACAAGGGAACAAACCTGCAGTTATTATAATTGTTATTGGAAACTTAAGGAAGCAAATATGATTGTAAAACTGTTCATGCAGACTATTGAAACTATATAAATAAAAACAGCTTACACTTGTTTGAAACAGAGGTTTCTTCCTTTACCAATAAGCTTTTTCCCCCCTCAATATTAAACCCAGGGCTGAGTAAAAAATTAGACCTCTAGGTATTCTCCTCTCTAATAATTTTGTGCATACAAATTGTAACGTTGGTAAGCACCTATAGAGAAATACTGACCCTTACATATCCTTAAAGAACAACCAGTCAGGTTTATCGACTTGAGAATGTAAAGGCAACAATCTTAAGCTTCTTCTGGATCTAAAATGTTAAAGTCTTGACAACAAAGAAAGGACAACTTAACAAATAATACTGGCTTTTTAATAGATGTAGGAGAAATATTTTCCCATCAGATTCAGTTGAACTTGAGAAACGTCTTGTTACTGAGTGCAAACCTAGAAAGACAATCTCCAGGCTTTAGATATCAAGGAAAAGTAAAAGAAAGAAACACTATGCTTTGTAGTTATCGCAAATTGCATTCACTGAATATTTATCTTTTGGAGATTCCTAAAGTTATTTTAATAGAGGCTTAAGCATGGGAGTTAAGAGAAATGGCACTTAGGAGAGAGCCAGAAACAAGTGTGCGTATGAGATACTCAAAGGCCGCTGCTTTGATGAATGCTTTTAAGGTTCACCATATTCTTATATTTAACCACAAGAGGAACTCAAAACGTCTCCTTCACTAAAATAGCGACTGCTGCATAACTATACTTCACTGAATTTGTCAAATAGAAAGTATGTTGTCAAGTGGTGATCAACATCTTAGAAGTCTGACAAAGATTACTCAACACTGACTTGAGTTCTGGAAATGAGAACCCACGGAGTTTTCAAGCATCTATTTCAGTTAGCTTTAATAAAGAGTATTCTGAATTCGGTTTAATTTTGTTACCCCGGAATTACTGAAAGTATTTCTTTTGCACACAACTGCCCAGCCATCACATCAACAATTTGCTGAGCAGGAAAAAAAAAAAAAAAAAAAAAAAGGAGTAACAAAATAAATAAATACATGGTTTCCATGAGAAACGGAGTCTTCTGAGTAGAAACAGTTGATACACGGGCCGGCTTTGCAGCGAAGAGCGGCTGCACCGCAGCTCACGGCGGGCGGCTGGCGATGAAAGGAGGGTGGACCCCGTAGGAAGTGGGGGCCGGTGTCGGCCTGCTCAGCGGGCACAGGCCCTCTGCCGACCCGATCCCCGCGCGCCCCTGCTCGGCCGAGCGCACTCACCGAGAGCTCCGCACGCTGCCCGAGGGCGGAAGGCGCGGACCGGGAAGAGCGCGAGGAGACGCGACGGACACTGAACCCGGGCAGGACACCTCCAGCCGTTAACTTCCAAACCCTCGGAGCCGCAGAACCGGCCAGCACGCATCTTGCCCCCACAGCCACTTCCGGAAGCTCTCTAGGAAGCCCGGAGGTTTGACAGCTCTATGGTCGGTCCGCGAAGGGCTGGAGTGCCGCGCCTCCTGGCTGTCAGCAGCTGCAGGTGGATGGCTTTGCTATTGGGACTGTGCATGTCCCGAGGAGTGTCAATACCTTTATGTCACTCAAGCTTTTGCCTGGCCAGTCTTGGGCGGGCTTTAACTGGCAAGGGTAAGGATTGGGTGGCCCATCGCAGATCTCGGCTGGGCTCAGGAGGGCGCTTAATATGCCTAACGAATTTCTCTTTACTCCTCGTAGATCACCTGTGCTTAGATTCCTGTTAATGCTCATGAATTACTCCCAACATTCATTTCACAGAGGACAACGGAGGACAGAAAGATCAAAGGATAATGAAACCAACTGTAGAAGAGAGGATAAAGACATAGAGTATCTTTAATGCTTTCCAGGATTGATCAATGTATTTATTTTATAATTGACAATACTAAGAATGCCACTTTGCATATAGTACAAAATAGCACAAGTATGGTTGGGGCTATTTCAGAAATTGTTGGGAATTCAGTCTTAATCACAAACCAAAATCCATTTAATGATTTTGTTTTTCTTTTTGACATAGTTTCATTATAGTCCAGGTTGGCTTCAAAGTATGTATTTGAAAATGACCATTAGCTTTTTATAGCCTCCTGCCTCTACTCCTGAAATGTTGGATAACAGGTATACTTCAACATGCCTAACCCACATAACAGTTTTTAAAAACATGAAACTCAAGGCAACAACTGAAACAGAAATTTAAAAAAAATCAAACATTCTAACAACCAAAGATACAACCAAAGATATACAGTACCATTGATTTGATACATGCTGAGGAATAATGGCAGGCAAATGTAAAAACATACTTTGTTTTCCATAATTATTTTTCCATATGAAAACTTTGTATGTACAGTAGAAATTCTGAGATCTATAAGATGCAATAGCATTATTTTTGAGCTGAGGTGTAGTGTTTATTGCCATCGCATTGTTTGATAGCATGCACTGTGCTCATGTTGTGTGTTCAGAAGCACGTCTATAGGGACGCCATGTGTTACAACACAGGCAAATAACAGAAATGTCTGGGATTCATTAGTGTAGTGAGAGATCCACCCAGCCTCACCTGTGACGCTGACCACGCCCAAATAGGCGTGGTAACAGATGCATAGGTAGGCGTGTGGTATTTGGACTGGGGTCCAGACAGGCTTGCTCTCTCTTGCTCCGGATCCGGTCAAGGAGGGTAGCCGGTGTGGGTCCTCAGAGCAGGGACTTGCGGTGGTCATCTGCATCGTGTGTAAGTTATTTCTCCCCAAATAAAATTATATTTGACCCAGTCCCGTGAATCTTGTATTGTGCACCAGTTATTTACTTCACATTAGCTGTTTGACTTTGAATTCTCACTTGTTACATGTTCACAAGTCTTTGGGTTATTTTTAAGGTGGATCACACATATTACATACTCTAAAGGCTTTCTCTGCCTTCTCCCCATTATATTACTTATTAGTGTGTTTGTTTATTTACTGCCTCTGGCACAGCTATTTCCATGAAAGCACTAAATATATCTACTTTCCTCACTATTGTTAGTCCTTACATGAAATGATATATTATTTACTGAATGATGAGTGACTTAATGTTTCCAGGAAATCCAGTGTCAACACTAACCACAATCCTTTTGCTGTTGAGAGAGTCCCAAGAGTCACCCACCCATTAATTGGGTTTCCCTGGGTGAAGGCTGGAGATATATTACATGCTTAGGTAGATATGGAGGCAGTGTTGTCTTAGAAAACCCTCCCAGAACATTAACCCAGGCTGAATCCCATAATATGTAGGCTTATCTGGGCAGCTGAACAGCCAACAGTGCACATGGTCTCTAGGGAATCCTCCAAAATGCACAGGACCCAGTTGCCTGGTATAAAAATACCTGCAGTGGAAACAGGATAGAAGCTTATCCATGGAGAGTAAGCTAAATTGAAAACTTCAGTAGGCTGCCTCATAGTCCTTATTCTACTTCTGCTAGTTGTTTGTATGCTCTTGATTGAATGATGTTACTTTTATTTGTTCTTTAAATCATGACACTCCCATCATCTCTGCCGGATGTTGTAAACTCCTGATTTGAAAATCATTTACTATTTGCTACTTGCTATTCATCCTTTTACTTTTGCTTGCTGTACCATTAATAAACTCACTAAATTCAAATTGCAAGACTGACTATCATAGATCATTGTTTGTACATATAGAACATCTGCTTCTATGAATCTAGTTGTAATATATGCAGAAACATTTCTTCAAGGAGTAGAAATACTGGGTGGAGAGTATAAGTATCAAACCTTTTCTCTTATAGAATGTCTGTTTAATTTGTGATCTCATTGTTCAGGTTTAAGCAATAGTATTTATTAATACTCTCTTCAATTATTGCCTTGAAAGATTGATTAATTTCTTAATTAAATAGGTATGACAAATTATTATGATTACTAAATAAACTAGATATTTAAAAATATTTCTTGCTAGTGGGATGTGGTGTGCATGTCTTTAATCTCAGTACTCAGGAGACAGAGGTAGGCAGACCTCTGTGAGTTTGAGGCCAACATGATTTACATAGTTAGTTCCAGGCCAGCCAGGAATATGTAGTAAGAGCCTGTCTCAAAATATTTTTTTCCATTCTATATATTTTCATTCCTATGGCATAACTGTTTGTATCGTTTGTTCATTTTTCTATTGGCTTCTTTACACTTCTAACGAGTTGTGTCAATATTTATTTCATTAGTTCATTTAACACAGGGTCTCATGTAGCCTAAGTTGTTCACAGACTCACTCTGTAGCTCAGGCTTGCCTTAAACTCCTGATGCTCCTGCCTCAGACTCTCTAGTAATGAGATTACAGATATGAGTCACCATATATATAGACCAGGTTGGTCTTGAACTCACAGAGATCCTCCTGCCACTGCCTCCTAAGTGCTGGGTCCATGAAATCCTGGCCCTAGTTCTGCATTTTTATACAAGAGAATGAAACAGTTATAGAAAGATGTGTGCAACATCATCCAAAAATATATATCACCCTACTATATAAAGCATACATAAAATAAAAATATATTTATAAAGTATATATTTATATAAAATATATATGTATAAAGTACAAATATATCAATTAAATATAAAGCAACCTAATGACTATCTAATCACCATTTTTACCAATCTCTTAGGTAGACTTTCATTCAATACAGGTTAGTTTATTCAACATCATTATTTTTAAATGCCATGCTCCTGCCTACACCTCTTGCCTACATGCTTGAATATTCTTATCATTCCTATGTAAAGTTGGTTACCATGAGTGTACATTATAGATACTATGTTTGCTGGTTTCATAGGTTTAGAACTCTTTCTGCCAATGTATAATATTTCCTTTTTGCCTTTTTTTAAAAACATTTATTTATTTTATGCTGGACATAATTATACATGCCTTTTTTTAAATGAAAAAAAAACATTTATAAACAATATTTGGGAATGTAGGCATTGTTCTTTCCAAGCTGCTTCCTGCTGGTAGGGGGCAATGTCATGGGAGAACCCTAAGAAGATGCAGAAATCCTGGCTGTAGTGGTCTGCAAGGCTGCATTGTCCCATTGACGTTGCTTCAGGGGGTCTTGCTCGATCAAACCATATTACTCTGGAAGGGATCCAGAGCTTTTCATTTTCTGTGGAAACAAAATTAGAAATCCTTTTCCCCAGTAACTTGTCCTTAGGCTTAAATTTTGAAGTCAAAGCATTTTAAATATATATATTGAATTAATCCAGCAGCATTTTTCCTTCTTCTTTTAATAATAATTTAAAAATTTTACATGTGGATCTCAGTTTCCTCTCTCTTCCTCCCTCTAACCTCCCTCCCTCCTTCCATCTATCCTTCCCTCCCTCCCTGTTACCCTCTTTCCCCTGTGACATGCACTCTGGCCACCCTCCCTTCCCCTCCCCCCACTCCCATTCCACTTGTAGGGCTATGCTATCCAGGTTGGGTCATGTAAATTTGTCAAGTCATTTGAAGTAGGGACTAAGATTTCTCTCCAGTCTCTAGGTTAAGGAGGTATCCTTCCATGGGAGATGTGTCCACAAGGTCCTTTTGTGCACCAGAAGTAGATCCTGTTTCTACTGTCTGAGGTCCCCTAGACTGCTCAATCCTTCTAGCTGAGACCCATATTCGGGGAGTCTGAGTCAGTCCCTTGCTGGGTTCCTAGCCATCAGTCTTGGAGGCCCAAGCTCCTCCTTGTTCAGGTCAGCTGTCTTTGTGAGTTTCTGCAACCTGGTCTTGTCCCCTCTCTCTGCATCTGGATTCTGGTTCGACTCAGTGCTTGGTTATGGGTGTTTGTTTCTGTTTCCAACAGGTACTAGATGAGAACTCCATGATGTTGGATATTTAGTCGATGATTTCACTATCAGGGAAGGGCATTTATGGTAAACTTTCCATGGTTGCTCTAATTATTAGTTGGAGTCAGTCTTGTAGGTCTCTAGACCTTTTCTTAGGTTCAGTTTTCTCTTCAAACCAGTAATGGCTCCGTCTTTTATGTCCCCCCCTCTCTCACCCTGACTCAACTTATCTAGTCACACTTGTTTTCCTCTCCTCCCCTTCTCATTCTCCTAGTTCTCTCTCCATTCACTGCCCCCTCATTTCCCATGTGCGCCAGGGGACTTGTCCCTTTCCCCTTTTGTGAATGACCTTATATGAATTTCTTAGAATATACCTTGTATCCCAGTTCGTCTGGTGGTATGTATTATAGGCTGGTGATCCTTTGCTCTATGTCTAAAATCCATATATGAAAGAGTACATACCCTGTTCCTCTTTTTGTGACTGGGTTACCTCATTCAAGATGGTTTCTTCAAGTTCCATCCACTTGCCTGCGAATTTCAAGATTCCGTTATTTTTTTTCTGCAGAGTAGTATTCCATTGTGTAGATGTGCCACATCTTCTTTATCCATTTTTCAGTTGAGGGGCATCTAGGTTGCTTCCAGGTTCTTGCTATTACAAATAATGCTGCTATAGTTGAGCACATGTCTTTGTTGCATGGATGTGAGTCATTTGGGTATATACCTAAGAGTGGAATTGCTGAGTCCTGTGGTAAGCTAATTCCCATTTTCCTGAGAAACCGCCATACTGATCTCCAAAATGGCTGTATGAGTTTACACTCCCACCAGCAATGAAGGAGTGTTCCCCTTTCTCCACATCCTCTCCAGCATAAGTTGTCATTGGTATTTCTAATTTTAGCCATTCTGGCAGGAGTAAGATGGTATCTCAAAGTTGTTTTCATTTGCTTTTCCCTGATAACTAAGGATGTTGAACATTTTCTTAAGTGTCTTTCAGCCTCTTTGATTTCCTCTATTGATAATTCTTTCTTCAATTCTGTACCCCATTTTTAAAAAGGGCTATTTGGTGTTGTGTTGACTAGTTTCTTGAGTTCTTTGTATATTTTGGAGATTAGCCCTTTGTCAGATGTAGGATTGGTAAAAATTTTTTTCCCAGTCTGTGGGCTGCCGTTTGGTCTTGTCAATTGTGTCCTTTGCCTTACAGAAGCTTCTAAGTTTGAGGAAGTCCCATTTACTAATTGTTGATCTCAACAATTAGTGTCTGTGCTACTGGAGTTATGTTCAGGAAGCAGTCTCCTATACCAATTTGTTCAAGGGTACCTCCTACTTTCTCTTCTAAGAGGTTCAGTGTGGCTGGATTTATGTTGAGGTCTTTGATCCATTTGTGCATTGTGATACACATGGGTCTATCTGCAGTCTTCTACACACCATCATCCAATAGTGGCAGCACCATTTGTTGAAGATTCTTTCCTCCCCCCCATTGTATTTTTTTAGCTGTTTTGTCGAAAATCAGGTGTTCGTAGGTGTGTAGATTAATATCGTGATTTTCGATTTGATTCTATTGGTCTACCTGTCTATTTTTGTGCCAATACCAGGCTGTTTTTAGGACTATAACTCTGTAGTAGAGCTTAAAGTCAGGGATGGTGATGCCTCCTGAAGTTCTTCTATTGTACAGGGTTGTTTTGGCTATCCTGGGTCTTTTGTTTTTCCATACAAAGTTGACTATTATCCTTTCAGTGAAGAATTGTTCTGGGATTTTAGTGGGGATTGCATTGAATCTATAGATTGCTTTTGGCAAGATTGCCATTTTTACTATATTTATCCTTCCAATCCAAGAGCATGGGAGATCTTTGCATTTTCTGGTATCTTCTTTAATTTCTTTGTTTAAAGACACAAAGTTCTTATTGTATAGGTCTTTCACATGTTTGGTAAGAATTACCCCGAGATATTTTATGTTGTTTGTGGCTATTGGAAAGGGCGATCTTTCTCTGATTTTTTTCTCAGCCTCTTTGTCGTCTGAATAAAGTAGGGCTACTGATTTTTTTGAGTTTATCTTGTATCCTGCTAGTTTGCTGAAGGTGTTTATCAGCTGTAGGAGTTCCCTGGTAGAGTTTATTTGGTCGCTTATGTAAACTATCATATAATCTGCAAATAGAGACAGCTTGACTTCTTCCTTTCCAATTTGGATCCCTTTGATCTCCTTTTGTTGTCTTATAGCTTTAGCTAGAACTTCAAGTACAATATTGAAGAGATATGGAGAGAGAGGGCAGCCTTGTCTTGTTCCTGATTTTAAAGGAATTGCCTTAAGCTTCTCTCCATTCAGGTTGGTGTTGGCTGTTGGTTTACTGTATATTGCTTACATTATGTTTAGGTATGTTCCTGTTATTCCTGATCTCTCCAAGACCTTTATCATGAAAGGGTGTTGAATTTTGTTGAAGGCTTTTTCAGCATCTAGGGAGATGATCATATGGTTTTTCTTTTTCAGTTTGTTTATATGGTGGATCACGTTGATAGATTTTCGTATGTTAAACCATCCTTGCAACCCAAGGATGAAGCCTACTTGGTCATGGTGAATGATTTCTCTGATGTATTCTTGGATTCGGTTTGCCAGTATTTTATTGAGTATTTTTGCGTTGATGTTCATCAGGGATATTGGTCTGTAATTTTCTTTCTTAGTTGTGTCTTTGTGTGGCTTGGGTACCGAGGTGATTGTGGCATCATAAAAAGAGTTTGGTAATGAACCTTCTGTCTCTATTGTGTGGAACAATTTGAGGAGTATTAGAATTAGCTTTTCCTTGAATTTCTGGTAGAATTCTGTACTGAAGCCCTCTGGCCCTGGGCTTTTTTTGGTTGGAAGTCTTTCAATGACTGTTTTGATTTCATTGGGGGTTATAGGTCTATTTAAGTTGTTTGTCTGTTCTTGGTTTAATTTTGTTAAGTGATAGTTGTCCAGAAATTTGTCCATTTCCTTTGAGTTTTCAAATTTTGTAGAGTACAGGTTTTCAAAGTATGACCTGGAAGTTGTCTGGATTTCCTCTGTGTCCATTGTCATGTCCCCCTTTTCATTTCTGAGTTTGTTAATTTTGCATGACCTCTCTCTCTCTCTGCTTTTTCGTTAGTTTGGATAAAGGTTTGTCTATCTTGTAGATTTTCTCGAAAAACCACCTCTTTGTTGCATTGATTTTTGTATTGTTTTTCTGGTTTCTATTTTATTGATTTCAGCCCTCAAACTGATTATTTCCTGGCATCTACTCCTCCGGGGTGAGTTTGCTTCTTTTTGTTCCAAGGCTTTCAATTACACTGTTAATTCTGTAATGTGACTATCCTCTGTTTTCTTCATATGGGCACTCAGTGCAATGAACTTCCCTCGTAACACTGCTTTCAAGGTGTCTTATAAGTTCGGATATGCCGTGTCCTCATTCTCGTTGAATTTTAGGAAGTCCTTAATTTCTTTCTTTATTTCTTCTTTGACCCAGGTGTGGTGCAATTGCCCATTGTTCAGTTTCCATGAGTTTGTAGGGTTTCTGTGATTTGTGTTGTTGTTGAATTCCAATTTTAAAGCATGGTGGTCTGATAAGATACAGGGGACTATTTCAATTCTTTTGTATCTGTTGAGGTTTGTTATGCCACATAGTATGTGGTCGATTTTAGAGAAGGTTCCATGTGGAGCAGAGAAAAAGGTATATTTCTTTTGTGTTCGGATGGAATGTTCTATAGATGTCTGTTAAACCCAGTTGAGACATAACTTCTGATAGTTCTTTTGTTTCTTTGTTGAGTTTGTGATTGGTGGTCCTGTCTAGTGGTGAGAGTGGTGTGTTGAAATCTCCCACTATAAGTGTGTGAGGTTTTATGTGAGCTTTGAGTTTTGGTAGTGGTTCTTTTACAAATATGGGTGCCTTTGTATTTGGGGCATAGATGTTCGGAATCTAGACTTTGTGTTGATGGATTTCTCCTGTGATGAATATGAAATGACCGTCTTCATCTCTTTTGATTAATTTTGGTTTGAAGTTTAACTTGTTGGATATTAGGATAGCCACACGTGCTTACTTCTTGGGTCCATTTGATTGGAAGATCTTTTCCCAGCCCTTTACCCTGAGGTAATGTCTATCTTTGTAGCTTAGGTGTGTTTCTTGTATGCAGCAGAAGGATAAATTCTGTCTTTGTATCCATCCTGTTAGCCTGTGTCTTTTTATAGGCAAATTTAGACCATTAATGTTGAGGGAGATTAAGGACCATTGATTGTTAATGTTTGTTTGTTTTAGATTTGCTTTTGGCAGGGGTATTGTGAATTTATTTGTCCTTCTTTACCCTTTGTTTCTGATGAAGTGGGATTATCTGTTGCCTAAGTCTTTGTGAGCATAGTAAACTTCCTTGGGTTGGAGTTTTTCTTCCAAAGATTTCTGTAGGGCTGGATTTATAGATACGTATTGTGAATATCTGGCTTTGTCATTAAATATCTTGTTTTCTCCATATATATAATGATTGAGAATTTTGCTGGGTATAGTAGCCTGGGCTGGCATCCTTGGACTCTTAGTACTTGTAGAACATCTATCCAGGACCTTCTGGCCTTAGGGTTTCCATGGAGAAGTCAGGTGTAATTTTGATAGGTCTGCCTTTGTATGTTACCTGCCCTTTTTCCTTCGGTGCTCTTAATGTTCTTTCTTTATTCTGTATGTTAGGTGTTTTGATTAGTATATGTCGAGGGGTCTTTTTTCTTTGGTTCAGTCTATTTGGTGTTCGGTATGCTTCTTGTACTTTCATGGGCATGTCCTTCTTCAGATTGGGAAAGTTTTCCTCGATGATTTTGTTGAATATGTTTTCAGCCCCTTGAGCTGGGCTTCCTCACCTTCCTTTATGCCTATTATTCTTAGGTTTGGCCTTTTCACAGTGTCCCACATTTCCTGGATGTTTTGTGTTAAGGATTTGTTGGATTTACGATTTTCTTTGGTCGATGAATCTATTTCCTCCAGTTTATCTTCAGCACCTGAGATTCTTTCTTCCATCTCTTGAATTCTGTTGGTTATGCTTGCGTCTGCAGTTCCTGATTGTTTGCCCAGTTTTCCTATTTCCAACATTCCTTCGGTTTGTGTTTTCTTTATTGTCTCCATTTCCGTTTTCAAGTCTTGAACCTGTTTAATTGTTTTTTCTTGGCTTTTTGTACTTTCTTTAAGAATTTTATTCATTTCTTCCAATTTTTTGTTTGTTTTATTCTATTTCTCGAAGGGATTTTCTTAGATCTTCTTTCAGGGCCTCTATCATTTTTATGATGATAATTTTTAGGTCATTCTCTTCTGATTCATTTGCTTTGTTGTGTTCTGGTCTAGTTGGTGTAGCTTCCCTAGATTCTGGTGGTGTTATGCTTGTCTTTCTGATGTTAGGTGTTTTCTTGTATTGCCGTCTTCCCATAGCTTCTTCCAGTAGGTGTTGGTGGGGTTTCTCCCCCTCTCTATGGATTTAGGTGGGTCAAAGGTTCGATGTCTGTAGTTCTGGGTGGTCCAAGCTCTCTAGGAGGTCTCTCTGTAGGCAGGGGCCCAATGATGAGGGTCAAAGTTCAGCCTCCAGCAGAGGCGAGCTGAGGCCTCTTTGGCAGAGGCTAGCCCGCAGGATGTTTCCTCAGGGTTAGTCAGGTCTAGCTCTAGCCAAGGCCTCTAGCCAAGGCCTGTAGCCAAGGCCTGTAGCCGAGGCCTGGTGACAGGGACAAAGGCTAGGCTGATACTCAGGATGTTTCTGCACTGATAGGCGGGTCTAGCTGGCACTCTCCAGCTGAGTAGGGCCTCTTTAGGTGAGGTCCTGAGATGGGGGTCAATGATCCAGTCCCCTGCAGGAACTCAAGGTGGACCCGCAGAGATAGACGGATCTCTGGGAGGTGCCCAGAACTCCAGTAGAAGACTGGTGGTGGGGGTCAGAGACCAGGCAGGTGGAAATTAGGGGTGGTCCCACATGGATAGACTGGCCTATTGTGCTCAGATAGGCTCCAGGAATTTCCCTGAAGGTGGCTGGATTGTTGGCTCCACCCTCTGGCTCAGTGCTCAACCAGAGTGGTGGGACAGTGCGCAGGGTAGGGAAGAGCTCAGGGGGAGGGCAGGCTCTCGGTGGGAGTGGGTGGGGGTATATGGAAGCTCCAAGAGCACTCTCAGTGGGGACAGGACGCAGGGGCAGGGAGATCTAGGACCCACCCAACCCTTTTTGCCTTCTTGATGATTCAGATTAAGTGTTGTCTCTTACAACTTTACCTGATTTCTTTGCCCTCACCAATCTCTTCATCCTTTGACTTCATATTGTCCTCCCAGTATGGGACTTTTATAACAGTGTCTTTATTTTTTAATGCTTTTTCATGCAGGAAAATTTGGTTACATACTTATGCCACTTCTGCCCATTATAAGAGACATTCAGTCCTGGGGAAAGGAGCCATTCTGTACCCACTGTGGCATATACCCATATTAATTTGGACTGTTAGCTTCCTTTCTTCCTTCCTTTCTTCCTCCCTCCCTTCCTTCCTTCCTTTCTTCCTTCTTTTCCTCCCTTCCTCCCTTTCTTCCTTCCTATTTTTTTTTCTTTTGAGACAAGATATCACCTGGCCTGGAACTCGATATATAGACCAGGTTGGCTTCAAACCCTTAATGATCCTTCTACCTCTGTCTCCTGAGATATGGGATTACATGTGTGTACCACCACACCTGGCAATTTAGGCTGCTTTAATGATGCAGTCAAATGTTGATTTCATATTTTATTGTGACTTTTCAGGGCTTTAAGATCTACATATAGCAATAAAATATTATGGTTTTCAAATGGATAAGATCTGTGGTTATGTCAGTTTTAGAATTATGTAGCAAATTGGGATTGATGACAAGTTTCAATAAGTATTTAATGATAGCTTTTAAACTGACAGTAAAAATAATGATGTCAGCAGGCTTTCCTGCCCATTGAACTCCTCTTAGAGCAGTGTAAATCACTGGAAAAGCATCTTGCCTGGCCAAGAGTCTTTATAAAAGTCCCCTTCAACTCACTGTTTCTTAAGCTGTAAATGAAGGGATTCAATACAGGGGCTACAACCATGAAAATCACTGATGCAGCTGAATCTTTTTCATTTGAATGTTTGGATGAAGGGCTCATATAGATTCCTGCGATAGCGCCATAGAAAAGAATAACCAAGGCAAGGTGAGATCCACAGGTTGAGAATGCCTTGAGTTTTCCTTGAATCGAAGTAATTTTCATTACAGCAGAGACAATACGACCATAGGATGCTAAGATACACACTGATGGTACCACAAAGATCAGTCCCACCACAATCAGAACCATCAATTGATTGAGACTGGTGTCAGAACAGGAGAGAGGAAGGAGAGAATTGATGTCACAGAAGAAATGGTGGATGATGTTTTTAGAGCAGAAATACAATTGGGCCATCAAGAGGGTATGCAAGAGAGGATTCAAAGTGGCAATGAGCCAAGACAAAGCTACCAGAGAGGTGCAGAGGCGTGGGGTCATAATTGTTGAATAGTGCAAAGGGTGGCAGATGGCTACGTAACGGTCATATGCCATCACAGTGAGAAGAAAATTGTCCATGTTAGCAAACATCATACAGAAATACATCTGAGCCAGGCATCCAGGGTAGGAGATGGATTGAGACTTGGTTTGGATGTTCAGTAGCATCTTGGGCACTGTAGCTGAAGGAAGGCAGAGGTCTACCAAGGACAAATTGGCAAGGAAAAAATACATGGGTGTGTGGAGATGATTGTTTGAGCCAATGACTAGCAAGATCAGTAGATTTCCAAATAGTCCTGTTAAGTAGAGACACAGGAAGAGTGCAAAGAGGAGCCCTTGCTGCTCTGGCCAACTTGAGAAGCCCAGAAGGAGAAACTCAGAGATGCTGGTTTGGTTTTTCATTTCCATTTCGTGTACCTGTATGAAGAACTGTAGAGAGAATAATAGTTCATTTGGTAAAACATGACTTCCATTGGTATTTTTTCTTTAAATATATACCCAGTCTTAGTGATCTTTACGAAATGGTCTTCTTTTAGGCCATTCTGTCTTTTCTCTGATTCTCTCTGACAAACTTAAGTGAACAATGATTGTGCCTTTTCACCTCATCTGTTGTCTTTATGCCTGTCTTCTTTTGCTTTAAGTTCACATCATTAGAGAGCTCTATAGGGCCTTCATCTTTATCTGTTCAGTAGGCAGAGGTTTTTTTACTGCTAAGTTTTTATTACTGTGTATGAATTATACAAAGTGAGATGACTCATTATGACATTTCTATTCAAACCTGGTTTGCTTATTATACTCACTGCACTACTCTATCTTGTCTTCCCCTCTTCCCCACTGGAAATACCAAATTGTGCCCCTTTATACAACCATTTCTTTCCCTAGACTACTCATATATTCAGCATTGTGTGTGGCTTCTTGACTCTCTGCTATGTTCAAACACATCCATAGGTCTGACATGATTAATGGTTCCTTGCCCAACACTGATATATGAGTGAGATTCTCTTCCCCAGACATTTGTCTATCACCATGAAAAACAGTCAGATACCAATCATTTAGACTGTGTAAGCTGAGGTTTAAAGTAGCTCATTTCCTTAAGATTCAAAATAAAAATAAATTCATTTTCTCAACAAATGTGTTAAGTTAAGCTTCCAAACAGTTTACTTGAACTGCAAGCAAAAAATTTCAAGTAACTCTAAAAGTTATATAATACACGTGGCTGTGCAATGGGTATAAAGCTAAAGGAGAACGTGCGTGTAAAGGTTTACTTTAAATGTTTTTTTATTATGTTTTAACTGTAACTGCAAATAGGGGGCTCATGAACACCAAATATCATCATAGTATTAGGTCATACTGCATTTCTTGGAGTTGTAAAAAACAATATAGTAATGCAAGAGTTCTTCATCAAAGACAATGGTGTTAAGGAAACACTCCTATAGGGAGAATAACTACTATCACAACAGATGAACTTTGCAAGAGCAGAAAGATTCTAGAACACGGGCTTGTTTAGTCAGTGTTGAAATCAGACTCCATCATCTGTGGGCCCCTTCACCTGTGGGTTGCATCACCTGTGGGCTCCAGTCACCTCTTGGCTCCAGGCGCCTGTGGGCCCCATCACTCATGGGCTGCATTGTCCAATTCGATACTCACTATCTCTGCCCATATAACTGCAATCTACTCTCGTCAACTTTCCAACCTATAATCCTCCCTCTGTGAGTACCACTTTAATCCCTCCTGGAGGATTATCTTTCAATCTAAAAGGTTTGTCCATTTTTGTTCTTAAACTATTCTGATTTTTTACAATTTTTCAGTTAGTATATAAAGGAATGGGTTTCTTGTGACATTTCATACATATATTATCATTCTACTTTGTTCTTATTCACTTCTTCACTGCCTTGCTCCATTCCTTCTCTTTCTTTCTTGCTGGCCTCACAAATAGTGTCCCCTTTGCTTTGATGACATTACTCTATCTTGTCCCCACTCCCTTTAAGCACTCCCTTCCTCACATAGTCCACTTTTTACTTGGGAGAAAACACACAGTATTTATTAGTGTTTCCTAGTCTCGCTTAATTTATTTAACATGACAGCCACCAGCTCATTTATTTTCCTGTGAACATCGTATATTTGTTTTCCAAGATCCACTGTCTTATATAGAAAAGACACCCAAGAACTGACAAACAGGATCAAATGCAAACAAAACAATACAAAAAACAAAAAAAAAACCCTTCTGATATTTTCAATTCAATTCAAATTCCAAATTCTGTTTCACAGCCCAGTGTTTTTCAGAGCCATTCTTTACCTCCTGATTCTTATTTCTTCATATGATCATTTTTTTGTTTTACTCTTAGAAATTTCTGACACACACTGAAATTGAACCTCTCTATGGCTTCTTTCATTTTGGAAGTCTCCAACTACCCTATCTGAAAGTTTTCTAAATTATGATGCTGTCTTTATATAACTCTATTGTCTAGAGTATTCTTGGCTCTCTATTTCTTTTTATTTGAATCTGCTCCTGTAAATGGTAAAGTTCATATGCACAGAAAAATTTAAACTACTACATACACAGAATAATATCTGACATAGATCGTCAGTATGCATTTGTTCAATAAATGAATGACTCTTACTGAAGGCTCAGGAACCTTTTCTGCTATTATTATATAGAAATATGTCCCCCTAATATACAATTATGGTATATAATTTTCTTGCTAACCATGTATATGTAGTTGTTTTCAATATGGTGGATCTCAATCTTATTCATATTTCTAGAAACCTCAGTTTTATGAGTAATTTATATTTGCTTATCAAGTCAGGCTAAGCATTGTTTATTTTTTTTAAGTGGGTTAACTGTATGAGACGCCTTTGCTGGATTATGGATTGATATCCAAGCCCACTGGTTTGTGTCTGAGGCAGAGGGTTGAAGAGTCTATTTGTGAAAACTAATGAAGATGAAGGGAGTCTCCTAGTTAACTTTTAATTGGATGAATCATAAGGTGAGAATCTGAATGCAAGCACACTGGTGCTTTGAACGCCAGAGAACACACATGTCAAGAGAGAATTCCCAGAAATGGTTAGAACCTCTTTCCATAATCCAAGGCCTTACTGTAGTAAAACACCAACCTACCCTTTATAATTGCTCTTATGCTAGATCTAAAAGATGGATATGATAACAGAATTCATAGATTCGATAGAACTATATCACTTGGCAGTTTCTTCCACATAGCACGTAAAATTTGTTGAATAGATATTCTCTAGTGTATTGAAGAGTGTAAGGGATATGATTTTCACAATAGTCTATAAAGTGACCACAGATGAGGAGAAAGGCAAGCTTTCTTTGCAGGAAGCAGAATTTAATTTATTATAGGGTTCTTCTTGTGCCTTCCTTCATTTCCACATCATATTGTCCCAATAGGAATGGCTGCTTTTACCTCTTAGCATGATTTCATTCATGATCCCAGGAAGTTTTCTCATGAGCTGCTTGCCCTCTTTTTTCCTGTTCTAATCCAGGCTGCTACTGTCCTATCAGGGTCTGCATTTACAAATTCAATGACAGTGGCCTCATTTACACCCATGGCTGACAGACAGCCTTGTGATTTTTGGAGTCCACAGTACCAGCCCCTTTCTCCATTTTGGATATCAGTTCTACTTGCGATGTCAGTTTTAATATTCTTGGCCTTGAGAGTAACTACTTTTAGCATGTGAATGCTTTATTAAAAGAAAAGAACACAACTCCTGTCTTCTCTTCTATACAAGTCTCTACTCTATTGCCCAGGAGACTTTGTGGCAGGCAGGGACTGGTCAGGTGAAATAGGGTTAGTTCTTAGTTAGAGGAAGTATGAATATTTAGGATTTGAGCTATGGTCACTTTATGCTGTTTGGACTGCATAATACAGGACACCTGCTTGCAGAGAGTAAAGAAAAAACAGATTTACAAAAAAGATGAGAAAGTTACAATGTACTCATCATTCATGCCTTATGCCTTTGACCTTCGTGCCATACTGAATTAGATTCTAACTCCAGTTAATTCTGAAGACACATGTGCCTTCATTATGACTATGGTTTAAGACTAAAAGCATATTCATTGTTGTCTACTTAGAAGTTTCAACAACAGCTAATCTTTTTCTAGTATTTACTCCCTTATTTTTATCCATGCCTATTATTAGTGGTTATCTTAAGCTCTTTGTATGATTCTGTTAAAGAATGCTTCTAAATATCAAAGCAGTTACTTACAGAGAATGCAAAAAGGTAACAACCTGCAAGGAGCAAAGGGGCTTGTCAATAATTTATGGTACACATGAAGAGGTAGAACTATGCTATAGATACTTCTGCTGCAGTCATATATTGCCATGTCAAGAATAAAGGGTGACATCGTGATCACAGTTCATTAAAGGCACCACCCTGTTCACTTTCCTTAAGACTGGGCGATTTTTCTACTAGAAGTATAAAGCAATGAAGAGAGCACAAAGTAAATAAATAAATTCTACGGTTATTCAGGTAATCATAAATTCTTCACAAAGATGTAAAACACAATAGTCACTACTATCCAGCGCTCTGCACCTCACCACACATTTTCACCATTTGCTAATAACCACAGCAGCCTTATAATTTTATGTCTTCATTTTGTGTTATTATCACATGTGTATCATGTTATTATGCAGGCAATGTGTTTTAGTAGAGTCAGTAACTGAAACAAGATTTTTTTCCTTCCTTCCTTCCTTCCCTCCTCCTTCCCCTTCTTTTGGTGGTTCTGGGGACTGACCTCATGGCCTCATACATGCTAAGCAAGCTCACTGACTACTCTCAAAGTCTGTGACATAGAACTTCTTGATTTGAAATCTAGTCCATTTTTCACCATGCCTCAGTAGAGTCATTAGTTTCATATCTTCAGAGGTAGGCACCCACTATTTGATTAATGTATTCTACAGGTGATGATTACTTACCTACTATAGCTTAGGTGGGGGCCTGATCTACAATCCAGACTTGTCTAAGAAATGATATATTTTCTCCCTGATTTTCCAGATCTGCTCACTTTCTCTGTTCACTTCTCACACTCACTTTCAATACTCACCAGGTGCTCTTATGTTTTCCTTCAGTGAATTAACTTTTAAGTCTTACTTGGAGGTAATGAAAAATACAAAAGTGAGACTGCTGTCCTTTCCTTAGAATACACACATTTGAGGGAAGGGACAATTTTTAGGTAGATTACAAATGGTGCAGGTAAATGATTGTGACCAAAGGACTTCTCCCTATTAAAGCTGACAGCTTCTTTGAGCCCTGTAGGGCTCCAATTTTGACAAGGTCCCTGAACTACAGCAATAATTACTTCATCTCCTTTGTGGTTTTCCCAATTGTAACTGTAGGGGCAATACTATGGAAGATGATTCCCCAGGGAGACTAAGAGAAAACATCTGGAGATTGTTTGTATGCTTCCAAGAGGGTTGTAGCTCATTTCCCTTCCCACTCTCAGCACACAGACAACAAACATCACAACTGATTAAGAAATTTCTTCTTTAGTAGGGTTGACCAGTTCCCTAAATGTAGGTTCTACGTTCCCTGATTGAAGCTTTCTGTTAGCAATATCTTCCTCCAGCTTACAAATGCCTGATCTTTCAATGGTACATAACATTCAGGGATCAATTTTGTGACAAAGGAGATGAGACAATGAGTACGTGGCGAGGATTTATGCATTTTTATCATATATTCTATTCCCTAGTACTGGCATTAAAGTAACAGTAGAATAGGCCTTTCCTAGGACAATAGAAAGGGTTTTGGAAATGTTCTGTTCTAGGATACTGTATACACATGAGAAAGAGGGGTGGTTTGCATGGTACATCCCTACTGCTGCTATTCTTATGATGCATAGCTCTAGGTGTCAAAAGGTCTGCATCAGCAAGTGGATTTCTGTATAACAAATTTCTGCAAAACTAAATGGTTTAATAATAATCATTTATTTATTGTGAAATTAGGTGTTTCAGAAATTTGAGCTTTACCAAACTGAGTAGTTCTGGCATTACTTAGATCAATACAAGGTTATCTTGGGATGACTGGCTCATGTCTGCTTGTTATTGTTCCCCATCTTTTAGTAGAGGGTTAGCTTGGGATCTATATATGATGAATGAGGAGAGAGGGAGAAGGAGATAGATAGAGATAGAGATAGAGAGATAGAGAGAGAGAGAGAGAAAGCAAGAGAAAGAGAACAAGAGAAAGGAGAGAAAGAGAGCCAATATCCCCTGCAAAGAAGTTTGCCAATTACCTAAATTTCTCCCAGTAGACCTTGCTTTTTAGAAATTGTAGAACATCCCATTAGTGTCATAGCTTTTAACACACAGGTCTTTGGAGAATATTTATTTAAACCTTGGGAATTAACAATATATTTTTTAAAAAGATGAGATCTTATGTAGCCCAGGCTGGTCCTGAATTCACTGTGTAACTGGGGATGACTTTGAATTCCTGATCCTCTTGCCTTCACCGTCTGAGTAACGGAATCATGGTTCTGTGCCCCTCCTTAGTTTATGTAGTGCTTCATGCATGCTAGGCACATGCTTTATCAACTAAAAAACATGCTCAGAAACCATGCATTCTTTTATATATACATAGAATATCTGTATACATACACATAGCATATATAGTATACCTATTTATATGTAGAATATATATATATATTATGCTTATGTATATGTAGAATGAATTATAGCTATGATATAAGGGATAGGAAGGAGGAATTAGGAATGTTTTGCTGTTATAAGATACTTATACATCTGTGAAGCAGTATTTTGAAAAATATACTTAAATCACATGGTGAATAATGCAAAATTTAATGTATCTGCCCAAGAATATGAAATATTTCAATCATAAAATTTATTATTATAATCCAGGAAAAGAATCATGATATGTAAAATGTTCAATTAAAAAAAACAGAAGCTAAGAGCTCTAGGATCCAGTTGAATGAAGAGAGGGTGGAGGGACTATATGATCAAGGGGGAGTCAAGATCGTGATGGGGAAACCCAAAGATGCTGACTCGAGCTTGTGGGAGATCATGGACTCTGGAAGAACAGTTAGGGAGCCAGCATGGAACCGACCTAGACCCTTTGCATATGGGTGACACTGGTGTAGCTTGGTCTTTTGTGGGACTCCTTGCAGTAGGACCAGGACCTGTCCCTGATGCATGAGCTGGCTTTTTAGAACCTATTCCCTATGATGGGATGCCTAGTTCAGTCTTGATGCAGGTGGGAGGAGCTTGGTACTGCCTCAACTTACTAGGCTATGCTTTGTTGATTCCCATGGGAGGCCTTACCCTGTTTGAATGGAGATGGAGGAGGGGGTATAAGAGAGGTGGTGGGGGGGAAGGAATGGGAGGAGAGGAGGGAAGGGAAATTGTGGTTGGTATATAAAATTTTAAAAAGATGAATAAAAAAGAAGGCAAAATGAGGTGCAAAACAAATTTAATAACAAAAGACAGAGCAGTGAGGATAAAACATTAGAAAATATAGTAGATATTCTCCAAATTCTGATATCTATGCTAATAATATAAATAAACCCCAATAATATAAATGTGCTAATGAAAGTAGAGAGGATGTTAGGGTGGATCAAAGCTAAGACTCAACTAATATCTATAAATATCCCACACTGATTATGAATACATTCATAGAAACATATAGTTTTAATGACTATATTAATTCATATACAGAAGAGTCCATGACATAAAAATTACCAGTGACAATGAGAGGTGTGGTAAAATGAAGGATTAAATACCCAAGAATCCCAAACAATCCTTGGCATGCACACACCTAATAAAAAAGTTTTACAATACATAATGCAAGCATTGTTCAAACTGTAAGATGAAATCAGTGAATCCACCATTGCAGTCAGATAATTCAGTCTTTTTTTAATCACTGATGGCTAGACACCTGTATTAAGGTCTTCCAAATGAATAGAACGAACAGAATGAATATAATTATGAGAAGGGATTTATTAGATTGATTCATAGGATTAGAGGCTGTCAAGTCCTATAATGACTACCTGAAAGGGAGGGGTGAGAACAGGTAGCTTCTGAGAGTGACCAATGGTGCAATCCCAACTTGAAGATCTGGAAGCACTGTGGAGATTTGCTAGTGCAAGTCTGCGTTTGGAGGCTGAAGATGCTGGAAGACATGCCGCAAGTGAAGGGCCAAGTGTGCTTGAGTGTGCGGTCTTCCTTTTTGTTTCAGTGATTGACCCAGGCCCCTAGCCTACTGGGCAGTGCTGTCCACATCAGATTGGATCTTTACTAACTGATACACCAATCTTCTCTAAAAGTAGCCTCATAGACACACCCTGAAGTTTACCCATTTTCAAAGTGTCTCTTGACATAGTCAAGCTGACAAGACTAATTACAGTATCAATATTATGGTAGACTGCTCTTGAAGAGAGAAGATAAGTTAGGACATAGCTGAATTCAACAGCACTCTCAATTAATTGTATCATAGAGTGCTATAGACTACTAAAAAAAAGTGAGTATGCATTTTATTCAAGTTTATATGGAATAGGCATGGAGATAGTTCATATTCTCAACTATAAACACACTTTCATAAATTAAAGGCATGGAAATAGTATAATGTGGAGTCTGAGGCCACAGACAATCAAGTGTAAACTAGAACCTAATAAGAGAAAGATAACTGAAAGAGCCCCACGTGGTTGTATATTAAGTTGGAGCTATAATTACAGTTGTGAGAGCTTCTTGATATGGATGCTGGGAACTGAATCCTGGTTCTCTGGGAGAGCAGCAAAAGTTCATTACTGCTGAGTGATCTCACTAGCTCTAAACTATACTTCATAATAACACCTAAAGAAGAAATGTGAAGAGGAAGTTGAAATATAATTGAGCTGAGTGAAGAGATAATTTAAGTTTTTGGGATGTCATGAAAGCAGGGCTTACAGGAAAAATTATGGCATGAGATGCATCATTGGAAAAGAAAGAAGACCTAGAATTAATAGTGTAAAGTTTTATATTAGGCGACTACAAAATGAAGAGCAACTGAAAATCAAAGTCAGTAAAAAAAGTAAAAACCAAACCAAAACAAAACAAACAAAATTAAACAACAGCAACAACAACAAATATAATTTAAAGCAGAAGTAAGTGAAATTGAAACCAGAAAATACATTAGAGGAGATCATCAATAAAACCGCTCTCAATGTTTTTAAGTAATGAAGATAAGATACCTTCCTTTTGTTAAAAAAAATAGAAAGAAAGAAAAAAAAAGAAAAAAGAGAGAAAGGAAAGAAAAGAAATAGAGAGGCCAAGAGCAAAGCCTCCTGCTGTGGTTTGAATGATGCTACCCAGAAAGATATTGTACCAATAAATGTAGCCTTATTTGGAGCCTAGATCTTTGCAGGTGTAACCAATGAGTGTATGTTTGATTTAAAAGGTCAGGTTGTCAATGTGATTGGTCCTTCGAGAATATAGAGACAGAGCTAGGTAGGTGGGCAGAACATCACATGAGAATAGAAAAACTAGAATGTTGTATTTATCTTCTAAGGAATGCCAAAGACTACTGACAGCACTAAGAGCCAAAAGAAAGGCATGGAACTAGACAGCCACAGCAGCTCATAGCAGGAGGTAGAGATAGGAGGATCAGTTCAAGGTTTTAGTGAAGGCAGCTACAACCAAGAAAGGAGCACAGACTCCTTGTTCAACATGGTGCTTTTGTCTGGTGGTAATTAGAATAATGAACTAATAGGAGTTCATGGCTTTCCTAGCCTTTCTCCTACTTTCCCCACTCCCACTCCAATGGAGAAGGGAAGAGCAATGGCCCTTAGGAGAACGCTCAGGTTTGGAGGTCGTTTATGCTTACCTGCTGACATTTGGCAGCTACCTCTCTTTTGATTGGTCCTTATTCTACGAATACCTCCATATTCATTACCTAGCAAACTAGGGTTTGCTTGAGTGTCTGTAAGTTTAACCAGTTAGGCACTCAGGTCTAGCTGTATGTCTCCTGGGGGAGCATGTCCTAGAGAGTAGTGAGGCAAGACTGTTGTAACAGAAGAAGAGAAGGAAGAATGCTCCAGCACTCAAAATTCCTGACATTTCAAGGAACTACAGGCTTTGAAACCTGACAGATTCCAGTGAGATCTGCCACTTTGGTTGCAAGCAGGGGGACTTTCTCAAGCTTTTGGAGACTTGATACAATGGAAGATCTGCTATGCTGTCCTATTAGCCCTTTGGTGAAAAAAGGATCACAAAAAGGGACTGTGCAAATAGGATAATGTTGGAACACTCTCATTTAGTAATGAAGGGATTTGTATAAACTTTTCGTACTAAACAATAGTGGATTTCTGAACTTGGAAAGGGAAGAATAGTGTAGTAATTTTTAAAAAAATATTTTATTAATTCATTTAGAATTTCATACACTGTATTTTGAAAATATTCACTCTTCTCCTAACTATCCCTATAGTTACTCTCTCTTTCCTCCTCTACCTTTTCATCCAATTTTGAGTTTTTTTTTGTCTCCCCACTCCATGGGTTTAGTTTGTATTTCCCATCTAGTCTTGGGAGTGTGGTCTTTCCTGGTGAAGTTACCTACTAGGGTTCACGTCATTAAAGAAAATTAACACTCATAGTAGTTATCAAATGGCAATAACTCTGTAGCTGTCAGTGGAACTTTGTGTACACTTTCCCCAGGCTATGTTGGGATCCTGTCTGGTTTGAGCTTGTGCAGGTCTTGTGCATGCTGTCACAACCATTGTGAGTTTATATGTACTACTGCCTTGTTGTGTGAGGCAAATAAAAATAAAACTATTTCCATGATGTTATCTGTCACCTCTGGCTTTTACAATTCTTTAGCCACATCTTAGTTCAACTCCCTAAAAGAAAAAGGTGATTTGAATGTTTTATGTAAGCCTGAGCCGTCCATAGTCTCTTTTAAAATTAAAAATTTAATTTTATTATTTTATGTACATAGGTGATTTGCCTTCATGTATGTTTATGTACCTCGTTTGTTCTGTGCCCACAGAGGCAAGGGAAGACATTAGATTCTCTGGAACTGGAGTTACAGACAGTTTGTGAACTGCTATGTGGGTACTGGGAATTAACTCAGGTCCTCTGGGAGAGCAGCCAGTGCTCTTAGCCACTGAGCTATCTTTGCAGCCCTACCCCACAGTTTCTTACTCTTTCTATGTTGACCACGTGAGAGTCTCAGTGTTAATTGCCATCTACTACAAGAAGAAGCCTCTCTGATGAGGGTTGAAAGATGCTTTGATCCATTGCTATACCAATAAGTTATTAGGGGTCATTTTAATACTATGTCCATTTAGCAGAGTAACAGTATTGGGCTCTCCCCTAGAGCCCAGGACCAATACTTAGTCACAGATTCATGACCCTTTTAATATTGTGGAGTATGATTTCCACCTCACGGAGCCGTTCTCAGATCCAAACCAAAAGTGACTGGTTACTCCCATAACCCATTGTGCCACTATGACACAAGTGAACATATCTTGTCAGGTCAGTCAATGTAGTTTTCTGGGTTCACAGATGCATGAGACTGATGATTTATTTTCTGCTCTTTTAGTGGTCACAGCACTTTCCAGAGCTGTGAAGCTAGTCAGTAGGGAGGAAGCCTCCAGGTGAGTACCAGCTTGATTTCTCCATATTCTGTGACTCAACTATGTGTGTCTTCAGCAATAGAGTTTTACCACCATATTCTGGAGGCTAGCCAAGAGTAGTGTTAATAACCTGAAATTAATAGGTACTAAAAGTAAAAGTCCAGCCCCAGGAAGTTAACTACAACTCCCCCCCCTCAAAAAACCCCAAACAAACCAGGAAGTAGATAATCTCATACCAGCAAAATCCAAAGAAGGGAAACACACACACACACACACACACACACACACACACACACACACACACACACACACACAATAATAAAAACCGGGAATTAACAATCATTGAACCACTGATGACACCCTAGACTACTATACCCAGCAAAATTGTCAATCACCATAGATGGAGAAAAATAAGTCTTATATAAGCTTGTACCTTTGTAGGCATTTCCTTCTTTAGTTGGGAAAATTTTCTTCTATAATTTTGTTAAATATGTTCTCTGGGTTTTTGTGTTGGGTTTCCTCTTTTTCTTTTATTCCTATTATTCTTATGTTTAGTCTTTTCAAATTGTCCCGGATTTCCTGGATGTTTTGTGTTAAGAATTTTATTTTTATTTTTTTTTCTTATTTTACATATCAATCTCAGTTCCCTCTCCCTCCCTCCCTCCTTCTCTCCCTCCCTAACTCCATCCTTCCTTTCCTCCCTCCCATGCCCCTTGACTGCCCTCCTATCCCATTCCCCCCCCCCCCACGGCCACCCCACAGGGAGGGCAATGCCTTCCAGGAGGGATCAACAAAATCTGTCAAGTCATTTGGAATAGGGACTAGGCCCTCCCTCCTGCCTCTAGGTTAGAGGAGTATCCCTCCATGGGGAATATGCTCCCAAAGACCTTTCATGCACCAGGGATACATCCTAGTTCCACTGTCAGAGGTACCTTAGACTGCTCAGGCCTTCTAACTGAGACCCATGTTCAGGGGGTCTGAGTGGGTCCAATGCTGGTTTTTCAGCTATCAGTCTGGGGGGGGTATTAGTTCCTCCTTGTTTAGGTCAACTGTCTCTGTGGGTTTTTATAGCTTGGAGAAGGGGAGAGGAGAGCATGTGGGACTAGGAAGATTGAGTCAGGGGAGGAATAGACGAGAGAAAAGAGAGACAGAAAGAGAGAGAGAGAGAGAGAGAGAGAGAGAGAGAGAGAGAGAGAGAGAGAGAGAGAGACCATAAAAGAGGGAGCCATTATAGGTTTGACCAGAAAACTGACTCTAGAGAAATATCCAGAGACCTACAAGGATGACCCCAACTAACAATCTGAGCAACAGTGGAAAGGCTACCTTAAATGACCTTCCCTGATAATGAGATTGATGACTAACTTATCTACTATCATAGAGCCCCCATCTAGTAGCTGATGGAAACAGTAGTAGACACCCTCAGCTAAACACTGAGCCAAACTGGAATCCAGATGCAAAGAGGGAGGAGTGATAAGAAAATGAGGAGAAGAATTTTTAGATTTAACATTTTTTTGATGAATCTATTTCCTATACTGTGTCTTCAATGCCTGAGATTCTCTGTTCCATCGATTGTATTCTGTTGATGATGCTTGCATCTGTAGTTCCTGTTTGCTTACCCAGATTTTTCATTTCCAGAATTCCCTCTGTTTGTGTTATCTTTATTACTTCTATTTCCATTTTCAGATCTTGAACAGTTTCATTCATTTATTTTTTTTTCTTGGCCTTCCTTTAGGGATTTATAGATTTCTTCAGCTTTTCTGTTTGTCTTTTTCTCAATTTCTTTAAGGGATTTTTTTTCATATCCTCTTTAAGGAACTTTATCATTTTCATAAAGTAATTTTAAAGGTCTTTTTTTGTGCTTCAATTGTGTTGGATTGTTCAGGTCTTGCTGTTGTAGGATAGCTGGGCTCTGTCATGCTTTATTTCCCTTTCTGTTATTGAATATGTTCTTATACTGATGTTTAGGCATCTGAATTTGGGGTAATTTTAGGTCTAGGTGTTGATTTCTGTATTCGACTTTGTTGGATGGGTGATTTGTTCCTTGGTTTCTCTTTGCCTTCTGGTCTTCTGGCCTAAGTGGTCAAGGATTCTGGGGACTAGTGAGTTCATGGGGTCCCTAGATTTAGATTGGCCTCTGGTAAAGCCAAAGTCCTCTTCCAAAGTTATAGACCAGTAGATGGAGCCCAGAGGAGGGGGATCCAGTCTAGGTTCCCTAGATCTGGCCTGGCCTCTAGTGAAACAAAAGTTGGAGTCTCTAGATCTGGCCTGACTTCTTGTAAAGTAAAAGTCTTCTGAAGTTGTCGGCCAGTGTATGAAGCAGTGTGTGTGTGTGTGTGTGTGTGTGTGTGTGTGTGTGTGTGTGTGTGTGTGTCCCTCCTCTGTGAGGTCTAATGTAGCATCCAGGGCAGAGGTATAGTCTGGAATTGTTGGGCAGGTTTTAAATGTCTTACCTGGGATCCCTAGATCTGGCCTGACCTCTGGTAAAGCTAAAGTCTGCTTCAAAGGGAAGTGGTACAGTCTGTGACCATTGGGCAGGTTTTAAGGAGTGGGAGTGTTAACTGGTGGTGTCTTATTTCGGGTCCTTAGGATCACTCTGGCCTCCAGTAATGCTGCCAGGGTTGTGGGCCCTAGTGTGAAGCCCAGGAGAAGAGATGGGCCTCTCTCTCTCTCTCTCTCTCTCTCTCTCTCTCCTCTCTCTCTCTCTCTCTCTCTCTCTCTCTCAAATTTTTATAGTGATACATCAGCAAATCTTCTTGGTACTCTACTTTAACCATGGTATTGTGAAAGCCTACAGTAGTGACGATGAATCTCAGTCTTCAATTGTCTTTGTCTCTAAAATCTCACACAATTCAAATTCAGTTTACATTAAGAAGCCTAGAACTTGACTTGTGCTTTTGGATTCCAAGAAAACTTTATTTTACATTTATTCATGTAATCCTTCCTTCCTTCAGAGAGAGAGAGAGAGAGAGAGAGAGAGAGAGAGAGAGAGAGAGAGAGAAGATGAAAGTACCCATGTGCTATGGCACATGTGTGGAAGTCAGAAAACAACTTGTGGAGATTATTTTTTCCCACTATGTGGATTCTAGGGCTCAAACTCAGGTTGTCAGTATTGGCCACAGACACCTTTACCTACTGAGCCATCTTGCCAGCCCCTTCAAGACAGCTTTTTATTATCCTCTGAGTTCTAAATTGCTCATGCTGCAGTTCCTACACATGTAATTTTTCTATCTTTCTCTTTCCATTATAAATTTGTCTACCTCCTGCTCACTGTTAATTGTAAAAGAAAAGTGTGGGGTCCTCACATGGTCTATTGAATATCCTTTCAAGGTGTGTGTGTTTTCTCAGGAGAACAATGTTCCCAAAGCATAGCTGGAATTTTCACATCCACTGTGTGGTTATCTTGAAAAGTTCTTGCAGACAGAAATGTATTTAAATTTCTATAGTGTCCATTCAGTTCTCCTATATAGATTCTAATCCCACTTCAAACTTCCTTAACATTTCATCATTCCCTTTCTGTCTCCTCCTCTCTTCCTTTGCCTCTTCCTTCTCTTCCTCCTTTGTTTTCCAGCAGAGTTTCATGTAGCTGAGGCTGGTCATGAACTCATGATGAGACTACTTCACATTTTGTCAAGTGTCTTTTTGTGTGTTTGTGAGAAAATGTGTGCTCACTTGTGAGGAGCTCAGAGGGTGAAGTTGGGATGTCTTTTTCAGTTGTCTCTCATTTATTTATTTATTTATTTATTTATTTATTTATTTATTTATTTATTTTGAGGCAAGGTTTCTTGCCTCAAAACTCATGAGTTTCTCAAAACTCATCATTTTGGCTAGTCTGGCTGGGCAGTAAGACACTGGGATTCTTTATCTCCATCCTACACAGCTGAAATCATAGGAGTTGTCTATCATGCTAATGTGAAACTTTTACATGGTGCTGGGTTTCCCAGTAAGCACAGTACCCACTGGGCCATCTTCCCAACTCTATATGTCCTAATCGGAGAATCCTGTAATAAAGAGACAAGAAAGACCCTTTTCCCTAGAGAGACTTTGTTCTGTAAACACAATAAAACTGCAGTTTTCATTTTAGCTTTGGAAAGTTTTTACTCTATACCTGAACTTTTCATGTAGCTCTAGAGCACAGCAAATGTCTGTATACATTGGCCATTTTTAAGGACTCTAAGTTTTCAATTTGTTAATCTAAACTTAAATGATACTGTGCTTATTTTCACTTTCATGGCAAGGATGATCTGTTTGAACAGATTATCAGTATTCAACTCAAGTTCAGGCTGCTTGCATTTAAGTTTTTATAATCTAACGGTATTAATGGGAAACAAGCAGCAGCAAACAACCCATAGATTTTAAATTTGGTGCTATTATGGGTAGTAATGTCATCTCTCTGTGTCTTATGCCATCCTGCTTGGCACGAGAAGCAACCTTTGTTTAGCTTACATGCACTCTGTGTTTTACCAATCATTGGTCACTTAGTACCTCCACTGATTATGGGATGTACTGCCATAATATTACAGTACTTGTCCTCAAGGCACCCCTATTTTATTTACAATTGCTTTAAAGTTCAAGAGTATTCAAACTGACAAAGTGAAAAAGAGACTTGATAAAGACAAGTTACAAAGATATTCCCTAAGTGATAGCTATGGTTTCTTTTGTTTTTCCTGAGTAAACTGGAGGCAGTGGGGGGTGTAGAGGGAGGAGATGGGGGATGAGAACATGAGGGAACAGGATGGTCCAGTTAGGGGAAGGACAAGAGAAGGAGAACAATGAAAGAGAGATCTGGAGAGAGGAAGTCATTATGGGGTTTGAAAGAAATTTGGTGTTAGGGAAATTCTTGAGAACCCACAAGGATGAACCCAGCTAAAACTCCTAGCAATAGTGGACAGGGTGCCTTAACTGGATTTCTTCTGTAATCAGATTGATTACTCCCTAATTGTCATCATAGAGCTATGGTCTTAATAAGAAAAAAGAAAGTATTCTGAGGTTCTGCAATATAAATCAATCTTGGAGGCTAAAGAGATGGCTCAGTGGTTAGGAGTACTGGCTGCTCTTCCAGAGGACCTAGGTTCAATTCCCAACACCCATTTGGCACCTCACAACTGTCCGTAATTCCAGTTCTAGAGGATCCGGCATCATCATACAGACATACATGCAGGCAAAACACCAATGCACATAAAAATAAATACATCTTAAAAAAAGAAATCATTCTTCTGCAGGTAAAACTGTGAAGAAGAAAACTGGCATTGGTTCTGGAATTATGTTACACCCTATACTGCAAAATATACAGACTCAGTATGTGCTAAGTGCTGAGTTGAGATAGAAAAAACAGATTTGTGGGTAGAAGGCAAGACAGAGGAAGTGCCCAGTTTACAACAATGCAATGCTCCAAAGTACCAATGTAAAGATACAGCAAAGCATCCTCAAATTATGTGGCTCTTACTTACTCCCTACGAGTAAGGGATGACAACACAGAATCAAGAATATGTTTGGACTGAAAAATACAGAAGTTACCAGAGAGATGAAGAAATCAATTGAGAAAGGGCACCGCCAACACAATCTTCAGCCATCATACAACTGGACAGTTTTGGGAAAGATGATTAATAGACCACAAAAGTGCAAAGGAAACACAAGAACAGGGAGGGAGAGGTTTGCTCTGGTATTGTGTGTCTGTGTTGCACATAGGATGATGTCACTTGCTTCAGGACACACATTCAGAGCATAGATTCTTAGAAATAAAATCTCTGACCAGGTATAGTGGCAACCTTTAATTCTATCACTCAGGGGTCAGAGCAAGGGTAATGTCTGTGAGTTTGAAACCATCCTGATATATACATTAAGTTCCAGCACATCCAGAGCTACATAGTGAAACCCTGTCTCAAAAACAAGCAAAGAAACAAACAAACAACCACCCCAACAACAAAAAACAAAGAAGGAAATAAAAACTCTGTGTTGTGCCAACATAAGCAGACAATTAGACAGCAGCATCTGGAAAAGCTTCATCCCAAGAGTGAAAAAAAATTAGTGGAGGTGAGAGGTTTGAAATTTAAGGTCCTGTAAATATCAGGACTCATTGAAAGCATCAGTGTTTATCCAAAACATAGTATCATCGCTTCAGAATTGGTAATATCTATGATTTGACATTCATCAAGGGTCTTATAATGTACCTCCATAAATTAAAAAAAAACTGTTGTATGAAAATTTGTATCATAAAACCAGTATATTTTCAATGAGACTAGTTGTTATGGATGTAAAGAGAAGTTCAATAAATTGTCATTAAAATAAATCAGCCTTTTGTACTGTACACTAAAAACAACCAGAAGTCATTAGAAGTTATGATTACAGAGAAAATCACTGCAGAATTCAACATTGGCTAATTGATTTTAGTTCATACAAAGAAATCTTTCTTCCATTATTTCACTGATGTAATAATAACGAACCTTTAAACTTACTGTTTTCAAAGTAAGAAATATTCAAGAAAATGTTTCTGAACACACCGAGTTTTCCAGATAATTTGATTGTGTTGTTTGCTTTATCTTTATAAATCTGTTTCAGTATATACTACTATGTTTATATACATAAAATGTTGAAATACCTTAAAATTATAGCCATTGGTTAATTCAGATATTTTTAGGTTTTATTAAGTTTTGATTTTGTGAAAACATTCATTCATACCAGACATACAAACACATGCACTAACTATTGTTTTAAGGTATTACATAGTTAATTCATGGCAATTAAAATAGTAAAACTTAATTTAAATTTTGGTTCAAGATTTATTCACTGGATTGCATTTCTTTGAAGATAGGATCTAACTCTTACTAGGTATCCCTGACTGGCTTGGCACTCAAAAGCCAAAGCCTGGCTTTGAACCTAGTGATCCTCCTGACTCAGACTCCCTTGTTCTAGGATTACAAACTTGTGCCATTACACATGGTAGATCACATTTGGGAAAACAATAATCCACGTGATTATACAGAAATTCTAAGTACTTATAATTTGTTTGCTCCATATAGGAGTCTAATATATGATATATCTAATTTATGTTATCTTATTTATATTCTTTCTATAAGGTTTAACTCCATGGTAACAAGACTTTCCTTTGATCTGATCTCTGATTATCTGTCTATCATCTATCTCTAATCACTTATTTATCTATCAACCCAGTTGAGTTCCCACAACAGTGCTTGGTACATAGATGTTTTACGAGTTGAAGTTAAGGCTAGGTTTTTAGACACACCGAAGTCTCCCAAAGCTTAAGTGTTTAGGACTGCAAGTCTTGCATTAACTCTTTCTTCAATCTTTGGTTCTCCCCATTATTCTCCTTAGCGCACTTTTGACTTCCTTATTCCTCAGAGTGTAAATCAGGGGGTTCAACAAAGGAGTCACCAGAGTATAGAAAAGCGCAATGCTTTTGTTCACATCCTGTGAGTAACTGGAGGGAGGCTGGAGGTACATGGAGATGAGGGTGCCAAAGAAGATAATCACTACCAGAAGGTGAGAGCCGCAGGTTCCAAAGGCCTTTCGCCTCCCCTGGGCTGACTTTATCTTTAGAACTGCATGAGTAATGTGGCCATAGGACACTAATATAAGCGAGAGGGGTACCACCAAGAAGAAGACACTGACAGCAAAGAGTTCAGCCTCGTTAATGAAGGTGTTAGTGCAGGCCAGTTTCAGCATCACCGGAACTTCGCAGAAGAAATGGTCCAGCTGGTTTCTGCCGCAGAGGGGAAGAGTCATGGTCAATGCTGTCTGTACCACAGAATTGCCAAATCCTGTGAGCCAGGCAGTTACAACCAGCTGTAAGCAAAGCTGTGGGTGCATGATCACCATGTAGTGGAGTGGGCGGCAGACAGCGGCATAGCGATCGTAAGCCATCACAGACAAGAGAACACACTCCACTCCCCCAAGTCCCAGGGCGATAAAGAGTTGCGTCACACAGCCACCATAAGTGATAGTCTTGTTCTTCCCCTTGAAGTTGAACAGTGTCTGAGGTACGGTGCAAGTAGTCAAACAAAGATCCATAAAGGAGAGATTAGAAAGGAAGAAATACATGGGGGTATGAAGGTGAGGGTCTACAACTGACAGCAGTATGATGGTGCTGTTGCCTACAAAGCTCAAGAAGTAGATGACTAGGATGACCACGAAGAGAGCTGTTTCCAGCTGAGGCCTGTTGGAGAAACCCAGGAGAATGAATCCAGAAAAGAGGCTGCCATTAGCTCTGTCCATTGCAGGCTACCTGTGGGAAGCAAGAGACCTAACACTTACTTAGAAGCATATTTCCTGTTCTTCTCCTGAGTAAATACAGCTTAACTGGGAAACTGATCACATTTTTTTTTTTTTTTTGCTGGAAAGCAGTTTTCCATGACTTCAGGATTTCCTATGTGTTTTCTAGCAAGGGGAGTATTATTGCTACCTCATTGAGTGTGTTAAGCTTTAAACAGCCTTTAAGACAAAAGGCTTTTTATCTGGGTGGAGTAATCTAATAAATGACAGAGGGTTTAATTTGAATCTACACTATGATCTCACAACTTCCAAGGACCCTGGCTTTTTGTGATTGGGTGAACGTTAGAGAGATTTGAGTGTCTCAAAATTAAATCAAATTTTCCTCACTAAGATGTAAATTTGCTTTTGTCTTGATTCTTTTATCTTGGGAGTCATCAAATAATTGAAACATTTTAAAATGGTTTTCCTTGTTCTTTTCTGCTCAGAGAAAACATTTATTTTTCTGAAAATGCAAGGAAATGCAACATTTGACAACCTATAGTGGAATACCACATTTTAATACATATATAAACAGAATATGGACAGGTCCTAGAAGCATTTTAATGATTGGAAAGCCACAACTGTAAATGTCTTTAGATTTCAGGGTAGCAACTTGATTCCTAATCATCACTGCCATCCAGCAAAGGGCTGGGGACTGTCTCTCCAATGCTTGCCCTTTTCTTTTCCCCCACTTTATATTTCAAAAAATTCTCAGTGTAACAGAAATCAGAAATTTTTTCTCAACTTTTTAATCTGAACTTAAAAAAAGAAAAGAGCATCACAAAAGAATCCACTTTCCTATTTAAATAATTGGTCCTGAACTCTCTAATGCATTTCTTTCTTTCATAGACTTCCCATGATTCAAATTTAGTACTACATATTACCAGGGCCCCCAGCATTCTGAATGTACATTCTACAACTGAGCTACATCTCCAGCCTTAACAGCAGCATAGCTATAACCTACAGAGGAGACTGGGTAATAGAGGAGGGGGATGAATTAGAATAAAATTGACAGATATGTATGAAGATGCTATAAAGAAATCTATTACTTTGCATACTAACCTAAAAAGTTTTTTTTTTTTTAAAAAATAGTCTTCAATATTACATAACATGAAAATAAAAATAAATGGGTCTGGACAAACTTCTTGAGCAAATAAAAATCCCTAAATAAAATAAAATGAAATAATAATATAAACTTAAAATTGTCATAGGCTAGCTGCTCATGGTAGTTTACACATGTAATCTCAGGGTAAAAGGATCAGTTTTTCAAAGCCATCTCCTGTTACATGGAAAGTTCAAGATTGGGTGGAGCTAGATGAGACCATGTCTTTAAAATGCCCATGGATTATTAGTAATCAATTTTGTGTTACTGGAAGTTTTAGCTGTCCTGGAGGAAGATCTTGAACAATAGCTATGCAATTGTTGCCTATGCAATAGTTGCAAAATCCAGTCTGTTTGGAAAGATGCAGCTTTATTTTATTTTCTTCCCATCCATTGGAGGTAGATGTCCTGAACAGTCCTGAACAGTCAGACATTAAGCTGTTTTTTATTGCCGTGTTGTGTGGGATCTTGTAGGACTCTGTAAATCCTTTATACATGTAATTTCTCTGCTCACAAGGTTTCTGACTGGCTGAGGAGAAGCTTTACCTTCTATCTACTGTGCCTTTTCTTGTTGGATACTTAGGTCCCAAATTATGTTCTTTTCAGTAATTGTTTTAGTGGCAGTTACTGTCAAGACAAAAAAAAGAAGATAATTTAGAATAAGTTGTAAAATCTAATAAAATTGGAACACAATACTTGCATTCTGAACATAAATCTGAAATTAATAAGTCTTGAGATTTTAAAGTATGCTTTTCTGCTTTCCATTTCCCAGCCGTTTCTCTTTAACAGAAGAGATAAGGTTACTGCCTTTTTGTCCTTTAGTCTCAATAGCTTGACCACCCGATTTCAAATAAGAACTCATCAGCAAATATGTGCATTCTGTTCTTCAGTGATAATAGGTTTCAGATTAGCAGGGCTTGTTTCAAGACATCCAGAATTCTCAATGTAGTGTTCAGCCTAAGAATTGGTTTTTAATGAATGCTCTTGGCACATACCTTTGATTCTTCCTACAAAGGTTCTCAGTGTTCCACCGAAGATAATCTGAAACCATAAAGACATACATTCTGACAGAATATATGCAATTTATTGTAATCAGAAGGCAGAATCAAATTAGCACAGGTTATTTGAAGTTCTGTTTCCATATGGTTGTGTTAGTTCTTCAGGACTGCCTATGATATTGAATACAAGGGCTCAGCACAGGAGAAATCTACAGCTGTGAAGGTTTTATGTCCAAAATCAAGGTATGAGTAGGGCTGAATCCCTCTCAAACCTTTACAAACCTGAATCTTTTCTTGTGTCATTTTGTCCTTCTGGTGGTTTGCTGGCACTGCATGGAATCCTGTGGTTTGTTCTCAGAGAGCTCAATCTCTGTCTTCATGGCAAATGGCATTTTCTGTTTTTCATCTAAGTCTAGTGGTCATATTGGCTTGAGGCTCACTAAATTAACTATAATGTCATGTTAACTTGATTATATATGCAAAGCCAGGGACTAGAGTTTAGGATTTCTATTAGGCTTTTTTCAGGGGAAATGTCAACTTATGAAAATATCTTAATTACATAAATCAAATTGTAATGCTTTCTTATTATAAATTTATTCCCATTGAGTGGTGGAAAGCCAAAGATGAGGGTAGTTTTAGTCTATTTCAAATTTATAAATGAGATAAATTGGCCATGGCCATTGCTGAAACTATGACTTAGTATTATTTCTTCTGCTTCATACATGATGAAAATCTCTTACCAGGAATACCTAGCTAAAGCTCTTCATAATGCATCTTTGCTACAACTGAAAGATTGAAATCAATACAGGAAGCACATTTTAAGAACTGCGGAATTTCCCCATGGTTTAATTTGAATGGGACAGAAAATATTTACACCCTTTTACTTCTGGAATGTAAGGATACTTGTCTAATCTGGAATTCAGAATCCTACTCTGGCCTAGAATTTATTTTATTATAGATAGTATTTTTCCAGGTACCACACAGAATTCTATAGCCTCTAAATCAGAAGTGCAATGTACAACCTGAGCTGGTTTGGGGCAGCAACTGAGCTGGTGTGGAATCAAAACTATGGAATCTTCTGTATATGAGGAACAAAGATTACAGTCGGTCAGTTGCCTTCTGGAAGAAACAAGGTGGTCTCTGAACCCTGAAGACTGGTGTTGGTGGGAATGTTATTAGTAGGCTAATTAAATCTTTAAATATGGCACATTCTGTCATCACCAGTCTGTGGGTCTGGCTCAAGAATTGCAGGGCAGGGTTATGTGATGGAATAGGTAAAATAGAATTCTTAGAATAAGAATAAATATCACATGAAAGTAGGTTTTAAATATGTTGCTCTTTAGATGATCTTTAAAAGTGGTTAATGATCAAATGCTCTGCAGGCCTTTGAATTTGATAGCAATTTCTTCAAAAATTATTGTTGGCATAACCTGTCCTATGGTTTTCTTAGAAAACCTGTTTATGCATTTTAGAGTCCTACAACTAAACAGAAGTTGAATCTGTATTCTGTGGAATCTGCCCATGCATAAAAGGGCAAATGTTATATCAGAGGAATCTTTTTATGAGCCACTAAGATCCAGGGTCTACTTTGGGGACCAAGATGCTCAAGGATGTGCTTATTTTCAGTGGCCCCAAGAGTGTCTTGCCCCACGTAACTCATTAGCACCTGTTCAGGTATCCAGAGTTTGATGCCTTCAGGGAGCAGCTGAAGTAGGCGGCTCTGGAGAGGTGATATCAACAGAGAATCCATCTTTTCCAGCCAAAAATGATGGCGATCCTATTGTCTCAAATTCATTTTTATCTGGCATACCTAATGGAATTGTTGGCATTTCAGGGGTCAATCCTTAAATTCTTCATATTTCACAAACACTTTTTTTTCTACTTATAAGGAAAGAGGTCCTCAAATGTAAAATTCTGGGTCTTTCCCCCATATTAATTTGTGCTTGTGCTATTGATCCAGTAAGTTTTTTCAGTGGCCTATCAACTGTGTTGTCTTCCATGGGTTTTGAGACTTTGTCGGTCAGTCTTAGCTGGTCTATTCTATCATCATCAGCCTTATATCCATAGCCTAAAATATGTTCAAGTGTCTCCTTTCATAAAGATATAAAGAGGGGACTGGGTATGTAGTTTTGTGATAGAGTTTGTGTTTGAGGCCTTAAGTTCAAGCCCTAGGAGTAAAAAACAAACAAAAAGCAAAAGAGAATTAAAGCCACCTCCATCTTTTCTTTTTTAAATGACAGTTTCTCCCTATATAGTCCTGACTGACTTTTAACTCATGGAGATTCTCCTGCCTCACCCTCTCAGAGTACTGCAATTAAGGGTCTGAGCCACTGTGTCCAGCTCATTTCATTTTGTATAGTCCTTTTCATCCATTAACTTGGAACAATATATTCATACTTTTCTCCTCCCAATAAAAATCCCATGTGTCATGATTTCTTTGCTTATTGCTCTGGTGATAAATTGCATTATTTAATAGCAGCTTGTTTTTTTTCCCGTTATACCTTGCACTCAGAGTTACCTGTTTTGTTTTTTGTTTTCTTTTCTTTTCTTTGCTGGGCAAAAAAAACCTCTGAATTTTTATTTTTATTTATTTAGTTTATTTTGGGTGCTGGGGATTGAACCCAGCCTTTATGTATGTTAGCAAAATGTTCTTCTATGAAACAATACCACAGTACTTTATTATTTTTTTTTTAACTTGGAAATGGTCTCACTAGTTGCCCAGGCTTACCTTAAACTCTTGATTAAGCTGCCTCAACCTTCAGAGCAGCTGAGATTATAGATGGACACTACAGTGCCTGGTTGAATTCTTTTTATTCATAATTCTTTGTTAGATTTTTATTTTTTATTATTTTTTTTGTTTTACATGTCGATTCCAGTTTCCTCTCCATCCTTCCCTCCCTCTTACCCTCTCTCCCCCCTCAATGCACCCTGACCACCCTCCCCTCTCATCCCCCACCCCTATTCCACATGTAGTGCTATGCTATCCAGATGGGGTCATGTAAATCTGTCAAGTCATTTGAAGTAGGGACTATGACTTCTCTCCTGTCTCTAGGTTAATGGGGTATCCTTCCATGGGGGATGTGTCCGCAAGGTCCTTTTGTGCACCAGGGATACATCCTGGTTCGACTGTCTATCAAGCTATCTCTTTCATTGCTCTCCTACTCTGTCCCTCCCTCAACTCAACCATCTTGTTCCTTCATGTTCTCATCCCCCATGCCCTCTCCTCTACCAACCCCCAAAAGAAAACTTCAAAATCTACTTCTTTCCCTTCAATTTACAGATGCTGAGGCCTACAACTTTTTATTGAATTGCTATGTAATCTCATTGTCCTGGTCAGTGTCATAAACATCAATCCATTACTATGGCTTACACCTACATTAATGTGTGCCTATAGGTGACATTAACAAAGAGTTTTTCCCCTCAATGTGAGAGATCAAACTAAGATAATAATACTTCTTTGTTATTTTACCACCATTGAATTGAATTAAAACTATACAGGGGACAAGTATGTAGGGTAAAAGGGCCAGACAAGGAAACACATCCTGATCATAGAACCAGAGCCAGTGTAAGAAACACACCCTGGCTCTAAAACCAGAGCAGTGAAAGAAACACATTTTGACTTTGGAATCAGAGTCAAAGAAACACACCCTGATCCTGAATCTAGAGCCAAAGAAACAAACACACTTGGCCCTGAAACCAGAGCCAATGAAAGAAACATACCTTGGTCCTGAAACCAGAGCCAAAGGTTAGAAAGGGCCCATGAAAGAAGCACACTTTGGTTCTTAAACCAGAGTTAAAGAAACACACTGCCCTTAACCAACTCAGCACAAAAACCAGCCAGTCCCTGAGCAGGAAAACAAACCAAGCCCTGACCTTGTCCAAGCTCAGGGATTGAAATCTGACCAATTACCCTGAAAATATTCATCCTGGAAAAAACCCCTCCCCTAAGAATCCCTACATAAGCCCTGTGTCTGTTCAGTTGGGGGCTGGCTTTTTCCATCCCAGTAGAGGCAGCCACCCTCCTGGGTTCCTCCTTCCCAATAAATGTCTTGAATGAGTTTTGGTTGAAAACCTTCTTTCCCTGGAGTGGAGCAGAGAAGTAACAACTTTCTCCAGAAGAGGATTAAACTGCGGAGTCAGGGGTGGGGGATGTCTCCCTTAGCAGAGTGAAGCAAAGAAGGAACAATTTCACCAGATCAGAGAAGCAAGGGACATCTCTGCTGGAAAACTCCCTCAGTAGAATGGAACAGAGCTGAGATGGTCTCTCAGTAGTAGGACTACTGCTTTCCTGAGGGGAAACCACCCCCACTGGAATAGAGCTATATGTGTGGCCTGGCTATGGACAGCCAGGATACCTTTCCTTTCAGAGCTGTAACACTTACACAGGGCATCAGTAATTTTCTTTTTAGCACTGGGAATCAAACATCCTAGGCTCTATCACTGAGCCATATCTCCAGCCTGCATGTATAAATTTTTAAAGCAAGTACTTCATGTTCCCAAACAATGAAGCTTACTTGATTATAAAATCAACTTTAATGTCTTCATGGCATAGAACTATTTAAAATATTTATTTTTATGTGTCTAGCAGTATATGAATGTTTGACTTTGTGTGCACAATTTGCACATCAGTGCCCATGGAAGCCAGAAAGTAGCACTATGTCTTTTGGAAGTGGATTATAGGCAGTTGTGATCTGCCCAGTATGTGTGCTGGGAACCAAATGATGTCATCTGCAAGAGCAGTGAGTGATTTTAACTGTGGAGGCATCTCTACATCCCCAGAATGCTTGCTTTAAAGACGATAATGGTGAGATAATAGAAGCAGATGAGATACATTCCCATTACTAGGAAAGTAATAGGACCTTAAGATTTTTCCATATATTATAGAAATTAATCATTCATTTCTTTGCACAAGTACTTTAATGTTTCGTGCCTACCTCGACCGGCAAGGAAACACGCAACCACGACTCTTCTTCAAGCAGTTTTATTCAGGATCCTTGTCCATGGTTCGTCTGCCCCCATCAGCTTCTGTTTCTCCCATCAGCTTCCTCTGCTTCTCTCATCAGCTTCCTCTGCTTCTCTCATCAGCTTACACCTCTCCCAGCCCCAGCAAGCCCTTAAGTGTGCTCACAGCCCAATCAGCTCATGCCACCTGGTGATCCCAGATAGGTCACAGGAGGAGGAAGCCCACCAGAACCATCAAGCACTTCCAAATAAGGCTTGTTTACAGCTAAGCGTGAAATACCTGGCATCCAGCCAGGCACCATCTTGGGGCTGTGGCTTCCCACAGTTCCTCCTTTTATGTTTTAAACGCAACAGGCAAGGGTAGTGGTCTGATCTCTGATGAACAAGGGACATTGTAATGGCCCCACGCCCAGTTATCAGCCAAGCTGGTGCCACACCCGTCCGGTATCTTTTTTCAGAGATGGGATTAGGATACCAACCCATATGCAATCAGACTTGCCCTCCATGAAGCTGCAAAAAGCTAGCCTCAAGTACAGTACTTTGTCTCGAATCCTGAGCGTGATGACAGCTTAGCCCTTTCAAGCCTGAGGTGATTGCCCTGCCTCCAGGGCTGGGAAGGCTTGTGCAATCATGGCATTACTTCTCTGTGTAACCCTCATCCTGCAGATACACCATAAGGCAATGAGACTGACTAGGATAAGCACCCCTCCCAGGGCACCCATTCCCACCCATTCTTTCAGATGATTCATGGCTTGGGTGATCCATGTAGACAGTCCTTCAGCAACTGAGACATCTACTCGGGAGGAATTCACATTCACGATAGAGAGCCTCAGGTTGTGCATCAACTTATTGAAATCACCAGACCAATTACCTAAAAGATACTGTGAGAGCTGTTTAGACATATTGGCTGCTAAAGAATAATTCTAGTAGGATACTGCGGTCACACATAAGCCAGTCATCTTCCATTCACAACCCAGCTGTGCCAACTGCCATAGAGCATCAACCTGTTCCTGAACAAGATCAATGCTTTGATTCAGTACCAATTGCTACTAAAAAACCTAGGAAAAACTTGAGCGAGTGTTTAATTGGCATGGGCTTTGGGAACACCGTCAGGATTCCCCACAGCTGATCCGCTTTCATCTCATCAATCAGCATCACCATCATCAGCATCAGGTGAATCAACCCGAAACGTGCCCTAATATGTTGAATGTAAAAGGGCTGTAAACGCCTCCAAATTAACTCTTGCAGCTGTTTTATATATGGTTGAATAGGGCTATTTACTTTTACCTTCCCCGCCACCTGTGGCATGACAGTCTTTATCTTAGCCCCTAAATAATTAATGACATTACCCTGCTGAACCTTTTCTGAGACAAGCTGTTTTTATCAAGGGTATGGCCATATCAGGGTCTCCAAATACCCTCCCCAGCTGCCTCCACTATCCTGGCCACAAAATCAGAAAACTTTTCAACAACTTTGCATCATTTTTGATCCTCTAGGCAGCTGCAAACAAGTTTCCAAATAGGCCTTGTCCCTGACTTCAATGTTCCCTGTGTTCAGGCAAAATCTAGATCCTTCCCAAGTTTGTCCCAGCAGCTGGTAGTTACATTGCCCGAGATGGCAAACCAGGGAGCTACTGTCTCAACTTCCCTAAGAAATAACCAAGCCCACTTAAATGAAAACAAACATTTATAAACAATATTTGGGAATTTGGGCGTCGTTCTTTCCAAACTACTTCCTGCTGGTAAGGGGTGCTGTCATGGGGGATCCTAAGATGATGCACAAATCTTGGCTGTAGACATTGCTTCAGGGGGTCTTGCTTGATCAAACCACATTAGTCTGGAAGTAATCCACAACTTTTCATTTTCTGTGGAAACAAAAATAGAAATCCTTTTCCCCAGTAACTTGTCCTTAAGCTTAAATTTTTGAGTCAAAGCATTTTTAAAATATATAAATTGGATTAGTCCAGCAGCATTTCTTTTATCAGTAGTTGTTATTTTCTCAGCAATCAAATAATTTAAAGACAACAGAATCGCGTATAGTATCCAAAATTTCTCTGTGCTTTCCATCTTTACATGGCTTTTTTATTATTCTATTTCTTCTACTTCTAGTTTTACATATTTTGAGACAGGGTTTCTCTGTATAACTTTTATTTATCCTGGAATTCCCTCTGTATACCAGGTTTACTTTGAAATCACAGAGATCTGTTTGCCTCTGCCTCCCAAGTGCTGGGATTAATGGCGTGCGCCACCACACCTATCCATTCTACTTCATTTTTTCTTTTTTAAACCTTAGTCCAAACCTGGAACTTCATCGCGCCTTACCAGAGACCTTATCGCCTCTTTACCAAGGGCCTTAGCTTGGTCCCAACCTACCTAGGACTTTCCAGTCGACTGCCCTGACTTCGGGAAGTTCTGAGCCATTCACCCACAGAGAGGTTCCCCGTTCGGGCCACCACTTGTTGTGCGCCTACCTTGGCCGGCAAGGAAACACGCAGCCACGACTCTTCTTCAAGCAATTTTATTCAGGATCCTTGAACATGCTTCTTCTGCCCCCATCAGCTTCTGTTTCTCCCATCAGCTTCCGCTGCTTCTCTCATCAGCTTGCTCTGTTTCTCTCATCAGCTTACTCTGCTTCTCTCATCAGCTTACACCTCTCCCAGCCCCAGCAAGCCCTTAAGTGTGCTCACAGCCCAATCAGCTCATGCCACGTGGCGATCCCGGATAGGCCACAGAAGGAGGAAGCGCACCAGCTCCATCAAGCACTTCCAAATAAGGCTTGTTTACGGCCAAGCGTGAAATACCTGGCATCCAGCCAGGCACCATCTTGGGGCTGTGGCTTCCCACACTTTAATGTCTGTGTGAATAAGGGAGCATGCATACTCCACACATACTTTTCACACTTACTTCATGGTTTCCATATTTTTTTTTTTATAAGTGTAGTCAAGCTTTTCTTTGGGCCAGATAATGACATAGAAACTTATTATTAATTATGAAAGTTTGGACTTAGATTAGGCTTCTCCACAGTTATCTCTTATAACTTAAATTAGCCTATTTCTATTAATCTATGTGCTGACACATGGCTTGGCTACTTCTTTTCTGTATTGTATGTCTGACTTCAGTGTCTCACTGGTGTCTCCCCGCTAGCATCTCCCTGCTGGTGTCTCTTGTGGGACTGGATTCACCCAAGTTCCTCTCTCTGCTCAGATGTCCCTCCTATTCTCTTTTTCCTAGCTATTGGCCACTCAGATCCTTATTAAACCAATCACAGTGGCACATCTTCACACATCGTAAACAATATTCCACGACAAAAGATCCCTTAATGAAAATTGGTTTTTAAAGAATGAGAACTCCTCCTATACATCAAGTCACTTGTGATAAATTCTTAGTCTTGTGACTTGTGGTGTTTGGGGTGCTGTGTCCTAATCTGTAAAACCAGAGGATGCAAATGGATGACTGGTTTTCAAAAGCAATTCCTTATTACATTCAAACATGGAGCTTTTATAATACAAAAATTTCTACATGTATTAAACTTCAGAATTTCAGTGTTCATGATTTTGGCCGAGTTTTAAGCAAAAAAAAAAAAAAAAAAAAAAGGTCAACTTAGAAGGGAAAAGAACACATACTTTGGTATATAAGATACAAGATGATTTATGGACTAAATCTTACTGATTATGTGGTGAATAATCAGTATCTCTTTGAGGCTGTACAACATATACTCCCAAGTCTCACTACTGTGGGTTTATTGGACAAGCAAATGTGTTTGGGTTAATCTAAACTTTCATTTTAATGGCATCTTTGTGTTGAGTAAATGAAAGAAGCAACTTTAGAGAAAGCTCTTTCACCTTATTTCCTAGTCATGAGTCTCTTCAGGGCTCCCTTTACGTCCTTGTTTCTCAGTGTATAGATTACAGGGTTTAACATGGGAGTTACCAGGTTGTAAAAGAGAGTAAGGAATTTCCCTTGGTCCTGAGAAGCTTTGTGTCCTGGTTGCATATACATATAGATGATATTCCCATAAAACAAGGAGACTACGGTGAGGTGGGACCCACATGTGTTGAAAGCCTTCCTTCTTCCTGAGGCTGACTTGATCCTCATCACTGCTAGAGCAATGTAGCTGTAAGAAACTAGGATGAGAGTCAGGGGCACCAGAACTATTATCACTGATAAGATGAACACAGTGCTTTCCACAGCCACAGTATTCACACAGGCAATTTTTATCAGAGCTGGCATCTCACATAGGAAGTGCCTCACCTGACATCTGCCACATCGTGGCAGCTTCATGGTCACAGGAGACATGACCAGGGAGTTGAGGAGTCCAACACTCCAGGCCACAGATACCAACTTCCAGCAGAGCTGAGAGTGCATGATGACAGAGTAGTGAAGAGGCTTGCAGATGGCAGTGAAGCGGTCATAAGCCATGACAGCCAGCAAAACACATTCAGTGCCTCCTAGGCCTAGAAACATGAACAGCTGGATGGCACAGCCAGTGTAACTGATGGTCTTGTCCTGGCCTCCTAAGTTGAAGAGCAACTGAGGGATGGAACTGGTAGTGAAGCAGAGGTCGAGGAAGGACAAGTTGGTGAGGAAAAAGTACATAGGTGTGTGGAGGCAGGGGTCCAGATGGGAAACTAAGATAATGACGATGTTGCCCACTAAAGTCACCAGGTAGAAGATGAGGACAAACACAAAGAGGATGGATTCCAGCCTAGGTCTATCTGAGAATCCCAGCAAGATGAACTGTTCCTGGCAGCTCTGGTTGGTCATGGCATCAATGGTCAGTATATACCTGCAGGAAAGCTATGGAAAACACATCAAGTTCATGAGAGACAAGCTAAGTCACCTGCAGAAGAACAAGATGCCAAAGAGTTACACATCATTTCAACATCCTGAGAAGACCTGTACAACATCTCCTGGAGAAAGTATTCTTACTGGCCTCTTTTCTTTCTTTTTGGATACCAAAGATATATGGAGCATTATAGAATATTTGAATAACATGGGTCTGTAGAAAGAACAGGAAAATATTACCGATACTCCTGAATAGACCACTGCAGCATTATTGATGTGTTCTCTTTTAGTCTTTTTTTTTAGTCGCACATATAACGTACACCAAATCACAGTGTGTTTAAATTAATTTCACCGTCTGATTTTCTTTTTGAAAATATGGAGAGAGAGGGAGAGGGAGGGAGGGAGAGAGAGAGAGAGAGAGAGAGAGAGAGAGAGAGAGAGAGAGAGAGAGAGAGAGAGAGAGAGAGAGAGAGGGAGAGAGAGGAGGGAGGGAGGGACGGAGGGAGGGAGGGAGGAAGAGAGAGTATGTTTGCATGAACATAAGAGAATCTGTGTGCAGTTCCCTTCAAGTTCAGAAGAAGGTGACCTGCCATGTAGATTGCAGGAACCAAACCTGGCTCTAAACTTCTGAGCCATCGCTGTAGCCCTGTGTCTGAATTTTCCTTCATTCAATACTGTGTCTGAGAATTTGCCTTAGTTTTAAAATTCCACAAAACAATAGTTTTGTAATTCTATCACTGTGTTACTTCTTGGTAGTTGTTTGCCAAGGATATTTCATGTGTATTAGAGCTCTCGATAGTTTATAGGTGTGTCTATTTTATTGTTCTCTTTTTCCTAAATAGAAGACAAATGTTTGATCCAAAGAGACATATTGCTTAAATGTGAAATTATTTGTGGAGATATGGGTAAATTCTTCATGCTTACAAGCTTTCTGTATTTTAGAAAACATTATCTTTTTATTAAATTAGCATGTCACAGGTCCCATAAAAGTTTATTATCAGAGTTCAAAAGCTGATTTTGACATAATAAAAACAGCCTTAGACCAGGCTAGCTTTTAACTCACAGACATCAGCCTGCCTCTGTCACTAGAGAGCTGGGCTTGAAGGAATAAGCCAACACAACTTGCTTTTACTTTGAATTTTAAAATGGCAAACATTACTGAATAAGCTTGTCTTAGAGATTTTAATACATTACCAGAGAATGCTATCATGCTACCTTGAAAAATAACAGGCCTTTTCCATTAAGAGAGAGCTATTTGTCAAACAAAAAAATCCAGGTAAATCATTCTTTCATATTTCAAACTGTTGGTTAAGTTAAAAGCAACAGATCAAGATTATATAAGTCTTTAAATCCATTCAGCACCCAAGGGAAGTGAAGAAGTGAGTTCCTTTGATATATCAAGGAAATTGTTCAAATTTAAGATCACAAAGACAAGTCAATGGCTTGCCGTTTAATGTTATTACTCAACACCTTGCATTAGGAAAGCTGTTTCCAGCTCCTAAGCAGAGAATGTGGTGCAGAAGCTAGAAGAATATGATTCAATCATCTATTAAATTGAGCGGCAAGTTCAGTACTTTGTAAGGTTGATGTGAAGCTAGAGCTTTCAGTGTTGGGTCTCTGCCAGGTAAGGAACTTTATGGTTGTACCAGTAACTGCTGTAACTAATAACCATGACTAGTTTCTTCTACGTAAATAATCATTTCTAGCATGTAAGTATAAAAAACATCACATAGAGTTAAGTTAGAGTGAAGGAGCCACCTTCATACATTGGCTCACATATCCTGCTGTTTCCACATGGTTGTTTGCATTTATGAAGTGTCTTGCACATGGTAACCCACGCTACAGATACCAGTGGTGACTATGATAGACAGGAAAGATCAGATCTGTGCTGTTTATTATCAATCAATAGGAGGTCCTGTCCCATAGTACAGCACGTAATGTGAGCAGTGGTGGCAACAAAGGCTAACTGATCTTGCTCAGCTTAAACAAGTTACAACTGGCTGGGTGCGGTGGTGCACGCCTTTGATCCCAGCAGTTGGGAGACAAAGGTAGGCGGATCTTAAGTGAGTTAGAAGCCATCCTGGTCTACAGAGCGAGTTCCAGGACAGCCAGAGATGCTACACAGAGAAATGCTGCCTCAAAAATACAATAAATAAATAAATAAATAAATAAATAAATAAATAAATAAATAAATAAATAAATAAAACTCTAAGTGGTCAGAGAAGAAAGCTGTGTGGAAGTTATGCTTCAAATGATCCCAAAAGGACTCTGCTGATACTCTTGATACAACGTTAGGTCAGAGAAGTCAAAGTTATTCTTCACATATACAATTCAAACTTCAGAGCAGACTTACATTGATTGATACAAATCTTCAGCAAATACTTGTCAGTCTCCAGTTATAGATCCATGTTAGAGATACAATAATTGTTAAAATAGATAGTAATTGACCTCATTTATAGACTAGTGGGAGAAAGAAATTAATCAAAACTCACACAATGAATGTATGGTGACTATAACCTTCATGGCGTCTTTATTGAATGCTGAGTGGTGGGCGTCTTGGGACTGCAGCATTTTATCCTCATGCTTGAATTTGTAGAACACAGGTAGTAAGTAACTTACCAATGAGTGCACAGTGAGAAGTTATAGGCATGGCATTTGAACACAGGCCTGTTTGACTTGAAAGCCACATTTTGCTAAACCAGAAAGAAAATATATTGATTAGTCCTAGAACTGAAGCGCAGGGTTCCACTGATGTGAGTAGAGTACTTTGAGTATTTCACTTGATGCTTTCTTCAAATTGTCTCCAAAACTTGGCTTTCTAAGGCAAATAAAGGGTACATAATTATCCATCAATTCTGAAACTGCTGTTTTTAAAGAAAGAACTCCCATTCTGAAAAGAGAACTGACTGTCATAAGTTATCTTCTGACTTCCACATGTATACTATGGCATGTGTGTATCTACACACACACACACACACACACACACACACACACACACACACACACACACCAATGCAATAAGTCAATGTAGTAGAAATGCAAAACCTCCAGGTATAATTGTTTTATGATGCCAGGTATTGAGTCCAGGGCTTCATGTGCAGTAGGCAAACACTTTGCAGTTGAGCTGCTACCCCAGCCCTGTAGATGAAATCGGCAGTCAGTCAAAGCAATGTTTGTAGGTAGAATATATAGTATTGGTAGGAAAGAACTATGCATGGTGGGAATAGGGCACACTATTGGTCCTCTTCCCCTTTACTTACTGAGTGCTAATTTTCTTTAAATAATAGGAGAGTAGTATATGCTCAGAATTTTCTCTAAAGAAATTTAGTACTCTGAGTCTTTATCAGTGATGGGGTTGGAAATGATGAAGAACTGAGGTCACTTTTGACAAGGCAGGAGGTAATTAACAGAAAGTGTGTGATTGGAGTTGATGTGAAAGTAAATCGAGAAAGGCAGGAAACAGCTGCAGATGTGTTGAAAAACGTATACAAGTTTAAGCTTATCATATAGGTCACACAATCAAAGAAAGAGCGGCAGTAGTAAAATGTCTCCTATTGATAATTATGACCTATCAGCAGATATTAAGGTTGGTAGACCAAAGGAATCAAGATACGTACTTAGAGCTATTAACACAAAAATTTTGTCCTCAGGGTCTACATTTGGGTGTCAGAATGTACTACATATTTTTCCTTTTAATGATAGATTTTCTATATTTCTTACTACTTTATCTCTTGCCTGTATTACTTTGATAAAAACATGTTTTTAAAAATTAATGTAGTAACAGCTAAGCGAATATGTTTTTGAAATGTATACAGAGCCCTACAAAATATGGCAAGCCCTACAAAATGCAAGTGAATGTTTTTCAAACTCAAACAAGTTTTAACCATGTTTTTTCCCCATACTAATTGAATGACCCTGAAGTTATTTAACTGTCACATTCTCAGTTTTCTTATCTGTGAAATAGAAAATGTGAAGTGCATATCTTACAGGTTTATTGTAAGGATGGTGTTTTATAGGAAAGTATGTTGCTACGAACATTAAACTATATATCAACCATGCAATAAAGATTATTTTTATTTTACTCACATGAAATTGTTCTCTACCATTTTATTATATTTACTAAACTGTTCTATTTCACTATATAATGAAACAAAATAAAATATTTTAAGATTGAACTATAGAAAAGTATTAATTGCTTTCTATAGTTCAAATAAAGAAAAAAGCATTGATGATGAGTATATACCTTCATGCTTTCATACTTGACCCCAAAACATACATTCTTTTGAGTGATATTATCCTTTCCACTAGACTCAAATATCTTTCAAGGCTGATAATTACCAAATCAATAATTAAAGTTTTGTGTTGAAATGCAGACATGGATATTCATCCCTTTATTGAGAGACCAACCAATGGTCAAAAGAAAAGGTCAGTGGTAATTGCCCCAGTTTGAGGAGTATCATTTTGGATCCCAGAAATGATACTGACTAGCCAAGAGAACTTGAAGAGATTACTGAAATATTCTGTGCTTCACATTTATGTATTATCTATAGAATGAGCATATTGACTATTACTTTGAGAACTTTTTGGAGAATTAAGCAATATTTAATTTTTATCATGCTAATATTTAGGTTTAGAAGACACACATCAAGTAAAATAAATGTATTTTCTTAATCTGTTGATTTATTTACTAGGACTTTGTCGGTACTTTAGGCAAATTTGAATCTAGACATGCCTATCTTAATACAAACCACAGGACTCATAACTAAGGTGAAGTGAAATTGCTGGGTTCAGGACACAGGATAATTTAAAAAGAATTATTATGAAAATTTGGGTGTAAACTGTATTCTGATATTTAGGAACGTGGGGTGTGAATCACTATGGATGCACCAACTTATCTCCTACCGATTCTGGGAGACAATCAAGAGTACTAGGCCAGTCTACTTAAGCAAGATTAATTTTCACTTAAACCAATGGTTCTCAACCTTCTTAATGCTGTGACCCTTTTATACAGTTCCTCATGTTGTGGTGACCCAACCATAAGATTATTTTCATTGCTTCTTTGTAACTGTTATTTTGTTTCTGCTATGAATCCCGGCTGCTGGGATTAATGAGGTTTACCTTAGCATGCTTGTATGTACTGTTTGTGGTGGTCTTCTCCAATCATCTGCATCATCAAAGCAGTCACCGAAACCAGACTGTGAGGTTCCTGGGGCCTCTAAATACAGTAAGTAACTTTTGGGCCTATAATCATTAACAGTAGAGAAATGGAGAAAAATGATTCTTATCTCAATTTTTACTTTTTTTTTTGTCAGTAACCTCTGGTTTGAACAAAATAATTTGTTTGCTTTTGCTATTGCAATCATTTTCATCAACAGCTTCTAACAGTTTGGTCAACTGTAGGTATTTTACTTGTACAGATGGAAGGCAGGAATATTTGAGAAAGCAGAGCACATGTGTCTACCACACATAATTGGCATGATGACAACACTGGGAGTTATATGACAAGCAAGATACACATGGTTCTGCGCCTCTTTGGAATGGGATTAAAAGAAGGATAAGGCAACTATGGTGGAGAATGTTCACGTTAAGTAAGTGCAAGGTATGCAGATAGAGAATAATTATCTAAAGGCCAGGGATGGGGTATGTGTTCTTGGAGGATGAGGGAACTCAGATAAGAACTGGACTGAGAGAGGAGCAAAGGCAAGAGAAGCATGGGAGATGTTGAAAGTCCTTGTAATGTGGAGTGTGATGAGGAAATGACTATTCAGTCAAGCTGGCAAGGTGCTACAGGAGAGCATGCGAATTTACAGCCCATGGTAATTTTTGTCTTTAAAGAATGATAAGCACAGAGTGACTAAAAGTCAACATACGGTTAGAGTTAGAATTTAGGACTTAGTATGGCTGTGCCTCATTAATCTTGAAATGACAAAATGCCTTCTGTAACCTAAGCAAAACTGTGGTGATCTGCTATAGAAAAAGAACCCTCCATAAAGTCTAGGGTACAGGTGGGTAAACCATACTAGAAAAAAAAAAGTCTACAGCCAAGGACATTTCTCAGGCAAGAAGGAAAGGGATGGTGGGGCCAGGCTGCAGGTTTGTGTCTGGCCATTGCACAGATGTCAAATGAGATGTGCATACAGGAGGAAAAAGAGACAATTTAACTTTTGGGTAATACTGAGGTTAATTTGGGGGCCAAGAGCGTATAAGATTTCTTAGAGATTCTAGATTCTCCTAAAATCTCTGACTTTTATTTTTAAAATGTATTTCCATTTTTAAATGTGTGTGTGTGTGTGTGTGTGTGTGTGTGTGTGTGTGGCCCACATATGTGGGTGATTGTGGAGTGTAGATCCCCTGGATCTAGACTTACCAGCCATTATGAACTATTCCACTATCAGGGGCCATGAGAGATGCAGCAGGTGTTAACTAGTGTTTAACAGGTTGGCCCACCAGACACATGATTTCTAATGGGGGAGCCCCATTTGGCAAGGCTGTGGGGTCACTGGCTGGGAAACAAGTTGCTCCTGTCTGCAACTTCTCTCATGAGCCTCTACTTTCCTTTCCTAAGAATAGGTTTGGCTGTTTCCCACTGCTTGTGTGTTTATCTCATGAAAATGTTCAATCTGCTAGGCACATGTATCTGTGGATGGTCTAGAAGATGACTTTTCATTCAGCTATATAATTTTGATATATAGAATATATACTGGGACATATTTCATAATTGGATCTATTTGTCCCACAGCACTGTGAACTCATAATACCCTGCCTTGTTCTCTTGCTCAAGACTAACCAACTGCACACAATTATCTCACTTTCAGCTAAGAACAAGTTCAAATGAGACTAAAGGTCTTTCGTAAACAGATCGTAAGTTTTAAACCTTACAGCTTTGTACAAGTTCAGAGCCACAGATGTCTAACCAAGGTTACTAAGAAAAGCATACCAATTTTCCACTTGCCAGTTTACTAAAAATGGATCTGTTTCTCAAAGTGTCATTGAGTACTGTGCCCTCCCTGTCTGAATGAGGTTTTGCTCCTATGTCCTTGGGACCTTATGTTGCCATGGCAATGGCTCTGCCCTTATCACTCAGCCTAGGAATGTGCTTCTGACCAATGAGAGCTATACTTGAAACTCCTTTTGCTTCAAGCCTCTGGGGGAAGAGAGATTTTTAGAGATTAAAATAGAAGAAGCATGGAGAAGTAAGAAATAGGACAGGATTATTAGAGTAGTAACAGAACAATAAAGAGCATATGAAAGAAAGAGCATGAACCTCAAATTGTGTGTGAAGTTACTATAGAACTCTTTTTACATCCCCTTCGCTCCTGAAAAGCATTTCACCTTTGGAATCCCCAGTAGGTGCTGGAGCTGTTTCATAGTCCTTATGCTCCACAGTGGGTGCTGGGAACAGAACTCAGGTCCTGTGGAAGAGTAGCAAACATGCTAACTGCCAAATCATCTCTGCAGGCCTTTATCGTTTTGAGACAGTGTCTCCACTGTACATCAGGCTAGTCTAGAATTCAACTACATAGCCCAAGTTTACTTTGAACTCATAACAATCCTCTTAACCTCAGTCTCCCAAGTGCTAACATTACAGTAGTAAGCTGCCATGCCCAGCTCATTACCAACTTTTCAGAGCATTGATATTTAATGTATTTTTTCATGATTTTACATATGAATGTTAGAGAATTTTAGTATAGCTTTGTGTTCTTGGTATCACCATCCATTGCTGGTGGGTATGCAGAATCGCTGTCTTTTTAAATTAAAAAAAATTGTTGTGACATGATATTATGTAATCTTGGCTGGTCTGAAACTCAGTATGTAGACAGGCTGACTTTGAACTCATAGAGATGCACCCTAGGATTAGGCTCGTGCAGTATGCTGTCTAGACCTTATGTAAAGTATCCTGTCATCTGAACTCTAATGGCTGGAGATTCCTAAGCATGATTTTGTCAATCACTTCATATGTCTACCTAAGTTCTGTTTTCATGATGATCTAACCAAGTGGTTCTCAACCTATAGGTCGAAACTCCTTTGGGGTTAGTATATTAAATATCCTGTATATCAGATATTTGTATTATGATTAAAACAGCAGTTAAATTACAGTTCTGAAGTAGTAAAGAAATAATTTTATGGTTAACACAAAGAACTGTATTAAAGGGTGGCAGCATTAGGAAGGTTGAAAACCACTGATCTATTACCAGCTAAATTTAAGGTTGTGCTCCACTCTAGCAATTTTTTTTTGTAGATTCCCTGGCTACTCACTTTCTTCCCTAGCCACTTCACAGGAACAGATCTCCATAATAGTACAGTTAAGCACAGCTGTCGGTCATATTTTTATGGTTGATAGATAAATAAACCAGATTAAGAAAAAGTACTAGTTACTTTAAAAAGTAAAGCAATAAGGGATTAGCATGCTACTTGCCTCCTCTAGTTTGTAAAGAAGTCATGTCAGCCTTTATTTCTTCCTCTTTTTTTCTCTGTTCTGGATCATTTTCTCTCTTTTGACAGTTCTAGTCCTAGGAAGCTTGTCAGGGGTCTCTGTTCTTGGGGGGATACATTCCCTTCTGTGCTTTCACTTTACAACTTGCATGAACAGATCTTACAAGATGGTCATTATGAGCGAGCAACCACTCACCAAAGAAATGCGTAGTTTCCATTTACATCTTGACCTCAGGATACTTAGATTCTCAGTGATACTGAACTCAGGCAGAGAGGCAGGATGCTCACTAAATCAGTGCATTTTTTCCCCATTGGTGAAGTAGCCCTGAAGCCTCTTGTGGGCTTCAGTGCACTCCACACCAGGAGTCTGAGAGGAGACCCAAGGACTCCTAAAGAAAGATACTGAAGCAGTAAAGACAATTTATAGTTAAAATTTTTTATAAAACACAGATTGGAGACTAAAAATGTCTTACTCTCTGAGGCCTTTGGGAATATGCTCTCTACTGTAGCAATTAGAAAAGTTTGCTGTTTTGTCCAGAAAGAAAGACCAATGGGACATAGCTAAGAAAACTTTTAACATTGTACTTCCTTTAGACTGCGAGCATACCTGGTCATGGAATTTTGAATAAGGTATGTGTATGTTTTAGCTTTATTGAGGCTGAGAAGACTTAGCCAGGTCTGGGGCTGGCCAAACACTCTGTGTTCCTTTAAATTCCAGAAATACTTTTACATTTCAAATTTTTGTAATGATTTCAAATTATGGTATCCAGTTTATTTGTATTATTGACAAGAATGAGTTCTTATCAAGAGTCAATAACCATGACAAGTGAAAACACTTGAGAGAACACAGCAATACATACTCATAGTTTGATTTAAGTCTACGTTAACATTTTTATTTTATGAAAAACATCGAAGTTGGATTCTCATATGAAAATATTTAATTTCAATAGGTAATTCTACAAAAGCAATTGGATATTCAAGTTTCTTTTTTATTCTTTTTTATTTTACATGTCGATCCCAGTTTCCTCTCCCTCCCTTCTTCCCTCTCTCCCTCTTACTCTCTCTCCCCCTCACATACACCCTGACCACCCTCCCCTCTCATCCCCCACCCCTATTCCACATGTAGTGCTATGCTATCCAGATGGGGTCATGTAAATCTGTCAAGTCATTTGAAGTAGGGACTATGACTTCTCTCCTGTCTCTAGGTTAATGGGGTATCCCTCCATGGGGGATGTGTCCGCAAGGTCCTTTTGTGCACCAGGGATACATCCTGGTTCCACTGTCTGAGGTCCCTTAGACTGCTCAGTCCTTCTAGCTGAGACCCATATTCAGGGAGTCTGAGTCAGTCCCATGCTGGATTCCCAGCTATTAGTCTGGGGGCCCATTAGATCCTCCTTGTTCAGGTCAGCTGTCTTTATGTGTTTCTGCAACCTGGTCTTGTCCTCTCTCTCTGCATCTGGATTCTAGTTCAGCTCAGTGTTTAGTTATGGGTGTTTGCTTCTGTTTCCAATAGGTACTAGATAAGGACTCCATGATGGTGGATAAGTTAGTTGTTGATCTCACTATCAGGGAAGGGCATTTATGGTAGCCTTTCCACAGTTGCTCAAATTGTTAATTGGAGTCAGTCTAGTAGGTCTCTATACCTTTTTCTTTTTAGGCTCAGTTTTCTCTTCAAACCAATAATGGCTCCCTCTTTTATGCTCTCTCTCTCTCTCTCTCTCTCTCTCTCTCTCTCTCTCTCTCTCTCTCTCTCTCTCTCTCTCTCTCTCTCCTGTCTTCTATTCCTACCCTGACTCAATCTTCCTAGTCACACATGCTTTCCTCTCCTTCCCTTCTCTTTCTTCTAGTTCTCTTTCCATTCACTTGCCCCCCCCCCACTTCTCATGTGCTCTGGGGGACTTGTCCCTTCCCCTTTTTGTGAAGGATTTTATATGAATCTCTTAGAATACACCTTGTATCCTAGTTCTTCTGGTAGTGTGAATTACAGGCTGGTGATCCTTTGTTCTATGTCTAAAATCCATATATGAGCAAGTACATACCATGCTCCTCTTTTTGTGACCGGGTTACCTAATTGAGTATATTCAAGTTTTATAAATGCTTTTTATCAAATATTCAAATAACAACAATTCCCACATTAATTTCAAATCATCAAAATATGAGAATCAATAAATAAATAAATATGTGCACCTGAATTATGCATACACATGTAGTTGAGTATTACTGAACAGACATGTTGACATGATATAGTGCTTTGTAAAAAAGCATTAGAAAAACTAGACAGCCTGTTTCCTATGAATCATCTTGACATTGTTATCAGATTAAGAACATGTAGGGCAAAAAAGTACCAGTTTTAAGAATGAGTTTATCTCCAAAGCAAAGAGAGCTACAGATAGAGGATTGGGGATGGGCTCAGCTGGTCAGTACTTGCCTAATACTAACAAAGCCCTGGATTTGATTCCCAGTGCTATGTAGTACTGAATGTGATGATGTGTTTCTATAACTCCAACACTTAGGAGGTGGAGGCAGGAAGACCAGGAGTTCAAGGTCATCCTTTACTATGTATAGTGAGTTTGAGGGCATCTGGATCACATGAAACTTCAGAAAAAATAAAACATAAGAGCTAAAAATATAGTTGAATACATTTGTAGCTTCAAAGTAAGAAAAACTATAGACCATACATTTCTTAATAAAAACTAGTCTCTGTACAAATATTTATCTTCTATCTTTACATTCTTGTGTATATATATATATATATAATTTTGTATGTATAACGTACTTTATTTGTATATATATTTATTACTTTGTATATAAATTAAAGACATAGACTCTCTTTCTTTCTTTTGTGTATGTATGTTTATGCTCATTTGTGTGCAAAGTCCAGAGGTCAGTGTTGGGTGTCTTCCTCAGTTGCTCTTCACCTTACATTTTGAGACAAGGCTTCACTGAACCTGGAACTTAATAATTCAGCTGCTGGCCAGCCAGCCCCAGAGATCTTCTGACATTGCTTCCCTTGGGCATTACCTGTTACGGAGTGATTTTTTTTTTTTAAACATGGGTTCTGGGGACTCAACTTCTTTGCACCCTGAAAAGTTAAGTCTGATACTAACTTATGGTCTATAAAATAAAATTTGGTCTTCGAGTCAGACAAACACAGGTGAATTACAAGAAAGCTCAATTTAAATTTAAATGAGGTATCAATAATGTCAATATAGAACCCAAAGTTTGCATTTCTGATCTGTCTTCTACTATCCAGAGATCATAACTTTGCCCTTAAATTACATTTTATGCTTTTAAGAAGGTACATAGTAAGTCAGCTTTGTATGTACTTTGTAAGTATGAGAAAATAAAAGAGAACAATAAAAATAATTGAGAAAAAAATCCTGATCCTTTAAAGTGTGTGTTAATGGTTAAGAGAGTACTCGGGATGCTCATGCTCATTAAGCACAACACAATGGACCTGATTTAAATGCATTTTGTTCCTCTTAAGCATTCAACCAGCAGCAGAACTGGATCCATTTTAACCTGTGCATTGTCACAGAGGACTAACTCTCATTCTCTCCATTGCAAAGGAGGAATATACATTTATTTGGTGAAATATACAGAATAGGAAAAAGGCATAATCATGGCTAAAACATATTTAACAGAAAATTATTTTTTTTTCAAGACATGGTTTCTCTTTATTGCTTTGGAGCCTGAGAAAATTAATTTTTTTATGAGGTACACTTGAGAGAAAAGACCAATGAAATAAATTCTTTTGGCCAATTTGAGACTCATGTCTGTAGTTTTGATGAATAATAAAAAATAAATGGTAGCTTAGTTTTTATTTTTATTTTTTACTGTATTCTGGTGTCGATCTTCATCTTTAATGGTAGTTGTATACAACAAATATTCTATTCAAGAGGAAACAGTTACATTAAGTAAAACACACATGTAGATTCCCATAAGGCAAACTGATTATCATGGTAAGATTCAACACTGAAGTGTTACTGGCTGCTGTGGCAAGACACATGGCAAGTTGATGGCCACAAGAAAAATAATACTCATAAGGGGAAAAATGGGATGAAGGAAATCAGGTTTATTGAGGGCCAGCACTGTGGAAAATTGAGCTGGGACAGAGAGCAAGCCCACTCCCAAGCCACTCTATCTCAGGAAACTCAAAAGCTAAAAACCTCAAAGCATTTTATAGGGAAGGAAAGTGGGGTTGGGTGCATTGGGCCACAAAGCTTTGTGTTAGTTAGACTGGTGTTTGCCATTTAAGATGCATGTCTCTGGCCAACATTGACACCATAAAAATGCCTAATTGTGGTTAAAATATATTTGTTAATTGAAAAAAATATCATTATATTTATGATGTAAACTTATGGAAGAAAAGGTTAATGAACTACTATTGGCAGGTAAGACTAGTTCCTGTAACAATTTAGGTAAAAAGGTATTCTTTCTTCAAATCAACCTTGCAGTGTGTGTTTTGTGTCTGTTTTATATAAAACTAAAGAATGAGGCAAATCATTACACATGCTGATGCAATCTCAATGTCATAAGATATTCTGAACTTTGTAAATAAAAGAAATAACATTTCTTAAGAAAAAATACTGATCTTTAAAAATGATGACATACTTTAAAAAGTGAAAGCCTTTTGCCACTCAAACTGTTAGAATTAACGATTGTGCAAAACAAATAACAAATCTGTTGGTGCTGCTGTACATCAATCTTTGTAAGTTTTCATGGCTCAGGTGTTTGAATACAGGCATAGCTGTTGCCTTGGACAAACAGGCCCCCCCCCCACCAGTTTCTCAAAGTAGCTCACTTATGTGTCTGCCTCACACAATCTCATCCTGGTGACTGCTTAACTGGTGCTCTTTGCCAAGTGCATGGTATGACAAGTGTCTAAATGACGAGAGTTTATTCTCTAAGTAGAAACGTTTGTGGAGACAGGATGTAAAGCTTTCAGCTACTGCCCCACCACCATACTTGTCTGCTTCCACAATGATCATGGACTAAGCCTTTACAGCTGTAAGGAAACCCCCAGTTAAATGCTCTTTTTATGAGAGTTGCCTGGGCCATGGTATCTTTTCACAGCAATAGAAGAGTGACTAAGACAGGGGCATTTACAGGATAAATAACGAGGCTGGGGTGAGGTGGGTGAAGTGAGAGGAAGAAGACTAAAGCAGTGAATGGCCTGTGCTTACATGATGAATCATCTCAGAGCCAGGAGTGCCTGGGAGAACTACAATCCCACCATTTGGGAGGCTGAGGCAGGTGAGTGTAGGTGTGAAGCCAACCTGACTATGGAGTGAAACTCCGTGTCAAGAAAAGACCTTCCCAGCTTTACCAGCAGGTCAATTCAAACAATGGTGGCATTAGCATTATCTAAGGTAGAGTTTCTGGCTTGCTGACACCAAGGAGGTCAGACACCAGACACATGTGCAGGCTCAAATGGGAGCATTGATACTTTCAACAAAAGTAGCCCCCACCTTTCATTATCCTTCTGTGAGGCTCAGACTATTTGCTTGAAATCTACCAGTTAGAACTCTTTAATGGAGTCTGTTTGGGGTATACGCTCAACTCCGTGAAGACTTGGGTGGCTTACCTTTCATTTCCTTGAAGAACAATCTTACTAGGATGCATCACATCTTCCATTCCAGTGGGTTCTGCTATGCATGCTGCCCCCTCTGACAAGTGATTACATGTGCTTTATTGGGTTGCCTCTTCTGTGTTTTATAGACCCATTTGCAGCTAATTTCCCTTTTAGTCAAGGATCCTAGAGTTTGTTGCTTTGGCAGGAAAAACTGGATCCAAGTTGGACAAGAGCCATACTTCTAACAGTGTTAACAGGTTTTCTATGTGAGTGCTCTCAGGATATGGATTGGATTCTTAGCCATCAGGCTGGCCACTAGGATAGCAAATAAAAGATACACTATAAACACAAAGGAATCCACTAGAGCCCTGTCCTCAGTCGAGGAAGGGAAAAGAAGGGGAGGAGAACTACATCAGTTTGACCCTGGGTCCTCAGGAACTACATCACTGAAAACAAGGACCTCAAAGCTGTCCTCTGACCTCAAAATAGGCTAAGGTGTTCCCACACATATATTCATGCCCACAACAACAATTAATAATAATGAAATGGAAAAATTAAATGCTATTAAGAAAACTAAAAATGATAAACAGCTTTAGCAAATACTTGAGAGCTACAGAAATATACTTTAATATTGGAAGAGAAGTTTGTTTAATTTCTCTCTCATGAATTTATATATTTCCATTTCATTGAAGCATCACTATAAGTTATTTACTAATAAATTTGTTGTATGACAATTTCATTCATCCGTGACCAATGCAGTCTGATTACTTTTACATCTACCTTTTCTCTCAGTTTATTCCCTCTTTGTCAAAGCTCCACCTTCACCTCTGCCTCAAGTCTCTTTCTCACATTCCCATCTTTTTATTTTGTGACTGAGTTTAACCATTTGTATGACCATGAGTTTGGAATTGTTCATGAGTGTGCACAACTAAATGCAGTGACTCTCTTTCCCATTTCATACATTAATAACCAATAGTTTCTCTGGGAGGGGCGGGACATCACAACCCCCCCCCCCACACACTGAAGACTGACTGTTGACAGAGCCAATCTCTTTCGGTCCTGGTACTCCACATGAGTCCATCATTGCAAAGACTGTTGTGATGCCCAGAAGACAATGCTTCACAGTCCTGCATCTCATCAGCTCTCACATTCTTTCTGCTTCCTCTTACCATTAAAAAGCATTTGACAAGTTTGTGCATTTATATACTGAATTTTAGTCACCCTTGTCTCCTCTCTCATCCCTTGCCTTCTCTGCTGAAACTCTTTCCAGCAAATCCTCCTACCTTTCACCTCTTCTCTGTATGTGTGGCCTGTGATGTTTAAATAGTTTCTTGCCACAAGTGGGTCAGAGCCAGATCAGGAGCCATACCCTCTCCTCCAACAACTGTTAATACTATGGGATTGTTAAAATTGGAATGTCGAATTAGTTTTAAAGTATAAATGGGAAATTAAACATGAAGTCTTAACGGTGTATTTTAATAAGCTCAAAAGCAAACTTTTTTTTTTCTTTTGAGACAGGGTTCCTCTGTGCAACAGTCCTGACTGTTCTGGAACTCCCTTTGTAGACCAAGCTGGCCTCAAACTCACAGAGATCCTCCTGCCTCTGCCTCTGGAGTATTGGGATTAAAGGCGTGCACCACCACTATCTGGTAAGCAAACAAGTTTTTAAACTAGAACTTTTCAAATCTGAGTTTTAGATTCAAATTGTGAAGACAGTACAGCTAGGTCTCATATGACCCACACATCCAGTTACCTGTTTGATAAACATCACATATCAGCATGGTCCATTTGTCACAGTTAATGAATCAAAACAGGTACATTATTACTAATATACTATGATCAGATTCTCTTGTTTTATATCTGATGTACTCTCTGTGTTTAGGATCATTAATGAAAGTATTATATTTTTTATCGTGCTGTGGAACTAAATGAGGACTTAATATACATCAGGTTAGAGCTTTTCAACTGAGGTAAGATTCAACCCTTAAGTCAATATTATATTATTTAGCAAAATTCAGGGGTGTAACTCTTAAAGCACACACACACACACACACACACACACACACACACACACACACACACACACACACAAAATAAGAATAAGGAACTAATTAAATTGTGATATTAAAGCAAAAGTGGAAAACAATTCAATGTGACAGAATTGAGAGTCTATAAAGGTCAATGTTATGGTGAATTTTATTTTATTAACTTATTTTAAGTACTTATTTTGTAATTAATTTTAATGGGTATGTGTGGGCACTTGTATGATCATAACACACATATAGGTGCTTGCAGAGGTCAGAAGAGTTCCAGGCCCCTTAGAACTGGAGTTGCAGTTGCTTGTGAGCCACTGTGTGGGTGGTGGAGTTCTTCACTATTGCTTTTAACCACTGAGCCATGTCTCTATCCTCTATGCTGAATTTTAGAGTTTGATGGAATTGGCTATAAAATGATAAGGCAAATTTAGAAACGTGTCTTTCAGTATCCAGAAAAGAAAAATTTCAGATAGTTTGAAACCTCTAAAAATTTCAAGAAACACACTTTTGGAGTTAGGAAGTCCTTGCTTAATGAAATGGAAAACAAAAGTGTCACGAAAGCGATGATCAGAAAATGTCATTATGTTGCTTGAAAAGTGTGTACAAGAGTACAACAAAGGTCAAGCGCTGTGGCTCACACCAGAACTTGAGAGGCAGAGGCAGCAGGATTGCTGTGAGTTCCAGGTCATCCTTGACTACATATTGAATTTTAGGACAGCCATGGCTACAGAGTGAGACCCTGTCTCAAAGAACCCTAAACCAATTAAAACAGACAATAATCACCACAAAACAATAAATGCCTCAAAGACATATTACCTAAAGGAAATCCTCATAATAAATGAACGATCTGCAAGGCACTCTACCATATCCCATATGGCTTGGGTCCTAAACCCTGACTAGGGGTGGGCAGGAAATGAAGAAAGGACAGACACATAGACACCTTTACAGAAAAGCTGGGGTGGGTAGGGTGTGTGCACTCTGATGAAGTGGCATCTAGTACCACTGTAACCTGGGATCTCAGTGTGTTCATTATGTCTAGCCAGAGAGAGATATTGGCTAGCTGGTGTCCATAGGCGATGTCGTAGGTAAGCCACAATTGATAGTTTTGATACACACTGGTCACTTGATTGCAGTCAGACCCAGGAAGAAAGCTTTGCCATCCCTCTGAGCTCATATTGGAAATGGCTCTTCTAATTTCCCAAGGGTGCGAGGCCCTGGAGTCCTTGGCCCGGCCATGTCCATGCCAACAATACACGTTTGCTTAGGGCTTTGCTCACTCGGGGGTTTCTTCTGCTTTCTACAGTACTTCTCTACAAACTAGAGTTTGTGAGAAACAACACATTTCTTTTATCTTTTCATTTCCTTCTCTTCAAAGTGACCTTTCTCCATTAAAAGGTTTGATAGACCTCTTTCTCTAGGTCCAGAGTGTACTTTAGCAAAAAGGTGAGATTTGACCTGTCAAGCAAGAAAACCATACTAATAACAATAATAAAATGTTAACTTTTATTACATTTTTTATGTAATTTTTTTATTACATTTTTTATTATTATATTTTTTATTACATTTTACTGTGTGTGTTGAGGTATGCATCTATGGAAGTTGGAGGACAACTTGCGGAAAATGATGCTTTCTATCATATGGCATCCAGAACGACTTTCACCCTCGGAAGCATCTGGCTGGTCTGCAACTCTAGTCTTTAAAGAAAACATTCATTTAAGCCATGTAAAGCACACTTAGAAGTCATACATTCATCTTTCTGATCTCAGCATGGTACAATTGAAGGTGAATTAGAGGGCTATATCTGTAGTAGGAACTTGAGGGCAGGCTTCCTGAGAAGGCTATTTCTTATTCCAAATTCACGGTGGGAAAGGCATGGTGGATGTCAGATGTCTAAACATGACTAATGGAAAGAAATAGCCAGGGGTTCTAGAAAATGTACATTACAGGGCTGTCTAGTCAATTTCTAGCTTAAGCTTCTCACATCCCAAATGCTTAAGCTGTTATTTCACACTTTTTCTGTGACTTGCTCTTCTGTCTTTCCTCATTGCAAAATTCTTAGTGCCAGGGAACAAATTCAGCAATCCCCTAAACAACCATGATAGTCCCATTACATAATCACATAAAATAAAGAGTCAATTTGACTAATCTTAATAAGAGCTTCATTCCGGAATTACAAATATCCCTTTACTTCTGAATTATGTACAACTCACTGCCTGAATAAGTTATTTTGTAATGCAACTCACCAAAGAGAAAACTAAAACAAATTTGTTTATAGATTCAATTGTCTTTATTCATGACCTGTGAATTCATAGCAACTTCCATTCATTTTCACTTTTTATTAGTTAAGGAATTTGTATGGGGATATAGTTTCAGGTAGCCCAGGCCTAAATCAAACTTACTATATATAGCTTAAGACAGTTCTGAATATCTGATTCTCCTGCCTTCCCCTCTTGAGTTCTGGGATTACAGGAGTGTGTCACCACCTGACCAGTCTGTGGTAGTGTGTTTTATAAACACAGAATGGGACTTACAGTAGGCAATAGCAGAGCAGAGCACTTTGAAAAGTCAGAATAAGGACAACATCATTGCTCCTCCTAGAGGAGTCCAAACAAATAGGTGTTTCAATCTCCTTGATGGATGAAATCCCTTAGGAAAAGCAGCAACTTTCAGAGGTTTGAACAACTGCTGGATTCTTGGGGCTTCTGTTGGTAGACAGCCATCATTGTATTAGCTGGATCGCAATTTGTATGCCATTCTAATAAATCTCACGTGTGTGTGTATGTATGTGTATATATATCCCATGTATACACACACACACACACACACACACACACACACACACACACACACACACACTCATGCACACATTCAGTTCTGTTTCTCTATAAAACCCTGACAAATACACCTCCTAATACCATCTCATTGAAGGTTATGTTAGGATTGTAACATGCAAATTTTAAAAACACAAGTATTTAGATTGAAGTGTAAATTAAAGTCTTATCTATAGAGCTATGATGTGAAATAAAATAGCAGAATGGATGTTTGAGATGAAAAATATTATCCTTAATTAGTTTTATAAGGAATTAGACTATGTTATTTTTATTATTTGACTTTGTTTCCTGAAATTTTAAGCATTTATGCAACTTTATGAATTTCAAGAATGAACCATTGAAGGGTAACCAACTGGCCCAAATTCTAGAGAGGGCTTAGGCAAGAGACAGGCATGAGTACATGCACACCATATTAATTTGAATGATTATCATTTCTATATTAGTTTTCTATGGTAGACTTTATCCTCTTATAGATTGTTTCTTCCTTCCTTCTCATTCTCCACATTACAACTGGAGTAATGTTTACAAATTCATTGTTATCGCATTATCTCCTGTTGATGGGATGATCCTGTGCCCTTGGAAAAAAATTTATGTGTTTTTTTCCTAACTGCCAAGGTTACAGTTTTGAAGGTAAGGTCTTTGGGAAGAGATCAGTATATGGGCAGAGCTCTGATGTGAGATAATTGTACTAGTAAGAGAAAAGTGAGAGAAATCTCTTGCCCTTCATTCTGTGTTAAGTGTCTGGAGAGAATGTGGAAACTTGCAGCACAGAAAGTGTCCTGCAACAGAATACAATGATGCTGGTACCCTGATCTTGAACTGTCATAACTTAAAAGAAATAAATTTCTTATGTTTGTAAATGTCTCTGCCTGTGGCATTTTGTTACAGTGTATGTAACATTGCAATATCTTTTTGTTACATGCAAAACACAAGCTTCCCACTGTGTCCTCGATGGTCCCATGTGATTTGATTTCAATCTCCTGTCCTTATCTAAGTTCTATCACATGGAATTTTTCCCCCAGCTTTTCTGGATCCTTATTCTCTGGACTATGATTCATTCTCTTCTTGCTGCTTTATGTGAATACACCTCATCACTTTGATAACCATTTCAAAGTTTTAATTAAGTTTTCTATTAACCACCAACAACACCTTAGTGTAATACCTTATGCTCTGTGATCATAAATGTTACATTGAATAGTTGTAGCTCAATAAAACTCACAGTGGTCAGTGTTGCTCCATGTGTAGGTATGTGTCTCCTGGCTCAAAGGGCATAGGTTCAAGTCCCTCTATACCACTTAATGGTACAATGGGGGCCACATTACTCAACCTTTTATTTCTCAACTTTCTCATTTGCAAAAGTATTAACAATAGAAAAGCAACCATATACCAGTTATTTTGTGAATATTAAATGATTTCATAAATAGAGCCATCCCTAGACTTAACTGTGTTCCCATTGCTCACTTGGTGGAGTTAGGATGAATTGTAGTTGTGAATCTATCTATAAATCTTGTTTATTGTCTTTCCCCCCCCATGACTCTAGGAATTCTAAGAGAGCAAAGTACATGTTAATTGTTCTCGAATGGATTTCTAGTAGTTTCTTATAATTAATATTTATTGGATTATAAATTTAACATCAAAGTAATGAAAAACTTTGGACTTTTTGAAGTCAGTGGATAACAATTTGGAAGATAACATTTATGAGAACATGTGAATGAAAATAGAGGAGAAGAATGAAACTTGCAGGGCTTCTGCTAGCTACCACCAAATAGTTAATCCAGTTGAGTAAAAAGTTAATATAACTCTTTGTCATGTTAACAGCTTTCAGTTGTCAAACAGAAAGCATTAGCATGCTGTATATTTTGGTACCATTCTATTAGTACATGTAGGCATAGCTAGGTTGTCATTGCTGAGTCTGTGTGATCAGGTTGTAGTGGAATATGATATGTATATATTTCTTTAAAATTCTCATTTATTGTATACTCTATTTTCTGCTGTTAATAGCTCAATACCAGACATTAAGAAAGAAAATGAGTTTATTTTGGATTGTGGGTCAGGTCTTAAAAACAAGGGCCCACATCTAGTGATGGTTTTCTTTGTGACAGCATCCAAGGGTATCACATGACGGTGCCTGAGATCTGGACAAATTGAATTTTGACAATTTATAAGATAATTTATCAACAAATTAATTTATTAATCATATCAATGGGCTTATATATTCCTGAAGGCAAACCTGTAAGCCTTAGAGGCTTTACATGGTCCCACTCCTTACTATCTCATAATGTAAATTAAATTTCAATATGTGGCCAGGTGTAGTGGTACATGACTGATATCAGTAATTGGCAGGTGAATTTGGGAAGATCAGGAGTTCAAAGTCAGTCTCTAATATGTAGTGTTTGGGAAAGCATGGGATACAGAGAGAAACTTTTTATAAAGCAAGCAAACAAAGAAATTAAATAGGAACTTTAGGGAAAACAACCCATATTCAACTCTTAATACTAAGATGGATAATTTCTCACAATGAGAAACAAAGTGACATTTAAAGGAGGATATATTTAAAAAATTAAAAAATGACTATGAAATTAACATAATTTCCTTACCCTACATTTCACTGGGGGCATATGTGTTTTACCAACTCAACTTTAATTAATTTGGATATCAGCATAATAATTTCATTGCTTTTTCCAGGAAACATTAACTAAAAAGGGTCCTTGTCAAGGCTATAAAAAAGTGTCTTGCTGTTTCCACCAATTCAGAGTGATTAAGTTATATGTTCTACCTAACCCAACCTGTTTCCTGTTTTGCAAAATCCACTTTATCATCACTCATTCTGTCCATAACTTTAAAAAGACCCTTCCTAGAGTTTTCTATTTGAGACTCCATAAGACCATTTAGAAAGTATTCATCTTTTCTGTAATAGGTCCATGTTTTAGTTACTTTCTATTGATATAAAGAGACACCACAACCAAGGAAGGGTTGAAAGGATGAATTTAATTTGGATCTCTCAGTTCCAGAGAGTAATAGTAGAGTCGTTGACCGTCAATGCTGGGAGAAGAACATCAGGCAGACATCACACTGGTGCAATAGCTGAAAGCTTGTATTTTGAGACAGCAAGCACAAGGCAGAAAGAGAGGAGAGAGGGAGGACACTAATAATAGTGTAGGTATTTAACCTCATCCTTTTTCACCCCCACCCAGTGACAAATCTCCTCCAACAAGGCCACACCTCCTAACCCTTCCCATCAAATGAGGACCAACCATTCAAATATACAAGGCCACAAAGACATTCTTTTTATAAAAATATATTTATTTATTATTTTTTCTTGTTTTACATATCGATCCCAGTTCCCTCTGCCTCCCATCCTCCATGTCCCCAGACCCCCCTCCCATCCCATTCCCCATCCACTCCACAGGGAGGGTGAGGCCTTTCAGGAGGGATCATGAAAATCTGTAAATCATTTGGAGTAGGGTCTAGACCCTCTCTCCTGCCTTTAGGTTAAAGGAGTATCCCTCCATGGGGAATGTGCTCCCAAAGTCCTTTTGTACACGAGGGATACATCCTGGTTCCACTGTCAGAGGTCCCATAGACTGCCCAGGCCTTCTAACTGAGAGCCATGTACAGGGGGTTTCCAATGCTGGTTTCCCAGCTATCAGTCTGGGGTCCATGAGCTCCCCCTTTTTCAGGTCAGCTGTCTCTGTGGGTTTCTGTAGCTGGTCTTGACCCCCCCTTTCTTTTATTCCTTCTCCCTCTTTGCAACTGGATTCCAGAAGTTTGGCTCAGTGTTTAGCTGTGGGTGTCTGCTTCTGTTTCCATCAGCTACCAGATGAGGGCTCTATGATGGCATATAAATTAGTTATCAATCTCATTATCAGGGAAGGGCATATAAGGTAGCCTTTCCACTGTTGCTCAGATTGTTAGTTGGAGTCATCCTTGTAGGTCTCTGGACATTTCTCTAGAGTCAGTTTTCTTTTCAAACCTATAATGGCTCCCTCTATTATGGTATCTCTTTTTTTTCACTCTCTTCTATTCATCCCCTGACTCAATCTTTCTAGTCCCCGGGTACTCCTCTCCTGCCCCTCTCTTTCTCCGAACTCCCTCTCCACTTACTGCCCCCCCCACACTCCGGATATGCTCAGGAGATCTTGTTCCTTTCCCCTTCTGTGAGAGACCTTATATGAATCTCTTAGGTTCCTCCTTGTATCCTAGTTTCTCCGGAGGTGTGAATTATAGGCTGGTAATCCTTTGCTCTAAGTCTAAAATCCATATATGAGTGAGTACATACCATGTTCCTCTTTTTGTGACTGGGTTACCTTGCTCAGGATGGTTTCTTCAAGTTCCATCCATTTGCCTGCCAATTTCAAGATTCCATTTTTTTTTTTCTGCTGAGTAGTATTCCATTGTGTAAATGTGCCACATCTTCTGTATCCATTCTCCAGTTGAGGGACATTTAGGTTGTTTCCAGGTTCTTGTTATTACAAATAATGCTTCTATGAACATAGTTGAACACATGTCTTTGTTGCATGGATGTGGATCATTTGGGTATATGCCTAAAAGCAGAATTGCTGGGTCCTGTGGTAGATTGATTCCCATTTTCCTGAGGAACCGTCATACTGATCTACAAAATGGCTGCACAAGTTTGCACTCTCACCAGCAGTGGAGGGGTGTTCCCCTTTCTTCACATCCTCTCCAGCATAAGTTGTCATTGGTGTTTCTAATTTTAGCCATTCTGGCATGAGTAACATGGTATCTCAGAGTTGTTTTGATTTGCATTTCCATTTTGATTTGATTTGCTAAGGATGTTGAGCACTTTCTTAAGTACCTTTCAGCCATTTTGGACTCCTCTATTGAGAATTCTCTATTTAGTTCTGTACCCCACTTTTTAATAGTGTTATTTTGTGTTTTGGTGACTAGTTTCTTGAGTTCATTGTATATTTTGGAGATCAGCCCTCTATCAGATATGGGGTTGGTGAAGATCTTTTCCTATTCCGTGGGCTGCTGGTTTGTCTTGTTGACTGTGTCTTTTGCCTTACAGAAGCTTCTAAGTTTCAGGAGGTCCCATTTATTAATTGCTGATTTCGGTGTCTGTGTTACTGGTTTTATGTTCGAGAAGCAGGCTCCTGTACCAATTCATTCAACAGTACCTCCAACTTTTTCTTCTAAGAGGTTTAGTGTGGCTGGATTTATGTTGAGGTCTTTGATCCATTTGGACTTCAGTTTTGTGTATGGCAATAGACATGGATCTATCTGCAGTCTTCTATACACCATCATCCAGTTATACCAGCACCATTTGTTAAAGATGGTTTCCTCGTTTCATTGTATAATTTTAGCTGTTTTGTTAAAAATTGGGTGTTCATAGGTGTGTGAGTTAATATTGGGATTTTCAATTTGATTCTACCTGTCTATTTTTGTGCCAGTTCCAAGCTGTTTTCAGGACATTAGCACTATAATAGAGCTTGAAGTCAGGGATGGCGATACCCCTGGAAGTTCCTTTATTGTACAGGGTTGTTTTTGCTATCCTGAGTCTTTTGTTTTTCCATATAAAGTTGAGTATTGTTCTTTCAAGGTCAGTGAAGAATTGTGCCAGGATTTTGATTGGGATTGCATTGAGTCTGTAGATTGCTTTCGGCAAGATTGCCATTTTTACTATGGTGATCCTACCTATCCAAGAGCATGGGAGATCTTTCCATTTAATGGTATCTTATTTGATTTCTTTCTTTAAAGACACAAAGGTCTTATTACACAGGTCTTTCACTTGTTTGGTAGACATTATCTAAAAATATTTTATGTTGCTTGTGGCTATTGTAAAGGGTGATTTCTTTCTCAGCCCCTTTATCATCTGTATATAGTAGAGCTACTGACTTTTTTTTCTTTTTTTAGTTAATCTTGTATCCTATCAATTTGCTGAAGGTGTTTATCAGCTGTAGGAGTTCCCCGGTAGAGTTTTTTGGTTCACTTAAATAAACTATCATATCATATGCAAATAGTGAAAGTTTGACTTCTTCCTTTCCAATGTGTATCGCCTTGATCACCTTTTGTTGTCTTATTGCTGTAAGTAGTACTTCAAGTACAATACTAAAGAGATATGGAGAGAGTGGACAGCCTGTCTTGTTCCTCATTTTAGAGGAATCACACTGACTCCATTTAGTTTGATGTTGGCTGTTAGTTTACTGTATATTGCTTTTATTATGTTTAGGTATGTTCCTGTTATCCCTGATCTCTCCAAGACCTTTATCATGAAGGGGTGTTAAATTTTGTTAAAGGTTTTTTTATGCATCTAGTGATCATGTGGGGTTTTTTGTTCAGTTTGTTTATATGGTGGATTACATTGATGGATTTTCATATAGTAAACCATCCCTGCATTCCTGGGATAAAGCCTACTTGGTCATGGTGGATGATTTCTCTGATGTGTTCTTGGATTCAATTCGCCAGTATTTTATTGAGTATTTTTGCACCAATGTTCAGGAGGGATATTGGTCTGTAGTTCTTTCTTAGTTGTGTCTTTGTGTGGCTTGTGTACCAGGGTAATTGTAGCCTCATAAAAAGAGTTTGACAATGACCCATCTGCTTCTATTTTATGGAACCCTTTGAGGAGTATTGGTATTAGCTCTTCTTTGAATTTCTGGTAGAATTCTTCACTGAAACCATATGGCTCTGGGCTTATTTTTGGTTGGGAGACTTTTGATTACTGCTTCAATTTCATTAGGGGTTATAGGTCTATTTAAATTGCTTATTTGGTCTTGATTTAATTTTGGTAAGTGATAGCCATCCAGAAAAATGTCTATTTCCGATAAATTTTTGAATATTTTGGAGTACAGGTTTTCAAAATATGATCTGAAAATTTTCTGTATTTTATCTGGTCTGTTTTTATGTCTCCATTTTCATTTCTGATTTTGTTAATTTGCATGTTCTCTCTCTGTGTTTTGCTTAGTTTGGATAAAGGTTTGTATGTTTTCTTGATTTTCTGGAAGAACCAACTCTTTGTTACATTGATTCTTTGTATTGTTTTCCTAGTTTCTACCTTATTGATTTTAGCCTTCAAATTGATTATTTCCTGTCATTTACTCCTTTGGGGTGAGTTTGCTTCTTTTTGTTCTAGAGCTTTCAATTGTGCTGTTAATTTTCTAGTGTGAATATTCTCCAGTGTCTTCATGTGGGCACTTACGGCTATGATCTTTCCCCTTAGTACTGATTTCACAGTGTCCCATAAATTTGGGTATGTTGTTTCTTCATTCTCTTTTAATTCTAGGATGTTTTTTAATTTCTTTCTTTGTTTCTTCCTTGACCCAGTAATGATGCAATTGGGCATTGTTCAATTTCCATGAGTTTGTAGGGTTTCTACAATTTGTGTTGTTGTTGAATTCTAACTTTAAAGCATGGTAGTCTAATAAGATACAGGGGATTATTCCAATATTTTTGTATTTATTGATGTTCACTATATTGTCAAGTATGTGGTCAATTTAGACAATGTTCCGCGTGGCACTGAGAAGATGATACATTCTTTTGTGTTTGGATGGAATGTTCTATAAATGTGTGTTAAACCCAATTGGGTCATAATTTCTGCTAGTTCCTTTGTTTCTTTGTCAAGCTTCTGTCTGGTGTCTAGTGTTAAGAGTGCGGTGTTGAAATCTCCCACTATAAGTCTGTGAGGTTTTATGTGAGATTTGAGTTTTAGTAATGTTTCTTTTATGAATGCAGGTGCCTTTGTATTTGGGGAATAGATGTTTAAAATTGAGACTTCATCTTGATAGATTTCTTCTGTGATAAGAAATGACCTTCTCATCTCTTTTGATTGATTTTAGTCTAAACTCCATTTGTTAGACATAAGTGTTGCTACACCTACTTGTTTCTTGGGTCCATTGATTGAAAAGTCTTTTCCCAACCCTTAACTCTGAGGTGACTTCTGTCTTTGAAGTTGAGGTGTGTTTCTTGTGTGCAGCAGAAGGATGGATTTTGTCTTTGTATCCATTCTTTTAGCCTGTGTCTTTTTATAGATGAGTTAAGACCCTTAATATTGAGGGATATTAATAACCATTGATTGTTAATTCTTTTTTTTTTTTTTTGGATTTGTTGATGGTGGTGGTATTGTGTGTGGATTTTCCCCCATTTTTTTTTTTGGCTACTGATAAAATGGAATTATCTATCACCTATAATTTTTTTTTGTGGGTGTAGTTAATTACCTTGGGTTGGAATTTTCCTTCCAGAACTTTTTGTGGGGATGGATTAGTTGATGTGTATTGTTTAAATCTTGTTTAGTCATGGAATATCTTGGTTTCTCCATTAATAGTGATTGAACACTTTGCCGAGTATAGTAGTCTGCGCTGGCATCCGTAGTCTCTTAGTAGTGTTGTTAGAATATCTATTCAGGACCTTCTGGCCTTCAGAGTTTCCATGGAGAAGTCAGATGCAAATCTGATAGATTTGCCTTTATATGTTACTTAGCCTTTTCCTTTCCTGCTTTTAATATTCATTCTTTATTCTGTTGCCACACCAGCCCCAGTGGAGACAATGTAGCAATGGCTGAGAGAAATCTCAATGGTTACCTGTCCAGAGGTTTGAACCACACATGGTTACACCTCCTGGGAAAAAGTGGTCCAGGTCCCTGCAGGTGCTTGCTTGGCTGGCTGTTTGGAACGGGTGCTAGATGTGTTTTGTGCTATGATAACAATAATGCTTTTTGATCATGGGTGTTTTGGTCTGTAAGCTCCACTGTTAGCCAAAACCCATAGTGCCAGGTGTCAGCCCAAGGCCTAATAAACAATTGAGGCTAAAGCTGTAGAAAGCAGCCCACAATGTGACCTTGCCTATAATCAGTCTACCGGCAGCAAGGCTACTGTGGGAATTACTACAAAACTCTAACTTGGGATTTTAGGGCCTTTGAAACGCTGACCACAAGCAGGCCAAAATAGAGGTTCCCAGTTATGCACTTGCTTAGATGTATTTGAGATCTCATACTTCAAAGGGAATTGCTGACATCTATAGAATATCTGTTTATCTTTAAACTGTGACCAAAGATCTGTTCTTTGAACTTTGTGTATAAAAACCTGATATTTTGAAGTAAACATTGCAGCAGTTCGCAAACCTCCTCAAGTGTGTTTGTGTCTCTATTGACTTCCAAGACAAAGATGCAAATGGAGCTGTATTCAAAAGTCACTCCTGACCTGGTCATCGAGTCTTGGTCTTCACACAGACCTGTTACCCACTGAGCAGTCTGCGGCATTCTGTATGTTTGGTGTTTTGATTATTATGTGGCCAGGGAACATTTTTTCTGGTCCACTCTATTTGGTGTTCTGTAAGCTTCTTGAACTTTCATTGGCATGTGTTTCTTTAAGTTGGGAAAGTTCTCTTCTGTGATTTTGTTGAATATATTTTCTGCACCTTTGAGTTGAGTTTCTTTACCTTCTTCTATACCTATTATTATGAGGTTTGACCTTTTATAGTGTCCCATATTTTCTGGATATTTTGTGTCAGGGATTTGTTGTACTTAAGATTTTCTTTTGTCCATGAATATATTTCTCCTAGTGTATCTTCAACACTTGAGACTCTCTCTTCCATCTCTTGTATTTGGTTGGTTATGCTTGCATCTGTAGTTCCTGATCATTTGCCTAGCTTTTCTATTTCCAGAATTCCCTCAGACTGTTTTTTTCTCTTTCTTTCTTCCTTCCTTCCTTCCTTCCTTTCTTTCTTTCTTTCTTTCTTTCTTTCTTTCTTTCTTTCTTTCTTTTTTTTCCTTCCCTGCTTGCTTGCTTTTTTTTTGTCTCTATAGCAGCTTTCAAACCTTGCACTGTTTGAATTGCTTCATGTAATTTTTGGTTTGTCTTTTCCTCCCTTTCTTGAATCTTTTCTTCTGTTTCTTCAAGAGATTTTCTCATTACCTCCTTTGGTGTCTCTGTCATTGTCATAAAGTTGTTTTGGCGACTGGACTAGGACACTGGCAGACTCTGGATGAGCTGATCTGCTAGAGCGTGCTCCCTGGAAGTCCGTCCTCAGTTCTCAGTCTTCAGGATACTCTGAGCAGTTCGCTGGAAGGCAGGCTGGAAACAGGCCTATACTTGACCCCTCCCGTGGTTGGAGGTGGGACCAGGATGCTGGCAGCCTCCAGATGGGACACTCTGCTAGGGCAGGCACCCCTGTATGCTGTCCTCAGCCCTTAGTCCTTAGACCTCAGGACACTCCAAGCAGGGTGCCCAAAGCCACTTTCTGCTATTTCTATTATATACACCCATCTTAATTCACAGTGATCAGGTAGGATTCAGTGTTTTATTTCAGTATTTAATAGCTGCAAAGATTTACTTCATATCCTAATATATGGTTCATTTTGAAGAAAGTTCTAAGGGCTGCTGAGAAGAAAGTATATTTTTGTGTTTAGGTGGGATGTTCTGTAGATGTCTGTTAGATCCATTTGATTCATGTCATTATTTAACTCCAGAACTTCTCTGTTTAACTATTGTTTAGATGATATACAGGCAATATTGAGGTATTAAAGTCACCCACTCTTCCTGTGCTAAAATTAGTGTGCAATTTTAGCTCTAGCAGTGTTTCTTTATGAATGCAGGAGTCCTTGTGTTTGGTACATAGGTGTTTAGATTTGCAATATCCTCTTGTTAGAATTTTTCCTTTAATAAGTATGTAGTGTCCTTCCCTACCTCTTCTGATTATTTTTGGTTCAAAGTCTGTTTTTATCAGACATAAAGTCTACACCTGCTTGCTTTCTGGTTACATTCTGCTTGCTTGGAATACATTTTCCTATCTTTTACCCTGAGATGATGTCTGACCTTGATGGTGAGGTGTATTTCTTGGATGCAACAGAAATATAAATGCTGTTTTCTGATCCAACCTGTTAGTCTATGTCTTTTTATTTTTCTTTATTAATTGAGATAGTTAATATTGAGAGTCATTAACAAGCAGTGTTTATTAATTCCTGTTACTGTGTTATTATGGCATGTACCCCCAGCTCTTTTGACTAACTATTCTGGGATTGTTTATTCTTTGTATCCTCTTGGGTTTTGTTAACCTCATCTTCAGATGAATGATTTTCTTTTACTGCTTTTTATAGAACTGGACTGATGGACACAAATTGCTTAAATTTGTTTTTAGCATAAAATGTCTTTCTTTTTCCTATGATTGTGATTGAAAGTTTTGCTGGGTATGATGGTCTGAGATAGCATCTATGGTTTCTTAGAAGTTTTAGAATGTCTATTTAGACTTTTTTCAGAGCCTTTATTGAATAGTCAGGTGTTATTATAATGGGCCTGCCTTTATATGTTCTTGTTGCTATATTCATAATTGCCAGAGATTGGATACAATCTAGATGTTCATTAAAGGACTGATGAATAGATAATGAAAGTGTGGCACATTTACACAATGAAATATTATTCAGCTATTAAGAAGAAATGAAATAATGAAATCTTCAGATAAATGGATGGAGCCAAAAATGAACATTCTGGATGAGGTAAACCAGACCCCAACAACAAATATTTCATGTTTTCTTTTATAGATGGATATTATCTCTTAGGCTTTAGATATGTATGTTTCAATTTGTATCACCATAGAGGTTATATATCTAGTAAGGGGCCATGAGGGAGGATAGTACCTTCCAAGTAAGGGGAAATAAAGTATAATATAAAGAGATAAAGGGAAAAGTAGAATAGGATAATTAAATGGGAGGTGAGGTGAGTGGGTAGGGTGAGGAAGGGAATATGAGAGGAATAGCTAATATTAAAGGTCTTCTGAAAATCCATTTGGAAACCTAATATGGTAGAAGTTTCTCAAAATATATATGAAATGAACAGAATTTAAATGAAGTCACTATATAATGGGGGAGACAATGCCCCAACTAGACATCTTATGTCATAAAACTAAACCTCCAGTGCCAGGAATTGGTTATATTTTATTTAGTGAAGGCCAAAGGGGTCTCATGGACCTCTTCCTAAGCATCACAGACCATTGCCAAGACTATGGTCTACTATCCATACTCTGATAGTAAGGGTCTATTGCTGAAATCATATTTATCAAATGAATTAAGCTAAGCCAAGGCTCAACTAGACTTTTCATCCCTACTAACTAGCACTCATTGTGGTCTAAGATACTTTAAACACTACTAGAAGAGCAAGGTAATTATCAGTTTCTCCCAGGTACAAGTCCTTTGACCTACAACAGAGCTCTGCCTGCAAGTTATAGTAGTGCAACAGTGGCACAAACGTTATGGGAGAAACCAACCACATTTTGATGAATTTAAGAACAATTCCATGAGATGGAACCCATAATTGAAAATGGTAAAATGACCAAGAACCTGAGACTAAATAAGTCATGGACCCAGTGGGAAATCTACTACTATTATTCTTCTAAAGGAACATAGCAATAAAATGACTCCTAATGATGTATTACTATACTCAAAGAGAAGAACATCATTCAGCCCTCATCAGAGAAGCCTCTTCTTGCAGTGTATGGAAATTAATACAAAGAACCACAACTGTAAAATATGCAGATAGTGGAAAACTTTGAACTCAGTCCTAAATGGAATGTCTTTATCAAGTTGCTCTCTGTAGTAACCCACAGTGTGAGGCATCTGTCTGGTCCGTATCTGAGAGGAGGAGTGTAGATTGAGGAAAGGAGCAGACAAGAAACAAGAGGTAGAGTCAGTAGGGCACCTAGTGAATACCAGGATCAGCCTCAAGTTTATTATTCAAAGCTTTTACATATCCCAATTAAAAGGGAGGAAGGCAAAAGATTTTCTTACCAAGATACAAAGAACAAGCAAGTGTAATACCTTCTCAATACTCCAAACATCAAGTAACCACACCCTAAACCAAATATCCTGTTGTCAGTGTAAGAAATCCTTTAGTTACTCTTTAGGTCGAATATCTTGTTATCAAGGCAAGACACACAATAGCCAAACCTTAGGCCAAACATTCTGTTATTTGACCTTGAAGGAGCAATAATAGGCTTGAACTCTCTGACCTTTATGTCAAGATGGAACGAAGCCGCTTTCATGGGCCCCAACACCTCCTCTCAAAGCTCAGTGATCTTTGCAGAAGAGGAGGCAGAAAGACTGTAAGAGCCCACGGTGGTAGATGACACCAAGAAACAGTGTCTTTCAAATACAACAGGACTGGTGCACATTATGAACTCACAGTATACACAGACTAAGATTATGAGAATCAGAGGTGGTAGCCAAACCAGGACCCTGAACATGGGTGTCAGTTGGGAGGCCAGGGCAGTCTATAGGGCCTCTGGCAGTAGAACCAGTACTTACCCTTAGTGCATGAACTTTTGGAGCCCACTCACAGTGGATGGATAATCTATCAGCCTAGATACTTGGGGGAAGGGCCTAGGCCTTGCCTTAAATTGTACGCACCTGCCCTCGCCAGCAAGGAAGATGCGACTCCGGGTAGATCTTCTTCATGCAGTTTTAATCAGGATCCTTTAAACATGTTGCTTCTGGCCGGAGAGAGAGAGAGAGAGAGAGAGAGAGAGAGAGAGAGAGAGAGAGAGAGAGAGAGAGAGAGAGAGAGAGAGAGCCGGGGGACCCCTGCACAGACTTAAATACCCTTGAGCTAACCAACCCCTGTGAGCCACGTGAACCCTGCAGATAGGCTACTCTAATGCGGAAGCTTGCTATTCTCTTTGTCCCCCCCTCAATACTCCATTCTTATTATATAACAAAACATTTATTCTAGTTCCTTCTCTTGTTTTTCCCTCTTCTCTCCCATGGGTATTAAAAGAATTGCAGTGGCTGAAACCTCTGCCCTCCTGGAGACTGGGCAATGCTCTACTGCTGAGCTGCACCGCAAGCTGCTTGTCTGTGTTTTCTTTCTCAGGTGGATCATCCTCAAGGTGACCATTGGTTCCTTCTCCTCTTTGAATTTACAATGCCAGTTCCCCAATAAGAGAATGAGAACGTCCCTCCTTTCCTTCTGAGAATGACAGAATTGCCTTTCTTTCTTTTTTCTTTCTTTCTTTTTTTAAGAATAAGAAGCTAATTTTGCCTACAATCACACATTTATTTGGACATTTCTTAATTCTTTATAAATTAATTGAGTGTTGGGCTTCTTGAAGCCAAATGTTACCTCTCTTATTGATTAGCTTGAATAAAATTTAATTATGTGCATGTTTTATATCTATATCAGTCACTCACTTTCATAGATTTATTATTTTGTTGAGGGCTCACAATAATAACTGCTTACTCTAAGAAGCTGAGATTTATCTGCATTGTGGTAGCTGTGGCTGATTCACACTGACTTGGGATAGAGTTCAGTGTATTTAGCATATTATAACTACCCAAGAGTCAGCTTGGCATGCACCTGTAACTCCAGGAGGATCAGGAGTTCAAGGTCATCTTTGGCTATTCAATGAGTTTGAAGAAAGCCTGGGTTACAAGAAACTGTCTCAACCAAACCCACACGTCAAAAAAAAGTATTTCAGAGTATCTGTATTTATTATAAACAAACAAACAATAGATGTATTTGGAAAAACCCTTGGGGCTTTATAACTCGTTATTTCTTTCTGCTCATCAGTGTCTCCCACAAACCTTCTTCAGTGCCCCTTTCACTTCTTTGTTCCTTAAGGTGTAGATGAGAGGATTCAGCATGGGAGTCACCAAGTTATAGAAGAGTGTGAGGAATTTCCCTTGGTCCTGGGAAGAGCTATTTCCGGGTTGCATATACATATAGATGATGCTTCCATAGAACAGGGAGACCACAGTGATATGGGAGCTACAGGTGTTGAAGGCTTTCCATCTTCCAGCAGCTGACTTGATTTTCAGTACAGCAGCAGCGATGTAGCCGTAAGAGACAAGAATCAGTGTGAGGGGCAGCAGGACAATAAGGATGGCGAAGGTGAAAGCCAACATTTCCACCGCTCGAGCATCCACACAGGCCATCTTGATCAGAGCTGGCATTTCACAAAGGAAGTGATTAACTTTGCGGCGGCCGCATCTGGACAGGGTCATTGTTAGTGGTGACATGACGATGGCATTGATAAGCCCACTCCCCCAGGCCAGAGCTACGAGTCTCACGCACAACTGTGGGTGCATAATGACCATGTAATGCAAAGGTTTGCAAACCGCAGCGTAGCGGTCGAACGCCATGACAGCCAAAAGGATGCATTCTATACCCCCAACCGACAGGAAGGAGAAAAGTTGAACCACACAGCCAGCATAGCTGATGGTCTTATCTGGACCCCAGAGGTTTACCAGCATCTGTGGGATGCAGCTGGTACTAAAGCAGAGATCCAGAAATGAAAGATTTGCCAGAAAGAAGTACATTGGGGTGTGAAGCCGCGGGTCCAATATACATACAAGGATTATGGTTGTGTTTCCCAGCACAGCCACCGAATACAGAGTAAAATTTACAATGAAGAGTATCATCTCTAGGTGAGGGCGATCAGAGAAGCCCACTAAGATGAAACCGTACTCAGAGCTGTCATTCGACTTCTCCATTGCATTTTCCTCACACCATCAGGTCAGAGCAGCTGGTAGGAGCAAAATGAGGAATAGTTCATCTCTATTTCCTGAAGGCGAGGATGTAATTATGTCACTAGACCCAAGATAAATGATAAATGGGTGTTTACTGGAGAACAATTACACAGAAAAATAAAAAGAACCGAGGGAGTGTTTCCATGTCCTTCCTACCAGAGATTCGCTGACCCACTAGCAAAGACCTAGCAAGAGAAACTATGCGTAAAGCTGCAGGCTTCCCTCTTTCGCTTACCTCTGCCTGAAGCCACACCCAAAGGAGTGTGGCCACCATTACAGGTGCACAGACCAGATGCCTACAATTCCCCTTTTAGTCTAAAGAAGGTTTTAAGCCTGATGCAAAAAGTATATGCAGTGGTAACTCCAGGAAATGGAAAGGTAAACATACACAAATTAAAACCTACTATCAGCAAGAGCAACATTGAGCAATAGATATACACTACATGTCAATATACATGTTAAGTATCAGGGTAAAGGCATGCCAGAGATCACTCTGGCAGCAGTCCTAAACTGGCAAGTCTAAACCTTGTCTATCTAAGATAAGAGAGGATATTGCTATGACTGTCTAGTGTTCAACCTGAGAAGGAAAATAACAATACGAGGGTAGTCAGGAATTGCAAGTGTGGGACTTCCAAAGGTGCAAGTGAAGACAAAAACAGCAGGCTACCTGGACAGTCACCGAGGTCTCACAGCAATGTCAGGGCCACCAACTTTGGTTAAGGCCTGAAGTATCAGACAGACCATCTCAGCAGCAGGGAAATTGAAAAACTGTCTTACCCTGCCTTGGCAGGGTTCAGTAATCTTTAAGTTTAACTCCTGCAAGCTTAGTTAGAACAGCATGTCCAAGGTCAATGGTCAAGGTGGGGGCAGTTTTTTTCCCCAAGAAGCCAGTAGCCGAAGAGAGAATGAACTCTAGATGGCATGTCATCAATGTCCAACAATTTCCTTAAAAACATGCAGCAACAGGATCCAGGGAGGAATATTTGGTCACTGATTCTAACATTGCCATCCATAGGAGACAACTCTCCACCCTGAAGTAAGACTGCTCATCATTGACACAAATTATTTCATGTTGGGAAATTTTTGACATAACCACCTTTTAATTTGAGTTAATTTTTGAATTTTAGAGACAGGGTCTTATGTAGCCCAGGTTGACCTTCCTCTTCACTTTCCAAGTACTAAAGTCACAGGCAAGTACAGCTACAATCGTTTGTTAAAGGGATAATTTATCCCAATGACTCATAAAACCATGTATTTTTACTGTAACATCAGATCCTTCTTTGCTAACATGTTTGTAAGTAGCCATCCCAATTAAACTCATTTTCCTTTACACACAGGCAGATAAGCCCCTTTCTTCCAATCTCCATATAACAAAGTGAGCAGATGAGTTATGACCCTAGCTGGTGTCTTCTACATGCCTTAAATGTAGACCTTTAAAAAGATGACAACCAAGACTGAATTCGGAACTGAGCTTTGGTAAAACACAAGATTCAGGCAACTATCAGCTAATAGGAGCTATGGCGATCTTATTATTGTGGTATAAATAGGTATTTTCTTTACCATGTCTATATTACCTTTATATCTCAGGTCTGCCAAATGATATCTCCATCATTCCCCTTTTGGTGATTAACAGCATCTTGCAATCTAAATTGCTAAGTTTAGGGTGCATAGTCTGTCCAGTAATCTAGTAGCCACTTGGCTATGTTTTGTCTTCTATTCATCTTTTAGAATTGTTAAAACAATTGTATAAATGAGATGAACAGCAAGAGAGATGAATAGAGGGGGAAAGTGAAGGAGACTGTAAGAAATAAAAAGCAATTCCCAGCACTTGGGAAGCAGAGACAGGCAGATCTCTGATGTTTAGGCCTGCTCTGGTCTACAGAACAAGTTCCAGGGCATTCAAAGTTACACAGAGAAAACTTGTCTCAAAAAAGAAAGAAAGCAATTAGAAATCAGTAATTTTAAAATGCATTTATCCAAAACTATCTAAAAAATGAAGAGAGCTTGAATCATATATGCCACAGTCAGAATTGGAGTAGAAGATGAAGATGATACACTACAGAATTAGGCAAGAGGGCAGACATCTGATGGTTCTGAAGATAGCCTCACACCCTCAGTTTGTCAGCTTTTTGATAACCAGAAAGAATGAGACAATGAGGATTCCTAAGTGGATACTACAGCATATCCAGGCTGTTGTGTGAGCTCAAGTACACACCACCATAGGCTGCTCAATGAGTAAACGAGGAACAAAATAACAGCAGAACTTGAGGACCTTTAGCAGATATGTCAGTCTTCAAATAACATATATCTTAAAGATACGAGTTATCTGAAAAACTTCTAAAATTGATGGTTCTATAGTAAGTTAATTTCTCCACAGATATACCGAAGTAACAAACCAAAAAACAGTATCTCCATTCTTTAGTCCTTTAGGCTCACCTGTTTTCAACTTTCCCCAACAATTCAGGAATAATACATATTAATATTTTTTCCTATTATTATCTTGTTATCTGGGATTTTGTGCTGGTCCTACATTTGATATATGTAGGAGAAAAGTAGATTATAAAATTAAAGCACCTGGAATTATATAGCAGTGGTTACAAAAGCCTTAACTTGTTAAATGACAGACTAAAAACCAAGTTCCCAACTCATTTTCTGTGCACTACAGTTTTTTTTTTGAAGTTATATAAAGACCATTTGTTTCTTTTTCTTATAGTTTGACTAAAGTGATAAGACTAATGGTATAGTACTGCTTTGGAGAAAAGGGACAATGATGAAATCACCCAGAGTAAACAGGCAACTACAATAGGAAGCAGCATTAGTATCCATCCTCTGTCTAGCTGCCATTTAGGCCAAATATCCAGCCTTCCATGGGCTTTTTGGAGCTGTCAACCAAAGCCCTACCTACATCGAGGACTTCCTGAAGACCTCAGAAAGTAAGCAAGATGGATGGGGATGCTCTTATAGCCTAGAACAGAAAAACAGGACTGATCTTTTAGCATCAAAGATGGTACCTACAAGTTGGCATAAGTAACCTGTTTTCTTGACAACACTATGGGGACCACTCCCTCCTTTGGGTAATCAGCTAGTACTGCAGATGAAAATAGAAGAGTGAATTCCTGTAGGGAAATGATGAAATAACATCTGGCAAGAGCCAAAACTCAGGTTAATTTTTTAGTTTCCATTTGGAGCCAGAGGTGCTCATATCTTCAAGATTTGATTTGACTATTTCTATGGTAAAAACATTCTTGTTGATTGGTGGATATAAAGCCATCACTAGAAACAAGGTTCTGGTATACCTGTAAAGCCTTGCATTGAACTATTGAGATTATACAGTTTTCTGAGGAACAAATTTTAAATTCACACTTATTTTTATTTTAATTAATAATCCAAGATTAGAATATTTTTAATAGTCTAAAATATTTAATAGTATTATTATTAGTCTAATTTTAATAGTCTAAGAGAGTCCACATTTTTTATGTAGAAATTGATTTCGAATAGATAATCCAAGAGTAGATTTTCAAAAGATATTACAAAAGTAGACAAGTCACTGCCACTTGACTTCTAGGTTTTATTTCTGTCTGGGTTGATAAAGTTACCCAAATACAGCAAATAGAAAATAAGTATAAATAATTTGATTAGTTGAAATTCTTTAATTTATGTTTAAAGATTTAGTGTGTGTTTGTGTGTGTGTGTGTGTGTGTGTGTGTGTGTGTGTGTGTGTGCGCGTGTGCGTGTGTGCGTGCGTGCGTGCGTGCGTGCGTGCGTGTGTGTAGGTGGTCCTGGAGGATAGAAGAAGTTCTTGTCTGATCCCCTGGAACTGGAGCTATAGGTGTCTGTAAATTGCTTGATGTGGGTGCTATGAACTGAACTCTGGATCTTTGGAAGAGTTCTTAAACTGCTGAGCCATCCCTCCAGCTCTTCAATCTATATTTAAACAAAAAACTGAATTCCCTTTTGAAGGTAAAACATTAATTACTCATTGGAGGAGGCAAAAATTACCCCCTCTCAGAAATTCAAAATGATCACTGTCTCAATCAGTAGAATTAAGGGCTAGAGTGAATCCTTAAAATTGGTACATAGCCAAAGAGTAAACAGTAGGTGATGACCAATATTAATGTTTGCTATCTTCCTTTAAGTTGAGGTTATTTGAATCTCAAGGAACAGAAACCTCATTTCATAGTAGAGTAAATGTATAAATCACCAAGTTTAAAATATCATCTTATATAGTTGTTAAAAATATATAAGAATCAACTATGTTGGCCAATGAGCAAATTGCCATGGCTTAAAATTTTTGATAATTCCTAATTAGTTTCTGAAAATGGTGAAAATTGCTACAACAAATATGTAGAACAGACAACAAATATTTTTAAAAAAGAACTTTTCTAATTAATTTTTTTTGCTTCTTTTCCTCTTACTTCCCTCTTTTTCTTTCTTTCTTTTTTTGTTTTTTGAGACAGGGTTTAATGTAGTAGACTGATAACAATAACACTGACCAGGCATGGTAATCCACACCTGTAATCCCACTGTAATCCCAGCTTTTGGAATGTTGAGTCAGGAGAATCAAGAGTTCAAAGTCAGCCACAATTACATACCAGCTTGTGATACATAAGTTCCTTTTTCAACAAAATCAAACAAAACAAAAAGATTACACTTATGTGAAAAAGAAAAAGTGTGAAAAATAGTAAGAGGAAATGGATGAGATGCCTATTGATTGAATGATATTAAGTAAATGTTTATTGCTGCAAATAAGTAATGTGGTATAGGCATATTGAATTAAATATTCCCAAATTATCTTAAATATATATAAGATTATTAAATTATACTACTTTAACATAATAAACACTTAAAATATTACATGCATAAAATCTGTTGAAGTTGAAAAATGTTTTATAATTTCATATATACATATGTTGCTGTCCTGTTTCTTACATGGAAAGCGAGCTATATAGTTCATTTGGTAGAATGCTTGCCACAGTTTAATCCCAGAATTATATAAACTGGGTGTGATCAGCACACTAGTAATTCCGGCACTCTGGAGGTGCAGTCAGGAAAAGCTGAAGTTTAAAGTTATTTATGGCTACAAAGGGTCATCCTAGAATACATTAAACCCCATCTCAAAACAAAACAAATCCAAGACCAAAGGAAAAATTATCTTGGTTTACATAAATATGTAAAGTTAACTGGAACTTGAAAAAAAGTAGATTGTTAAAATTACCCCCCTCTCTCTCTCTGTGTCTCTGTCTCTCTGTCTCTCTGTCTCTCTGTCTCTCTCTGTGAGTGTGTGTGTGTGTGTGTGTGAGAAAGAGAGAGCGAGAGCGAGCGAGAGAGAGAGCGAGAGCGAGCGAGAGAGAGAGAGAGAGAGAGAGAGAGAGAAGAGAGAGAACACGAGTGTCACTTCTCATCTTCTACCATATAGCTCCCATGACTTGAACTTAAATCATCAGACTTGGTTGCCATCCCCAAGAAAAGAATTTCCATTTTCTACCTAATATCTTTCCATTTAAAATGGTAATATATCACCACATAAACATGTAATGTATAGCCAAATAATTAAGAATTGACTCTGAACAAAAACTCATATCTTTGCATCTTGTTCCTGAAGCCAGTGAACTTCTTCAATTGGTTCACTCATGCTCGATAGACCCAGTGATTCTGGTTGATGAGATGGGTGCAAACAGATTCAGGGTTCTGATTCGCAGGAACAAATCCCATAATGAAAGAGATGGCCCAATTATTGGAGCACCTAGGAATTAGGTAGGAATTAAATAGTGGCACTATTTTCACAGGTTGTCCGTTAGGTAGAGAAAAAGCTGAAGTCAAATCAGAAAAAACTGGAGAGCTGAGGCTTGTCAGCACCCCCACCCCCAACAAACATTAGGTGTTTATAAAACCTAATGAAAAGCAATGAGGTGAATAAATCTGGAAGAAGACTAGATGTAACGGTGCATTGTTTTCTACTTTAAATGACCCAAAGGTATTGTTTTCTTTTTTATGAGTCTAAAACTAACAAACCAGAGCCATCAAGAAGAAAAAATTCAGGGATTTAAGTCATTTGTTTCCTATTTTCCCTGTCTTCTAAGTGAAAAGAAAATATAGACACCTTGTTAATTCATTGAATTGTCAGCTTATTTATTGGAAGATAGTCTCTGAAGGGGATGGAAGGGATGGAAATGTGAAGAATGGGAAATGTTTGCCATGGGTTAAGTTTTTTTCAGACCCTCTCTTCTTCTGGAAGAACAGAAACCCAATTCCATTTACTCAATGTATTTTCCTCTAAACATCTGGAAAATCTTCAGGGATCCTGGCTGCTGAAGTCAGTGGGTAACATTTAAAATGAGAACACACATGATGGGAGACAGTCATTTTCAACTTCTGCAGTTCTTTATAGAAGTTGCAAAGAATGAGACCTTGGGGATCTTGTTAAAGATGATAATGACAACTTTGTTTTCCCAAGCCCACAGGGATCGAGCTCTTGCAAAAGTGAAACTTGTTAGTACAGTCTTTCCTAATGCGTGCAACTATTAAAAAGTTTCAGAAGAGTTTCATAATAATTTACAAAGTAAAGTTGTCTCCAGGGTTATTTTACTCCAGGGTTACCTCAGGAGAAGTAGGCAATTATTCAGAGAGCTCAAGTGAGTTGGCTCCTGTCGTGTTCTTCTCTTTTCAATTGCCTCTCTGCTGTTTAGCTGCCCTGGAGACTTATGATTAGTTATACCACTAAACCTCAAACTTTATCATTGAACTGGAATAAGCATTCCCTGTCCTGCAGAAGGGATTTCATTGGTCAGGGACTTACTGTAAGTACCTAGAGAGTTATTCTCATAGTGACCTTACTTCATGTATATTTTTCTTCAGATATAATTTCCTTAAAAATTTTAATGTAATGTTACCCTGAGAATGCAATAATTATTCATCAACTACATTTCCAGTAAAAAATACTTGGTCAATATGTGTTATTTATCTACCCTTAAATACACCACAATCCAAAAGAAAGCAAGAACTAGGTTGTTAGTACATTGTGTCAAAAAAATAGCCCTGTTTCCAGTAAACAAAAAGATAAACATTGAGTTACTTATGCTATTGTGTTTGTTAACTGCTTATTATTTTTCTACTCTGATATTTCACTCTATTACGATAGTGTTTATTGATGAATTTCTAATCTTCACCAAAATGTAAACACAAGTAATTCCTCAAAAAATTGTTGATTCTATTATAACAAAAGACATTTAAAGGTAATAATACACCTAAACATGGTTTGTTTAATTTTATTTTGAAAAAAGCTTGAATAATTTTTAAATATAGTCAATATTCTAGTGAAATGCTCTCCCCTGAGCTAACTCTCCTGATGAAGAAAATTCTAAGGCAAATATAACAGCACAAACTTGGTATTGGTATAACATGGTAATGATCTACATTTTATTTCTTCTTCATGTATCTCAATTTCCCATAAACAAACATTTCTCAGCTACTGCCTATTATGTATCTGTATCATCACAAATTAATAAATATATATAGGTGCTATATAGTAAGACAGAAGACTCACATTTACTATTGTCCCATGACCACAGAAAAAGATATAACCAAGGAATATATTTAAGGTTTGGTGTGGTAGCATGTGTTTATAATCCTAGCTTTTGGAAGGCAGAGCCAAGAGGATTAGGATTTCAAGGTTAGCCTTGGCTACATAGTGAATTTGAGGCCAACATGAACTACATAAGACCACAAGTAATGTTTAGCTTTGGTTTTCAACTTGACAGGATCCAGACTTACTTAAAAGACAAGCTCTCGAGCACATCTGTGAGAAATTATTTAGAGTAAGTTAAGTAAGGCAAGAAGACCCATCTAAATGTAGATGGTGCCAAACCTTGACTGAATGAAAAGGAATAAAAAGTCAAGTGGACATATTCATTACTATCTGTTTCTTAGTTATGGACTCAATCAGACCAGCTCCTGCTACCATGACTTCCCCACCACTATGGGGGAAATAAACCCTTTCTTCCTTGAGCTTCTTTTGCCAGATATTTATCACAGCAAAAGGAAAAGTAACTAATATACCCTGTACCCAGAAATGAAAAGAAAGAAGAAAAATTTGGCTAGCAATTTCATAATAGCTAAAAATTTGAACACACTTAAAGGAGTACAAACATCAGACTTGATTGGGCTAATGTCATCAGTCCATATATGGGAATACACTACAGTACATATATTGAATCAAAATGGATGATTGTCACATCAATTAATGGAAAAGGAGGAAAGTTTTGTATTGGTGGCATGGGGCATTGTAAGAGCTGCAGGAGTTTGGGGATAGGGTGAGTTGCTGATGACATTTAAGCTAGAGAATGCCACAAAAAACTGATTTTGTAGTATGAGCTTTTAAGCAACTATGAATTCACATGTAAGGGCAGCAAGTTGAGCAGCCAAGTGACAAATTGGGACATTACTTGCAGTAAGAGGTGAGAGACAGAGGTGAAAATTAATAAAAATTTAAGAAACACAGATATTGAGGAAGAAAGTGTCATGTGATTAATGCCAACAATGTGAAAGGATACCAACTCATAGCTGATACCTGTGTTCCTACCTGACCTGTTTGCAGGGATGCACACAGCATTCAATCGCTAAGCAAGGGATTGACAAAGGAGAAAGGGATTTGTTTGGTCATGTTATAGACAAATGCGGAGACAAGACAAAGTTTCAAACAGGCTTGTTGAAAAGTTTAGGGATGTTTATGGGCTGAAGAAGTGGGTGACCAACCACTGTGGTTTGTATATTGAATAAATAAATAAATAAAAATAAAAAAGAATTGAATGACCCGAGGTTCAAGGATATGATTATGGAAAAGTAAAGCAATTCAGCAGTCAATGCACACACAATCAAATCTCATGAATCTTTATCAAGTTTTAGCATTTTGGCTTTAAGTAGTCACCCATTAGATGCCCATTTTTTCCTCTTCATAAGGTCAATTCCTGTTGACAGTACAAAGTAGGATATGCCTGCTCCTGTGTAACAAATCACCCTAAATAGTACCTGCTTAAAACAAACTGGATTCATTATTTCATAGTTTCTTTTAGATGAGGCATCTGGGCACTGACCAACAGTGCTCCTTAGGCTCAGAGTCTCTCACAGGCTGCAATCAAGATATTTTTGTCTTAATATTAACTGGGTTACCAAGCGCATTGGCAGGCCCCAGAAGACTTGATGCAAGCATCAGAGCATATTTCCAGAGCTCCTCCATGGCAGAGCACCTGCTTTCTCCATAGTGGTTGGCACATGAGGGAGCATTCAAGAAGAAAGTCAGTCTGCATCTCTAAAGAGATTCACAGCACTTCTGCTCTATTCTATTTATTAGGAAGAAGCTAGTAAGTGGACCTCGTATTCAAAGCAATATTACATAGGTCATGAAAACTAAGAAATATAGATCATGTGTGCCATATCAAAGAATGTCTGCTACATCCAGTGACTCCTCGTCTGCTGATTTTGGTCACAAGAAGTCTCCAAAGTCTGAAAGAAGTCACAGCTTGTGCTTTCATTAAGACACCTTTTTGTTTCTCATGAAAGCTGTGCCATTTTAGAACATCAAGACCTTCAAGGCCCAAAGTTACAGATATCTATGAATATTTTTAGAACAAGTAGAGCAATTTCTGTTCTTATCTCTGTATTCCTAGACCTACCCACATACCATTGCCATTAGAGAGCCAGCACAGAAGAGCAATTTCCAGTTTAATCATGAGAGACTGAATATAAACTTATAATGATAAAATTTTCTATGAAACAGTCTCAACCATCCTGAGAAGCCAAACTACAGTCTTGGTAACAATACTCTCAGAGTAGTAAATATTTGGTTAAAAATTACTACATTCTTCTTCCAAATCAGGAAAGAACAAATATATTCGCAACACACACACGCACGCACACACACACGCACGCAGGCACACATGCGTGCGCATTTTGCTTTAAGTAGCTTTTTGAAAGTTTCTTCATTCTAGGAACTTCCCTGGAATTCAACTCCCTTGTCAATGCAAGATCTGTGGAGTAATCCTGATCCTCATGTTGGGGGTATACATGTCTGCTCTTCCTGTTGCTTTAGTACAATAATTGAGGGTAGGCACTTTACAAAGTATTTTCTTTGGCCCAGAGTTTCAGTTTGGCAGCCCCATCTGTTTGGTCTGTGATAGGGTCTCAGTGTTTTGTATCACAAAGTTGAAGGAGGCACGATGGCAAGAAGAGGTGCCAGAATAATACCATGGTGAATTAGAAGGCAAAAAGGATTTGGAGTACAGGGTTGCTTCTTTTATTATAACTTGATACTGTAGGAACTTCTTGGGGAAGTACTCAACTTCTGTGATCTAATTACCTTGCACAAGCAGCCAACTTTAAGGTTTCACTGCTTTTATATCACCACTGGGGACCAAGCTTCCACTGCACAATCAACCATAGTGCAAAATGGCTAAGAGTCTTCTTTTATGTTTACAGTGAATAAACTATACCCTGAGGAATAGATTCTTTGTTTGAAATATTGTTTCTAGATGGTTGCTGCTGAGCCCAGAGAAGGCTATTCAAATATCCTGTGCCAGTTGCTTCTGAATGATACTGCATCTATCATAGGGATTCTTGGATTTGAGCCCACTCTCTTACTTGATTTCCTTTCAAATGGGTTGTCAGGCTAGTTACAAGGGCACATGGGATTTTATGCCGCCCAACCAAAGCTTGGTGCACGATCCTATTGCCTACATACGTTTTAAACAAGAAATATACATACCTGAAGATTCTACATCTTTTAAGGATACATTACTAGCACTTTCAGGGTAGGAAAGGTCAGAGGTAGCAGATTCATTACACAGAGTTGCCTATAGCTAAGCATGTGGGGCACATTCCTGATTAATAATTGTTATGAGTGAGCCCAGACCAGTGAGGACTGTGACACTTATTAGCCTGTAGTATTTATACAAGAAAACAAGCTGAGCAAATCATGGGGAGCAAGCCAGAAAGCAGCATTCCCCCATAGCTTCTGCTTCAATTTCTGTTTCAAGGCTCCTGTCTTCAATACCTGTCCTGAATCCCTTCATGTTAGAGTACAACTTCAAACTGGAATAAGCCCTTTCCTCCCACAAGTTGCTTTTGGTCATCATAGGACCAGAAAAGAAACTTCCCACAAAACATATTTAAAATACTAAATGTGCAGAACAAAGAAGGTATATTGAAAGCTACATAGGAAAATGTCTAAGTCACATATAAAGTCAGGCCTATTTGAAAACTGAAAGCTGGAAAGGTCAGGGTAGATATTGCACAAGTTCTATGAGATCACAGATGGCAGCCCGGACTACTAGGGCCAGCAAAACCACCAATCACAACCAATGGAGAAAGAAAAACATTTCATAATAAAACTAAGTTTAAGCAATTTTTGTTCTCCAACACAGCTCCACAGAAGGAATTAGAAGGAATACTTCAGTCTGAAGAGAAAGTTAACTACATCCAAGAAGACACAAGGAAGAAATAATCCTAGAATAATTCATCAAAAAAGGGAACAACATACCACCACAATAAAATAATGGAAAATAATAAACAATTCTCATTAGCAATTCTTAGTATTAATGGTTTTGGTTCCCCAATAAAAGATATAGATTAACCGATTGAATCAGAAAACATTATTCATATTTCTGCTACATGCAAAAAACACACTTTACGGCCAAAAACAGATGTTGTGAGTGAGATATTTGTTCACTCTGCATCATTATTTTATTCTGATTGGCTTAATAAAGAATTGAATGACCAATAGGTAGGCATGAGAAGTTAGGCAGGACTTCTGGGGAGAGAGAGGAACTCAGGGTTAGAATCTAGGTGCACAGGAGATGACAGCAAGGCATGAAGGGAATTGGACATACAGTATGGAGAAGAGGTAAAAAGTCATGTGGCAGAATGTTTACAAGCAGATAATAAGAGGGAGCCATTATAGGTTTGAAGAGAAAGCTGACTCTAGAGAAATGTCCAGAGACCTACAAGGATGACCCCAACTAACAATCTGAGAAACAATGGAAAGGCTACCTTAAATGCCCTTCCCTGATAATGAGGTTGATGACTAACTTATCCACCATCATAGAGCCCTCATCTAGTAGCTGATGGAAACAGAAGCAGACACCCACAGCCCAACACTGAGCCAAACACCTGGAATCCAGTTGCAGAGAGGGAGGAATGATTTTAAAAAATGGGGTCAAGACCAGGCTACAGAAACCCATAGAGACAGCTGACCTGAACAACGGGGAGCTAATGGACCCCCAGACTGATAGCTGGGAAACCAGCATTGGACTGACCCAGACTCCCTGAACATGGGTCTCAGTTAGAAGGCCTAAGCTGTCTAAAGGACCTCTGACAGTGGAACCAGGATGTATCCCTGGTGCACAAAAGGATTTTGGGAGCACATTCCCCAGGAGGGATACTCCCTTAGCCTAGAGGCAGGAGGGAGGGCCTAGTTCCTACACTAAATAACTTGACAGATTTTGATGACCCCTCCTGGAAGGCATCACCCTCCCTGTGGAGTGTGTGTGTGGGGAGGTTTGAATGGGAAGGGGTAGAGGGCATGGAAGGGAGGGAGAGGAAACTGGGTTTGAGATATAAAATAAGAAAAAAAAAATATATGAAAATAGAAGCAGGTTAATTTAAGTTATAAGAGCTAGTTTGAAACAAACTTAAGCTAAAGGCCAAGCTTTCATAATTAATAATAAGTCTGTGTCATTGTTTGGGGGCTGATGTTCCAAAAGATAGTTTAGTGTGAGTGTGCATTTTTTGGGTATATGCCTATAGTGGAATTGCTGGGTAGATTAATGTAGATCAATACCCATTTTTCTGGGAAACCACCATACTTATTTCCAAAATGGCTGTACAAGTTTGTACTGCCTCCAGCAGTGGAGGAGTGTGCCCCTTTCTCCACATCCTCTCCAGCATATGCTGTCATTTGTGTTGTTTTTTTATTTTAGCCATTCTGACAGGTGTAAGATGATATCTCAGAATGGTTTTGATTTGCATCTCCCTGATGACTAAGGATGCTGAGCAATTCTTTAAGTTTCTTTTAGCCATTTGATATTCCTCTGTTGAGCATTCTTTATGTAGATCTGTTCCCCATTTTTAAAAGTGGATTATTTCTTGATTTCTTCGTCTATTTTGGATATCAGCCCTCTGTCAGATGTGGGGTTCGTGAAAATATTTTCCCATACTGTAGGCTGTTGTCTTGTCTTGTTGACTATGTCCTTTGTCTTACAAAAGCTTTTCAGTTTCAGGAGGTCCCATTTATTAATTGTTGATCTCAGAGTCTGCTACTGGCATTATGTTCAGGAAGTGGTCTCCTGTACAAGGCACTTCCCACTTTCTCTTCTCAGACATTCAGTGTGGCTGGTCTTATGTTGAGATCTTTGATCCATTTGGACTTTTGTGCATATTGATAGATATGGATCTGTCTGCAATCTTCTTCATATCAGCATCCAGTTATGCCAGCACCATTTGTTCAAGATGCTTTCTTTTTTCCATTGTATAATTTTAGCTTCTTTGTAAAACATCAGGTGTTCATAGGTATGTGGATTAATAACATGGTCTTCAATTAAATTTGATTGCCCCACCTGTCTGTTTTGAAAAGGGTAATGGGAAGGAGAACATGAGGGATCAGGAAGGTCAAATTGGGTGAAGGACAGAGAGGAAGAGCAAGGAAAGAGAAACCTTGTTAGAGTGAGCCATTATGGGCTTAATGAGAAACCTGGCACTAGGGAAATTCCCAGGAAACCACAAGGATGACCCCAACTAAGAAGCTAAGCAATAGTGGAAAAGCTACCTTAAATGCCCTTTCTGTATAATGAAATTGATGACTACCTTAAATGCCATCATAGAGTCTACATCCCAGTAAATGAAGAGAAGCAGAAGAAGAGATTTACAGCTAAGAACCGAGCAGAACTCCTGGAATCCAGTTGTAGAGATGGAGGAGTGATGAGCAAAGTGGTCCAGACCATGTTGTGGAAACCCACAGAAACAGATAACCTGAGCAAGTGGAGCTCATGGACTTCAGACTGACAGCTGGGGAACTTGCATAAGATCGAAATAGGACCCCTGAACATGGGTGTCAGTTGGGGGGCTTGGGCAGTCTGTGGAGTCACTGGCAGTAGAACCAGTATTATCCCTATTGCATGACTGGCTTTTTGGAGCACATTCCCAATGGAGGGATACTCTTTTAGCCTAGATACATTGGGGAGGGTCTCAGTACTGTCCCCAAATGATGTGACAGATTATCATGATCCCCCATGGGAGGCCTCACCTTCTTTGAGGAGTGGTTGGGGTTGGGATGGGGAGATGGTAAGGGGAGTGGCTGGATGGGAGAGAGAGGGAATTAGGATTGGTATGTAAAATAAAATTATTTTTAATTTAAATAAAAATTAACTTAAGAATTTAAAAAGGATAGTTTGATGAGAAAAACCTACAACAAACATACACCACCTCAGAGTAAAAGGATGAAAATGTGTTCTAAGGAAAATGGAGCCAGGAAGCAAGAAAGTGCCACTATTTTAATATTTGACAAAATAGACTTCAAAACAGAATTTATCAGAAGAGATGGAAAAGGATACTACATACTCATTAAAGGAAAATCTACCAAGATGATATCACAATTCTAAATATTTATACAACAAACACAAGGGCACCCAAGTTCATGAAAGAAATTCTACTACAGCTTAAATCACATATTGACCCTCACATATTGATAGTGGGAGTTTTAATACCCTGATAGGAGATGTGATTCTGTATATATGTTTCTCATACTGTTAATAAAGCCCTGTGGCCAATAGAAAACTAGATAGGTGGGGCTAGGAGACTAGAAGGAGGAAGAGGAAGTGGTAGGTGGTGGTCAAGATGTAGCCCGGGGAAGGAGAGGACGCCTGCCGCGCGGCTCCCTGATAAGACGACCACGTGGAAATACTTAGATAAGTAGAAATGGGTTAATAATTAAGACAGAGCTAGCCCATAAACAGTAATGGTAATTGGCCAACAGGATTGTATCAAATACAGAGTCTCTGAGTGTTATTTGGGGCACACGTGGTTGCAGGACAATGGCGGCAGAACCAGCGGCAGCCGGCGGGGAAACCTGCTGTAACTTAATGGTACCAGAAGCGGGATTGAGAACTTTCGCTTAAAACTTAACAAAAGCTTAAAAAACAGTTTTTAGAAACAAGGGAACAGAGACTAGCAAGACTTCTTGGTAGCAGCATTTTCTCCGTTGGATTTGTTTTGTTGTAGACAGAGATTTGCGCGGCTCCTTTAAGAGAGGTTTCCAAAATTAGCATAAGCGGCAAAAACCGCCTTGCTTTTAAAGAGCTCTGCTAACAATTCATTGGTGTGTACAAGAGCTGCAATGAAGGTTTACACTGTGTTTTAAAAAATATGCTGGCTTGGGAGAGAAAAAGAAACAGGATACAATGGTTTAAAAAAGAAAAGAGAAAATAAAATGAATGGTTATGGTTGCGCACACCATTAATCCCAGCACTGGGCAGACAGAGGCAAGCAGATCTCTGTGATTTCAAAGCAAACCTGGTATGCACTGAATTCCAGGACAGATAAAAGTTACACAGAGAAACCCTGTCTCAAAATATGTAAAAATAGAAATAGTATAAATAGAGTAATAAAAAAGCCACGTAAAAATGGAAAGCACAGAGAAATTTTGGATACTATACGCGATTCTGTTGTCTTTAAATTATTTGATTGCTGAGAAAATAACTACTAATAAAAGAAATGCTACTGGATTAATTCAATTTATATATTTTAAAAATGCTGTAACTCCAAAATTTAAGCCAAGGACAAGTTACTGGGGAAAAGGATTTCTATTTTTGTTTCCACAGAAAATGAAAAGCTATGGATTTCTTCCAGACTTATGTGGTTTGATCAAGCCAGACCCCCTGAAACAATGCCCCAGATGATCCAACATTCAAAGCAGTTGAGACAAAGCCTCACAGACTACTGCCAAGATTTCTGCGTCTTCTTTGGAACCCCATGACAGCGCCCTCTACCAGCAGGAAGTAGTTTGGAAAGAACGACGCCCAAATTCCCAAATATTGTTTATAAATGTTTGTTTTCATTTAAATGGACTTGGTTATAAATGGTTAATGACACAAGCAATCATTTTAACGGGAAAAGGGGAATTATGGTATGAAAATGAATACTTTGCTTTGAAATGGATTTTCTTTTATTGATACAATTTAAGGTCAATTTTGTGATATGTATATTTCTCCTCTTGTTTAGGTATTGTGTTTATATAGCTCATTTAGAATGTAATGTATACTTTAACACAGATTATAGATAATTACCTATGATAATGAGAACTTGTAGTTAAGTTAGTTAGGTTTTCTAGATATATAGAGATGTATTTGAGATGGATAGGCATTCTTCAAACCTTTCAAAGACCAACAGAATATGGCATTTAAAATGGTTTAGGGTTTTTCTTGACAGTGAGGCACAACTGCTCCTGGTAACACCACCTACAGAAGAAAGGAAGATGGACATCGAAGAAGCACATTATGGAGTTTGCTTCTAATATGGCAAGACTAGCCATTTGGGCAAGGTACTGCTCTTCTGAACTGTTTGACTTTATGTTGTAGAAACTGGACATGCAGGACCCACAAAAAGGTAACTGCTGATGCAAGATGGACATTGCTACAGGATTCCTGCTTCATGGAAGAGGCTGCCAGACAGCCAGAGAGTCTACAGGACACAGAGAAAAGTTTCCTGCCTTGTTGAGGAGTCTGGACACACTATGGCCTATGGGCTGAAAATGGAACATTAAAGAAGAACTTCGGGTGACTGACCAGGCAATGAGTTGTCTCTGTCATTTCTAGAGTTTATATATTATCCTTCTGTGGTCTTTGAAGGAGTTGAAGACAGATAGTTATGATTATAGTTTTTCTTAGTTAGGATTAAAAATAAGTTACATATAGGTCTTTAGACTGACAAAGATAGGATAGATGATAATTTCTTTAAGTCTTACAAAATGTTAATGGACTAAATATTGTTAACTGTGATTCTTATTTGATAACTGTTGTATGGTATATTTTGCTATGTTAAGGTTAAACCCCTTCTTTTACTTTAGACAGAAAAGAGGAGATGATGGGAGATGTGATTCTGTATATATGTTTCTCATACTGTTAATAAAGCCCTGTGGCCAATAGAAAACTAGATAGGTGGGGCTAGGAGACTAGAAGGAGGAAGAGGAAGTAGTAGGTGGAGTCAAGATGTAGCCCAGGAAGAAGCAGGAAGCCTGCCGCGCGGCTCCCCGATAAGATGACCATGTGGAAATACTTAGATAAGTAGAAATGGGTTAATGATTAAGGCAGAGCTAGCCCATTAACAATAATGGTAACTGGCCAACAGGATTGTATCAAATACAGAGTCTCTGAGTGTTATTTGGAGCACATGTGGTTGCAGGACAATGGCAGCAGGACCAGGAGGCCGGCGGGGAGACCTGCTGTAACAATACCCCAATCTCACCAATAAGCAGGTCATCCAGACAGAAAATAAACAGAGAAATTCTGGAGTTAAATAATATCATAAATCAAATGGACATAACAGACATCTACAGAACAATCCATCCTAGCACAATAGAATATACTTTCTTCTCAGCAGCCCCTGGAACTTACTACAAAATTGACGACATATTAGGGCACAGACAAGTTTAAGCAGTGATTAAAAATGGAAATAACACCCTGCATCTTAAATGGACACCATGGATTTAAGGTGGTATTAACAACAGAAGTAGCTGAAAGTATACAACAAACTCATGGAAGCTGAACAACTCACTGCTGAATGAAAATTCAATAAAGAGTCAAAAAGAAAATTAACAAATGTGTCTTCATGGAGCTAAGAAGGTTCTGAACAGCAGAGTGGCAGCTTATAGACTTTAAAAATACAAATGAACAAAGACTGTGTGGCATGTAGACAACTTACACAGGCTCAAACCAGACAAAGTTCCAGCATTGAGGAAGGGAAGTGGACACAAAGTCCCATTCTTAGCCAAGAAGCATTTGTAACTGATACCTGCTACTAAAGGGAAAATCTGTTTTCTTCAGTAGAGTGCCACTGGTTATATCATCCACATTTCAGGGTAAACCTCATTTCCTGAAGTAGTTGAACAAATACAAAATGGATTCTACTTTTTGTTAATGCTTTTTGTTTGTTTATTTTGATTTTTGTCTCACTAATTTTCTTTTTATAAGTTTGTTTTATCTGTTTTAATTTTCATTTCTTTATGCTTTTTATTTTTTAGAAAGAGAGATGGAGAAAGCATCAAGTTGGGTGATTAGGGAGATGAAGAGGATCTAGGGGGAGTTGTGGGAGGAGAAAATATGATAAAAATATAATGCCCTTCTGTAGCGTGAATGTTTCCACCAGCCCGCCTGCTGCTGGTCTGGCGTGCCGGCCCCCAATAACACTCAGGAGACTCTATATTTGATATAATCCTGTTGGCCAGTTACCATTATTGTTTATGGGCTAGCTCTGTCTTAATTATTAACCCATTCTACTTATCTAAGTATTTCCACGTGGTCGTCTTATTGGGGAGCCACGGCAAGCGTCCTGCTTCTTCCCTGGGCTACATCTCGACTCCTCCCTCCTACTTCCTCTTTCCTCCTCCTGGTCTCCTAGCCCCGCCTATCTTGTTTCCTATTGGCCACAGGGCTTTATTAACCAGTATGAGAAACATATATACAGAATAACATCTCCCATCACCCTTCCCCTATAATAATATTGATGACTACTTAAATGCCATCCTAGAGCATTCATCCAGTAGCAGAAGCAGAGATTCACAGCTAAGCACTGAGCTGAACTCCTGGAATCTAGTTGTAGAGAGGGAGGAATGATGAGAAAATGGGTTAAGACCATGCTGGGGAAACCTACAGAAACAGCTGACCTGAGCAACTTAGTGAGTTCATTCCCTATGGAGGGACACTCTCAACCTAGAAACACACTGGAGGGCCTAGGTCCTGCCTCAAATGAAGTGACAAACTTTGATGATCACCCATGGAAGGCCTCACCCTCCCTGGGGAGTAGGTGGGAGGGTAGAATGGGGGATTAGTTGGGGTTATGGGGAGATGGGAGGGAGAGGGAACTGAGATTGGTATGTAAAATGATTATAATTTAAATAAAAAATCTATTAAAATATATTGTGTGAAAATTTTTTGAAAATTAAAAAAGTAAAGTAAAATCCATGAAAAAATATAAAGTGCTTCCATTGGTAAGCTGACCATGCTCCTTCTACTGGAAGTATAACATTCATTAATATATGGACAGTACAATTTGGACTTGATGAGTGAATATAAAAGTTTACAAAGTTGGCTGGCACTGGGTCTGAGAGGAACTGGGGAAGAGGTGAATACAGTCAAAACTCGATTCATTGTAATAAATTCTTAACTAGTAATATAAGAAAATATATGTGCACATATTATTTTATAGAGAAGTATAGCATACTTCTAAGGTCTTGTTAATTTAATCCAGATTTGGGTTTGCTAATTGGTCAACATTGCAATAATTTATAGTCATTCTACAGGATCTATCCAAGTTCTGAAGCAGTCAGATTAAAGAATTTAAGTGGAGATGATAGAGATAATTTCTGTATACTGTATGTCTTTGATGGCAGAACTGAATCCCACTCTTACTCCTAATAAGCAATATTACTTTGACTTTCACCTATGATTGTGGGAGATTGTCATAAAAGTAAATTCAAAGGTGTATCTTAGACTTTCCACTGTGATAGTCATTATTCCATAGACCAAAGTCCTAATGTGAGTGTTAGTCCAAATATCAAGTACATGAACTTCAATTATATACTTAAGACCTGAAAAAAATGATTCCTAGGTAGGTTTCTGACCATTTTGGAGCTATTATGGGACAGGCTTCAGTCAAGATACATTTATTTACTTCTGTAGGGAAATCAGAGAGCAACTGGTGGGAATTGAATATGTCTTTCCCGTTTGTGGATCTTACAGATGCCATTCAGGTCACGAAGCTTGGTAGAAAGAGACATCTTACCGGCCCAAGGACCTATCTCTAACTCCAAATCCCAATAAAGGTAGCATAATGACATTTTGAGTCTCTTTCTGTAAGTGGCAACACAGACCCTATGTTTCTATTCCTCAAATCTCAGAAACTTGAATCTATAAAAGGATGAGTACACTGGAACAAAAATAATTGATTTGATTAATAAATAATAAATTTTGATTGTGATAATTTTATATGAGGTATAAGAAGTCAAATTCTGCCAGATGGCCAGGAACTTAGGTAGCTTAGAGATTTAGGGTAGAACCAAACATGACTGGCAAAAAAGAAAAATATTGAAATGACTCCTAATCATGTTCTGCTATACTTATTGATGGGTGCCTTGTCTAGTCATCATAACATAGGCTTCTTCTGGTAGCAGATGGAAGACAGTCTAGTTATCCACAACCAGACATTATACCAAGAAAGAGTCTATATTTCAGGTCTCCATTGGGTTCTTCCTCTTGGAGCTCAGGGAATCCTGTGGAAGAAGGGGAAGAAAGACTGTAAGAGTCAGACGGGATGAACTATACCAGGAGAATCAGCTAAGCAGGAGTCACATGGGCTCACAGAGACTGAAGGGAAAAGTAAGGGGCCTGCATGCATCTGGACCTGGTCTTCTCCTTGTGATATGGCTGTTAGCATGGTCTTTTTGTGGAACTCCTCACAGTGAGTGCAGTTGTGTCTCTGAGTCTTTTCCTTGCTCTCCAGATTCTTTTAGTTCAGTTGATTTATCTTGTCCAGCCTTTATACAAGGGGTTTGCCTTGTTTTACTATATCTTGTTTTGCCATGTTTCTTTGTTGTCTCTTGGAGTCCTGCTCTTTTTGGAAGGGAAATGGAGGGGGAATGGATCTGAGGGAGAGGGAAGGTGATGGGAGAGGAGTGGAGGAAGGGGAATCTGTGGTTAGCATCATGTATTGTATGAGAAAAGAATCTATTTTCAATAAAAAAAATCTAATTCTGAACTTACCTTATCATAAAATTGTTGTCCTGTACATGGGAGAGAATCAACCTATGTATTCATTCTTTTCAGTTAAACAACTGCATCTAGTTTGTGTTCATTTCTGTAGCACTAAATGTGCATGTGTACACACAGTTAGATAATGATATATGTACATTCTATGGGAACCATCAATCTGTTCCTTATCATTATAATTAAGTTGTAAATATTGTATAAACAGATATAGGGTTATTTAGTTTTTATTATATAGTTAGTATGACATTTGCCATTGTAACAATTTTAAAACATGTCAGTGTTAATTGTGTGTTCAAAGTGTCACATAATCATTACCAACATCTTTTTCTAAAACTTCTTATTTCTTTATTGGGTAGGTATATGGTGTTGTTCCTTGTCATGTTGGTTTGCAATTTACTAATAAAAATAACAACATGTTTTTATATTTTCTTGTTACATGTGTGTCTGTTTTGGTGAGTTGCTTGCTCAGCTATTTTGTTCATTTTAAAGTTAAAATGTATTTTCATACTGTTGACTTAGAAGGCTTTTGTATAGTTGAATATAAGTTCTTTATGAGACATACATTTTGTAATATTTTTTTAATCTATACTTTTTGCAAAGTTTAATTTTTTAAAATTTGGATATAGCTACCAGTTTTATTTATACATTGCAACTTTGATGATATATCTAAGAATTAATAAAATACAGGGTGGAATAGAATTCATATTGTTTTAACTTAGATCTATGATCAATTTTGAATAGATAGCCTTTATATTGCACATAACTAATCAATTACTCTAGCACTGATGATTGGAAAGAGTGATAATTCCTTTGTCAATCATTGATTGTGCATGTGTGAATGTGTTCCTGAGTCTTTATTCTGGTCCAACGATATGTAGTTTATTATTTTGTCAATACTGGGCAGACTTGATTACTGAAATGTAAGTCTTCAAGTGAGTAAGATGAGCACCAACTTTTTATTTTTTTTATATTTTTAATATCCTATATATTTTTCTAGTTAATATTTAGTATTATACAGTTTCTATGTGTAAGATATCTTACTGAATTTTGATTGGAATTGCAGTGAACTTACAAGGCAAATTAGGAAACCATGTCTTAGCAATATTGAATCCTACAATCCATTAATCAATAACAGAACCAATCAAGAGAAGCTAAGTGGCATTTATAGAACTGTCTACATAATGCCAGAGCACCTATACTTTTCAAGTATTCATGGAGTCTTTACAAATATTAAGCCAAGTCGATCTGATAAAACCAAATACCACACACTGAGTAGTTTATAAATGGCAGAAGCTTTTCCCCCACAGTCCAAGAGGTTAAGTAGTTCAAAGTTGAGATGAGGATAGAATCATTATCTGAGTAACAGAAGGTAGCCTCTTTAGTACACTATGTGGGGTTAGGCTTGGATTGGAAGGTGGACTAGGGCATGTTGTTGGTGTGTAATTCATTTCTCTTGGGGATGATGAAAGTATCTTAAAATTAAACTGTGATGACATTGATTCTGTTCCGTGAACACACTAAAAATCAGTGAAATAGTCATAGTAAAGGAACAAGCTTCATTGTGTGTTGATTATATTCTAATAAAGGCATTTAAAAAAAATGAAGTCATATGTTGAGAGAAAATAACTATTAAGTGACAGGGGACAAATTACCAGAGAGAAAGAGATGCCCCAAATTAAAAGAATCAATTATAAAAAGGGAACCAATACAAGAAAATCCAAAGAAATTCAGGGTACCATGAAGTTATTCTTTAAAAATCTGTACTGAATTAAGTTAGAAAACTAAAAGAAGTGGAAGCATTTCTAGATCAAACCAAACTACAAAGTTAAACCAATAAGAGATCAACAATTTAAATCGATTTAAAAACAAGGAGATTGAGACAGTGATAACAGAACTTCTGGTTAAAGAAAGCTTAAGCACAGGTAGATTCACAGGAGAACTCCAGATGACTTTCAAAGATTTACAAGGAACATATCTTAAATTATTAAAAAACAGAAACAGATGGAACACTTCTGATCTCCCTCAACAAAGCCAGTATTACTCTAAAACTAAGACAAGGTAAGACAACCCCCCCAAAAAAATTAGGCCAATATTCTTCATTTATATAGATGCAAAAATAACTTATAAAATACTTGCAACCCAACTACTGTCATGTATCAAAAAGACCACCCAGCATGATCAACATTATTCTACAAAGATAGTTCAACATATCTAAGTCAACAAATACTATCAATCATATCAGTAGACTTGAAGACAAAATTTTAATGATCATCACAATAGAAGCATAAAACACCTTTGTCAAAAGCCAACATGCATGCTTTAATGACAGAAAAACTAGAGAGAATAGGAGTGGAGAAAACATGTGCAATGTAATCAAGGGTACATGTGACAAATCCATAGTCAACATATTCCTGAAGGAAAAGAAGCTCGAAGAAATCAAATTTATATCAGGAGGAATTCAGGACTGCCAAATATTGCTATTCCTTTTCCATATAGTGCATGAAGGAGCTACGCAAGCTGCCAACGGTGCTTTCCCCGATGAACAGTGAGCCAAAGATGGTCCATCATATCTTCCGTGCAGGAAGATGGTTATTTTTGCCATCGTTTAAGATTATTTAATAACTTGGACTCAGATATAGGATTAGGTTCAGTGTTTTCTATAACAATTTTTCAACACTAGGGAAGGTTCATGGGCCTAACTTGGGTTCAAGTCTCTAAAGAAAAGTTGTGCCACATTGCAGTCAGGAGACTCCAGTTATCCATCAGCATAACAGGAAGACGAGAGCAGCCTGAGTGTCCTTTAGTTTATGTTTCTCATATCACTTAATTCTTGGTTAGGAAGACTCTCTTGACCAACCTTTTAAAGGCTTCCTTTACCTCTCTGTTCCTAAGTGTATAGATTAGGGGATTCAGCATGGGGGCAATAATTCCATAGAAGAGGGAAACCATCTTTTTCTTGTTCTGAGACTGTGGTGAAGATGGTAATAGATACATGGAGATACCTGCACCATAAAACAGCGATACTACTATCAGATGGGAACCACATGTTCCAAATGCTTTTTGTTGACCCTCAGCAGATTGGATTTTCAAGATTGCTTGGCCAATAAAAGCATATGATATAAGGATGAGTGTCACAGGTGTTATGTGGAAGATCACACTCCCAAAGAATAGTTCCACCTCATTTGCAGTTGTATCAACACAAGACAACTTGAGCATTGCAGGCACTTCACAGAGAAAATGATCTATGACATAGTGGCCACAGCGTGGCAGCTGGAGAGTTAGGGTGGACATCCACACTGAATTTCCAAAGCCAATGATCCAGGCTACAGCTGCCAACTGGGGGCAGAGCCTCTGGTGCATGATGACTGAGTAATGGAGAGGCCGACAGATGGCTACAAACCTGTCAAAGGACATGACTGGCAGCAGAACACATTCAGTAGCCCCCAAGGCCAGAAACATGAAAAGCTGCACTATGCAGCCACCATAACTGATAACTTTCCTAATGCTGCGTAAATTCACCAGCATTTGTGGAACTGTGCATGTGATGTAACAAAGATCTATGACTGATAGATTAGTCAGAAAGAAGTACATGGGAGTGTGAAGTTTAGGGTCCAAACGGGACACCAGAATGATGTTGAAATTTCCAAAGACGGTCACTATATAAGAAGTCAAGAAGACCACAAAGAGTAGAAACTCCAGCCATGGTTGATCTGAGAAACCTAAGAGAATAAAGCCTTCTATGATGCTCTCATTTGCCCATCTCATCATGATCAATGCTTTCACTATGGTTTCCTGAAACATAAATATGCAGGACGTCAACTCACACATATCAACATGTGTATTTAACATTTACTCATTAGCCTTTAGTTCTTAATAACCACATGTTTATTATCTGTTGTAATTATATATTCTTACTTTACTGTCAGTTCAAAGATGTAATTTGTATTGCATGTAACACACAAACAAATACAGTTGAAATTACAGTTGAACCGGTTACCTAGGTATTTCCAAAGTTTCTGTGTTCACACCAACACATCTAAACTGAAAGCTAAGTTTCAAAAAGCAAATTGTTCCCTGATTTTTGGGTTAATTTTTGTTTTTAGTACTTCCTCCCTAGCTATTAGCAGGAGGATTTAGACATAATACCTACCACATCCTTCACAGTCAATGTCAAAAACTGCTGGAGAACTCAAGTTATGTTAGAGAGCTTGAATAGTGAAAATAACATGACAGTTTCATAAAAGCAGATATGCTGACCAACAGAATAGAATTGAGGATCCACACAGGAACCCACACTCCTACAGCCACATAGGTTTTTGACAAGTACACTAATAGCAAACGTTGCAGGAAATACAGCATCTTTAACCAAACTAGGTAGCTACATGTACAATGAAACTTAGTCTTGATCTCTCACCCTGCACAAAACACAAGTCCAAATGTATCAGGACTTGAACATAAGATCTGATATCCAGATAGAGGAAAAGGTAGAGAATACGACTAAACTCATAGGTATGGGGCAGAACTTTCTGAACAAAACTCTATTGGTACAGACATTAATATGAAAAATAACAAATGCAACCTCATAGAAACTAAAAATGCTTCTGTACAGCAAAGAACACAATCATTCCAGTACAGGGACAGTGCACAGAATGGGAAGTTGTTTTTGGTTGTTGTTGTATGTTTGTTTGTTTGTTTTTTAACCAGGTATACATCTGAAGGGGACGTGGTATCTATATATCTATATCTATATCTATATCTATATCTATATCTATATATATATATATATACAAGTCACTAAAATAACTAATCAATAAGAAAATAAACAACTCAGTTTAAGAATGGAGCAATGAGTCCGCAAGGTCCTTTTGTGCACCAGGGATACATCCTGATTCCACTGTCTGAGGTCCCTTAGACTGCTCAGTCCTTCTAGCTGAGACCCATATTCAGGGGGTCTGAATCAATCCCTTAACCTAGGGACAGGAGAGAAGTCCTAGTCCCTACTTCAAATGACCGATTTACATGACCCCATCTGGATAGCATATCCCTACATGTGGAATGGGGCTGGGGGGATGGGAGAGGAGGGTGGTCAGGGTGAATGTGAGGGGGGAAAGAGGGTAAGAGGGAGGGAGAGGAAACTGGGATACACATGTAAAATAAAAAAATAATAACAAAACCCAATACTTTATGGATATGATGTTGCTAGTTAGCAATTAATCACATGAGCCTGGCATGAAAGGAAAATCAATTTCATCATCAACACACTGGGAAGGGGAACCTTAATTTCCTATGTATAGATTTATACAATTGACAAACAGTGAGATGCTCTTTAGAATGACTCTTTAAAAAAAAAAAAAAAAGAAGAATGGAGCAGTGAACTAAAAACAGGAAATAGGAAGGCAAGGGACAGATGAGGGGAAGAAAAGGAGAAGGAAAGAAAATATTGGCACTGGTAGGAATTCTGAAACAGAACACACGGATGGGTAAGGAGTGATGACACGACTCAGATTTCCCAAGTCGTTCCAGTGCTTGAAAAAGCCACCAAGATCATAGAACTAAGGCAACCCTATTCCATAGTCCCTCCAAGGACTGCAAATTCATTCTGCTGTTGTGTTCTAACAGTAATAAAATCACCCTTCCTTAGAAGTGTTCTTGTTTAAATGAAAAACTGGATGTCCCCTCTAAGTATAATATCAGAAGGGGACATAGTCTCAAATATTACTCAAAAGGTGTCTCCTCACATGCACATAAGTGCTGGGTCAGCAGCCCTTCCAAACCAGTCCCCAATATGACATTTATTTGCTAGAAATCAGTTCCAACCAGGCTCGGCAAGAAGCTCTGATTGATAAGAAGACGGTTCTTTCTTATACATACTAAGATCAGTGATTATAAAAGCAACGGGCATCCTCCTGTCATTCTGAAATGACTGTCTGGTGGCATTTGACAGCCCAGGGAATATCTCTCCATGATCCACAGTAGTTAGAGCACTATGCAGGGACAGGTCATTGCTGGGAAAGACAGGGAGACATAAAAATAATGGGCTGAGGGCAATGCAGAGGGGAGACAGCACAGCATCTAAGTGTTACATTGAACTTTTCTCAATTCAGGGTCAAGTTTTGCCATTCTGCAAACACTGGGTGATCTGGATTATCAAATCCATCATAAAGGATACTGAGTAAAAACTGAAGGATCCTTTTGTATTGAGAAAGTTTAAGCATCTTGAATTGTTAGTATTATCAGTGTATGAAAAAGGGAAAGTCTTGTTAACAACTGAAACAAACCCAGAAACCTGTGTCTCTCAAATTCTAGCACAGAAGTCAGCTGACAGTATCTACCTGGTAACTCCTGCAGTGGAGTTCACGGTCGGCACTGAGAGGTAAATGGACGCATAACACACTTCTCTGCTCCTGAGTGGAGTTCTGTTGGCACATCTGCAGAGAAAGCCTTTCTCAACACACACAGCTCAAAAAATCCTAGACTGAACTTTCCATTTCCAGCCGCACTGGAAGTATAAACGATGAAAGCAATTTTTCATCCAACATCATAATTTAGCTTTAAGTACTATCAAAGCTGGCAGCTTTTTCTCAATTTTCAAAGACCAAGTTGTGGGCAAATGTAAATTTTAAATATTATCAAAGCTGGCAGCTTTTTCTCAATTTTCAAATACCAAGTTGTGGGCAAATGTAAATTGGAAGGTTCACAGACAGTGCTTTATAAGCTGTAGGCAACAAAAGTTTAGGACATAAGGCTACTGTGTTTCAGAGTTGACATCTTGTAGAACAAACAGGTGCTCCCAGTTCCTCACTTATGCAAAGTAATTAGAACAAAGAAATGAAAATTGACTCAAAGTTTTCTAAATGCTGTATTGGTGACCAATTTATAAGATAAACAGATTGTCCTTTTCCAATATGCTCTCTACAATGTTTTGATAAAGTGTTCTACATACCCCACTTGGAACCTAGGGAACATCACGGTTTGTGTCTGTGTGCCAACTCAAGGACATCTGAATTCCAAATGTACTCATCAGAAGTATGCAGATCCAATAATGTCTTCCTCAGCTCCTCAACACCATCCTGATGGGTTGACCTGTGCTCCAGCCCCTTATTCCACTTTTGTGTAACAAGTTGTGAGATCTTCATTCATGAGTAACTCAGGACATAAGGGAATAAGAAAGTCTTGTGAGTGCCTGGAGCTCATATTTTCTGGTATTGCATTGCAGAGTGAGCACGCACTGCCCTTTTCAGAGTCCACCCATTAGGTCTGCTGATGACTAGAGGGAGATTCCTCAGTGCTTGTCTGTGCCCTGGTTTTCTCAGAAGGATGGTAACCCTTATTATAACCAATGATAATACCCAGTGGGGTTCTCTTGAACCAGCTCTTCATCTTAACCTCACATTTGTTTTATAGTGCTCTTTCCCTGGGGAATTTCTCCTCAACTGTGTCCAAGACAAAAGGGAATGACGATGGGGACTAACATACTTTATGCATCAAAGATTCAAATCTGCACCATCAATGTAGGACTTTGCTTCCTTTTGTGGATTTCTTATGGAACTGGATCTGAGATCAATGTTTACACAGTGGACATCCACAAATTAGTTTACTCTGAACATGTTTTTATTACCTCAGTTCATAGAAGACTATATGACCAAATAATTCCTTTCCTTTTTAGTTTGGCTTAGCTAAACCATCTCTTTATTCAATGAAGTTTATTACAGTTTTTTCAAGCTTAAGTATTTGATTTATATTTTTCAATAATCTTCTCTAATCTAGATTTACTTTACATGTTCTCACATACAGTCTCATCAGATTTTCCAATGGATAGGTGCAAGAAAACTAAAGTATGCCTTATGACCCCAAAAACTATAAAATAATATAGTATTAATGGACAACAAACATTAAAATGGAATTAATATTGAAAATATGAGTATTTAATTTCCTAAGTATTCAAGGAAATATAACAAAGGGAAGTAATCTACTACATAACAAAAAACTAGTCAGCAGATCTTATATTACCAGTGCTACTGAAGAAATGAGTACTCACAAAATATTTTTTACCCCAGCAATCCTGCTCATGGAAATATAATTTGTAAAATTAATTACCTGCATGTAAAAGTAGGATATAGAAAGCATTTTATTGAAGCAATGCTTGTAATGACAAAATATGGATGGATGGACAATCTCTCTCAATAGGGAACGGACAACTTCATAATTACTAGGAGTCAGAAGTACTCAAGTGTGATATTGTTGAGTGGGAAAATAGTGATAGAGGAAAAAATAATGCAATGTTAATTATGGAATAGTGACCTAATAGATCTAAACATATACTATACTCCTTTTTAAACAAAGTTTTCTGTTTTGTTCTGTCATTGAGAAGAATTTATTTAGACACAAAGAGAATATCAACAATCAATATTTATTAGAATAAAAATATGCTTGTATGGGACATATAGGATAGAAGGTCAGTCTAGGTCTCAAGAGATGTTTTGCTGTTTAGTTTTGTTTTTGTTCTTATCTTTTGTGTATTATCTACTCAAATAATCCTCTCCTTTTTAATTGGTGGCTTTAACCTCTGCTAGTATAAATTTTTAATATATCTTACTTATTGTCTGTATTTGTGTGTATGTGCACATGTGTTGTCCTACACATCTTAATGCATGCATATGTGTGGATGCCAGATGACAACTAGTGAGAGCGAGTTCTCTCCTTCTAACATGTGAATCTGGGGATTGAGCTAAGGTCATCAGGTTTGGTGATAGGCATCTTAGCCTGCTGAACCATGATGACAGACTGAGCTGGATATTTTAGAGCATATGTACCCCCATGTTGTTCTCTTCCACGATATTTTGAAATAGAAGTTCTTTGCTTTCTTTCTATCATGATTCTCAACAATGTGTGTATGGATCATAATGTCTCATAACTTGGTCTCACAATACTTGTCTCTAGTAACCTTTACTACACAGATTATTCTTTCTACCTTTGCTCTAATATCTCCCCAGTACTTTCAAGTATCGATGCACAAACATTCTTATTTTGCTGCTCTAATATATCTAAAGGTTTGCAATAAAATTTCACATACTTATTCCTATTTCATGGTGAGACGAAAAACCATCAGAGAAAAACTAACATCAACTCCCATGTTTTATCAGCTCCAAAACTCACATCTATGCTTAGGCACAAGCCTTCCCTTTTACACTGTTCACTCTTGCCACTATTTGAAGCCAAACATTTTAATTTATTGGATCCTTTTTCTGTCCACCTACTTAAATTCTCACTTTTGTAAATGTCTTGCCTTTCTGCCACAGACTGCTCAGTGGGTTGCAGGTCTGTGTGGAGACCAAGACTCGGATGACCAGGTCAGGAGTGGCTTCGGCTTGACAGACAGACACAAACACACCTGAGGAGGTTTGCGAACTGCTGCAAAGTTTACTTCAAAGTATTGGGTTTTTATACAGAAAGCTCAAAGAACAGATCTTTGGTCACAGTTTAAAGATAAACAGACATACTATAAAAATGTCAGCAATTCCTTTTGAAGTATGAGATAGTAAATACATCTAAGCAAGTGTATAATTGGGAGCCTCTGTCTATTTTGGCCTGCTTGTGGTCAGCATATCAGAGATTTGATTTACTGAGTAAAGAGAATTGTCTTTGAACACTAAACTTTTAATAGCAATGATTCAAGGGCCCTAAGATACCAAGTTAGAATTTTGTAGTAACTCCCACAGTAGCCTAGCTGCGGGTAGGCTGATTACAGGCAAGGTCACATTGTGGGCTGCTTCCTTACAGCTTTAGCCCTAATTGTTTATTAGGCCTTGGGCTGACATCTGGCACTGTGGGTTTTATGATCAGGGGCACAGAGGTCAACATCCATCCCCTGAATGTTGGTCTGTATCTCTTTCAGTTCCTGAAACTATATCTAAGTGTTTTCTAGGCTTCTCTGAATTAACAATGGAGCTACAGGCTAAAATGTCCATAATTAAAAGGCATTAATGTATAGCACAACACACATCTAGCACCCATTCCAAGCAGCCAGTCAAGTAAGCACCTGCAGGGATCTGAACCACTTTTCCCCAGGAGGCGTAACCACGTGTGGTGCGAACCTCTGGACAGGTAGCCATTGAGACTTCTCTCAGCCATTGCTACACTGTCTCCACTGGGGCTGTTGTAGCACATTTCTATATAATTATTTTGTGACTAGACCTTTCATTTATTTCTGTCTTATAAATATGATATAATTTCTCCCATCTTAAAAATACTCTCTATCTTACAACCCTTTTCTACATTAAATCCTTCCTCTACTCTTCTTTAAAGTTTTCCTCCAGCAGAAGATCCAGCTTGGTTACCTGCTTCTCAGATGTTCCCCCTCTGTCTTCCACATTATCCTCCCAGAGTTCATGCAAACACCTGTGCTAATTTGCTGGGTCTCATAGGCCTTAACATAAGAGTTTGTTTTCAGGTCCTACCACATTAAGCCAATGAGACCTATTTTACAGTATTGCTCATATTTTCCTCCTGGAAACACCTTCCTCTCCTGGACAGCCCTGGAGCCTGATCACCTCCTATTTCTCCATCTCTCTTTTTTGGCTTCTTCTCATCATCCTGATCTAAAGATTGGGTACATTGCTACCTCTGCTGAGAACACTCTCCTCAGGTGTCTGACCCATTGCCTTCTCATCTCTATCATACAGAACTTTGTTGGAATGTACTTTCTGGTGTTTTCCTCAGCAGAATCCTGATGACTGTTATAGCCAAATGCCCACTTATTGAAAATATCAATTGATAAGGATGACTCACAATTAGTGAAAGGAAAAACACAAAGAGATTAAGATAAAATATATCTTCTATGTTTTATTTATTGATATTTTACAATGCTCATAAGAGGTTAGGTTATTTTTACTTTATCCTACACAATGCCAAAGGACTACACTTTGTAAATTATTCTATGAACTTCTGGACTGAAGAATGTTAATATGACATACTAACTTTTTTTTCTTGAGTGCTCACTTTTTTAGTCCCTTTAATCTAGTAGAGTGATATTACCCATTTCAGAGAAGAACATGTGAAAACAAAATAAGTCTCATGGTAAATGAATTCACCTGGAGTTCCATTAAGAGGCTTACAAAACCTATGTTTCTTTTCTTTTTTTTTATAATTTTTTTATTTAGAAACAATTTTATTTTACATATCAATTCCCCTGTTCTCTCTCTCTGCCATCCTCCCATGCCCTCAAACACACCCACTCCCCAAGGATAGTGAAGCTTTCCATGGGGGATCTTCAAAGTCTGTCACATCATTTTTGGGAGGGCCTAGCTAGGCCCTCTTCTGTGTCTCTGGGCTGAAATAGTATCTGTCCATGGGGAATGTGCTCCCAAAGTCCATTTGTGTACTGGGGATAAATACTGGTTCCACTGTTAGAGGTCCCATAGACTGCCCAAACCTCCTAACTAGCACCCATATTCAGAAGGCTTGTTTTGGTCCTATGCTGGTTCCCCAGCTTTACTACTGGGGTCCATGTGCTCTCACTTGGTCAGGTCAGCTGTTTCTGTAGGTTTCTCCAGCATGGTTTTGACTGCTTTGCTCATTACCCTTCCCTCTCAACAACTGGATTCCAGGATCAGTGCTTAGCTGTGGGTGTCTGGTTCTGCTTCCATCAGCTACTGGTTGAAAGCTCTAGCTTGGCAGTTAAAGTAGTCATCAATCTCATTATAGGGGAAGGGCATCAAAGGCAGCCCCTCCACTACTGCCTAAATTCTTAGTTTGGGTCATCTTTGTGGATCTCTGAATATTTCCCTAGTGCCAGATTTCTCTTTAAACCTATACAGGCTCCCTCTATTAAAGTATCTCTTTTCTTGTTCTCCTCTATTCCTACCCTGATTAAGTCTTCCTGATCCCTCTTGTTCTCCTCCCCCCACTCTTCTCCATTATCTTTTTCCTTTTCCTCATCCTCTATACCCCATCCTCCCAATTTGCTTAGGAGTCCTTGTCCCTTTCCCCCTCTTCAGGAGACCATATATTTCTCTCTTAGGGTCCTCCTTATTTCCTAATTTCTCTGGAGGTGTGGAATGTAGTCTGGTAGCCCTTTGCTCTATGTATAATATCCATATATGAATGTGTATATATGATGTTTGTCTTTCTGTGACTGGGTTACCTCACTCAGGATGGTTTCTTCTAGATCCATCCATTTGCCTGCCAATTTCAAGATTCCTTTGTTTTTTATTTCCCACTGAGTAGTACTCCATTGTGTAAATGTACCACATTTTTCTCCATCTATTCATCAGTTGAGGGGCATCTAGGTTGCTTCCAGGTTCTGGCTATTACAAACAATGCAGCTATGTATATAGTTGAGCATATGTTCTTTTTGTGTGAATGTGCATCCTTTAGGTATATGCCCAAGAGTGGAATTGCTGGATCTTTAGGAGACTGATTCCCATTTTCCTGAGAAACTGTCATACTGATTTTCAAAGTGGCTGTAGAAGTTTGCACTCCCACAGGTAGTGGAGGAGTGTACCACTTTCTCCACATCCTCTCCAGCACAAACTATCTTTGGTATTTTTTTACTTTAGCCATTCTGACAGGAGCAAGATGGTATCTCAGAGTTGCCTTGATTTGCATTTCCCTGATGGCTAAGGATGTTGAGCACTTTCTTAAGTGTCTTTCAGCCATTTTAGATTCCTCTATTGAGAGTTTACTATTTAGTTCTGTAACCCACTTTTTAATTGGATTGTTTGGTGTTTTTTTGAGTAGCTTCTTGAGTTCTTTGTCTATTTTGGAGATCAGCCTTCTGTCAGATGTGGAGTTGCCCATTCTGTGGGCTGTCATTTTGTCCTGTTGACTGTGTCTTTTGCCTTGCAGAAGCTTCTCAGTTTCAGAAGGTCCCATTTATTAATTGTCAATCTCAGTGTCTGTGCTCCTGAAGTTATGTTCATGAAGTGATCTCCTGTACCAATTTGTTCAAGGGTACCTCCCACTTTCTCTTCTAAGAGGTTCAGAGTGGCTGGACTTATGTTGAGGTCTTTGATCCATTTGGACTTAAGTTTAATGTATGGCAATAGATATGGATCTATCTGCAGTCTTCTACACACCAGCATCCAGTTATGCCAGCACCATTTGTTGAAGATACTTTCCTCTTACCATTGTATAATTTTACCTTTTTGGTCAAAAATCAGGTTTCGTAGGTGTGTGGGTTTATATCTGGATCTTCAAATCAATTCCATTTGTCTACCTGTTCAAATTTGTGCCAGTACCAAGCTCTATAGTCTATAGGACTATAGCTCTATAGTAGAGCTTGAAGTCAGGGATGGTGATGCCTCCTGAAGTTCCTTTATTGTACAGGGTTGTTTTGGCTATCCTGGGTTTTTTGATTTTCTGTATAAAGTTGAGTATTGTTCTTTCAAAGTCTGTGAAGAATTGTGCCAGGATTTTGATGCGGATTGCATTGAATCTATAGATTGCTTTTGGCAAGATTGACATTTTTACTATGTTGAGCTTATCTATCCAAAAGCATGGGAGATCTTTCCATTTTCTGTTATCTTCTTTAATTTTTCTTTCTTTCTTCCTTCCTTTCTTCCTTCCTTTCTTCCTTCCTTTCTTCCTTCCTTCCTTCCTTCTTTTCTTTCTTTCTTTCTTTCGTTTTTTTGTCCAATTTGCTTTTTTTTTTTAACTTTACATATTGATCCCAGTTCCTTCTCCCTCCCTCCCACTCTTCCACCCTCTCATGCCTCCCCTTCCCCTACCACCCTTACATCCCATCCCCCCAACTCCATATATAGTGTGATACCTTTCAGGAGGGGATATCTAAATTTGTCAAGTCATTTGGAGTGAGGACTAGGCCCTCCCTCCTGCCTCTAGGTTAAGGGAATATCCCTCCAAGGGGGATGTGCTCCCAAAGTCCTTTTGTGGACCAGGGATACATCCTGGTTCCACTGTCAGAGGTCCCTTAGACTGCTTAGGCCTTCTAACTGAGACCCGTGTTCAGGGGGTCTGAGTTGGTCCAATGCTGGATACCAAGCTATTGGTCTGGAGGTCCATGAGCTCCTCCTTGTTCAGGTCAGCTGTCTCTGTGGGTTTCTGTGGCTTGGTCTTGCCCTCCCTCTCTGCATCTGGATTCCAGTTCAGCTCAGTGTTTAGCTGAGGGTGTCTGCTTCTGTTTCCATCAGCTACTAGATGAGGGCTCTATGATGGTGGATAAGTTAGTCATCAACCTCATTATCAGGGAAAGACATTTAAGGTAGCTTTTCCACTGTTGCTTAGATTGTTAGTTGGGGCCATCCTTGTAGGACTCTGGACATTTCTCTATAGTCAGCTTTCTCTTTAAACCTATAATGGCTCCCTCCTTTATGGTCTCTCTCTCTCTCTCTCTCTCTCTCTCTCTCTCTCTCTCTCTCTCTCCCTCCCTCCCTCTCCCTCTCCCTCTCCCTCTCCCTCTCCCTCTCCCTCTCTCTCTCTCCCTCTCCCTCTCTGTTGAGTGGAGGGGGAGCTAGGAGAAAGAGAAGGGTAGAAGAGGAAAGCACGTGGGACTAGGAAGATTAAGTCAGGAAAAAAATAGATGGGAGAAAAAGAGAGAGAGAGAGAAAATTTCTTTAAAGACACAAAGTTCTTGCTATATAGGTCTTTCACTTGTTTGGTTAACATTACCCTGAGATATTTTATGTTGTTTGTGGCTATTGTAAAGGGTGATGTTTCTCTGATTTCTTTCTCAGACCCTTTATCATCTGTATATAGTAGGACTATTGGGTTTTGTTGTTGTTGTTGTTGTTGTTAACCTTGTATCCTGCCACTTTGCTGAAGGTGTATATTAGCAGTAGGAATTCCCTGGTAGAGGTTTTTTTTTTTTGGGGGGGGGTCACTTATGTAAACTATCTCATATCATCTGCAAATAGTGAAAGTTTGACTTCTTCCTTTCCAATTTGTATCCCCTTGATCTCCTTTTGTTATCTTATTGCTCTAGGTAGAACTTCAAGTATACTATTGAAGAAATATGGAGAGAGTGGACAGCTTGTCTCTTTCCTGATTTTAGAGGAATTGCATTAAATTTCTCTCCATCTAGTTTGATGTTTGCCATAGGTTTACTGTATATTGCTCTTATTATGTTAAGGTATGTTCCTGTTATCCATGATCTCTCCAAGACCTTTATCATAAAGGGGTATTGGATTACATCAAAGGATTTTTTAGCATCTAGTGAGATAACCATATAGTTTTTCTCTTTCAGTTTGTTTATATGGTGGATTACATTGATAGATTTTCATATGTTAAACCATCCCTGCATTCCGGGAATGAAGCTCCCTTGGTCATGGTGGATGATTTTTCTGATGTGTTCTTGGATTCGATTTGCCATTATTTTATTGAGTGTTTTTGCATCAAGTCCATTGAGGGACATTGGTCTGGAGTTCTCTTTCTTAGTTGTGTCTTTGAGTGCTTGGGTACCAAAGTAATTGTAGCCTCATAAAAAGAGTTTGGCAATGAAACTACTGCTTCTATTGTGTGGAATAATGTGAGGAGTATTGGTATTAGCCCTTCTTTGAATTTCTGGTAGAATTCTGCACTGAAACCACCTGGAAATGGGGTTTTTAGTTGGTAGATTTTGATGACTATTTCTATTTCATTAAGGGTTATAGGTCCATTAAAATTGCGCATCTGTTATTGATTTCATTTTGATAAGTGATATCTATCTAGAAAATTGTCCATTTCTTGTGAATTTTTTAATTTTGTAGAGTACAGGTTTTCAAAGAATGAGCTAAAGATTCTCTGGATTTTTTTTAGTGTCAGTTGTTATGTCTCCCTTTTCATTTCTGATTTTGTTAATTTGCATGTTCTCTCTCTGCCTTTTGGTTAGTCAGAATAAAGGTTTGTCTATCTTGTTGATTTTCTGGAAGAACCAACTCTTTGTTACATTGATTCTTTGTATTGTTTTCTTTGTTTCTACTTTATTGATTTCAGCCCTCAATTTGATTATTTCCTGGCCTCTACTCCTCCAGGGTGAGTTTGCTTCTTTTTGTTCTAGAGCTTTCAGTTGTGCTGTTAATTCTGTAATGTGACTATCCTCCATTTTCTTCATATGAACACTTTCCTCTCACCAATGCTTTCAAAGTGTCCCATAAGTTTGGGTATGTTGTGTCTGTCTTTATTCTCATTGAATTCTAGGAAATTTTTATTTTTTAATTTCTTCTTTGACTCAGGAATGGTGTAATTGCATATAGTTCAATTTTTATGAGTTTGTAGGTTTTCTGCAATTTGTGTTGTTGTTGAATTCTAACTTTAAAGCATGGTGGCTTGATAAAATAAGGGGGTTATTTCATTTGTGTTTTGTATGTGTTGAGGTTTGATATGTTGCTGAGTATGTGGTCAATTTTAGAGATGGTTCCTTATGATGCTGAGGAGATGGTATATTCTTTTGTATTTGGATGGAATATTCTATAGATGTCTGTTAAAAACAATTGGGTTATAACTTCTGTTAATTCCATTGTTTCTTTGTTAATTTTCTGTTTGGTGGTCTTTATGGAGCAGTCTTTGTAGGGCTGCAATTGGAGCCAGCCAAACAGCCCCAAGTCTGTACCTGAGTGAGGGAGTGTGGATAAGGGAAAGGCTAGCTATAGATGAAAAAGAAAAGACAGAGAGACAGAATAGAGGACAGGAGGACAGATCAGTCACAAGTTTATTTTTTACCACTCTTATATACCTTAACCAAAAAGAGGAACAGAGTATCATGTTTATGGAACAAACAGACTTTTCTTCCTCACATATTCTAAGGGTTCAGTAACCACACCTTAGCTCCAACTCCTTGCTTCCTAGCCTTGAGGTCAGGAGTAGCCACACCTCAGATTCAGGTCTGTTATTATTTATACTAAGTCAGCCAAACATCCTTCTGTAGCCACACCTTTGACCTTTAGGTCTTATGACTTGCTGAGGACAGGTTTAAACTCTCTGTCCTTGTGCCAAGATGGAGCACTGCCATCTTTATGGGTACCAACAATGGTCCTGTCTTGTGGGTGGAGTGTTTAAATCTCCCACTATAGAGTGTGAGGATTTATGTGATGTTTCTTTTATGAATGTGGATGCCTTTTTATTTGGGGTGTTCAGAACTGAGACTTCATCTTGATGAATTTTTCCTGTGATGAATATGAAATGACATCCTTCATCTGTTTTGATTAACTTTAGTTTGAAATCTAATTTGTTAGATATTAGCACAGCTACACCAGCTTGTTTTGTGGGTCCATTTGATTGGAAAATCTTTTCCCAACCCTTAATTCTGAGGTAATGTTTGTCTTTGAAGTTGAGGTGTGTTTCTTTTATGCAGCGGAAGGATGGATTCTGTTTTTGAATTCATTCTGTTAGCCTGTGTCTTTTTATAGGTGAGTTAAAACCATTAATATTGAGGGATATTAATGAACATTGATTGTTGATTCTTGTTTGTTTTGGGTTTGGTGGTGGTGGTGGTATTGTGGGTAGATTTCCCCCTCCTCCTTTTTTTCTTTGGGCTTTTGGTAAAGTGGGATTATCCATTGCCTATGTTTTTGTGAGTGTAGTTAACTTGTTTGGGTTGGAGTTTTCCTTCCATAACTTTCTATAGGGCTGGGTTAGTGGATATGTATTGTTTTAGTCTGGTTTTGTCATGGACTATCTTGTTTTCTTCATTTACAGTGACCGAAAGCTTTGCTGAGTGTAGTGGGCTTGGCTACATCTGTGGTCTTTTATTGTTGGTAGTATGTCTATCAGTACTTTCTTGCTTGCAGAGTTTCCAAGGTGAAGTCACGTGTAATTCTGGTAGGTCTGCCTTTATATGTTACTTGGCCCTTTTCCTTTACTGCTCTTAATATTCTTTCTTTATTCTGTGTTTGGTGTTTTGATTACTATGTGGTGAGGGAACATTTTTTGTGGTCCACTCTATTTGGTGTTCTGTTAAGTTTTGTGTCCTTTTATTGGGATGTTTTTCTTTAGGTTGGGAAAGTTTTCTTCTATGATTTTGTTGAATTCATTTTCTTCACCTTTGAGTTAGTTTTTTTTTTAAACCTTCTCTACCTGCTATTCTTAGATTTGACCTTTTTACGGTACCCCATATTTCCTGGATATTTTGTGTTAGGGATTTGTTGGTCTTAAAATTTTCTTTGGTCGATGACTCTATATCTCCTAGTGTATCTTCAATGCCTGAGATTCTCTCTTTCAACTCTTGTATTCTATTGGTTATGCTTGCATCTGTAATTCCTGATCTTTTACCCAGCTTTTCTATTTCCTTCACTGGTTATTTGTTTTCTTCTTGCTTTCCTTTTTTTTAATTTTTTTTTAAGAGAATTGTTTATTTCTTGGAATTTTTGGTTTGTCTTTTCCTCCATTTTTTGAATTTTTTTGTTTGTTTTTTTTCTTCCATTTCTTTAAGGTATTTTCTCAATTCCTCTTTGAGGGTCTCTATAATCTTCATAAAATTGTTTTCAGGGTCATTCTTTTCTGCTTCATCTGTGTTGGGATGTTCAGTTCTTGCTGGTGTGGAGGCCCTAGACTCTGGTGGTGTCATATTGATGTTTCTGTTGTTGAATGTGTTCTTCTTCTGTCATCCTCCCATCCCTTCTTTCAGTGGGTGCTGGTGGGGTCCCTCCCTCTCCTAGTGTGTATAGGTCCAAGGTTCTCTTCCAGTGGATACAAATATGTCCAATACTCTGATGGCTCTCCTCTTCTCATGGTGGAGGTGGGAGTAACACTGCAATGTTGGCAGGCTCTGGATGGCCTGGTCTGCCAGATGGGTTCCCCTATGAGCAATCTCCAGGACTCAGGGGGCGCCAAGCAGGGCACTGGAAGGCATGGGCCAGAAAGAGGCTCACACTCACTTCCTCTTGTGGGTGGAGGTAGGACTAGCACAGAGACATTGGCAGATTCTGGATGGCCTGGCCCTCTGGGACAGCTCCCCTGGGAGCAGTCCCCAGGCCTCAGGAGCACTAGTCTACTCTTATACTTTAAATTAACCCATATTTCTTTTCTATGCTCTGCCAAGAGGCTCCATACCTTTTCTTAGTAGGACAAGTTCATCTCTTCTCCCATTCTCTTTCTGATTCTGCAATTCTCCTCTTGTTCTCTTTTTGTCTGAAACTCTCGGCTAACATCTACCTGTCAAACTACTGACCAGTCAGTTTCTTCATTAACCCAGTCACAAAGACATATATTCACAAAGTACAAAGGAATATTCCACAGCTAATATCTCCCATGGACATAGACATGCAAATACTATATTAAATACGTAACCTGAATACAGGCACACATAAAAAACTTGCCCACTATGATTGTCTCAGTTAGGGTTTTATTGCTGTGAAAAGACACCATGACCATGGCAGTTCTTGTAAAGAAAAACATTTAACTGGGTTAGCTTATAGTACAGAGGTTTAGGTCACTATCATCATGCTGAGTACCACACGGGCAAACAATGTGCTGGAGAAGCAGCTGAGAGCTCTATATCTTCATCCTCGAGTAGCAGGAATTGAACTATCATACTGGACAAGGCTTGAGCATATGTGACATACTTCCTTATACAGGGCCACATCTACTTCAAAAGGCCACACCTCTTAATAGTGCCACTCCCTTTGGGGCAAGAATTCAAACATAAGAGTCTATGGGGGCCATACCTATTCCAACCACCACAACAACCATGCTGACTTTATTCTGTAGATTCACGGGTGTTTCAACATATATAAATAAACAAGTATAATAAATAATACCAATGGACTTGGAGACAAAATTCAAAGAATCATCACAATAGATACAGAAAAGACTTAGGCAAATTCAACATGCTTTCATAAAAAAAAAAAGTTTCAGGGAGAATACAAGTGGAGAAAACATGAGAAACACAATCCAGCCTACATGTGACAAACCCATAGTCAACATAATCCTGAAAGAAGAAAAACATTAAGAAATTCAATCAAAATCAGGAGGAAGACAGGACTGCCCACTATCATTATTCCTTTTCCATATAGGACTTGAAGGAGCTACAAAAGCTGCCAAGGGTACGGTGATACAAATATGTTCTTCCATGTCTTCCATGCAGTAAAAGAGCTACAATGTGATGTTAATAAGATGATTTAAAGAATGAGACTCAGGGATAGGATAGAACCTAGCTTGGGTTCAAGTCTTTGGGGAAAATGAGCCACATTGCAGTCAGGGGATTCCAGTTATCCATCAGCATAACAGGAAGACGAGAGCAGCCTGGGTGTCCTTTAGCTTATGTTTCTCATATCACTTAATTCTTGGTTAGGAAGACTCTCTTGACCAACCTTTTAAAGGCTTCCTTTACCTCTCTGTTCCTAAGTGTATAGATTAGGGGATTCAGCATGGGAGCAATTATTCCATAGAAGAGGGAAACCATATTCCTTGGGTCCTTGGAATGTGGTGAAGGTGGTAGCAAATACATGGATATAGCTGTACCATAAAACAGTGAGACCACTATCAGATGGGATCCACATGTTCCAAATGCTTTTTGTCGACCCTCAGCAGATTGGATTTTCAAGATTGCTTGAGCAATAAAAGCATGTGATATAAGGATGAGTGTCAGAGGTACCAAATGGAAGATCACACTAACAAAGAATAGTTCCACCTCATTTGCAGTTGTATCAACACAAGACAACTTGAGCATTGCAGGCACTTCACAGAGAAAATGATCTATGACATAGTGGCCACAGCGTGGCAGCTGGAGAGTTAGGGTGGACATCCACACTGAATTTCCAAAGCCAATGATCCAGGCTACAGCTGCCAACTGGAGGCAGAGCCTCTGGTGCATGATGACTGAGTAATGGAGAGGCCGACAGATGGCTACAAACCTGTCAAAGGACATGACTGGCAGCAGAACACATTCAGTAGCCCCCAAGGCCAGAAACATGAAAAGCTGCACTACGCAGCCACCATAACTGATAACTTTCCTAATGCTGCGTAAATTCACCAGCATTTGTGGAACTGTGCATGTGATGTAACAAAGATCTATGACTGATAGATTAGTCAGAAAGAAGTACATGGGAGTGTGAAGTTTAGGGTCCAAACGGGACACCAGAATGATGTTGAAATTTCCAAAGACAGTCACTATATAAGAAGTCAAGAAGACCACAAAGAGTGGAAACTCCAGCCATGGTTGATCTGAGAAACCTAAGAGAATAAAGCCTTCTATGATGCTCTCATTTGCCCATCTCATCATGATCAATGCTTTCACTATGGTTTCCTGAAACATAAATATGCAGGACGTCAACTCACACATATCAACATGTGTATTTAACATTTACTCATTAGCCTTTAGTTCTTAATAACCACATGTTTATTATCTGTTGTAATTATATATTCTTACTTTACTGTCAGTTCAAAGATATTTATGTAACTTGTATTGCATGTAACACACAAACAAATACAGTTGAAATTACAGTTGAACCGGTTACCTAGGTATTTCCAAAGTTTCTGTGTTCACACCAACACATCTGAACTGAAAGCTAAGTTTCAAAAAGCAAATTGTTCCCTGATTTTTGCCATTGGGTTAATTTTTGTTTTTAGTACTCCCTTCCTAGCTATTAGCAGGAGGATTTAGACATAATACCTACCACATCCTTCACAGTCAATGTCAAAAACTGCTGGAGAACTCAAGTTATGTTAGAGAGCTTGAATAGTGAAAAACAACATGACAGTTTCATAAAAGCAGATATGCTGACCAACAGAATAGAATTGAGGACCCACACAGGAACCCACACTCCTACAGCCACATAGGTTTTTGACAAGCACACCAATAGCATATGTTGCAGGAAATACAGCATCTACACTAAACTAGGTAGGTACATGTACAATGAAACTTGGTCTTGATCTCTCACCCTGCACAAAACACAAGTCCAAATGTATCAGGACTTGAACATAAGATCTGATATCTAGATAGAGGAAAAGGTAGAGAACATGATTAAACTCATTAGTATGGGGCAGAACTTTCTGAACAAAAAACTGTTGGTACAGACTTTAATATGAACAAATAATAAATGCAACCTCATGAAACTAAAAAAGCTTCTGTACAGCAAAGAACACAATCATTCCAGTAAAGGGTCAGTGCACAGAATGGGAGGTTGTTTTTGGTTGTTGTTGTTGTATGTTTGTTTGTTTGTTTGTTTTTAACCAGGTATACATCTGAAGGGGACGTGGTATCTATATATACAAGTCACTAAAATAACTAAACAATAAGAAAATAAACTACTCAGTTTAAGAATGTAGCAATGAACTAAACAGGAAATAGGAAGGCAAGGGACAGATGAGGGGAAGAGGAGGAGAAGGAAAGAAAATATTGGCACTGGTAGGAATTCTGAAACAGAACACAAGGATGGGTAAGGAGTGATGACACGACTCAGATTTCCCAAGTCGTTCCAGTGCTTGAAAAAGCCACCAAGATCATAGAACTAAGGCAACCCTATTCCATAGTCCCTCCAAGGACTACAAATTCATTCTGCTGTTGTGTTCTAACAGTAATAAAATCACCCTTCCTTAGAAGTGTTCTTGTTTAAATGAAAAACTGGATGTTCCCTCTAAGTATAATATCAGAAGGGGACATAGCCTCAAATATTACTCAAAAGGTGTCTCCTCACATGCACATAAGTGCTGGGTCAGCAGCCCTTCCAAACCAGTCCCCAATATGACATTTATTTGCTAGAAATCAGTTCCAACCAGGCTCGGCAAGAAGCTCTGATTGATAAGAAGACGGTTCTTTCTTACACATACTAAGATCAGTGATTATAAAAGCAATGGGAATCCTCCTGTCATTCTGATATGACTGTCTGGTGGCATTTGACAGCACAGGGAATATCTCTCCATGATCCACAGTAGTTAGAGCACTATGCAGGGACAGGTCATTGCTGGGAAAGACAGGGAGACATAAAAATAATGGGCTGAAGGCAAAGCAGAGGGGAGACAGCACAGCATCTAAGTGTTACATTGAACTTTTCTCAATTCAGGGTCAAGTTTTGCCATTCTGCAAACACTGGGTGATCTGGATTATCAAATCCATCATAAAGGATACTGAGTAAAAACTGAAGGATCCTTTTGTATTGAGAAAGTTTAAGCATCTTGAATTGTTAGTATTATCAGTGTATGAAAAAGGGAAAGTCTTGTTAACAACTGAAACAAACCCAGAAACCTGTGTCTCTCAAATTCTAGCACAGAAGTCAGCTGACAGTATCTACCTGGTAACTCCTGCAGTGGAGTTCACGGTCGGCACTGAGAGGTAAATGGACGCATAACACACTTCTCTGCTCCTGAGTGGAGTTCTGTTGGCACATCTGCAGAGAAAGCCTTTCTCAACACACACAGCTCAAAAAATCCTAGACTGAACTTTCCATTTCCAGCCGCACTGGAAGTATAAACGATGAAAGCAATTTTTCATCCAACATCATAATTTAGCTTTAAGTACTATCAAAGCTGGCAGCTTTTTCTCAATTTTCAAAGACCAAGTTGTGGGCAAATGTAAATTTTAAATATTATCAAAGCTGGCAGCTTTTTCTCAATTTTCAAATACCAAGTTGTGGGCAAATGTAAATTGGAAGGTTCACAGACAGTGCTTTATAAGCTGTAGGCAACAAAAGTTTAGGACATAAGGCTACTGTGTTTCAGAGTTGACATCTTGTAGAACAAACAGGTGCTCCCAGTTCCTCACTTATGCAAAGTAATTAGAACAAAGAAATGAAAACTGACTCAAAGTTTTCTAAATGCTGTATTGGTGACCAATTTATAAGATAAACGGTCCAGTCCCCCAGATTGTCCTTTTCCAATATGCTCTCTACAATGTTTTGATAAAGTGTTCTACATACCCCACTTGGAACCTAGGGAACATCACGGTTTGTGTCTGTGTGCCAACTCAAGGACATCTGAATTCCAAATGTACTCATCAGAAGTATGCAGATCCAATAATGTCTTCCTCAGCTCCTCAACACCATCCTGATGGGTTGACCTGTGCTCCAGCCCCTTATTGTGAGATCTTCATTCATGAGTAACTCAGGACATAAGGGAATAAGAAAGTCTTGTGAGTGCCTGGAGCTCATATTTTCAGGTGTTGCGTTGCAGAGTGAGCATGCACTGCCCTTTTCAGAGTCCACCCATTAGGACTGCTGACGACTAGAGGGAGATTCCTCAGTGCTTGTCTGTGCCCTGGTTTTCTCAGAAGGATGGTAACCCTTATTATAACCAATGATAATACCCAGTGGGGTTCTCTTGAACCAGCTCTTCATCTTAACCTCACATTTGTTTTATAGTGCTCTTTCCCTGGGGAATTTCTCCTCAACTGTGTCCAAGACAAAAGGGAATGACGATGGGGACTAATATACTTTATGCATCAAAGATTCAAATCTGCACCATCAATGTAGGACTTTGCTTCCTTTTGTGGATTCCTTATGGAACTGGATCTGAGATCAATGTTTACACAGTGGACTTCCACAAATTAGCTTCCTCTGAACATGTTTGTATTACATCAGTTTATAGAAGGCTATATGACCAAATAATTCTTTTCCTACTTTAAGTTAGCTTAGACAAACCACGTCTTTATTCAATGAAGTTTATTACAGTTTTTTCAAGCTTAATAATTTTATTTGTAGTTTTCAATAATCTTCTCTAATCCAGATTTACTTTAAATGTTCACACATACAGTCTCATATCAATTTTTCAAGTAAGTACAAGAAATCTAAAAAGTATGTCTTATTCCTCCAGAAACTACAAATTATATTAGTGAAGAGCTAAAAGTATTAATATGGAATTCAGATTGCAAATCTACCTAAGTAAGTTTTAATTTTCTAAATATTCAAGGAAATATGACAAAGATAAGTCATCTTCTACACAAAAAAATGTAGTCATCAGTCTTCATATTACTGGTGCTAATGAAGGAGAAAAGAATATTCACAAAATTGTGTTTACTGGGCTTCCAGACGTAAGTAGAACAATATTAAAAATACATACCCATTACCTCAGCAATCCTTCTCATGGAAATATAACTTGTAAAATGAGTTACTTGTATGTAAGAATGGGGTAAAGCAAGCATTTTAGTGAAGCAATACTTTGTAATGAGAAAATGTGGGTGAATGGAATATTATTCTCAATAGGGAATGGACAAATTTGTAATTAATAGGAGTCAGAGTACTCAAGTGCCACATTTTTGAGTGAGAAAATAGTGACCTAAAAATTAACATAATCTTAATTATGGAATAGTGATCCAATTGATCTAAACATATGTTATACTCCATTTTAAATAAAAATTTCTGTATTCTTCTATCATTGAGAAGAATTCATCCAGACACACAGAGAACATCAGGAAGCAATGTTTGCTAGAGTGAAAATATACTTGCATGGTCAGGGGTAGAGAATACAGGATAAAAAGTTCAGCCCAGGGTCTCACCTTAAGAGATGTTTTATTCTTTAGTTTTGTTGTTGTTGTTGTTGTTGTTATCTTTTGTGTACCATCCACTCAAATAATCCACTCCTCTCCTTTTTAATTGGTAGCTTTAATATATACTATTGTAAATGTTTTCTACATTTTCTGTGCTGTCTATAAATGTGTGTATGTGTGCATGTGTTGTCCTGTACAACCTACTACATTCATATATGTGGATGCCAGAGGACAACTAGTGAGAAATAGCTCTCTCCTTCCATGAAAATACTGGGGATTAAGCTAAGTTACTCAGGTTTGGTGGCAGGCATTTTTGCCTGCTGACCCATTTTGGTAGACAGAATTGGCTATTTTGAAGCTTATGTCCTCCTATGTTGTTCCCACTCACAATATTTTCCCACTCACAATATTTTCAAATAGAAGCTCAATGCTTTTTTTTTTTAATCATGATTGTCAACAAGGTGTATATGGGTCATAGTACTTGGCTCTAGTAACCTGTTACCACACAGATAATCCTTTGCTCTAATGTCTCTCTAATACTGTCAAGTACCATTGTCTAAATATTTTTATTTTGCTAATCTAGTATATCTAAAGGTTTATAATAAAATTGCACATTCTTATTTCTATTTCATGGTGAGAACAGAAATCATCAGAAAAGAACTCACACAAACTCCCATATTTTATCAGCTCAAACACTCACATCTATGTTTAGGCAGGAGCCTTCCCTTTTACACTGTGTACTCTTGCCACTAGTTGAAGCCAAATATTGTAAATTTATTGGATCTTTTTCCTGTTTGCTTACTTAAATCTTCATTCTTGTCATTTTCTTCCCTTCCTATGTCATTATTTTGTGACTGGATCTTTCCTTTATTTTTATCTTGTAAATAGACTATGATTTCTCCCATATTAAAAATTCTCTCCTTTATCTTACAACTCTTTCCTACATTACCATTTTCTGCTACTCTTCTTTACAGTTTTTCTCAAACAGAAGATTCAGCTTAGTTGTCTACCTCTCAGATGTTCTTCCTCTGTTGTCCACATTGTCTTCTCAGAGTTCAAGCAATCACTCACTTGTGCTGGTTTGCTGGGTCTCACAGGACTACACCTAAGGGTTGGGTTTCAGGTCCTACTATATTAGGCCAATGAGCCATGTTTTACAGCATTGCTCACATTTTCTTCTTGGAAACATCTTCTTTCTAGGATGACCCTTGAACCTGATCCCCTCCTACTTCTCCATCCCCCTTTTTGGCTCCTTCTCATCATCCTAATCTGCTACCTCTGCTGAGAATACTCTCCTCAGGTGTCTGACCTATTGCCTTCTCATCTCTATCATACAAAACTTTGTTGGAATGTACTTTCTGATGTCTTCCTCAGAAGAATTCAGATGACTGTTATACCCAAATGCCTAGCTATTGAAAATATCAATTGATAAAGATGACCCACAATTAGTAAAAGGAAAAACGCAAAGAGCTTAAGGTAAAATTTTTCTACTATACTTTATTTTGAGTGATTATTTTATAATTTTCATAAGAGGATAGGGCATTTTTTATTTATCCTTCCTAATGCCAAAGTAATATATTTTGTAAGTTATTCTATAAACTCCTGGATTGTAAGAATGTTAATAAGATATAATAATGCCTTTTTCATGAATTCTTATATTGTTAGTCCCTTTAATCTAGTAGAGTGATTAAATATTTTAGAGAAGAATGTGGTAAAACAAAATGTCTCATGGGGAATAAACTCACCTGCTGTTCCACTAGGGGGCTTATAAAACCAGTGTTTCAATAAAAATATCTACTGTCTTTCAATTTCTTTGTTGCCACATAGTAAGACCTTGTTGTCAATTAAAAAAAAAAAAGACAATGTAAGAAGGACTTAATTTGGCTTATAGTTTATTTTGGCTTATACTCCACCATGGAGAGAAAGCATGGTAGCAGAAGGGTGTGGCTGGGTCTCCTCACCTCTTCGCATGTCTGTAGAACAGGAAGCAGGAAGTGGGGTAGGGCTGTAAAACCTCAGGTGACCTACTTTCTGTAGTGAAGTTCTACTCACAAGGCTCCATAGCTTTACAACTCAATGCCACCAGCTGGGGACCTACTGTTCAAACACTGGAGCTTCTGATGGATATTTAATTAGGTACAATGTGAAGTACTCAAATTAATTACCATGATAGCAAGGGAGGCACTGTTGTCAATAATATAAACAGGAACAGATCAATATTCAGAGACTATTACAACAACCCCACAGTTCATTCGTTTCTGTCTTCCTGTATTCAAAATATTCTTATAACATACATGAAGAGTTGAGAAATGAAACTAAATATTTGATGTAAGAAGATCCTCTGTCTTCTCTTGGCATTGAAAGGTAGATTAAATATTAACAAGAACTTTTTCCTCTTACTTTTGCTTTACATGTTTTCTTCTTTAGTCTCTTTTTCTTGAAAGTCAAACACAAGCCATTAAGTTTAACGATGTATGTGTGTGATACAAGCTATACAGACTGTGAGTCAATTATGATAATAGATTTATTAAAGCCAGATTTTTAAAAATGAACTAAATGTTTTGGCTCTCGGGTAGGCATTTGGCACTAGAAAAGCACATCAGAATTTTCTAAAAAATAACAAATGTTTCTTCTGTATTATTTCTAAGATCTTTCTTTTCACATTTGTTAAGGACCTACTAGCCACAGTCATTGTAGATTTTTTAAAATAGTGATGGCAAGCCCAGTTGGTATTTTGCAAAGATAGATTATTGTTTCATTCAAGTCAAAATCCCTTGGTTATGTACTTGAGGAACTTGAGAGGACACAGTGGTTTTCAATATAGGAGGGGTATCATATTCCCTCAAGCTATCTTTCTCATTAAGTGTCCCTTCTGTCTCTAATCCTAGACCATCATTCCTCTATCTAATAGTATATAAAGAAAATGGATGAAAAGATAAAGCCTACACTTGATCATTCCTTGCTATCCATCCATGCTTCCCTTCCCTAGCACTTTCTTTATGGCCTCTTTGACATCTTTGTTTCTCAGAGTATATATCAGGGGGTTAACACTAGGTGTGACAATGGTGTAGAAGAGAGTGAGGAACTTGCCCTGGTCCTGGGAGTAAGTGTTTGCAGGTTGGAGGTACATGTATATGATAGTGCCATAGAAGAGAGAGACGACAATTAGGTGGGAGCTGCAGGTGTTGAAAGCTTTCTTTCGCCCAGCAGCTGACTTGATCCTAAGCACTGCTCGGGCAATGTAACCATAGGAGATAAGGATGAGGATAAGTGGTGCCAAGATGATAAAAATCGCCAAGGCAAAAGCCAATGCCTCCAAGGCCATAGTGTCCACACAGGCCATGCCAATCAGCGCTGGCATCTCGCAGAGAAAGTGGTCCACCCTTCTGTGCCCACAGCGGGGCAACATCAGTGTCTGGGGTGCCATGATCAGAGAATTGCTAAAGCCGCTCAACCATGCCACAGAAGCCAGCTGCCCGCAGAGTCGAGGGTGCATGATGACAGTGTAGTGCAAGGGCTTGCAGACAGCAGCATAACGGTCATATGCCATGACAGCCAGGAGTACACACTCTACCCCTCCCAAGGCTAAAACAAAGTACAGCTGGATGGCACAACCCACGTAGCTGATGGTCTTGTCTGGACCGCCAAGGTTATAGAGCATCTGGGGGATGGAGCCCGTGGTGAAACACATATCCAGGAATGAGAGATTGGCCAGAAAGAAATACATGGGTGTGTGCAGCCGAGAATCCAGGGCTGAAAGCAAGATGATGGTCATGTTGCCAAGAAGAGTCAGCAGATAAAAGGAAAGAACTACCACGAAAAGGATCAGCTCTAGGCGAGGACGGTCAGAGAAACCCACCAGGATGAAGCCTTCAAAAGAGCTCCTGTTGTCCTTTTCCATCACCTGTGACCACATATTACCTAGGAGGGGAAAGACAAGGGTCAGCGAGAATCGCAGATGTACTGTCTCAAAACAGAGTGACTGGTAAACTGGTACAGTGGGAACCTATCAGAAATGCTGGGTGCTTGACCTAAAGTTTCAATAGGCACCCATAGAAATCATCATCTGATCTGAAAAGTATTAAATTTGAGTTTTTAAAAGCTCCAACTTGTGATTATTTGTCACCAATTTGAATCACACTCTTTCATTAGCAGGCTGTAAAATACTACCTTCAAAAAGGTGATTGATGCCAGGCATGGTGATGCGTATCTGTAACCTTGTACTTCAGAGGCAGATGGGTAGAACGGGTGTTCAAGGCCAATGAGTTGGAGGCTATGTAAAAACCCATCTCCCAAAAAAGGATGATTCTTTTACAAAGGGTCAACAGTCAACATTTTCCATCACTTTTAAAAATGGGGAAATACCTATTAGTCTTTGTAGCCTGTGCCCTGTGGGGATAATAGGGACTTCTTCCTAGATCAGGGACATGGACTTCCTGTTGGGCGAAATGTCATTCTGTAAACTTTATCATCACTCCTGAGAAATCAAGAATCCAAGCCAAAGCCATGAGGGTAGAAGTGATCCAGCAAAATGTGGGAAAGAATCTTATCTTGTCATTATCCACGTGTATATCTGCTGAGCCCATCCATTCTGCTGACTGTAAAATGACACTAATGTTCTATGTCAGACAAGATAATGGCATTCTCTGCCCTGCCTACTGTATACCTCTGTGATATTGTTATGGCTTACATCACTAATCGCTAAAGTGTGTTTTATCCCTGGAAATGAGTCACTTTTCTAACATTGGGAAAGCCTTCGCACAAAGATTAAAAGGACAATAAAGCCCCTGAGCTTTTTCCAGTGGAATGAATACAAGGCATCTTTCTTAGCAGTTTTTTCTTCCTTTTTGCTTTATTTTTACAGTGAACCTTGCTTCTCAAGAATCTATAGTCCCAATTTCACAGCACTTAAAAGATTTTGTAACTTCCATAGCATTTCACATTCTCAGTTTTTGGCAGTGGTTTTATGTTTTAGGGCAAATGTTCTGTGTGATACAAATTAGCCATATATATATATATACATATATATATGTATATATATATATACATATATATATGTATATATATATATATATCCCTAAGCATTTAGTAAAAAGCAATAGGATAGTGACTTTTATTAGAAGCAACTATATCTCTTGGGTACATCAGAGCACAAAAATATTTTGTTCATTAAACATTAACACATCGGAAATGAAATTACTATCAAAGTTATCCTAGTGGAGGCTGCAATGAATTTCTCCATTTGTAATGGGTGGGTGTGGTAATTTCAATAATTTCTAGGTAATCCTTGGATAGTTGGGATTCAATGCTTGTGATTAGCTAGCAAGGCTTCATTGCTTCCTCTTGTAAAATAGAACCTTAGAAAATTGCAAATGAACTGGAGGTGGAGGGAATACCACCTGATGAAGAGAAAAGTGCACCAAACACTGGGATTTGGAGTATTTATTATTTCTTATATAGCAAAAGTGTGACCATAAGGGGAATAGCAGTTAGCTCTGAGTGGTAGAATGGGAGTATTTTTTTCTGTTAGTCTTTGTAAATTTGTTTTGCATTTTTAAACATCTTAAAGTATAACAGACAATAAATTATGGGTTATAAATTATTTAAATGATAATGGAGCTAATAATACTTAGCTGTTCTGTACTAGGTACTAATGTTAACTATTGGATATAGTCTAGCTCACCTTATTTTCTCAGTCTTCCCAAGAGATCAGCCATGTGATTATTCAACCGTATTGATTAACTCAATAGTTAATTAACTCAATTAACTCTGAGGCCAAGAGAACAATCCAATCACCAGTCTTGTCCCCCATAGCTAGCACATACTAGATCACCTGCAGTTTTATCTCATAGTCATCCTGTCCATAAGGACTCTAGCCATAAACTTAAGCAGCACAATAATCATACTAAACAGGCACATAACAAAATGTGCACTGTGCTTTTTGAGACTTCATCTCATGTGTTTTGATTTATTGCATCAAATTTTAAAAGAGCCTTGTTTATAAACTCAGCAAAGCAAGCAGCTATTGTGGCAAAGAAACAACAACAACAACAACAAAACCCAACCCAAACCAAACAAACAACACACACACACACACACACACACACACACACACACACACACACACACACAAACGTATTTTGGGCCAGAAAAATGAGAAAAACAGTCAAATTTGTCTGATGTGTTAATACTGAGCACCCTGCACCCAGCATTCCGCAGAATAAGCCTAATGAAGCCTCATGTATCTGGATGGGGTGACTGCGGCTGACAATGACTTTGTTCCTATGGCATTTTTCTGTCTGGATGAGTGTGTATTGATTATAATAACAGAACATAAACCCTAGTCCTTTCCTTTTCCATCTTTTTACATCAACCTGAATCACTCAAGTGTGGTTGTAGTCACCAGTGTCCTATTCTGATTTTCACCACGCTCCCCTTGGAGAGGATTGCTTCTGTATCTTTCAGGCTGTAAGTTAAGAATGGCTACATCTTTTCTTTTGCTTTAATTTTGTGTATATCTGAGATTTTGTTTTAAACATGTGCATATCTATCCTTACTTGAACCTAAACAAAGAACTTTTAACAGCAACAAAGCCATTCCTCCACAAGGGACACTCCATCCACTATTTAGCTTCAGTAGCAGTTTGTCATTTTCAGAATTTAAATGCTTGTCTATCATTTTGAAAAATGGTACAAACATTTACCTATTTTGTGATTTCTGGATCCCCGACCAGATAATTTAAGCTTTACATATTCTTTTTAAAAATCAAATAATGCTGTCATAACAGCTGCTGTCTAATTACTTTGCCAGATACCAGCATGGGGTTTACTGCTTGGATGATTCAGAAGAGTGAACTAAGTCCCAGAGTTCATAATGGTGAGGGTGTTTCAGAGTTAGCCCACTGCTCATTCTGTGCGTGCAGTGATCACAGAGCCACGAGACCCAATAAGGACAGTTTGTATTCTCTTTACAGATTGTCTGTGTTGAAGTTCAAAGTCACCACATCACTCAGTATTTCTTATGGAGGGTTCTCACAGGAACATAATCAGTATCTTTAGCCCTAGGATTTTACAATTCAGTAGGTTCTAATGTTTCTAAATTTATTTTGGGGAGAAGAACTCCACTAAGGCACTCACAATTTTTCCCGGTTTCTACATAGAATAAATTATATTTAACCATAATTTTAATATATAATAAACCCTCTGGAAATAAGCATATCAAATTTACTCTGATTTGACCACAGCCTGAGGTTCTCAAACATAAGATTATTGGTAATCATTGGTAATTTAAAGACCCAGGTCACAGGATCAATAACTTACCAAATTTAGTAGCACCCTCAGAAATGCCATGTCCACAGCTCTTTTTTTCCCCTGGGACTTCACTTGGAAGTCAAGTGGAATTACCAGAGTATGGACAAGGAGAAGAAAAAGATTGCTTTAAAAAAATCAATCATTGGTGGAGACTCACACCTTTAATCCCAGCACTCGGTAGGCAGAGGCAGGAGGATCTCTGTGAGTTAGAGGCCAGCCTAGTCTACAGAAAGAGTTGCAGGACAGGCTCCAAATCAATACAGAGAAACCCTGTCTCAAAAAAAGACAAAACAAAACAAAACCAATAACAACAACAACAACAACAACAAAAATCAGTGAGAAAGGAGCCAAATCAAGGGATTGAGGATAGTAGAGTTGGCCTGATGAAGAAAGAATGTTGGTGAGCACACCAGAATCACACCACCCACACTGTAGCATGAAGCTCATCTACAGCCTCCCAGGCCCACATGTGGAGCCAGAAGAGGCTTGGGAGGACCTTGATGATCACCAGCATTGGTGGGATCTAAGCACTCACATCTAACAAGCAAGAACATCTTATGAGTATGTGGGTTGATATAGGAGTGGTTACTTCCTGCCTCACTCCAGGGGATACTCCTAACACCCACACCCAAATTCCCTTAGCTAATTATTGCTAACAAGAATTGGGAATGTGTATGGTCTCATAAGAAATACTGCTATTTCCAACACACTCTCTCTCCCTCTCTGGAATTTGGTGTGTGTGTGTGTGTGAGAGAGAGAGAGAGAGAGAGAGAGAGAGAGAGAGAGAGAGAGAGAGAGAGAGAGAGAGAGAGAGAGAGAGAGAGAGAGAGAGAGAGAGTCAATTTTGATCAAGGCTGACAGTTAATAATGATCATTAGGCACAGGAAGTGACCACCCCATATTTGGTACAGAATGGAACTTAGAATCAAGGAAAAGAAGCACAGTGCTCCATGCTTGTGCCATTTTGCTCTTGTGATAATAGCCTGTACTGTTTGTTCAGTCCTGCAATTAAAGAAGAACTGTTATTTAATTATCTTCACCAATTTATTTGGTTAATTTTCTAGGCAGTTTTAAGATCCATAGCAACAAATTTAGTAGAATACTTTCTATTTAAAATGTATCAGTCAAAAGGAGGATAGTTTAAAAGGAGAAAAAGATTCAATTTTATATTTAAAATTAACACAAAAACATGTTAAAATAATTTTACTTCCATAGTTGAAATTTGATATAAAATGGATATAACCTCACTGATAACTTCAACTCAGAAAACAAATCAACCCATTTAGGTTAAAAAGCAATGCATAGCTGTTTCAGTTCATCTTACTATATGTTAAGGTCACAAGGAAACAATATAGGGACAAATGCAAATTATGAGCATGTGGTCTATACTTACCTGCCAGTGACTTGTAAGAGAGATAAATTTAACATATGTTCCTGAAGTCAGAAATCTTAAGTGATACACAAGAGATAGCATGTGTAAGTGTGCATTGTTCATTTAAGATATATTTAAATTGTAGTGATCATTATTAGTAACCTACTAACTTTATTGACCATTTCTGGGTAATTTTATTAAGTAGAAATAGAACACATCTGACAATTACCATGTTAGATACTTTATCTTAAATATAAACATTATTAAAGTAGCACCACTAATTATGCTGATGAATATTTAGAAGCAGTATATAATGTTTTTGTTGTCAGCCAGAACTGAACACAAAGGTGAGCAGTTAAAGTGATTCACAGGAATTCTGCTTTTCAATTTAATTCTTGGCACATGTGAGCTATTTCACACTTAGATTCAGTTACTGGCTTGTGCTATCATCTTACTTTAGCATTTTCTTATGAAAACTAGGAAGAAAAATATAGAGAATTTGATGCTGTCAAGAATTTCTTGAGATAATGAGTCCCTCTGAGAAATGAAGAAAAGGAGTTCCACAGGGGCAGAAACAATGGAAGTAGAAAAATGGTTAGCCAGGAAAATATTCAAAACAATCTTTGTTTTTATTTTTTTTCCATTTCACCACTGTTTTGTTCACATTTAGCCTATCATAACCCACAACTCACTTAAAATACATTAAAGTTTATAAGCTGGGAATATTATAGCAAAACTTGGTATGGAGCAAAATACAGCCCAAACATTATGTGTTAACGTGTTAATACAATATAATGCGATACCATGGAACATGTCGGAGAGGGGCGCAGAGTCTACGTCAGCATGTTCTCTCTTAAGTGCAGCTGCATCCAGAAACATTCTGTTGTGTCAAAACTTCATCTGTTACCACAGCAGCCCTGGTGAGCAAAAGACATTACTACTACAACTTTAATTATGTGTAATCAGAAAAGTCAATGTCAGGGATCCATTAGTTCTCTGAATTTTATTTCTTTGATCTGTTTTTGATATTTGCCTCACTGTGATTTGTCAGCACCGATCTTGGGTGTCTTTCCCTAACACATACTCCTCAGCTGCTCAATCCACCTGGTGTCTGCCTTTTAGAGATGATTCTGTCTGTCATCTCTGGCTGAAACTCCACTGTTGTATTTCTTCACTTACAAATGAATTTTATATTTTAAGTTTTCGAGAGAGTGTCTCGAACAGGGTGGCCCAGAACTCATGGGTAACTTCCTGCTTCAGGTATACCCATTGCAATTGATGTCATTTGTTAATTTTAGTTTTCATTGCTTCTAAACATCCTTCACTTTGCTTCAAAAGGAAAATTTCTAAAACACAAGTATTGTCAACCCATATATAAAGTCCTGACATAAAGATCCTAGGCCACGAAAAAGTGAATATATTCTTAAATACTGGTTTCTATTCCAAGAAAATTTACATTTTCAGCTTTACCAAAGAACTTAAAAAGTGTGTGTGTGTGTGTGTGTGTGTGTGTGTGTGTGTGTGTGTTGTGTTTATATGTGTGAGTGTGGGGATGCATGTGGGATCAGAGGACTACCTCGGGGGTTCTGTCTAGTTATCTTCCTTGTTTCAGATCAGTATTCCTTGGCTATGCAGAAGACTTTTCATCTCATGAGGTTCCACTTGTCAATTGCTGGCCTTAATTCCTAGGCTAATTCAGAAAGTCCTTCTCTACACTTATATCTTGTAGAGTATGGCCTATGTTTTCTTCTAACGTTTTTTCAGCATTTTAGGTTTCACAGTGCAGTCTTTGATCCATTTGAAATTGACTTTTGTTCAGGGTGATATATATGGATCTAATTTCATTCTTCTAATAGTGGACATCCAGTTTTTCTAATAGCATTTGTTGAAAATGCTGTATTTTCCCCAGTGAATAGAACATATTTGGCATCTTTGTTAAATATGAGATGGCTATAGTTGTGGGTACTGGGTACTCATGTTTGAGATTTCTGTTTTGTTCCATTAGTCTATATGTCCATGTTTGTGCCAGTACCATACTGTTTTTATTACTCTGTCACTGTGATATCTCTTGAATATGTAACAGTAATGCCCCCAAAATTGTTCTTTTTGCTCAGGTTTACTTAGGCTATTCAGTATCTTTTATAGTTCCAGGTGAATTTTAGGACAGCTTTTTTTCTATTTCTGTAAAGAATAAGATGTGGACTTTGATTAAGATTGCATTGAATCTGTAAGTTGCTTTTGATAGGATGGTCATCTCACAATTTAATTCTACCATTCATGATATGGGATGTCTTTCCATTTTCTAGTGACTTCTTCAATCCCTTTCTTCAATGATTTGAAGTTTTCATTTCTGAGGTCATTTGCCCACTTGGTTAGGTTACTTCCAGATGGAACTAGAAAATATATTGAGTGAGGTGGTCCAGACCCAAAAAGATAATCACACATTCTCTGTCATCTGTGGTTCTCAGATGAGAGAGATGTAAGTATATACCCTTGAGTAACTGCAGGAACCAAGGAAATAGAAAGGTACCACAGTTGAGGGGGGCAGGGGGCAAGGAGGAGAAAGAATACTAGAGAGGGGAATAGCAGGGTACAAGTGATATGAGTGGGAAATGGGAAACCAAGGATCTGGGATTTAACTGAGGGAAGTCATGACAGAAGAAGAAGGAGGGAAGAGGGTAAAATAATACTAAAAATGTATGAAAAATCCATAAAATCATATTTTATTAACTAAAATTTGCATATAATACATATAAATGTGTGTATGTATACAAATACATATATAGATTTAATGAAGTTATACCATTAGGGCTGACAATGCTTCCTCTAAGAGCTAAAGCTAACAAAATACTCAGTACATACATGACAACTCCCTTTCAAGTTGTTGTTTAAGCGAGTCAAGAAGTCCAATACAGAATATTCCTGTTGCCCTTTGTTGCTTCCCAGAGACTGAAAGAAAATCCTCATTGCTGAAGATTCCATGCACTCAGAGGATCTGAGCTAGATCTGATCTGGAAGACACCTCCCTGAGGACTAGCATTCCTAGTGCTGGGAGAAGTTATGCAAGGTCCCAAGAAAGGAAAGCAACCAATAGTCACACCCAGATGTGAAGCCTATATGCCATAATGATTACCAGCATGGTAAGATCTCACTAGGGTATGATGGTGGCACTTATATCTTGGTGGTAACACACACCTCTCTATTTGGACTTAATTCTTACTCAACAGGATGGAAATCATGCCTGGTACTGCAAACCTAGCCAATGACCCGTGGTCTGCAGACAATGGATTAAAAGATATCTACTACAGCCACTTTACCAACCTGACATAATTCCTAACAACTTTCTACATGCTTAGCCTTCTATCCAGATAAATGTACTCTCACCCCTCATCAAAAGCTTCTCTTTGTAAGAGATAGAAACCATTACAGAAAACCACAACTGTTCAAAATGCAGAGAACAGCTGATCCTTGGCTACACAGCTCATTGGGTATACCTACAATACAACTCCTGGATTTAAGGCTCAGGAACATTGATGAAGATGGGGTGAAAAGACTATAAGCCAGACTATCAGGATATCTGATGTGAGACTGTGTTTCCTAGAAATGACAGGATTGCTTCACCCAGATAACTTCACAATATGTTTGACTGAACAAGACCTGAACAAGAACAATACCAATAGACATGCTAAAGTGAAAGGGGGAAGTCTCAGGGGTCCTTCCTCTAAACAAAGAACTACAGGCAAATGAAGAATGCTGAAGAGGGAGAAGGAGTTTTTTCCCAGGGGTCAGCTCCCTAAATCATTATCCAATATCAAGTAGGTAGTCAATCATAGCTCTCTATATATCTCAACTAAAGAAAAATAGGCCATGAATTTAAGAGAAGATGGGAGTGGGGAGATGGGAAGAGTTGAAAGGATAGAAAGAAATATGTTTGAGTTTTTACAAAGAAATAAAATCTTTAAAACATAGGTTGTAAATTTAGAACTACTATAATATAGCATCATTTTCAAATATGTAAAAATGTATATAACAAATTTTAAAAATATTAAAATGGATAATAGAGCTAAACATATATTTCTCAAAAGACGACATAAAAATGGCCAATAGATTTCTGTAAATGTTACTGATCATCAGGGAAATGCAAATCATAGCCACAGTGAGCAAAGACCAGGTGTTATGAAAAAAAAGATAAGACTGCTGAGGGTGTAAGAAAAAAATAAGTACTGTTACAGAACCAATTTTAAGTAAGCAAGACATTATTGAAAACAGTTAGAAGGTCCATAAAGAATAAAAACTGGAACTAACATATGACCCAGAAGTTTCACTATTGGATATTCAACAGAGAGAATAGTCATTTGCACTTCCTTGTCTCCTGTAACACTACTTACAAGAGATGAAAGCCACAGAAATGCTCATCAGTGATGAATGCTAAAGAAAACTCGACAAGGCATCGGTGGATCACATTTTTAATCCCAGCAGATGTGTGGGGATCTCTGTGAGTTTGAAACCAGTCTAGTCTACAGAGCTAGTTCCAGGATAGCCAGGGCTACATAGACAAACCCTGTCTTAAGGAAAGAAAGAAGAGAAGGGGGAAGGGAAGTGAAGGGAAGGGAAGTGACAGGAAGGGAAGGGAAGGGAAGGGAAGAGAAAGTGGCATAATGTATTTAGTATATACAATGGAGTGGGGTCTTTCTTTCTTTCTTTTTTTCTTCTTTTTTTAAAATTTAAGTTTGAAACAAGGTTGTTTTACATATCAATCCCAGTTCCCTGACCCTCTCATCCTCCCCTATCACCCCCACCAAACCCATCCCCTTTCTGCTCCCCAGGGAGGAAGAGGCCTTCCATAGGAGTCTTCAAAACATGTCACATCATTTGGAGCAAGACCTAGGCCCTTCCCCATGTGTCTAGGCTGAGAAAGTATTCCTCCATGTGGGATGAGCTGCCAAAGTCCATTCCTGTACTAGTGGTAAATACTGATCCATTACTAGAGGCTCCATAGACTGCCCAGTCCTCCTAACTAACACCTACATTCAGGTGGTCTGGATAAGTCCTATGCTGGTTTCCCAGCTAACAGAATAGGGGTGCATGAGCTCCCCCTTGTTCAGGTCAGCTGTCTCTGTGGGTTTCTTTAGCTTTTCTGGCAGTGTGAATTGTAGGCTGGTAATCTTTTGCTCTATGTCTAAAATCCATATGTGAGTGAGTACATACCATGTTTGTCTTTTTGTGACTGGATTACCTCACTCAGGATGGTTTCTTCTAGTTCCATCCATTTGCCTATGGATTTCAGGATTCCATTCTTTTTTTTTTCTCTGAGTAGCACTCCATTGTGTAAATGTACCACATTTTCTCCATCCATTCTTCAGTTGAGGTGCATTTAGGTTGCTACCAGGTTCTGGATATTACAATTAATGCTTCTTTGGACATAGTTGAACATATGTCCTTGTTGTATGAATGTGCACCCTTTAGGTACATACCTAAAAGTAGAATTACTGGATCTTGAGGTAGACTGATTCCCATTTTCCTGAGGACCCACCATACTGATATCCAAAATGCCCGCACAAGATTATATTCCCACCAACAGTGGAAGAGTGTTCCGCTCTCTCCACATCCTCTCCAGCAGAAACTGTCTGGTGTTTTTGATTTTAGCCATTCTGTCAGGAGTAAGATGGTATCTCAGAGTTGTTTTGATTTGCATTTCCTTGATGGATAAGGATGTTGAGCACTTTCTTAAGTGTTTTTCAGATATTTTAGATTCCTCAATTGAGAATTCTTTATTTAGTTCCATACCCCTCTTTTTAATTGGACTATTTGGTGTTTTGGAAACTAGCTTGTTGAATTCTTTGTATATTTTGGAAATCAATCCTCTGTCAGATGTTGGGTTGGTGAATATCTTTTCCCATTCTGTGGAATGCCGTTTTGTCTTTTTGACTGTATCCTTTGCCTTACAGAAGCATTTCAATTTCAGGAAGCAGTCTCCTGTACCAATTTGTTCAAGGGGACCTCTGACTTTCTCTTCTAAGAGGTTCAGTGTAGCTGGATTTATGTTGAGGTCTTTGATCCATTTTGGACTTAAGAAAGAAAGAAATTAAAGAAGATGCCAGAAAATGGAAGGATCTCCCATGCTCTTGGATAGGTAGGAACAATGTATAGATTCAATGAAATCCCCCAACAAAATCCTAGCACATTTCTTCACAGATCTTGAAAAAACAATACTCAACATTTTATGGAAAAACAAAAGACCCAGGATAGCCAAAACAACCCTGTACAAAAAAAGGAACTTCTGGAGGCATTACCATCCCTTACTTCAAGCTCTATTATAGAGCTATAGTCCTGAAAACAGCTTGGTATTGGTGCAAAAATAGACAGGAAGACCAATGGAATTGAATTGAAAACCTTGATGTTAATCCACACACATACAAACACCTGATTTTTGACAAAGAAGCTAAAATTATACAATGGAAAAAAGAAAGCATCTTCAACAAATGGTGCTGGCATAACTAGAAGCTGACCTGTTGAAGACTGCAGATAGATCCATATCTACCGCCATGCACAAAAATTGTATGTCTTTGTTCATTTGCTGAAATAAATTTACTTTGTAAAGTATATGTCTTGTGGATAGAATAGAGTGGGTTGATTGAATCATATGACAATTTAGATCTTTTCACTGGACTTTAATAACATAAGGTAAATTTTTTTGTACAAAATGGAGTAAAAGTATCATACATTTTCATGATATGATTGTTATTTGCAATAACAATTATTATACAGATAAATGAAGTGTTAATAAGACAGTGTACTTGATGTCTTGTTTATTGAAATTAAATCCAAATAGACAAGTTCTACTGCTTCTAATAGTCTTAGCACCCACGTGTCAAGTCAACAAAATCAACCAGCACTGTGTTATTATCAGCATGCCATCCAAGGTGAGGTTTTTCATTGTAGTCATATTTCAGTAGCTTGTAATGTGTAAAATGAAGTAGATACATGCATATTAATTTTTGTTAAATTTCACCGGCTTATTTCTTGCTTTGATTTTATTCTTATTTCTTTCATCTTTAGAATATTTTTCTCTCATCTATTTGTCTTTTTTATCACTTATTTTTATGTGTATTGGTGTTTTGCATTCTTAATTATCTATGCATCGCCTATGTACCTAATACTTATAGAGAACAGAAAGCCAGAAGAGGACATCAGCTCTCACAGGACTGTAGTTACAAATGATTGTGTGTGGTCATGTAGACACTTGGAATTAAAGAGCACTGGTTGCTTTTTGAGAAGACTGGTGTTCAATTCCCACCATCCACATGGTGTCTTATAACTATCTGTAACTGTGAATCTAGAGGATCAAATGCCTCTTCAAGTCTCCATGCACATTGCATGAACATGGTTAATGGACATATATGCAGACAACAGTACACATAAAGAAATTAAATAATATTCTTCAGTACTTTGTTGAGTTCTGAAAGCATATGGAAGATGTGTGAATCATGGAATGTTCTACCTCAAGGGAACTAATAAGGATTTAATAAACATCATTCTTACACACAAAACATGAATTAAATAAGTGGTGGACATCATTGTATCATTTACACTGCAAGTTGTGTTTTCATGGTTAAAGGAGAGATGTCACACCAACTCTGGTGGAGTCTGTGTGACATGGTGAAAACCATGTTTTCGGACCAGAGGCATGTGTTCGGCAGAACTTAGTCTCCTGGAGGTCCCTGGCATCCTACCTCTATTTGTTCCAATGTATTGATCAAATTCTGTGGATTTGGGTTCTGTACCTTGTCTTTCTTGATTTTTACGGCTATAATTAATACAACAGGTCCTGGCCAAGTCTTGCTGGATAGTAGATAGTAAAAGGATGGAAGTTTAGAGACCAGTAAAGGGAGACTAGAGACTAGTAAAGACTAGGTAGTTCATCAAGAGCTAGAAAGAACAGTCTAGGAATTCCTACTACTATGATTTATGGTAGAAGGCATTACGTACTCAGAGGATGAAGGTGGGCACCTCCAGTAAACAGGGAAACTCCAAAAGGACTTAGGACTACAACCCTTCCTATGCCATATACAGGATACAGGATCAGGGAAATAGATGGGTAAATATAGATGGAGAGAAAGTGTATTACACACTTAACTTTATGGAGAGATCAGCCAGAGCAAGGCCTCCTTGGTGCTTATTGACAAAAAGGGACCAAATTAGTTTAACAAGACATTTGCAAAAATTACACTCTCACATGCCCCCAAAGTTAGATAGAGGGGCCTTCAAAAACAGCCAAATTGACCTGACTGGCCATAAAATAATAAACTTTGCAAACTTCTACATTTTTACATTGGAGTCAGCTTAACAAAATTCTCAAAATAAAATTGACCTCAGGTCTGAGGCTATAAACCATTGTCTAGAGGCCAGATGGTACTTAGAGGGTACTTCTTGTTCTGTATTTTTAGTTTTAAGATAAGTTGTCAACATGTAACCATTCATTAGATGTAATTATATATAACCTGACATGGGGTCAAATCTTAGCTTCTAAATCATGTGTATATATCTGATGTTCTTCCTAAATTAGATTTGTAGCAAATTTAAACCACATCTTTCTGCGTTATGTCTGTTGGTCATTCACGGAAACCTTACCGGCCTGATTACTGGAGCTCTGGTTTTCTCACAGAGGAGACCCCCGACTGGGTCAGTCCGAGGCAGAGAGAAATGTGTGTACAGGAGGAATTTATCAAAATGCCAAAAAGGAGTTTGATTCAGAGTGTAAAATTCAGCTTTATTACTTGTATTTATTAATTTCGGTAGATGAGATAGAGTAAGGGTTTAAGAGAAGTAGAAACAATAAAAATAAAAGAATTGAAGATTTAATTCAAACTGTAGAAATTGTCATTCTATTTTTTAAATATAGTTAATTGTTTCTTAAACAGGGTGTACTTTCATTCTTGGTCTCATAACTAGGCACTTCTGACTAGGGAGCAGAAGCTAGAGAGATTTTACAAAAACAGCTATCTCTACAAATCTGAAAAAAATAGTAGAGTTCTGACTTTTGCATGTAGATGAGATATTCATGTCAATAAAATGAATTATTGGGAAAATAATAAAAAGATCTATTTTAGAGAGGAAAATGTCAAAGATCTTCATCAAGAGCAAACAATGATATAAAGTCTGAAAGTGTAAAACTTGCAAGGTTGGCAGTTTCAGAGGCTCAGAAAAAGCCACTTCTCAGGGCAGGTAAAATTGATGTATATAGGAAGTGGAACAATAATATGAGTTTTTGTCCTCTGGACTTTGAGGAGGATCATAATAGTTCCATGGGCTACAAAACAATACAATTTATCAGGCTGTAAAATCTTGTATAAATTGGGTTATATTTACTATTCCTTATTTAGTGACCAAGAAGACTCTTGCCATCAGCCTCTTAAATGCACCCTTTACCTCTTTGTTCCTAAGTGTGTAGATGAGGGGGTTCAGCATAGGTGTGATGATCCCATAAAAGAGGGACACCATTTTTCCCCGATCCTTGGAGGTAGGGGACGGGGGCTGCAGATACATGTAGATGGCAGTCCCATAAAAAAGTACCACAACAATTAGGTGGGAGCCACATGTCCCAAATGCCTTTCGCCGACCTTCAGCTGACCTGATTCTCAACACTGCTTGGACAATAAAAGCATATGATATGAGGATGAGAGTCACAGGTATTATAAGGAAGATAACACTTATGAAAAATTGTTCAGATTCAATTATTGTCGTGTCCACACAGGACAACTTGAGCAGGGCAGGGATTTCACACAGGAAGTGATCCACTTCCTTGTGACCACATCGTGGCATCTGAAGGGTCCAGGTGGACTGCACTACTGAGTTGCTGAAGCCACTGATCCAGCATGCAGCCGCCAACTGGAGGCAGCGCCTTTGGTGCATGATGACTGCATAATAGAGAGGCCGACAGATGGCTACAAACCTGTCGAAGGACATGACGCCCAGGAGAAAACATTCAGTGCAACCCAAGGCCAGAAAAATGAAAAGCTGGGCCACGCACCCACCATAGCTGATCACCTTCTGGGCGCTGCATATGTTGATGAGCATCTGAGGGACTGTGCTCGTGGTGTAACACAGGTCCAACAGGGACAGGTTAGTGAGGAAAAAGTACATGGGGGTGTGGAGTTTGGAATCCAGGCGGGACACAAGAATTATCATCATATTCCCAAAGATGGTCAAGATATAGGACACCAGAAACACCACAAAGAGTGGCAGCTCCAGCCATGGCCGATCTGAGAACCCTAAGAGAATGAATTCCTCTGAGATGCTCTCATTTGCCAGATTCATGGTAAACGGTCCAGCCTCCGGGTCCCTGGAACACAAAGGGTTAGTAGGCCAGTGAACATGATTATTGGATGCACCAGTTAGTTATGAAGTGATGATGCCAGAGCATTTCATGCATTTACAAACTGATCCTGTTAGGGTGAAAATGTATTGACAAAATGTTAAGTGTCTGCCAAGCCTTTCAGAGGTGTTTATGGATTTGTAACAGATTTTAGCAAAGTGGTTTCAAGCTGACAGCACTGCATCAGTGTCTACAATCACAGAGCTGTTGCTTAGGTGTTTTGCTTTTCAGTGGATGGGTCATTCTGGAGTCTTTCTGCCTTGGCATCTGATGTTGGGAGTGGATATAGATATTGTCCCTGTAATTTGAATTCCCTTAAATGTCTCCTCAGAATCAGTTAGTGTCTGGCATTAGTTGGAATTATTTATGCTACAGCCCTGACAGTCAGCATTAATCCCAGGGGCCAAGGAAAAGTATTCCAAAGACGGGTGTTATCTTTTGTGTAAACTAATTGACAGTGTCTGGTCCACAATAGCACAGGTGCTTGGCACAGGTGGCAGAGTGCTGGGATATTTTGAGTGGAGGGAAGTCAGAATCCTAAGTATCTTGGAAGCAGTCATATAGCAACTACGACATCTAAAAAGTATGTATCCCAAAGAAATTTCCACAAGGAACTATGTATTCAAACTTAATTTATCAATATGAGAATTTATTTTGTACAACTTTATCTACAGTCATTAAAATAGTAGCCCTGAGTATTGGTTTTTCCTCCATTTATTCTAAAAATTTACTTCCTCTCATTTATTAAGGATTCAGACAAATAAGATATGAAATAATGTTTCAATGTATGTTCCTGTGTGTGTATGTGTCTGTGTGTGTGTATGCTGGTGGGTGCGAGTTTGTACACACACAGCTACAGCACAGACATGAAGGTAAGAGGGCATCTTCGTTGACAGAATTTATCTTTTGTTGTTCACATTGCATATGACAGGCTAGCTGGCCCTCCAGGTGGAGGTGATTCTCCTCTCTGTCTCTCATCTCGATAGAAGCACTGGCATTCTGAGAGCAACATGTGCTCAGCCTAATGTGGTTCCTGTGGTTTTTGAACTCAGGCACTCAAGTCTGTGGCATGAGACATTTATGTGCTGAGCCATTTCCCCAGTACTTCAGCGTAGCTTGTTGTTGTTTTTCTGGGTTTTTTTTTTTTCCTTTTTTCTAGGCATGCTTTCATGTATCCCAGGCTATCTTCAAACTCACTCACATTTCCTTCCCTGTGACATATTATTTTATGATTTTCCAAAATACTTCATATCCTTATGAGAGGGTCTTTCAAATATATTTTGGTAACTTATGTAGCTTAACAATAGGAGTCTTCCCCACTCCCATATGCTAATAAGGTGACATTTTACATAAAATTTACTCTTTAAAAAGATGAATCCTGAAGGCAGAGGTTTGGTTTATGATCCTCTAATTTAGGTTGCTTTCCTGAGAGCCCACATCTGTGTTAGCAGCAAACAGAAGAGAAAGCTGATCTGCTTTGAAGGCCATCGTCCTCACCAAGATGACAATGTCATCTAATGCTCAAATCCCAATGTGAGTTTATTTAGAAATGTCTTATATATTGCACTTACCTCCAATTTAAGCAGAAGAGACAGGAAGAATTGTGTTCATTTCCATAAAGTCTGGCTTTCCAACAGAATTAATTTGAAGGCACAAGTATAATACCACTTCCTTATACTTCTTAGTCATACACTTGTTCAGGTGAAGTGAATTCTAGTCTTTATCTCTGCTGGCTGGAAGCCTTGTGGTCTCCAGTCAGGGTGAACTGGATGGTGAACAGGATGCATGGGTGATGCCCAGAGAGTGCAGTCCTGGAGTCATGTCCATTACACTTCAGTGAGCTGATCACTGTGTTTGAGAGATTTTCTGATTGCTTTTACAAAAGTGGGGAGCAATACCTTTTCAGCCAAATCCTGCTTTTGGCCTCTGGTAAAAGTCTCAACGTTGTTCCTTCCTTTATACTGTTCACTAGGGGCTACCCAACCTCTTGGTCCAATGGAAGACAGGAAGGAGATCTGCGAAGGGAAGTCACTCATACATTGTTTGGCTCAGGATAAACCTTTCTCCAGGGACCAAATCCTGAACTGTGTAACACTACAGCAGTGATGATGGGGAACACCAGCACTGTAAATTATTAGTCAGTGCCTTCTCTAAAGTCATTCAATTTCTTTGTTCTTTTCCCTTTTCCTTATTTTTTTTTAACTTTTGAAACAAGATTTGGATATATAGTCCAGGCTGTCCTAAAGCTCAAGATCCAAGATCCTCCCACTTCAATGTCCAAAGAGTTGAGGCCACTCATGTCACCACATGGACTTCCAGGGTGTGTCACCACATCTGGCCATCATTTAGTCAGTTCTAGCTGGATGAAGAAAATTTATTTCGTGTTCCTTATGAGGCCATCTAAAATCATGTTGTCATATCTTTGATTCCTATATTAGGATAGTCAGCAATTTATCTGATCTTGTCAAATTGCTTATTAACTTTGTCTATGGTATAATTCATCCTAGAAAAAATTTGAAAAAAAATACTCATATGCAGTATATCTAGAATATCTTCTCTTTTATGGGTTCACTCTCGCTAGATTGTGTTGCTATTAATGAAGTATTGTATGTAGCTTATTAAATTGTTTCTTTAAAATCTATCTGCAATATATTATTTAATTCAACCACAATACAATGAAATTGTAGTTTCTTTTGTATGTGGATTTGCAGCAATTTAATTTTTAGGCAGATAGATTTAGAAGACATGCTTATTATAATTGTAAAACCCACAAAACGATACTAAACTTTTTTTTTAACAAATTTGAAGAAAAAGATCCAATAAACCAACAAAGTAATAAATATGACAAACTGATACAGAGTAGTCAGGTTTTAGAAGAGCATGCTTAAATGATCAATGCAAAAAAAAAAACAGCTCTAATTATCCTGGAAGTCTATATTCAGAAATGATGAAACTCTATATTTTCATCAAGTTTTAATAGAACTGAGTGCTGTAGTATTTCTGGAGAGAAATAAGAAATTAATTCCTTTCATTTATTTTTCTCATTTTATTAATTCCTAAGATTTCTATATAATGTATTTTGATCACATTTTCCATCTCCTAAATTCCTCCACATCCACCTCCCTTTCCGAATACATTCAACCGTATCCTCTCATTTTATTTAAACTTTTCAAGTTCAATTTGTGCTGCCCCTATATTATTGCTGGATGTGTGGCCTTCACTGGAGGATGGCTAACTCACAAGGGGCTACACCCTTACAGAACACTGACTCCCTGTTCCAGAAGATATTGATTTCCAACAGATCTTTAGCTAGGGATGGGACTTAGTGTCTGCCTCCCTCCCCATGTTGGAATTTTGTCTGTCTTCCATCTGTTTCTGCATGCTGTCTCAACAACCATGAATTCATATGTAGAAGTCTTCTGCTGTGTACAAAAAACACTGTTTCTTTTGGTTCTGAAAATATCTCAACCGCCTCTTCTGCAATGACCCCAGAGTTTGAGCAAATGGGCTGAGCATTCTATAATCTCTTATTTCTATACCTTGATAAAATGTCAGTCTCTATGTTAGTCTCCATATACCAAAAAAAAAGGAGAAGCTTCTTTAATGAGGGTTGAGAAATGCACTATGTTATGGGTACAATGATAAATCATTAGAAGGTTGTTGAAAAGTATGTTCTATAGAAGTTTCTCTCCTAGAACCTGTGTAACCATAAATTCTTGATCCTGGTAACAGGGACAGACATGAGTTTCAACTTGTGGAGCTCATCTGAAATCCAATCAGAAGTTAGTTGATTACTCCCGTGATATTCATGTCATTATTGCACACATAGTCATGTCTTGATGACCAGTCATTGTATCTCCCAGGGCTCACAGCTGGGCAAGATAAAGGATTACTTTTTCCTTCTGGTAGTGTGTATAGCTTCTTCTAGAACTATGAAAGCTAACTAACTAACAGATATAAATCTTCTGTATAATTACTAGCTTGATTTCTCAGTGTTCTATGACTCAAGTGTGTGATGCCTCAGAAATGGGATCATACTCTCAGGTTTTGAAGAGTAACCAAAAATATTGGCAATATCTTGTAATAGTTGGGGATTTATGGAACTTCATTGGCCAGTCACTCAAAAAGAGGCAATCCATTGTTGCCATTGTGTGTTTGATAGGTGCATTTTTGCCCTGTTTTAGGGAATTCTACTTATACTCTTCATGTATGTGTATGTGTTTATTTTAGAAAGCTCCTGCTGCTTTCAATAGGGCTTTTCAAAAATGTCTTTAGTGTTAGTTATCCTTCCTTATGTTCCATCCCCTATCTTGCCCTCTCATCCTTCCTGTACCGTTATTCACCTCTAATCCTCTATGCCATGGTTTTTTTTAACTTTCTTTCCCTTGAAATCCACCCTCCCATGGTCCCTTACCAATTTTCTGACCTTAGTGGATATTCCCAATGGAGCACACATACCTGAGGATTCCAAGCTAACATCCATAAATGAGAGCATATGGTGTTTGCTTTGTGTGTGTATCTGGAATATCTCATCAGAAAGATTATATGCAGCTGCATCATTTTGCTTTGAAAATTCATAACTTCTTAACAGGTGTATAGTATTTTGCCATGTAAATGCACCATACTCTCATTCTTCATTCATCATTGTTAGATGTCTAGAGTGTTTCCATTTCCTAGCTATTGTGACTAAAGCAACAATCAATACATATGGGCAAATATCTGTGTAATAGAAGGTAGGATTCTTTGGATCTCTCCCAATGGACAGTGTGGTAGCCCTAATTCTTGACTTTTGAGGAACCTCTGCTCTGAATTCCAGTGTGCTACACCAGTTTGTACTCCCACCAGTAGCAAACAAGCATTTCTCTTTCCCTATACCCATTCCAGGGGGTGTTGTCTTTTTCTTGGAGTAGGGGTTGTATTAGCTATTTTAATTGTAGAAGGATGAAATTTCAAAGCAGTTTTAATTTGCATTTCCCTGGTAGCTAGGAATGTTGAACATTTACAAATAAAGTTTCTTACCTTTCTCATCCTTTTTTTTTTTTTTTTTGAGATGTTTTTGTTTGGGCCCATGACCCATTTTTAACTTGGCATATTTATTTTCTTGAGGTTTAGTATGGTTCTTTTGTAGTTGTTGTTCTTTGTATATCCTAGATACTAACCCTTTGTGAGATGTGTAGATACTAAAGATATTGTCCAGTTTTATAGGTTTCATCTTCACTTGAATGATGGTTTCTTTTGCTGTATAGAAAATTTTAATTTCATGAAACCCTATTTATTGATTTTTGGCCTCAATGCCTAAGCTAACAAGGTCCTATTTATAAAATTTTTTCCTGTTTCAGTAAGTTCAGACATGTTATCTATTTCCTCTGTCAGACTCAGGGTATCAAATCTTATGTTGATCCATTTGAAATTGAGTTTTGTGAAGGCTTAAAGATGAGGACCTAGTTTCATTTTTACTTGTACCTATCCTGTTTGATCTACATTATGGTAGAATGTATTATCTTTTCTTCAATGTGTATTGCCAGCTTCTTTGTCAAGAAATACATAACTGAGGTATGTGGTGTTATGTGTGGGTCTTCAATTTTATTGCACTTATCAACATGTGTGTTTTTATACTAGTACCATGCTGTTATTGGTATTAGAACTCTGTAGCACAACTTGAAATCTGGGGTGAAGATTCCATCAATATCTCATCTATTGCTCAGGATTTTTTCCTTGTTCTTGGTCTTTTGTATTTCCATACAAAATTTAAGATTTTTTTTCATTTCTCTGAAGAATTGCATTGGAATTTTGATAGTGATTGCATTATTCCCATGAATTAATGAGCACAGCAGTTTTTCCCTTCTCTTATATTCTTCAATTTCCCTTTTCAGTATCTTAAAGTTTCATTGATGTCTTAGTTAGGGTTTCTATTACTGTGAAGAGATGCCATGAGCACAGCAACTCTTATGATGGAAAACATTTCATTGTGGTGGCTTACTTATAATTCAGTATCATGACAGCATTCAGGCAGACATGGTGCTGGAGAAGTAGTTGAGAGCCCTATGTCATGCAGGCAACAGAAAGTGGGTAGTATCTTGAGCACATATGAGAACTCAAAGTCAGCCTTCATAGTGACTGACATATTTCCTCCAACAAGGCCATAGCTTCCAAAAATGCCATTCCCTTTGGGGGACTTTTCCTTTCAAACAATCACATATCACCCTCTGGCCCCAAAAGATTTGTAGCCATTTCATAATGCAAAAATGCATCAGTCCAACCTCAAAATACCCATAGTCTATAACCGTCACAAGCTTATTTAAAAGTATAAAGTTCAAAGTCTCTTCTGAGATTTATGCAATCTCTAAACTATAATCCCCTAGAAAATAAAAATAAAAAAGCAGATCACACACTTCCAACATATACACATTATCATTCTAAAACAAATGGAAGGGAGCATAGTGAGGTAATACTGAACCAAAGCAAGACTAAAATCCAGCTGGGTAAACTCCAAACACTGTTGAACCCTAATTCTGGGGTCCTGATGGGCCGGTGGGAGAGCCCCGTGACACAAACACCAAAACCAGGAGAGGCAACAAGCAAGAGGTGTTTATGGAATGAGTACACTCAGGTGACAGCAATCTAGGGAAAAGCTGCACACCCCCCAAAGGGTACAGACTCTTTTTTATAGAGACAAACCACAAATCAGCATACATGCATGGGGCACAAGGTAATGGCACAAAGTATAATCTCATGTTTGAGAGATCACCCAGGTATGACGTGTTCTTATTCAAAGGATAAACCATAGAATGACTTGGAAAGTCCCCAGACTGTCCATTGGCCAGGAGTGACCCAAACAGTGCTGTTCATCTGTGACCATTTGTCCCAGTGTTGGGGCATATTTCCTTGTTGTGGGCCAAGACCTGGGAGAGACTTCATTTCAGGTATTTCACAAAAGATTGATGATTCAGTTACTAGCCCTATTTAACAGAATCAGCCTAGCATAAGCACTAGCCCCATCACCATAGTAACGTTCTTGTTCTCATATCTGTTCTTTTCTCCCATGTCAATGTCCACTCTTTACGATTTTCTATATTCCGCTTGCAAGAAGTATTTTCCTGCCCCTTTCTCATATCCTTGCTCTGCAAACTAAAATCTTTCACGCTACATCTCTAACTCTGATCTCAAAACATTTGTCAGATCTTCAACTGCTTTCAGCTTTGTTGACTGCAACACACTTCTTTCTCTTGAGCTGTTTCCACTACCTATTGGCAGCTGCCCTCAGCAGATAGCCCACAACTCTGGAATTTCCTACATCTTGGGGTCTCCAAGCATCCATTTTACAGCTTCATGCAATATACTCTCTATGCTTCCATTCAGGGACACCCCTGATACATGCCTCAGATGCTTTTCTTAGTAATGAAGGCAAATTCCATAGCCTCTTTCTTCTGTCATGAAGTCCAGACCTGTGTGGCCAAAGCTGCCAAGTTGTACTGCCTATTCAGCCTGGAACATGGTCCTTCAATCAACTACATCTTCACCAACTTTTTTCCCCCCATGTTTCCTTCACTGCCTAAGATTGGCCATCCTGAAACTGGGTCTGTAGACCAGGCTGGCCTTTACCTCAAAGATCCTTCTATTACATCTTCACCAACATTTGCTTTAAATAGTTAGCTAAGATTGGCTGTTCTGAAGTTGTTTGGTAGGTCAGATTGGCCTCAAACTCAGAGATCCACCAGCCTCTGCCTTTGGAGTACTTGGATTAAAGGTGTGCACCACCACACCAGGTCCCAAGATTTTCTTTATTTTCCTTTCATAAATTGGGAATTTAGCAGGGTGGGATCTTGTCCTGAGGTTAACACTCCCTTTATTCCATTTCTTAATCTGTTTATCTCTTTGAGCACAGGATTCAGCTCTGTTCCACTTCCTGGTGCTGCCTCTTTAATCTGTACATTCTGTATCTTTCCTTGCTCTACCTGTTCCTTTTCATTATAAATCTTTATCGGAGTTAATACTAATTAGCACAGGACAGAGTCTATGCTAGGCTGTTTTGAGATTTCCTCCTCCAACTGGATTAATCTAAAAGCCTCAGGCAGACTCTTTGGACAAAAGCAAAAAGCAGCCACTTTCTTCACCAAAATGTCACACAACTGGTCTCTAGGCCTTGTGCTAACATTCTTTTCTGAAGCCTCTTGATCCAGGCACCTACAGGTCAAATCACACTCAGCCCCACTTGTGATCAATTTTTCTTTGGGCATCCAGCTCACAAAAAAAAAAACAAAAAAAAAATGAGAGTTATTATTAATTATGAAAGCTCAGCCTGTAGCTTAGGCTTGTTTACTAGCTCCTATAACTTAAGTTAACCCATTTCTATTCATCTACATATTGCCATGTGGCTTGTGGCTCTTACCTCTCTTCCTGCATGCCCTGCTTCCTCTGTAGCCAGCTGGCAATCCCACCTTCTGTTTTCATCCCGGAGCTCTCTGTGCCCAGATGTCCTGCCTAACCTCTTCCTGAATAGCTAATAATAGCTAATGGCTATTCGGTTCTTTATTAAACAAGTAACAGTGACATATCTTTGCACGGTACAATCAAATATTTTATAACATTTCCTCTTTTTATCAAAAAAAAGAGAAAGGGTTTTAACTCTAGCAGAGTAAAACTATATATGATAAAAACATTTATGACATAATCATATATTTATACGCATTAGATCTCCTGAAAGTGTAGTGGTAAATGATTATGTGTGGCTATGTGGACACTGGGAATCAAAGAGCACTGGTTGATTTTTGAAAGGACTTGTGTTCAATTCCCACTATCCACATGGTGTCTTAACCCGTCTATAACTGTTAATCTTGAGGATCAAATGCCCTCTTCGAGCTTCCACAAAAACTTCATGCACATGGTGAATAGACATATATACAGACAGAATACCAGTGTACTTTGTTGAGTTCTAAAAACCACAGGGAAGATGCATGAATCATGGTGAGTTCTACCACAAGGGAACTAATAAGGATTCAATAAGTATTCTTCTTGCATATGGAAAGTGAATTAAATAAGTGGTGGACATCATTGCATGAGGAGCTTCTGAAAAATCATTTGCACTGCACGTTGTGCTTTCCTGGTTATAGGAGAGAAATGTGTGTACAGGAGAAATTGTTCAAAATGCCAAAAAGAAGTTTGATTCAGAGTGTAAAATGCAGCTTTATTACTTTCAATTTTTTCATAGATGACACAGAAAAAGAGAAAAGAAAATACAAAAATAAAAGAACTGAAGATTTAACTAAAATCATAGAAATTATCATTATGTTTTTAAACAGTGTAGAATTTCACTCCAGGTGTCATAATTGTGCACTTATGATTAGAGAGCTGAAGACAGACAGTTTTAAAGAAATAACTAGATATACAAATGTCTGAGAAAAAATAGAGTTCTGGTTTTTGCATGTAGATGAGAACATTCATATGTATTAAAATGTATTTTCTTTGGAATATGCTCCACTAATGTATTTAATCTCTGAGAAATCCAAGAAACCTTGCCAAGCATAAAAACGGTATCAACCTTGGAAATGTAAAGCTTCTAGAGTTAGCTGTTTGGTAGAATCATAAAAAGCCACTTCTCATGTCATGGAGATTCCACAGCTTTGGATCTGCAGATCCAGACCCTTCACACATTCAGCTGTTCAGGGATGAGGTGGATATTGGGGTGGGCTAACTATAGCCCTGGTTCTGGACCTGGGGAGTAGCTGGGTTGCTCTGCCTACCACCTTTCCCTCATATCCCACTAAATTGAGTTCTCCAGCACTGCCCTGGCTAGCTCACCCATTGTAGCAGGCACAAGGCCAGTTCTCGTGTTCTCATGGCCTCTGGACTGGCTTACCCACACCCACAACACCAGGGACAGCTTTTCTGTTTTGCCCCATTCAAACAAAGTACAGGAACCACTCTTCCAAAGGCTGCCATTGGTAAGAGGCATGGCCAGCACTTCGGTTCTCATGCCTCAGAGGCCATCTCTCTCTCCTGCCACAGGTGCCAAGAGGGGTGGAAGGGCCTTGCTGATGCCACCATATGGTAGATCACACCATCAGAGTCAAATCATCAGGGCCACCTCACCTGCATCCCTGCCAATGGGGTCAGCTCTAGTGTTCAGGCCAGGTGAAATTCAGGGCCCATTGTCCTGTGTGCTTCAGCCAGTGAGGGGCAGGACTAGGTCTTCCAAGGCAACAACAGGATATCCAAGAGGAGTCCCAGTATTGGTTGGTGTAGTAGAAGTGAAAGGCCTCCAGCTAGACCAATGACACATTGCAATGGACAGATTTAAGTAAAGACAAATGGGCTTGACTAAAATGTACACTGTGACTCACCATGCCACATCACAGCTTCCATGCTGAGACTTTTGTTTGCTTGCTTTCAAGATTTAATATATTTTATTTTATTTTGGGGAGGAGGTTGTAAGGGCAGAGGGCATATACAAAGGATGATGAGCTGAATGATATCGGGAAGCATGATGTGAAATCAACAAAGAAACAATACAAAGTTTTAATTTTTTTTAAAAGGTCACATCTGAAGGTACAAAAAAATGGTTATATCAAGGCAGAAAACACTAACATATGTTTCTGTGAAGAAGATTTTATTTGAGGAGAATCACCATAAGAGTTCCATAGGGAACAAAACAGTATAACACATCAGACTGTATAAGCTTATATGACTAGCGTTCATTTGTGTTCATTATTTAGTGGCAAAGAAGACTCTTGCCATCAACCTCTTAAATGCCCCTTTCACCTCTTTGTTCCTAAGTGTGTAGATGAGGGGGTTCAGCATGGGTGTGATGATCCCATAAAAGAGGGACACCATTTTTCCCCGGTCCTTGGAGGCAGGGGACGGGGGCTGCAGATACATGTAGATGGCAGTCCCATAAAAAAGTACCACAACAATTAGGTGGGAGCCACATGTCCCAAATGCCTTTCGCCGACCTTCAGCTGACCTGATTCTCAACACTGCTTGGACAATAAAGGTATATGATATGAGGATGAGAGTCACAGGTATTAAAAGGAAGATAATACTTAGGAAAAATAGTTCAGCTTCAATTGCTGTCGTGTCCACACAGGACAACTTGAGCAGGGCAGGGATTTCACACAGGAAGTGATCCACTTCCTTGTGACCACATCGTGGCATCTGAAGGGTCCAGGTTGATTGCACTACTGAGTTGCTGAAGCCACTGATCCAGCATGCAGCCGCCAACTGGAGGCAGCGCCTTTGGTGCATGATGACTGCATAATAGAGAGGCCGACAGATGGCTACAAACCTGTCGAAGGACATGACGCCCAGGAGAAAACATTCAGTGCAACCCAAGGCCAGAAAAATGAAAAGCTGGGCCACGCACCCACCATAGCTGATCACCTTCTGGGCGCTGCATATGTTGATGAGCATCTGAGGGACTGTGCTCGTGGTGTAACACAGGTCCAACAGGGACAGGTTAGTGAGGAAAAAGTACATGGGGGTGTGGAGTTTGGAATCCAGGCGGGACACAAGAATTATCATCATATTCCCAAAGATGGTCAAGATATAGGACACCAGAAACACCACAAAGAGTGGCAGCTCCAGCCATGGCCGATCTGAGAACCCTAAGAGAATGAATTCCTCTGAGATGCTCTCATTTGCCAGGTTCATGGTAAACGGTCCAGCCTCCGGGTCCCTGGAACACAAAGGGTTAGTAGGCCAGTGAACATGATTATTGGATGCATCAATTAGTTATGAAGTGATGATGCCAGAGCATTTCATGCATTTACAAACTGATCCTGTTAGGGTGAAAATGTATTGACAAAATGTTAAGTGTCTGCCAAACCTTCAGAGGTGTTTATGGATTTGTAGCAAATTGATTTTAGCAAAGTGGTTTCAAGCTGACAGCACTGCATCAGTGTCTACAATCACAGAGCTGTTGCTTAGGTGTTTTGCTGTTCAGTGGATGGGTTGTTTTCTGGGTCTTTTACCTGGATATCTGCTGTTGGGGAAATGTAGATATTGTTCCTGTAATTTGAATTCACTTAAATGTCTCCTCAGAATTAGTGAATGTCTTTTGTTGGAATTATTTAATCTCATTTCCCCACTATTCCTGCCCTTCCCTCAAATGAGTGCAGACACTATGGCATCTACCCAGTAAGTGTCAGCAGACTCATCCTCTTATGCTCATTTCACAGAATCTACATAGGAAAGTTTGCTGCTGTGATAACCAGGCTGTCAGGCCTGGCTCATCCACCCCCAACCCCCTTCTGTAACTAGTTTCATTGCCCTGAGAATGCTCCTTGTGCTGTGATCCTCAGGCTCCTCATCTGTGAGATATAGAAACAAATGCATGTTCTGACCTGTTGAGACTCAGAGGTGCACCCCACTCAGCCCAACTGTGAATGGAGGCAGAGGGGTGTGCTCAAAGCAGCCACAGCCATACAAGGATGGAGGTGCTCAAAAGATTCACATGGAGCTTCTACAGTGTTCAATTTCCAAATAGGTCAGTTTGCAAACAGTCAGCTTCAATATCTCGGGCCAAGGAAAAGTATCCCAAGAACGGTGTTATCTTTTGTGTAAACTGATTGACAGTGTCTGGTCCACAGTCACACAGGTGCTCAGCCACAAGTGGCAGAGTGCTAGGATACTTTGAGTGGAGGGAAGTCAGAATCCTAAGTATCTTGCAACTACAACATCTAAAATGTATGTATCCCAAAGAAATAGTCACAAAAAACTGTTTTCAAATTTAATTTATCAATACGTGAATTTATTTAGTACAATTTTATCTACAGTCATTAAAATAGTAGCCCTGAGTATTGGTTTTTCCTCCATTTATTCTAAAAATTTACTTCCTCTCATTTATTAAGGATTCAGACAAATAAGATATAAAATAATGTTTCAATGTATTTTCGTGTGTATGTGTCTGTGTGTGTGTATGCTGGTGGGTGCGAGTTTGTACACACACAGCTACAGCACAGATATGAAGATAAGAGGGCATCTTTGTTGACAGAATTTATCTTTTGTTGTTCACATTGCATATGACAGGCTAGCTGGCCCTCCAGGTGGAGGTGATTCTCCTCTCTGTCTCTCATCTCAATAGAAGCACTGGCATTCTGAGAGCTCCATGTGCTCAGCCTAATGTGGTTTCTGTGCTTTTGAACTAAGGTCCTCAAATATGTTTGGTGAGGCATTTATGTGCTGAGCCATTTCTCAGTTTTTTTGCATAGATTTTAATTTTTAATTTTTGATGCATGATTTCAATTATCCCAAGCTGTGTTCAAACTTATTCACATTTCCTTTCCTTTGACACATCATTACTTTATGCTTTTCCAAAGTGCCTTATATCTTTATGAGAGGGTCTTTCAAATATATTTTTTCTAAATTATGTAGCTAAACAATAGGAGTCTTCACCCTCCTGTACGCTAGTAAGGTGAAGTTTTACATAAAATTCACTCTTTAAAAAGAACCCTGAAGGCAGAGGCTTGGTTCATGATCCTCTAACTTAGATTGCTTTCCTGAGAGCCCACATCTGTTTTAGCAGCAAACAGAAGAGAAAGCTGACCTGCTTTGAAGGCCATCGTCCTCACCAAGATGACAATGTCATCTAATGCTCAAATCCCAATGTGAGTTTATTTAGAAATGTCTTATATATTGCACTTACCTCCAATTTAAGCAGAAGAGACAGGAAGAATTGTGTTCATTTCCATAAAGTCTGGCTTTCCAGCAGAATTAATTTGAAGGCACAAGTATAATGCTACTTCCTTATACTTCTTAGTCATATATTTGTTCAGGTGAAGTGAATTCCAGTCTTTATCTCTACTGGCCAGGAACCCTGTGGTCTCCAGTCAGGGTGTACTGGATGGTGAACAGGATGCATGGGTGATGCCCAGAGAGTGCAGTCCTGGAGTCATGTCCATTACACTTCAGTGAGCTGATCACTGTGTTTGAGAGATTTTCTGATTGCTTTTACAAAAGTGGGGAACAATACCCTTTCAGCCAAATCCTGCTTTTGGCCTCTGGTAAAAATCTCAACGTTGTTCCTTCCTTTATACTGTTCACTAGGGGCTACCCAACCTCTTGGTCCAATGGAAGACAGGAAGGAGATCTGCGAAGGGAAGTCACTTATACATTGTTTGGCTCAGGATAAACCTTTCTCCAGGGACCAAATCCTGAACTGTGTAACACTACAGCAGTGATGATGGGGAACACCAGCACTGTAAATTATAATTCAGTGCCTTCTCTAAAGTCATTCAATTTCTTTGTTCTTTTCCCTTTTCCTTATTTTTTTTTTAACTTTTGAAACAAGATTTGGATATATAGTCCAGGCTGTCCTAAAGCTCAAGATCCAAGATCCTCCCACCTCAGTGTCCAAAGAGTTGAGACCTCTCATGTCACCATGGACTTCCAGGGTGTGTCACCACATCTGGCCATCATTTAGTCAGTTCTAGCTGGATGAAGAAAATTTATTTCATGTTCCTTATGAGGCCATCTAATATCATGTTGTCATACCTTTGATTCCTGTATTAGGATAGCCAGCAATTTATCTGATCTTGTCAAATTGCTTATTAATTTTGTCTATGATATATTTCATCCTAGAAAAAATTGAAAACATATTTATATTCAGTATATGTAGAATATATTTTCTTTCATGGGTTCACTCTCTGTAGATTATATTACTATTAGCAGAGGATTGTATGTAGCCAATTAAATTGTTTTGTTTAAAAATCTATCTGCAATGTATTATTTAGTTCAACCATAATACAATAAAAGTTTAGTTTCATTTTTATGATGTGTAGGTTTACATCAATTTAATTTTTGACAGAGAGATTTAGAAGACATGCTTATAATTGTATATATATATATATATATATATATATATATATATATATAAACAGAAAAACTAAACTTTTCACAGATTTGGAGGAAAAAAATCCAATAAACAAACAAAGTTAAAATATGGCTAAATAGGGGCCTGGAGAGATGACTTATTGGTTAAGAAATTTGGATGTTCTTTCAGAGGACCCAAGTTCAATTCCCAGCACCGACACAGCAGCTCACTGTTCATAACTCAAATTCTAGGAGATTGTAAACATTCACACCAATGTACATAAAATTAAAATAAATTATTTTAAAATGACAAACTGATATAATGTAGCCAGGTTTTAGAAGAGAATGCCCAAGTGATCAATGTAAGAAAATTGCTCCAATTATCCTGGAAGTTTATATTATAGAACTGATAAAACTCTATATTTTTATCAAATTTTAATAGAACTGAGTGCTGTAAAATTTCTGGAGAGAAATAAGAAATTAATTCCTTTCATTTATTTTTCTCATTTTTATTAATTTCTAAGATTTTATACAATATATTTTGATCACATTTTCCATCTCCTGAACTCCTCCACGTCCACCTTCTTTTCCCAATCCATTCAACTGTATCCTCCCATTTTATTTAAACCTTCCAAGTCCAATTTGTGCTGCCCATATATTATTGCTGGGTTGCTGGATGTGTGGCCTTCACTGGAGGATGGTAAACTCACAAAGGACTATACCCTTACAGAACACTGACTCTCCCTCTTCCAGAAGCTATCAATTGCCAACAGATTTTTAGCTAGGGATGGGACTTAGTGCCTGCCTCTCTCCTCATGTTGGGATTTTGTCTGTCTTCCATCTGTTTCTGCATGCTAACAACCATGAATTCCTATGTAGAAGTCTTTTGCTGTGTACAAAAAACACTGTTTCTTTTGGTTTTGAAAATATCTCAACCCCCTCTTCTGCAAAGACCCCAGAGTTTGAGCAGATGAAGTGTGATACAGATGTCTCATTTAGAGCTGAGCATTCTATTATCTCTTATTCTGTACCTTGACCAAATGTGAGTCTCTATGTCTCTATGTTAGTCTCCATATGCAAAAGAGAGAGAGACAGAGACAGAGACAGAGAGAGAGAAAGAAAGAGAGAAGCTCCTCTAATGAGGGTTCAGAATTGTACTATTGTACTCTATGGGTACAATAAGTCACTAGGAGTTTATTTAATAGTATGCACATTTATTTAGCAGAGTAATAGAAGTTTCTCCCCTAGAACCTGTGTAACCATAAATTCTTGATCCTGATAACAGGGACAGACATGAGTTTCAACTTGTGGAGCTCATCTGAAATCCAATCAGAAGTTAGTTGATTACTCCCGTGATATTCATGTCATTATTGCACACATAGTCATGTCTTGATGACCAGTCATTGTATCTCCCAGGGCTCACAGCTGGGCAAGATAAAGGATTACATTTCTTCAGGTAATGTGCATAGCTTCTTCTAGAACTATGAAATCTAGCTAACAGGGATGAATCTTCTGTATAATTACTAGCTTGATTTCTCAGTGTTCTATGACTCAAGTGTGTGATGCCTCAGAAATGGGACCATACTCTCAGATTTTGAAGAGTAACCTATAGTATTGGCAATATCTTGTAATAGTTGAGGATTTATGGAACTTCATTGGCTAATCACTCAAAAAGAGGCAATCCATTGTTGCCATTGTGTGTTTGATAGGTGCATTTTTGCCCTGTTTTAGGGAATTCTACTTATACTCTTCATGTATGTGTATGTGTTTATTTTAGAAAGCTCCTGCTGCTTTCAATAGGGCTTTTCAAAAATGTCTTTAGTGTTAGTTATCCTTCCTTATGTTCCATCCCCTATCTTGCCCTCTCATCCTTCCTGTACCGTTATTCACCTCTAATCCTCTATGCCATGGTTTTTTTTTTTATTTCCTTTCCTTTGAAATCCACCCTCCCATGGTCCCTTACCAATTTTCTGACCTTAGTGGATATTCCCAATGGAGCACACATATCTTAGAATTCAAAGCTAACATTCATAAATGAAAACATATGATGTTTGCTTTATGTGTGTGTCTGGATTATCTCATTCAGAATGATTATATCCATCTTCATTTAGCTGTGGAATTCATAATTTTTTTTTTCCGGACAAGGTTTCTCTGTGTATCAGTCCTAGCTGTTCTGGAACTTACTTTTGTAGACCAGGCTGGCTTTCAATTCACTGAGATCTGCCTGCCTCTGCCTGCCTCTGCCTGCCAAGCACTATGATTGATTGTGCCCATCAACACCTGACAAAATTCATAATTTCTTGAGTTTTGTATAGTATTTTGCTATGTAAATGTATCATGTGTTCATTATTCATGCTTCATTGCCAGATGGTTAGGCTGTTTCCACCTCTTGGCTTTTGTGATTAAAGCAGCAATGAACACAGATGGGCAGGTATCTGTGTGACAGTAGATAGGATCCTTTGGGTCTCTCCCTATGGACAGTGTGATGCACTTCTTTCTTGATTTTTAAGGAACCTCTACTCTTATTTCCAGTGTGCTACACCAGTTTTAACTCCCACCAATTGGAAACAAGCACTTCTCTTTCCTTATACCCATTCCAGGGGTTGTTGTCTTTTTCTTGGCATAGGGTTTGTATTAGCTATTTTAATTGGAGTGGACAGAATCTCAAATCAGTTTTAAGTTGTATTTCCCTGGTAGCTAGGAATGTTGAACATGTACAAATATGTTTCTCGTTCCTTTATTAATTTATTTATTTTTGAGATCTCTTTGTTCAGATCTATGACCCATTTTTAACTTGGCATATTTATTTTCTTGAGGTTTAGTGTGGTTCTTTTGTAGTTGTTGTTCTTTGTATATCCTAGATACTAACCCTTGATGAGATGTATTGATTCTAAAGATATTGTCCCGTTTTGTAGGTTTCGTTTTCACTTGAGTGAAGGTGTCTTTTCCTGCATAGTAGGTTTTAGTTTCATAAGGTACCATTTATTAATTCTTGAACTTAATACCTATACTATCAGGGACTTATTCATAAAATCCTTTCCTGTGCCAGTATGTTTAAGCTAATTCCTCACTGTCTTCTCTATGAAATTCAAGGTATCAAGTCTTATGTTGATTTGTTTGGAGTTTTGTTTTGCATGCTTAGAGACAAGCATCTAGTTTCATTCTTGTAATATACTCATCCAGTTTGATCAGCATCACATTGAAGGTATTATCTTTTCTCCAATGTGCATTTTAGCTTTTTTTTAAATATCAGGAATCATGTGACTGCAGGTGTGTGGGTTGTTGTGTAGATCCTCAGTTTTATCCTATTGATCAACATGTTTGTTTTTATGCCAGTACTATTACCATAGGTCTGTAGTATACTTGAAATCTGGGATAATGATTCCTCCAATATCTCTGTTATTGTTCAGGATTGTTTCCCTTGCTCTTGGTCATTTGTATTTACGTATAAGATTTAAGGTTAATTTTTTTCAATTTCTGTGAATTTTCTAATTATGTGAATTTTGATGATGATTGCATTGAAACTGCTTTTTGTAGGATGGCCATTTTTATATTGCTATTCTTATGAATTTATGTAAATGGGAGGTCTTTTCCTTGTGGTATCTTCTTCAGTTTCCTTTTTCAGTGTCTTAACGTTTTTATGCTATCAGTCTTTCACTTCCCTGGTTATATTTATTTCAAGTTTTTTGGTCCACTTTTATTTTTATGTTATTGAGAATGAATGGCTACATGTAGAAGAATGAATCTAGATACTGATGCCTTTCTTATCATGCTTTCTGTTTGTGATAAATAGTTACTGAATTTTGTGTATTAATTTTGCATCCTACTACTTTGCTGTAGGAGATTTGTGGTAGAGTCTTTCATGTATAGAATCATACCATTTGCAAATTAGGATACTTTCAGAAATTTCCCCTAGAGAGTTAGGCCTTACAAGATTTACTTTTTGGATGGTGTTATCACATCTCAGATTAGAAATGGAAAGTGGAGGAAATACCTAGAGAATTTGACAATCTTAAGAATTTCCTGTCTGAGATAATGAGTCCTTCTGAGAAATGAAGATGAGGTTCTCATATGTCAGAAACTCAAAAGTTGAGGAAAGTTAGCCAGGAAAGGAAACCCAGCATACTCTTCATTTTTTGTTCATTTTGTCTACATGTGGCCCATCCCTACCCATAACTCATTATAAATACATTCAAGTTTATAATCTGTGGTAATAATATGGCTACAGAAATCTCTTTTCGATGAAATAATAACACAACTCAAAGATCTTAATTGTTGTAGATGAAAATATGACTTGATGTATTATAATTTGACAATATAGACTATCTCAAAAGAAGAAGTAAAGTCTGCACCTGTCATCATTTCCATGGATTCAATAATATTGAAACACATTCTTTTTTATTGCAACTTAATCTAGTTTTTTTTTTTATGGTAGCTTTAGTGGAAGGGAAGAAGAGATCATCATTAGTACTGTCACCATATATATTCAGAACTTTTGATGCCAACACCCTTTAGCTCTTTTAACTTTATTTTCCCAAACGGATCTTAGACTCTTTGTGGTTTATGCAGATTCCATAGCTTAAAACAGCACAGATTTCTGCATCATATCTCTTTAAGTATTTATATTCACTAAGATGCTAAATCTACCCTAACTCTTGGTATTTTTTAGCTATAATTTCTGCTTCCTCTCTGTTTTTCTCATCCTAGCCTGCTACCTACCCATTGGTATCAAGGCACCTTCATTAAATTAGTTGTTTTTCTTTAGTAAACTTTTGGGGCAATCTCACGTTGTATTTCAGAACTCATGACAATTCTGCCTCTGCATCATGAGTGATGGAATAATCACAAATGTTCACACCATACCTTGCTTAGTTTGTTAATTCTTGTGTCTCACTACTTGTAATCGTCTTCCTCTTTACTCCAAAGGAGCCTTTCTAAAATATAAGTTTATCAGTTCCTGTGCAAAATCCTGGCATGGAAACCCTTTTCTTAGAGAAGAATGCATATATTCTTTAATAGTGATCTTGAATCTAACTACATTTACATTCCCACCACTCCTTCAGGAACTAGTTGTAATAAAATAACTTGGAATAAAGGAAAGAAAAGGAAAGGATGCCAACATTAAGAGAAAAAATAGCTCAAACTTCAGCCTAGATTCAACCACTGTGGGCTTACAAATTTTAAAGTCTCATTTAAAATTACTGGGGGAAAAGCCCTTTGAAGAGTGACTGTGTATTACATAAGGTAAGAAATGTTGGACGCCAGCATTGTTCCCAACACACAATGTATGTTTTCCAAGTGCACATTTGATAATTGGCATTTCTAGAATCTCAGAATGGGTAAAGGCTTCATATTAGATATTTTGCAGCTAATAATCTGTATGATGATGTTCAGAGATTAAAAAATATTGAAGAGAAACAGTTTATAAGATATCTGATAAAATATTCACCCCTATTACATCACAACAGAAAGGTAATGGAAAAAGAAGGAAAATGGAAACAAAGATCAAAGTGAGGAAAATGGGCAGGATAAAGATGATGGAAAATATAAAAGTATAGCTGGTGAAGGCAATGGAAAAAACGATGAAAACAATGTGGAACTGGACACTAGACCTGCCTATTCACGTGGGACCACCCTGAATCCCTGCCTGCCTGATCTCTGACCCTCACCACTGGTCCTCTGCTGGAGTTCTGGGCCCCTGCTAAAGATCTGTCTATCCCCTTAGGACCATCCTGAGTCCCTGCTTGCTGGATCTTTGACCCCCCCCATCACCGGGCCTCTACTAGAGGCCCTGCCTGAGGAGAGACCTCCTAGAGAGATTGGACCACACAGAGCCACAGACATCGAACTTCTGACCCACCTAAGCCCACCGGGGGTGTACCATAGAGAGAGAGACTCCACCTTCACCTACTGGAAGAAGCGATGGGAAGATGGCAATACAAGAAAACACCTAACAATAAAAGACAAGCATGACACCACCAGAATCTAGGGACTATACACCAACTAGACCTGAACACCCCAAAGCAGATGAAGCAGAAGAGAACGACTTAAAAAATATCTTCATAAAAATGATAGAGGCCCTAAAAGACGATGTGAGAAAATCCCTTAAAGAAATGGAAGAAAAAACAAACAAAAAATTGGAAGAAATTAACAAATCTCTTAAAGAAAGTACGGAAAGCCAATAAAAAACAATTAAACAGGTGAAGGAAATGGTTCAAGACTTGAAAACTGAAATAGACACAATAAAGGAAACACAAACTGAAGGAATGCTGGAAATAGAAAAACTGGGCAAACGATTGGGAACTACAGACACAAGCATAACCAACAGAATACAAGAGACGAAAGACAGAATCTCAGGCACTGAAGAAAAACTAGAGGAAATAGATTCATCAACCAAAGAAAATTGTAAATCCAACAAATACTTAACACAAAACATCCAGGAAATGTGGGACACTGTGAAAAGGCCAAACTTAAGAATTATAGACATAGAGGAAGGTGAAGAAGCCCAGCCCAAAGGTGCAAAAAACATATTCAACAAAATCATTGAAGAAAACTTTCCCAATCTGAAGAAGGACATGCCCATGAAAATGTAAGAAACAACTAAACACCAAATAGACTGGACCAAAGAAAAAAGACCCTTCAACACATAATAATCAAAATGCCTAACATACAGAATAAAGAAAAACTATTAAGAGCAGCGAAGGAAAAAGGCCAGGTAACATATAAAGGCAGACCTATCAAAACTTCACCTGACTTATCCATGGAAACTCTCAAAGCCAGAAGGTCCTGGATAGATGTTCTGCAAGTACTAAGAGTCCACGGGTGCCAGCCTAGGCTACTATACCCAGCAAAACTCTTGATCACTATAGATGGAAAAAACAAGATATTTAATGACAAAGCCAAATTTTCACAATACGTATCTACAAATCCAGCTCTACAGAAAATTCTGGAAGGCAAACTCCAACCCAAGGAAGTTGACTACGCTCCCAAAGACATAGGTGATGTTATTCTGTAAATATGTTTCTCATACTGGTTAATGAATAAAACACTGTTTGGCCAATGGGAAAACAAGATAGGTGGGGCTAGGAGACAAGGAGGAAAGAGGAAGTACTGAGGAGGAATCAACATGTAGAGCTTGGAGAGAGAAGAAGTGGCCCCCCGCTCTCTGGTAAGATGAGCCATGTGGAAATACTTAGATAAGTGGAAATGGGTTAATCGTTAAGACAGAGCTAGCCGATAAACAATATTAGGAACTGGCCAACAGGATTGTATCAAATACAGAGTCTCTGCATGTTATTGGGGCTCGCATGGTGTCTGGACCAGGCGGCCGGTGGGGAGGAACAAAGAGTGGGACCAGCGACAAGAAAAATGTGCTTGTAACACATAGGCAGTAGATAATCCCACTTCACTAGAACCCAAGGGTAAAGCAGGGCAAATATTTTCACAATACCCAACAAAAAACAAATCTAAACAAACAAACATTAACAATCAATGGTCCTTACTTTCCCTCAACATCAATGGTCTTAACTCTCCTATAAAAAAGACACAGGCTAACAGATTGGATACAAAGACAGAATCCATCCTTCTGCTGCATAAAAGAAATACATCTAAGCTTCAAAGATAGACATTACCTCAGGGTAAAGGGCTGGGAAAAGATCTTCCAATCAAATGGACCCAAGAAGCAAGCAGGTGTGGCTATCCTAATATCTAACAAGTTAGACTTCAAACCAAAATTAATCAAAAGAGATGAAGATGGTTGATGTAGCCCGGGGAAGGAGCAGGAAGCTTGCCGCGCGGCTCCCCATAAGAGGACCACGTGGAAATACTTAGATAAGTAGAAATGGGTTAATAATTAAGACAGAGCTAGCCCATAAACAATAATGGTAACTGGCCAACAGGATTGTATCAAATACAGAGTCTCTGAGTGTTATTTGGGGCTGGCGCGGCTGTGGGCCCAGACTGGCGGGCTGGCGGAAACTTACATGCGACAAATGGCGCCCAACGTGGCTATAAGAACTTTCACTTAAAACTAATAAGAGCTTAAGAAATGTTTTAGAAACAAAGGAACAGAGACTAGCAAGACTTCTTAGTAGCAGCATTTTCTTGATTGGATTTGTTTTGCTGTAGACAGAGATTTGCATGGCTCCTTTAAGGGAAGTTTCCGAAATTAGCATTAGCGGCAAAAAGCCGCCTGGCTTTTAAAGAGCTCTGCTAACAATTCATTGGTGTGTAGGAGAGCTACAATGAAGGTTTACACTGTGTTTTAAAAATACGCTGGCTTGGGAGAGGAAAAGAAACAGGGTACAATGGTTTAAAAAAGAAAAAAGAAGTAGAATTAATCCTAGTACTCGGCAGACAGAGGCAAGCAGATCTCTGTGATTTCAAAGTAAACCTGGTATGCAGTGAATTCCAGGACAGATAAAAGTTACACAGAGAAACCCTGTCTCAAAATATGTAAAAATAGAAGTAGAAGAAATAGAATAATAAAAAAGCCACGTAAAAATGGAAAACACAGAGAAATTTTGGATACTATACGTGCTTCTGTTGTCTTTAAATTATTTGATTGCTGAGAAAACAACTACTAATAAAAGAAATGCTGCTAGATTAATTCAATGTATATATTTTAAAAATGCTTTGACTCCAAATTTTAAGACTAAGGACAAGTTACTGGGGAAAAGGATTTCTATTTTTGTTTCCACAGAAAATGAAAAGCTATGGATTTCTTCCAGACTTATATGGTTTGATCAAGCCAGACCCCCTGAAACAGCTCCCCAGGTGATCCAACATTCAAAGCAGTTGAGACAAAGCCTTGCAGACTACTGCCAAGATTTCTGCGTCTTCTTTGGAACCCCATGACAGCGCCCTCTACCAGCAGGAAGTAGTTTGGAAAGAACGACGCCCAAATTCCCAAATATTGTTTATAAATGTTTGTTTTCATTTATATGGGCTTGGTTATAAATGGTTAATGACACAAGCAATCCTTGTAAAGGTAAAAAAGGGAATTAAGGTATAGATATGAATACTTTGCTTTGGAATGGATTTTCTTTTATTGATACAATTTAAGGTCAATTTTATGATATGTATATTTCTCTTCTTGTTTAGGTATTGTGTTTATATAGCTCATTAGAAAATGTAATGTAATAATTTAGTACAGATTATAGAGAGTTACCTATGGGAGTTAAGTTAGTTTGGATTTCTAGATATATAGAGATGTATAGAGATGTATTTGAGATGGATAGGCATTCTTCAAACCTTTCAAAGACCTACAGAATATGGCATTTAAAATGGTTTAGGGTTTTTCTTGATAGTGAGGCAAAACTGCTCCTGGTAACACCACCTGTATCAGAAAGAAAGATGGATATTGAAGAAACTTGTTACAAAGTTTGCTTCTAATATGGCAAGACTAGCCATTTGGGCAAGGTACTGCTCTTCTGGACTGTTTGACTTTATGTTATAGAAACTGGACATGCAGGACCCACAAAAAGGTGACTGCTGGTGCAAGATGGACATTGCTACAGGATTCCTGCTTCATGGAAGAGGCTGCCAGACAGCCAGACAGTCTACAGGACACAGAGAAAAGTTTCCTGCCTTGTTGAGGAATCTGGACACACACTATGGCCTATGGGCTGAAGATGGAACATTACAGAAGAACTTTGGGTGACTGACCAGGCAGTGCATTGTCTCTGTCATTTCTAGAGTTTATATATTATCCTTCTGTGGTCTTTGAAGGAGTTGAAGACAGATAGTTATGATTATAGTTTTTCTTAGTTAGGATTAAAAATAAGTTACATATAGGTCTTTAGACTGACAAAGATAGGATAGATGATATTTTCTTTAAGTCTTACAAAATGTTAATGGACTAAATATTGTTAACTGTGATTCTTCTTTGATAACTGTTATATGGTATATTTTGCTATGTTAAGGTTAAACCCCTTCTTTTACTTTAGACAGAAAAGAGGAGATGATGGGAGATGTTATTCTGTATATATGTTTCTCATACTGGTTAATAAAGCACTGTGGCCAATAGAAAACAAGATAGGCGGGGCTAGGAGACCAGGAGTAGGAGAGAGGAAGTAGGAGGAGTCGAGATGTAGCCCGGGGAAGGAGCAGGACGCCTGCCGCGCGGCTCCCCGATAAGACGACCACGTGGAAATACTTAGATAAGTAGAAATGGGTTAATGATTAAGGCAGAGCTAGCCCATTAACAATAATGGTAACTGGCCAACAGGATTGTATCAAATACAGAGTCTCTGAGTGTTATTTGGGGCACATGTGGTTGCAGGACAATGGCGGCAGGACCAGGAGGCCAGCAGGAACAACATGCTGTAACAGATGGTCATTTCTTATTCATCACAGGAGAAATCCATCAGCACAAAGTCTCAATTCTGAACATTTATGCCCCAAATACAAAGGCACCCACATTTGTAAAAGAAACACTACTAAAACTCAAAGCTCACATAAAACCTCACACACTTATAGGGGGATACTTCAACACCCCACTCTCACTTCTAGACAGGACCACCAATCAGAAACTTAACAAAGAAACAAAAGAACTAACAGAAGTTATGTCTCAATTGGGTTTAACAGACATCTATAGAACATTCCATCCAAACACAAAAGAATATACCGTCTCTGCTCCACATGGAACCTTCTCTAAAATTGGCCACATTCTAGGCAACATAATAAACCTCAACAGATACAAAAAAATTGGAATAGTCCCCTGCATCTCATCAGACCACCATGCTTTAAAGTTGGAATTCAAAAACACAAATCGCAGAAAGCCTACAAATTCATGTAAACTAAACAATATGTAATTGCACCATATCTGTGTCAAAGAAGAAATAAAGAAATTAAGGGCTTCCTAAAATTCAACAAGAATGAGGCTACAACATACCTGAACTTATGGGACACCTTGAAAGCAGTGCTACAAGGGAAGTTCATTGCATTAAGTGCCCATATGAAGAAAACAGAGGATAGTCACATTAGAGAATTAACAGCACAACTGAAAGCCTTAGAACAAAAAGAAGCAAACTTGCCCCGGAGGAGTAGATGCCAGGAAATAATTTGATTGCTGAAATCAACAAAGTAGAAACCAAGAAAGCAATACAAAAAAAAAATCAATGCAATTAAGAGTTTTTCGAGAAAATCAAGAAACTACACAACCCTTTATCCAAACTAGCAAAAAAACAGAGAGAGAACACACAAATTAGCAAAATCAGAAATGAAAAGGGGGACATAACAACGGACACTGAGGAAATCCAGGCAATTTTCAGGTCATACTTTGAAAACCTGTACTCCACAAAATTTAAAAGTTCAAAGGAAAAGGACAAATTTCTGGATAACTATCACTTACCAAAATTAAAGCAAGAACAGACAAAAAACTTAAATAAACATATAACCCCTAACAAAATAGAGGCAGTCATCAAAAAGCCTTTCAACCAAAAAAAAAGCGTAGGGCCAGATGGCTTCAGTGCAGAATTCTACCAGAAATTCAAAGAAAAGCTATTACCAATACTCCTCAAATTGTTACACACAATACAAACAGAAGGTTCATTACCAAACTCTTTTTATGATGCCACATCACCTCAGTACCCAAGCCACACAAAGGCACAACTAAGAAAGAAAACTACAGACCAATATCCCTCATGAACATTTGTAGCGTGTATGTTTCCGCCAGCCTGCCAGCCCGCCAGTCTGGGCCCACAGCCACGCCAGCCCCAAGTAACACTCTGAGACTCTGTATTTGATACAATCCTGTTGACCAGTTACCATTATTGTTTATGGGCTAGCTTTGCCTTAATTATTAACCCATTTCTACTTATCTAAGTATTTCCACGTGGTTGTCTTATCAGGGAGCCGCGGAAGGCGTCCTGCTTCTTCCCAGGGCTACATCTCGACTCCTCCCTACTACTTCCTCTTTCCTCCTCCTGGTCTCCTAGCCCCGCCTATCTTGTTTCTTATTGGCCACAGGGCTTTATTAACCAGTATGAGAAACATATATACAGAATAACATCTCCCATCAAACATTGATTTAAAAATACTGGCAAACCAAATCCAAGAATACATCAGAGAAATCATCCAGCATGACCAAGTAGGCTTCATCCCTGGATTGCAGGGATGGTTTAACATACAAAAATCTATCAACATGATCCACCATATAAAATAAAACTGAAAAAGAAAAACCACATGACCATCTCCCTAGATGCTGAAAAATCCTTTGACAAAATTTAACACCCTTTCATGATAAAGGTCTTGGAGAAATCAGGGATAACAGGAACATACCTAAACATAATAAAAGCAATATACAGCAAACCAACAGCCAATATCAAATTGAATGGAGAGAAGATTAAGGTGATTCCTCTAACATCAGGAACAAGACAAGGCTGCTCTCTCTCTCTCCATATCTCTTCAATATTGCACTTGAAGTTCTAGCTAAAGCAATAAGACAACAAAAGGAGATCAAGGAGATACAAATTGGACAGGAAGAAGTCAAATTGTCTCTATTTGCAGACGATATGATAGTTTACATAAGCGACTCAAAAACCTCTACCAGGGAACTCCTACAGCTGATAAACACCTTCAGCAAACTAGCAGGATACAAGATAAACTCAAAAATATCAGTAGCCTTACTTTATTCAGATGACAAAGGCCTGAGAAAGAAATAAGAAAAACATCACCCTTTACAATAGCCACAAACAACATAAAGTATCTTGGGGTAACTCTTACCAAACAAGTGAAAGACCTATATAATAAGAACTTTGTGTCTTTAAAGGAGAAATTAAAGAAGATACCAGAAAATGGAAAGCTCTCCCATGTTTTTGGGTAGGTAGGACAAACATAGTAAAAATGACAGTCTTGCCAAAAGCAATCTATAGATTCAATGCAATCCCCATTAAAATCCTAGCACAATTCTTAGCTGACCTTGAAAGGATAATAATCAACTTTATATTAAAAAACAAAAGACCCAGGATAGCCAAAACAAACCTGTACAATAAGGAACTTCAGGAGGCATCACTATCCCTGACTTTAAGCTCTACTATAGAGCTATAGTCCTGAAAACAGCCTTGTATTGGCACAAAAATAGACAAGTAGGTCAATGGAATCAAATTGAAAATCCTGATATTAACCCACACACCTACAAACACCTGATTTTTGACAAAACAGCTAAAAGTATACAATGGGAAGAGGCAACCATCTTCAACAAATGGTGCTGGTACAACTGGATGATAGTGTGTAGAAGACTGCGGATAGATCCATGCACAAAACTCAAGTCCAAATGGATCAAAGACCTCAACATAAATCCATCCACACTGAACCTCTTAGAAGAGAAAGTGGGAGCTACCCTTGAACAAATTGGTACAGGAGATCGTTTCCTGAACATAACCCCAGTAGCACAGACACTTGAGATCGATAATTAATAAATGGGACCTTCTCGAACTTAGAATCTTCTGTAAGGCAAAGAACACAGTTGACAAGACCAACCGGCAGCCCACAGACTGGGAAAAGATCTTCACCAATCCTACATCTGACAGAGGGCTGATCTCCAACATATACAAAGAACTCAAGAAACTAGCCAACAAAGCACCAAATAACCCTATTTAAAACTGGGATACAGAATTGAATAGAGAATTCTCAATAGAGGAAATCAAAATTGCCGAAAGACACTTAAAAAAGTGCTCAACATCCTTAGCTATCAGAGAAATCCAAATCAAAACAACTTTGAGATATCTCCTGCCAGAACGGCTAAAATTAGAAATACCAATGACAACTTATGCTGGAGAGGATGTGGAGAAAGGGGAACACTCCTCCACTGCTCGTGGGAGTGCAAACTTGTACAGCCATTTTAGAGATTAGTATGGTAGTTCCTCAGGAAAATGGAATCAGTCTGCCACAGAACCCAGCAATCCCCCTCTTAGGACCCAAATTATCCACATTCATGCAACAAAGACATGTGCTCAACTATGTTCATAGCAGCATTATTGTAATAGCAAGAACCTGGAAGCAACCTAGATGCCTCTCAACTGAAGAATGGATAATGAAGATGTGGCACATTTACACAATGGAATTTTGAAATTTGCAGGCAAGTGGATGGAACTTGAAGAAACCATCCTGAATGAGGTAACCCAGTCACAAAAAGAGGAGCATGGTATGTACTCACTCATATATGGATTTTGGACATAGAGCTAATGGTCACCAGCCTATAATTCACATTCCCAGAGGAACTAGGATACAAGGAGGATTTTAAGAGATTCATATAAGGTCATTCACAGAAGATGGAAGGGACAAGATCTCCAGAGCACATGGGGAGTGGGGGGGGCAGTCAGTGGAGAGGGAACTAGGAGAAAGAGAAGAGGAGGAGAGGAAAGTACATGGGACTAGGAAGATTGAGTCAGAGGAGGAATAGAAGAAGAAGAAGAAGAAGAAGAAGAAGAAGAAGAAGAAGAAGAAGAAGAAGAAGAAGAAGAAGAAGAAGAAGAAGAAGAAGAAGAAAAAAGAAGAGACCATAAAAGAGGGAGACATTATAGGTTTAAAGAGAAAACTGAACCTAGAGAAATGTCCTGAAACCTACAAGACTGACCCCAACTAACAATTTGAGCAACAGTGGAAAGGCTACCATTAATGCCCTTCCCTGATAATGAGGTTGATGATTAACTTATCCACCATCATGGAACCCTCATCTAGTACTGATGGAAACAGAAGCAGACACCCACAACTAAACACTGAGCCGAACTGGAATCCAGATGCAGAGAGGGAAGACAAGACCACTCTGCAGAAACACATAGAGACAGTTTACCTGAACAAGGAGGAGCTAATGGGCCCCAGACTGATAGCTGGAAATCCAGCATGGGACTGACTCAGACCCCCTGAACATGGGTCTCAGCTAGAAGGCCTGAGCAGTCTAAGGGACCTTAGACAGTGGAACCGTGGAACCAGCATGTATTCCTGGTGCACAAAAGGACTTTGGGAGCACATCCCCCATGGAGGTATACGCCCTTAGCCTAGAGACAGGAGAGAAGTCCTAGTCCCCACTCCAAATGACTTGACAGATTTAGATGACTCCTCCTGGAGAGCATCACCCTACATGTGGAGTGGGGGGTGGGGATGGGATGGGAGGGAAGGGTGGTCAGGGGGCATGAGAAGGTGGGAGTAAGGGAAAGAAGAAGGGAGGAAGGGAGGGAGGGAGGGAGGGAGAGGGAACTGAGATCAATATGTAAAATAAAAATAAAAAGTAAATTTATATATATATATATATATATATATATACAAGTATATATATGATGGGAGATGTTATTCTGTAAATATGTTTCTCATACTGGTTAATTAATAAAGCCCTGTTGGCCAATAGAAAACTAGATAGGCAGGGCTAGGAGACTAGGAGGAGGAAAGAGGAAGTACTTAGGAGAGTCAAGATGTAGACCTGGGAGGAAGGAAAACGCCAGCCACGGCTCCCGGATAAGATGAGCCACGTGGAAATACTTAGATAAGTAGAAATGGGTTAATAATTAAGACAGAGCTAGCCCATAAACAATAATGGTAACTGGCCAACAGAATTGTATCAAATACAGAGTCTCTGAGTGTTATTTGGGGCTCGTGGTGGTGGGACCATGGCGGCAGGACTGGCAGCAGCCGGCGGGAAAAACCTGCTGGTTATATATATAAAGAATATCAAACTCTGTTATAAGCTAAATAATGTTTGCCACTCACCAACTCAAAAGTTAAATTCCCAGTGCCCAAAGAGAAGGTGGGATCTGCATAGAGAATGAGAGTATGATCAGAGGTTGGGAAGAGTGGCCAATAGAAAAGGACTTGAGAGACCTTCCTGTCTGCTGTGTGAGGTCCAGTGAGGAGGCAGCCATTTCCAGGACATCAGCAAGCCAGGAGACAGGCAATCCCTCGCCACAACTGGAGTGGCTGGCATCTGGATCTTGGGCCTCTTTATTTTTGAAAAAAAATTAATTTCTATCTAAGCCATAAATCTGGTATTTTTTAATCATATAAGCCAGTCTGACTCACATACTCTCTTTAGGGAATTGTTTAGCTCAATTTACAAATGAGTACAGAAACCCATAAGTGATCATAGACAGGAATCTATTAAACTGTCCATTTTATGCCTTTATGCTTTACACTAGATGGAGACCAATGAAGTATAAAAACAAAAACAAAAACAAAACAAACAAACAAAAACACATGCACCACCACACCTGGCTGGGATTTTTATTTTCTTCTTCTTTCTTTAATGGAGCTTCAAAATCTCCATCTCTACTATATTTAAAGGCTTGTTCAAAATCTTGTATGAGATCCTTAATTCTGGTCACTTTAGCTTTATAAGAACACAATTTTCTCCCCACCCCATGCTCCATACTCCTCATTAGTTGTTCTTTTGCCAGCTGACCATGATATGGTTAGAGTTATGAAGCTATCAGCTTCTGGCTAGCACCTAAACCCGGCAAATTTCTCTAGGGAAAAAGCAACTTTAAGTTGACTTCGTTGGTCTTCACTCTTGTGTTTAGTAGTTCAATGGCTCTGTGTTATTTACACAAATATTTTTGTTATTTATTATGACTTCTTTCTTTCTTGAAGGGTTAGCATACTTCCCAAGATATTCCGTTGCCTAGAAACATAATTCACATTCTAGACTTGTGTTAAGTTTGCAACAGAGGACATAGATCTCACTACCACAGGTGGCTTCACAGAGAGTGGTCACGGATCACAGTTTCACCATGAAACTGAGCTTAATTTCATAGACTAGCACTTGCACAGGTCCTTTCTAAGACTCTGGATGGGCCTTAGTGATATATTCATATAAACTTATTTCACCCATAATTCATGACTCCCATTCCTTTTCATTTTCATATTAATTGGTAATGAAGTAGCTATGAGAATTTTTATCATCTAGATGAGAGATGACATAATTCATCATCATTTGTATATACAGATAAGTGATTATTAACCTTTTGGAATAGGAATAGTGTACTAGTGACATATGCCTACTGTGATTAAAATGACAGAAACAACTTGAGGAAACAAAGATTTGTTTTGTTTATGGCTTGGCAAAGATTCAGTCATCAGGGCTGTAAGGGCATGGCAGCCAATCTTAGTCCATGGCAGTTAGAGCAGAGGATTACTTAGACAGCAGTGGGCCAGAAAGGTCGGGGGAGAGGGGAGGAGGGAGAAGGAGAAAGAGGAGGAGGAGGAGGTGGGGGAGGAGGAAGAAACAAAGACCAATATATATGTAATACAGAAAAAGCAGCACTGAGGAAAAATTATATCCATCAGTACCCATATAAATGTGAACGATCACAGATAAACAACCAATTACGGTGACCCAAGAAAATGTACTACACAAACAAATCAAACCCAAAAGCAGAGGAAAATCTAATAAAGATGAAAAAGTAGATGAAATGGACTTCTTCAATCAAGAAAAGTAACGAATAGGTAATTGTTTATTTAGCCAAAAGATGAACTCCAATTGTAATAAAAGAAAAAAAAACATTACTAAGATACATGTAGTAATGTGAGTAAATTTCAAAATATTATGCATAGTTGAAGAACCTAACAAAAGTTTACAAGCTACACACATAAATGTTTTGATTAGAGAGAAGTGTGTGGGATACTCACATTAAGTATCACACACCTATGAAGCTGTCAGGACTCAATGGGATGGCTTGCCTCAAAGCAAGAGTGATTACATTCAGGGAGTTGAATGAACAAAGAACTGTGTTGAAGAGCCTGTTTTCTTCTACTTGGAGAAGTAACAGATAAGTAAGGAAAGGGAGAAGACCTGAATGAAATCTACAAATTAGATTGGAATAGAGGTAACACTGAGAACTTATGGACTTAATATGTACAGATGGGTGAGCTGGAAAGAGGCAGGGCATGTCTGTGTGGGTATTAAATACTAATGTGTTCGCACACTCTTAGATCATGCTTTCTTTTCCATTCCCTCCTGAGGGAATCCAGAGTGCTGTGGAGAAATGGCCTTTCCAGACACATTTTGTGCTGAATTTAAGGAATTGTTTTTAGAAACAAGAGGACAAGACAAAAGGATGCAGTGGCAGCTTGAAAAGACTTATGTGGCTGCAAATCGGGGAAATCTAAGTGATAAAATAATGACTGAATGAAATTTCAATTAATATGTTGGAGAGGGAATACATGAATCCATACTGCTTTAAATTTGTGAACAAGGAAGTGGACATTTGGTTAAATCAAAGGGTAACAAAATGACCTTAGATGCTATCTTAGGAAATTTATATGTAAAATAAAATTTTTGTTGTCATTGAACTAATAACTGAGCAGATCTGGTAGCACATCCCTATAATCCTAGCACTTAGGAGGCTGAGACCATCCTGAGCTACACAGCCAGAACCTGTCGCAAAAATAAATATCAAGCAAACAAACAATAGCAATTAAATGGTTTTGGGAAGCTCTCTGGATAGCTTACAAAAAAAGAAAGTAAATCCCTACTGAGCGTGAACTTTAGTTTCCATTTGATAAAGCACTTTAGTTTCATGTCATTCCATTAGTTTTTGAAAAAGTAGAGCATCCCATCCCTAGAGGGAAGTTCCTTCTTGAGCTAATCAGTGATGAGACATCATTTCACAGATCCCTTGCCTGTGTCCCACTGGGTCAAGTGCTGACTTTGCCACTATAAACAGAAGACTTTGGCAATGTGGGGTTGAGATTTCTTCCACAGACAAAAAGAAACTCCAGTCTTTTCAGAGGAAGTATTTGTTCCCAGGTTTGCAAGAGTGACAGGAAAAAATAATCTCTAAAAATAACAGTAGACTCCCTAAACCGTAAATGACATGGAACCAACACCACATATTCCAGTCCGGAGTGATAACTTCCTCCTCACTGTTCAGATAACTGTGTTTGGGGACCTCAGAACTTCTACATAGCAAGCGAAACTAAAGGACTTTATTCATTTGGTGAAAATGAGCATACAGCTAAGCAGTACACAAAGGGGCCAACTTGTCAGTGTATTTTAAATTAATTCTACTTGCATTCAAGGCTACCTGGACATCAAGGCAAACTCATCTGTTCCCAATGCTTAAGTTGGTGGTAAGTAAATACACTTATACAAACTATTAAAAGTCGATCTATAATTTGAGCATTAGATGATGTTTGTGACCTCAGTGGGCACCATGGCCTTCACAGGAAGTCAGCTTTCCTTTCTGTTTGCTGCTCAAACAGATCTGGGCCCTCAGGAAAGCAACCTAAGTTAGAGGATCATAAACCAAGCCTTTGCCTTCAGTGTTCATATTTTTAAAGAGTAAACTTTATGTAAAACCTTCCCTTATTAGTTGTATGGTGGAAAAGACTTAGTATTTATGCTTATAATTCAGCAAAACAGCACAGTGTGGTAAGCCTCTCATCAGGGCATAAGGTACTTTGAGGAAACACAAGTAAATAGTTTTCTGTGGAGAGGAAAATATCAACTTAATCCCACCACAGAAAATAAAACTGACATTCCAAGTGCATAATTCAAGGGCACAGTTGGCAGACCTGAAACTGACTCTTGTTACCTTTCTTATTCCAATGTTCTTTGAACCATAAAGCTTAAAGAGTTGTTACCAAGATTTTCCTCATCTTTTTGAGCATTCAAGTTCAGATATGGGGCCAGGAGATTCAAGAGGGAGATGAGAAATACAAGGACAACCCATACACAAGCTAAAATTTAAATATATAAATAAATAATGATATTATTCATTAAGGAATCATCCTAAATGTTGGATTAAAATACTCTCAAATGACTGTGAAGACCCCTGAACAGGTTTCTAAATCTCTCCATAGCCAATGCCAGTTTTAACCTCACTGCTGCACTCTCACGTGATTCAAATGGTTTGGGGTTTTTGTTTTGTTTATTTGTTTGTTTTGTTGGCTAAGTGAATGTGTATTATTCCAAAGGGGAATGCCATCACCCTAAAGTGCTGCAATGTATGTTTGCTGCAAAGAAGAGAAAACTAATTAGGTGGCCTCAAAGACTGAAGCAAGTAGAGTAGGCATTAAGAAGCATGAACAAAAGCACAGCCAGTGTAGTTTGACTAAATGCAGCTAGGCGTAACCTAACCTTTGGTTTAATGTTCTTTTTTATTTTTATTTTATTAACAAATACTTTTTCCTAAGGCAAATGCTGTAAGTATGAGTTCAAATCATGTAAAATACAGGATGATAGCAATGTTATCTAGAGTTATACTTTTAGGAGTTCATAAGCATTTGAGGGTCTCGCTAGCTGGAAGATGGACACATTCAGAAAACCGAATAAAGCACAGTGTGAGAATTAGAGCATTGAATCCTTCCATTCCCTTCCTGGCTTTCTTGACTGTTTCTCTGGTGTTAAAGTGTTCCAACAGTTCCTGCTAGAGTAATAAGTACTTTACTCCTCTTTGTGTGGTGACTATGGAGCATGAGAGGATGTCACATATCACAGATGCACTAATGCATTATGTTGTTCATAAAGCAGTTCTAAATTACTGCTCTCAGGGTGAGGGGTTCATTGATGAGAAATGAGCCTCGCCTCCATGACTAGGAAGTTTCATACAAGAGATATCTCGTCTGAAAGAAAAACTTGAAACTCAGTGTCTCTCTATACAACCATGCATCTCAGATTTCTTAGGAGAGAGCAAGGGGATGCTTCTTGAGGAGGTAAGTGTTTAGGAAGGAGTAGAAAAAAGTCAGCACTCTTTGCTGACATTTGAATGAAAAGACCAAAGCTGAAAAACATAATTTCTAATGGTGATTAAATAATAAAGTAATTTAGATTATCACTAAGAATTGTAAGAGAATGCATACATTCATAACTGTCAGACTTGTCTCATCACTACTGTTAAGAATGTGATCTACGAATCCTTTCTCAGACTATTCCAGCACTCTGCCGCCTGTGGCTGAGCACCTGTGCGACTGTGGACCAGACACTGTCAATCAGTTTACACAAAAGATAACACCCGTTCTTGGGATACTTTTCCTTGGCCCCTGGGATTGAAGCTGACTATTTGCAAACTGACCTATTTGGAAATTGAACACTGTAGAAGCTCCATGTGAATCTTTTGAGTACCTCCATCCTTGTATGGCTGTGGCTGCTTTGAGCACACCCCTCTGCCTCCATTCACAGTTGGGCTGAGTGGGGTGCACCTCTGAGTCTCAACAGGTCAGAACATGCATTTGTTTCTATATCTCACAGATGAGGAGCCTGAGGATCACAGCACAAGGAGCATTCTCAGGGCAATGAAACTAGTTACAGAAGGGGGTTGGGGGTGGATGAGCCAGGCCTGACAGCCTGGTTATCACAGCAGCAAACTGTCCTGTGTAGATTCTGTGACATGAGCATAAGAGGATGAGTCTGCTGACACTTACTGGGTAGATGCCATAGTGTCTGCACTCATTTGAGGGAAGGGCAGGAATAGTGGGGAAATGAGATTAAATAATTCTAACAAAAGACATTCACTAATTCTGAGGAGACATTTAAGTGAATTCAAATTACAGGAACAATATCTACATTTCCCCAACAGCAGATATCCAGGTAAAAGACCCAGAAAACAACCCATCCACTGAACAGCAAAACACCTAAGCAACAGCTCTGTGATTGTAGACACTGATGCAGTGCTGTCAGCTTGAAACCACTTTGCTAAAATCAATTTGCTACAAATCCATAAACACCTCTGAAGGTTTGGCGGACACTTAACCATTGTCAATACATTTTCACCCTAACAGGATCAGTTTGTAAATGCATGAAATGCTCTGGCATCATCACTTCATAACTAACTGATGCATCCAATAATCATGTTCACTGGCCTACTAACCCTTTGTGTTCCAGGGATCCAGAGGCTGGACCATTTACCATGAATCTGGCAAATGAGAGCATCTCAGAGGAATTCATTCTCTTAGGGTTTTCAGATCGGCCATGGCTGGAGCTGCCACTCTTTGTGGTGTTTCTGGTGTCCTATATCTTGACCATCTTTGGGAATATGATGATAATTCTTGTGTCCCGCCTGGATTCCAAACTCCACACCCCCATGTACTTTTTCCTCACTAACCTGTCCCTGTTGGACCTGTGTTACACCACGAGCACAGTCCCTCAGATGCTCATCAACATATGCAGCGCCCAGAAGGTGATCAGCTATGGTGGGTGCGTGACCCAGCTTTTCATTTTCCTGGCCTTGGGTTCCACTGAATGTCTTCTCCTGGGCGTCATGTCCTTCGACAGGTTTGTAGCCATCTGTCAACCTCTCCATTACTCAGTCATCATGCACCAAAGGCGCTGCCTCCAGTTGGCGGCTGCATGCTGGATCAGTGGCTTCAGCAACTCAGTATTGCAGTCCACCTGGACCCTTCAGATGCCACGATGTGGTCACAAGGAAGTGGATCACTTCTTCTGTGAAGTTCCTGCCCTGCTCAAGTTGTCCTGTGTGGACACCACGGCAAATGAAGCAGAGCTCTTCTTCATCAGTGTGCTGTTTCTTTTAATACCTGTGACTCTCATCCTCATATCATATGCTTTTATTGTCCAAGCAGTGTTGAGAATCAGGTCAGCTGAAGGTCGGCGAAAGGCATTTGGGACATGTGGCTCCCACCTAATTGTTGTGGTACTTTTTTATGGGACTGCCATCTACATGTATCTGCAGCCCCCGTCCCCTGCCTCCAAGGACCGGGGAAAAATGGTGTCCCTCTTTTATGGGATCATCACACCCATGCTGAACCCCCTCATCTACACACTTAGGAACAAAGAGGTAAAGGGTGCATTTAAGAGGTTGATAACAAGGGTCTTCTTGACTAAAAAGTAAGGATGCCCAATAGCAGCCCTATTAGTATAAGTTTCTACAGCCTAATAAATTATATCGTTTTTTTTTCCCCATGAACTATTATGATGATCCTCCTCAATCAAAGTCTTATTGAGAGAGAACTACAGCAGTGTTCTGCTGCCCAGATATAGTAATTTCACATGCCCGAGAGGTGACCTTTTATGATCCCCCAAATGCTAACTCTATAAGCTGCATATTTTCAAGCTTTATACTATTTGTGTGTTTGGTAAGGATTCTCAGACTTCTCAGGTTCTAAAGTAAAAACCTGAGAATTCTCTCTACCAAAACAAGGCATTTCCTGTACATGCAGATACACTGTCTTGCACATAAACATACTCCCATGCACAGTGAACCCCACCCAAAGCTTAGCAAGATATTCCATTATTTTTGTAGTTTTTATCTCTATTAAATTAATGACATCCTGCTTCATCTACTAAAAAGGAAACAGTAATAAACAATATTTTAAATTTTAATAAAACTTGCCTTTAGCTTTTTAAATTATTTCTCCTATATACATATCATCTTTTCTCATTAACTCCTAAAAAATTCCTAGTTAAATCATGATTAAAAAACAGTCTTACATTGATGCCCACTCCTAGTCCATGTACTTTTCTTGTGCAAGAAGAAAGTTTGTTTTTTGTTAGTTGCCTTGAGTCAACAAAGACTATAATTCTTCCATATTGCTCCCAAAATTCAACAGTGCTGAACAAAATTTTTATACACTAAAAGTCTAAACTGATCAAGTTTATTATATATTACATTATAATTGATCTCTTTGATTCTTTTTTCAACAAACTGATTTTACAAATAGAGAATTCAGTAATAACAACAACAACAACAAAAACCACTTATATTGAATCACAACACCCTTAGGGCTTCTAACCCAGAAGGGTTGAGGTGAGAATAAGAACTTGTCTTTCTGAAAATCCCTAGACAATGTTGGTGTACCCTGGTAGGGACCAGACTTTAAGAACTACTCTACTGACAGTTAAAGAAAATAGCAATTATATTGGGGTCCTATCTTTTATTTATAACATTGGGAGTTAAAGAGAAAAATGAGAGAGAATGCTGAAAGTGTATTTTGAAAACAAGAGGGCATTTTCTAAATGAAATTCATTCTTATTTTAAAGTCCAAGTAAAGGAAAGACCAAACTTCCAGAGACAACTTTTTATGTCACTTCAAAGTTAATGTCAGTGTCCTTTAGAGGTCTGTAAGAAACTGGCTGTGATGGCTCTCAAATGGCTAAGGAGAAAGCCATTGGGCCAGTATGCTCCATCCTGGCCTCCGGAGATAGAACTGATATTTTCTCAGATCTCATCTGGGATCCGTCCCAGGCTTCAGAACTAGGGTTAGGTCAGCATACGAGATTTACTGACACCTTGACGAAGCCAGAGGTGGGGTTGGAGGAATCAGCAGAGTGATAGAAATCGAGGTATCTTATGTGTTTAAAAAATGAGCAATTTAATTCATTCAGCACACTCTGTACTAGTGAATTTCAAGGAGATTTAAATCTAAATTTTACAAATATTTTCCCATTAGTTGATGTATACATGTATATATGACATATGTTTCTTGATCTCCCCAGGTAATTCTCATTACACTTTTGTATAATGTGGAGCAATAGTGACTAAGGAGGCAGAATAAATCTATGTGTTCCTATCTGTGTTAAAAACCTCTCATAAAAAGTGATTAATAAAATGCTACTATCTTGGAAAGAATTCACTATTGCTACAGGATTTAAATATTGTATTCTACTGGTTAACAATTAACAATAGCCTGTCTGAATTTAAAAATGACAGGATTTATAACTTTAAAAGGATGATTTAATATAAGAAAATAGTTCTAAAGATGTGAAAAATGTCATTTAAAGTAAAAACAACAAATAAATGGGTGATATTTTTACATAAATCAGTATAGATACGTCAAATACATTTTCTACACTAAAAGGTACAGAAATATAATTGATAATATATTCCTTAAAATCCTCACCTGGGAGAACATACTGACTAAACTATTGGCTATAGCTCTGGGATTTGCATTTTAATAGACATATTGTGCATCAAAATTGCCTTCATAGAATAAAGAGTGATGAACTGAGCAATCAGAATACCAAATTTCTTGAAGACTTTTTAAAGCATGAATTTGTTCAGCATAGAGTAGGACGTGCTTTGTCCCGGTGTCATTGACATCAGCACTGGAAGGGTGCTCAGGAAATGTAGTTTCTTTCATAAAAGTCAAGAAGTTGATTTAATACAATGGAAGAAAGGACTCATAAAGATAAACACTATACAATGATAATAGAGCTGACCATTTCTGACAATCTTGGAAAAGAGATATATATAAAACAAGGTTGAATCAAAAATCTACTCAATTCTTTTCTATTTCATTCTGTTTCAGGAATTTTCAACAGTGAAATCAAATTTGATACACTGACTCCTCTAAGTGACCAAAGGAAAGAAAACAGACAAAGAAAATTATAGATATGACATTGGAAAGTCTTGGGTAGAAGTTGAGCTGGTAGCTATGGCTTCAAAGGACAGAACTGTTTATTTTGATTGTTCTCATGGATGTGACACTAGAAAATGTGGAATGACAGGAGTGGGTCAGTGTCTCTGAATTTACAAATACTGGAGAGAAGCTAGAGTGCACAGCTTATAAACAATCTTCCAACCTGAAAGGTTAAGGTCCTGGCAGCTATAAGAATAATTTGGTTAGATATGGAAAAATGTCCAAATTTCTGGAGGTTATGTATCTGAAACCAAGTACTAGCCTGGCCATTTTCTGCACTTGAGTGTGAGGAAAGGAGCTGTCCCGTGCATGTTGCAAATCCTGGAGGCTGTGGACAAGTCAGGTTGCTTATTCACAACCAGATGGTCTCACCTCTGGCTCCTTTCACATTTCTTTCTCCACTTTGTGAACCTCAGCCAATTCTCTCTCAACCTGTCTCATAAATATTCATGATTGCATTTGGGATCCATCTAAATAATCTATAATAAATGCCTTCTCTTAAGATTCTCAAGCATATCATTTGCTAATTAAGGTAACACAAATTATGAGGCATGCCTGTAGACCAACTTCATTGCCAATGTAAGATCATCACTAAAGTGCTGAGCCATCGACACCATTGGGGATCCTATAGTCCTCCTATCTCCTAAAGAAAGAAGAATAAAGTTATTAAGTTGTTTTCTAGAGTCTTGATCAGATTGGCAAGAATCCACTTTATTCTTACTCTTAGCAATATTACTATCTTACTATCATGAGACATTTTTAAACCCCCCAAATTTTTCTTATTTGAAGCAGTAGAAGAGAAATTGCATCACTTACCAGGATATACATTGAGCTAAACATGAACAGAAATTGGCAGAAAATAAAATAAAACAGCATCTCTTGGCTTTTGTGAATAGAGCTACAGATGAATTCTGTAAATGAATGTGCAGTAGTGAGATTTCTGCATTACATGGCATTTCAGTTCTTCGAGGAACATTTAAACTGTTTTCCATAATGGTTATGCTAATCTAAATTGTTCTCTGAGATGGGTAACTAATTTACATTTGCACCAACAGTACATAAGCATTCTATTATTTTCTACATCGTCACTAGTATTATTAAGCCCATTATTATTGGATGAAGTGACAGATCATCACTGTGGTTTAGATTTGAATTTCTCTGATGAAGTAAGGCTCAGCACTCTTCTTTTTTTCTTTCTTTTTTTAAAAATGTATGTATTTATTTATTTATTATGTATACAGTGTTATGTCTGCATGTATCTGCATGTATGCCTGCAGGCCAAAAGAGAGCACCAGATCTCATTATGGATGGTTGTGATCCATCATATGGATGCTGGGAATTTAATTCAGGACCTCTGCAAGAGTGCTCTTAAGCACTGTGCCATCTTCATGTCATTGGCCATTTTTATGTCATCCTTTTTGAAATGTCTGCTTAGATCTATTGTCATTTTTACTATCTCTTAAGGCTTTGCTATATCTTGAATTTCTCATAATATTCTGAATAGTGACACATACAATTTGCAGATATCTTCTCCCATTTTTTAGTTCAATTGTTTCCTCTTGTACAAAAGCATCTGAGTTTCATATAGCCCCATATACTTACATTTATCTCTTGTGCATTTAAGGGCTTGTACCCCCACCAAAAAAAAGAGCCTAATGTTTTCAAATATTCCCTCCATTTTTTAAATACAAAAACTGCCCTATCTTAAAAGTATGTTTTTTGCTTCTTTGTGGAAAATCAATTGGCATAGATATACAGGATTAATTCTAATCGTTCTATTCTGCTATTGTTCTTTTTTTTAATGCCAGAACTTTTGTTTTGTTTTAGTTTGATAGTGTATTTTTAAATCAATAATGTGATTACAGTTGCTTTATTATTTTGTTCAAAACTTCTTTGTGTGTGTGTGTGTGTGAGAGAGAGAGAGAGAGAGAGAGAGAGAGAGAGAGAGAAAGAGAGAGAGAGAGAGAGAGAGAGAGAGAGAGAGAGAGAGAGAGAGAGAGAGAGATGTGTGTACAGGCGTAGGATGTGCCTTGGTTTGCTTTATATTGTGTTACCAAAAATAACTTGGGGAGGAAAGAATTTACTGTCCATCCGTCTTAGGCTTTGTGAATGATGGGCAAGCACCCATTATGGAACCGTGAGCCCACCCTTGTCACCACTTTCTAAGATAAAGACTTAAGCCAAGGACACATCATCACATAAGGACAGCTTTCCAGATGACTGCAACTTTACTTCATGATTTCTTTCTTGAACTGGGGGTTCAGGAGTAAGTTGTTATACATTTGTACAGCTCCCAACTTTTTCTTGGCATTAGTTTCTAGTTTCACCACTGTGGTTGGGTTAGAAAATATATATGTTTGGTATTACTTCAGTTCATATAAATTTGTTGAGACAAAAGGAAACCATGTTTTAAAGACACAAAAGGTGAATCGTAGGTTGTTGGAAAGGGGTGTGTGACATTAGCACCAATCAAAGGAAAACTGAATTGGCTGTGTTATTATTAAAAAATAGATTTCAGATCAAGGAACATTATGAAGAACGTATCATCACTTATGAACGATGAAAGGTTGAGTTCTTCAGAAGGTGTGGACACTTTAAGCACATGTACACATAATACAACTTCAAGATATAAGAAGAAAATCTGGGAAACAGAAGGAAAAGTTGTCAAGCTTGTGATGACACCTGAAGATTTTGACAGGCATGGGAGCAGCTCTGCTAGTTGCTCTTTTGTAAAGAACTGACATTGTCAACAGACCTAGGTCAGAAACTTACAGGAATTTACGTTAACAACTGCACCTCCTCAAAGAAGCAGGCTCCAAACAGCTTCCATCATTCAAGATGCTCACCTGTGTGTAGCTCAGGATGCTGTGGTAGCTACCAGTCACCAGTTACCACGGAATGCCAGTCGTGAAAAGAACCAGAACTAAGTTTACACAGCAGGTTTGGCTTTGCCTGTGAGGAGGCATAGGCCCCAGCTGCCTCCTTGAGGGGTACTTGTGGGACAAATTGCAGTGGGGGAGGGGGACTTGGAGGCAGGGAAAAGTGAAATAGTGGACTGTTGTTTGAGTAAAGAAACGTTCAGAAGACAATGGTAGCAAGCTGGGTGTTCCTAGGATGGAGTTTAAGCCATCAGATGTAAAGCTATCATACTTGTGCATGCTCAAAGCAAGAGCCGCTAGTAGATTAAGTAGATGTGTAGCTGGTTTTGTTTTGTTTTGCTTTGCTTTGCTTTTCCTCTTTGCTCTTGGGGACCCCACCGCCCAGCTCCCAAATAAAACATGAGTGTTATTCTTACTTATAAATGCTGGATTTACCTCGGCTTTTTTCTAGTTAGCTTTTCTTACAGTATCCCATCTACCTTTTGTCCCTGGGCTTTTACCTTTCTCTATTCTATATACCTGTCTTTCCTTCTTCCTCTGTGGTTGGTTGTATGGCTGGGTATGGCCCCTGGTGCCCTCTCTCCTCTTCTGTCTCCTTTGTCCTTTTTCTCCTTTTATTTATTCTCTCTGTCTGGCAGCCCAGCCTAGCCTTTCTTCAGCCTGGATATTGGCTGTTCAGTTCTTTATTAGGTCAGTCAGGTGTTTTAGACAGACAGCATAATATAGCTTTACAAAGTTAAACAAATGCACCACAAAAGAATGCAACACATCTTGGCATCTTTAAACGAGTATTCCACAGCATAAAAGAGTGTAACACATCTGTAACTATTTCAAACATACATGAGAATTGGAGAAAGGTAGAGAAAATTATAAACAATCTGTCTTTGGTATTTAGGCATGAGATTTTATTTAGGATTAAATAGGAAGGCTTTGGGCAAAGAAAAGATATGTACAGTGACACAGTTTTTTCAGAGTGGGTTGAATGATGGCTGTTTCAGTACTTCAAGGTTCAGGGAAGTTGTTGCTTTCATAACTGGAGGGAAGTGATCTGACTATGGCCATGTTTCTACCTCATCTTTTCCTGCCTTTCTTTTTCCTGTTCTCCCACAGCACCAATGCCAAGGCAGGCTGTGGAAACCAGAACCCTTCTTCTCTCAAATAGTCATAAACCCCAGAAATATTCTTTCAACCTTCCCCTTCTATTTTGTGTAACATCTGATCCATGTGGGGTCTGGTAAGACATTACAGGAGGGGTCTTATCCCGAAGGAGTGAGGATCTACTGGTGCATGGAGAGACTAGGAAGAGTCTGGGGATAGGCCATTTTGGGCCTCCCACTCAGCCCATTTATGTGTGTTCACACTGTTTTTTTGTTTAATCGTACTTCTATTGTCCATTACTGCCCAATCTTCATCAAACCCTGGGTCTTTAAATGTTCTATCTCAAGGCTTCCACATCATGCCAAACTTGGATCAAATATAGTTGCTATGTTTTCTTCTTATTAATCTCTTTCCTCAATAGAGGTGTTGGCGCTATGCTTTATAATGGACAGGAAAGGAATGATTTCTTTTTTGATGTCATTACACCAGAAAAAGACAGCTGTAAGGAATTTAGATGAAAGGGTAGCACACTCATATCATATAATGCCTTACTCAGAGGGTAGCTATAGTGGCATATTGCTTATGATTTATTAAAGCTTGCCTTAAGATTCAGAAAGCAAAGTCAGCCACAGGCCATAGAAGCCAGGCACACACCTTTAACCCCAGCAGCCAGAAGCTTTAATCCTAGGACTCAGGATTAAGAGACAGGTGGATCTCTGTGAGTCCAAGGCCACCCAGATCTAAACAAGAGTGAATCAGTCTAAAAGAGAATTATAGCTCACACCTTTAATCCCAACATTAGGAAAGTATATAAGATAGAAGAAGGGTCTCAGAGGCATTGCTTCTCCAGCCACACCGAGGAGGTTACAATCTGAGGCTTGGTGGAGAGCCTCTACGAGGACCAGCCCCTTCAGCCAGAACTAGAAGTCCAGGTTAGTGGTGGGCTGTTTTGCTTTTCTGATACTCAAATTGAAGCTTGAACCCCAATAAAAGTCTGAGTCACTTATTTTTCACGTTATAGCTAGCTGCTCTTGTTGCCTGGCTCGTTCCAAGAAGAGCCAGCATTTAGTTAGTGAGCATTTTATTCTGACAGATAGGAAAGGTAAGCAGTTCAGCTCACCACTTAGCGACAAATAATGAGAATCTAGTTTTGTTGTTGGTAAACAGGAGGGGAATCTGGGGTGGAGAGATGGCTCAGCGGTAAAGCCACTTGCCACTCAGACCTGAAGACCTGAGTTCAGTCCTACAGATCCTAAGAGAAAAAGGAGAGTATCAACTTCAAAGGGTTCTCCCTGACCTCTGCATGCGGGTGTGTGCAAGGTACACACATTATTAAAAAAATAAATAATTTGGGATTTTGAGGCTACAAAATAGATTGGTTTATTTTTTCTTTCTTTCTCCTATTTTCTTTTCACTCATCACCCTGCTCCACCCTTTCACCCCCAACTTTTCTGTCACATAGTATATTTGGAATCCTTAAGTTTTCTTTTCTTTTCTTTCTTTCCTTTCTTCCTTTCTTTCTTCCTTCCTTTCTTTCTTTCTTCCTTTCTTTTCTTTCTTTCTTTCTTTCTTTCTTTCTTTCTTTCTTTCTTTCTTCCTTCCTTTCTTTCTTTCTTTCTTCCTTTCTTTCTTCCTTTCTTTTTTTTTTTTTTTTTAGAATTTCTCCACCCTTTCAACTCCAGCAGTTTTTGTAGGACTGTACACTAACGTTTTCACCGGGGAGGTGCCTGAAAGGAGAACCCAGGCAAAACCAGATTTAGTGTGAGCAAAGGAAAAAGCAGTTATGATCTCGCTCACGCACTTATTTCGACATTCCTGACCTCTTATGAAAAAAATTTCTTCGGATTTTCTGTTGATTGGGTAACAAAAATAACATCTTGGGTTTATTATACAAAATCATCTAACACGAGTTCATTTTTTTTTTATTTTTATGGAAATTATGATTGTGCCTTTTGGGAGAAGTTAACCCTTGATGAGATCACTGCACTTGATTTTCCAAAAGGACATCAGGGAGTTACTTTCGCAATCAATGCAACCTCATCCTAAGTTCCCAAGGTTGAGTCGCCTTGATAACGCTGGGCAGCACGCCTGCCGACCTCCCGCAGGCAACCAGCAGGGAGCAGCACGGACTCCCAAGTCAGGGCGGGTCTCTGGGTTCCTCCCTCCCTTTGCTCTGCTCATCTGCTCCCTCTGGTTGGGCTGGGGAATTCCTTCCCATTTTCTTACTTTTCTTCATTCTCCTGCTTGCGTTCCTCGTTCCTCTCGGTTCCACCCAGATTCCTAAATGAGTGCTGAGAATTGCACTTTTGAGGCTATATTTCCGGCCTCTGCAGCTTCCTGCCTCCCCAACAATACCGGGGGTCTCTTTACCGCCAGGGTCCAAAGGGAGACGCGTGGTTCGCAAGCTGGTGGCATGTGCCTGGGACGCCTAATGGTTGCAATAAATCAGGAAGAAGTATTGCGAAGTGTTATTTTATTTTCAAAAAAAAAATTATTTTAATATAGGCTTTAAAAAAAAAAAAAAAGTTCGGCAATGTACACATTTATAAGATTATCATGAAAGTTGACCTGCAAGCATTGGTGGTTCAGTGGTAGAATTCTCGCCTGCCACGCGGGAGGCCCGGGTTCGATTCCCGGCCAATGCAAGGTTAACTTTTTTTTTCTTAAAGGGCATCTTGGAAATACAATTTGCCTCAGTCAAACGTACATTTCCGATGAGTCATATATGCTAAACACATTTTAATTAAAATCGCCTTTTCAAATAAAAGGGACTGTTAGGCTAGCGAAAAGCTGATTTGTTTTTTTTTTTTTAATGAAACTGAATTTTATTTATCTGAGGCCATTGAAATTAAAATTTTCTGAAATTTTGCTAGATCTAAATCTCTAATTAAGGCAACTGGCCATTTTATCCTTAAAAGGGCGGTAGTTTTTTTTTTTATATGTCTATAAAGGTAGAAATTCAAACAAGCCAAGAAATGCTTAGCAGAGTGGCGCAGCGGAAGCGTGCTGGGCCCATAACCCAGAGGTCGATGGATCGAAACCATCCTCTGCTAGAGTTGCATGTTTTACTTTCTCCTCAAAGAAAATCTCTAGAAATAAGTTTCATTGTTTATAGAAACGCAAAACAATAGCCAATTAAAGCGTGATGCGCAGACTATTAAAACAAGTTGAAAACACCACTTTTTCGATTAACTGGGAAATGTTGACAGAAATGGTTTCAGGGTGTGGGTGGTTTTAAAACCAGCGGTTAAAACAGCATTTCTGTATGCCACCTTACTGCCTAATAGAAATGTACTTAGAGGTAGCCCGGATTTAGAGTGTCAGTGAAAGTGACCGGGACCTTTGCCTCCGACTGCTCAGTATGTTGTCCTTTCTTCCTTTGGGCAGCTCGTTCACTAGGACCGGGGTTATTGTACTTTTGCTCTGTGCTTTTCACAGGCTGGTGACACTTGACAAATCTTGGATACCGTTGATTTGGAATGAGTTAAAAGACACACTTTCTGGTTCACTACACACCAGAATTTAACATCGTTTTTCAAAAATTACAGAAATGATCACATGGCATTGCTCTGTTTATTTCACATAACACATTGACTACTGTCTCTCATATTTAAAGGAGGGAGAGGATGGAGGGAGAATGGGAGAGAGGGAGGGAGAGAGACGGGGGCGGAGGAAGTATTATCCTAAACCATAGCAGTCATATTATTCACTTCAGTTCTCAGTTTTCAACCTCACAGATATTGTGGAGAAAGGAAATATCACTTTCTGTTCCCTTCCCTCCTTAAGAGATCACTTTTCAGTTTGCTCGTGGATATTGTGATAGTCATTTACAGAATTTTTTTTTTAAAGTGGCAAATTCAATTTACCTCCTAATTGCTTACAAGCACTAATTCTCTGTGTGGAATTTCTGTTAGCAAGTCCGATGGTTATTATTGTCAAGGTGATAGGATCTAGAGTCACGGAAGACGAAGTTCTCCGGTCGTATCTGTAGAGAGCGGTCTAGGTTAGATTAATTGAGATGGGAAGGCCCACCTTAAATATGGGTAGTGATATTCCATGAACTGGGGGCCTGGACTGAGAGCAAAGGAGAAAGGAGCTGAACTTCCTGGTTGTGTATACAGCAGGACCAGCACTTCCTCAAGTGTCTGCCATGATGACTTCTCTGCCCTGATCCCTTAGACCTGTAAGTCACAGTCAACCTTTCCTCTCTTAAGTTGCTTGGTGGTGGCTGCGTATGTATTTGGTCTCAGCGTTTACAACCTAGCACTGCAAATTTTGCTTAAGTCTAACAGGCCTGGTTAAGCATACTACTTATTTTGAGGGTCAGTGCTCCTTAGCTAAATCTTGCTTTGTGTGATTTAGTGTCTTCCAAACATATCTATTAACAAATCCTTTATAACATTAATTCCATTTCTTTGAGTTTCTTCTACTTTGACACGGCAAGTACAAAACCAGAAGGGAACAGTTGTATGAAGATACTTCTGAACCAGCACGTAGGACACAGAGGCAGGAGAATCGAGAGCTTAAGTTGTCCTTGACTACATAGCTGGTTCAAGGACAGCTGGTTTACACCAGACACCTTGTTTAACAAACAACACAAAGAGTCATTTTGAGATCGGCCCCTCGTGGGAAGGGTACTTTCAAGGGAAGCACATTTTTCTTTATACAACAAATCCTTTTCTCAAGGCCGAAATAAATCCTTTCGTGATCACATTTGTGAGTGAAACATTCTTAGGAACAGGTGGTTTCTGATGGAAAGAAAATTCCTTCTGATACAGAGAGAAGGGAACAAGAAGAGCAGACATTTAAGAAAATTCCACAAAGGCAGTGGAGTGTGGTGGGCGGCACTATAGCCTCCCATTCCTCAAAGCATTTACACACTGGACACTGAGTTTGGAGATTTCCCAACCTCAGAGTTTAAAGGCAGGACTAGAAACTCTGTGTGGGGCAACAGTCTCATGACAGAGAACTGAGAGTCACTGTTGAGGTCTGGGGAAGGAAAGGGGGGCAGAGACCCATATACCAGCTTCACCTTCTTGCCACAGGCAACATCTGGGAAAAACACCAGCATCTCATCAGTTATGGGCAGTCTCTATTGAGTTGTAAGATACCCTGATGTAAAATGTCTGGCATCATTTTTTTCATTGTTATTGCATGCCAATAACATACACATACACACACATACACACACACACACAAATGAAGGGGTAACTATATTTAGGAATATATACATACATACATACATACATACATACATACATACATACATCCATCAGCTCTTCTAAATCCAGTGCACAGAGACTTATGGAAACTACAGAGGACCCATGCTGTCACTGCTGTTATGACCCATCATAAAAAAAAAAGGACCTGACCCAGAAACTGATACTTGAGATTAAAACTTTTACAGGGCAAAGTTCAGAGATTGTGACACAGAAGTACGATTAAAATTTTAAGTTTTGCCTCTAATATCAGGTGCTTAGGCCAAAGATAGTGGATATCTTCAGCCAGTGAATTGGTTGGAGATACAAAATACAAAAAATACAAATATAATAAGATCTAAGTCTGGTACTGATAGTTTCCCTCTTAAAGATATGTGCTGCCTTCTTGAATACAAACTGGCATCTTTTTTTCTGCTCCAAATCTAATGGTTAAGATATTAAACTCAGAAGGAAACTATTCTCTCTGGTTCTCAAACATGAGTGGAGATAAAGATAAAAGGTCATCAGTTCACAAAGCAGCCATTTTAAACTGGAGATCCTTGCTTTGTCTAAAATAGACTGGAGGAAAGAAAGAGAGAAAGGGAGAGAAGGGAGATTAAAAAAACAAAACAACAGCAACAACAAAACAAACAAAACAGAAAACCTTAGGTAGGTTCATTTGCCAAGGGCCTTGGGTTAATTCTTGTTGCCTCTATCGTGGTCCCTTTTACTTCTTGTAAAACAGAAGAGAAGAGAAAAGCCACTAGAGAAAGGGCGGGGGTATTTTACAGACAGGACTGAGGAAACCAAGTAGAAGAGAGTGTATCACAAGACACAGACAACTAAGTGACTTGTAGCATTAAAAAAAAAAAAAATGTTGGGAGCCGACCTTGAGTGACATTCTCTTGCAGAATTGCTTACACCTTAGACCTCTTAATTGAGCCTTATCTTGGTATACAGGAACCTGCTTAACAGGTGGTCTCTTCCACTCATTCCAGGTACTGAGTGCCCGGAACTGAGATGGGCCTGGCCCAGGAACTAAGATAAGCAGACGTTTACTGTCTGATGTTTATTGTCTGGGATAATTACCAGGACCCCGGAGTTAGCAGAAGCTCCCCCTCCCCATTTCCTCCCTACCTGCTACCCCTCCCCATTTCCTCCCTGCTTGCTACCCCTCCCCATTTCCTCCCAGCCTTGCCTTAAAAACCCATTTTACATCAATAAAGTTAGACCTTGACAAATGCACTGCTTGGTCTCCTTCCTTCTTTCTCTCCCATTATTTTCAGGTTCTAGCCCACCTCGACCCACGAATAACTAGGCCCCGCGGGTCGGGGCAAAAAAAGACCCAGAGACAAGCTTCAAGTTGAAGATCAGAGAAGCAAAGCAGCCAAGCCAATAGACCTTACCTCCACCCAGCTGAAATGGCAATCCTGTCTCCACAAACCCTCAGAGGCAAAAGTTCTCAGTTCCTGTCACCCCCTGCCTTTTATTCCTTTCTCTGCCAAGTCATATCACTCCTATCACCTCCCAAGTGCTGGGATTAAAGGCATATAATTGAGTTCAATCTTCAAGACAAAAACAAACCCAAAATACAATGAATATCTGAACATTCCCTCTGCCTTTACTCACACCTCAGTGTTGTTAGAAAGTCAAGCATTTTTCCTGTGATTTACTGTTTCTTTTCTTAACTAGCTTTTGAATATCTGCCCAGAGGGACCAAATAAAGAATGGCTTTTGAGCTGAGGACCAAATAGAGTGGGACACTCTGGACATTTGATCCTGGTCTTTATGGCAGGAAACTTCATAAAAAGATTGTTCTGGGTCTAGAAATTTTTGCTTATGTCCAGATTTTCAACTCTGAGATAAATACAAAACAAAACAAAAACAAAAAAACAAAGAACAACAACAACAACAACAAAAAAACCCCAATAGATAACTTTTGTTAGTTTACTCTATGTCATAGTCTAAAATTTTGTTAACTGCCAATATAAAACATTTAGACTATTTCATATCGATATGCACACCATCTTGAAAACTGGACAACTCTTAGACTGATATCTGGGAAACCAGCATTATACCGACTCAGAACCCCTGAACGTGGGTCTCAGTTAGAAGGCCTGGGCAGTCTAAGGGACGTCTGACAGTGGGACCAGGGATGTATACCTGTTGCACAAAAGGACCTTGGCAGCACATTCCCCATGGAGGGATACTCCCTTAGCCTAGAGGCAGGGAGGAGGGCCTAGACCCTACTCCAAATGACTTGACAGATTTTGATGATCCCTGCTGGAAGGTTTCACCCTCCCTGTGCATTGTGTGTGGGGGAGGGAATGAGATGGGAGGAGGGGTTGGGGAGGGCATGGGAAGGAGGGAGGAAAAGGGAACTGGGATAGATATGTAAAATAAGAAAAAATAATAATTAAAAAAAGAAAAGAAAACTGGACAATTTTGTCAGTGAAACTATTTTACGGGTTCATGCTGGGCACTTATATACTCTCACAGCTCCTGTCAGTTTCCACCAGTTTTATGACCATGAATGTTTGTATAACCATGCATGATTGTGATAACAAAGCTAAGAAACTGCAAGGATGTATTTTGGTCCTTATTGAAAGAGGGGTGATAAGCTAATGGACGGGAAAGAATTTAAATTTCCCTGAGGAATCCTAAGATGGGGAAGGACCTGCTAAAATGCTGAGTCAGGGGATGAACTTGCATCCAGGAAGGGCTTTCACAGCAGGGTAGCCTGTCTCACCTTGACCTGACACCTGCACATCCTGGGCTTCTTCTACAGGGTCCTATAAATGTATAACACCTCTACAGGAAAAGCAGAAGGAGCACGGGAACTCTTAATCCTCAGTTCCCATCCAAATGTGACGAGGTCTATTTTTCTTTACTGATTTCTGTTTCCTAGTTAATTTTTTGTTTTGTTTTTTAAATTTTGAAGAAATAAAAGTAGCAGGTTTAGGGACATAAGTGTCTCATAACACTATCTCTATTAAAATCAGGAAAAAAAATGAATACAATGTCAGAAGGCTATCTATGGACTTCAAAAAAAATTTGTTGAAATGAGACATGGTTTCAAATGTCCAGTGACATATCTGATGGACCCCTATGAGCAACTGCTTTAGAGACTCTCAGCTGTTGCTTTAGCTACAGTTTTAACTAAATGCAGACTTTTAAAGTGAAAGAGAATAGAAAGTAGTAGGAGGTTGGAATAAAACAGTAGTGTTAAGTATAGTTGTGGATCAAAGTGTGTTCCCCATAAATGCCTCTGGCCAGGACTTGTCCCTTCAATATGATCATAGTTGAAGACAGGATCTTCAAAGAGTTAATTAACAAGCTGGAGCTTTAGGTCAGTGGCTTACTACTTGCCCAGCAACTTGTCATAAGTCCAGTTCCCTTAAAAAATGTCCCAAGAATTGAGCCCTGATTTGGTTGGACTACAGATACTGGGCTACATAAATCAGTATCTAAGGTCGGGGAAACCACTTGCCATGTCTGGAAAAGGCCTCAATCTTGAATTTAAAGAGAATATCTATTGCTGTGTTGTGTTGCTAATGTCAGTCCTGTCATTTTAGTAAAGTATTTTAATAAGATCTTTGGATATGAGTAAGCACTGGAAACTGTCAAAGGACTACAAGGAAATAGATATTAAAGCTAGAAAGAATGCCTCTAATTATTTTCTTTATCTTAAATTGACTTTCGGTAGTTTTTGTTTGGGATGGCTCTGAACAGAGACCTTTGTGCTCCTCCATTCTTGTCCATCTTATGCCTCTTCCTCAGTCACACACGAATGACTCTTGGAGAAGTTAACACAACCCCTGTAGTTACTAGGAAACATATAGTAACCCTGCTGCAACTCACTCATCACTAGAAGGAAGCATTTCATTCTGGACAAGAAAACTCAAGGCCATGGGCCTGTGCTTCTATTTGTTGCCACAAGATGGCAGAAAAGAATAAGCATATCATACCACACTGGAAAAAAAAAAAAAAAAAAAAAAATATTTCCTAGGTAGCCCCATCTGTCCTGCTTTAACTGCACACAAGCGAATGTCTTCGCGAAGAGGGACTGCGGTGGTGAAGCGTATTCTTTTATAGTTGGAGATCTACAAAACACGATTTACGGGAGAAAGTAGACCACGCAGTAACAGAAAGTTAATACAATGAAAAGAAAAAATTAGATACTATCGGGATTGTGGTAAATTGCAGACGCTAGGTCGTGCATGGAAATTCCACAAATATTAGGAGCCAACCTACGCAGTTGGGCGACATTGCTGGAGTCCTCTGGCTTTAAATGCAGTTTGACACATATTGCTGAATTTATGTTCATGGACATTCGAACCACACACCATTGAAGATGGCATCTTTGGGACATACTTTAAAATTAGTTTTGCAATTACTGAGTCGGCTTTGGCACCAGTAACGATTCATAACCTTACCCACCCAGCGTTACTAATCTGTTTTTTAGGCAGGAACAAAAAGTTGCCTTTGCCAGGACTCGAAGAGAGTGAAACGCACAATATTAAGTTTGAGAATTCGGGGCACTCCCAGAAATAACTTTCAAAAGTGAACCTTTAAAATTTACAGTACAAGGACTATCAAGATAAACGTTACTCCTATCCAAATATCCCTAATGCCATGAGATGAAGTTGCCTCGCCAAAGCTTTACAGCAGGGAGCGAAGATTTCAAACGACAGACTTTCCAAGATACGTGTAACAGCTATTTCATACGAAAATGTAGTGGCTCTGAAAAGAGCCTTTGGGTCAAGAGCGAGGTCTGCGGCTCACTTGGAGCTGGTGTACTTGGTGACGGCCTTGGTGCCCTCGGACACGGCGTGCTTGGCCAGCTCCCCGGGCAGCAGCAGGCGCACGGCCGTCTGGATCTCCCGGGACGTGATGGTCGAGCGCTTGTTGTAATGCGCCAGGCGGGAAGCCTCGCCCGCGATGCGCTCGAAGATGTCGTTCACGAACGAGTTCATGATGCCCATGGCCTTGGAGGAGATGCCCGTGTCGGGGTGCACCTGCTTCAGCACCTTGTACACGTACACCGAGTAGCTCTCCTTGCGGCTGCGCTTGCGCTTCTTGCCGTCCTTCTTCTGGGCCTTGGTCACGGCCTTCTTGGAGCCCTTCTTCGGGGCGGGCGCGGACTTAGCGGGATCAGGCATGGCGAGCAACGAAAGCAAGAAGAGGAGACACAAAGAGTCTGAACGTACTCTCGGCACTGCCTGCTTTTAAAACAAACTTGTGACTATGCTTATCGTGATTAGCAAGCGTCATTCACTTACTGTCCAAGCAAAGGAAGGGCTTTTCAAAACCACGGTGCCATTGGGTTACATGAAGCAGCTGTATGTAGCCAATGAAAGCGTTCCATTTTCGCGCCTTGCGTTGACTATAAACAGCGCCAATGTGGTGTGTGTGTCTCTGGTCGCTGGCTGACTGGTTTTTGACAGCTAGTTATCTATCATGTCTGGACGCGGCAAACAAGGCGGCAAGGCTCGCGCCAAGGCCAAGACCCGCTCCTCCCGGGCCGGCCTGCAGTTCCCCGTGGGCCGCGTGCACCGCCTCCTCCGCAAGGGCAACTACTCGGAGCGGGTGGGCGCCGGCGCCCCGGTGTACCTGGCGGCCGTGCTGGAGTACCTGACGGCCGAGATCCTGGAGCTGGCGGGCAACGCGGCCCGCGACAACAAGAAGACGCGCATCATCCCGCGCCACCTGCAGCTGGCCATCCGTAACGACGAGGAGCTCAACAAGCTGCTGGGCCGCGTGACGATCGCGCAGGGCGGCGTCCTGCCCAACATCCAGGCCGTGCTGCTGCCCAAGAAGACCGAGAGCCACCACAAGGCCAAGGGGAAATAAATAAGGCTACTCTCTTGGTCTTCACTCTAAACAAAGGCTCTTTTCAGAGCCACCCACCCTTTCTCCAAGAGGACTGAACACTGCGTATATGTTATGTGCGTTGTATTTGTCCAATGTATTTCCCCATCCTTTACTCGCCACTGAAATATCTGTTGCCTCTACATTGAGTGAAAGTGTTAAAACCTGTGGTCAAACTAAGACGAACTCAAAGCACTCGGTTCCTCATTTATTGGGAAAAACTAATTACTATTAACATTCCTCAAATGATTTATGGTCATGACATGTCACCAGCCATTTGCCAACACCAAAGCCATCTAAGACAGTCAAAACATTTAATGGCATCACAGTTAAACGTATCCACTCACTATCCCTACCTCCTTCACTCTGCAAATTAAAGTTCACAAATTGTAGGGTTCAAAGTGCTAATCATTTAAAGCCGTTTCTTTAAAAATCACTACATAATACATTACTTTTTCATATAATCTGAAACAGAAAGGAGGGTCTAAAGATGCTTTTTTAAAAAATTACATTGGTTTGCACTAATACCCAGTCAGATTGTCTTTCATTAGGGGAATTCCATACTACTGCTCTAACACACAGACTGCAGAAAACAGAAGGACTCACCGACCAATGAAATTTCTCCTGCAGCCATTTTGACCAATCAGAATCCGTCCGCCTGTATAAATGTTGGTCGCGGGAGCCGCCATAGCACACTTCTTTCCAAGCTCAAGTGTTAGCTATGGCTCGTACTAAGCAGACCGCTCGCAAGTCCACCGGCGGCAAGGCCCCGCGCAAGCAGCTGGCCACCAAGGCGGCGCGCAAGAGCGCCCCGGCCACCGGCGGCGTGAAGAAGCCCCACCGCTACCGGCCCGGCACCGTGGCGCTGCGCGAGATCCGGCGCTACCAGAAGTCCACCGAGCTGCTGATCCGCAAGCTGCCGTTCCAGCGCCTGGTGCGCGAGATCGCGCAGGACTTCAAGACCGACCTGCGCTTCCAGAGCTCTGCGGTCATGGCCCTGCAGGAGGCCTGTGAGGCCTACTTGGTGGGTCTGTTTGAGGACACCAACCTGTGCGCCATCCACGCCAAGCGCGTCACCATCATGCCCAAGGACATCCAGCTGGCCCGCCGCATTCGCGGGGAGAGGGCTTAAGTTGGTGGTTACAGTACTATTAAAAGGCTCTTTTCAGAGCCACCCATATCTGCACGGGAAGAGTTAAACACTAGCTCACTTCCTTACCAGTTCTTGCTCCCCAGATATTTCTGCTGCGGCAACTGCTAGGTGGGCAATTAGTTCTTTGTGTGTTGCATCTAGTGACTATGCCTAAGTTTATTTGGTTTCCTGGTTGTATTAGCAGCCATGGAAACTGTCGAGTCCAAAGCCATCTTCATTTTAGGTACACGGAAAGCTTAAGGTCGTTTGATAAGACTATCCTTCCCTGTCCCTGACTATAAACTCATAGTGTTTGCGTTGATCATGCTAGGAATAAGCAAGGATTGGTAGGTAGGCTCAGAAGAGTGTTTATTCTGCATGTCTTGTGTATTTGTGGGTTAAACTCGCAACTCACATCTTCCAGTTTAGGTTTCAGTTCTCTGAGAAAGGTGCTTTCATATTGGCATAAATCTCTAAAGCAAAATAAACTCCCTCTCCACTGAAGTTTTCTGGAAAGGAAGGTGAATATTTTGGAAGGAAGGCCCGTGGGGCCTACTGCAGATGGAGAATTTGTCTTTGGATCCAGGCTAAGCCACCTGCTAACTGTACAGTAAGCAATACGTTCTTTTCTAGCACACAGCAACACCAAGCCCTCTATTAGAAACTCTAGAAGGCTCACACAGAGTTTTGTTTTGTTTACTTCAGGTTTGCATTGATCAATACTCAGTATATAAATGAATACTAGGTGACAGATGCCACATTCTTTTTCTCCTTCAAAACAGGGTTTCTCTGTGTAACAGCTCTGGTTGTCCTGGAACTCACTTTGCAGACCAGGATGACCTCCAACTTAGAGAGATCCACTTGCCTCTACCTCCCGAGTACCAAGTTGCAGGTATGGGCCCGGCAGATGCCACCTTCTTAGGAAGACACTGAAGTTATTTATTAAGACAAGTATCAGTAAAGACTTGAATTGCTGAGTGATGGATCTAGGGTACATATTTAGTTTTGCTTTTTGTTTTCCTACAAGAAATATTGAAGTTAGATGAAGGGTGATATAAAGGGAGTGTCACACAAACATAATGATCTAGAATTCAATAGAATACGAAAAAATTTTAAAACTAAAGGAGAGGGCTATCTCTTGTAACTTTTGCATTTCAATACCAAACATCCTAATTTGCCTTGTTCATATCAGCCAAGAAGCTGTACTTATGGGTATTCTCTGCTGGATCCTCATACTACCCTTTGTTGATAATTTCCTTTAACCTCCAGAGTAAATGTTACCTTCCATAGATCTTAGTCTTTTAAACAAACCCTTCTTCTCTGCCCTCTTTATGTTATTTATTCACTTTTGTGTTTCTCCTCACTATATTTTTTGTAGCTCAGACACTACACTTACTGCATCTAATTTCAGAATTGAATTGTTTCTGAAAGAATAATTAGAACCTAAGGAGGTAAAATAACAGTCATTGTGCTTGAACTTTCTGAGACAGCATATTATCACAAGATATAAGTTTCCTTTCCAACAACCAGATTACCTATATGCTAATATGGGCAATATCAAAGGTGTTTGACCCCACTGTTCTCCAATTGGCATTTTGCTTTAGGAAGAAATTAAACTTTTCCTGAACACAGGTTGTCTGCTTATTAGTAATCCAATATCGTTATTTCTGCAGTCTCATTTAGGAACCATTGCTGGCCTTGTGTGTGTGTGTGTGTGTGTGTGTGTGTGTGTGTGAGACTGTTGAGTATATAAAGTAAACACAACTCATTTGCTTATAGCAATTCTTTTTTCTTTTGTCGTTTCATTTTTTTTTTTTTTTTTTTTTTTTTGACATGAGGTCTTACTGTCTAGCTTTGACTGGTCTGGAATTCACAAGAGATCTGCCTGTTTCTGCCTCCTGAACACTGGCATTAGAGGTGTGGGGCACCCATGGGCAGCAATGTTACTCATAGTTTGTGAGATGAACCAGTAACATAAGACAGCAAGGTACGATGATTAACTAGAAATATCCAAAACAGGAAAATGGAGGTAGAAACACTATTTTATAAATTCATATTACATTATGGACCCACCTCAAACAGCAATCCTACTTCCTCAGCTTTTAGCTTTTTCAAACTCAGCAAACCCACTGCCTCAAATAACAATGATGTTGACAGGTATGAGGCACCCCAACCTGGCTTGTGAAATTTCAATTTGGGATTACAGAATCACAATCATATATACGAATACTGAATCACTCCAGAAAATTTAAATTGTGTTTCTCAATGGAAATGTTAATAGATGGCCAACTTATCCCTACCTGTAACTCCGGTTCCACTTTATTTCCAAGTTGAATCATAAACAGAGACAGAGGTAACCATATTACCTGTCTCTGAAAAAAAAAAAAAAAAAAAAAAAACCAGCTAAGCTAATACTGCTTACTTTCTTTACATAAATATATTCTTAGTTACAATTATTGTACGGGTGGGGCATACATATGTGAAAGGCAGAGGACAACTTGTGGGATATAGTTTTTCCTTCCACGTGGGCTCATGGGATTGAACTCCAATGTGTTAACTACACCTGTTTAAGGATTCCTGGCAAGGTACTAGGCCACTAGCTGAATTTTATTCGAACAAAAACAAAAGGTTGCAGAAAACTGTTACTTAGATGTGATGCACCAGGAACAAAAAGCAGTAAAGTACAAAATAGCACTGAGGCCTCCTACCACTCTAGACTGGGAACCCGACATAGTTAATTTTAGTAAGCAACTTGTCATGTAAGCCTGTAATCTGAAATTTACCAACAAAACTAAGGTACAGCCAAGTTTTCTGTTGGCTTCCAGACATCTTCAACAACTCAATGGAACAAAATGAAAGTAAAGATCACTTTGAAATTGTTCTGATAAGCTACCACGGCCGCCGGGCACACCGGGGGCACGGCGCCCACCCGCTCAGAGTAGTTGCCCTTGCAGAGGAGGCGGTGCACGCGGCCCACGGGGAACTGCAGGCCGGCCCGGGAGGAGCGGGTCTTGGATTTGGCGGGTCAAGCCTTACCGATTTGTTTGCCGTGTCCAGCATTTCAAATTAAAAGGTGTGTACAATTTAACAGCCGAAGTGGAAGAGCAGTTCAATCTTTATTTTTTGCTCAATGGCGCTAAAAAAAAGAAGACGTGGCATTGGCTAAAACTCTAGTTTCATGTTAACCAATAGAAGTACAGGTTTGAAAAATCTAAATTCTGATTGGGTAAAACTAACTTCTAACTAACCAATAATTATATGTCAAACTTTTCTCCCTATTTGCATACCGAAATCTATAAAAGGCGGGTGTTTCAGCTTTCCTGTAAAGTGACTGCTTGATCTCTATGTGCCTTGGAACTTATAAACATGCCTGAGCCAACCAAGTCCGCGCCCGCGCCGAAGAAGGGCTCCAAGAAGGCCGTGACCAAGGCCCAGAAGAAGGACGGCAAGAAGCGCAAGCGCAGCCGCAAGGAGAGCTACTCGGTGTACGTGTACAAGGTGCTGAAGCAGGTGCACCCCGACACGGGCATCTCCTCCAAGGCCATGGGCATCATGAACTCGTTCGTGAACGACATCTTCGAGCGCATCGCGGGCGAGGCTTCCCGCCTGGCGCATTACAACAAGCGCTCGACCATCACGTCCCGGGAGATCCAGACGGCCGTGCGCCTGCTGCTGCCCGGGGAGCTGGCCAAGCACGCCGTGTCCGAGGGCACCAAGGCCGTCACCAAGTACACCAGCTCCAAGTGAGCCGCTGACCTCGCTCTTGACCAAAAGGCTCTTTTCAGAGCCACCCAAACAGTTCATTTGGAAGGGCTTCTACACTCAAGCTTACATACTTATAATTTCTGTTCTTTTACAGGTTTTACAAATTTAGCTTCTAACCCAGAGCATTCCACATGCTTTGCAGACAGTAAAGTGAGTCTGTCAGTCCCCAGTGGGCATTTTAAGTACCCTTTTGAGCTATAAGGATTTGCCTCCCTATGTCTTTGAGACTGATTCCCATCTTTATTTCAAAGTGGGGAATCACAATCGGTTATGTTACAAGTCTTATAGCACATGTAAGTTCGCCCTGGTTCAAGTGTACAACGACTACGTCTCACTCGGCAGGTTTCTGTTAGATTTTTGTGTGCCAGGCCTTTTCCTGGTTTGATTTCACACTAACCACTTAAGCTTGCTCCAAATTTTCGGTCTTCCTCATCTTGGGTAGCTGGGATTATAGGCCTATAGAACTAATCATGTCTGTCTTTACATAGTCCTGTTTGGTTTTTTTGTCCCCCACCCATGTGCCTGCCAGATGACCTTAGGTTGCTTATTTTAAAATTGTCTTCTGTTGTACCATTACTTGCTGTGATTTGATTTTTAACTGCATATAAAAGTTTATTGGTGTGATTTTGATGTTCCAAAGTAGAATTTGTAGGAGAAAACCTCATTGGGTCTTAATCATTCGGTAAGGTAAAGGTCCATCAAAGTATAATAGGAATTGCAAGAAAAATGAAAATGATTTCTAAGTCTTCTCAGTTGGCTAGTAAGTGCAATAGAATGGTCGTATAAAGATATTGTCATAGTTTGTTTTGTGTTGTTGTAAACACCATGACCAAAAGTAACCTGAGGAGGAAAGGCTTTATTTGGTTTACAAGTCCTTCCTGATTTAGTCCATCGCTGAAGAAAATCAGGGCAGGAATTCAAATAATATGTAGCAGATGCAGACTCATATTCAGATGTTTTTCTTCTACCTTCCAGGACCACCCTACCCAGGGATGGTACTGTTGCCTGTAAGCTTGGCTCAACCACATCAATCATTAATTGAGAAAATGTCCCACAGAATTATCTACAGGTCAATCTGATAAAGGTAGTTTTTTTCAACTGAAGGTCCCTCTTCCTTTATATGACTCCATCTTGTGTTAAGTAGACAAAAACTAACCAGCACAAAGATCAATATTAGTGCCCAGTTGCTCAAAATGAATTTTAGCTATTGTATAAGACCTTAATATGACTGTCTAACCAGTTTGTTTATTATCTTTATTTTTAATTTCTGTAGTATCCCGTGGAACAAATTTTATTGTCTTCCTTCTTTTAAAGTTGAGGAAATTAAATGAGAACCGACTGCACTGAGGTCACAACTTACACCCTGTCTTGTGTGAATGGAAAAAAAACTGAGCTATGAACTAACTATCCTCCAAAATAATTATACAATCCCTGAAAAGAAAATGTGAAATACATTATAAGGTGAAATACCTCAAACTGTCAAATTTCAATAAAATTTCTTTCATTGAGTTGTTTAGTCATTTTTTTTTTTTTTCTTTTTAAGGAGCAAGTCTACTACTGCTTTGTAGTCAGACTTGCTTGAAATTCACAAGCATTCTCCTTCCTCAGCCTTCTGCATGCTGTGGTTGTAGGCGTGTCCACTGGGTCCAGATATCATTCATTTAGAGGTAAAATTTCAGCCTGAATTCTGTGAGACGGTAAACGTCTTCTGACATTCATTACAGTCCAAAGGATCTCTGACAACTATAATTCCAGTTTTGAATGAGTCAGTTTATTAAGTATATAGCAAGTCAAAAGCAAATAAATAAAATAAATAGAAAAACAACAGGTAGATAGTAAAACCTCATCAAATGGGATCTCGAAGCATCCAACAGTCAATCGAGATGCATTGCCAAGGCAGGCAGGTGAACTTCAGGAAGTCCCTGACAGAAGTGTCTCTTTCTGTAAGACTTTAAAGTAAAAACAAATAGCAATGGTGGAGAGAATACTATCACATCACTTTCTCACAGCATAAAGCAGGAACCAGCTGGGGAAACTGCTGTCTGCTGGAGTTTCCTATCGGGCTTTTCCCCTCCATTGCTAAACTTCCCATAACTGAAGTACTAGGGTGTGTGTGTGTGTGTGTGTGTGTGTGAGAGAGAGAGAGAGAGAGAGAGAGAGAGAGAGAGAGAGAGAGAGAGAGAGAGAGAGAGAGAGAGAGAGAGAGAGAGACAGAGAGAGAGGAGAGGGAGAGAGAGAGAGACAGAGAGAGAGGAGAGGGAGAGAGAGACAGAGAGAGAGAGAGACAGAGAGAGAGAGAGACAGAGAGAGAGGGGGGGGAGACACGGAGGGAGAGGGAGAGGGAGGGGGGAGTGTGTTTGGAGTGGGGAGAGTGTGTCACCTGGCTGTTATGGAACTTTCTCTCTAGACCAGTCTGGCCTCAAACTCACAGATCAAGCTGCCCCAACCTCCACTTCCTGAGTTCTAGGATTAAAGGCACAGGACCACCACTGCCCAGATAGTTTTTTTGTCTACTTGTTTTGCTTTTGCCCCTGAGGGCACTTTTTCATCATAGGAGAAACAAAAGTAACATCTGTTAGAAAAGATCATAAAGTAACATCTGTTAGAAACAGTTCACCTTCTAAGGACACAATGTTTTTATGTTTGGGCTGCTTTCTATTCCTTCCCAGGAGCAGCCTTAGGGGAGCCAGCTAATTATTATGCAAGGGGCCTTGTAAGAGACTTTTGTATGGGTGGCAGGGATCCCCCAGAACTCACCCTTATAGACCAGGCTGGCCTTGAATTCAAAGATCTGCTTCCCTCTGTCTTCAAAGTGCTAGGATTAAAGGTGTGTGTTGCCAACCACTCAAAGCCTCCAGAGACTTTCGAGACAGGCACACTTGTGTTCAAACTCGCTGAGTGGCACAACAACCTCTTTCAGAGATAGCTTTTCAGTGAACTCAAACATCGTATGGCAATTTAGCAATATAGTGCTCTTGATGATTGCTCATTATTCAATGATTAAGTCAATTAGATAAACTGATAGTAGATTAATAAGAAAAGAGTATACATTTATTACATAAAAAATTAATAATCTTCAGAGTGATCTGTAGGTTTATATTCCTTGGTGGAGGAGAGAGACAGGCAAACGAGTAGAAGGTAAATTATTCCCCTAATCTGATTTTGGTGCTTTCAGAGGGTACTTATGATAATGCAGTTGCTTCTGGCTGGTTTGTCTTTGGTAATTTAATGGAAATTCAGATCAAAAATATCAATGAATTTGTTTCTAAAATGCCCTCAGTTTGCTCTGCAAAGGGCAACATTTGGGCTAGAATTTACTAAATTCTCATATTAAATATATGAAAAAGAATATTTCCATTGATGTGGGAGAAATAAGTGTCATAAAGGATTCGCCAATAAACTTACTTAGTAAATACTAAGTAGCACTCCACCATGGCCCCCGAAGGAAGCTCTCTGGTGCAGAGCAGAGGAAGCCCAAAAGGAGTAAAGTCCTGAGTGAACGAATATGGTTGACATGAATGTGGCCATATCAAGTACCCTGGAATCCCAGACCTATGAAGAAATGGCAGAGCTACCCACACCAGCATGAGGTTCAGACACATGGCAAAACCTGCTCTTCTGGTACATGCGTGGATGTTGCTAGTGTGAGCAGACAATGCCTACTGTGACTCCCCTCCCCCAGTGTCATGGCCCAAAGTCTGTTCCCTTACAGAGACAACTCCTACAGAGATTAGTAAAATCTGTGTCCTTGATCAAGCTGTATGCCATAAACCCTGCTTCTGTGTAATAACCCCACCACCTTGTCTAGCTGTAGGTAACAATCCTGCCTTCTGTTCAATTCTACATAAGAAACACATGGAGCTTGTGGGTGCTGTGGTTTCTACAGCCTAGACACTAACCAGTTCATCCATCTCACCTTTCTATCAAGGTGTCTGTCTGTCTTTTATTTATTCACAGTCTCAGTCATGACCAAGCCCCTGGAAGCCATTTTGGATGTACCCTTGGACTTTGTAGGTATTTTTCTGTTCGTCTAATTTTCCTAATTTTGTTGTTCTAATTTTTAACAGTGCCCATAAATTACCTTATACCTACTGATGTCAGCAGCTGTGTTGGAGTTTAGTTCTGGGCATGTCACACAGGGAGAGGGACTCAGAAATAGACACATGGCCTTCAACAAAATTGACTTTCTTCCTGTCAGGTGACATTTGCAAGTACACTCCTAATTCTTCTGAATACTGCTTAACAATTTCTCAAGTGACTCAGGAGTAAGGGAAAGTACCGATTTTGCTTTCATCATGCTGGGATGGGTGTCAGGCGATAAGGTCCTTCAACCTCATCAGAGCACATCAAGCCTACCCACTGAACTTGGAGAGGGGGGCTTACATTCACAGACTTTAGTGGGAGAGGGTCTCTGAGCTTCACAGATTATTAAAAGTCCTAAATAAGATATATGGCCACCATTTAGAAAGCTCTGCTGTGGTATACCCACGAAAGAAGATTATTCTGACTTGGTTTAAGCCAAAAGTCTTTATTAGCTAGCTGGCAACTACACACCTACACTGGGTGTTCAAGAACCTGGTATAGCACCCATCCTTTCTCAGGGTGAGCTTTTAATCACAAAAATACATCCTGGGTTATATTGATGTTTAATAAGGACCAGGAGAAACAAATAGGCCGAATAGATGTTTATGACATCTTCCATCAGGGTTGGCTTATTTTAGTTCAGAAGAACAATCAGCCAGAAGCAGAACTATAAAAGCCAGAAAGCAAGGATAATATATTTATAGACTTTCCCAGAACTAGAGACTTTGCTGGATTAGGTCTTTCTTTCCAATTTGGCAGATGGTGATGCCTATGTGCTAAGTTTTATGGCCTGAATGGTATTTCCATCATGGAGTCAGGTGTGCCAAGGTCTAGGGCCTACTAATGTCCACTGTAGCTCATTCTATTGCCCCACCCTCCTATGGTACTAAAAGTTTAGAAGTTTACAGAAGAAAGTAGGTAGACTATTCTGCTCATTAAATACATTAGTGATTAATTCTGAGTCACCAATAATGCACTGGTGTCACATTAAGGAAAGAAATAAAAGCATTTCCCCCTGGAGTCACTTAACCAAGAGCAAGTCCAAATTTTAATTCTCTATTTCATGCTCCCTGTGTCATTTGTCTGTTCTGTCTTAGTGTCTGTGTGGATGAGTATGAGTCTGAAACTGCCTAACTGAAGGCTGTCTTATTAATCTGTCTCTGTGTGTCTGTCTGTTGTATGAGCTATGCATGTGAATGGTGTCTGTGTCTAACAAAGGGCTTCACTCTGTATTTATTGAACAGCATGGAAAGCATCATATTGCCTTTAGAGCATTGGTTTCAAAACCTCCTGAGGGTCACATACCAGATAACTTCAATATCTGATATTTACAATTCATAACAGTAGCAAAGTAACAGCTAAGAAGTAGCAATGAAATGATTTTATGGTTGGGGTGTCACTTCAGTGTGAGAAACAGCATTACAGGGTTGCAGTATTCGGAAGGTTGAGAACTAGTGTTTAACAGAAATCTTTAACAGAGTTTTACAAGGAATATAGCACTGGCTACAAATGACCATAACTGAACCAGACAACAAACAATATTGCTTACAAACTAGTATCCATAATTGTCACTTTTAACATGCATGGTAGATTTTAGAAAATTGCTTTCAACTTCTGTATTTGATACTTTCAGCAAATGATACACAGGCATTATCTGGATCAGGGGCATGGAAGAGTATGTAATTTAAGATTGCAGCTATGCATTAGCTACACATTGTTCTCTTAAATGCAGTGTAAACAAACAGGCTAGGCTAACACTCTTAAAAGTGACTTCTAGGTGTATTATTAAGTCTGGCTGTGAGGCACAACAAACATTCCAGTCTCTTCGAACGTAAGAGATATTTTCAGAATATTATATCACCACAGAATATAAGAGGTGGCTGTTTTCCATTCAGTCAACAACCTAGACTCTATGCTCGACTGTTTGCAATAGGTAGCAGCTCCCATCCTGAGTTGTCTCATTGCATTATATAAACTCAGTTAAGACAGAAAGGGCTCATGGAAAAAAGAAACCTTTGTTGTGGGGGAAGCTTAAAAAATTGAGTATCTCCAAGAACTCTGGAAAATTTCTTTGCTTTTGAATAAAGCTAGGAAATATTATCGCGCATTATAAGGAACTTGTATGCTATCTATGAGTAAGAGTAGAAGGTGATGGGGAAATAATAGGTCAAAGAATGTGAGCTATTGTTACATCACCAGGCTTGGTTACTGCAACTCAGTAGATTTAATGAATTGAGAGGCACAAGAACTAAGAAATAAAGGACTTTGTTAACATAAAATCAAAATGTTAGAAGATGACAGGCTAGAACCTGAGACTATTACCCAATACTGGGACCCAAACCCAATGCTCTTAACCTCTCAGACATCTCTCCAGCCCTGGCCTAAGTTCTAGCCTTTCTACAAGCATTTTTTGCCCCTTGTCCTAAAATTCAATCTTTTAGGTAATCAAAGGAAAGTCTGAGGGTTCCAGACAGGTGGGTATTCATTTGCATCTTCAGAATTGTGGGCTGTGTGACTCTTGTTTCATCAGAGACCATTGTAGTCCACTAAATGTAAATATTTAAAGGGTCCATGCTCCATATTAATTGAATCAACTGTATCTGTATTTCACTGTTCTCAGTGTGTCTGGCTCCCTCACAGGTATGACTTTCTTCCAACCTGAGCTGGAAGTGCTTAGGATGTGAGATTTTGCATGCCATGATGGCTAGTCTTGGTTGGCAACTTGACTACACCACGAATTAAGTAAAATCCACATAGCTGAGCACACCCGTGAGTAAATTTTTTCTTATTAAATCATTTGAATTGGGAAGACCTACACTGTATCTTTGAGATGGGAAGACACCATTATTCCAGATCTTTTGAGATGAGAAGATCCACTTTTAACCAGGGCTGCACCTTCCACTGGCAGCCGATATAAAGGACATGTAAGAAGGAAGCTTGCTTTTTCACTCTCACTGGCAAGTGTTATAATTTAAAACAAGAGAAAGACACCTTGCCACAGAGCTTAGGTGGAGGGTTTTTTTAATTGGGGGAAAGTGAATGGAGAAAGGGAAGACGGCGAGAGAAGACAGGCCTCTGGGAACAGGAGTGGCAGAAGAGAAGAGAAAAGGGGGGGTCAGAGAGGCAGAGAAAAGAGGGGAATATGGGAGGTGGACAGGGTCCTTTTAAAGGGGAAAGCAGTGAATGTGCACAGGTGATGTTCTTAGTGTCTTCACCTGTAAGAACCCTAAGGACAGGCAAGTACAAATGCCTGAATGCTAACAGCTAGTCCAGTGCATACTGAAGACCAGCTGAAATATCCAGCCTCATGGACTGAGCAACTACTTGACTCTTTTACTTTTCATTGGTAGACAACCATTGTTAGTCTAGCTGGACCACAGCCTGTAAGCTTTTTCCTATGGAATAAGGATTTATTAGACTGGCTTGAAAACATATGTAGTCTATAAGTTCTCTTTCTCTAGAAAACCCTGACTAAAGACATGTCTAGCTGATTATAGTGTCAGTTGATCTAGAGAAGAGAAAATTCAGTGGTCAATCAGTACTTAAGGAATAGAATGGGCAATAAGGAGGATATACTTCTTGGAATTGCTTCTTAGTATGGAGTAGTGGTGGTGCTTTTGGACTCAATCGTTCTCATCTGTCCACAAAAGGAACAGATCTAATTTCAAAGGAATAAAGAGATGATTTATTCTAGCTCCAGAAATTGACTTTTTAGTGATCTTGTAATTCATCAAACTGAGGCACTTTCAGGTGTTGAGGACACGAAGGAAATGGAGTTTTAAAACCAGTCTATTGCTAACCCCATGTGGGGGGAGGTCTCCTGATTCTTTTCTACTCTAGGAAAAGCCACAGAAGTGAGAACACCTTATGTGACAGAAACAGGACTACCCCTGTACTGAACAAACTGAAAACCAGAAACACTGCTCTAACATCCCCATCCCTTTGTGAGTAATAACTGTCCAGAAAGTCCAGTTTCTCTGATAGGAGATCACAAGACCCTGGCCCCATAGAAGTCCTGTGGAACACCTGGGGAAAGCAAACTCCAGACTGAGAAGCAGAGAAATCCTGGCTGCGGTTTCCCATTAGTCCATACCCACACCTTTGTTGTCTAATTCTATTATAACTGCTCTAAATTCAGAAGTTAAAAAAAAAAGTTTTCCCTGAGTCTTTCAATATTTGTTACAGAAGGCTTAATGTCACATAAAAATTAATACAATTATCCTAGAGCTGCATCCCAAGTCTGTTTTAAATTTTATTATTATTATTATTAATGAGACCAAGAACTCTACAGGAAACTTTAGCTTGCCTAGTAACAAGCCCAGGAAAGCTGGGGCTATGCACATTAGCAAAAAGGCCTATATTAAGCCACACTCCACACATAGCAGAGCAGTTGGGCAACCAACCTTTCTCTCTGCTCTGATCCACGATGCTTGGAAGTGTACTGTTATAGAAGTAATGTGTCCTCCCAGTGAAGAATCATCCTGGACATTAATAAAGGCAAAGGCTCTTTAATCACAGTGTTTGTCCAGCTCTGGCTGTTTCTCAATGAGGAGCTGGCCTTGAATAGAAGATTTCACTAGCTTACATACACCTTGAACTTCTGTTTTCCACAAATGCTGGCATTCTTGAATCTTTTGGGGTCCCAGTTCCAGGTTACACTTTGAGCAATTCAAACAAAGACAAATCTACATTTCTGGCCCCTCAGGCAGTTGGGAAATTTACGGAGCAAAGACATTTCAAGAGAATTGTTTTAAGTTGAGTTCAACAGTGTTGTTCTTTATAAAACAGTAGTTAGCTGGGGTCATCTTGCTCACTTGGCAGAATGATGCTTTTCTCAAGAAGTGAAGAGGGGCAGGGACCTTTGTGGCAATTCAGGGTTACATTGGTTATGACCCTGCATTGACCCCTTCAGCTGCCTGCTTAGAGCCGCGTTCTTTGATATGGGGATGGACCTAATGGCTGTTGTAAACCACTGGTGTCGCTGTTGTTATGGAAATGGGGCCTAACAGCCAGTCAATCCTGGTGAATAAACAGTTACCTCCTAGAATCCTAAATTTTGCTTCTCTCTAAGGGACCTAGTTAGGGCACTGCTTCTCTTTAGGGTATTTGGAGGGCAATGCTTCCTTAGTTAAATCCTACCTGTGTGATTTAATGTCTCCTTAACAAATAATAGGGACCGAAGATCTGCGGAGGGTGTCGGGGTTGAAACACTTAACCATGAGAAGTTAAAAAGAAGCTGCTGCCACCACTGTTTATTACAGAGAGTAATGGGCTTATATACCCAAGCCAGGGGCTAGGCTACGCATAGGAGGAAGTCTTGCACCACCCACACCTGGGGTCAAGGCACAGGCACTGCGCACTGGAAAGTTCTGAAAACAACTCAAACTTTGTTTGCTCAAACTTGTTTGCACAGAAATTCTACATCTGGGTGGGGAGAAGAGAGCTGTAAGGGACAAGTACTTAAATTCCCCAACAGTGGCTCACAGCAATCCTTTCATTACCCCGGTGCCAGAGGACCCAACAAGCTCTTCTGACCTGTTTGGATATCAACACACAGGCGGTGCACAAAAACATGCCTGTATGTAAACACGTAAGTACACGTAATAAAGTAAGAAATCTTATTACAAGTGTAAACATTTTAATGGATACAATACAACATGCAACAATTTTCCTACTGTGATCATAAAGTTACTGTAATAGTGATAATATTTACTTTATATGCTATAAAGAAACCAATACATCTGACCAAATGACCAGTTGATGAATCAGACTCAGGCATTTACACTGAAAGTACATTCTGAGCATTAAAAATTGATTTAAAAAGTGTTTGGGCTGTAGGTGTAGGTTAGAGACAGAGCCCTGCATTGAAGCCTTTTGGCTCTAACTCACAAGAAAACATAAAACCCACACCATCTAATTATCCTACGTTTATATTCATTCAGAACACTTACATCTGGCAATACTGAGTATACTAAAGTTTTTAGGAGCCTTTGGGGGACAATGTAATGTTAATTAAAAATCTTAACATTTTTGAGCAAGAATTCTGGAAAAGTGTTATGTCTGCAAAGACTGATTGGATGGATAGAATTCCAGCCATGTGGATGCTGCAGGGTCAGAGACTAATTACAGTTTCTCTTGGGCTATGTTTAATCTCTTCAATAGACATTCCTTGCCCAGCACTGTGTTGGGCCTCCTATGACTAACATATGAAATCACCTTCTGCAATACATTAACTTAATAAAACCCTAGTTTCTCACCAAAGGGCTAAGAATGCAGTCACCTAACATCTAGGTGTGATTGGCTGTTCCAAATAGTGCAAGGATCAAATGACTATATGTGAGGGAAAACAGTAAAGAAGCTGCTGACATGACTTCTCCATGATAAGATTAAGATTTTAACTATAGATGTGAAAGGAACCACAGAGGCATCTGGGAGAGTCCGGAGCAGAGAGGAAAAGATGTAGACTGAATATGGGCAGTGCTAGAGAAGCAGGTGAACAGCCAAGAATAGTGGAGAGATTAGGTAGTCAGAGATACAAACAACAGCACAGGCAGAGAGAGTAAGAGGATATGAGAGAGAAAAAGAGAGAGAGACGGAGAGAGAGGGGGGGAGAGAGAGGGGGGAAAGGGAGAGAGAGAGAGAGAGAGCAGTAAGACTATCCAGGTTATAAGAAGAAGGATTAGCTAGTGCAGAGAGAGGTCCCTGAGCTGTAAGGAGTTAGGGTAGAGGAGGATATGAGGAGGGCTGAAATGCTACTATGAACTTTGAAATGTATAACATGACATGTACTTCTGATATTGAGGAAGCCAAGAGCCCAGCACAGGATTTGATAAGAAGCCAGAGGTAGTCATAGGTCCCTTCTGTCAGAGGTAAGAAAAATGACTCCTTTTGGCAGATGGAAACCATTTTGGCAATTTGCTGAAGAATGCTGGCTTTCAGATAACTGCCAGAAATGCTATAATTCAGGTTGAGCTCATTTCTGGATATATGGACTTCTTTTAGGAGATTTGGGGAAAAGGATTTACTTTCGAACTGACAAAGTACTCATATACACATGAATATATTTTCTAAATGCTGTGAATTATGATTTTCATAGTTCTCTTAATATAAAAAACTGAGTGTATTATATTCAAGAAATAGCTACTTCCTTGAACAGGAATTTGGGGAAGCCTAAGTCTATGTTTCTGGGGCCATGGTCAGTCATATTTTGCTCCAGAATAAAGGATGCCATACATACTTAGATGAAAGTTATCTTTCTAATTTTTTTTATTTTGGTTAGCAATACCCATCCTCTCAGTTAAAGCATTAGAACTTTAGATTATGGTGAGGAGTATGTATTTTATAATATGAAAAGATTCCATCAGCATGGTTTTTTTTCTTTAATGTGTGAGCTTTTGTTAAACGTGTGAGCGTTCTAAAAGTGTATGCCCAAAATAGTTATCATAGAATGTAAACTACACATACACTTTTTTTTCTTCACACCAGTTCAAACTGTTTCAGTGCAGATTCCCTTTTCAAAAAATTTTGATCAAATTACAGGATTTTAGTCATTGTTAGTGGTGGTCTGAATAGAGAAAATATACGACTTTTTAAAAATATAATTTCTGGATTTCTGTGCAATTGGTTTAAACGTTTATCAATTCCTAAAGAATAAGAAGAGACATAACCATTTAAAATCTTCAATTACAACAAACTATTTGAGCTGCAGTCACTGTAGAGAAGGAACACGAGGTAATTCACAGCAAGGCTCATACACTGGCCGCGAGAGCTCCTTAGCTGCTGCCCGAGGCGTTCTCTCTGGACCGGGTAAGGGGTCGTTACCCAAGGGGGCTGCTTGGCTTTCAGTATTTCGCACAACGCCAGTGTGTTGCTTGTGCGCTCGATTCTCCACACTTAAGACAGAGTGAGGCGTTAGTTCCATTAGAAAATTAGAAAGCACGGACAGACAAAGGACACAGGAGGCGCCTTTTTTTTTTTTTTTTTTTTTTTTAAACCTTCCCCTCCCCCACTGCGGCGGGCGCAACTTCCCGCCTCCACCCTCAGGTCCTCAGTTCGGTCCGCCGCCTGCTGTATAAAAGCCGGTGTTGCGCTGAGGCGTCAGCGTTTCAGCTCTCCACCGTCCAGTGTTTAGTCATGTCTGGTCGCGGCAAGGGCGGCAAGGGTCTGGGTAAGGGAGGCGCCAAGCGGCACCGCAAGGTCCTCCGCGACAACATCCAGGGCATCACCAAGCCCGCCATCCGCCGCCTGGCTCGCCGTGGCGGAGTCAAGCGCATCTCCGGCCTCATCTACGAGGAGACCCGCGGGGTGCTGAAGGTGTTCCTGGAGAACGTGATCCGCGACGCGGTCACCTACACGGAGCACGCCAAGCGCAAGACCGTCACCGCCATGGACGTGGTCTACGCGCTCAAGCGCCAGGGACGCACGCTCTACGGCTTCGGCGGCTGAGCTGCTCAGGCTTGCAGTTTTTTTTTTCCCCTAAAAAGGCCCTTTTCAGGGCCGCCCACTTAATCCACGGAAGAGCTACGACATTACTGATAAACTAGTATTTATGATTTGTCCGTATTGTGCCATTTTTAATTTTGTTGTTGGTGAGTATTGCTGCCTTCATCTCATTCGTCCTTTGATGGCCTCACGTTTTTGTGGAGTTTTAATTTTCTCCGTATCTTAGATCCTGCTTTAATAATGTGAATGTGAATAAACTACACAAGTGCACTACTAGCTAGCTAGTCCCTCCAGTCTTCTACAACAGCTTACAAATTTAGATGTGTTTGACTCCATTTGCCACTTAGGTATGGGTCTAGTTAGAAGAATTTGCTGCTCTTTAGGACAGGCGTTCACTTTCTAGTACGCTCTTAGCAATTCATAACTACATAACTCCAACTATCTTGCTCTCTTCGGACACCAGATCATTTAAATTATGAATTCAAATCCCATAGCAAAGGAAGAAAATGTAGTAAGGACATTTATATTTTTTTGAGATGGGGGCCTCACTTAGCCCCAGCCGGCCTTGAACTCAAGTTGGAGCCAAAACTGGCTTTGAACTTCTGGATGATGGTCCTGATTTCATTTCTGCCATACCTGAATTACACCACCACCTCTGGCTTATTTTCTTACTGCTTCATCAGGCTTCTTTATACACTGGCAGTGAAGACAAGGGTCCCAGTTTGGGCAAAGTAGAAGGCAGCTCTTACCTATTTATTTAAGTTGGCAGATAAACAGACCTGGTCGCAGCTGTGGCTCAACACAAACCTCTAGAATTCTCTCTCTCGTTTTACTTGTGGTTTGGTGGCTAAAAGTTTCTATACAGCAAAGTAAGCAATTAGAACATCAAACAACCTACAAAAAGGAATCAAATCAATGCTCAGAAGTTTTCATACCAGAGGCTGAATACCATACCATATATCATACCATATATCCAGCTATACCCAGAATTCACAAAGAACTGCAGGAATGAAATACCAGAAAAACGACACTGCCAAGCAGCAAATAAACTAAATAGGTAGAAAACAGCAAAAGGCAAATGGCCAATAACTATTTTTAAGTGTATTTCAAGACACCAGTGTTATAAAAATTACAATTACTTTGGATGCCACTTCAGTCAGGACAGCAATCATTAACAAACGTTGATGGAGGACGTGGAAGAAACCCCAATTCACTAATAGTGGAGGTGCAAATAAATATAACCAACGTGCAAATTAGTTTGCAGCTCTCTTAAAAGAAAAAAAAGTATGAAGTTATTTCACACCTGAGATACTCAAGAGAACTCCATACATACCATAGAAATAAGAGTAATCAATTAAACATGCGCATAAAGTGATTTGCCTCTAAAAAGAAATGAAGCGGTTACATGTGCTGGAAATACCACTTTAAAGCGTAAAGGTTGAAAGGCTAAGAAACTAAATTGGCTACAATTTGACAGGTCTACAGCTTTGACATGACAGCTTTTAAAAACTGGCATGCAAATTAAGAGCACACAAAAGCAAATTGCGATTGGACGTTGACGACAGTGGGTCTCTAGACAATGATATAGATTTGGCACGTTAAAATAGAAACAAAGAGACAGCTCCTTCTAGAGTATGTGGTGGCCCTGAAAAGGGCCTTTTTAGGGGAAAAAAAAAACTGCAAGCCTGAGCAGCTCAGCCGCCGAAGCCGTAGAGCGTGCGTCCCTGGCGCTTGAGCGCGTAGACCACGTCCATGGCGGTGACGGTCTTGCGCTTGGCGTGCTCCGTGTAGGTGACCGCGTCGCGGATCACGTTCTCCAGGAACACCTTCAGCACCCCGCGGGTCTCCTCGTAGATGAGGCCGGAGATGCGCTTGACTCCGCCACGGCGAGCCAGGCGGCGGATGGCGGGCTTGGTGATGCCCTGGATGTTGTCGCGGAGGACCTTGCGGTGCCGCTTGGCGCCTCCCTTACCCAGACCCTTGCCGCCCTTGCCGCGACCAGACATGACTAAACACTGGACGGTGGAGAGCTGAAACGCTGACGCCTCAGCGCAACACCGGCTTTTATACAGCAGGCGGCGGACCGAACTGAGGACCTGAGGGTGGAGGCGGGAAGTTGCGCCCGCCGCAGTGGGGGGAGGGGAAGGTTTAAAAAAAAAAAAAAAAAAAAAAAAAAAAAAAAGGCGCCTCCTGTGTCCTTTGTCTGTCCGTGCTTTCTAATTTTCTAATGGAACTAACGCCTCACTCTGTCTTAAGTGTGGAGAATCGAGCGCACAAGCAACACACTGGCGTTGTGCGAAATACTGAAAGCCAAGCAGCCCCCTTGGGTAACGACCCCTTACCCGGTCCAGAGAGAACGCCTCGGGCAGCAGCTAAGGAGCTCTCGCGGCCAGTGTATGAGCCTTGCTGTGAATTACCTCGTGTTCCTTCTCTACAGTGACTGCAGCTCAAATAGTTTGTTGTAGTTGAAGATTTTAAAATGCTATCTTATTATCTTTATTATTCTCTTAAGAATTTTTCATAAAAGCATCAATCGGTGAATTAGCCACGTACATCATTTGATGAATCTGTTGAGTTTAAGGTCATTTTTCAAATGTAAGTTAAGTGTAATTTGTGTCAATACTGATAATTCTATTTTGACTGTATTAAGTTTAAGCTTTATAAATTTCATCATACTGCAAATTTCATTTCTTCTCCAATAGTTGGCTTTCATCAATATTTGCAAAGAAATATCCAAATGCTTTTGTGAGGTTTGAATAAAATCTTTGAGGATGGTCGTTCTGTGCACAGTACTCTGTAGAGTATAAATAAAATGACAATGTTCTTTTTTTTTTTTAATCTCAAATATGTTTTTCTTAACTTCTAAGTTAGGATCTGTGAAAAGAATTCCTGGAAGTTCTTCAAAAGACTTCAAAAACTGATTGACCAGAACTGAGGTAATGGGGACACTTAGGGACCCAGAGCTAACAGAGAGGTTGGAATGTTTTCTCTTTGGCTGGTTTTAAGCTGCTGAAAATGCTTGCCCACCTCTATGTCTGAAGTAACATCTTGTGACTAATGGATAAAAGCCATCTGCAGCCCTAACAGTAGAGACTCCGAACTTCCACAATCCAAAATCTAAGACTGTTCTCACACAGTCATTATATATCCTGGAGGCCATGGACTGATTGACAGTACCAGTGTTCCTGAAAGCACCACATTTGAGGGTGATCTCAGCCCTAAGAGTTTTCCTGTTTGAACTGCCTGGAGAGGCAATCTCTGTTGTTCAAGGTGCACTTTCACAGCCTGGACCTGAGCAATGACCTGTGAGCTCAGTCAAATTTAACCTCCAAACATTGTACTGAAAGTTTCCCACACTACAGAGCTGTGCCCCTCATTTGCATGGACACAGTACAGTAGAGATTGGACTGGAACCTTCTACCAAAAAAAGCCAATTATGTTTTTCAAACACACTTTACTCATATGTGTGTGAATGCACATTTGCAAACTAATTGTTCAAGTAGGGTTTTTTTTTTTTTTTTTTTTGCTTAAATTCTTTTCTAGTGTGAAAAATTTTAAAAGAAAATTCTAGAGATTTTGTATTTACACTAAAATATAAACCATTATTTAGTAGACAACTTAACATAATGTATGAGTAAGACAGTATTTGACAATGGATGGTAGTAGTTACAATAGCACTGTAGTCCATGCTTCCCCAAAATTAAGGAGGTAGGCAAGCCTGACCTCAGATTCACAGTCATCCTGTCAGCCTCCTGAGCCTTGGCACCTCAGACCTGAGTATCAGACTGGCTAAATAAGAAACCTATCACCTCACCACCACCAAAAAAAAAAAAAAAAAAAAATTAAAACACTGCTTAGCTATATGTGTATGAGTGTTTTCCCCCCATGTATGTGAATATAAATGTACAATGTGTGTCCCTGCTGCTTACCCAGGCCAGACTAAACCATCAGATCTCCAGGAACTGAGATAAATAGTTTGTGCATCATCCTGTGGGTATGAGACCTGAACCCAGGGTCTCTGAAAGAGCCACAAGTATGCTCAAATGTTGAGCCACCTCTTCAGGCCCCCATTCCACATTTTCTCTTCTAATGAGGACATGGTTGTATTCCAGGGTGGGGAGGGCTGTGTGGGTAGAGAACTGGGAGATGGGATACCATGCAAAACCAGGACCTGAAACAGCACTGGAGGGTAGGGGACCTAAACAAACACACATGAGAGTGAACATGTGCTTGCAAGTGCATATGTGTGCAGGGGTGATGGCCCAAAGCCTGAAAGGCAGGCAACGGACAAATCAGGAAGAATCTGAGGGCTGCAGGGGAGAGCAGTGAGGAGGTACACTATGATCCCATCACTGGAGTGGCACATTACAACCTCACTGTCTCCACTTAGGTTTTCAATGGAAGAAACAGCACCACTATCCTGATGATGTCTATTTTGTTGAGAGCCAGAGTGAATGCTGGAAGCAAGCACATGGCTTTTTCTGAAATCCAGGTAAAAGATGGGGTTCGCTTGAACCCAAGTGTTGGCACTTTTTTCTAGGTATTCTGGAGGTATGCTCATGGTTCTGCTTTCTCTGATGAAGGTTAAGTCTCATAAGAAAAATAAAATTAACAATAATAAGTAGAAGAGCTGGGTTTCTTATTCCTCTGAGTTTCAAATTTGTCATTTGAACAATCTAACTCAAAAAAGATCTTGATCTCAGAATCCCAAGGCAGGCTGAGCAATCAAATAGTGTAAGTTCCCTGTTTCGGTCAGTAACCCCAAGAACTCAATGTCCAGTCCACTTGATGCAACACGCAAGAGGTTTTAATGAACGGGATGCATTTGCACAAACGGGCTTCCCACAGCACACTGGCTAGAGCAGCAACATTTTCTGGGCATGGGTACTTTAAAGGAAAAAAAAACACAAGCTTAGGGTGGGGCTGTGGACCCCTGTCCTTGAGTACATGACCAGTCATGGGTTTTCTCCTTGAGGTCAGATGGTCTCACTGTTTCCATCAGCAGGACCTTAGGGCCTCGGGGTGTGCTAATTAATCTTGTCTGGACTAACTGGAGTTGCAGCTGTCACTGACTGGAGAGGCAGTGTGAATTCTTAGTATCCTGGTATCTTAGGGCCTTGTGAGGGAATTTTCAAGGTCAGACTGTCCTTTATTTTAAGTGGGGGGGGGGAGGGGTTCCTTAACTTTACTTTCGGTCTTTCAATAGAATGTCTAATGTTTTGATTGGTGTCTTCATTAGTCCTTAAATTTCACAGGAATGATGTGTTTTGTTCATTTCTTTCTTTTTTGTTGTTTGTTGTTTTGCTTTTCGAGACAGAGTTCCTCTGTATTGTTTTGGAGCCTGTCCTAGAAGTAACTCTGTAGATCAAGCTGCCTTAAAACTCAGAGACCCCGGCTGCCTCTGCCTTCCAAGTGCTGGGATCAAAGGTGTGTGCCACCAAAGCCTGGTTTGTTCATTTCTTGTAACTGGAATTTGGCACAGAACTCCACAGTCAGTAGATACTTAATCTATGAGATGAATCAGAGAATAAGGCCTTCAATTCTAGCTCCTCTCTGCACCCCTCTCCCACATTACAAACACTTTCCCAACAGCCCCAAATAACACACAGCGATGCTGTGTTAGATATAAAGCTGTTGGCCAGTTACTAGCGTTTCTTATTGGCTAGCTCTGTCTTAAATATTAACCCGTTGCTATCAATCTAAGTGTTTCCAAGTGGTCTCATCTTACTGGAGAGAGTCCAGTTCTCTTCTCTCATGCCCCTACATCTTGAATCTCCTTTACTACATCTCCCAGAATCTTTATCTCCTAGTCCCACCTATCATGCCATCATCTAAGCCAAAAATGCTTTATTCATTAGCCAATAAGAGAAATGTTTACAGAATGACATCCCCATCACCCACCCCCCTTTTAAATCATGTGTAAATTGGGTGTTTCTGTGTATGCCTCAATGCCAGAACAGGATGAGTGAAACACCACATCCCACCCACTGTTCACACCCTTAGCTGATGTTAGGTCCAAGGAACTAAAGTATAGTCCTTTTGCAAGAAAGCAATTGTGCTTAACCACTAAGGCATTTCTCAAGCACCCTAAATGACTCTGTAAATGTAACCACTACCAATATATACCACAAAAAGTTTTCGAATAAAATGCACACTCTGGATATAAATTTAGTACATCGTTATTTAAACCTTTTCTTTCTAGAGTTGCTCTTCCCACGACCTTCTGTGAACTCGGGACAAATATAAAAGCACTGAATTCTGGTCTTTCTACAGAGACTGATGTCTTTTTCTTTTTTTTTTTAATCTTTGTATGATACCTATGTACTCCAGGATATCTCAAAACAAAAGTCTCATTTTAGCCACCGGTGGCCTTGATTTTGCATGTACCTTCCAAGACTCATTACCACTGTATTAAATACTTGCCTCTATAAAATGTTTACAAAAATATCCTTATGTAAAGAAAAACAAAAACATTGAACAGGCATAAAGTTAAAAAAAAAAAAGATACTTGTTAAATAATCTAGAATGACGACTGGAGGTACCTGGGAGACCCTATTAGCAAACTTGATGTCACTCATTTAATGCTACATAGGAACCAAGACGTCGTGACTCTTAATAACTTCCTATATTAAACATTACATCACAACTGGGGTTAGTGTGGCATTTGATTCGCCATAGTTATAGCCCTAATGGGTAACAACTAGCAAAAATCTTCACCGTAGATTTCATTAACTCACAAATAAAATTGGGATTGAGTAGACTTTCTACTTAGCCACATGATGTAAAATAGGTAACTTGTCTATTACTATTATTACGTAGTACAGCTCCTCCCAGTGTTTTCGTAGGTGGCTCTGAAAAGAGCCTTTGTTTAATTGTTAAGAATGCTCCATACAAAAAGTTCTCATTTTCCTTTGGCCTTGTGGTGGCTCTCGGTCTTCTTGGGCAGCAGCACGGCCTGGATGTTGGGCAGGACGCCGCCCTGCGCGATCGTCACGCGGCCCAGCAGCTTGTTGAGCTCCTCGTCGTTACGGATGGCCAGCTGCAGGTGGCGCGGGATGATGCGCGTCTTCTTGTTGTCGCGGGCCGCGTTGCCCGCCAGCTCCAGGATCTCGGCCGTCAGGTACTCCAGCACGGCCGCCAGGTACACCGGGGCGCCGGCGCCCACCCGCTCCGAGTAGTTGCCCTTGCGGAGGAGGCGGTGCACGCGGCCCACGGGGAACTGCAGGCCGGCCCGGGAGGAGCGGGTCTTGGCCTTGGCGCGAGCCTTGCCGCCTTGTTTGCCGCGTCCAGACATGATAGGTACTTAACTGTCAAAAACCAGTCAGCCAGCGACCAGAGACACACACATTGGCGCTGTTTATAGTCAACGCAAGGCGCGAAAATGGAGCGATTTCATTGGCTACATACAGCTGTTTCATGTAACCCAATGGCACCGTGGTTTTGAAAAGCCCTTCCTTTGATTGGACAGTAAGTGAATGACGCTTGCTAATCACAATAAGCATAGTCACAAGTTTGTTTTAAAAGCAGGCAGTGCCGAGAGTACGTTCAGACTCTTTGTGTCTCCTCGTCTTGCTTTCGTTGCTCGCCATGCCTGATCCCGCTAAGTCCGCACCCGCCCCGAAGAAGGGCTCCAAGAAGGCCGTGACCAAGGCCCAGAAGAAGGACGGCAAGAAGCGCAAGCGCAGCCGCAAGGAGAGCTACTCGGTGTACGTGTACAAGGTGCTGAAGCAGGTGCACCCCGACACGGGCATCTCCTCCAAGGCCATGGGCATCATGAACTCGTTCGTGAACGACATCTTCGAGCGCATCGCGGGCGAGGCTTCCCGCCTGGCGCATTACAACAAGCGCTCGACCATCACGTCCCGGGAGATCCAGACGGCCGTGCGCCTGCTGCTGCCCGGGGAGCTGGCCAAGCACGCCGTGTCCGAGGGCACCAAGGCCGTCACCAAGTACACCAGCTCCAAGTGAGCGCGATGAATTCGCTCTTGACCCAAAGGCTCTTTTCAGAGCCACCCACAGTTTCTTTTAAAGTAGCTGTTGCATGACTGAATCCTTTGTGCCGAGTATGGTCCTTAGGCATTGGATAAGTTTGCATACGTATGAAAGGTCAATTTCTTTTTTTTTTAATACTCACCTTGGAGAAGATTTTATGGGAATGCACCCAATTCTCAGCGAACTTTAAGCGTTTCACTGGCATTGGGATCCTGGAAAAGTCAACTTTTCCTCCATACTGCAAAAGGACCGTAAGTATAGGTCAGCTATGCTGTGTGAATGGTGACAGGCCACCTAGAAGATTTGAACAAATTCAGCAATAGGATTATTACCGCAAAGGCTTTTTTGAAAGGCACTTACTCTACTTAAGTACATTCTTATAAAATTGTTCTTGAGTGCTTAGTAAGGAAACGTTACCGCCTGTACACTAAAGTTTTTCTGTTCTTTGAAAGCGCCTGTGGACACATGACACCTACTTCTCAATTTTAACATTTGCTTTTTGAGTGCAGTGCTGTTTAGGCATATTTTGTTTTACTACTGAACTTTGTTTTAACGAAAGTGAAACTAAGCAAATGAATTTCTGACGATCTGAAAGTAGCCTTCAACATCCAATCCAGGCGCTGCGCGGGCAATTTAAAAATCACGCGCCAAATCTCTCTGTCTTTATCCGAAATCGGGACTTACTTCCGCAATGGCGTTTGTTGCCTCACGAATGGTGGTTATTCGTGCGGTGCTTCACCATTCATTTCTCCTCTTTCTGACACTTGTAAGGGATTTAAAAGGAAAAATCAAAAGGCTTTTGGCAGCTGTTCCCCTACCCTCACCTGGAATAATCAAAATAGGCTTTCCAGTTTAAATAAACAATAACAAATTTGAAATATTTTAAAAATCTGTACCTGGAATCCACATGGATCCACTTCCATAATAAATTTATTTTGGTCTGTTCTTTTGTTGGTGCGCTTTATATGATTAGGATATTCTAGTGACTTTTAGCTGTTTTCATGGTAATATGCTGCAAACACAGCAAGATGGGGATTTGTTTTGTTTTGTTTCAGGAACAATGGTGTTCTTTCAGATAAACTAGTAGAAATAACCACATGTTCATATAAAAGAAATGTTTTAATCGAGGTAAATTGACACAATGCAAGTCAAAGAAGAAGAAAATGGCTAAAATAAAGTATTTAATTTCAGAGTCCCTGGAGGTTTGCAAATAATGGCATTTAATAAAACCAAATCCAAATTTGAGTTCATTTAAAAACATGTATTACAAATTGATAAATGAAAATGTAAAACTATTAGACAAAGACTACTTTAGTTGCAGAGGTAAGGTGTCTAAGGTGATAGGGGAAGCACAGAGACTCTGAAATCCTTTTTTGGAACCAGTAGTTTGCTCTTATGTCTCATAATTTGCTTTATATTTTAGTGTGTGTTTCCTATAACGTGTTTGTTATCAAATGCTTTATGATAGTATAGATACAATGAATAGAGAGGTAAGAAAGCTGTTGGGGAGGAGGGGATCTAAGACTCATCAAAAATAGAAAAACCTATGAAACCTAGATATAGGTTTTCTTATTTTCCTTTGAAAAGAGGAGGAAGGAAGAGAAATAAAGTACTAATGGAGGCAAGTAAGGAGACTCATGGTTTCAGGTTTGGGATAAAATTAAGTGTGAAAGATCAGAAGACACCAAAACAAGGAACAGCAAAGAACTAAGCTTATTTGGGACTTGGAGCGCAGAGCCTTTATTCTTAGCCATATTATACTATCGTAGCTCTCGATACAAGATACAGAGTGCATAAAATACCAGCTTGTAATATTGGCTTTTTTCTTACTAGACAAAGAGCAGCTTTCTATATGTTACTAATTAAACCTTTTCCCAGAAGAGAGATGAAAAAAGAACATGACACATGGCCAGGGAAATACTTGAAGTATGAAGGCAATGTTCTGTCATAACTCTGCAAATAACCTCTTGCTTCAAGGATTATCTGGCAAGTGTATAGTCCTGGGCTGACCAAGTCTCTTTATTTTCCCACTTTTTGTTTAATCTTATTTTGTTATATAATGTTGCAATCAGCTGCTCGATGTTGAATTATGTTTTGTGATGGTGGAAGGTATTTATCTAGGTTATAAACATTACAACATAGAAAGTGCTTGCAATCTTAAATTGATCTAATGGATTTAACTTCCCCAAGTCACCAGCAATACCATTCCATAATTTATCGACAGATAGTTCATGTAACTGTTTTGCAAACATAATATCAGACTGTAATTTCAACATTTTCTCATTCATTGTACCATGATTTAATAAATGCTTTCTACCTTATCCAAAAAGTAATGTACAAATGAATCACATTCCAATCACATCTTAATGACAGTTGTCTTTGTAAGTTAACAACTTGGCGATCTGTAAAGGCATTCAAACACCAATTTGAGATCAAAGCATATAAATGCTCTCTGGGAGCTCAAATTAACCGGAGTAGTAGCATTTAAACATGTCTATATGGAACAGTTGGAAGAAGACACAGATCCTTCAAATTGATCCCAAATGGTTTCTCCAATCATAAAAAATAAAAAAGATTGACATAGTAATACTACTATGTGATACTTTTTATTTATTAAGAGAACAGTCTCATTGTTAGAAACAATTTCCCATGTATCCCCTTTCCAGTTCCAAATGCTACCTAATGTTATTAATTTTCAAATTAATCTTGAGTAGCTCCTTCCTCCCTGTGAGTAGAGGATGAAGACATCCTGTCTCCATGTCATGACTCCTCAGACCCATTACTAATGGATAGTGATGATATAATTATTATACAACTATTGTAATTCTTCGCCTTTCCATTTTGTGCAAGCAGAAAGCTACAGGGCTCCAATCTATGACACTACCATAGGAAGTATTAATAAGAACTCACACCTCTGCTCCTCTATGTTGTTTCCATTCACAGACAACAGGTCTATGGCAAGGGGAAAGATGATATAGGGTGAAAGTATCATCAGTAATATTTTATTTAAATGCCTTACCTATTAAAGTGAACAGACTTTTCCCTTCATATTTTTGATTATGAATAATAGCCAACCATCCCCTATATATAACTTTCAATGAACTTCATACCCAATACAAAATAGAAGTCCTTCCACTCATATTTCATAAGAGGAATTCAAATTTAAGCTCACTTCAATGGAAGGAACCTCTACTGTCATAGGGTCCTGGAATTCAATTGGTGTCATTAGTATAAATTGGAGCCTCCATACCCCCTAATGTATCACTTAGTTTAAGTGGCAATTAGAAATGAAGAGCCAGGAAGTAAAATTCTTTGCCTCACTTGAATAGTAGTGCTCAGGAACATGGCCAAGAACAGGTTTTAGGCATTTTATTTTGTACCAACTTATTAACTATCTCAGGGTTCTCCTGCCCTGGCTAATTTTTTCAGCTGCCCCCAGGTAGGAAAGGCACAATTCATTGTGGAAGGTAATGCATTTGCAATTGTTTTGGATTTCTGACCCAAAGTCCGATGAACCACTCTGTTCAGTAGGCGAGTCAGGGTCAAACTGTGGTCGCTTGCTCATCTCTCAGTTTCAGGAGTCCTTCTTGAGACCAAGATCATCTTAATCTGTGGAAGCATAACCACACCCTTTGCCAAGTTTATAAAATTTCCTTTATCTATTGGAAAGGGTCTTCCTCTTTATACCAAATAGGTTGTAATACATTACCCTCAATACTTTCTCCAATACTAGGTTGCCAGTGAATTTCATCTGGTATAAGATCATTGTCTTTACAATTCAAAAAATTTAAAGTAAATAAGGAGTCAAATATGATATTCCTAGGGCTAAGGGCTGTCTTTCCCCTTTGTTTAATTAGCATCTTCTTTAACGTTCTGTTAAAACTTTCAATGATGGCCCATTTTTTAGGATTATAAGAGATACTCATAATAAAATTCATATTGCAATATTGTAAAGACTTTAAGTTTTATGACATATAAACTTGAATATTAGCAATTTTTAAGGAATACCCATGACATTCTAGCACCCACAGGGCAGCTCACAACTGTCTGTAACTCCAGTTCCAGGGGCTCTCACGCACCCACGTAAGCATATATGTATGCAAGACACCAATATACACTTTTAAAAATTAAAAAAGAATATGTGCTCCTTTCTTAAACTTGCTGATCCCTACTTCTGGACTTTTGTGTGCTACATCTCTTGTTCTAAATCTCTCCATCTGCTTCTTCCTCAGCACAGGGACACAGGAAGACACAATGTGCAAAGTGCTCCTGAGAGCCTTAACTGGGTCTATCTACCCCTCTGACTAGAATGCCTCCCTTCCTGCAGAGAGTACCAAAAGCTGACTCACCCAGGTTCTTAGTAACACATTGGTAAGTAATCCTGTGAGAAAATACCTAACAAAAGCAACTTAAGGAAGGAAGGAAAGGGTTGTGTTAGCACCTGATTTGAAGGGATAACGTCCATCAGAGCAAGGATGGCATGTTAACCATCCTGACAGGGGAGTAGATAACTCTACTGATAAATACTCAAAACCCTTCCTTCAGCTATCAGGCTACCTAAACTATGGGAACTCCATTTGAATTAAAACTGCCCCTTTTGAATCTGATTCCTGGGGAAAGAAAATGTTTTAAAAGCCTGAATACAAGCTGGAGAAGGAACTTGCCTCCTCAGAAGAGGTTTCCAAATAGTTCTGACAATGTATCAGGCAAACTTGCAGGACTCAATGGGAGCTGAGACAATGAGGGGCCAGAGTTGGGTGGAACATCAGAACTGGCTAGTTATGCAAACCCCTTCCCTTCTGATTTAAGCTGGTGTTGGTGTTGGGACTCTCTTATTTGTTTCTCTTCTCATTGTGACCACACTGAACAAATCCACTTCCTCTGCTATTCTCTATGGCTTGTCTCCTTGGTCATCAAATTGAGAATGGGCGGCCATGCCTCATTTGCTGTAGCCCAGGTTTAACTATAAACACTCCAATACTAAACATGGTATTGGGAATACGAAGTAGCTGCATCCACACCAAGAAGCAGAAAGATACATGCTGTCATTCATTTTGTTTCCCTGTTTTCATTTCCAATCAGTCTAGGACTCAGACCAAATTTGGGTTGGTACAACCCACATTCCAGATATGTCTTCCCTCCTCAGTCAAATGCTTGACACCTCATCATAGACACACACAGTGGTGGGTCTCCTAGGTGGTTCCAAATGCATTTCCTCTGAAGATGAACAGAACGACAGAGAAGTTGCCTTGGTGCCCTTTAAGCACAGTGCTAACATAGTTCTGTGGGAAGGCACAGAACTGAAGAGCTCTAAAGTGGCTAAATGACTGAGCAACAAGTTATAAAATCAACTTAAAACTCAGAGCAAGAACGGAGGAAAACTGAGCAAGCCAACAGCTTAAGGTACAGATGGATTAGATGGGCCGGCTTTCAGGATCAGGAGTTTGGAATTGTAATAGATCTGCTCTGCTGTACTTTGCACAGTGACTTTGAGGGATAGACAAGATGAGTAGACTTGACAATTGCGGTTTAATAAGAATCAGGATAAACAAATAGGCCGAATAGATGTTTATTCAGAAAGAAATAACTCACAACATAGACAGACGAGCACCAGCAAGTTGCACCTGATGCTCCCCTCTCCCGGTCCTGCCAGCAAGAGAGTGTTCCAGGGCTCCTCCTCAAGACCTAATTCCCTGGGTCACTTCCGCCACTGGCTCCACCCCCAATGGGCGTGGTCAGTGCCACAGAAGCAGACAAAGTGAATATCCCACTACACCTGACCTCTGCTGGGAGCTATTTGTTTATCTGCTGAATAACTAACGTGTTCTTTTTGTTCCCTCTTCTCCTCTCCCTCCTCTATCCTCCCAACCCACCTTGTTCCCTCCTCTACCTCTTCAACATATAGTGCATGCTACCTTGAAACTAGCTATGTAGCCCAGACTGGCCTTAATCTCATGATTCTCCAGTTCTGACAGCAGACTACAGGAATGAGAAGCCTGTACCACCATGTCCATATTAAATAATTTCCTCAGTACAGAATTACGATATCCCTAGTTTGTGTGTGTTTTAAAACTATATGACAAATGTTTGAGTGATAAAAAAAAATTCTCTATGGCATATTAAAACGAAAAATGCCATAAACAAATATTTAAAAAAAAAAAAAATAAGGGGGGGGGGGGACCTGAACCGAATCATAAGCCACCACTAACACCTGCCATCTATTGCGTCCACACTCACAAAAGGCCGCCTTTTCTTCAGTCATAACACATCCCTGGCAAAAACCCAACTCTTGGACCAAAAGGCTTCTCCTGTCACTAGTGGACCAGTAACAGAATTCATGTAATATTTGAGTGTTTCCTGTGATTGTTACTTCTGTTTGGTGCTTTCATTTTGTGTCTCTGCATTTGCTGCCTCTTGATGCTGAGGACCTTCTGTCGATATTAGATTACATATGTTCTACACACTAAGTATTTAGCTATACGTAAAATATCTTAAGTTGCTTTGCATATAGCTTACTAACTAGAAGCCTATTTATTTTTACAACAGAATTATGGCAAAGCAAAGCATAGCAGCACATGCCTTTAATACCAGCACTCAAGAGGCAGAGAAAGGTTGGTGTATAACTAGAGTTCAAGGCCAGTCTGGTGAGACCCTGTCTCAAAAAACAAAACAAAACAAAGCAATAAATAAATAAATAAATAAATAAATAAATAAATAAATAAATAGAAGGATTGTGACTTCAAATCTAAAGGCCTGCTACAATATAAAAATCACTAAGTGATAGTATGATTGTTCACATCACAGTTTATCATTTGTACATATGTAAAAGCTTCTTAGTTAAATGTATAGTAAGTTTTATGGTTGTCAGTAACAGGGTGAGTCAAAGCCATACAATTCTGTTTTTACATATGTGAAGATTCAGCACAGGGCTAAATGGCTTGTAATGATATCTTTTCAAACATTTTGTAATGGTAACACATTTGAGAATTATAGAAATGAAAATAAGTTTGTGAGAGATTTGAATTTGTTTCTGCTTCTTAAAAGTTAACACCCAAACAAATGGGTTTTAAATGGCACTTTCATATATATACATACATACATACGTAATTGTTCCTATATGCTGGCCCCCTTAATATGATTTTCTCCTTTCTCTGGAAATGTCTTAGAAATGTCTAAGTCATTGTTCTATTGCTATGAAGAGACACCATAACCAAGGCAACTTATCAAAGAAAGCATTTACTTGGGGGATTGAAGACAAAAGTTTTTGTTCCATCTGGTCCCGCAGTCATTCAATCAATAAACAAACAGAGGCTTCTATTAATAATAAACTATTTGGTCTATAGCTCAGGCTTCTTATTGGCTAGCTCTCTTTTAATTATTAACCCATTTCTATTAATTTATATCTCTCCATGTGATTTTGGCTTACTGGAGAATGCCCAGACTCTGCCTACTACCTTCCTCTATCCCTGTTTGAATTTTCTTTGTGGCTAAATCCACCTCTTTGTTGTCCAAAACAGCTTTATTTATCAACCAATACAGCATCCAAAGGATATCCCCCATCAGGGGATTGTTTACAATTTCAGAAGGAGAGTACATGACCATCATGACGGCAAGCATGGTAGCAAGCAGGTAAAGCCTTGGAGGACTAGCTGAGAGCTTGCATCTAATCCACAAGAAAGGAACAGGAGAAGTGGGAGTGAGGGACAAAGAGAGAAAGGCCGGGCTTGGCTTGGGCTTTTGAAACCTCAAAGCCCACTCCCATTGACACACTCCTAATGTAGCACCAGAGTTACGATCTGTTTCACAAATAGGGCGAAGGCCTAGAGATTGAAATAAAGAGACAAGACAGTAGGTCATTTGTTCATTGGCAATGTCAGAAGGCCATTTCTTGAGGGGATGGAACTGGCTTAAATAGTGACTCACAGCACAGTGTAAAAATAACAGCATTTTGAGGCTTAGCTCCTCCCCACAAGGTGTGTGTTATCAAAACAGGAAGAGTACCAATAACAACCAGGGGGCAGGAAGAGCACCATTAACGCTCTAGAGCAAGGAGTTCCTGCCAACAGCTTCAGGCTTGCTCAAGGTACCTCAGGGATCCATGCAGGGCCCTACATCCTCCAACAGGGCCAAACCTCCTAATCCTTCCCAGAGTAGTAAATAGAGATCAAACCCTAGAATATATGAGCCTATAGGAGTCAGTCTCATTCAAACAACCATAAAGAAGAAATTTAATTAGCACATATCATTTTATTTAGACTAGAGCAGTTTTTATATAGTCAAGATGATGTAAACTCAACAAAATTTTTAAGTAAGTATACAAACATAGAAACTGGTTAAGATATGGGGAAAGGAGAAAAACTATAACAGTGAAATTTGTATTCATTTAAAGTAAATCAATAATAATGAAATGGGGGCATACTGGCACATACCTATAATCCCAGAAGACTGAGACAGACTGATCATGATTGGCAGGCCTGCCTAATAGTCTTAAAAAACAAACAGGGGCTGAAGTAATGGGTCAATGATTAAGAAGAGTACATAATGTCCTTGTAGAGGACCCAATTTCAGTTGCCAGAACCAGGGAATCAGAGGCCATTTTCTTCACCCCCAAATATGCTCAAGTACACACACACACACACACACACACACACACACACATACACACACACACTGAATATTTTTGTAAAAAAAAACAAAAAAAAAAAAAAACAAAACAAAAAAAAAAAAAACAAAAGTAACTTATTATGTCAGTATTCTGTTTTGCATGAATTTGTGGGAAAACTAGGGTCACTTCCAGGGGTTAATTTTGGCTTGCAGCATTAGGAAAGCCAGTTTTTGGTGAACTGACAGTCCACTGCTTTGCAAAAAGGTCTTTTTTATGTTATACAATTTACACCTTAGTAAATCAATTTCTGCATATCAAAACCTCTTATCTGGAATCCCATGAAGGAACCAAATGCTAAAGCAATTCTCAGTCACAGACCTCTTGGTGTTCTGAGTCCTCTCATAACCAAGTTTGGTAAAAAGTTTTGAACCCTTCAGGAAGAACTCAGATAACATTCAAACACTTCAAAGAAAAGGTATCATCACCGAAAGATAACAACACAAAGGGCAGTTCAAAGCCTCTGGAATTCAAGCCTGATTTAATGCAACACTACAGCGTTAATTTTCTTCTGCTGTAATAAAACACCAAGATCAAGTCAATTTATAGAAGAAAGTTTCTTTTGGCATACAATTCCAGACAGTTAGTCTGTAATGGCAGACTGGAGCTGGAAGCAAACTGTAAGTGGGAATAAGCCTTAGGCTCTCAAGCCTGGCCCACCAGTGGCAACTTTCTCCAGCAAGGCCTCACCTTCTAAACCTCTCCAAACAGATTTATCAGCTGGGAAGCAAGTGTTCTAATATCCAAGACAATGGGGGATATCTCTCATTCATTCAAACCCCTACAAATTGTTATTTTTTAAGGTCACTCTGTCTCCCGTTATTTCTAGTGTTTATTGAGCAGGTCCTTAGAGTCAGGTTCACAATTCAGCAGTAGATTCACACAGTCACATCCTTTTGTGTCTGACTGCTGAGGACTAAAGTCGATGCTGCAGTAGATGAGCATCTGAAAGTGATGATGCTTGATACAGAAATAAGCAAGAGCAAAGGAAGGACTCCTTAGGACCCCTAAATGGAGATGCAGGTTCCCTGAACTTGTGCGGGTAAGGTTTGCAGCAGGTTTTAAAGAGGAAAGAGAATTGGAAAATAAAAAGAAAAAGGCATGCTGAGAAGGCTCTACTCTGTGAGCTTGGTTGCTTAGCTTACAGCTTCTGCACTGCTCATACTCACACATATTTCCATCTCTTTTTGTCAGTCTTTATCAAATACAATAAAATACCTGAAGCAGGCTTTTAAAAAGAAGGGTTTCATTTAGCTTGCAATATTGTATACTAAAAGTCTAAACATAGTGAAGGCACCATTGTCGGAGCCCACAGAGATGGCTTTGCTTCATCTTCACTTAAGGTCAGAGAGTTCAAAACTATCCTTACTCTTTCAATGTTAACATCATAAGACGTACGTAAAGGTCTCAGGCATGGCTACTGTAGGACGTTAGATTTTGGGTCTTGGATGTCTTATCTAAATAACAACAGACGTGCTTTGAGGTGTGGTTACTCTTGACCCTCAAGGCCAGATAACGAGTAATTTAGTCTAAGGTGTAGTTACCAAATATTTGGAGAATTAAGGAAGAAAGTCGGCTTGTTCCTTGTACGTGAGAAAGAAGTATTTTTGCCATGTTCACTTTTTTGGTTGGGGTATTTAAGAATATTGAAGAAAAAACTTGGGGAGTCCAGTATTTATTGGATTGTCCTCCCGACTCTATTCTGTGTCTCTGTTTTAGTATCTTTACCTGCCGTTTCTCAATCTACACTCCCACCTCTCAGGTACCAGGCATGTCTGGATCTGACTGAAGCCCCACAAAGACACAAAACCCAATGACAAATGACTGAGAACCACTGAAAAGATCACTTCTTCAAAGACAGAGGCTTGCATTGGAGGTGACTCAGTCTTCCATAATAAGACTTTCTTCAGAAGTAACTTAGGGCTTTCCACAACTATTTTGATCACCTCCAAGGCCATTGCCACACTGGGGAGCAAATTCACATCACAGTGGCATTTGTAAACCAATCAAAACAAGCTCAAACAACAGTATGATCAATTATCAGCCCACCAGCCAGCAATCCACCCATTCATCTATCCATCGGTCCCCACCCATTCATCTATCCATCGGTCCCAAACCATGCATATATCCTTCTGTTCAGTCAGCACCCTCATCTACCCTTCTTATTCATTATCTTTTCCTGCTCTGTCTTGTAGCCAGGTGAGACAGTGTGACTGAGTTCCAGCAATGAGATAGTTGGCAGGGTCCCAGACCTTATATTTTAAAAAAATAGTTGATGGGTGGAGAGCTGTCTCCATAGTTAAGAGCACTTGCTGCTGTTGCAGAGGTAAGTCCCAGGTTCAGAAGCCACATAATGACTCACAAGGGTCTTCAACTCCAGTTCCAGAGGATCTGACTACCCCTTCTGGTTTCCACAAGTACTGCATACACATGGTTCCCATGCAGCCACCCAGAAACAATGCACATAAAATAAAAATTCCTTTTTAAATTGTTTTACTATTTGAATTGTGTGTGTGTGTGTGTGTGTGTGTGTGTGTGTGTGTGTGTGTGTGTGTCCCACAGGGATGTGTGTACACATTCTTGGCAGCCAATGTCTTCAAATCCTTCTGCAACTGGAGTTACAGGAGTGTGTTTGCTGTGTGATGTAGATGCTGGAATCTGAACTTGGGTCCTCTGCAAGAGTAGTATCTGTGCTCAATTACTGAGCCATCTATCCAGCACCCCAGAAAGCAGGAGCACTCTTTTTGGTTCATTCTTCATAGTTTTCTCTTAGAATGCAAATGTAATGGCTGGCGTCAAAAAGCCTATTTTGACAAGGTCAGTAGGAAGAGCTTGCTTGAATATCAGAGCAAGAAGTGGAAGCAGTCTGTGCTGGGTTTAGGAGCTTTCCAGTAACTCAAGCCAGAAATTCCAATTCTCCAAAAATCTTAAAGTGGAAAGGCCAACCCTTTTTCATTGTCCTCAAGAATGGCATCCAGATAAGAGAGGAAGCTCTCACTCTCCTGTTGCTGTTCCCTCTCTCAGGCATTCTAGTAGCCTGCAGTAGTTCAACCAGACCCTACCTGGGATTTTTCCATAATTATCTTTCCAAGTGAGAACAATTCTCCATTTTGTTACTACACAACACATTTTAAATGTTATCGGAAATGTGAGGGCAAATGTGATGGCCAAAACATTCCAGTCAGAAAATGTCTGGACTTTTCTCAATTCTTGCAGAATACTTCAATCTGGGTTCTACATGTTAGGTGCACCTTCTTGGATCTTGATGTTGATATGGTCTTAAATTCTCCATCCAGAGCCCCAGAGGTACCAAATTCAGCTTACCTCAGCTCGAGCTTCAAAGAAATGCTGAGACGTGGGTTGGTACAAGTCCATCCTCAAGAACAACTGCTGTGTCCTCAGTCCCCAAAGAAGCAGAAAGGAGCACTTTCTAGTGGAACACGTCTTCTGTACAGCTCAGAAAACCCAATTGCTGATCTCAAAGGGCAGAGTGGGAAGGCATACTGCAAGCATGCTGGCCTGGCCTTCATCCCAGTAGGTTTCATAGAACCAGGTCTTCTTCTCACCCAGCTGGGAGGCCGGAGCCAATCCATTTCTTTTGTGTCCCATATTCTGCCCCTTCCCTCCTCCTTCACCTGAAGGTTGCCCTGTCCCCTTTCCCTCCCTGTTTCACTACTGCTGTGCTCCAATGTGCTGTCTCCTACATCTTGCAGTCTGTCCTATCCAAGCTGAGCCTCAGTGCTGCAACACTAGAACTTCTCCCTCTGGAATAAAAGGTCCCAGAGTTGATGTTCAAAGCAGTCCTGCAGTAACCCAGCTGGAGTGTCTCCCATACTGTGAAACAAGAGACAACTATCTGGGAGTGTCACCCATTAACACACGTTGGGCAGAACATACCCCACCCTGAGAGTAGTGCTGTTATGGAGTGCCTTTATGATCAAGGAAGGAATTGCTATTTACCCTTTCTACATAATAATGGAAGGATTCTGCCATTGTCCCCACTTTTGATTGATTACTTAATTTTGTTATGAAAAAAAACGGGGAACATTCAGTATGGACTGAATCTGCCTTTCTCACATCATATTTTGTCTTTCTTTCATCACCGATAGCTAGCCTTTCTCTTCTCCACACTCCCTGACTCAGGAATAGAACCCGGGCTGAACAGCTGGTTCCGATTGCAGCCCCACAAACCCCAATCAGAGACAGCAAAGTTTACTATAGTTGTTGCTGGTACTCTTCCTGTTTTGCTAACACACATTTGCTGGGTAGGAGCTAAGCCTGAAAACTTGTACTCTCGACCCTGTTGTTTTTCTCTGTGCTGTGAGTCAGTATATGAGCCCACTCCTTCCCCTCAATAAAGGCATTCAGCGTTTTCACTTATTTCAATCTCTAGGCCTTTGCCCGATTAGTGGAGCACATAATAGCATGGGTGCTACACATTTCCCTTTTAAGTAACCAACTAAATAAAGTAGCATTCCTATGAAGAGATCGATTAAAAAAAAAAATCATAGACACTTGTTTATGTCTTGTCTGTCAAACAAACTTCAGAAATACCTTTGTTACTCAAGTACAAAACTATATTCTGTCCTACCAAATAGTCACTTGCCTAATTTTCCATTTGTTGAAAATATATGGGAAAACATATTGACAACCTAAGGTATTTAAATTGCAATATGCTCAAGAATGAGGTCTTACGATTGGGACAGAGGGCACTCCAAGTCTTTGCTTAAGGCAAGGCAGCATATTAATAAACTGCTTATTACTTAAGATCAAGAATACAGTGATATGAAACATAAAGCTAATTTTAGAAGATTAATCTCCATTGTGGATGAAGGAAAATTTGAACCGTGTGGAAACTAATACAAGATGAGGCCTGCATTCTAAAATGCCGTCGTCCCCTCCCTGCATTCAGCTGGAGGTCAGTCTGGGCTGCTTTGTGACATAACTGAAAAATAAGGAATCAACAATAACAAAAATAAAAAATATCTTTTATCGGGGCAAAATATTAAAAGGCAAATAAAACACAAACTGCAAAATGGAGCTAGCATTTTCATCGTTGAAATTTCATTTTTAAAAAGTATGGCAACAGAAGCAAAATTAAAACAGGTACTTTGCTCTATCTAGATCAGATATACAAATTTGCAAAAAAAAAAAAAATCCAACTACTAGCATAGTGTTTACACTAGAAGTCAATTCTGTGTTAAGCCTATAAGGTACCTTAACTCAGTATAATTTAACTTTGATAACATTCAGGCATTTCACACAAATTAAGCCTGTAAGAAACCACATTCCCAATATTTATATTGCTGAAGAAAACGTGACTTTTAAGTTCCCTTAAAAACCACTTACTTATTAAAGCATTTCTGACTGCCCAGCTGAGAAGCCTGAAACAGTTAAGGGATGACTATGTTAACAATCTAACCTTAAAAGTGAAAACAAAAAACAATCTTTAACGCTTAAAACCGACTTAATGTAATACATACTGTTTGGGGTGTCAAATCAATAAATTAACAAACTTTTAGAACAAAGTACTTATATCAAGGAACTTCAGTGTATGCTATCAATGGAAGAATAAACACTCCACAAAAGGTGTAAATGACCCGGGTGGTGGTGGTACACGCCTTTAATCCCAGCACTAGGAGGAAGTCACAGGATGGGCAGTTTGAGGACAGCCTGGTCTACACAGCGCTAGTTCCAGGACAGGCAAGGCTGTTACACATTGAAAACCAGTCTCAAAAACAAACATAACGTGTAAGTGACTAGAAATTTGGAGAACCCTGGTGCACTTGGATACGGCCTGAATGGCACATGGCATTCGCAGAGATGTCCGTGCTGGGGTGTAGCTGCTTCAGCACCTCCTATATAGGCTCTCCTTAAAGATGCGATTGCACTACTATTGATCCTACTGCGACTGGGTCACCGCCTTCTTAAAGAACTCCTTCCGGTAGGGAACTGACTAAAGGGCTGTAATACTAGGAAGGACAACTTTATAAAGAGAAGGGTGTAGGATGGTCTCTGCACTATCTGCAAATGAAACGAGTTGCGGGAATTGAGTGGCGTGACTGGACAAACGTCATCAACTAACTGTCCAATCGAGGTAAGGCTAGTACAAAACCACGATGCGACTGGGTTAGGAATTACGGTTATGTACAGCCAATAAATTCTGCCGCTTTTCGCGCCCTGCGTTTATACGTTGAGAAAAAAAAAAATAACTGCAGTCTAAGTGAAGTCTGGAGTTACATTACTAAATTACAATATCTTCACAGAACAGAGGCTAAAGAAAGGAGTGCACAAAGACAAAAATCTGCTAGTCCATGGTATAATTAGCCCTGGAGAGAGCGTACAGTGTGCAGTGGGAGTGGGGGAAAAGACTGAAAATAAAGAGGGAGAGTGTCCGTGTCCGAGTGACCATAGCAACTAATGTGGATGGGGCACGTTTTGGTCTAGCATAATCATTCCTTACCAGACTCACCTGACATTCCTGGTGGCAGACAGGTTTCAAGTAGTTTGCTGAATTTAAACATAAGCGGAAGCTATTTAAAACGTTAGTGTACAGCCACATTCAACGAGCTCTCTGGGTGGCTCTGAAAAGAGCCTTTGGGGCTTGTTTGCTGTCAGAAGCAGTCCTACTTCTTCTTGGAAACAGCTTTCTTGGCCTTAGCAGCTTTAGGCTTAACGGTTTTAGGTTTGGCAACTTTAGGCTTGGCTGCTTTTGGCTTCACAGCCTTTGGCTTTGCTGGGCTCTTAGCTGCCTTTTTAGGCTTGGCTGCCTTGGCCTTCTTAGGGCTCTTAGCCACTTTCTTCACTCCAGCCGCCGCAGGCTTCTTTGCTTTCTTTGGAGTTTTCTTCACCGTCTTCTTGGCCCCCGCAGCCTTCTTAGGCTTCTTCGGGGTGGAACCTGAAGGTTTCTTAGCCTTGGCCGCGCCTGCCTTCTTGGCTTTGGGCTTGGCCTCGCCGGAAGCCGCCTTCTTGTTGAGCTTGAAGGAGCCGGAGGCGCCGGTGCCCTTGGTCTGCACCAGGGTGCCCTTGCTCACCAGGCTCTTGAGCCCCAGCTTGATGCGGCTGTTGTTCTTCTCCACATCGTAGCCACCTGCAGCCAGCGCCTTCTTGAGCGCGGCCAGGGACACGCCGCTGCGCTCCTTGGAGGCGGACACAGCCTTCGTGATGAGCTCGGACACCGGGGGACCGGTAGCCTTGCGCTTCGCTGCACCAGCCTTTTTTGTCGTCTTCTTCTTGGCAGGAGACTTCTCCACTGGAGCAGGAGCAGCAGTCTCGGCAGGAGCGGTTTCGGACATAGCTAGAATGTAAGCTACTATAATACCAAAAGAAACCTAACTCAAGAGAAAATTTTGCAATGGTCTTTAGCGCGGACTCCGGGCTTATATAAGCCAGAGCTGGGCTGTGATTGGTCGAGCGTCCAATCCACCGCCCTCTAGCCGCAGGGACTCAAGGTTAGAATCTCAAATTGTGTTTGTTGGTCCACAAATTTTTAACTACTACTGTAAATAAGGGCACAGAAATTGGCAGTTTGGGGTTCCAAAGGAGAACAGCCTTCGGGTTCACATACCTATGTGTGATTTTTTGAATCACACTCAACAAACCAGAGATATTCTTTAAAAAATGTCTCCAATGTTTACGAAGAATCCATAAAGCGGGAGCATCCTGATAGTTACTTGCATGTTTCCACAAACTTATACGAAGTATGCAAGGAATATTACTTATATGGATTTGTCCACAAGTACCGCCTTTAATTTTTGAAAGAGTAAAAGAAATGGTTTTCTTTGTTTGGTCACAAATTTTGTTTCTGGCTGAAGCAAGTAACACAAGTAGAGTGCCCGGTTGGCGACATACTGAAATTAGCCACTTTAGGTATTTCTCTTCTAAATGGGTCAGGCTTCTCATACTTGGCACACATTGCTATCTTTAATGGAGAATGCACGTTTTTTCCACTGTGAAAGGTTAGAAACTATTCACCTGAGGAGTTGTTGAAATGTCTTAGCGGTTAAGAGCAGCTGCTGCTCTGGCAGATGTGCGTTTGTTTCCAAGCACTCACTGGGCAGCTTGCAGTTGTCTGTAACTCCAGTCCCGGGGAATCTCAGGCTTTCTTCTCAATTCTCTGGATTACCAGGCATGAAAGTGGTGCACATTTATATACATGAAGGCAAAACATCATACACATAAAGCTTTTGAAAGTAACTCAAATATTTAAAAATAAATCACTGCCTTCAGGGGCAAACCAACTTGCTTCTAAGTCAAAATGAATTAGATATGGACCTGAGCAGCTTTTGTCAACTTCCTAATGGTGTCTAAAGACAGAAAATATTTACTAAAGATGATTTACATTAGGAAAACTCTAAAACTTTCCGAAAATTATTAGAGTGGTCCTACAGCCCTCAAATGGACTTGGTTGAGATGGTCAGTGAGAATTTCAGAACATTTAGCTAACAAGGAGGCATGCTTTTAAGTAGTCAATGCCAATATGGGTAATTTTTTTTATGTTGAGATGCCAAGCTGACCAATATTTTAGAATATTATTAAGAAGCTGGTGATTATAGAGTTTCAAAGAATATAAGAAAAATTAAAAAAAAAGAGAGAAAGGGTGTGCTACAGAGGAAAAGGACACTATCATGAGAGGTAACACTTGGTATGGTGGGGAAAGATGTACAGAATTCACTACTCATTAATAAAGGACATCAGATTTAGATGTAAAATAAATCACAAGGATGCTATTTTATTTCACCAAAAAAAAAAAAAAGGAGAAAATGCAATTTCTTTTGACAATGGCAATCTTCATCAAGGTTTACAGGGCCACATATACTCCTACCAATTATGCATTTGAGGAAAGATTACAATTACAAGGTGGTTCATTGCTACATATTCAGGTGACTACAACATTCAACAATGAACTACTCGAGACCTTATCTCAAAAAAAAAAATAATGTAAAGTCATAACAATACAAGGTGACTAAAGAGGCCAACATACATGATGCTACAGGATCTAGAAGTGGTGTACTAGACAAACTTATATAGTAAACTGCTTGACACCCAAAATGGGAACGATTTTAAATATATAGAAGTCAGATGGTATGCGATTTAAAACGTTTACTTTTTCGCCTGAATAATGCTAATTAAACACAGGCCATTTTAGGACTTGAGGGTTCAGGGTTACCAGTACTTCCAAGTAAGCGTGATATATACTTAAGCATTGGCACAAAAGGAACAAAACAGGTCATAACCAAATTTCTAGTATTTGTAGTTTCGAATTTAGGTAAGAACTGCAACATTATTCAGGGGAAGAGCTTTACTGACTAGAGGTGTTTTTAAAGGGTTAAACATTAAATTTTGCTGATTTTGGTACATGGCACACCTTGAGGGCAGAAAGGTTACCAAAGGTGGGACTACAAAACAATTCACATTACCGGTTTCAGTAACCCGTGGCACAAAACCACGTGCTCACATCAACACAACCAGGACTCGGGTAACTAGGGTGTTCACGTGACTTAACCACGAAGCAAACTCAAAAAGATGAGTTGTGCTCAGTAGCACGTTACTCTTAAAACTGAATCACTTCCTAAAAGTACACATTGTGGATTGACAGCTCGATTTGGTGACAATTGAGGGGCTCTGAAAAGAGCCTTTTGAATTTGTAAAAGATGCAAGGGAAAACTACGCCCTCTCACCCCGGATCCGGCGGGCCAGTTGAATGTCCTTGGGCATAATAGTGACGCGCTTGGCATGGATGGCACACAGGTTGGTGTCCTCAAACAGACCCACCAGGTAGGCTTCACAGGCCTCCTGCAGGGCCATGACCGCAGAGCTCTGGAAGCGCAGGTCGGTCTTGAAGTCCTGCGCGATCTCGCGCACCAGGCGCTGGAACGGCAGCTTGCGGATCAGCAGCTCGGTGGATTTCTGGTAGCGCCGGATCTCGCGCAGCGCCACGGTGCCGGGCCGGTAGCGGTGGGGCTTCTTCACGCCGCCGGTGGCCGGGGCGCTCTTGCGAGCCGCCTTGGTGGCCAGTTGCTTGCGTGGGGCTTTGCCGCCGGTGGACTTGCGAGCGGTCTGCTTGGTACGAGCCATTTCAACACTGTAGAAACTACACAGCGACTGAACTGCTGGAAATGCTTCGTTTATATAAGGAGCCTCGGTGCTGGATTGGACAGTCAATTGCTGACATCATAATTCCGGGCGTCTGATTGGTCCGCGTTTAAACCCAGTAATAAAAGGGAATTATTTATTGCTTACAAAATTCGTTTGTCATGTAAAAATTACTAGAGCATACCCCAGGAATTAACATCACAAGAAAGTGCTGGCTTTGAAAATCAACGGACCTTTTCATTATTTAAACAAAGGAGCATTTTGGAGAAATCTTAACGAGAACTTAACGAGAAATCTGAAAGGAAAATTGACAAGAAATTAGTAATTCCCGGAGTCATCAATACCTCTCACACTTGATCGCTCCAAGAGTTCCATCACAGGAAATTGCTTTAGAAATTGCAATTCATACTGCCTCTCAACGGCTGCGGTTTTGGCGCGAAAAAATTCAAAATGGATGAACCAGCAAACTTCCCGTATTTACAAACCCCGAGGGCTTTGAGATTTGACTACTGTGTTACATTAACTGGGGACACGGGCTTGTGATTGCATTCATTTACAAGTTACAAAGTTACACAGTTCAAGATTCGAAGAGAAGCCCGAAATCAGTCACAGAAACAGCCGCCTATACAGAAAAACGTACACAGCGCCAGAAGACTAATGCTGCCTGTAGGAAAGCTAAGTCGGGGATGCTCTTGATGCTGCCCTGCTGTGGCAGGCAGCAGATGGGAGGCTTGGTGATAATTGTGTGTATTGTGCTGGACGTGGCGGTGGTGCTTATAACGGCCGTCCGTTGCACGAGCCTTTCTCTCCTTTAATTTGGTCGGATTTGTCAGACACAAAAAACAATAGAGTACTTGGCGTTGCTTTATGATTTTTTTTTTCCCCGATAAGGATTACCTGTGCCACCAATATTTTCCCTATGTTTACCAGAGAACCTTATCAGGATTTTCAGGAAAAAGGAAAGGACTGTTGTAATCTGCAGATTATAACGAGGCCTATTAGAAAATATCTATCCACCTCACATTTGGAGCTGCCCACTGCTACCGGGCCACTCACTCCACATTGTGATTCAGGCTCCTAGCCTGCATTTGCTCACAGCAGGAATACACTAGTCCTTGTGGTTGGTGGGTATGCAATTGTCAGGTTAAGAGGGCTGTTTCGAGTAATTTCTGAAATGTGTTTTCATTATAACAGGAGCTAAACAGCCTGAAAAAAATACGGCTGCAGTAATTGAAGTTTAGATGTAGTTCACCCCCAATTGCCAAATGTAGTGTTTGTCTTTGTTCCAGATATAAATATTTGTGAAAGAGGGATTTAAACTCCAATCCTGTGCTGCTTTCAAATTCTTTGTTCCTCTCTTTGCCACAGTCCTGGTGTGAAATGATTAATGTTTTCTTCATTCCAAAAATATGCAATAAGCAGTATGTCTTTGCAGTATGTAGAGGTAAAGTGCTAACATTCAGACCTGACTCATGTCCCGTTCTCTGCCAGTGGAAAGCAGACATCCTCTCCTTTACATTTTCAAATGAGAGGCAGAATGCAGAGATCAAACATGACTTCAGCACAGGCAAAACCGTTCAAAGGTAAGAGTCCTGCTTGGTTTCCAAGACTCAAGCTGTTTGGCCCAGTCCTCTTTTTCACAGCAACTGGGTTTTCCCCTTATCCATCTTCTGTAATCTTTAATGTCGGTGATATTTACCTTTAAAAATGTGTCAACATTTTTGTTATTTTTGAGACAAATGTCACATGTAATCTCTAAGAGTCAGTTTGTCTAACTAAATTTTCAAGTGTGGTTTGAAAAACACACTCATGTTCCTTGAATGAGTCTATTTCAAATTGAGTTACTAGGTTCTAAGTGATTGCTTTTGGCATCTAGTAGAAAAGGTTCAACAATATACTTTCCTTGCAACAACAATTTTAAAACCCAGAGACATTCTATCTGTGGAAAGAGGAAAAACCCTGAGTGTACTATTTGAAATCTTGAAACACAGAAATCTTGGATCTGATTGTCTCTTTAATGAAAGGAGTTCAAAACGGAAAAAGTTTTTTTGGGTTTTGTTTTTTGGTTTTTTGTTTTTGTTTTTCCATCCATATTTAGGTTCAGTGACAAAAGGCACGTAAACGAGGGAAATTATTTAATTTATGGGATTTAGAGAGAATAGCTTTACAAAAAGCCCATGCAATTCATCAGCTATTTCAAGGGTCTGGGAAGATAACATGTGGGACGGTAAATACACTAGTAAGCTAATAGGAAAGGCACCCTGGTAGGAATCCTACCAGGGAGCATTAAGTTCTGTTATGTCAGAGATGACAACTGAGGGGATTTTCATTTATAAAATTATAAAGAAAGGGAAATTTCTACCAAGTGTTTCACATTCACCATGTTCACTGTTTCAGTTTCCATTAATCCATATATGCAAGTAAAATATTTAGGGTCAACTATTAAGTTGCCTATATATTTTGAAAGGTAGTTCAGTTATGTTGCCTTACCTTGACTTATCTTGGTGATAATTCTCCTTAATGAGGCTCAATACTAAAAACCTCTGGAATTCTCTCACTCCTGTCTCCTCCTTTCCTCCCAAACCTAGTTACTGGAGACAGAATTCCTCTTCGACGAAGCAGGAAGTAGAATCTAAAGTTGCAATTCCTCAAAGCAGAGCATTTATGGGAGAAAGTTCATTCTTTCCTTTCTCCTTTGGAGCCACATTCCATACCAGTGAGAAGACTGCTGTACACAGGTCAAGAAACTGGACCGACAGAACTTGCTGCAATTTCCCTTTGCATAGATGCATTAGGTCACATCCTGGATGGAGTAGCATTTCCACACAGCTTCCAGTCTTACTGGAAATACACAAGCACACACGGCTATTGTCCCCAGTAAGAGCTTGAGTCTCAGTTTTGTTTTACTATGCACCACGTAAACCGCGGTGCTCTTAGATACAAGAGGGATTCACAAATTACAAAAAGGTTCTAAGTTGATAACTAGGAATCGAAGGTTCCTGCTAAGAGTCCCCCCTAACCCACCCAAGCTGCCTTCCACACACTGGGACGAGCCATACCTTTAAATTGCTTGTTAATCACAATATGAGCCGATTACGGAGGAAATACAACCTAGGAATGGGTTCTGTAGGTCACTATGCCTTGCTTTAGGTTTCAAGCCGTAAAGCTTAGTGTAAACAGCCTCTCAAGTGAGAAAGGAGGTGGCTCTGAAAAGAGCCTTTGTGTTTTTCCGATTGGTACTAAAGTTACGCCCTTTCCCCACGAATGCGGCGAGCCAGCTGGATGTCCTTGGGCATGATGGTGACTCGCTTGGCGTGGATGGCGCACAGGTTGGTGTCCTCAAACAGACCCACCAGGTAGGCCTCGCTGGCCTCCTGCAGAGCCATGACCGCAGAGCTCTGGAAGCGCAGGTCGGTCTTGAAGTCCTGCGCGATCTCGCGCACCAGGCGCTGGAACGGCAGCTTGCGGATCAGCAGCTCGGTCGACTTCTGGTAGCGCCGGATCTCGCGCAGCGCCACGGTGCCGGGCCGGTAGCGGTGGGGCTTCTTCACGCCTCCGGTGGCCGGGGCGCTCTTTCGAGCAGCCTTGGTGGCCAGTTGCTTGCGCGGGGCTTTGCCGCCGGTGGACTTGCGAGCAGTTTGCTTGGTACGAGCCATGACCTCACTGCAAAGTAGAATGAAGTGGTCTCTGCTGAAGGCTTATTTATAATCAGAACCTGAAGCTGATTGGACGAGACTACACTAGCCCTAATCAACTTTAAACGTATTGGTCAATTGTGCACGCGCCTTGAGTTTTTTTTTTTTTTCAATCCGGCCGTTACATGGGAAACAAGTATTAAAATCATAAAACACTACCCCAGGTAATTGGAAAACTGAGGCAGAATTGCTGCTAGTTGTAAAGGAGCATGAATTATATAGTGACAGACCTTGTCTCAAGAAAAAGTTTGCAAATAATTTGATTCCCTTTTTGATCTATGGTCTGTCATTTTTCAGGTATAGGTTTTATATATGTATATATGTATATACATATATATATGTATATATGTATATTTATATATATATATATATACATATACCTTTTCCAGTACACATAAGTGCTATTGACAATTTCTCATAAAAGGTACAATTAGGGTAAATTAATATGCCAGGTAACTCCATTGTGCTCTCAAATATTTTACTTTTGTTTTGACATTTACAAATTACAATACATTAGATGTCAGTTTTTGATCTACCAAATTTCCAATTGGTTTATAACCACCATCAGTGTCCATGCATATTTCAACCCTCAACACGATTATTTCCAATTTTCGTCGGTTCTTATAGGAGCAATTTAAGGGTCAGGAGCCTACTCTTCCGCTCCAAATAACCCCATTTTCTCAATTTTTCGACTTAAAGTAATCGCCTACTCTTAGTGTTACAATCAAAACTTGACTTTAAGTCTTTCAAAATATTGTAAACCAAAAAATAGTGTATCTTTAGGTTTCTCAGACCTATGTGAAGGCATTACTTCAAGGGTAATACTAAACGAAAAAACTGGAAACGAACAAAAACCTTCAAATTACTAAACTAACTCTTCAACCTTTCAAGAGTCGTTTCATTCAACCCGTTATTTCCCCCAAATCGGTTATAGTGTAGAAAGGTAACCTTAAAACTGTCTCAGGGGATAAAAAAATATGTCTTCCGGCAGTTATGGTTTATAGACGTTCTACTTTAGTTAGGCAACAGTTAAGAAAGGAAGCCAAAGGAGCTTGATGTACCAATAGATGACTATGTCCAGTTCTTTAAAAGACAGGAGTGGTGGCTCTGAAAAGAGCCTTTAGTAAATTTGGTTCAAAATGAGTTATTTCCCCTTGGCCTTGTGGTGGCTCTCGGTCTTCTTGGGCAGCAGCACGGCCTGGATGTTGGGCAGGACGCCGCCCTGCGCGATCGTCACGCGGCCCAGCAGCTTGTTGAGCTCCTCGTCGTTGCGGATGGCCAGCTGCAGGTGGCGCGGGATGATGCGCGTCTTCTTGTTGTCGCGGGCCGCGTTGCCCGCCAGCTCCAGGATCTCGGCCGTCAGGTACTCCAGCACGGCCGCCAGGTACACCGGGGCGCCGGCGCCCACCCGCTCCGAGTAGTTGCCCTTGCGGAGGAGGCGGTGCACGCGGCCCACGGGGAACTGCAGGCCGGCCCGGGAGGAGCGAGTCTTGGCCTTGGCGCGAGCCTTGCCGCCTTGTTTGCCGCGTCCAGACATGGTGAAGGAAAGAGGGACACTCGTTCACAACTCTGTAGAGGTGACGGGGGCAAGAGCTTGGCCCTTATAGTTTTCTCTGGGCGCGAAAAAGAACCCGTGCGATTGGCTGGCTTCTTCGTCTTCTCATTTAGACCAATGGGAAGCGTTTGTGCCAACGCGTATTTCGATTGGGCAAGATTTTTAGCTGACGTCACAGAAACAGCACCCAATCAGAAGTGGAAAGTTCTAAGCCTCATTTGAATAACGGCTTATAAAAAGGTACCGGCCGCCACACTCGCTGTTGGAGTTCCAGGAGTTGGTGTAGCAACATGCCTGAACCAGTGAAGTCCGCGCCCGCGCCGAAGAAGGGCTCCAAGAAGGCCGTGACCAAGGCCCAGAAGAAGGACGGCAAGAAGCGCAAGCGCAGCCGCAAGGAGAGCTACTCGGTGTACGTGTACAAGGTGCTGAAGCAGGTGCACCCCGACACGGGCATCTCCTCCAAGGCCATGGGCATCATGAACTCGTTCGTGAACGACATCTTCGAGCGCATCGCGGGCGAGGCTTCCCGCCTGGCGCATTACAACAAGCGCTCGACCATCACGTCCCGGGAGATCCAGACGGCCGTGCGCCTGCTGCTGCCCGGGGAGCTGGCCAAGCACGCCGTGTCCGAGGGCACCAAGGCCGTCACCAAGTACACCAGCTCCAAGTGAGTGCGATGAATTCGCTCTTGACCCAAAGGCTCTTTTCAGAGCCACCTACAGTTTCCGCGAAAAGAAGCTGCTGCACATCCCATAACGTCTTCCTGTAGCCAGTGGGTTTCAGGTGTTGTACGTGAGGACTCCTTAGCTGTTTTCTGCTTTTAGCGTTCACCAGGTCTCCCTCCCGTCAGGGTTTCCGGTGCCAACTGTTTTCCAAGAGACGCTCTGCTCTGCTCTTGACCAAAAGACTCTTCAGAGCCACCCAAGTTCTCAAAAAGGAGCTGTATTGCTTCCGCACACTGATAGGAAACAATGCCTATGAATTAAAAACAATCATCTATCGGTCTCCTCAGTCTTGGAAGAAGTTGTGCCCACTTCCAGCACTAATAATTGCTTTTACTCTTCTTGCATTCTCCAATCCACTAATAATTGTAGAAATTAACCATCTTGTCAGTATTGTGGGATAGTAATTACAAGTTACTTTGTTACCTGCTGAAGTGGAGACATAATAGGCTCTTTTAAATGAGTTAGAGCCACAGTGTGGCAGTAGACCTGAAAAGCCGTTAATCGTCAGATCCCAGATCTCTACATCTTACAAAATGTTGCTTACGGACAGATGTAATCAGAGCATCATCATTTACTTGGGTCCCGTTACCTGTTTTTTGTTTGCATTGAGGTTTTTGTTTTGACACCCGATTTCACAGTTTAGGTTTCTGTTATCCAACTAAGTGTATCTTACTGCCTCAAAAATCTAACGTGACTGAAATTACAGTCCCTTGGAACCAGGCTTTGGTCTTAAGTAACAAACTAAACACTCGGGGAAACAGAAAACTTTTTTTTTTTCCAATTTTTGTGTCTTTTTGTGTCTTGTTATTTTCATAAATACTTTCTGTTTTACCTTCAATGTGTACTTATTACTTGATTTTAAGACTGTGTAGTGTGTTTATAAATATGTTCTTACTATATTCTTTTGACATGATTAAAACTTATGGAAGAAAAAACTTCAAAGAGGGTCTTAATGTGACTATTTGAAATTGTGTTTGAGGTTTTCAGAGCATTAGTAAAGAATTTAGAGAATTTGTTTTAGTCATTTTTGTAAGTTCTATAGTCTAGTAAATGCAAATAAAGTGTATGAGTATCAACAACTAAAAGTAGCTGAATATCAAATGTTAGGACATCACCTCTGGAAAAAGTATGTTAGCTATTGTCTGTCTCCTGAGATCTTAATAAAAGTCTAACCATTTTCCAAACATCTCCATTAATGTCTTTTGGAGATGCTTTTGGAAGAAACTCATGATGATATTGCAGTAACTTTTCAACATTTGGCTTTGCGTTAAAAGGAAATACAAGCCAAGTCCCTCCCGGAATGTGCTGTTTATCAAGTTCCCTCAGTTTGCAATGCAAAAGACATAATTTGGTTAGTGTTTAGCAAATTCCTTTACTTCATATATGTACATGAACAGGCAAATACTTCCATTTGGACATATATACCATTAGTCTTGGGGCAACAGGAAAAGGAAGACACCTTACTGCTGTTCACAGCATAAGCTGTTCGCTTAATCTTTTGAGGGCCTCAACTTGGCTTGGCTGTAACACAGAAAAGAATAATCTGAATATCAAACAAAGGAGCATGAGGCCAAAGAGAACAAACACATATCTTTACTGTGATTTGTTTGTTTTTTGTTTGTTTGTTTGTTTTGAAAGAGTGCACCAGGCCTTGCTAGGGATTTAATCCCATACGTGGGAGGCTGGCAGAACTCTATGAATGTGAGACGCCAGCCTAGTCTGTACAAAGAGCAGGGCAGCAGGTGCTACATAATGAAACCTCTGCGTCTGAGTAACAGAGAGAAAGCAGGCCAGCAAGAGCCACACTGGGCTAAGTGCACAAAGGTACAGGAAGTCTACTTGGCTTTTTTCTATAATGCAAGTGGTGTGTCTTCTCCTATGCCTAGGATCTTACCTCACAATCTTTTGAGACTGCCTAGTTCAAAAGGAATTGATACAAAGAAACAAAGAGGGAAGGTGTCTTGCTCTAGGCCATCAAGTTCTAGGGACATAATGGGGGTGAGTGGAGGTACCAGCTTTGTGTAAACAAAGAATTTATCTTGATAAGAGAGATTGAAAGATTTTCATAAAAGTTTTATAATATGGGAGACCTTAAAGGAGGAAGATACTTATGGAATAGTGGTCCTTGATAAGCTAGTTACTTTTTTTTCCCCAAACAGGGTTTCTCAGTAGCTTTGTAGTCTGCCCTAGAACTTGCTTTGTACAACAGGCTGGCTTCAAACTCACAGAGATTAGCCTGGCTCTGCCTCCTGAGTGCTGGGATTAAAATTGTGCACCACCAACACTCAGCCCCAAGCTAGTGACTTTTGATAGAAAACAATTATTTTTCACAATTGTAAACCACCATTGAATAAATTGGGGGTTATTTGAAGAAAAAATAAATAAATGTACTTTTATTTTTTATTTGTACTAATAGTAAAATTAAGAGAAGCAAAAAAGCTTGGAAAAACAATGAAACAGAACAAATACATGGGTATGGACTTCTGTTTTGAGAACGGTATATCTTGTGTCTGTCCCCATGGCCATTCATTATAAATTCACAACTTGTGATTCTAATATTAGCATTTAATAAATGTTCCTACTTTTCCCTGATAACTTTGCTGAAGTTACACATTGTTTTAGTTCCAATCTTAACTGCTGATATTAACACTCTTAAATTTTACATTTTAAGTTTTAATTACTATGCCTTGTGGGATTCATGAAACAAAAATGTCTCTGATTTGCAAGCCTATTACTTGCACAAGAATAGATAGTTCCTGGAATGTTGGAGGCTCTTGTTTATGGGAGATAAGAAGCCACATGCTTTTCACTCCCACAAACAAGTTTGTTTGACGCATCTGCACAGGAGTGGGCTTGATATTTTGTGGGCAAGAAGTTTACAAACAGGAAATGCTTATGTCAGGATGTACACTTGCCCCTGATTGCATATAGGCTGGAGATATGCCAGGATATATGCTTGGCCCGTATTGGACCTGATAAGAAATACTGAAGACATTATAAACCCTGATTCAGGAGCCATCTTCCAGAAAACTAGGAAGAGATATCTGGCCAGAACCCATCATCCTAGGCAGTATTTAATTTAAACTTGCTTCAATTTTAGCATTCAACTGTGGTAATGATCCTATTCTCAATTGGTGGGATTAACTTCTACGTCTATCAAAAAGTGTTCTTTCAAAGTATGCCTTGTCTCAGTAAACTTACTTTAAAATCAGCTGTTGACTTCGTTTTGAGGGAAAAAGAAGATAGAGACCCTGGGTAGACCTGGAAACATCATCAAGGCACAGCCCATACAGCACAGACCGAACAGTGACTTATATCTGAAAACAGAAAGGAAGAAACCCCTATATGTCTGATGGGGGAAAAAATGACACCATGGAGGCTCTTAGGTATATTAAAATCATGCCTGTAAAACCATGCTAAAGAACTTAATCAACACATTGGATAAAGAAACAATTTAACTCCCTTGCCTGGACACCATAGAACAATGCACATATAACACTGAGAGAGGCTGACACCACATCAGGCCATCATCTAATGCCTATCACATTGTGTTACACAGTCCCCCAATGTTGAGGTGGTTGGCCTACTCAACAAGGTCAACCAGTTCAGTATTCTGGACCTGAAACTGACACCTGTTACCAACAGGTTCAGACTGTGACACACTTGAAAGCATAACTTTGCAGTTTTGACCTCAAACCTGATCTACCAGCTCCCTTCAGTAACCACCACATTTGGGTATCTTATGTACACCAGATATGTGTGTACACACCAGATATGTGTGTACATAAGATAGCTCTCTGGAGCTCTCTGAGCTCTCTGGAGCTCTACTGTAGCCACTTGAAATTGCACTGGTTCAATAATAGACCCCTATCCAAGCTATTCCCAGCCATGGCAGGCTGCAGAAAAAGCCCAACTGGATGTAGGCTGCTGACTCCAACAGGATATAGCAGGATGTATGGTGCCCCCAAGCTTGCCCTAGCTGTTGGGGATCAACTACAAGGTATCCTTGATATGGTAAAAACAAATCAAAACAACCAATCAGAAGTTAGCTAGCAACTCTAGCTGTGCCTTATAAACAAGGGGGAAAATGCAGTAACCACTGTAACAGCCTACATATAGCCTCCAAAAATAGCAACCTTGCCACAGCTGCAACTGACCAATCAACTCAGGACAGGTACCCCCAGCCAGGAGATGCACCAATCTTGTGACTGTTACTATGCAGCTTACAGACCCTTGGGCCCTCCCATTTGCCTGACCACTATATATGCTTTGTTCTCGTGCTACCCAGGGATTCCCTTGCTCTCCTGATGCTTCCAACAAACTGAAAAGAGACCTGAATAAATACTTGCCATTAAAAGACTCTATGTTTTTGCGTTAGATTTGCTCTATTGGTGGTCTTTGGGAATCTGGACTCCAGGTATAACATCAATTAATGTATATGTGTATATATGTATAAATGGGTTTGCAGCATCACCTATGGTATGAAAATGAAGAATGGAATAAAGAACTTGTATTCACATGAGGTAAAGCCTGGTAAATAAGAATCTGGAAAACGATAGGCTAATGGATGTTTATTCGGGTCCCAGTTGGACAGTGGGCTGAGAAAGTAGGTTGCAACACTTTCTGGAGCTTGGAAACGACAAAGATCAAAAATACCAGTCACAACCAAAGAAGAATGTTCTCTTAAATTTAATATCTGGATTTATGCAACGACCTCCCGTTGACAAATGTTTTTGCTGAAGCCAGAGGAAATCTCATTTCATCCATCGCTGCGTCAGAGCCGCATCTGAGGGCATGTAGTTGAGGATATGAGCCGAAACTGTAGGCACTGCGAGCCGGGCACCGGGGGTGGGGGGGGGGGTGGGAAGGGGGGGGGCGGTGGGAAGGGGGGGAGGACCGTCAGCAGGCTTGGTTCATCTGGTTTAAGGGAAAGCAAAAACAAAGAACCCCAAACATTTCTTAGGAATGCGCAGCGCTCCTTGAGGGCAAATATGGAACAAAATAAATTCACATGAATACTTATTCTGATACTCAAACATCAAGGGGGGGGGAAATATCCTGTTTGAGATCATTCATAAGGAAAAGAGCATGAAGCGGTTGGCCGGTTAGCTCAGTTGGTTAGAGCGTGGTGCTAATAACGCCAAGGTCGCGGGTTCGATCCCCGTACGGGCCAACAAGATGTAGTGGTTTTTGCATTTAGCTCTGGAAGTTCTTTCTGGTTTGACCTACTTCTTTAGTTAAACCTACCTCGTTTCAGGACTATACTTTGTTCTTATCACTATTGTACTGGTTATCAGTGGCCCTTGGGTATCCTAGCAACTGCTAAACTTGCTCTCTGAGCTCTTTCTCATTATCCCGCACAGCCCATGATATGTGCACCTGGCATTTTTTCACTCCCACTGGCCCTGGTTTGTTCTTCGTTGTCCCACTAATAGCTCCAAACCTTGAAGTCCTGGTGAACTGTATCACCCCCTTCCCTTATTTTTGCTGTCATCTTCATACCATCACGTGCAATAATTTATTCCTTGAAGTGAAACTTTGGGTCATTCTCATCGTTTAATTGTTGGATCCTTGGTGCCCAGTCTGGTACATAATAGGTATCTTATATATATTTTTTGCTGAATGAAGGATGCTAGACATAATTTCAAGCAAAATATGAAGTTGCATTTAAAAAGAAAGAAAGAAAGAAAAGTCAAAGTCCTCAGAAGATTTTTATCACTGTAGGAAGTGAAGACATTCAGAGAAGAAAGGTAAGTACACTCAAGAGTTAACACACGGTAGAATTAAAATCATATGTGAAATCAGGCTGTCAGTCGTGGTCATATGTATTCACACAGATGGGTGGCAGTTGGACAGTGGGCTGAGAAAGTGGGCTGCAACCCTTTCTGGTTCGTTTTTGTCAGTTTGACACAAACTGCAATACTGTGAAAAAAGGAAACAAAGATCAAGGCATCGCCTCCCTCAGATTGGCCTGTGGGGCATTTTCCTGATTTGTGGGTGATGTAGGAGGGCCAAGCTCACCGTGAGCCATGCCTCCTTGGGCAGGTGGGCTTCAGTCTGTATGAGAAAGCTGGCTGACAGCGTATGAAGCAAGGATTGAAGCAAGCCCGAGAACAGAATTCCTGTCCGGTCTGTGCTTTAGTTCCCACCTGCAGGTTCCTACCGTGATTCCAGATCCGACTTTCCAGCAACCATGATGAGAACACCATGAAGAGAACATACCATTTCCTCTCCCAAGTGGGTTTTGGTCATGGTGTTTATCACAGCGACAAAAGCAAACATTTGGGTCTCAGAGGATAGATTTCCCTGGGATGCAGGATTAGCAGATAGGCCTGAAGCAGTGCCAGGCACTGTGCCACCTCACCAGAAGACGCATTCCTGCAGTTGCAGGCAAGCAGACACTTAGAATGGTGCATTCATTGCAGTTCCCTAAAAAGTATTCAAGACATGTATCTGCCCAGTGAGTGAAGGACACTGCATGAACGAGTTTTACATGGAGCAACCTCAGAAAATATTGCCTAGGTAAGATTTTGGAAACAGGGCAGTAACTTCCTAGTAAAGTGGTTAGTTAGGTTTGGGAAGGGCTAGTCAAAGTCAGAATGGTGGGTGGAGGCCAGGAAGAGGGACATTTTCAGTGGTGTTCCAAGGATTACCTATTGAGCCAATTGAGAGATGGTAAGGGACTCCCGAGCAGGGAGGAATCTGATGTAGATATTGGAATAAGGGCTAATAACTTGGAGCCTGGGAGCTCAATGAAGACAATATCACAACCAGGCATGGTGGTTCAGGCCTGTAAAGTCAGCTTGGGAGATGCTGAGATGGAATGACTATGGTGAGTTTAAGGACAAGGGCTCAGTTGGTAGAAGACTTGCTTAAGATGCAAAAATCTCCATCTCTGCCCCACATAGAGCCCAGCACAGTGGCTAACGCCTATAATCTCAGGACATAGTAGGAAAAGGCAGATAATTGGAGGTTCAAGGCTGAAAAACAAAAACAAAACAAAAGCATGGCCATCTTTTTATCAGGGGTGACCATCTTCATAGGACTTCTGCTTCACAACCAAACCCACAGACTCCAAACGAATACACTGGGGTTCAAACAGCTTTATCTACTCACTGACAACATTCACTATGGACTGAGGGTCAGTAGGAACCTACTCCAGGTAAGGACCTCTTGAGTTAAGTTATGTCCTGGCACTATTGTAACAGGACAAGAGATTTCTCCCCCCCCCCCCCAAGTTTCTTCTTGGTTTACAGAGAGATTTTCCTATGTGTGTTCCCGAGGCCAGGCAAATGATACCCTGTACTGAGGGTGGGGGTGTGAGCCAAGTGTGATGTTCCCTGCCTGTAATTCCATCAATTGGGAGGCCAGGGCAGGAGGATTGCTGAGAGTTAGAGGCTGGCCTGGAGTATGTAGCAAGACACTGTCTTAAAATAAAGCAAAACCAAGTCCCCCACCCCCCAAGCAAAGCAAACAAAAAAGAGTGGTAAGGAAAACCGAGGAGATAAAAGAAGGCACGAACACTCCATTGTTGAACCATTTGAATGCACCTCGAGTGCAAAACTAATTGAAAACATGAACAAAATTACATTGCTTTCTTACTTGCCTCACGGTGGTAAAATATTTCTCTTCCTCCTCCATCTGGAGAGGGGGAGCAGGATTTTGCTGTGTAGCCTTCAAGTCCTACCTCAGTTTCCCAAACGCTGGCACGGGCCACCACTGGCTTTTTTTTTTTTTAATTTAAAGTGTGTGTTTTATTTCTGTATATGTTTGTGTCTCTCAATGTAAGGGCATCTGGTTCCCTGAAGTTTCAGAGTGACAAGCAGCTGTGCGTGTCTCCATGTGGGTTCTGGGGATTCAATGTGGGTCCAAGAGCAGCGGTAAGCATTTCACCAGCCCTCTTCTTATTTTTAAATCTTGTTTTCTCCTTCAGCAAACTGTTGTATGGTTAATATTACATGTCTTCTTGGCAGAGCCATGAGGTAGACATTCACACAGTTGGTCAAAAGTCACCATAGGTTCACTTGTGCAGCATTTTCATCCGTCCTTAGATGGCTTTAACATTTACCCAGGAAGATGGTCCTCCTGGAAGGAAGTAGGCATCATCGGACTAACTGCAGAGCAAAACAGAACAGATGCAGTAGCTCCCCTGACCCCCTACAAAGAAGAGGACCTATGTTCACATTTGACAGTGTTTACCCTGAGACACTGTTTTCCTGTTTTTAACTTACAGAAACGTCAGCTCTTGCTACAGGCATTGAGCTGCTAGCTTCTGAACTGCAAACACACCATTGACTCCATTGTGATTTGTCTGTCATGTATCTGCATGCATATATTTACTTCGTGTTGGTTTTGTTCCTGACTAATCAAATGGCAAAGACAGGCTGGTTAGGTTGAGGCAGCTAGGGTATGAATGAATGAATGAATGGCTTTCCAATTTCTAGACTACGATGAGCCTAATTTAAATTCTCATCTTTCTTTCCCGAGTCTCTCTTTGAAAAGACAATCCAAACTGGGCGGTAGTGGCACACACCTTTACTTTAATTCCAGGGCTAGTGGATGTTCTTGAGTTCAAGGCCAGCCTGGTCTACGGCGTGAGTACCAGGACAAAAAGAAAATTAATTCCCTCTGTACCAGGAACTCTGGGAGGGCAAGGAATCATTTTCCTCCCACTAGTGCTGCGTGCCTAGTTCTTAGATATGCTTTAGAAAATGAGCCTCCGGCGTTCGGATAGCGGATATTGCATTGTATGATAGTATGAGGTTGAGATCTACGGATATATGTGTACTGTACTCAATTCCATAAATTGTGCTTATGACACATAGAAAACCTGTATTTATACTCATCTAAAAGAAAATGATCGATCAGCTGCTAAGAAGTAAGAGTAAGTGTTGGGGCCCCTCGGAACCACAAGAACAGGGAGGGACAGAAAGGAGGCGGTGGCGGTTGGAGGCCCTGGAAGCACTCAGCCCTCTCCGAACAGGCCTTAGCAGCCTACGCTTCACAACCCAGCCATTGAGCACAGCGTTTCCATCTTTGCGTCCTGTTATTTGTTTCAGTACCTGGAACATTCATCACGTTTCCGGCATAGAACATCATCACAGCCGAGCGCGTTAAAGCAGCGTTCAGTTCTCTGTTCACAACCAACAGGAAAAGAAGTGTGGGCACTGGGTGACTGTTCAGTGATCAAAGTCTTGCCTGGTTGGTGGCACACACCTGTGATCTTGTCTCCCAGTTGTGTTCAGGTTGGGGATTCACAAGGATCAGCAGGTCAGTCTCAGTCATGGAAAATCCAGTAAGGAATTGGCACACACTTCAGTCCTGAGCAGTGGGAGGGTGAGGCAGGATGGCTCCGAGTTCTGGTGCAGAGTGATCCACGTGGTGATTTCCAGGCCACCGGGATTACATAGTGAAACCCTGCCAAAGAAAGAAGAAGAAAGATTTAAGTTTAAAAGTAAGTTTAAAACCATCTGCCTGACAGCTAGCGCAGCAATCCCATTGACGAGTGAAAGGAGGGTTTGCTTTAAAGACGCATTTCAGAATCAAGTGAAGAGCAGCCCTATTGTCCTCTGACCTCCACATATGTCCTCCAGTACACACCCGCACGCATGCACGCACTCACATACTCACACACTCACACACACACACACACACACACTCACACTCACAAACACACACACACAGACACACACTCACACACACACACACTCACACACACACTCACATACACACACTCATACACACACACTCATACACACACAGACACACACACACTCACACACACACTCTCACACACACTCACACACTCACACACACTCACACACACACTCACACACACTCTCACACACACACTCACACACACACACTCACACACACACACACACTCACACACTCACACACACACTCACACACTCACACACACACTCACATACACACACTCATACACACACATACTCATACACACACAGACACACACACACACTCACACACACACTCACACACACACTCACACTCACACACACACTCACACTCACACACACTCACACACTCACACACACACACACTCACACTCTCACACACACACACACACACTCACACACTCTCACACATCCACCAAATATGATTTTTAAAGGTTACAGGGACCACTCCCCTCCCCCCTGCCCCCACCCCCACTTTTAATTTCTTATCTAAGAATCATTCTGAGACTTTTTAGGTCTCTCTTGCCTCCCATGTCTTGTCAGTTTGTTTTGGTTGGTTGGTTGGTTCTGTGTTTCATCACTAACCGTTCTTCCTCCTCTTAAGTAGCCATGGTGTTATCCTGCTTTTCAAGTCATTTGGTGACACCCTAGAGTTCTGGAGGGACAGTTATCACAGCATTTAATACCCCCATCTTCCTTTCTTTTTGGATTATATCAAAATAAAAAACATTAGCATTCTACCTTTCTTAGGAATTGTGGAAAGCAGCCGTGAAACTTACAAAGTATATTTCAGCTCTAGTGAGAAGTCTCCGGCATAAATGCTGAATGTAAATTCACTCCCTGCTCTACACCCCAGCACTGCTCATGCTGATGGTCAGCCCCGATCATCACCGCTTCTAAGTGACTCATGGTCATGAAGAGTGAGGTCAAGCTGTTTCATTAGGCACAAACCTCAGGTACTTCAGTGATCAGAATTTGCCTGAAGTGAAACCTAAAATCTGCAGAGAAAGGAAAATCGCTTGCTGGCACCCAAACCAACCCTGGGTCCTCCATTTACCAGAAAGGTACTTTAACCAACTAAACCTTACGGTGTTACGGTCACAAGCTGTGGTCTTGAATAACACAGTATGTTATAAAATTCCTTCCTTCAAACTCTGGCTTTAATATGTGTCCCTTCAGTTAGTGAAACACGAGGGAAACACCCTGATTGTATCAGTCTCTGTCTCTGCCTCTGCCTTTAGAGCCGACAGTTTTGTCATTGTCACATGCAAAATGCTGTCACCATCTTTAACTCTGACTTGGTATGGGGACGACGTGATCTAAAGCACGTTGACAGATGGGATTCCTTGAGTTCAATTTCATGGGTACCGAATCTTCAAAGAAGATCCTTCCGACCTCGACTATCCAGATATTTAAGACGAAAGCCGCCGGTCCCCAATATAAAGCAGATGCAACATAAAAACCACCCGACAAACAGAAGACAACCTGTTCAGAGAGCACACCTGTAATCCTAGCACCTAGAGGCAGAAAAACTTCCAGTTTTAAACGACCCAACAGATTCCTTGTCTAACTTGCTCAAGCCCCGGGTTTGCTCACAGCCTCCTGTGGCACTCTTGTGCCAACAGTAGAGTGGCTAAGGCAGGGAGACTCTGCGACCCCGAGGTCAACCCTGGTGTACGTAGCCTGTTGTGACCCAGCTCTGTGGAGCAGGAGGCTTCCTGGTTCTCCCCCACGACCGGTGGCTTTTCTTTGCAACTCAAGGAAAAATAAGGTTTTTCCTAGGTTGTTAGAGGTGATCAGGAAGAGCGATTTCTTAAGCCGGAAGAAAAGAATTCCCCGTCACAATCATCCTATTTCACAAGAATCTGCAAATGATTCTGTCCAGGTATATCTATCCTAGTAGAGAAACGTGCCACCTGTAACTGGGATGGCCGAGTGGTTAAGGCGTTGGACTTAAGATCCAATGGGCAAATGCCCACGTGGGTTCGAACCCCACTCCCAGTAGAAGGGACTGTTGCTCACGTGTTCGTGCCTCTCGCTACTAGTTTTGAAATAAGGTACATATCCATTCATATCCATTCCATCAATAAGAGTGTTACGGTGTTTATTTTCTTAGTTTGCAACAAGCTCTGGTAGCTCGGGCTGGCCTCTCTTCCATCTCAGATCTTCTGCATCTCCCAAACAGTGGACACAGCTGCTCTGTCTTCAAGTTTCGCCACTGGCAGTCGTCTGTGCATGGTTTTCAACCACAGTCCTCTCAGGATTCCAATGTGAGGGAAACTTTGCCTGAGGTTTTTAGTGTTCTGAGAGGACTACCCGGACTTTTTCACTTTTTGTCTTTACAGAGATAAGTTCTGGTTCTCCGGGTCACATACTTTGTAGGAGCTATTGGATACTGGTTCTGAATCCGCACTCCACCGTGATGGACCACGATGGAGCTTGTGGCCCTTCAGTTAATGTAGGGACTCAGAGAGGTCGTTCGGTTAATGGAGCTTCGGCTGAAGTCCAATTCCGAGCACGTTCCTCAGCATCTGACCAGCTTTGCTCCTAGATGAGGTTGTGCAGACGCCTGTCTAGTGACAGTGGCTTGATCCATACCGGATCTTCTGGATTTAGGTAGGTCCTGGCCTCCCAGGCCACTGAGGCAAGAATCCAGCACCTCAACACCTTCAGGGGATGACGCTCTACACTTAGGACCACCATCTCAGCAAACCACAAATAAAACGGAAATCAGCGAGATAGATTCCTTGTTGGATTTTCTTCAAGGCAACTGTTTCTAGCAAGTAGGGGTTCCCCAAAGGCCGACCGAGAAAGGTCAGGGCCAAATAAAACAACAACAACAACAACAACAACAACAAAAAGAAAAACAACAAAGGGTCCTCTTTTCAAAGATAGTGCAGGAGGGAAAAATCACAAACCCCGGAGCAGACAAAGGAAGGGGTCCTTGGGAAAAAGCATGTGGGAACTTCTTGGACACAACCAGCCAGACGGGAAGACACTCATTCAATCAATTTTCCAAAGCCCATAAACATCCTTGATGCTGCGGGGTACGTGACCTTCTGACCTTCTGCGTGGATCTGGTACCTGGGACATCAGCAGAGGCTCTGAGGCCAGCAGAGCATGCACTCCCTGCTGTCTCCAGAGTCACCCTCTCAGATCCTCCTGCTCAGGGCACACAAAGACCAAGACAAGCAAGCGCTAGTTCAGAGAGTCTGTCTCCTCCTTCCTGCAGAGCAAAGAAGGAAACAATTGCCCTCAGTTTTGCTGACTGTGTGCACGGCTAAAAACAGTAAACAAACAAACAAACAAACAAACAAACAAACAAACTCCCTGCCCAGCCCGGGAAATCTTAAGTTAAACCACAGATGGCTAGTGTTTTCCACAGGTTTGGCTTCTGCCAGGGCAGAGACTTCTACAGGTAAGAGTGGACTTTCAGGAAGGTGCCCAAGTATGGGGGTTGGGTAGCAGTGTGTGTGTGTGTGTGTGTGTGTGTGTGTGTGTGTGTGTGTGTGTGGCTGGGGTGGCTGAATGGAATCTTTCTTCCCCCAGGTGAGTTCTTAACCAAAATTAGAAAAGCATAGAGCTTCATATCCACCTTTGACTCAGTCAGTTTTTTTTTTTTTTAAATTTTAATTGCTCATGTGTATTCTTTTTCCAAAAATAAGGAGACCCCAGGAATGTGCCCTTCCTCACTCACACCTGAACACAGTTTCTAGCTGCTTGTGAATGGGTGTGGTGTGCGGGATTAGGAGTTGGTTAAGACTGGGAGACATGTAAGGTTCAAGGAATAAGATTACCCAATAATGAAAAACCTAGATGGCCCCACCAAGATTTGAACTGAGACCACTGCATTCAAAATTTAGAGCACTAATCCTTACACCTCGGTTCCAGCTGGCATGTTGTCCTGAGAAGATTTTCCAGTGGGAATTTAACTCATCCCTCTGCCTGCAGATTTTTTAATGTCATTTTCACTGAAACTCTACTGCCCTCTCGAGGCATGTGTTGACAACAGGTGGGTAGTTTCGCTTCTCTGGAGCATCAAATTGACTTTCACATTTCGCAGGGCAAGGTGAAAGAGGCCCAAGTCCCGAGGTGCCGAGCACGGCTCTGCCTCATAGCACGATCGTGAGCCCCTCCCATCTCTGGCTCACGTCCTGTCCAGATTTCTGGGGAACTTCTCCAGCAGGGAAATCCTTGCTCGCCTGTGCCCTCGCATCGAAGCAGCCTCTCAAAGGCAGGGCAGATACCTTTAATCCCAGGACGCAAAAGACAGGAAGATGCATCTCTGTTTGATCAAGGCGGCACTGAGCTACACGAAATTGATCCGGTCCTAAAGAGAAACAGATCACGCAAAGGTGATCTCGGCAGTTGGGATCACATGCCTTTACTCTCAGGATTCGAGAGACCTGGTATAAAAGGAAGATTTAGTTTCTAGTCACGTGGAGGAGTGGCAGCGGTCTAGGATTGCAGTCTGAGGATTCGTGCAGCTAGCTAGCCGCATCACCCTTTCGGTCTGAGGTAGTGGTTAAGAGCCAGTGGCTTGGCTGCTTTGCTTATCTGACCATCAACTCGAACCCCAATATCACTCTGTGTTTTTATTATTCGTGTTGCAAAGCTCTTTAGTGGGGAGGGTTCACGAATCACCTTCTCCTCCGCATAGGATACTGCGCAGGCAACCACAGCTGCTGAGTCCCTGAGCGTGGCGGCCCTATCACACCCAGAGAAGGCTGCTTCACTCTAGTCTTCCCTGACTTCCGGCCCTCACTATTCCTGCCCCCTCTTCCACCGTGGTCCCCGAGCCTTACTTAGTTGTGGGTGTTTGACAGAGGTGTCCCGCTTGGCACATATTCTTTGTATTTTCACAACGTGTTGATTTTCTGTGTTAACCACAGCTTATACCGCACAAAGAAACGTCCCTGAAGAGGCCCGAGAGCTGTGCCAATCTATGGGTACTAAGCTATGAATTTAGAGGGCAGCTTGATCCTACGTCCATTTCACAGAATAACAGCATTAGGTTCTCTCCTGGTGCCTCTGAGATCCCCGATGATGGGTTCTTGGCCACATTTATAGTATCAGGTATGTGATGTTTTTCTTCTAATGAAGCCATCCTTAAATCCAATCAGGAAATGGTCGTTTTCCCTCATAATATTTGTGCCTTTATTACACCCCTGGACATATCTTGGTATACAACTCCGGTCTTACCATGAAGTTGTGGTGGGCAACCAAAAGCGATAGCCGTATTTTTTTGGTTGGGGGGTGGTGAGGGCTGTCTCTGGTATACTTCCCACTGACAGCTCAGTAGATGTTTCCCACATCTGGCAGTAGGTTTTTTTTTTTTTTTTTTTTTATTACGAGACGCCTATGGCTTCGGGGAGGAGTGTCATGCCCTATGTAGTAGGTAGCTCCCATTTAGTTCTTTCCCCGTAATAACCATTTTGCCTTGTTTGTCCTGTTGTAGAAACTGTCTTTTTGAATCACAAAGGTTCCTGAAAACAGGGTGGTTTTCTACCCCTACCAAGTTCCTGTTCCATGTGAATTCTCCATGACCGCACAGTGGTCAAAGGGACTACTGTCTGTGTACCTGTGCCACCACCTCTGTGGCCTCGACATCTCGGACGTTTGCCCTTTGTCACCAAGGGTCTGAAAGTTGTGACTTCTGCCTCATTTCATACGAGGGCCCCATTTTGGAGGGTTAGATTCATCTGCCTAGTCATGCCGGTAGGTTTTCTTGTCTTTCTCCTCTCTTCCTGTGACGGTTCCTACAAATGTGAAAGTCTTCTGCTAAGAAATTTAAGGCCATATTTCCTATCCATACAAACACTGATGTTCCCGGTCAGTGTACCTGAGGATCTGAACTGGACTAAAATTTCCAAGTAAGTTCTGTCCTAGTTAATTCTAGGGAACACCACTGAGGAATTTGATGCTGCACGCCCTCAAATGTGTTATTGTTTTTAAATTTAAATTTAAGTTTTCTTTCCTTCTGCCACCCCTTCAGATTTGAAAGGCAAAGAGATAGAATTTGGTTATATTTGTGGAAATAAAATAGTCCCTATTATTTCAATTCTTTCAGATATATATGTATATATACATACATACATACATACATACATACATATATATATATATATATATATAAATCATGATTCCAAATGTACAATGACATAAAGTAGAAACTCCAACAAGTTTCATTACAGGTACATGTGCACGACTGTACTTGGCATACTTAAAATCTGAACGTTTTGTGAAGAAATAGAAAACTACAGTGTGTTGGCTATTGCTGAGTCAAGTCATAATCATTACAGCATTTACAGCCTTTTTCAATAGAATTTTTTAGGTTTTAGAATTTTCCTTAAAGTCCTCAGATACAAGGACCCTAATACAGCCTATTTGTTACATTTGATTACTGGATCTTTCCTTTTATTTTAACTTTTGCATATCTGTGTGAATGTATGGCATGTGTGTGGGGGTGCCCTAGGTCGAGAGTGGGTGTTGGATGCCCAGGAGCTGGAGTTGTAGCTTATTAGCTATGCAAACTTGGGCAATTTCTTAATGTCACTGAACATGTGTCTTGGGATCTGGAGTTTAGGGCACAAGTGTGATTTACCTTACAAGGGTGCCCTGAATATAAAGTGACAATCTAGGTGTGGTGGCACACACCTTTAATCCCATCACCTGGGAGGCAGAGGCAGAGGCAGAGGCAGAGAGGCAGAGGCAGAGAGGCAGAGGCAGAGAGGCAGAGGCAGAGAGGCAGAGGCAGAGGCAGAGAGAGGCAGAGAGAGGCAGAGAGGCAGAGAGGCAGAGAGAGGCAGAGAGAGGCAGAGAGAGGCAGAGAGAGGCAGAGAGGCAGAGAGGCAGAGAGGCAGAGAGGCTGAGAGGCAGAGAGGCAGAGAGGCTGAGAGGCTGAGAGGCAGAGAGGCAGAGAGGCAGAGAGGCTGAGAGGCAGAGAGGCAGAGAGGCAGAGAGGCTGAGAGGCAGAGGCCGAAGCAGAGGCAGGTGGGTGTTTTTAGTTCGAGGCCCAGCCTGGTATATACAGAGCAAGCAATTTGCAGGACAGAGAAATCCTGTCATGAAGAACAACCAGAAAATTAAATGACATAACGAATATGAAGGTTTTTTAAGTGCATGTGCATTTAAATGACGTAGCACACTGAAAAGGTCCCTGTCGGCATCTGTGTTGTTGTGGATCAGATTGCGCCTAGTCTTGTGAATTTCAAACTGTGCCACTGAAAGGAAAACAAAAGCAAAACAAAAGAAAAACAACCTTGAATATACATTTTACATGTTTTTCCTTTCCTTTTCTTTTTCTTTGTCTAGCCCCGCCTGTCTTGAAACCCTGGTCTACAGAGACCAGGCTGGCCTCAAACTCATAGACATTCTCCCGCCTCTGCCTTCCTAGTGCTGGCACCAAAGGCGTGCACCACCACCGTCCTGCAACATGTTTTCAGAACACATGTCTCTGAGATTGAATTTCAGGGTATGAAGGATAAATGCATACTTAAGTCCAATAGCTATTACTACATTTTCCTTAAAAGTTTTTGTTTGTTTGTTTGTTTGTTTGTTTTGGTTGCCCCCCCTTCTTTTTTTATCAACTTACAGGCCACCAGCACAATGGTCAGGGAGGATTATTCATGATTTTCCGTTTCTATGCTATCAAGTTTATTAGGTGAATAGTAGACACGTCTACTAGATAGCAAATGGTCTAGGCAATAGGGGTGGCTTTGGTGGTTAGGGGAGAACATTAAAAACTGTACTCCAGCTTCTTGGAAAGTCATTTATTGAGAGAAAGTGAGATGTTAACTTACTGGCCACTAAACAAAACAACCGGGTGATTCCGCCTACTCATTGCAGGTGTGTGATGCTCTGAAGGCATATTTATTCTACAGAGGAGGGTAATAAAGTTGGGACCTAAAGCTATAGTCTTTCCATTCCTAAACCACCTGGGTTGTAAGGTTATTTTCCTTCAGTTTTGACACCTACATCTTGGTAGGTAACAAGCGGAAAAAGTATCTCGATGGCTCTTTTTTGCTTGACACTTCTCTTTACCCTGGAAATATAGACAGCAACCCAGAGAACCAATGGTCTGCAATATTTCCCGGTCGTGTCCCGGAGTACTCACTGACCTTTCAAGTAAATACCGTGAATATTTACCGTGTGCGGCTATTCATTTGGGTGCCCCGTCTCCCAGCACTGCCCCAACAGCATCCCCTTTAAGTAAAATGAACGCAGTTGCCTTAGTCGCTGTCTTCACCCGTTTAGGTTTGCCAACAGTTTTTTAACGTGGCCCAGTAAGCAACGTAAGACCAGGGATCTTACCAGCTGCTTTTCCCGTATCCTTCACTTAACTATTAAGATGCAGAGCAGAGCAGAGCAGAGCAGAGCGTCTCTTGGAAAACACTTGGTACCGAAAACCCAAGACCGGAGGGAGACCTGGTGAACGCTAAAAGCAGAAAAACAGCTAAGGAGTCCTCACTGGCTACAGGAAGACGTTATGTGATGTGCAGCAGCTTCTTTTCGCGGAAACTGTAGGTGGCTCTGAAAAGAGCCTTTGGGTCAAGAGCGAATTCATCGCGCTCACTTGGAGCTGGTGTACTTGGTGACGGCCTTGGTACCCTCGGACACGGCGTGCTTGGCCAGCTCCCCGGGCAGCAGCAGGCGCACGGCCGTCTGGATCTCCCGGGACGTGATGGTCGAGCGCTTGTTGTAATGCGCCAGGCGGGAAGCCTCGCCCGCGATGCGCTCGAAGATGTCGTTCACGAACGAGTTCATGATGCCCATGGCCTTGGAGGAGATGCCCGTGTCGGGGTGCACCTGCTTCAGCACCTTGTACACGTACACCGAGTAGCTCTCCTTGCGGCTGCGCTTGCGCTTCTTGCCGTCCTTCTTCTGGGCCTTGGTCACGGCCTTCTTGGAGCCCTTCTTCGGCGCGGGCGCGGACTTCACTGGTTCAGGCATGTTGCTACACCAACTCCTGGAACTCCAACAGCGAGTGTGGCGGCCGGTACCTTTTTATAAGCCGTTATTCAAATGAGGCTTAGAACTTTCCACTTCTGATTGGGTGCTGTTTCTGTGACGTCAGCTAAAAATCTTGCCCAATCGAAATACGCGTTGGCACAAACGCTTCCCATTGGTCTAAATGAGAAGACGAAGAAGCCAGCCAATCGCACGGGTTCTTTTTCGCGCCCAGAGAAAACTATAAGGGCCAAGCTCTTGCCCCCGTCACCTCTACAGAGTTGTGAACGAGTGTCCCTCTTTCCTTCACCATGTCTGGACGCGGCAAACAAGGCGGCAAGGCTCGCGCCAAGGCCAAGACCCGCTCCTCCCGGGCCGGCCTGCAGTTCCCCGTGGGCCGCGTGCACCGCCTCCTCCGCAAGGGCAACTACTCGGAGCGGGTGGGCGCCGGCGCCCCGGTGTACCTGGCGGCCGTGCTGGAGTACCTGACGGCCGAGATCCTGGAGCTGGCCGGCAACGCGGCCCGCGACAACAAGAAGACGCGCATCATCCCGCGCCACCTGCAGCTGGCCATCCGCAACGACGAGGAGCTCAACAAGCTGCTGGGCCGCGTGACGATCGCGCAGGGCGGCGTCCTGCCCAACATCCAGGCCGTGCTGCTGCCCAAGAAGACCGAGAGCCACCACAAGGCCAAAGGAAAATGAGCTTAATTTGACCAAAACCACTCCAAAAGTCAGACCAACGGCTCTTTTCAGAGCCATCCACAAATGTCTTTTTAAAGCGCTGGACACGTGTACAGTAGTAGAACGACAGTTTGTGCTGTTACGTTTTCTTAGCACTGTAGTACTCCAAACTCAAGTGCTGCCGATTTATGTCCACGGGACAGTGTTGTGGCAAGTTTGCGCCTACGTTTAAGAACTTAGTCTACGTAGATTTTCCTGACAGCTTCCCATCTGGGATTTATCATTAGGCGTCCCATGATTCGTAGTTGTCTCTCTTGTGTCCTTAAGTCAAAGCAATTTAAGTGTCGACAGTCCCGTGGTTGCCACTCAGGTGGCCGCTTTTATTCTTGACGCTGTGGAGTTTGGTTATTTTAGTTTTCCCGAGACAGGCTTTTCAGTATGTAGGCCTACCTGTCATGGAGCTCACTCTGGCCTCCCGCTCAACACATCCGCCTTGGGGGTCACCGGGGCGGGCTAACAAATCTTGGTTTGGGTTTGTTTTTCGAGACCGGGGTTCTCTGTGTAGCCAGGACTGACCAAGCTGGCCAGATCCGCCTGCCTCTGGGATCGAAGGGGTGGGCTACCATGTTGTGTAGCATGAATGAATGAAATTATTCACTTTTTTGGCATTAAATGATTCGCTCCTTAAACTATAGCTTTAGAGTTAAATAGCATACTTAATGCCCCAATGGCGGGAAGAATATACATGTAAACGCTACAATTCTTGCCTTTGTACATGGTTTTTTTTTTTTTTTAGTTTATTTATTACGTATATACAGCTGTCCTCGAACTCACAGATATCTGACTGCCTGTCTGCCTCCTGAGTGCAGGGATCAAAGGAGTGCGCCACCAACAACCGCCCTGTTTGTATATTCTACAATACATTTTGCTTTTGTTTTATAAGGACACGGCAGGGATCCCATTCAACGAAAATGGTAAAAAAGCCCTTTAAAAATTCGCAAACATTAAGAGTCCGCACCTGACTCTTCCCGTTGTTCGATACATCCAAGTTAAATAAGCATGGTCGTATATAAATAGTACTAAAAGAAAAACGTTAAGTGTGTTAAATTGGCGCCGAGGGCCCCTCCCCCCCCAGTCCCAGGCACTTCCCGCCACTGCGCCTCCTGTTTTCACTCCGGTCCGCACATTCCCCATAAGAGCGAACTGCTGTCTGGTCGGTGCCATCAGTCCGGTTTCTCCCACTTCTCTAGGGATGTCTGGTCGTGGCAAGGGCGGTAAAGGCCTGGGTAAGGGAGGCGCCAAGCGTCACCGCAAGGTCCTCCGCGACAACATCCAGGGCATCACCAAGCCCGCCATCCGCCGCCTGGCCCGCCGTGGCGGAGTCAAGCGCATCTCCGGCCTCATCTACGAGGAGACCCGCGGGGTGCTGAAGGTGTTCCTGGAGAACGTGATCCGCGACGCGGTCACCTACACGGAGCACGCCAAGCGCAAGACCGTCACCGCCATGGACGTGGTCTACGCGCTCAAGCGCCAGGGACGCACGCTCTACGGCTTCGGCGGCTGAGCTGCTCAGCTTTCTTTGTCTTTGTTCTTTCTCTTGTCTAAAGGCCCTTTTCAGGGCCAATCACCGATTCCCTAAAGGGCTCCAGCACTGGCAAGTCCCTCACTTGTAAGAATTTCAGGTTTAGGCGGTTGCTTACCAGATCCGTCATTTCAACTGCCTGTTGGCTGAGGATAAGCGGAAACCCTGAAGAAAAGATCCAGGCTTATTGCTTAATACGTGAGTGTCTCCTCTGTCTGCTTCTTTATCTAACCTAGGTAGCATCAGGTTAACGTGCAAGGAAATTTTAGACCTTGTTTGTTACCCAGTCCGCTTTGGACACTTGTATTCCCTGTACTTCTTCTCAACATGTGTGACTTCCTTTACCCACAAATCAGCTTGCCTCACAAGCCTTGGCGGCCTTCTCCGGTCTATTATTAGGCTCCTTACTGGGTCTTGTCAGGTTACAAAACCCAACATATGGGCTGCCCAGCCATCTGATCTTAATAAACTGACTACCAGCTCTAAAGTATGGGAGGAAAATAAACCTCCCCCTACTCGGGAGAGAGACTAACTTGGTTTTCCACCTTCCCGGTTTGCGCTCAAGATCTACTTACTCCTGAGTGTGTCAGTTGTAAGCGTGTTTTTCCTCACCCCCAATAATTTCGCTTCTTACCTGTTGGTTCTGTCTGCTGCTCTTTTCCGCGGCTACTGCTCCTTGGAAATTTCTGCCTTTGAATTCTTGAGCAGGGGAAACGAAGCCAATCAAGACCCCGTGGTCGGTATCAGTATGGTTGCGTAGTGTGGGGTGATAATGTGTTTATGACTAACAATCTCAGCTCACTTCGTGTGCGATAGGACAGTGAGTTACATGCAGTGCTCAAGTTGTTGACACCACCCTACTCTACAATAAATAGATGTCAAGAACTTGTGCTTTGGCTTCTTTTTAATCACTGATCTTCCCTATTCACTATGCAGCCATATGTCTCTGCTTCCCCTGGATGTAATGTTTCACATAACGCATAAAACATAAATTATTTGTGTCCTGCCCCAACCTCCAGCCCCCACCACCAGTGCGAGGTTTAGGTGGTATTTTATGGATTTTCTTCTTAGCAGCAAGTAATCTTCTGTAGTATATAGTGAGTGCTACATAAAAATAAATAAATAAGTAAGTAAGTAAGTAAATAAATAAATAAATAAATAAATAAATAAATAAATAAATGTTGAGAAATTTAAGTACTTGTCCCTTACAGCTGTCTTCCTCTCCACCCATTTGTAGAACTCCTGTGCTCTCAAGGTTGATCAAACAAGGTTGTTCTCATCACTTTTCGGTGTGCAGTGCTGTACCTTGACCCCAGGTGTGAGTGGTGCATGATTTCCTTCTATGCTTAGCCCATCCCCTGGCTTGGGTATATAAGCCCATTACTCTATGTAATAAACAGTAGTGGCAGCAGCTTCTTAACTTCTCGTAGTGGTCTGTTAAGTGTTTCAATTCCAACACCCTCCGCCAAGCTTCATACTCTGCCTGTGGGGGCACGGCAAATAAATAAATAAATAAATACATACATACATACATACATACATACATACATACATACATAAATAAATACATAAATAAATACATAAATAAATACATAAATAAATTAACAAATAATCATTTGTCCTGTCCTGGTTATGGATTGACTTCGTGGGAGCTATTAAATCGCTATATAAAATTGCTGAGTAAACACTATTACTCCTTTTTATGTTTAGCATAAAAAGGATCCCTTACTGGTGATGAATGTCTTTGGTGCTGCTTAGGAAGTGGAAAAGGAGCAACTACTGTAACACGGAAGAGATATAGCTAAAGGACAACGTTTGCAGTCATGGAATGCAGATGTTATCTCATTTGGATGGGAATGTTGAGTTTAGCCAGATTTTGCTTGCTTAAATAGCAAAACCTGGCTATTACAGGTAGGGGTGCTGGAGCCTAAATCAGGGGTCAAGCAGACACACTGTCTCACATCATCCTTTGGAGACCATGTCTATTTGCCCTGGCAGGCCTTGAACTTGTGATCTCACTGCCTCTGCTTCTTTCTCTGCAGTAGATGGATGGGGTTGCAGGCATTTACTACCTCGTCAGGTTCCAGAGCTGACTGCTCCCTTCCAGCAATTAAATCAGAAGCTCTAAACAAGACCTGTAAGCGTTTTACACAGATTGCTGGTCCTTCTGGCCTTTTACCTTTAGATTTAGAGACAGATCTCCATGTTTGGCTCTGTCTTCTTAGCAATTCAGCATTTGCTGAGTTCTGACACTCAGTGCCTGTGTAACTGTCAGACCTGAGACTGTTTTTGTTTGAATTCGGTCAGTCCCTTGGAGAGTTTTCGTCCACCTGGGCCCTAAATAGCATCTGTCCTTTAATGACTTCCAATTTTATATCTTTCTTCCTTTCTTTTTCCTTTATCGGGTAGGGGGGGGCAAGGTGTGTTTTTTATTTTATTTTGTTCTTTTGTATTTGTTTGTTGTTTGTTTAGGGACAGGGTTTCTCTGTGTCACCACTGTCCTGGTCTACATGCTCTGTAGACCAGGCTGACCTGGAACTCACAGAGGTAGATCTGCCTGCCTCTGTCTTGGGATTCTGGTATTAAAGGCGTGCACCACCACACCCAGCCTAATCTTAGGGCTCTAGCTGACAGATTTTAGAATATTGTTTTATCTATCACATTTGTTTTTCAGAAACAGAACTATGGGATTTCACATAGTACCAAGAAGGTATATTTTAGAATTTTAGGAAATCTTGAGAACATGTTTGGAGGTTCTAGCAGGAGAGCACAGCTTCTTGTAAACTGTTGACAGAAGACCGGTCTGCTCTATTCGGGGAAGGTCATCCTCCTCGACTGGGCATGCAGCTTAGGGAGGAACTTACATGGAGCAGGACACCCACCTACCAAGCCAGATCAGCCAAATCAACCCTGGTGATCAACGGGGTGACAGGTGTTGCAGCCAGATCGTCCTCACATCCACATTTCAGGAAACCAAGACCATGAATTGTTGCAATATTGTTATAGTCCTGGAAGGGGTGTGTAACAATATGGTACAGTAAATTTCCAGGGCTTCTGATGTATTTCCAAAAGTTATTGCTATGACAGCGAACAACAACAATAAAAACCAGACAACAAAACACAAAAACTCAAAATTAATCTTCTGGCATTTGTATATTACTCTATATTCTGAATACAAGGATGTGTTTTCAGGCTCTGGTTATAGCTAAAATGGAAAAGTGTTTACCTAGCATGCATAAAGCCCTGCATCTGATATTCAGAACTATATAATCCAGATATGGTGGCTTACAGTTGTAATCTCAGCACTCTAAAGGTTGAGGCCAGAGGATGAAGAATTACAGTTGTGGTCTATAGTGGTTAAGAACATGTACCATTCTTGTAGTCACAATCCCTTCACTTGGAGTCTTACCTGGTCACAGGACATGATAGTTCAGGCTCCATAGCCACTATTGCTAGCTAGGAATCTTAGCTAGGGTCACTCTTGTAGATTTCTGGGACTTTCCATTCCACTAGGTTTCTACCAGACCCTGAAATGCCCTCTTTTTCTGTTGTCTCTTCCAGTACTGTCTCTCTCCATACTCCCAAATCTGATTCTTCCTGTTTCCATCCCTACCTGTGACATCTATTGTATTTCCCCTTCCCAGAGATAGTCAAGTACCCCCCCCGCGCCCTTGAACGCTTCTTGTTACTTATTTTCTCTGGGTCTGTGGATTGTAGAATGGCTATTCTTTACTTTACAGCTAATAGCCTCTTAAGAGTGAATACATTCCATGTTTGTCTTTTTGAGTCTGGGTTACGTCATTCAGGATGATTTTTTTTTTTTTTTCTAGATCCATCCATTTGTCTGTAAATTGCATGATATCGTTGTTTTTAACAGTTGAGTAATACTCCAGTGTGTAAATGTATTACATTTATTTTTCTCCATTCTTTGACTGAGGGACATTCTGGTTATTGTAAATAAAGCTGCTAAGAACAGAATGGAGCAGGTATCCTTGTGGTATGATGGAGTATCCTACGGGTCTCTGTCCAGGAGTAGTATAGCTGGATCTTAGGTAGATCTATTTCCATTTGCTGAGAAACCAGCACATATATTGATTTCCAAAGTAGCTGTACAAGTTCGCACTCCCACCAGCAACGTAGGAGTGTTCTCCTTGCTCCACATGCTCTCCAACATATGCTGTCACCAGTGTTTTTTGATCTTAGCCAGCTTGACAGATGGTCAGATCCTTTGGTCCCACTCCTTGACTGATGAATCACTGAGGCAGTTTATGCCATTCTCCATTGATCTTCACTTGATAAAAGCCATTGGATCTTGTTCTACCTCACTCATGGGGAATAAGCCAACAAAAAATCTGTTTCTCAGCACTTTGTAACCACTTTCCGCTGGAACCCTACCCACCTGCTCCACCCTCAATAGATTCCCCTATCTTCGACCTGTCTGCAACAAATCTGCTTTCCAGTCCTTTGATGCCTATGCCTTCCATTCAATACCAACAATTGGGTAGCTGGTGGGGTTTCCACTTCAGACCATTCCCCTGGATGTGAGGATTCCTTTTCTTTATTTTTAATGATAATTTTTTAAATTTAAATTTGAAACAAGCTTGTTTTCCATGTCAATCCCAGTTCCCTCAACCTCCCCTTCTCCTCTGTCCACCCTCCAGACCCCATCCCAT